>CM048842.1:47819430-49069430 GCA_026545765.1 Plantago major | reverse complement strand
GATTATCAGGACCGGTGGCTATCAAAACCATTCATCCGATACAAACAGATGAAAAATTGGCAATGTACGTTTCTGCTACGTTGTCTAACTGTATAATGTTCTCATACATGTCCACTGTTCACAGGTATTTGCAATTCTCTGTCCTTGTTTTCTAGCCATTCTTATCTGAGCTTTCTTACTCAATTCAAGCACAAGTTCAATCAGAACCGAGTTTATATTGTACTCATGAATTATGAATAGGGTAAAGTCAGTCAAGGCATTGCAATTATTAATTCCCTTGACTTCGCTCTTGTTTGCTTATCAATTATCATCATTCTTAACCCTTTAATTATTATGAGACTTGCTTGATAAGTGTAAGTGATAATTAATAAGTGGTTGGTTAATCGATATGAATACATATTTAACCGCCGGTACTTGTCCTCCTCCTTCTTCCTTCATCACTTTTCTCCTTCTGTTTTTTCTGCAAATTAAGCATAACTGTTTCGTTTCATTTCATTTCATTCACACACTAATCAATCAAATTCGATGAGCAGCTCCTCCGTAGGGCAATCCAAGGATCAGCTGATTCTCCGGCACACTCTCCAAAACAATTTCGTTGAAGTGAAGAAGCTCCTTCAGGAGGATAAATCTCTCGTTCACACTACGTATGGCAACAGTCGTACGCCACTTCACGTGGCTGCGATCAATAACCGGCTCGAGGTTGCCAAATGTCTAATCGATCATGGAGCTGATGTTAACGCTCTGGATCAATGGAAGAACACGGTGAGTCGATTCATTCATGATTCGTTTACTTGCTACCTGGTCTGGTTATATGACTTCGGTTCTTCTTATGAAATGACATTGACTAATGAATAATCAATTAAGATGCATGGATATGGTAGCTGTTGATTTACTTGAAGAATATCATATTCGATCATGTGTAATTTTGAGCGAATGAATAGTTAGGGCATTGTTTGTACTGTATATCTTCTAGCTGTTGATGATTGATTAACCGATTATCAAATTTCTTCAATTGTTGTGTTGGTACAAGAAGTTAATCATAGTTTCTTTACTCGATATGTCGTTTTGATGACACACACATTGAGTGATAAATCCGTTCTCATTCTAGATATATCAGATTGAACCTGACTTTAACATATATGTGTCATTAGGAGTGCTCAGTTCAGGAACTTAATTGTGTTAATTGCAATATTTGATCGAGCTGTGGATATCATATCAACTGGTGCTTGATCACTGTATCGTGGATCTTTACAGCCTTTGGACGATGCTGAGGGAGCAAAGAAAGTGAATATGATCGCATTACTAAAGACGTATGGCGGGCTCTCTTTTGTAAGTTCATGAATTTGACATTGTATCTTAATTTCTTCTAGTATTATATTGGATAGGGCGAGTGAGCAAGACTGGGAGATTATCAGAAATATTCAGAAATGGAAACATTATTCATGTGCAGATGTGCTATAGATAGTTGGCTGAATGAGAGAACACACTGTCTTAATTTTTTGCAGGGTGAGAATGGAAGTCATTCTGAACCTAGGCCTGTTTCACTCCCTCTGCCCACTAAGTACGACTGGGAGATTGATCGTTATGACCTGGATTACAAAATAACATTGCCTATAGGAAAGGTTTGAATCTGCCTTTCATAGGATTGTTCCACACTTAGCTGGAGCTCATGTTTTGTTTTGTCAGTAATTAGCTAGCAACGGTGTTTAAATTAATTCATGTTTGGGTTTGTGCCTAGCTCACTCTTGCTGATGTTAGGATTCAATTTTTCCAGGATTTAACAATGGCTAGGTGTAAGGGATTATATGGACCAGTGGCTATCAAAACCATTCATCCGATACAAACAGATGAAAAATTGGCGATGTACGTTTCTGCTACATTGTCTAACTGTATAATGTTCTCATACATGTCTAGTTCTATAGCTGTCTTTCTATTATGCCTGGTGTTTTTTTCATTATAGATGTACGTCTTTCTATCATGCCGAGTTCTTGATAGGCTTGCAAAGAGTCGCCAAGAGCTTGATATGCACTAGTGTCTTTTGACCTGTTTTGATCATACTGGATCTTGTTTACTAAATTCGTGTTAATATGTATGCTCGTACAAGATGATATCTAATTTTTTTTAATCTGACTCAACTGTATGATCTTCATACTAGTATTTTACGCTTGCCTTTTTTGCACAAAATCAACTTTATTGTAAGTCCAAACATACATACAAGCTAAGAGGGGAATACCCCAATATGTACACACAAGTTTTGATAAAATCTGAAATAGGCAATGGTCAGATCCTTAACAAGCACTGCCTGGGCCAAAACAACTCGATCCGGACTAGGTCCGTTGTTGCCATAAAAAACAAACCGAGCCCAATCTCGAGACATTTCCCTTGAGCTTTGGATCAGATCCATGACTGCACTTCTCCCAGTTGCTCAAGTCCGAAACATTGCGAGCCCAGTAAGAGTATCCCAAAACACCAGGGGCTTTCTATGAAACTACAAAGCAGCCAACCTTTAAGTGCAGAAAACTGTATATACCTGTGCAGACCATCAAAGAAACTGAGAACCAGAAAGAACCTCCATGTATGAAAAAAAAAAAAAAAAAAAACCTGCAAACATTCAAGCACTACTCAGGAAAAAAAAAACCTTCAGTACAATTGCCTTTTTCCTGCTGACTTAAAGGTGAAATGACCATATCTCTTGCTCACAATTCAGCCAGGAATTCCGACATGAGGTCAAGTTGCTTATGAAGCTCCATCATCCAAATATTGTGAAAGTTCTAGGAGCAGTTACTGACAGGAAACCCTTAATGTTGATTACAGAGTACGTGATCTGGGTATGTACCTTAACTTTTTCTTACCTTTCCTGGAAGCTTAGCTTTTTTATTCATGAAGTGTTCTATTTCTATTTTTCTGTCTTTTATAGGGTAATTTGCTTGAGTTTCTCATCCAAAAAGGACCCCTCGAGCAGTCATTAGCAATCCATTTCGCTATACATATTGCAAGGTGCAAGTTTGAAGTTGTTTAATGTTGCATTAGTAGTGAGTACATTCTTGTTTGTACCAGATATCAATTTGTAGCATAGGATAGACGAAAATACTAATCATGTTTGCGTGTGTGTCAGTATATTGAAGGTGTATCTTTTTAATCTTCCTCTTACAATTTTCTGATAAGCTAGTGTTTTGGTGTGGAGCATTACTTCCTTAAAAATTGCAAACTTAAACTCACTTTTCCCCCCATACTCTAACTTGCAACAATTACTACCATGATTATGCACTATTACTATTAGTTACACATAAGTTTTGTTTAACTTCGTTATTGTACATCACAATTGGTGGAGCATTACTTCTTGATTCTTGTGATTTTACATGAGCAGGGCCATGGCGTATCTCCACAATGAGCCTAATGTTATAATCTACGGAGATCTTAAGCCAAGGTAGTTTCTTTAAGTTTGGTAACATGGAAGCTACACCATCAAAACTCTTTTGCATGTCACTTTGTCTCTGAAAGAACGCTATATTTTGTTCTTCCTGAATATCTGGTTTATAAGTTCTAGTGAATTCCCTTGTTAGTATCCCCCATTAAAGCTACATTGCTAATTTATTGTACACGCCAGGAATATTCTACTTGAGAACTTGAGTGAAGATCGTGAGCCCACCACAAGTTTACGTCTAAAACTTTGTGGCTTTGGATTAAGCAAGAGGAATGACGAGAGCTGTAAGATAATTTTCTTAGAGCTTTTACAGTTGATTGCAGTAATGACTGCCTTGAGACTTACCATTGCATTCGTTTTACATCTGAAACCAGTTGACAATTACACAGCACCTGAAGTACACAAACACAAGAAATATGATAAGAAATCTGATGTATTCTCTTTTGCAATGATATTATACAGGGTAACTTTATTTATTTTTTAATCCACAACTTGCAGTAAATTGAACTTAATAAGTTGATTGATGTATAAGCAACTGTAACCTGGTGCAGATGCTTGAATGTGAACCATCAATCTTCCAACCATATTATGAGCCTGAGGCATCTAGAAATGTGGCACAAGTGCAAAGACCAACATTTAGGGAGAATGCTGGTCTTAGTCCTGAGTTGATAGAGTAAGTAGCTTCAGTAATGTTATAGTAGTAACTAGCAGTTTTGCATTGTACTACCGTGTGTATTCATAATAGAAACAAAATATACGAGACAATGCACATGCTTCGGAAGAGTATCTCTGAAAAGCATTAGACAAGGGCTCAAAACATTAGCATTTCAATTCTTTGAACTAAAAGTACTATATATTGTGTGTTTTCAGGTTAATTGAGCAATGCTGGGCAGAGGACCCGAATGAGAGACCTCATTTCTTGGAGATTTTGAAGAAACTGGAGAAGATACGAGACACGTATTGCCATGAATCCACTAAAACATATTCACATCTTGATATACGGTGAACAAGAAAATATATGAACGTTGTCATACAAACCAACCTAGCATTTGCCTTTGATTTGGTAGACCAGATGAATTGTGCACAGATTCAATAGGTAAAGGTTTGCCTGATTGTTACATGCTTTGATTCTTCATTGTAGCATCTCAACTTTCAACCTTTGTGCGGTTACATATCACCACTGTCCACTAAGAGAAATTTTCTAGTGCTTCGTATCTCCCAATTAACCTGGGATAAATTTGGTTCTGTTGTAGCTCGAAAGTGTGTGACAATTCTTTAGCTTGATAAAGCATTTGTTGTCACCTTCGTTCACCATTTTTTGTGTGTTTGTTGTTATTGATGTGTGTATACAATACATATATGATGGTGTACGACTGTATGCCAACTAGGTAGGTAACAGCCGTAGCAATGATATGTATGTTTGGGACAACACTCAAATTAAGTTTACTCTATTAGAATTGTTTTTGAATTTTTTGCTTTGTTACTCTATTCAAACCCAAAATCAATCAGAATTGAGTTTTATACTCAATTCAAACCTCGAGTTTGATTATTACTCCAATTTTTTTATGATGCAGTTCTTTTTTATGAAGATGTGTTTTTGGATTGTGTAATGTAAGCTTATTGTGCCAATTTATAGACGTGCATCATGTTCGCATAGATGATTTTGAAACTAGTAAAACTGACACGGTACTTTATACATAGGTGTGGTAGAAGCAAAGTCACCGAAGGCCTAAACTAAAAATCATTCACCAAGAGCAACGATAGAAACTGAAACAAAATATAGTCTTAAAAGTTCATCAAAATACCTATACACAACAGATAACATAAGCAAAAAGAACAGAGGTGTGTTGTGCTTTGCTTACTTCAATGGAATTTTTCTTCAACTCTAGTCAAATCCTTGGCAGGCAGCCATACCAGACCTCCAAGTAAACTCAGTGGTGAATGTGGTGGCCGGTTTGTGATTAGAAGCAAGCCGACGTGTCACCCCGCCTCTAGAGCTTGGAACGAGTAATTCTACTCATTCACATGATCAGCAATGTATGCTAACACCACCTACTCCCTCCGTCTCGGTTTCTTCTTCCCGCGGGTCCTTTTACAAGATTTAAAGATTTAAAAGAAAATTGAATAAAGTAGGAGATGGTAATAAAGTAGGAAAGAGAGTGAATAAAGTATGACAAATAGTGAATAAATTAAGAGAAATAGTGTATAAAGTAGGAGATAGATTTTCTATTTAAGGGATGGAAAGAAGAAGTTGAGACGGACTAAAATGGAATGCGGAAAGATAATGTGAATATATTTTTATCAAAATTCTAACGTTAATCATAAAACAGTAAAACAACTATCAATCAATCAACCATAGCAGCATTGATACAGGGAGATTGACATATAAAACAAAGATTTAACTACTATACAAAAACAAAGATTTAACTTAAATACATTTGACCTCCAAACACGATGACAGAGAGCTTGGAGAAGGAGAAACCATATACGCAATTGAATTGGATCTCCGGCTCGGCCTATTACTACATGATTCTGTCGAATTTCGGGATTCGTCGATATGAAGAATTAGGTTCACACATGGTGCTTTTATGGTGACGAAACATTCAGCAATGTGGGGATGTATTTATGCTACAATTTAATACTCATCCGTACAAAAAAATTTCATACATTTACCATTTTTAAACGTACCACATAACTTCATACACAACCAATAAATATTAGTAAAAAATCTCACTCTTAGTGTCTTACACCTTTGTACAACCTTTTTACACATTTCCCACTAAAAGTACACGGTTTTACCACTTATTTTAATTTTTTACCAAATAATACACATTAACCCTAATGTATGCAGTTATCTGAGACATAGGGAATAAATGTTATATGTAATTTTAAGAAATTGAAATGACTTATTCTATGTTTCTTAAATAAAAATTCATTATATTATAAGGGTATTGCAGTAAACTTATAACTTTTGAATTTTTTTAATTATTATTTCCTTCGTCCCGGAAATAGCTATTCATTTTGGGGTAAAGTACATAAAACCCCCTCGAGTTATTCAAAAGTAGCATCAAACCCTCTCAATTACCCTTTCATTTTGACTTTTTACAGTCAAACATTTTCAACTTTAACTACGAATAAATTTTAAACCGGATAAGTTTTTAAACAAAGTAGACATATTCTAATACTTGCTCTGATAAATATCCTAGTATGGTAATGTGACGGTGTGTTAATATCTCCATGACCGTTTTGATTGGGTAAACGTGATTGATTTTAAATATGGAAAAAAGGTACTAAATGCCACCAGTCGCCAGAGGAACACACGGTTCTAAACACTTGCCCAAAAGTGGACTTCCAAATTCCAATCTTGTCTTGTAGCGCACCTCATTTTTCTCTTCTCTTCTTTTGTCACCTGCTTGCATTTGGCTGCCCAAATTTCATGCTCACGCAAGAACAAGATATATGAACTTGCTTAGACACAAAAACTCAAAAGGAGAAACTGAAAAATTACGAGCGAAAGCCAAGTTTCTGATACTTTTCTTTGTTTCCTTCAAAAAGCCCTATTCTTGATCATAACTGAAGGAAGCAATAAACCAATAAAGACTCTCTCTTTCGGTGTTAAACTTCGTTTTAAACCCACCTATGATACGCTGAACAACAAGTTCACTACTCTTTATCTCTCTGCTCAAACAAGATAGAAATGAAGAAGGATGAGCAGGAGTGGTCTCTGTTTGGGATTTCATTGACCTCAAGGCCTATTTGGCAGCAGTTTTTTATTTGTTCTTCTGGCTTTTTCTTCGGATATCTTGTCAATGGGATTTGTGAGGTATAATATAATCTGTTTTCATGTAGATTAAGTTTTATGTTTGCTACTTTTCTTGCTTGTTTCATTTTGTTGCTTTGCCTGTTTCAATTATGTCTTCTCAGTTGTTGTGGTTTATCTGGAAGTGGCAATTAGTAAGAATTGTTTTTACATTTTTGGAATTTGTGAAAAAGATTGAAACTTGTATAGTTTGTATGGGTCAATGATGAACTTCAATTTCACTCCTATAATTAGGTTAATTTTCTGAATTTTTAATTGTCATTGAAGCATTAATTCTCCTATAATTAGCTTATTTACTTTTCCTGTCAGTTGGTAACTGTTCCATTCAATTATATGAATAAAATGTGTTTGCAAAGTTGACTAATTGTGAGTTATTTCCGAACCGCAGGAGTACGTATACAATCGCCTCCAGTTCAGGTCATTCAACCACCCCCGACTTGACTTGTTATAACGGATGAGTTTGCGTTTGCTGGTTTTAGTTTGTTTACTTTGACTAAACGTTTCCGTTGATGGTTTGTTTGCAGTTATGGATGGTATTTTACATTCATACAAGGCTTTGTGTATTTGGCATTGATATACTTGCAGGGCTTCACCACTAAGCAAATGGTGAACCCGTGGAAAACATATGTCAAGCTCTCTGCGGTTCTCATGGGGTCTCATGGTTTAACAAAGGGCTCCTTGGCTTATCTTAATTATCCTGCACAGATCATGTTTAAGTCCACAAAGGTATAAAGTCTAGTCGTTAAATATGAGCTGTGATCTTGTTGTTTTTATTTGTATATTCTTTTACTTTTCAAAATCTGGAGTCTGGTTTGGACCAGTTCAATTTTAATGACTATAACTTTGGACGGCTTTTAGGTTCCTTTTTCTTGTATATTTGCTGTCCATTTGGTGTGATGGTGTGTGATTTAGTACTAAAAATGTCAACTGTATTTATTTTTCTAATAGGTACTACCTGTGATGGTGATGGGTGCATTCATCCCTGGGCTGAGAAGAAAATACCCGGTCCATGAATACGTATCTGCTGTGCTCCTTGTCATTGGCCTTATTCTATTTACATTAGCAGATGCGCACACTTCCCCGAACTTCAGTGTCATTGGTGTTGTGATGATTCTCGGTGCCCTGGTCATGGATTCTTTTCTCGGTAACTTACAGGAAGCAATTTTTACCATGAATCCAGAAACGACGCAGGTAAATTGCTGTTTTTCCTCTTTGCATTGCAATTAGTTTTTACTTGCCTTGAAGGAAGGTCTGCATGCTTATGGACCACTCGTGCAGATGGAAATGTTATTTTGCTCCACCGTGGTTGGGTTGCCTTTCCTCGTGCCACCTATGATATTGACAGGAGAGTTGTTTAGAGCGTGGAATTCTTGTTATGAGGTACTCAATGACTTATTACATGCAATTTGTTTATTGTTGAAGTTTGACCTCAAGAGGCTCTTTGAATAATTAATTATAGTAGGATGTCATTTCTGGTATCTAAGGTGCCTTAATTAAAGTTGTGAACTACTATGAATTTTAAACAGCAAGAACCTTGTTTCAGGACCACCAGTTGCATTTAGAGTTACGATATTCAATATTCACCACCCAACTAATCCATATTGTTTGCCATCAACTAGACAACTTTATGTGTACTGACTACTGAGGCTCGATGCTTTCCCTCAAGACTTACAGTCTGGCACCTACATATGTACGTAGTTACACGTAATCCTTTCTATAAAAAAAGCCAAATCTGCTTTAGGGAGGTACATTGACATCAGTAGTATTTCAAGGGCAAAAGATCTATGATTATGTGTAGACGACGCGGTACTACTTCTTATCATGGTCAATAGGATGCATGTAATATACGGAACCAAGTAGGGGCATGTGAAAATGTACCTGTTCAAGGGTGGTTTCGAGCTTATATGCATATACCAAGAAAGACCATAAAGCTGCACGTTTCTTGTTGCTCAGTCCCAAAGGTGCTCTAATGGATAGTGTTTTTTTTTTTTTTTTTTTGGCTGTCATTTCTAAGACTGCAATAGCATGAAGTTTTAGCAGATCGGATCATGAAAACTTGCATATATATATGGGCAACACTTTCCCTGTCAGTGTCTACTTCTGGTATATATATAGCCAGTATGGTATTCCACTGTCATCGGAAACAAACTTTCTTCTTGTAATAATTATTGACCTAGATCAGAATGGGTGACGATTTGATTGATCTATACACCTTTGTTCATTGGCCACAGGCTACATCATTACCATCATTTTAACCTTTGCTTCACATTGCAGCATCCTTACGTATATGGAGTCCTGATCTTTGAAGCAATGGCCACATTTGTTGGTCAAGTCTCTGTTCTGTCACTGATTGCCCTTTTTGGGGCTGCCACTACAGCTATGGTAATTACTTATCTTCTTACTATTTTCATCTTTCTCCAGAAAAGGGGGGAAAAAATAAAAGCAAAGATCTGTTCTTTTGGAAAAATTGATTAGGTAACGTCCTAGGCATCAACACATTGGCTTAATTTTACAGGTAACAACAGCAAGAAAGGCAGTGACTTTGTTGCTGTCGTACTTGATCTTTACAAAGCCTCTTACTGGACAGCATGGTTCTGGTTTGATCCTAATAGCCATGGGGATCATAATGAAACTCATTCCTGACAACAAACCCCGTGCTCGAGGCACTGTGACCAGCTCCAGTGATTCTTACCAGAAAAATCTTAAAAGGCCTATTGAGAACGGAGACGACAAAAAAGATGAAGAGAAGCGCCCGTTAGTATAATTTCACGGATCAATCTTGGTGTTAGGCTATAGGGTCATTTGTTTATTGTCTATTTACTTATAAATTTGGGATTGTCATACAGAAAAGGAAGGAGAAATAACAATTCATGAGCTGCCATTTAGGAAAATTTTCACATGGCATGTGGTTTTATTTTTTGAAAAGGAAATTTGCTATTATACAAAATTGTATACAATACTTTGTAAGTGGAAAAGTACAACAGGTACTTTTAATTGTAACTTCATTTAACTTTATATAGTGTATATGTTTAGTAAAAGTGATGATCACTCAAAATTTTGGAGCCTGCTGGAGATCACATGAGAGGAAATGTTCCAGAAAGCTAGATCATATGATATGTTGCTGAACCAAACCAAAGTGATCTTACTATCTTGGTTTGCAAGACAACCGAGCCCTAATATCACCCGCTGTTTGAGTCTCCGATCTATGCCATTGAGCTCGTATATATGCAGGATGCCTATTGGTTCAGTCACGAACTGAGCATTCGTCCACGAGGTTTTGTTTGGTTTCAGATTGTTGCTTCATATGTGATCCATTTCTAGAATTGTTTTTTCATCATATTTCTTACCACTTGAGTCAACTACAAACATCGTAAAATCTATATGAATTGAAAAATATCTCACATCGGGGATAAAGATGTTAAACTGAAACACAAGTACTTATCATTAACAATGAATAAATATTTCAGGGTCTTATGGTCCAATTTCCATTCACGCCATGGAGAACTTATAATGATGTTCAGAAGCTGCAATGTTGACATCTTGTTAAACTAACCAGTAAATGGCCCGTCGATACTCGATTGGGAATATACCCCTCATTATCATAAATTAATACTTTAACTCGGTTCTTGTTTATAACTCTAGAGAGATGTATCAACATGTAGTAGGAAGTAGAGGCTTAGGTGCGTAAGAGACAGTCCATGTCTCTTGTTTATCATCATAACAAAGCATGCTAATATAAGAAACTGTATCGATCTGAATTGAGCGGTAACCCATCTCATTATATGTGCCCATCGTCATTCTAGAAATGAAAAACTTTTGTCCTGCATTGATTTGATCTACTCCCTTCGTCCCGATTTCAACTTTCCACATTCCATTTTGGGACGTCCCAATTTTATATTCTTATCTCTTAAAAGTAAAATATATCTCCTACTTTATTCACTATCTCTTATACCTTATTCACTATACTTTACCACCATCTCTCCCATTTTTTCACTATTTTCTTAAACCTTGTGCACGACCCGCGGGAAATAGAACCCGGAACGGAGGCGGTATAAATTTTGCCTCGATATGCTCCATGGATCATACTTGGTCCGTTAAGAACCTTACCTCTTGGACCTATAACTCTGAATGATTTCTTAGGTAGGGCTGAGACCCAAATTGGACCCGTATAAAACCAACTTAGACATTGATCCAGATAATAATGTACTTCCTCCGTCCCAAAATACCTTCCATTTGTCATTTAACGTCCCAACCAAACCTTCTCATATTTTTTTTTTGTCAATCACTACTTTAACTTTAACATTTAAAATATTTAAAAGTAAACCTTTATCATACTTCCAACATAAAAAATAAATTTGAGGGGCCCATTAGCATTCTTTTAACTAAAATTAATACATACCTTATCTACTCCAACACAAAGTGAGCGGTAAGCTATTACCGGGATGGAGAAAGTAGTATTTAGAAGAGGTTATGGGTGTAAGAATGGTAGAGTGTCGATCCAAACCTGTTATATTAAAACTGATCCATTCTTATTAAATGTTCCTATCATTTCAGCCCGGATGAAGAATCTAGTATTTCATCCATTATCAAGATTGTAGCAAGTAGGTTTCATTTCTTATGCAATAGTACATGGTATACGTACGTTCCCATCAATCACAAAGTACTAGAAGGGGCCTACATTATTGAGGGGTCGACTAATGTCATTAAATATAAGTATGATGTATTAAATAACGAATAGTTAGGATTAAATGCGCAATCACACCCACCCACCCCTCCCTAAAAAATGCACGAAACACCCTTGAGTTGACAAATTATCACAAACCCCACCCTTTATTATTAAAAAATGTGTGAGACCCCCAACCATTATTTGTTACACCGCCTGAGGACTCGCGTTAGGTGCAACTGGAATGTTGCTTTACGTTTTCATACTCCAAATTAATGTAAATGAATATCCATAGGTAATTATTAAAAATGTGTGCTAAAAAACGTCTGGGGTTTTTATAAAGCATAATACACATTGATATTAATATTAAGTATACATGTGCAGGTGTAATCATTAATTAGTCCAGATTTTTTTAAATAAAAAATATTAAAATAACTATTCCCTCCGCCCCAGAACAAATGTCACATTTGCTTTTGGGCACGAAGATTAATGTGCAGTGTAAATGTTGAAGTACAAATGCACATGGGTTGTAAATGGGTTGCAAATGTTGTCAAAAATAAAAATTTGACATTTGTAGTGGGATATATATAAATGGAATATGTGACATTTGTTGTGGGACGGAGGGAGTATAATTTTAGCTATTAAAAATACTATAAATAATAAATCTACTATTTTTTTACTTGGTATATCAACAACATGCCTTTTTTTTTTTGTCCTTGATTCGACATTCTTAATTTCAATCTTTTTATCTTTTTACCTTCACTATTTTCATGAATGATTTATTAGTTCTCTTTGCATAACATTTATATAAATTTATGTGAAATAATCCATTTGAAAATAATTGTTCAAATATTGTAAAAAAGGTTGCGTCGAATACATTTATCATTCTAAATTATCGCCGGATAATGATGTCAAGCTATTTTCATTTTTATTCATAATGTGAACACAATGTAAAATTTTCAATTCTATTTCATATCAGTTATACAAATTTCTACAAAATAATCCCACTGAGTATACATTTTCGTTCTAATATAATGAAAAAGAGTCTCGTAGAAATGAAAATTTATGTTACTTTTCATCATCAATTTCCTCAAAATTGAAAGGTTGTGTTCAAATAGAGATATGGTGTTCGTCTTTTTGTTATTAAATTGTTTACTTTATATTTTTTTTTTGAAACAGCAAAGTTTTTATTAATTGATATAGTCATGTAGAGCATAAAAAATGCTCGGCAAACATAAATACATGATCAATTGACCGAAACCAACACCAAAATTCAAACCATTACAAACTATGTAACCCATATCGGTTTCACATCATATTCCTTAACCATATAAACTCCAATCACCAATAATGCGAGCTCATCATCCATCATGAATCTAGATCCAATCATCCACCACCAATCATCACAATAAAATCAAGAGGGGTCCACCGTCAATTCATAAAATCATCCGGTAGTGTCTGTTTTACCGAAGAGGGGTCCATCGTCAATTCATAAAATCATCTGGTAGTGTCCGTTTTACTTTATAATCATCTACTTAATTTCATTATAAAAATAATGTATTTTCAAAAGGGTGGTATTAAACAGATAGCAACTCTTTTATATTGATGTTGACCGAGAGGCTCCTAACTGATTAGTGGTTAAATAAAATTTCAATATTTCATTTAATATGGTGATTTTTTCTTTAACATTTTATTTAAGGTTTTGAAATTAATCAATTTTTTTATTCTTAACGTATGCCATAATATGGAAATATTCAAATAATGTTTTCAATTAATTGAAAACGTGTGTAACGTGTCACCTCTAATTGCTTGAGACCCGACCCTTTGAACATGTGCAGTTACTTGTGAAATGTTCTCTTGTTGATTTGCAAGCTCCACCAAAAAACACATGGCCTTCCTACAACATTTTGCCCTCATTTGTTTGTACCACGAAACGTTTCACCGGGACACCAATTTGAAGATTTATCAAGAGCAAGCACGCTTAACTTCAGATTCTTATGGATGGAATCCTGAGAATATTGATGCACATTTTTTTGTATGAGTAGCAACTAAATGTTGCATCGGGTTGTTACAATTGCCCTGCCTTTATTTGCGTGACACACTCATCTCGCCTTGCCTGGACCAACTAACAACACAATTTTGTGTGGTGTTGGGGGGGGGACTCAGCCTTAATACCATTCGTAATGCTCCGATCTCTACTCGTTCGAAATCCAACAATTTGGACTGGCGATATATGTTGGCCACGAAAACCATCACATATTATTTTTAGATCACTTTTTTCTTAGCTAGCGGTTCACCAATCCTAAGATTGCTTCAAAACACATACGTTAATTTAATAGCTCTTATGGAGTACTCCAAATACATGAACACCTTAATGGTATGAACAATATCATTAACTCATTTACGACATTGGGTAGTTACAACACTTGATAAGTTAATTATCTATAGGTTGTCTTTATAGAGCCTTTGTGACAATATTATCAAGCTATGAGATAATTATCATTGCTACAGTAAACAGATGGATTTCGAATAGGGAAAATTATACCACCTCGCCCATAAACACCCCCCACTCATCACGATCCAAAACATTTCAACAATAACATAGCAGTTCATTCATTGATATGGTTATCTTACTTTTACTTATACTTTTTTAGATATATTTATTTTTTTCTAGTTATGTGGTAGAATAGTTAACAATATATTTTCTTATATATGTTTGATACTTGGTTTAAATATGTAAAAATGATCAATTTCATCATACCTCAATGGTATTATTAGTACTATATGTCTAGCTCTGAAGTGACATAATTTAACCAATACTAATTAAATGGAGATCTTACCAAACCAAGCATTAGTTAAATGGAAGGAGCGGAATATAACCAAAAAGTTTGCTTAAATTTGAATAAATTCTAATTTAATTTAAATAAATATGTCCATCTTACACATTCATTTGAATTTGGTGCTACACATGTCACTTTTTAATAGAACGTTCAAGGTTCGAATTTATTTGACGTGATTATCTCCCTTTTATCTATATTTGGAGTAATAATAATTGCTTGGAGCAATTTTGTAATATAATGAACAGGGCCGTCCTACAGATTTAGGGGGCCCTGTGCAAAATTTTCAATTGGCCCCCCTAAAAATATTTTTTTTTAAATAATAATAATAGAAAAAATAAAAAAAATTCACACCGTATCATGAATTGAACACAAGACCTATGGTACGTTATATATCAACTTTACCATTTGTAGATAAAGATTTTAATGCTTAGTTATTGAATGGAAACAGATATATATGTAATCTCAAATTTAAAATTGGGACCCTCAAAATTGTAGGCCCTGAGCGGGCGGGCTGCCCGCGCATGCTCAGGGCCTAATGAATGTTTGTGATAAATAAATAGTTTAAAAGTTTAACTAATTAAGGATGCATTTGGATGCAATTTGACCTTGGAGCATCTTGTTACTGATTTATGAAACATGTCTTAATATGCATGTTATCGTTGAAATTTCAGGGACCCCATTGTTGTTACAAAATTTATTAGGCGGGCAAATGTAATTCACACTTTGGAATAACTGGAGATCTAAGCAACCCTAGCGAATGGAAATGTTAAATTTGATTTGGCGTCATCTCTCGAGAGACGGTCTCAATATAACTTATTTAGAGATGAACATAAGTTATCAATTAAATCACCGATGTTATTAATCAAAACATCTATGTTGTTAATGGAATTGATTTTTTTTCTAATATGAAAAACATCAATATTGAGAACACAGACCTTTTGATTAATAAACTCGCATATTTTATTAATTAATAATCTAATCCGTCTATAAATAAATTACTTAGAGACCATCTATAAGGTGACTTACTCCATATATAACTTATAATATTGAGACAAGATTTAGGCTCTGTTCTTTTCGTCTTAACAGAACTGAATTATAGTATAAAATATAACTAAGCAGAACTAAACTGAACTGATTGGATCTGAATTGAACTGAACTGAATGAGTTTGCAGACGAAGAGAACAGAGCCTTAAAGACCAATAATTCATGCAAGTAAAAGTGAGAACTAACATATTTTAAACTGATGCGAATACATATCTATTATAATAATATAATTCAAATCTTAAGTATTTTTTTTTAGAAAAATATTATAAATAATAATACCTCTTTTCCATTAATAACTTTCTAGACTTATTCTTTTACGAATTTTGATAAAAAGTTACTATCGCATTACAACAAATATAACTTTATTTTATAACGTTCAATTTAAAAATAATTTGTAATTAAAATTTGTAAAAGATGTAAATCATGGAAGTTATGATTGGGTCTGATGATTATATTCATCTCGAAAAAGATACTATCATACTACTAAGCATTAAGACGGCCTGCATTGCAGGCCGTCACCACCATCTGATGCGCCGCTGGCGCGTCAGCTGCCTCACCCGTCACTATGTGACGGGTGAGTTGCAATTGGCAGCAGTGTTGTTTTATTTTTTTTTTAATTTTTTTTTGTTTTGTCCAATTTCAAACGCGAATAACTCGAAAAATAAAAATGCAAAAAATAAATAAAAATCACCAACGGCTTTGTATTTTCGAGATCTACAAATAGAGACCACTCTTGACTATGTTTGGATCATCCCATCTCGAACTCATTTTTCTCTCTTAATTAAACTTAAAATTGTAAAACGAATTCTAAAAATGCAATTTTATTAATTTCAACTTCTAAACACTCTTATAATATGTTAAATATGTTTTTAAAAAAAAAATTTTAAAATTCCGTGACGCGTCACGTGCGATAAAATCTCGTCGCGGATCGTCATTGATGACGTCATTTGCATTTACACCCAATGCGGGTAGTCTAAGGATACATGTATGCACTTTAGTACTCGAGCCTTAATTAGCTGTAAATGGCCGATTGATGGGCCAAAATTAACCATTGTAATAGTATCTAATGTCTTTCCTAGAATGGCGGATTGATTTGCCAAAATTAATATTTTTAATATCTTTTTAACTTCTTTCCTATAATAATGGTAACAAATTGCATCTTAGAAGATTTGTTAAAGGAATTTAGACAGAACATTTGAGCATAAAAATCGGTTGTAACTCATAATATCACACAACTCATTATGGATATGTTAGACAACCAATCAAAATCATTCAATAAGCCATATGTGGTATAAAATACACCAAGCAGAATGCTCTAAATTGCCACGTCAGAATGACACGTGGCTATACTCACAAGGTTTGAAAATGTTTTCTTTTTATATAGTGAAAAAGATAATAAGCATATGGAACTCTACAATTACTACAATACCATTTTCAGTTTGCAATGGAGCATTTGTTATACAACTAAACTCAACTTTAGTTGAACCATACAATCGATCATGTTTGCCACTTGACTTTAATCGAATCGGAACAGTATCCGTTTTTAATCAACATATTATTCACAACCCAATTAAATTTTCTCTCTCTACCTATTTTTTTTCCTCCCACTTTACTTTTTCGTTTATTATACCAACCTTAAATAAATCAAATAAACTTAAAACCAATCACATAATTTTAAAAACTCGTACACACATCTCTTTACTCTTAATTAGTCTCTTACACACTTTATATAATAACCCTATAAAACTTATAAAATTTTAATACTATCTCAATCACAATTATTCACAACTCAATTAAAGTTGAGTTACTATTCATTTGTTAATGGTATGTTAAAGTCGTATGCCAAAAAGTTTACAAACATATTCACATTTTACAGTTCCGTGAAAATTGTATAAGCCATTAGCATTAACAAAAGCTCATACGAAAACAACACATACATGTGACTCGATAAAAGTCTTTTGAACGTGTCATGTTATAACCAGCTCGTTGCGAACCCGCACAATACCCGTTCAAAGTAATGGCGTCCGGGTTGGGTATATGCTCCACCCATTCCATACCAGTGAAACGGGATCCAAACCCGACCTAACTCGAAAAAAAGATTATGATTATTTTAGTGAAATAATGAATATTTGTAGTGGTGGGTGAGGCCGTGTGGATAGGAGTGTGTCCCGATTCCAAAAAGAAGTAACTTTTATCATATCACGTGAAAAGTTAAGTTAGGGAACTATTGATATTTCTTGGGAATCGGAAGACCTACCCCTACCCCATCTACTTGAAAAACATGTCAATGAAACATTTGAAAATGTATGTTGATTTGTGATATAATAATATCTTTTGGGCCACCCATCTAATTCAACCCCCCCCCCCCCCCCACCCCCCGCCCTAAAAAAAATCACAGGGATAGTGTAAAAAAATGATGTAGTGAAATAATAATTTAATTTTTGGGGCAGGGTGCACACTCACCCACCAAAAAGAAATTTCAGCGTAACATGTTAATTAATGAAACTAAAATGTTATGTTGATAAAAAAAAAGAATGTTCTCTTGAATAACCGTTAATAATTGTTTTTTCAATACACTACTAAACATGAAAACTCATTAATCTTTTCTTTTTCAACCCCATCTGAACATGTTGAACATGTGATTAGTACTTTGAATTAAATATGCTCTTATAAAAAAAAGTCAAACTAAACATAACCCTTTAGTCCATGCGGAGAGATTTGTCTCAAAGATTAAGAAATGCCCTAAACAAAAAAAAAAAAAAAAAAAAAAAACCTTATTGTGTGTTGGAGGTGGAATGTAAATCAAAACTTTCCACTGTTAGATGATGAAACTCATCGTCAGATCGATGCCGATGCTGGAATTACTTGTCAATTTTGGTTCTTTGGTCACTTACAAGGGATTAGTATGTTAAGGTTTTCTATAAATCTTCAAATTTATTTATACCCATTTGTTTGTTGTTTACCTTTTCTATAGTCTCTTAATTTATTTTTGTTTTTCATTTTTTTCTAATTATGAGGCATGCCACGATGATAAAGTCTGGTGACAATACAAAGTGAAGGACAATGTTTGTCATATTTGGTACAATTCGGCTAATCATTCTTGTTCGAGTTATGTAAATCAATATAAGCTTACCCGTGTGATCCTTGTTCGAATTCTATAGATCTAATAGAATTCAACAATGCCACTGTATACTTTACTTCTAATAATAAATATAAAAGGGATGACAAAATAAATTAATCGAGAAAATAAGATTGTCTAATTAACTTCCTTGTAAACAACGTTAGCGTTAGTCGCGCTGTCAGTGGTAATCCTTCTTCATTCAGTACCATATCACTGAGTCTTTTTTTCATGGTAGTAGAAAATGTAAAATACAAATTACAAATGGTAGATATGCCTTTAATGGGTAAGGAACTTAGGATCCAACCCAACCCGAGCCCACTCAGGACCCGACGGGTTGATAACATAGTATATTTTATATATGGTACTCTACCCATACCTGACCTATTAGTTAGTAACATGTACATATATTTTTTTTAATCCTCGAATCCGAACCAAAATAAAAATACAAAAGTGTATAACACAATTAAATGGGGGGTTTCCAACAACCCCACCCCCATTTTAAATTACAAACATAATTTTACATGCATGTTACAATGGTTTTTTGCAAGGATAAATGTACTTTTTTACTTACTAAACTATAAAATATTGCGGTTTGAGTCTTGTTACAGATGTATGGAACGGGTTCGATTGTATGCCTAACTCGGACGTGAACATCATTATTATGAACGGGTTTCGATGCGGGTTGGATAGAACCCGACCGATTTTAAAGTAAAATGACGAATATCAGTTTAGTAAGATATAGGCCCACATGAGCTCAACAATGTGAATTCCAATAACTGTACGTTGATTAGTCAAGTATAAATTGATCGAACAATACCAATCCCACTCACCTAAACTGGCACCACCTAGAGAACTTCTTTTTCTTCTTTCTAACCACATTTTTCTTTCTTCATATTTACCCAAATTATCATTAAATAGTCATTTTTAACTCAATCATTATTCCAAACCACACGAAAGAATCCCGTTGAATCTTTTCAAATTTATTTCTTGAAAATAAATGAAATTTTTAGGAAAACATTGTGAATATATTATTTTCCATGCACGGAGTAGTAGCTTTTGTCGAACCACTAGGACCATGCACCATTGTTTGCAACAACCTCGTATAATACAGGTTTGGTGTCTTTGTCGGGCTGCTCATCACATATATAGTCATTAATGTGGCGTTTAATTATATCATCATCCTCAACTTTAAAGACTAATATGTAGGCATGTAAGAGACCTCGCTTTTGAAACTCGATGGTGTATATAACTGAAAAATGAATGACATACAACACATGTCACCAAGTTTAGATAGAAATATACGAATTTAAAAACATGGAAGTTTCAACCAATCGTGATCAATTCTAAAAATTTAGACTTGTAACTTTTTAAGGATCCTTAGGTGGACCAATATTTAGACCCATCTATAAGGACCTATTTGGACCAGGAATTGGAGTTGCTGATTGGCAAGGGTATGAGCCTCTATATTATTTACGATTCTCGAACACGACTAATATCGTACTCCATGCGTTCTGTATAATTTCATACATTTGTCATTTTTAATCGTATCATAGAACTTCATACATTACTACCTCCGTCCCCTGCATACATTTTTAATCGTCCACAGAACTTCATACATTAATTAAAAAAGGAAGCTACCCCACACCCAACAAACATAATAAACTATTTCAGTTTTAAACACAAATTAAATATATTGCCACTAAAATTAAAAAAACCCTGATGTAGGAAGGTACCACAACCAAATAATTAAAAAACCATACTATTACATCTTTTTACCAATTTTTCATACACTCCCACCAAAAGTATACATTTTTACCACTTTGTCATAGATTATCATTTATTTAAATATTTCACCATCCTAATCTATATAATAGACTTCATGAGTTACATTCGATTTATCCAAAATAACCCTCACACCGTTGGTGTAATTTTATTTATTCTCTTTTAGTGATGCACCCTAAATTTACATTAAATGGAAAATATCATAAAATATGGAAAAATACAAATTACTCCCTACATCACGCGGAACTTCATACTTTTCAAGTTTTTAGCCTTTTCACATAACTTCGTACATTACAAAAAAAAAAATTGAAATTACCAGCACACACTCAACGAATAATAATCAATCTTAATTTTACACACAAATTACACATTTTGTCACTAATTAATAAATACATTTTTCCACCTTATTTTTAATCTTTCATTAGTTTAACTTTTAGCCTAAAACTATACGCAATTCTATTGTACGAAGTTTCTTCGGGATGGCTGGATAATATTCTTGCAAAATAGCACAAGTATATATATATCGAACAATAATATTTAGATGGTAGGAAGGTCTATAATTATCAACACATGTCAACCTTTCATTTAATTTTTCATTCTTTTTCATATATTGTGACAATTTCATCCTCATCCTTCTTCCCTTCAACCTTTTCATCCCCTTTCTTCTCCTTCATAGTTTTCTTTGTTTTCCCGCTTCTTTTACTTCCACTTACTCCCTACTAAAAATAATAATTAAAAAAAAATAAAAAATTGAAAAAATAAAAGTGAAAATTTAATAAAATTTATTTTAACAACTTGACCCTTTTCCTTTTAATTTTAATTCATTTTAAGTCGGGAACTTGTCTTAAGGATTTAGATAAAATATGAATCACAAATTTTCGATGGACCTGTATTAGTAATGGAATTGAGGATGGACCTATATTCTTAAATATTAACGTGTTAAATATTATAAATAATATTTTATGAGTGAATATTTTATGTCTTCTAATTAAATATTATTTTACATTATCAACTATTTTACATTGAACATCAATATTTTAAAGAAAACATTAACTAATTTTTGACAAAACTTCATTCTTAGTTTCTGACTATAATAATAATGTTTGTCGATCAGTTACATAAAAGTTTTTGAAATTGAATATATTTATAATTATTTGTGGTTAGTTTTATGAATTAAAAATATATCAGGACTATAGTATAACAAACTAAAATTCTAAAATAATAATGTTTGTCGATCAGTTAAATGAAAGTTTTTGAAATTGAATATATTTGTAATTATTTGTGGTTAGTTTTATGAATTAAAAATATATCAGGGCTATAGTATAACAAACTAAAATTCTAAAATGCATCAAGCCGTTGTCAAGGGTATGATAATGTTTTTATACTAATTTCACTTTAAGTTTATTGTAATTTTTATTAAGTAATTTTGATCAACACATTTTAAACTTACCTATAGCAATAAAAATTATATAGGCACCAACTTGATAATAAATCATACTCCCTCCATTTCAGAGAAAGTGTTACAATTTGGATTTGCACCAATTTTAAGAAAAAGTAGAAAGTACATGTGGTCTCCCTTGATTATTAGAGATTAACTGAGTGCCATATTGTAATATAAGTGAAAGGTAGAGAGTTTTATTATTTAACTAATTTCCATAAATGGAAATTGTAACACTTTTAGTGAAACGCCGGAAACGGAAAGTTGTAACACTTTCTCTGAAATGGAGGGAGTATTTTTTATGCATTGAAATGTGGTTTATAAAATAGGCTCACTTCATAGTTAAAATAACATCTAATTCCCACCCATGGAAAGCTCCCCGCAGAATCATTTTCATGAAATCAATGGATACAATTTACCATAGATAGCTTTTACATGGGTGATAGAAGAATTGCAAAAGAAGAAACTAACAACTTAGCAAAAATAATTGATATGACACAATATAAATGCAAAATTATTTTTGTTTCTCAAGCTAATAACACATCATTGGAGTTAAATCTCTGGACCAATTAGAATAAAAGGACTGGCCAACTAATCAATGAAACGGACCAATCAGAACCCTTTATTTTGCCAAATAATTAAATGATGTGGATAGCCTTAAATGACTACAAACCTTTTTTGCTTAATGTATTATATAGATAGATTAAGCTTCGAGTCATTGAAATAACGAAACTGATCCGATTTTATATAATGATAATTCGTGATGATTATATTTAAGAATTAATATAAATGACTAAAATCACTACTAACATAGAGCTACTAGAACATATGTAATTATACGCAGTTACGCTTACGCACCCTATTTCGATCAAGGTCCATCAGAAACATAGTGCAAGGAGAACAAGCATGTTTGTGACTTGATATATTGTAGGCCCATTATAAGTCAAAAACATGGATATAATGTAGGCCCATTATAAGTAGCGGAAAATGTTACTCCGGTTTAGGAGTATGTGCAATGGACTGGGATAGCGTAGACATAAAGCTTAAACAAAAGACAAGAGAATTCGAATTTGTACTTTTCAAAACTTTCATTCGCATGTGGGATCATTCGTATTGATGCTACTATTAAAAGCACCTGGAGAATAACATAATGTCACCATATTAAAAGAGTACTTTCCAATTTCAATTTAATGTAACATATTCTTTATTCTTCCAATTTCAATTTAATACAACACAATCAAATTTGACACGCAATTTTATTTTATTTTAAGAGAGGTTTCATCATACAGTATATTATATTATTATTATAATACACTACGTTTGTTATTGTAATTTGTACAAATACATATATATAATAACATATGTTGCATTATCAACACAACGGCATGCATAGTTATGTTCGTAAAAATTCTAACAATATATATACACATCCAATGTCGTATTCATGTATCATTTAATGTCGTACTCTTTTCTTATCTTACAGCTTTAGAGACGACTATGTATGTCATA
Organism: Plantago major; assembly: GCA_026545765.1. Classification (NCBI taxonomy): domain Eukaryota; kingdom Viridiplantae; phylum Streptophyta; class Magnoliopsida; order Lamiales; family Plantaginaceae; genus Plantago; species Plantago major. The sequence goes on along the minus strand of CM048842.1, from coordinate 49,045,789 downwards.
CTTTGAAAATGGTTCTTGTGTTTCATATAAGATCATCAATAAACTCTTTGGAATTAACGGACAGTTTGATATAGTATTCGCGAAATTGGGCTGGAGCAGAATTTTTATGATAAATAGTAACTGGGATGGAGCAGAATTTAAAACATTGTGTATGGAGTAGAGCTTGTTGGTTATAGGTTTGTAGGGTTAGTTATGTAAGTTGTGTAAGAGTGAATTAATTTGTGAAAGAAATAAGTGATTGTTTTGATATTTTTTAATGTTAAGATAATTAATTTTAAAATTGTTTAATTGATTCGAGGTTGTTACGAATAAAAATATAACGATACAAAGAGTAGAGTAGAGAAAAGAAAAACGAGAGTTGAGTTGAAGAAAAATTCAACTTACATGGCTACTGTACGAATTGGACCAAAGAACTCTGCCAAAGCCGAAAGTGCTATACCAAACATCCCTTAACTCGAATTAATTCAATTGATAGACATTGCTAATCTATTAAGTAGTTGTGGGCTTCTGGCAGTGTAGAAGATGATCCTGAAAACCTAATACATAATTAGTATGTTTGAATTAGAATGAAAGGCCCATTTTAATAAAATCTCACAATTTTTAGTTTGGTGTAGCATTTTAGTTTACTTGTATAATGTACAAGTTTAATAGCACAAAATCTAGGAAAAGACATGCTTTTCCATTAGAAATAGGAAAGACCTATTTTTTAAGTTTTCCGCGGTCAGCGGTCAGACCGAATTTTTCCCTATATGCAAAAACTCACAGGCACAACATTAATCAACCAGTTATAAAAAATCACAGACATTACATTAAATCCCCCAGTTATAAAAACTCACATACATAACATTAATTCACCCAGTTATAAAAAATCACAGACACGACATTAAATCCCCCAATTATAAAAACTCACAGACACGACATTAAATCCCCCAATTATAAAAACTCACAGACACGACATTAATTCCCACAGTTATAAAAAACTCACAGACACGACATTAATTCCCCCAGTTATAAAAACCCATAGACAGATGCAAAAACTCACAGACACGACATTAATTCCCCCAGTTATAAAAACCCACAGACAGATGCAAAAACTCACAGACACGACATTAATTCCCCCGGACACGACATAAATTTCACCAGTTATAAAAACTCACAGACACGACATTAATTCCCCCTGTTATAAAAACTCACAGACGGATGCAAAAACTCATAGACATACGATAAATTTTACAGGTGCAAAAACTAACAGACATAAGATAAAATCCACCAATTTTAAAATCCCACAGAAACACAATATATATCCCAGATACACAATAAATATCCCAGATACAATAAATATCTCATTAAGTTAGTCTTAGTTTTCAATTGCAAATTTGAAAGTAATTTTATATACATAGATAGAGTTGAAGAAGGAAGAACGAATACAAAGCATCAGTGAAATCAGCCAAACAAAATCAGAAGCCAAAGCAAATCAGTTCACTATCATCAGAGCTTCGAGAAAATGGAGAGCTCTGGAGAATTGGCATCGCTTCCATTGTTGATAGAATCCAATTACAGAGCCTGCACTATTCCGTACCGATCGACTGATTGATCGATCAACTGCTGCCAACGCGCTGAGAGTGATGACACGTTTCAGGATGCTCGCTCGCACCTTTCCGCCTCCTCTTCGCCGATCGGTCGTCCTCTCCTCCGATCCGTCGTCCTCTCCGCCTCCTCACCTCCGATCCGTCGTCATCTTCGTCTCCTCTCCTCCGACCCGCTCCACCATGCCTCTTCAGGTCACGGAGGTTTCCGCGGAGTGTGGTGGTGGTGAACAGGCGGCAAAGTGCTGGTGGTGGTGAACAGGCGGCGGAGTGTGGTGGTTGTGGTGAACGGGCGGCGGCAGAGTGTGATGGTGGTGGTTTGAGAAGAAATCGCCATTTGATGCGTTGTTGCCGCCAGTGTGTGTTTGCTACGTGTTTTCTGAATTGGATTGTATTTTTGGGGGTTTTATAGTATATTAGTTTTCCAGTCAGGTCTGGTCGAACTGACCGTGCTCCGGTTTGATGAAATTAAACCGGCCTTTCCATTTCTAATGGAAAGACAGGTCTTAAAATATACTTTCTCGTTTAATTGGGCCTTCTTTCAATTTAATCCACCATCACAATTTAAACCTATAAAATTTTAAATCTATACCAAACATAAAAAATTTACAACTCAATTAAAATTCAGTTACTATTTATCAGTTATAGTGGATCAATTAAAATTTTTGTGCATAACAACCTAAATATTCTTAATGATACATACCACAAATAAATATGTTAGCTTAGGAGATTGAAATAAACTGTTGTGGGGGAAATATGCCACCGTACAAAAATTCATTCGAACTGAGAAAACTTAATTTAAATTCCTACTTAAACGAGCGGTATCATGTTTCGACTAAGCGGTCCTCTTGGTAATATAACAATGTGTTGGCGCCCCCAAATTGTCGTCACCAGTACAACCTCAAATCTGTAGTGATTTGCAAAGCACAAATTACAATGTCCACTGATAATAATGCTAGTGTTTCAATGATATCGAGATTATATTTAGCTAGTGGTAGTCTACTAGGCATAGGTTTTTGGGGCCAAACACCGTAAGCAGTAAAAATAATCACGGGGACATATACTATATACTATAATCTATAGTAATTATAGTATACTATATTATCATCCGATCTGATATACTTACTCTGTTTCAGAATAGATTTCCGTTTACTTTTTGGGTTTGGAAAATAAGATATATTACTTTTTGATAAAATAGTACTAGCGGGTTCCTCAAATTGATTTTTAAAATTGAAAGTTATATAAAATAATGGAAGTGGGTTTAATTTTGAGTATATTTAATATTTAAGTTGGATGGATAATTGCAAAAAATGAAAATAAAAATTTTTATTTGGGACACCTAAAATATCAAAATAATAAGCTATTCCCGGAATGGATTAATTAAACTACTACAATAGTGCAATGATTGATAGATTTGTTGGCTATCCCGTAAAGATATCGATGATGAGTTTTCATGACAATGGCAGGTAACTTTTCCCCTGACATTTCATTTTTTTTTACCAGGTCCTGCAACTTGACCATTGGCTGCCTTGCCAGCCCCTAGTGTGTGTAAACTGTAAAGTGAGGTCCCCGCCGTATGATTTCTCACTTTTGCATTATGCATCTACTACTACTACCAATCTACTATGCGCCAGATGGGTTCTCTCAATTCAACAAACTTCTTAAGTAAATGTATTTTAAATTTGGGCAAGCTACCTATAATTCACTTTTCAAACATATTCTTTCATTAAGTAAACAATGCATTTCTTCTTACAATCCAGTCAAATAATCATATGAAATGTTGAATAAACCCTCAACTTGACTGCAAATTTACCAAGGAAACACCGCATCTTCTTCAAACGGGCAGGCCTTCTTCTTCTCCCCTTTTGCCCAAATCTGAGATCCGGCTAGATTCATCGCGCATCAGGTGTGGGGCAGCACTGTGGGCAGTGTCTTGAAGGTAAGGAGCAATTGTATTGTGCTTTTGATGAAAGAATGCCACTCAAAAGGCACTGGCCCATAAATAATCCTTTTAAATTTCAGACTTTTATTTTTTTTAATTGAACATTTTACATTTGCGGTTTAAGATTAATTCGTATACAAAGTTGGAGGCGGTTGACTGGAAGTCAAAACGGGAACCTTATTTCGGGACGGAGGAAGTAGTAGTTTATTCATCTAGAGTTTTTCCAAGAGTAATGATTATATGCTCACCCGTCTCGGGTTGAAATTTCGACGAATTAAGACACAAGTTTTAATATATGTTGAATAAAGTATGAGAGATGGTGAATGAAGTATGACAGATCGTGAATAAAATATGAGGGATAGTTAATAAAGTACTCCCTCCATTTTAGAGAAAGTGTTACATTTTGACTTTGACCGGTCAACTGTCTCCGAGTTTGACCACAAATTACTCATAAACGATAATAGTAAATAATTTAATAAAATCATATAATAAAAATTTAAATGTTCTATTATATTTTATTTGATTTGAGGGAAAATGAGGGAAAAGAAAGAAAAAACAGGAGAAAAATACTGTAATTTTTTTTTTTAAATCTCTATAATATATACCTCAACATAAAATAAGGAAAGTCCCGCAGTAAAATTTTATTTTTCTCTATTTTCCCTCAAATCAAAAGAAGAATAAGTTCAAATTTGGACGAATTTGAACTCGTGAAGGGTGGAGTATATGGTAAAATAATTTTAGTAGTTCATAAATACTACTTTCCCAAGGTTCACATTTTGTCATTTTTAACGTACTGTATTAAGGTTCTCATTTTCATTTTTGACAAGTCTTACTTATACTCATATTTACAACTTTACCAACACACTATCTATTTTTTATACTTTCTTCATTCTTTATCCATATGAATAATACTCAACTTTCTACTTTAATAACACACTGTCAATTTTTATTCATTTTTTATTATTTTTTCATTTAAATAATATTCAACTCTCCAACTTCCTTATTTTGTTATCAAGAGTCAAAATGGGACCTCGTCCTCTGACGGAGGAAGTAGTTTAAGCTCAGCTAAGTTGTAAGGTTACATATTTTATAGGGAGATTATATGTACGAACAATCATTAATCAATCGAGACTGGTCCATTTGGATCAACACAGTTACTTTTGGACTGCTCTGTGGGTGATATACTGGCTCAACCGTATCAACACATGTCATTTTCCGTTCCCTCACTGGTACACGCACTGGCAAACTTTTCAGTGGGCTACCCATCTTGAGATTTATGTAGAGCAAACATGCTTAACTTTATAGTTCTTACAGATTGATTCCTAAAATAAAGATGCACCTCGTATATATAAGTGTCATTATCTATCCATTTAAATTATTTGAAATTTTGGTGCGTTACATTATAGCCGTAAGTGATAGAGAGAAGAAAAAGAAACTAAAATTAGAAAAATAAGTAAGAAAATGTTGTACTACTAGCTACCAACTGGTGCAATCTGATACCAATTGTTTCACTTAAACAACAGGTAAAAAAGTTGTTACCTGTCAGTGCAATTTATTGGTGGAATTTACTATGTTGCCCTTGGTTATGTGAAAAAGAGAGTCACGTGCATTGCTATTAGTAGCCTTTTTACCAGACTACTCCTTGTACAATAGCTCTAAGTTAATCATGGCCCTTCATTTTTCTTGAATAGAAATGAGACATATCCATAGGTAATGGCCGGTTACATTTATTACATTGAAATGGAGAAGGAAAAACAGAATCCGGGGCATATAGTGACCGACTTCATAATAAAAACAACGTTTTCCCGAGTATATAGCGTTCGACTTCATTTACAAAAATGTTTTTCCGGGCATATAGTGCCCGACTCATTTACAAAAATGTTTTCCCGGATATATAGTGCCGACTCCACAATAAAAACAATGTTTTTCCGGGTATATAGTGCCCGACACATGATAAAAACAATGTTTTTCCGGGTATATAATGCCCGACACACGATAAAACTCAATGTTTTCCCGGGCATATAGTGCCGACTCCACAATAAAAACAATATTTTACGGGGCATATAATGCCTGACTCCACAATGATCTGGACATATAGTTCCCGACATACGATAAAAACAATGTTTTCCTGGGCATATAGTGCCGACTCCAAATAAAAAACAAAGTCCGGACTTATAATGCCCGACTCCTTACACAACCATGCATCGTCATATAATTCCCTAATGCCCGACTCCAAATAAAAACAAAGTCGGAGCTTATAATACCTGGCTTTCTAAAAAAATATGTTCGAATTCATATAAAAACAAAGCTCGGAGATCATAATAGCCAACTTTATACAAAAATCATGCCCGACTCCTTACAAATAATTCTTCGGGCAAGTAATGCCCGAGTTCAAATAAAAATAAAGTCCGGAGCTTATAATGTCCGACTTTATGCAAAAAAAATGCCCGACTCCGTATAAAAACAAAGTTCGGAAATTATAATGTCCGACTTCATACAAAAGTAATGCCCGACAATGTACAAAAACGAGATTATAGTGCCCGATTTTATACAAAGATTATGTCCCAGACATACAACGCCACGTGCATATAATGCCCGACTTCATGTAAAAACAAGCTCCGGAGCGCGTATAATGGCCGGAGTAATATAGTACTGCGAACTCTTCACCTCTCTATAACTCAAGTACCTTTGATTGTATGTCACCCACCCTCCTCTTCAAAAACTCTCTAGGTCTTGATCCTTCTTCTAGAACATCTCCGGATCTCTTACTCTGACCATTTCCTGCAATTCCATCCTATTCTGCCAAATCAAAGAGAAAAAAAAAAAGAAACCCAACAATTCATGGATTACCTCGAGAGTCTCTAAAACCAGCGCATCCTCTCTGCAAATCACTTAAAACAATTATAAAAGGTTCCAACTGAGTATAACAATTGGGGCTGAACAGAGGTAAATTGGGGGGAAACTACTTTGAAGCACTTGGGAAATTATCCCACCGCCACTGAACGAGCAAGTAAGAGCATAGTTGCGTAATCATTTTGACAGGCGAGAGTGCAGTTATCAAATGTACCTACAGAGTATGACAGCTGCAAATTGGGCGAACTATGAAAAATAACCGAGTCGTCTTGCAAGAGTACTTACATATTGACATATTGTTATGTAATAATATAATGAATGTCCATTAACCTCATCCACTTCTCCATGAATCCTTTTTGTAACTCTTGTAAGTTACAACACTAATAAATCACCCCACTAATGTGTATACATTATGATGAGATTAAATCTCCTCCTATTTGTAGCCTATAAATAGTGGTTCATGATGTATGTTGTAGGGACTTGTATCACATGATAATAGAATGCAATGTTCTTCTACTCTACTTTCTTCATTCTTATTGTTCTTCTTTCCTATCATAGTAGCTATATAATTTCTAACACATTATCAGCACGATAGTGCTCAACCAAGAGTTTGAAACCATCTCTCCTTGAAAACTATGTAGTAAAAGAAAACCAAACTTTTTCTTCAGCTGAGATCCAAATTCATACATTCTCATCACATGATATGTGTATGTCTTCTAGAAATGATGAAAGAAAAGAAAGGGGAGGGAAAGCGGAAGCCACATGCAAATGGCTCAGAGACTCATGGATTAAACCATTTTACTCTATCTCTCTCTAATTAACCAATTCATTTTATGCATGTTTACACCCTTATTGCATCTCAATATTTGATTATAATTTTTGTTTCATGATGACTTAACATGTGGTGTACGTGACGATTGATCAAGTATCTACCGGTCGAGCTACTTAACACGGGAACTGGATTTGCAAGAGCATTGTTTATAAGGTCTCTACCCTCTACTTATCGAAATACATATCATTGGACCAATGATAATCAACAGTCAAAATAAGTTTAATATGTTTTGTTTCTTCACTTTCTTGAATTTATTTTACTCATCATATGATATCATTTAACCACTTTAATTTTCTTGTTAGTAGTGAATCTCATATTCACACTTATATTTTTGATGAACCTTACAATTGGTTAATAAAATTACAATATAGTTTATCATATTCCCTGAAGTGAATATGAGATACAAAACCTTGAAGGTTACGATTATTGAGAAATAAAGTGAATGTCAAATTATCACTCACACGGATATTTGATCAATTTTTTTTTTCAAGAATTGCAAACCACCAGAAGTGACTACCAATTGATGGTTCGAAATCACTGAAATTCCTTTGTTAAATATATATGTCCACATACAATCAAATTGGACGACCGAGAATAAATTGAGAAGGGAAAAGGTAAATTTCGCGCGTAGATTTTCTGCACAACACAACCTTTTTGTAAATTTAACTCCAGATTCGTTAGCCACTGGATCGTTCCCAAATTTTGTCACCATATTAAAGACACCTTTTTCTTGAATTTCACCGGAGAGATCGTCGTTTTGAACTATGAGGCATCGGGAATCTGTGGTCGAACATAGATATGTTTTTCATATCATGTTTGCGATAAGAATTAAAATAATAGTCTCGTCATTGGTGAAGATAAATTTTATTTATTTATTAAATTATTCATTCGTATTATACAGTTGATAATATTCCCTGAAGTGAATTTGTGATACAAAACATCATAGACCGGAAGGGTCAAGAATTGTCAAGAATTGATGGTTGAGAATTTTCAAAATCTTCAAAGAAGTATGGAATAACCAACCGGCGTAGTTGGGATATATCAATGTTCAAATCAATTATGTTGTGAAATAATCAACCGGCGTAGTTGGGATATATCAATGCTCGAAATCACATATGTTGTGAGACAATTACTAATGATAATATGCTAGAAAAGCATACACTACTTTTAATGCATCTAATATGTTAATGCATTTGCAATATAGTGAGAAAAAAAAGGGGCATGCTTCATTACTTGAAGCGAGTATGACAACAATATATGAGGCAAGCGAGGCCAAAATATGCTTGAATGATAGTGTTGGATGATATTGCATCAACACATCGCATATTCAATAATGTATGAAACAAATGACGGATATCACTTTTAAAGTTTGGAATGACCAGTTAGCCATCCCGGCCGGATCAATGGTGATGATAATCCATGTAATGAATTAATGTGCTATTTGCTCTAGAGGCAAATTTATTACAAAACCATCATTTGAAAAGGTTTATATAAACAACTTCTATTGAGTAAAATACATATGTCCAGCAAACATATGATAAGCTTGTCATATCTCGTAAGATATGTATAATTACCAACCTGAAATTGGTAAAACATCTATGGTCCTGTAAGCATTTGAGGGGAGCATTATATTGTAAATGCTCATGTTTTATATATCCTCGAGAGATGGATTATGTCGAGAATACATAACAAAAGTGTATGGCTTGATTTCAGCATCATACAAGAGTTTGTACTCTCACGGAACTGAGCTCAACAACATATAGAATTGACAATATTTATCTTGCCAATATTTATTCTTATCATTGCTCCCGAAGTAGCAATCTTGTGCATACTAATGGATCTTGAAGACCACTACAAATTTGAAATTTATTGGTAAAGATATACCCCTAGCTCACAAGAACAATGTTTGGTCTCGTCTCATCTTGTACAATAAATAACATATACAATTTATGAATCTCCTTTCCCAGAAGTGATTGGAGATACTTAAAAAAAAAATTAGAGGGTTGCAAAATGAGTTAATGTCAATTTGGTATATTGAAAATGAGCCACCATTATTTGATCTATATTCAAATACATCTATGGTCAAACCGCAAGATGTGCTTGGAGAAATAATAAAGTTTTAAAATTTTAATTACAAAATCATGATAAATTTCTAAAAATTGATTATTCTCATTCCCTGAAGTGAATGCAACATTTTGCTTGTTTATACATGCATCAAAGCTTCACCAGAAGCAAGCATAAAATATAACTCATCAACCTCAAGTTGATAGAAATATACGAATGATCAAATATATCTCACCAACTTGAAGTTGGGAGAATGAGAGTTAAGCATTTTATTCTCAAAAATATTTTATATAATATGCTACAATCTATTATCCGAGCGTTTGGGTGGAAACCTGACATGTCCTTTATACTCTCCGAATGGAGTGTTGGGCTAAGTAGGTGTAACAATTTCCACAGCAAAGACTTCTAAAAACAGAAATGAAACATTTTGTACGCACATAACTATTGCTCGTGACAAGTATACATATTAAAAGCAATATGTTCAGCAGGCATATTATATAATGCATGCTTACAAGCAAACTTTGTGCCCCAAAAGAGCACATATTAGACTTACTCATTGAATGGGTACTTATAAGTCTTGTCAAATACAAAAGGACAAAGATTTATGTCTTTACGTCACATCATTCTGGCTAGTTTTGAAAATACTTTTGTATACATGTCAAAGTGATAATATATACGTATATTGACATCTGCAAATTTGATGTGAAAAATTTGGCCATCCGGTTAAAAATTAACCATTCTTGTGAAATCTGAAGTTTCCATATAATTATGTGCTGAAAGCTATCTCGTGTTATAATTATTATTATGGCAAGACACAACACTGAGATTAAGCTTGGAAATGGAGATCTTGAAATGACCAAAAGTCACACTTTTAAAGTTGACAATGAATAAAATATAAGTGGTATGAAACCCACATATATGATCTCCAATTTAAGGGCAAATTTATTTTCAGCACAAGAAAATCCAACTGTGCTAAATATTGACTCCCTATCATATTGTTTTACAATTTTCATCTCCATTTTACAAGATACATACCTTCTTCAGGAGGTATAATAAGGAATTGTAAACTTCTTGTTAACTCAACCTTTAAGAATATGAATTCTTACTTGATAAATAATTAAGGTACTTCGGGACCGTGTCAATCTCAAGGTCATCTTTGAAAATATTCTTTACATGCTCAAACTACAGGTTGAGCTATCATTGGTATAACCAATACTACTCTTCACGAGTATTGAGAATTTTACTCATTCAATCCATGTTTGTTAACATGATTTTTTAATCTCCTTTTGTGACAACTAAGTGTCAGAGATGATATCTCCCTTCATTGAACTTTCTCAAACCATATGACTTGTAAGTCAAACCAGTCATTATTCATGTGCACAACCTGAGGGTTTTGTATGAGTGATAACATTCAATATAATTCAATATAAGAATAAACATGCAAGTATACAAAATGATACATAAGGATACTGGAAAAAACTAAATAATGTAAGCTACGCAGGATTAATCAACATATTAGGATGCATTACTTAATATCTAAATGCACATGAAATTTGACTCGATAATGCAATCTGTTGCACGTATTTGAATTCACAATCAATCGGACTTCTGGTCCATGAACTCATTTACTATCATTATGATGATGATGTTATCTAATGGACTTACATGTAAGATCCCCATTTACATGTCAAATCATTTTTGTCCATCGATTTTGCATATGCTTATAAAATATTTCGGTTCCAAGTATATACCGGTATCAAATCTCTTTCTTAGATTTTTTAAGTCAATACTTATAATTGATATCTGAATATTTTTTGGAGGTACCATTTCATTTCATATAGGCCATCTATTATAGTTCAGATATCTATGCCTTTTATGGCATACATTACTTTTCAGGAGTACCAATTGTTTTATCTTGCCATTTTCTTGTATTGTACTTAGCATTGGAACCGTATTTCACGGAGGTGAATGAATCATTAGTACAAAAAGGCAAGATATCTCAATGTCCAACACATGTCATCCTATAATCGATATGTAACTCTGTATGCCTCAAAATAGGGTCATAGCGGGTTAACATTCAAATCATACAATTTCATGTTTGAACATATCTTGATAAAGTAACATGAAGCTGAATATTTAGTTTAAGTTTGAACTTTTTAAAATAATGGGATCAATTCGCTCAACGAATTTGTTTGCCAGCTTATTCATGTTCTTCCTCCCCTAAGCTGGGAAAACTAGGGCTCATGATAATATAATGTCCAGCTTAGAAATTGATGTATGCATACAACTTTTGTATGCTTCAAGCATTAGTTCTCTGCATGAGTACATTTGCGCATTCTATGAGCGATTACTGCACTCTTTTTCCCTTGCTAGGTTTTTATCCCATTGGGTTTTTCCTAATAAAGTTTTTAACGAGGCAACATTTTAAGCGCATATATGATGGAGATTTAGAACTCATTTACTTGTGACAAGATCTTTTGCAAAGTTTTCAAAGTAAACACTATATCCTATTGAAGAAAACTTAAAATATAGTTTGAAGAAATTTAATTCTTCAAGTGCTCGAGACGTACGTTCTTCTCATGAAGATAAACGTATATATCGACAAATTTTTTGTGTTCTTATTCTAACCATGCAGAAACACTAAGTACTTATGTGACAAACAATATATGGATCGGAGGGACATTCGATGCACATCGAAAATAATTCAAATACATGATGGATGAAGTTCGCAATGAAGCACTTTACGTTCAACGTATAATGTTGAGAATGTCGATCAACAAATTGTCCAGAAGACAATATGAATATGGTGGATATAAATGAAATGATGCACTCATGAGGGGGAGCAAATACGCACTGCACTCTTTTCCTTGATTAAGGTTTTTCCCACTGGGTTTTTCTTAGCAAGGTTTTTAACGAGGCAGTATTAACAGAGCGTATTTTCTTTTAATAAGAATGATGTACTCTTTTTTCCTTCACTAGACTTTTTCCCACACGGTTTTTGCTAGTAAGGTTTTAACGAGGCACATTCCCAAGTCAATGGACATTCAAGGGGGAGTGTTATGTAATAATATAATGAATGTCCATTAACCTCCTCCACTCCTCCATGAATCCTTTTTGTAACTCTTGTAAGTTACAACACCAATAAATTACCCCCACTAAATGTGTATACATTATGATGAGATTAAATCTCCTCCTACTTGTAGCCTATAAATAGTGGCTCATGATGTATGTTGTAGGGACTTGTATCACTTGATAATAGAATGCAATGTTCTTCTACTCTACTCTCTTCATTCTTATTGTTCTTCTTTCCTATCATAGTAGCTATATAATTTCTAACACATATTTATTATTATTATTATTATTATTATTATTATTATTTTATTTTATTTTATTTTATTATTATTTTTTTTTAAGAATAGAGAGTCCTTACATATTGAAGAGTCCGGACTTTTCTCCATAACTGACAAACATAGACAATTTACCCTAAAACTAGACAATATGATTTTGAATTTTTTTTAAACCTTACACCAGTTGTGTCTATATATCCAAATATATTGATATTTTACATCAAATTGCCTATGTTTATCATCAAATTGTTTATGTTTATTGTGAAATTGTCTATGTTTAGCATGCAATCATTAATAACAACCTATCTATCCAATCAAAACACAATATTTAGAAAAATAGAAATGAACTTCAATTTCATTCGTCAACCAATAAATTTTCAATACACAAAATAATAAAAAAAATATCAAAATTTACAACCTATAAAATACATATGTCTTTTCAAAACATGTAATGCATCCTCAAAATAGCTTTCTTCACAGACTTGTTCGTCAACCCCTTCTTCAACAACGTCTCAATTTTTGTGACCAATCAATTTTTTTGTTCGACCACCATTTTTACGAAAACCTAATACATACAACAAAAGCATCAAAAAACATAGAAAATTTATACATAAACATAGACCATTTATACAAAAAATTAAACCATTCAAACTAAAACAGCAACACAATAACATAGACAATTTATACTAAAACATAGGCCATTTATACAAAAAAAACTAGACAATATATAAAACATATATCTTTTCACAACAAACCAATAACAAAGAACATAGACAATTTCTACTAAAACATATGACATTTATACAAAAAAACTAGACAATTACTAAACCAGTAACGCATAACAACATAGAGAATTTATGCTAAAACATAGGCCATTTATATAAAAAAAAAATTAAACCATTCAAACTGGACCAGCAACATGTAACAACATAAAATCATAGACAATTTATACATAAACATATACTATTTATACATAAAACTAAACCAACAACACAGAACAACATAGACAATTTCTACTAAAACATACACCAATTATACAAAAACCTAAACAATATATAACGCATCTATTTTTTCACACTAAACCAACAACATAGAACAACAATGACAATTTCTACTAAAACCTAGAACATTTATTAAAAAAACTAGACAATTTCTAATAAATCATGTTTCAATCATCAGTATCATACTAAAGAAACTCCTAAATCAAAGCAACTCCTAAGCTTTAGTCATTATGTGTCAACAAAAAATAATCAAATATAGCTACACTAAACAAGCTGTCGCTTAAAACCTAATGAAAAATGAAGCTAATCGCAATAATCAACACATAAATTCCACTACACATCCATCATCAACATAAACATCCAGAACCGAATTTCCACCATTAACACAATGCACATAGATTAAAAATTACATAGACCTAAACTAAGAGCAGAAGTGCATACCGAAGTGCTGGCAGAAATGAGATCATCACGATCGAGACAATGATTCAGCTCGACGCATTTATCAACCACAAAATCGACAGATCCGTAAATATTCTTCTCGATATGTGGAGCATAAAATACGAAGCATAAGCTTGTTACCGAAATTGAAAGCTGGTGAAGACGAAGAGCAGATCGAGATGTAGAGTAGATCGATTTCTGATGAAGATGAAGAGGTGGATTGATTGTTGGTGAAGACGAAGATCAGATCGAGATGAAGAGTTTTGGTGAAGATGAAGAGATCGAGATGAAGATCAGATCGATTGCTGGTGAAGGGAGATTTGGTGACTAGGGTTTCAAAGGAGAAAATTCAGAGAGATTTGTTGGGAAGAAACAATGAAGAGAAAAGAAATGAGGCGCTTAAAGCGAAAAAAGTAAGTTTTATACTTAACCCGGATAACCCATGCGACCCGAATCTAAAATTTGCTAGGCTTGAACCCGGATCCGCAAAATCTGAATAATTGGGTTATCGAAGGACTTTTTGGAATCTTTGGACTTTTATAAGACTTTGTAAAAATAACCGGGGTTTGGATGGGTTTTCAGCTGGGACGATTAGGGAGAGAGGAAGAAGATGGACTAATTTGAAGTAAAAATAAAAATTCGTGTTTCTGTTATTTTTAGCAGTGAATTGATTATAGCAGAGTTGATAGTTGTGGTGTATAGCAGAGTGATTAGTGAGGACGAAGACAGGTTATTTTGAAGTTTTAAGTAGATTTTATTGAGAAATAACTGTAGTGTTATTCTGTATATTCAACTAGTAGTACATGGAGTATATATACAAGTATGAGAGAATCTTCTAGAGCTTATCTACAAGGTATTTGACTACATCTAGAAGAGTAATTACAACAGATAATACTTCATCTAGTAAAAGTCTAACGAGATACAAACTCGTGTACATTTATCTATAACACTCCCCTTAAATGAACATGAGTTGATGATCGTTGATACTTTGATACGCTGTGGGAATACTGCCTCATTAAAAATATTGCTAAGAAAAACCCAGTGGGATAAAAAAACATAGTCAAGATAAAAAGAGTGCAGTGCGTATCCATTTCCCCTGATTGATGTATCATTGTACTTCTTCGAACTATTGCAAATTTCAACCTTCTAAACCAACTTTCCAAATGATGATGTTGGATGTAATTTGGTGGAGCAAATCTTCAAATATGTTGTACTTCGATGGAATCTTCTTCTCATAGATAATGACATAGAAGAACTTCTGTAATATACGAGTTGTCTTCTTCAGGAAGAACTTTTTCAAACACTTAAAATATCATATAGTTTCAATGTTCCATAACATCACTCCATTATATTGTAAAGATATCCAACAAGCCCATAAATCTTATCTTTACCAAACAGTTTCACAGTCATGGAGATATATAAGCGCTTATAATGTTGTTTCGTTAAAAAACCTCGCTAGGAAAAATCCAATGGGATAAAAACCTAGAAAGGGAAAAAGAGTGCAACCATTTCTCATGCTTTGCGCAAAAATAATCATCGTTGCTCAACATCCATTAATTCATGTACCTTCTTCAGGAAGTATAGTAAGGATCATTGTAGCTCTTGATAGCTCAATTGTTCGTGGTACTTCTGGACTATGCGAATCTCAAGAATAATAAGAATACCTCTTGTAATCTCTTACATGCTCAAACTTCAGGTTGAGTTAATTAACATCGATGTAACCAATAATACTCTTCACGAGTCATGAGAATCATATCTCATACTTCACTATTCACTGTTGTGAATCTCATCCGTATTTTGTCAATGTGAAGTTGACTATGAAATTAGTATAGAGGTAAATATTAGTTCCTCAAGAACTTTCCTCGTTCAATCCATGTTCGCCGACATGATACTTTTAGTCTCCTTTTGGGACTCACTTCCGGAGATGATATCTCCCCTCATTGAACTTTCTCAAATTATATGACATGTATGTCAAATCAGTCACAATTCATGCATACAACCTGCAGGTTATGTCTAAGTGATAACATTCAATAAGAATAACATGTTAATATGTAACATGATGCTTAAGAATACTAGAAAAACTAAATAATGTATACTATGCAAGCATAAACATATTATGATGCAATGCTTAGTATCTAAATGCACATGCCATTTGACTCGATAAAACAAAAGGTACTGTATGGATTTCGAGTTCCTTTGATCAAAAGGACCTCAAGTCCATGAGCTCATTTTCTATCATCATCATCATCATCATCATCATCATCATCATCATCATCATCATGATGTCATCGAATGGACTCATATGTAAGATCCCCATTTACATGGCCATCGATTTCGCATATGCTTATACGTCTCTCGGTTCCATGTATACCGGTATATCAAAACTCTTTGCTAGATTTTTCCATGTTAGTACTGATCATCGATATCTGAATATTGTTTGTAGGTACCATTTCCTTCCATATAGGCCATCTATTTTAATTCAGATATCTATGCCATTCATGGCATTCATTACTCCTCAAGAGTACCAACTGTTTTATCTTGCCATTATTCTTCTATTGTAGTTAGCACTGGAACCGTATTTCACTCAGGTGAATAATCATTAATACAAGGCAAGTTATCTCAATGTCCAACACATACCATTCTATAATCAATATGCAACTCGGTACACCTCAAAATATAGGGTCGTAGCGGGTTAACATTCAAACCATAAAATTTTATGTTTGAATATATCTTGATATAGTAACATGAACCTGTATATAAATCTTTAGTTCAAGTTTGAACTTTCATATATATGGGGATCAATTCGCTCTACGAATTTGTTTTTACCAGCTTCCCATGTTCTTCCTCCCCTAAGCTGGGAAAAACTAGCTTTTACTAGTAATAAGGGCTCATAATAAAAATTACCATGCCCAGCTTAGATAATCATATATGCATGCAAACATTTCATATATTTCACGCATTAGTTCTCTGCGAAAAACAATATTGTAGGGAGTCAATATATTTGCACAGTTGGATTTTCTTGTGCTGAAAATAAAATTGGCCTCAATTGGAGATTATACTTGTGGGTTTCTGGCCACTTATATTCAACTTTTAAAAGTGTGACTTTTGCTCATTTTAAGATCTCCATTTTCATGCTTAATCTCAGTGTTGTGTCTTGCCATAATAATTACAACATGAGAAAGCTTTCAGCACATAATTATATGGAAACTTCATGTTTCACAACAACGGGTAAGTTATACCCGGATGACCTAATTTGTCACATCGAGATCTCTCTAATACATCACTTGAATTTGGACTTTTAATAATGTGACAATTGGACACGGTCGATGTGCCTTCCATGGCAAGACAAATAATATCAATTCCTTCAGGAATTTAGTCTAATATATGTTTTTTTAGCACAGTTTCGTGAGAGTACAAACTCGAGTCTTCTCGACATAATCCATCCCCAATGGAGGGTATATATAAACTTGAGCATTTACAATATAATGCTCATGGCACCATAAATGTTTTACCAATTACATTATTGAATATGCTATGTGTTGATGCACTATCATCCAAAGCATATTTTGGCCTCACTTGCCTATATATTGTCATATTTGCCTCGAGCAATGACACATGACTTTTTCACGATATTGCTAGTATATTAGCATATTAGAGGCATGAAACATAGTGTATGCTTTTCTAGCATATCATCATCATTAACTGTCTCGCAACATAAGTTATTTTGATATATCCAACTACGCCGGTTGGATATACACACTTTATTTGCATCACCATCAATAACATCGTTTAATATGGTGTGCATGATTTTGAACATGATATATCCCAACTACGCCGGTTGGTTATTCCATATAGCTTTGGAATTTCGAAAACTATCAATCATCAATTCTTGACCACTTTCGATCTATGATGTTTTTGTCCCGACTGCGCCGGTTGGTTATTCCATACTTCTTTGGAATTTCAGAAATTCTCAAGGAATCAATTCTTGACCACTTCCGGTCTATGATATTTTATATCAAATATCCACTTCAGGGGATATGATAAATTTTCTTTAATATTATAAATAATAGAGAAAAATTTTTTTGCACTAATAACTTTTGCCTGTTTTTTAACTTACTCCACAACCTTTTTTTTTTTTTTTTTTGCATTTCACACTAAAAAGTTTATAAAAAATTTAACATTACACAAAGGTTGGATGGCCGTTAAGTTACCGTTAACTTATTTTTAAATTACACCAAAACCTTTGAAAAAACTTGTCTTCGCCACCAGAATCTTTCTATATAGTAATAATTTATTCATTTTGAAATTTTTTAAATTTTATTCCAACAAAAAGAACACAAGAAGTGTTCCGAAAAATAAGGATTACAATCCGAGTCACAAACCAACAACGATACTTTACTTTACAACCACAGAAGCTACATACCAAACCATATCCTATCCCTAAGAGAATAGAGAATGATCAACTCTTATCACTCACTCCATAAACATGATACACCAGTGTATTTTGTCTACTAAACACACTTTCTTCATTTGTTAGCTAAATATGACAATAAGTTTCTTTTATGATAGATATAACAATAAGATATTGCATATGTATCTGGCGAATGTGAAATTCCATAGTACACAGATAAAAAATGATAAAATTTATTAGTATATTACTTTGCATACATTCTATCTATAAAATTAAGTGTTCGAACTCTCTTTACATTCCATCCCTCAATTAGTTGCTTCAATAAAATTACAAAAATGAAGGCACAAAATATATATGCTCGTTCCACATACATATAAGTAGTTTTGTGTCATTTTTTAGATCCAAACACAGGAACATACGCAATTGGCAGGGGGTACATATGCAGTTCCTTAAATCACTACACTGAACCAACAAATTATATGAAGAATTTGATTGCAAAAGGTAAAAGTCATGGCAAATATGATGCATATTCCAACCATCACTAGACTAGCAACCCCAAACAATTCATGCGAACATATATTTTGATTACTCAAATTAATCAAGAAAGGTTCTGGTATGATTTAAAAAACAAAAAAAGGTTTTGGTAGCGGGTGCAATTTTTTTAAAAGGTTTTGGTGTGATTTAAAATACAAACTTAACGGACGTCAATTTTTGGTGTAACGTCAAAATATTACTAAAAGTTTTGGTGTGAAATGCAAAAAAAAAAAAAAAGTTTGTGGGGTAAGTTTAAAAAACAGGCAAAAGTTATTAGTGCAAAAAAAAAAAAAACTCTAAATAATATTATATAATAAGAGTGAAGACACAATAAAACTTATCTTGATATGGGCAATGATCTTGTAACTCCAGTTTAGGGATAATTAGCTCGATAGGTTGATGCTCCGAAATTGATCGATGGTCACCACATGCATGCAACGAAAAGTATAGAGTTAAGATCAATATACATGCATGATTTAAAATAAAAAAAATGAATTATAAAAGTAATCAAATCATGAGGAAATAAGAGATCGGATCATTAGTAAGTTGTCTCTACTCCATCCACTTTATCTTTCTTCATCGGTTTCACGGCAAAGTTTCGTCTAAACACGAGTATAATCCGAGCATGTACTATGTAGAGCCTCGTCAATGGTGTCTCATAATTGATGAAGAATTGATCAATATTCATGTACCAAATTAATTGAGAGATAATCACATAAGCAAGTCCTGCGGGGGAGAATAAAAAAAAAAGCAAAAGAGATTTTCGTTTGTTGGTCTTCGTGCGGATATAGTTTTGTTGGCCAATCTTAATGTTTATGGCCTAATCACCATAGGCGTAGTAGTAATATGGATGAAAGTGCTCAGGGTCATAAGTAAGCAACATTCGAGTTGGATCGGCAACCATCACAAATTTCGAACAGTGGTGGATACTTGGTCGAGCACTATCGTACTGATAACGTATTAAGAAATAACTGTAGTGTTATTCCGTATATTCAACTAGTAATACATGAAGTATATATACAAGTATGAAAGAATCGTCTAAAGCTTATCTACACGTTATTTGACTACATCTAGAAGATTAATTATAACAGATAATACTTCATCTAGTAAAAGTCTAACTAACGAGATACAAACTCGTGTACATATTTATCTCTAACAGATTTGTTATTATTTGAAAAGCCATAAAGTACTACTTTCTTGTCTTCGAAACACGTTTTTTTATTAAATTTTTTTTTTGACTACGAATTAATTTTACACCGCAAATGTAAAATGTTTAATTTTTTTATATAATGAAAATTTAGCCCCTAAATTTTCATTATATAAAAAAATTAAACATTTTACATTCATGATTAAGATTAATTCAGTCAAAAATTCAATAAAAAAAAAAATGTGTTTCGATCCAAGAATAATATTAACACAAAGTTGGGCATTGTTTGAGTTTGGGTCACGTGATCCCTGTATAGGGCTAGTATGGGCCCATGTGAATATTGTTTACTTGTCAGTACAATATGTTGGTGTTCTGAAAGCAGTGTGATCCAACAGTAATAGGAAAAAAATGTGTTGTTTTCCAGTAAATTGGACATCCAAGTTGTGCTGATGGGTAATTAATCCAGTTACAGTTACCATCACTTGCTTTTCCGGCGAAAGGATTATCTTTCGTGACTTTTCACGCAAGTATAGTAGTCAGTGCAAAATGCACCCAAAAAGAAGAAAAGAAGAGAAGAAAGGATTCAAAATCAAAGGGGCAGACACGATTATATTAATTTGGAAGCGCAGAAAGTACCAAATTATTAGATTCCGAGAAAGACAGGCAGTCACACATGTCTCCATTAAACTGAGGTACCTGCTCCCATCTTAATTCCAAAACCAAAGATTTTCTATATTATACTCTCCTAACTCAAATTTTCTTTTATCATAAAAAATTACTTCCTTCTCCGTCCGAAAACAAATATCACATTTTGACTTTTTATAGTCAACATTTTTCAACTTTTAACTCCGATTTAATCTTAAACCATTAATGTAAAATGTTCAATTAAATTATATAATGAAACTTTAGGGAAGTTGAAAAATGTTGTTGAATGTAAAAAAGCTAAAGTTTCATTATATAATTTAATTTAACATTTTATATTTATGGTTTAAGATTAAATTGGAGTCAAAGTTGAAAAATGTTTATTGCAAAACGTCAAAATGTGATATTTGTTCTGGGATAGAGGGATAGATTTATTCCTTTAACATGGCACGTAGCCACGTATGGTCCTTTAATATGATCGTCTTCATGATATGATACTTTAAAGTGATATACTCCCTCTGTCCCGCGAATCTAGACCCATTTCTTTTCGACACTATTTTTAAGAAAGTCAATTGTTTATTGTTTGTTGTTGGGGAGATAAATGAAAAGGAATGGAAAAAGTATGAGAGATAAGATATATAATGATAAAAAATGGAAAAAGTAAGAGAGATAGTAGAGTTGGTGGGTGTACTTTTTTGCTATTTTTGTAATGGGACTAGATTCGTGGGACGTCCATAAAAGGAATAAGGATCCAGATTCGCGGGACGGAGGGAGTAAATTGCACTACAAGTCCTCCATGTCACCACGATACCGCTTATCAATGAAAAAGAATGGAAAAAGTATGAGAGATAAGATATATAGTTCAACGAAGTAGGCGGACACACATAACTGTCTGACTGACCAGGCATGGCGCCGATTCAACGAAGTAGGAGGACGAACGCGATAATAGTTCAAGCACTACTCCTTCGGACTAGAGCTTAAACTGGGGGACAAACCTAGTAGACAAAGTCCAACAGTGACAAGCGCGTTGCTTAGAGGTTAGTCCGCAATATTTCATTCAAATTAGACTTGTAAGACACGCATGACTGCATGATTTATGAGTATGTTTTACTATCAATGAACTACGTTTTGGTATAAATTCTGAGAACAAAAACGTCTTTAACTTCATATGTGTTACTCACTTTGAGCTACTTTACTCACGTTTGATAATTTTAGTCGAGTACTTATACTTGTCAAGTTATGTATTTGAGATCTTGTCTGTTGCAATTATCATACAAGTGTAATACAAGACATATGAACGACCTACGAGGTCACATTCCAAAATTCCTGCAAAGGGAAAATACGAGACACACTGCTTAGAAGCCTATGTGGCTGAAAAAGTTATGGGTACAACCTGACAAAGAGCACAGACATTCCAAGCACACTCATTAGTCTAGCCCTGTGAGGGCATTCCATGTGTGAAACGGTCAGACTATAAGTTGACATGAATACGTAAGGCAGTCTGACATGACAGAAGCTACACATACACCTTAACAATATTGGTGAAATCTTAATCTAGAAATATATTTCCATATAACTCTACACCAAAATACAAGAGGTACAAGACCTCCATGCATTTTGACTCAATGACTAGTTCAAAGTCTATTGTGTTCAACCTAACGTGTCTTTCAGCTCCATCTTTCTGACATGTTGACTGACTTTAAGACAGTTGGCGAAAAGCACAAGTTAAGTGAAATGACACTATACATATGATCAAAGAACCGTTGCCTCTTGTGGCAAGCAGGCTTGCCATACTCCAATAAGCTTGGTCTACTCCGCTAGCCCAACCTTTTTATGTATCCTCCAACTCCAATCTCAGGCATCTCACTCTTGCTCCAACTTTTTACTTCACTCAGAGTGAGCAATCCAATAGTCTTGCACAACATGACTCCCTATAAATAAAATGGTTGCAATTACCACCATTCATACAAGGCATAATGAAGTTTTAGTTTTATCCAACAAGCAAGACATATCTCAATCAACACACTCTCATATGGAACTAACTCCCAGCATGTAAAACACAATATCAATACATATCCATCTCTGATAGACATTGCCAACATAGACCAGAACGTCATCTGACAGCATCAACATACATGCTAAACAATCATTCACCCTGCATCTACAATAAGCCATCAACATATTCGTTTGCTAACAAAGCATCACAACATGAATATTACCGAAGGCAAGACAACATGATATTTTATTTCACAAACCTTCAAATACAACATACAAGTTCAATCAACTTCACCGGACACCTCAGATACAAAAGCAGCATACATATGTCTGTTTGACATCACTACACAACAAAAAAAAAAGGTCTATACGATCTTCAAGAAAAACAAAGCGACTTACAATCTTCCTAAGTGAGTCTACAATGTCCTATCCAAGATCCAAGAAAAACAATATCACCACTCTTCTAGTAGCGGAGCAAATTCCAATTCAAGTCCCACTAATTGCACCCCTGCATAGCCAAGGAAGTGAGTTATGCAAGAGAAAAGCAAGCTCCATCAATCGAATTTAGAGGCAAAGATTCAAACACACGCACGAAACATCTCATTCAAATATCAAATCTTTAACATGCCATTTATCCACCATAAAAAATGCAGCATACCGACTTTTGAGATACAAACCCAAATAACTACATATGATATATGCATTGTTCAAATATCTACAATGTCATAGTTCGCAAAAGTCGCATAATTTTATGGGATGAACATAAAAGTATACAATGATTGGAGTACCTCCAACTCGGGTTCAAGCCTCATGCATGACGAGTGCAAAAATAAATTCTTTGAAATTCATAGTTTAGAATCCCAAAACTGCAAATTGCCCAAATATCGATAACATTTACAAATACTCCTCAAGGAAGGATAACAGTAGAGTTCAAATCATATTCGTACTCTCATTTCATACAGGCAAAAACAACATTCTGAGTTAAATACGACATTTCTTGGACCCAAACTCTACTAAGAAATGTGACGTATCCGGACTTCAAATTCATTAATGTCAGTCAAAAACAAACTTCAAATGTAGCAGAAATATCCACGACAATACATGAAGGAATTTGTAAAAAGCATACGTACAGAAACTCAAATCCAAAAAACAATAAAAAGGAGAGGTGAAAAGGCCATTACCGGAAAGCATAAGCTCCAGCCAACCTCAGCTCACCGGAAAAACCACAGCCAGCGGAAAGCACTAGCTTCCACAACACCACCTCGTTGTGCTTTGTTCTCTCTGTACCAAACCGTCTCAACTCTCCCTCTTTCTGCTCGCTATAGCAGTCACCGGAAACTCCAATTACGGCCGCACACGCGCCTCTCTCTCTCTCTCTCTCTCTCTCTCTCTCTCTCTCTCTCTCTCTCTCTCTCTCTCTCTCTCTCCCTCAACCGCACTTGCAGATCTGCCTAGCTCACTTTGTCTCCAGTCTCTGTCACCTTCACCCACGCGCACATCACCTCCTCTCTCCTCACATTAGCACGCTACCTCCCTCTCTACTCTCTCTCTCACCCTTCACGGGAAAATCCCCAAACTCCGTTCATCTTCACCGAACTGCTCTACATTCTTTCTACTAAATGAGAAAAATGGAGAGAGGCAACTCTGCTATGAAATGGCATGAAAGGGAAGGGCAGAATGTCGATTGTGTGTTGATACCTGTGAGACAATTTTAGGTTTTTGGGTATTGTGTATGGGGTATATTCAATTTGAATCATGGTCTAAGTCCAAGCCCCCTTTGACCGGTCAAATACTAGTTTGCAAGTCATACTCCAAATCCGGGCAAGGCATGCACCATTCGAGCAAGTCATGCTCATTTCGGGCAAGTCATGCTCCAATTTGGGCAAGGCACACACCAATCCAGGTAAGTCAAGCACCAATCTGGGCAAGGCATGCATCAATCCGGATTCGGTCAAGTCATACTCCAATTCGGACAAGGTATACATCATTTCGGGCAAGTCAAGCTCCAATCTGGGCAAGGCATGCACCAATTCGGGCAAGACATGCTCCATTCGGGCAAGTCGTACCCCAATCCGGGCAAGTCATCTTATTTTAGGCTGTTTGTCAGCTCGTCTAACGAAAGGTTCCTATCTGTAAGCTACCGCTTTACTAGATTGACTTGTCCGCCTTCAAATTTCAGTCTGCAAGTTTCCGTCTTACTAGATTGAATTGTTCAATTTAAAATTCCAATCTGTAAGTTTCCGTCTTGCTAGATTGAATTTCCCAATCTCGAAATTTTCAGTCTGCAAGTTTCCATCTTACTAGATTGAATTGCCCATCTTGAAATTTTCAGTCTGTAAGTTTCCGTCTTGCTAGATTGAATTGCCCATCTTGAAAATTATCAGTCTGCAATTTTCCGTCTTGCTAGATTGAATTGCCCATCTTGAAAATTTCAGTCTGTAAGTTTCCATCTTACTAGATTGATTTTTCAAATTTTAAATGTCAGTCTGTAAGTCTCTGACTTACTAGATTAGCTTGTCCAACTGAACATGTCAGTCTGCAAATATCCACCTTACTAGGATGGCCTTTTCCAATCAAGAGTGTCTATCAGTAAGCTTTTGCCTTGCAAGTTTAGCGACTTGCTTTGCCAAACTAATAACTTGATCACTACGAGTGAATTCCATCTCTCTAACCGATCGCTCTCCTCATCAATGAGCTTACTATTTGTTATTCCAGTATACTTACGGGATAATTGATACCTCTGAAGGAGCGGAATATCATCTGCCTATGATCTGGCGTGCATCGCTCTATTGGGTATAGAACTTCTACTCTTTGACTCGAGACACTCGACTTGAAGAGTGGGGGACAAACTGTATTGGCCAAAATTCGCTCTTTACCAACTAGACCGACAATCTAGCCCGTCAAGGCTATGGCCCAATCCATGGTCCATTAACAAGTCTTCTTGGCTTCATACGCGAGTTGGTTTCCAAGGGTCAGTTAGCTAACCCACCTAGTTGAGTCATCCATCCAACCAAGTAGTCCACATTCTACCTGACTCACTCGACCTCGCCAACCTTCCAGCTGGTTGACAAGCTAGCCAACTCGCCTTGCATGTTTGACTGCACAAGATTGGTCGACAGACGAGCTTCGCCTTACATGGCCGATTCACAACAAGACGGTTGACAAACTAACCAATCCACCTCGCTGATCGATCGATCGATGAGCAACCGATTTGAGACCACTCTCCCAACTATGTGAGACACGGTCCAACCCACTTAGCGAGTTCCAACAACCTCACCCGAGATTCGCGGACAGACTCTAGCGATGGGTGAACTATATAGAGAAGAGTGAGGAGATGTGGAAGGGCAACACATTCTGACTGCAACAAACCCTAGCAATCAATCTCTCTCGCCTCCACCTCTCTCAAGCTCTCTGATCAACATCCTCCGTCATCCACCATCATTCACCGTCATTCACCATCTTCCACCGTCATCCACCATCATCCATCGTCATCCACCATCACCCACCACTGTCCGAAGACTACCAGCTAGCTCCCTCCAACAAGGTCAGCTAGCCTCTCGCCGGTGCTCATCCATACTCTGCGAACCCACCCAACCAACAGGATAAGTCGACGCTTGTCATCATCTCCCTCTCTCTCTCTCTCTATCTCTTTCATTTGATTACTCCGTCTATCAGTCTTCTAACTTGAGCGTCGGAGTCCCTTCGGTCGGCACCACACCGGTGTCACCTTGGAACCTTACGTCTCTGTTTGCTCTTGTTGCCTTGCAGGTTGTTGGTGTCCCCCAATTTCTAACCCTAATCTGATTGTAGATTTCTGAGCGTCTACAGTTTTGACTATTGTCGTTTGAGCTTTCGATTGGAGTATGCCCCTCTTATATGTGTACTCTTTAGGCTTCATGTAAATTTAATTTTGTGCATAATTAATTTTTTTCCTCAATAAAGAAGATTACATCCTATTATTTAAGTAATGTGATGAGTGTAGTAGTTGATCATGGTCATGCGGATCCACTAGCCAAAAGAATGGAAAAAAGAAGTAATTTTGCTTGATATTTTAGTTAATAATTAAAAAATCTGGAAGTTGGATTTTAATATATTAAGTCTATTCATTTTTATTTTCTAAAAAAAATGTGCTAGCAAAACTAGAACATAAATTAATATAAAATGCAATACAACAATAGTGTTACAATTTATGATCTTACACCTGTAGAGTAGTTATAGAAAAATTTATACTCCCATTCTAGATTAGAAAATAGTAAATATTAATTCCTTCGCATTATGATATTTGAGACAGTCTAAAAGTATAATAGTAGTAGTAATAGATAAGTTCCCAGGGTTTGTTAGACCCCGGTCTTACTCTCACTGTAGTAATGGGATCCACATGGCATGGGTCACTTCTTCTGATGAGATGAATGGTCAATTAAATTCAGGATATAATACTTTTCTTAGCAATGGAATGACACGTTGCCTAAATCAAACAATATACTTATAATGGATATTATTTTGTTCAATTTAGTCCACTTAAAGTAAGCATCAATATCCGCATCGCCTCATTTTAATTTCGTTAAATTAAGAAGTATAGTTCCCACCTAACCATTTCTTACTTAAGTATCACCCTCGTAATGAACACACAATTTTACCTACTCCTTCTCATCATAGGGCGCCCTTCATTGTATTACCATTTTCTTATGTAAGTGCCCATCCGCCACTAATCCCATTCAAGTATAAATAACACATGGCTTATCACAACAAGAACTTCATTCAAAATTATTGTAACTCTATTTCGACGAAGTCAAAGCGAGCTTCAAATCTCGTGATGCCAGATAAGAATTACACGAATCTAACAAATACAGTATGTCGGCCAGCGTTATTTGTACGCATCTACCTAACAAATCTTCACTTTAAATACACCGCCAGTCTTACACATTTATCTCGATACGCACTGCACTCATCTTCCACAGATAAAAAATCTCCAATCCTTTTTATGACCGAGACGCCTTTTTAGCCATACCACCCCATTTTAGGCAAAGTGGGACTGAAGGGTCAAGCTATTCTCTAGTCTTGTGTAAGGCAAGGGCAATTTGGTAATTTGGGGAGAGCTAGGGCACTGCAATACGATTGGTGTGGGTAACAGTTACCGGCAATTAAACCATAGTACTCGTTTCCCTCGGTTACAGAAGTCTCGTCCTCGTTATTTTGCCACTTTGTTTTGGGATTATTTACATTTTTGTCTTTTTCCGAGCTGTGTATTTATTCCATTTCTCTGTTTTTTTATTTTTATTTTTTTATTTTTTATTATGTATCGGTGAGATTTTGGGAAATTATTTATAAAGAGTTAGCCTCCGTCATTTGCTTCTTTCTCTGGTAGTCTGTGCAGAGAGTGACTCACTCACTCTGCAAATTTCTCCAAAATTACTTCTCCATTCACAGACTCAACACACACAAAACTGACATATTTTCTCTCTCTCTCTAGAACCAAATTGAAGAAGGAAGGAACGCGTAGGGAGGGAGAGACTAGAGAGTACACCTCGACAACAGCTTCGCTAACGGATTTCTAGGATGGTGAGCTGAAATTTCTGTTCCTAATTCATTCTGTAATTTCTCTGATTTGTTTTGCAATGTCTATGAATTGGTGATTCGATGATAGATGATGTGAAACGAACGGTGTATGTGTGACGATGTTACTTTCCTTGCTGGTGGTTTTGTGTGATCATGCGATTAGCTTGTGGTTTTGGATTGGATTTTTGGTTGAGGTTATTAGCTTGTTGTTTGTTTGAGCTAATTTGTTTTGGTGCTGGAGAGAATGTGCATGTTTATGTGGTGATGGATGTTGATGTCATTGGTGGATTCTGCATGCACTTGTGGTTCGGGGTTCCTCTTTGCAATGTGGTTTTGCTATACAGCTTGTTTTTGGATTCTGATTTGTTGTGTGTCTTTTGTGATAAATGTATCTGTGATTGGGGTTGAAAGAGGGGAGAAAGCCGGTTGATGTGGTGGTGGTGTTTGTTTGGATGTTTGTCTGTGTTGTTTCTGATTTTACTCTTGCGTGTTCCGCTTCTTTACTGTGTGGGATGTTGTTGATTTATTTAGCAGATAGAAGCATCAATTGCAGATGAGAACTTTCAATGATTTAATTTACAATGATTAATGAGACATACGTATCTTGTCCTTGACTTTGTTACAGGCATGTATGTTTTCTCTTGTTATAAATGCTGAAATATCACGATCATGTGGCCGGTCATATCCTTCCTATTAGTTTAACAGAGAGTATAATTCGCTTCTCTTTTTGTTCCTTTCTATGTGGAGTTCTCATTTGATTGCAAGACTCCTTGAAGCGAATTTTCTTTTCCTCATGGCACACCAAGAAAAAGCAGTGATATGCATCATTTTTTATTTCTCTGTCGAAATAAGTGAAGACATACATTTACTGATGGAAATTTTTGTTTTCTTTTCTTTTTTGGTTGCGCACAAATGTCTCACCACAGCTCATGCCTCTTCAGACGTTTGCCCATGAACTGCTGCATGATCCTCTTCCCTGTTACTATGTTAGAATGTTTGCTATCCAATGGGTTTTGAGGGGCAAATCACTCAATTTTTTCTGATCAGTTAGGCAGTTGCATTGTTTATACTTACTGGAATAGTCAGCAAGTGCCTACGCATGTAGTAATATTGTGCTTTTATGAGATTTACTTGGCTGTTATCTTATGGCTGCAGTTGTTTTTACATAGTTATGAGTTTGATTATAAGAACGATCATTTGATCCAGGAAAATGCTGTTCGAGCACCAATGGATAACGACTCTTGTGTAATTCTACAAGTTCCATCAGGCCACCTGAAGGGGATACATCTTGATATTTTATCAGAGGACGATGCAGTAAGTTTTGACAGACATGCATACATTTTTTCGTTGATCACTGAGATAGCATTCTCTAAGATATGCACGTAATTGTCAATATCTTGTTACTGAAAGAGCTGCTTATATGGTCACAAGAAGAGTTTACTCTGATTATTGAGCTTGGTAAATGCTAACATGTGAATTATCGTCTTACCCATAAATAAGAAAATATTTCTTACTTTGAGACTTAGTAACTACTGCTCCCCATGGATGTATGATTACTATGGTTTCCTCTGTAGATTATTTCTGTCGTGTTAATTATGTATGCTTCTTTATCCGAATGTTTTTGTCAACTTGGCATATATAATATGATACAAAATTCTGAAAATGCATTGCCCGGTTTGTCTTTGATCACGTTTAGTCTCAATTTGTGAAAGTAACTTGATGTTTCTTCTAATTACTATAGAGTTAAGCATATATGTCTCCACAAAGCCTTGATTTTCATTGTCCCAGGGCACTGTTACAGAATATTGCTTGCTTCAAGTCCTTGTTTTGCTCAATCCAATTTCTCTTCTTTCTCCAGAAGTCATAATCTATGACTCTTCTTGCTTACATAAAACGAAAAAGGCTTTTATGTTTTTTCACCTTACTTGTTGGTTGCTGAGATCAATGATTTTGAATGTATTCTCATATCCAGAAAATATTATCAGCAACGGTTATTGGAAATGCCAATGATGTGTGTGGTGCAGCACTCGGACTGCCCACTTTGAATGGTGGTGATTGCCTCACTTGTGGGGCGAAATGCTCAAAAGCTTCTGCAAGAACTTCGAGAGATTGTGAAGGTAACTTGTGGATTAGTTGTCTTGCCACTTACTGGGCTCCATTCCCCCTTACTAACTTTAAATGGCTCCTTTCTGGTTCATACTTTACAGGTCATTGGGGTTTGATCGAGCTTCAGTATACAATTCTAAATCCTTATTTTATGTCGGAAGTTGCAACGATTCTTAATAAAATATGCCCAGGATGCAAATCTATTCGGCCTAAAAAGCTAAAGGTGAGGCACTACATCTGATTTGCTTAAACACAAGATTGCCAAAATGATCATTTCTTTTGGTCTTCATGGTGGACATTTGGCTGTTTTATGCAAACATACTGATTATAAATCTCATTAATATCATTTTCATGTGAACCTCCTTGTGATACAGCTATCATGGTTTTATCTGAACAAAGACAACCATGGTGACTAAGCTATTATGATATCCATGAAGGTTGCAAGTGTGTCCTGCATATCTAGTATTTGAGGGACATTGAAACATAATGGCATTTAAGATTCTTAAGTAAATGAATTTTTGTATTATGCATAGTAAGTTAGCTATAGCAATCACATGTCTAAGGAAAACGTGTCATCATCCATGGTAGAAGTTACGGATTATTATCTTTTCATGGTGGTTTAAGTGTTTTTCTGCTATGAAAAATCGTTCAACAGGAATGAAGTTTCAGGTTTAACTGCTTATGTTCATATAGCTGAAGTTTATTTTTGGGCCTGCTATATCTTGAAGTTTAAAAAAAGAAACTTATACAAATGCTTTAATTTTACTACTCATTTTTTAGTTGGCGATGTCCGGTGGCTACCGATTGAATATCTTATTTAGCCACTGATTGAACATCATATATTTCTCCGTGAAGGGTTAATTGTACCGTTTATTGTATTTCATTCGGCAGAAAGCTGATCCAGAATCAAGTTACAATCATCCCGGAAATTGCAGATATTGTATTGTAAGTTCATTTGGTTGTTGCTATGGAACTTGACACAAATCTCTAGTACCAACTTAGCTTATGTCCAAATAACAGGGAAATTACAAAAATGGCTACCCAAGGACAAAATTTAAAGTATCATCAAAAGATGTGTTTGCAAAGACTGCAATTATTGCGGAAGTCGATGAGAAGTTGCTGAATAAGAACTCTACTCATAAGGATCTTGCATCGGATTATTGGGATGTATTCCCTAAAGATTCGACGATACCAGAAGACAGTGGCTTGCAGCCAAACAAAAGAGTTCTGTTGCCTGCGCAGGTAACGATGCCTATTATTCTTTCTCTTTAGGTGGATCTATTGATGGATTTCTGATTTTAGTTTATTGTCCCTCCATTCTCGTATACCCATGAATTTTCTCCAACCTTTTAATTGGCTACAAAGTACGCAATCCGGGAATCCACTAGTCATATTGATATGGTGATTGTTTGATCTCTATCAAAGTATTATTCAAAATGCACTAATCACAGGGCAAAGCCAGATTTTTTATTTCCCGGTGCCTTTAAATTATTATTATTATTATTATAATAATATTCAAATCTCTAAATTAAAAAACATAAAATATGTGAAATTCACAGAATCATCATTTCAGACATTGCAAAAAATTAGTAATACATTTTATAACCATTATTCTAAAACTATATTCCACAAGTCTTCTATTTTGACTATTTTTCACTAATATTTAGGAAAATATGATTTATTATACGATGTAAAGTATTTAAATTGTTGCAATTACTCGAATACATTAGGAAATGCCCGTCCAAACTCCAAAGTCCAAACACCCTTTTTGGATGATAATTTTGTTAATTTAAAATTTTCACTATAAAAATAGACCGTGCTAAACATCCAAAAATTAAATTTAATATGTATATACTAGAACGTGCGAACACGCTACGCGTGTTATTGTGGCATCTAGTTACAAATAATAGAAAAACTATATGAAGGTAAGTACTATCGTTGTTTCTGATAATGAATTGTCTTTTTTTTCGAGTTGAACTAGGGTTTGGGTTAGTGCGAATTGATCTGTTTCAATTTAATTAAAGAATATGGAGAAGAAATATTGGTTATCGTTGTTTTTTTTTTTCTTTTTAAATGATGAACTGATTTTGTTGTGGTTGAATTAGGGATTTGAATTTAATTGTAGAAGACATATTGAGTTTTTTAATGATGAATTGATTATGTTGGGCTTGATTTAGGACTTGGAATTTAATTGCTGAAGACAAATTGAGTTTTTTTAATGGTGAATTGATTTTGTTGGAGTTTCATTAGGGCTTAGAATTAGAATGAATAAAACATATTGGTTTTTTGTAATTAAAGTCTAATTTATACAAATGGGTCCAATTTAACTTAAATTACATACTCAATTGCACAACTCCAATAGTTGTCCACTTATATATATACTGTAATATATATATAGAGAAAACCATTTCTCGCAAATTGAACCCGTGTCGGGCATGCTCTATGCTAATGCATAGCTTCGCTCCTGACTAAATATTCAACTATTTTCAAGAAAAACAAACTAACAGGGAACTTCAGCATCAAATGAGAAACTTCAAGAACCAATAATGAAGTATAGTAGACTAACAACGGAGTTATTTACTTAAACATGAAATGAATATGGATGGGGTATGTTTAACTGATTTTTTGGACAGAAAAGGCCTTAATATGTGCAACTTTTGGTCCTGAACTGCATGTCATCAATCAAATAGCTCGCTGATTAACTTCATGCAACCCAATTTTTGCAATGGTTCTTCTGTGTCCACTATTTTTTATGAGTCATTTAACATGCTCTTTCGAAATTTACGTAACTACGAGATCTAGCTTCACATGAAAAAAATTAAGGACCAAAAATGAAGTCTAGTGGTCTACCAAGTGAATTCCTTTTTCATGAAGTGGAAAATATGGATGGGGTTTATGTGCTATAAAGACCTTGTGAACAAAAACTGCTTGGTGTTTTTAGTTATTAATTGCATGTCACTGATCACATACAGCTTGTTGAACAAACTTGTGCAACCTATTTTTCACAAATGATTCTCTTTTCCCTTTTCTTGATCAGCAATCTTGTGTACCAGGTAACATGCGAGCAACTTGCTATCTGGTGAAATAGTAGTTCTAGATCCGAGTTGTACTATTGCAAGATATCTCCAGTTGTATTAACTACATAATCTTATAATTGCAAATCTTATGTTCAGGTTTATCTCATGTTGAAAGATGTATGCCCAAGAATACTGGAACCTCTGCGACGGAAAAATTCCATCTTTTTGAACAATTTGCTTGTAACTCCAAATAGTCATCGGGTGACAGAATTCGGGGGACGCATGATTCAGGTAAGTCAAATGATACTACTGTGATTGAGAGCCTGCAAGATACATGATTTTTTGTTATTTACATGTTGGCCGTAACACCACAAGATGCTGTTTTAACTTGATTAACATTTAGGATGAAGCGACAAGAATGTACAGGAGGCTCGTTGATTTCAGAGGCACACCAAATGAACTGAGTGCTCGTGTTCTTGAACGTTTTAAAGTTTCAAAGGCAAGAAAAGAACCATGTCCTGCAGTTAGTTTTCTCATGTGTGTACTATGTCTGAAAGAAAAAATGATTATTAAGACATCTCTTCCTGCAGATACGTTCTGAAAAAGTGTCAAGTACTCAACAAGCTTATGAAAAACAATCGGCGAATGATTCACTTTCTAGTTCATCTGGGCTAAAAAACATCAAAGAACTGCTCATTGGGAAGAGGACAGATCATTGTTTCCGCTTGGTGGTGGTTGGTGATCCCCGAATAAAAGTTGATGAAATTGGGCTGCCCCTTCAAGTAGCTGAGCATGTGCTAGTCCCAGACCAGATACATCCGTGGAATTGGAGTAAGTTAGAACCATGCTGCGAGTTTATGCTTAAGCGTAAAAGTAAGTTCGTTGTCTCTAGAGATGGTCAGAACATTATTATTGGGTCCATGGAGATGTTACATGCAGGAGACATTATAAAAAGACCTCTTATGGATGGAGATATTGTATTCGTGAACAGGCCGCCATCCATTCACCAACACTCTCTTATTGGGTTATCCGTTAAAGTCCTCCCCATTGATTCTGTTGTCTCAATCAATCCCCTTGTCTGTTCACCACTACGAGGCGACTTTGATGGAGATTGCCTTCATGGCTTTGTTCCACAATCAGGAAACACCAGAGTGGAAATAAAGGAGCTTGTTTCACTGGACAAACAGTTAGTCAATGGTCAGAGTGGGCAGAACCTGTTGTCTTTTTCTCAAGATAGCTTGACTGCTGCTCATTTACTTCTGCAAGATGGGGTTCTCTTGAGTCGGCCGGAAATGCATCAGCTGCAAATGTTTAGTTCGTATAGGCCAATAGATCCAGCTATTGTACAGACTACTAACCTAGGATACACTTCTTTCTGGACTGGGAAACAATTGTTCAGTCATTTTTTGCCCCCAGAATTTGAGTTTTCACATGTACCAAATGGAGTTAACATTAGACATGGACAGCTGTTATCATCATCTCGTTCGTCATCATGGCTGAGTGACAGTGATGGAAACCTATTTCAGTGCCTTATCAGACAATTCCCACAAGAATTTCTTGACTTCCTCCATGGTGCACAGGAAATGCTTGGTGAGTGGATGTGTAAGCGGGGACTGAGTGTATCATTGTCAGACCTCCGCCTTGCTTCTGATCCAGAGTCCAGGAACAATCTCCTTGATGATTTATCTTTTGGTCTTGAAGAAGCTGAAAGATTGTCTGAAATCAGCTTGTTGTTAGTGGATGGGAACCAAAGTTTCCTTGCAGAAAGCTCTGAAGGGGATGAAAACATGCTCAATGATCTGAAGGAGCGTCTGTATGCTGCACAGCAGACGTCACCGACACTTTGTCATGTTTCTCTTTCAGCTTCAGCGTCTGTTTTTCGGGCAATGCAAAATCTTGTGTACCAATATGCGGGGAAGGATAATGCCTTTATGGCTATGCTGAAGGCTGGAAGCAAAGGAAGTCTGCAAAAACTGTTCCAGCATAGCATGTGTCTGGGCTTACAACACTCTGTAACTCCATTATCCTTCTCGATTCCTCGACACCTTTCTTGTGCTTCGTGGAATGATCATAAGAACCATACCAGTTTCTACAAATCAGATGGTACTGCAGAGTCATATATCCCATGTACTGTAATTGAAAATTCTTACTTAGATGGTTTAAATCCTCTGGAGTGTTTTGTGCATTCATTGACTACCCGTGACAGTTCGTTTAGTGGCCAAGCAGATATCTCTGGAACTCTTACTCGAAAACTGATGTTTTTTATGCGTGATTTAACAATTGGTTATGATGGTACGGTCAGAAATTGTTATGGGAATCAAATTGTCCAATTCAATTATGATGGAGACAATATGTCTGGTGCTCATATGGCTGGACATCCGGTTGGTTCATTGGCTGCTTGTGCTATATCGGAGACTGCTTATAGTGCTTTAGATCAGCCAGTCAGTGTACTTGAACCATCACCTCTGTTAGCCCTAAAGGTATGAGCTATCTTATTTCATGTCCTGATTATGGATTATAAAAGTTCTCTGTGATATAAAAGTTAGCTGAGAGATTTGCTGCAAGCGTATTTATTAGCATTATCGGACTAAGAATCGACAAATAGGGCAACTTGTGATAGAATCTAACTTGCTTTCTTATAATGAAATTAAATATTGGATATATAGTGCCAAAAGGATGAATGAGATTTATTGCTTGGGGTCAATTGATTTTGGCCATGGAAGCAAGGTCACCGAAAAAGAAAATTGAAACTCGGTGGTTCTATTGAAACAATAAGCTTCTTAAAGAAATGCAATCGATATTTTAGGTATATGAATTAAACATAACTTTGTTTTGGGAGAATTGCAACTGAATTATTAACCCTAACTCTTTCATACTGACATACTCAACTAGGTAAACCAGGATATTCAATTGGTAACATACATTTTGTTTAAGGTACTTGAGCTTGGTTTGAATTACTCACATATTTGTCTCCTAAAATTTGTCGGCACAGAAAGTTCTGGATTGTGGAGTGAAAAAGAACAAGGGCAGGAAGAGTGCTTCTCTATTTCTGTCACCAAGACTGGGAAGATGGGTATATGGCTTTGAATCTGGAGCCTTGGAAGTTAAGGATTACTTGGAAGGCCTGCTTTTTTCCAGCGTAGTTTCAGAAGTTACGATAAGGTAAGCACCCTGACGCCTCATCTTATTAATATTGACTCGGAAATATATGTATGTGTAACATCTAATCACACCTTTCACCAGACATTGCATCTCCAGCAACAGAAAAAACGTGTCTCCATGGGTCTGTCATTTTCACATAAACAAGGTGATACATTAAGACTTATTCCTGTTTCCCTCGGCATATGAACTGTATTCCAGCATGATTGTTTTTTATTATTTCAGGAAGTAGCTGTGAAGAAAAAGCTAAAATCTGAATCTATCATAAAAACTCTACATATGAATTGTAAAGCCAGAGCAATGAGACTGAAAGTAAATCTTCCGAAGTTGTCCATAGAAAACAGGTAAGGATTTACTACATATGCATATCCATTTATTTGACATGTAATGATAAATCTTTATTAAAAGGTGGAGAACACTATTCTGAAATACTGAAAGTGAATATCTATACTTCATATAAAAAGATAAGGATTTTTGTCTCACAAGAGGTAGTTGTGATACCAAACTTTTTGTTTGCCATTTATACTCTCAGGTTCAAACCACCAACTAATGCTTTCACGAGGTAGTTATTGTAATTTGATGCATTATTCGTTTAACTCTAAGTAACCACTTGGTGCATGAGTCATGATTCATTTATCATCCCCATTTGTAACCTCGCACTACCATCAAAAGAAAAAAAAAAGAAAAAGAAACAATGAAGGTGCAGACGATGAGGCTTGCTCAAGTATGTATGTATCAACACAAAAATATTACCAATTTATTTTCCATTTTATTGTGATTTTCATGCATTAGCAATTTGTTTGTTGTGTGTCTAATTTTTTTAAGATTTCAATTTATTAAAATATTTGTGATTATTAAAATATGTGTGACTATATTTGTGATTATATTCGAAATATATCATAATCAAATGTTTTAATTTATACATGTAGAAGTCCTATATATTTGTTTGCACGAAATGACTCAATGGTTATTGTGCATGGTCACCTGAATGCGGCCGGTTTTTTACCAAAATTCTAACCGACCCGCCTATAACGGGTTGTCCTAATCGAAAATCATGGCGGGTGTATTTTTTCTCAAACCGCGACGGGTTTATCACGGGCGGATGGCGGGCGGATTGGAGGGTTTATAACATACAAAAATAACGTTCCTTTAAAATTATTACCAAGTAAAATTATAAAGTAGAATAAAGCATAAGTAATGTAATGTATAAAGCATAATAGAAGATGTGTGGAGAAAAAAAGTGTACTGCAAGTCTAAAACAGTGAACTAGTATATGAAATAATAAGAAGATACACATCAACATACTTATTAAACATTTATTAATAATAACAAAACAAGTTTAAACAGTGAACTAGTATGACATAATAAGAAGATACACATCAACATACTTACTAAACATTTATTAATAATAACAAAATAATCCTACACAACAATACATAAACAATAAGAACACAACACCATATTGTATATACTCTTTACGTATTAATTAATTTTCAGAATATAAATATATATATGAAATATATATAATTAGTTGGGTGGGGCGGGCGGGTGGTGGGTGACACAGTCGAAACTGCCACCCACCCGCTCGTAGCGGGTGAAAAATAATTCTAACCATGACGGTTTTTGTCTAAAATTTTAACAGTAGTGCGGTTGTCGTGACGGTTTTCATTTATGTACACCCCTCATATACGGGTATGGCATAGCTAGTCATAGGTTGAGGTCTAAAGTGATAGCTCATGTTCAAGATTGACAAAAGTTGAACTGCCAAATCTGTGCTCTGACAAAGTCCATGGAAGTCTGATTCCATTTTACATGGTTAGCACAATATTCATCTTTCTTATGTGAACGTTTGCAGGCTCTGTTCTGAGGCTGATGTGCAGAAACGGTCCGACTCCATTATCTGTATCTCCGTTACTATGATGCAGGACAGATTTTCAGACCAGGATACGGAGATTCATGAAGATTCTTCGGAACTGGTTTATCTTCGTGACACGCTGATACCGTTCCTCCTGCAAACTGTAATAAAAGGTGCCAACCAAGTATTCTCTTATTCTCTTATAACTTACTTTCTTTACGCGTTTGTTCTCTCTATATATGGCATGTAATTTTACTAATTCAATGTTTTCTGTTGCTTTCTTTAGGTGTTTATTCTGTCTATTATTTGGTATTAAACTATTATCCAGTAATAATTATGTAAACGGTTGAGGTTGCAGCTTTGGTTTTATACAGGATCTCTGGCATGTCCTCTCTACTTGTAATTGCAGTGTCTTGCCTTTGGCTCAACCACTGCTTTGGAATAACTAGAATTTTTTTTATTATTCGACAGAATAGATATTATCTGGAAAAATAATTTGACTTTAGTATACTAGTGTTGATAGAACTATTATCTGTATGTTGATCATTGTGAGATAATATATAAAAAGAATATTCTGGATAGAAGAAGTGATGAGCGTGCTATTATTGAACAGGGCTATCATTTTTTTTTGAGAATGCTGCTTGCCTGTTGTGGTTTTCTTTGATTGCATGATTTGGCTGATATTTGTATTACTTATATTACGGGAACTTAAAGTTTTATGATTGCAGAAGGACTAATAATTTAAACACGAATCTAGAAATTTATGTGCTATGTTTTTTGTATGTGCTTCTGACTGTCAATTCTTTTTCATGGGAGAACGGAGAACCTATTGTATTGTTCATTTTAATGTGACTACCGTCTGATTGTTACTTCTTTTATCTTGATGAATCTCCTGTGTGTAATTAATATCTCTATATTGTTATGCAGGATTCCCAGAGTTTAAGAAGGTTGATATATTATGGAAAGATGAAGAAAGTCGTTCAAAATTTCCTGAACCCCGTTCAGGTGAACTATATTTGCGGGTTGTCACATCTGATTACTGCGACGGGAAGAAATTTTGGAGTATCCTCATGGATAAGTGTCTGAGGATAAGAGAATTGATTGACTGGGAACGAAGCCATCCTGATGATATTCATGATTATACTGAATCTTTTGGGATCGGTGCTGCGTGGCACTGTTTTGTAAATGTGAGTTTCTTTTATTTTCTTCGTTTTTTACCTTTCGGATTCTTTACCATTGTGCATCCAACTTGTTCTATCAGCATCGTAACATGTAAATTAACTTCACCCTTGGTAGTTAGGGACAAATCGGCCTTTTGGTTCTCCCCGAAAAAGTTCAAATATTACTGAATAGTTCTCCTCAAATTTGCAATTTGGTTAATTTGCACCCCCCGTACTGGCATACAAGGCTTGCCTGTACCTTTATGATAACCATCACATATGACCCCCTGCACCCTATTATATGAATTTTTAACCTTTTCATGGGAACAATTAATTATCCAGAAACTCCCCGGGGGTATTTATAACGCACTCAAAGTTATGGATGCCAATAACTAATTCCACATTTTTACACGCAGAGATTGCATTCTGCCATCAGCGGCACTGGGAAGACCATCCTTCCAGAACATCTAGTTTTAACGGCTAATTGTCTGTCATGGTCCGGTGCTTTTGTGCCCTTAAATGCCAAAGGTCTGACCCAACAAAGGAAGGATCCTAACAGTTATTCGCCATTCACGCAAGCTTGCTTTTCGGTTGGTATTCCACACCTCAATACTCCCTCTACTGCTATTAAATCGCATCTTTCTGCAAAATATTACTAAAATTTTTTGTTTCTAATTTCAACAGAGTCCTGCTGATTTCTTGCTAAAAGCAGCAAAGATGGGTCAAACCGATCATCTTCAAGGAAGTGTTGATGCACTTGCGTGGGGACAACCTCCACCTATC
The DNA here is from genome assembly GCA_026545765.1 of Plantago major. Classification (NCBI taxonomy): domain Eukaryota; kingdom Viridiplantae; phylum Streptophyta; class Magnoliopsida; order Lamiales; family Plantaginaceae; genus Plantago; species Plantago major. The sequence goes on along the minus strand of CM048842.1, from coordinate 49,005,361 downwards.
GGAACTGGTTGTCAGTTTGAGCTTATATACAATGACAAGGTATTCTAAAGATCGATAGTTTGAGTTGAAAATAAAGCTCAACTGCTAGTAGTACATTTGTCACACATTATTTTACATGAAAATGTTTGAATTTTCCAGTCTTGCCAATTTTTTCCTTTTGTATTCATTGAAATTGTTATACTTTCTTGATTTTATTTGATGGTTCCACTTAATCATGCAGCAGGGAGACATACCTGTTAAACCTAGTGAACCTAGAGATATATACAGTCTAGCTAGCAGTTTACAACTGAAAGAGGAAACAAAATTGCTACCGAAGCTAAAGCCTAGCAAATCTCTTGGTCAATGGCAATTTTGGGAAACAAGCAGACGTCGTAAACCTTTGCCTCCCTCCGCACGTGAAATACATATGTTGTCAGGAGCAGCACAGCGTATGCTACAAGAGTACGTGAACTTCTATCTTAATTTTCTGATTTTGCAAGTATTGAACTTCCTGGTGTCAGTAATACGACATGATAAAAGGATCTGTTAAGAACCACTCTTAGTCCAAGTGTCCTACCAATTCTGACTGTCGAACTTTTTAATATAACATTTTAAATGTACATTGTACACTCTTCTGTGGTGTAGTTACTTAACCAAGCTGAAACCTTAACCTGCTAAATTAATGTTTTTTCCCTTTTCTAATTCCTTTATTTGTTAATGTTATTTCATTGGTATAGGCACCCTGTCAACAATCTGCTACGTGGGGAGGACAAGTCTACTGCGATGAAGGTTTTCCAATATCATCCGCGGCGGGAAGAGAAGATGGGGTGTGGTAACATTGAGATAAAGGTAGACATCCAAATAGTTTTATGAGATCGAGGAACATAACTCACACTATATGTATGTAACCTGTTGCCCCTCATTTCTTGTTTTGCAGATTGGTCTACATCCTAAGTATAAAGATTCACGATGCTTCATTCTGGTAAAGGAAGATGGAACAGAGGAAGATATCTCGTTCCGGAAATGCATACATAACGCTCTGGACGGTATCAATCCAGAAGCGGCTGAACGCTACCATTCTAAATGGCTGGGCAGGAGGACTACTTGAGTAAGCTAGATTAGGAGTTCTCGTGGTCGTTTCAAACTGCAGACAGCTTTAATAACTTTTGTTTTGTTTTGCTGTTTTCCTTGTTTGCAAATAATGCATGCGATATGGATAGCCCAAGCTTCTTTTTGCTGCTTCCACTGAATTTGCTTCGCCCAGAGTTTGGTAAAGGAAATTTAGTGGAAGTGGCAACGGGAAAGCTTTCAAGGGCTATCCATCTTTCTCTTCTTTGTATCAAGTTTCTTCAGCTCTCTTGTGTTGTACTCTGTATTGTTATTCTAGTTACTGGACCTGTCAAGTGATTTATTGGGATTCTAATTTTGTTTCTCGATGATTTTCTTCTGTAATTATCGGTATGGTAGCCGATAGTTTGCGAGATCTAATTTGAGTAGAACCATGCCGAAGAGCCAAAATGATCTTCGCTTGTTGCTTGCGGTGACTTGGGTGTGTTTGTTATCCAGTGCCATACATGAATGGACGTTGGAAAAGAACATTCTTTCGGCAGTTCATAAATTTGGACCGGTCCATACTTCTTGTAGTTTATGATTATTAATTTGTGCATGGGCTGGGTTGAGTACAACCTATGCAGTACGGACATGGAGACACAAGTCACCAACTTTTCTGAAAACACACCAGTGACACCACTATAACATTATAAAATAAGATACTGCCAAAAGACTCGAGGAATACAAATTGGACTCATGATTGAAAATTTTGCGGTCAACCAAGGCAGGTCGGGTTGACCCTTGTATTTAACAAAAAGGTTGAAAACTTGCACTGATGGCTGCTTTACCAGCAATGGGCTTCTAATATACTCACTCAGTTTCTTTAAAATTATTACAATTTTCCGTCTAATACCTTTGCTAAAATTGTTATAGTTACTTTTATATAATTAATATTGGAGTTACATGTAATTTGTTACTCATTTATAACCACACTTATAGGACCGCAGTACTTTGCCACTCAATTAATATCGTGTACTTATTTTTAAGGCTTGGTGATCATTGAGGTCAAAACGATTGTAAATAAAAATTTGTGCTATAAAATTTCCGTTTTTCTTCCACATAGTATAATATTTGAAAGTCCCGTTTCCTTGTCAAACTTATGATTTGGGCTTAGAAATGATCACTGTTATTATATTAGACTTTATCCTCTTCGTCTGAACTGAACTGAAATTAATGATTTTTCAGTAAAGTAGACATCACCTTACAATACTCCTGGAGTTTTTATATATCTGCAGAAGCAAATACAAACCCGGGAAGATTAAAGTCATGCCATTTGTATTATGGGACCTCATATCTTACCTAAATATACGCACCTAATTTATTGGCCAATTTCAATATGTAATGTACCTAGAAACTGGAAAGCTACATTTTCAACAAATGATTTGTCAACCAAATTATTATTTTTTCATCATCCATTACAAATTACATTTAATCCTCTCACAATCTACAAGTATCATATTTCAAAAGCTTTAAGTAATTGCTTGTTTTCGTACTAATGTGGAAGTTGCGAGGATATTTTACCCAATTTAATGCAAGCTACAAAATACAATTATTTCTACATAGTGTCGGTTCGGGAAAAAACCCGATAAGTGAGTGATAGATGATTTGATTTATAAGTGGCTGTTTGGGAAGTGATTAAAATGGACAAGGTTTTAACCGTGAATAGTAACTGAATTATAATTGGGTTTTGAAAAATTGTATTTGGAATGTAATTAAAATTTTATAGGTTTTATAGGGTTGTTATATAGGGTGTGTAAGAGTGAAGTGAAGTGTGTAAGAGTTTTTAAGATTATTTGATTGATTTTAATGTTATTTGATTGGTTTAAGGTTGTTATAATAAATGAAAAAGTAAAGTGAGAGAAAAATAGTAAGTAGAAAGATAAAATTTAATTGAATTATGAATAGTTGGTGATTAAAACCGGGTTTTGTTCAATGCGACAAACATGATGAAAATGATAATTCGATTAAAACCGAGTTTTAACAGGGAGAGAAACAACCCGTAAGTTATCATTCACTTGATTTTAAAAGTCACATTATATAGTTATTCAAACCATACAACTTATTTAAATTTATCAAGCACACACATTATTCATTTGACCTCAATTTTCTGGGATTATCTCATTTAAATATATACGCATTAGAGTATTATAATCCACTTTAGCATATATTCAAAATGGTGTCTCACTTAATTAAACGGGAAGAGTAATATCATTTTGGTTACAGGTTCATGGAGGATGACTTTATGTGATTTATGTTGTCTGAGTTTATCTTAATTTACTCAGTCCCCGTGCACATTTGAAATGTAGCGGTTTGCGGTTCTAAAGTAATATAAAAGAAAATAAAAAAACATAATCAGAAGTATATAGTAAAATCTCGTTAAATTAGTACTTGATAAATTAATAGTCTCGGTAAAGCTAATAATTGTCCAGTCTCAAGTTGGGACCAGTTCAAATTTCGATCACAATCAATTAAATAATAAGATAATAATCTTTTTGAAAATTCCTTGTTTATTTATTGATCCTGGTGAAACTATAAATTAATAATCAACAAATGTATATATATGTGTGCGCACCCGTGCACACAGATACACATGTGTTTGTGTGTGTGATCTATTTAGAATTTCGAAGATAATTTGTAAACAAATGAATGAATTGTCACTTGTCTTTATTGTTCTTTTTCAATTTGGTACTATTGAAATTATCTTCAAATATCCCCTTTAATTTGTTCTCAAGAGATGCATCGTTATATTCTTTAACTGTAATAAAAAGTTATGAAAACTTTTACCTACTTGCAATGCTTCAGGTTTTCTACCGTTAGTCAAGGTGTCGCCCTGACTATATTGTCAGTCAATGTATTGACATTTGACACGTGTCGTTCTTCGATGTCCTCAACCGCCTTCTGTCGCCTCAACCATTGCTCTGTATCGCCTTCAACCGCTTTTTTTTTTTTTTTTGAAACTATTAACTTCTTTAAAAAAATTTAATTATTAAAATTTTAACTCTCCTTCCCCAATCTCGACCACCACCGCACACCACCACCAAAATCACTGCCAGAGCTTCCATGGCGGAAAGCTGATCAGTTTTTTTTTTTTGGAGCTTCCGCCATGAAAGCTCCGGATCGGAGCTTCAATGGCGGAAGCTCCGATCTGGAGCTTCCATGGCGGAAGCTCCAGATCGGAGCTCGTGGCCGGAGCTTCCACATCCATGGCGGAAGCTCCAGATCGGAGCTTCCGTGGCGGCTTCCGGTGAGTTGTGGTGGTGGGGAAGAAGATAGGTGATTTAATTTTAATTATTGGTTTTGATTTCAAAATTTTAAGTTTGATTTTTTAATAGAGGTAATTTTTTAATAGATCAAAAATATTTTTTAAATATATTTAAATAATTTAAAGCGACGTAGGCGGTTAGAGCAACACGTAAATGACACCTTATGCGACGAGCGACACCCCATGGCAACACTTAGTGCAAAAGGTAACAAATTATTCGATCTCCACCGTTAAAATTTTAATCTAATGGCTCAAAATAGGTGATTGACGTTAGTCAGGGCGACACCTTGACTGACGGTAGAAAGCCCCTTCTTCTTTTCGAGTAACCGATTCGAAAACTATTGATCATACTTAACTTCATCATCTACTAGATTTTAAACAACACCAACCACTATTTTTTATAAAGTCTAAATTTCGTAACGTTCAATATTTACACATGAAAAATCTAACAAGCGATTCACATTTAATTTATGTTATATCTCGTTCGAGTGATTCTTCTCATGAATTTGCAACATTTTAATTATTCGAGTCAAATTCATTTGCATCATTCAAACTTACAAATCAAATTATTATGTGAATATAAATACATATTAATTTGTGTAAAAATTTATCTTCGTAGATAATGTACATTATAATTGGCTTATTGGATCAGAAATTTTGTATTGCATGTTCATGTTTTTGAACCTATCTAAATTAATAAATTAGTAAGTTATTACTTATATAATACTCTTCACTTCTTTTTAAAGGTTTACTTTTTACCATTTCAAGAGTTTTTAAAGTTTAAGGTTTCCTTTTTTGAAAACCCACTATTTGCAATTATTAATTTTTTATCATTCTCTTTCCTACTTTATCTATTATCTCTCTTACTTTTATATTCTTTTTCTTACTTTCTACCATCTATTTACAATTTTATTTCATATTTCTTAAAATTTACATAAAATAAAAAAGTAACTTTTATAAGATGGGAGTATCTCACTATAAGAATAAAATCCTCCGGGTCCAATAATATTGATTTGTAGAAGTTTTCCTGTATTTGCTTCTGGTTAGCAAAACATTAATCGATGGTGCACGTGAGAAATGAATGAATTAAATTTAATTTAATTATAATGATCTATTTGGGCAAGTATAGCCTAACAAGACGCATTGGCTATTTAGAATGAAGTTTTCCCATCTGACTGCCTTCTGGATGGTCAGTATTCATTTTGGTCCTAATAATTAAAGAAATTATAATTAGATCTGAAATTTCAATTCGGCATTCGATTTTGTTGAAAAGTTTGAACTGCCCCTACATTTAAATTCAACAAACCATTTCTTTAAAAACAACAATTTTAATCTTATTACACATTTATCTCTAATATTTTATATGTTACACTATCGTCATATAATACTTCACACTAAAACTTGTGAATTGAAATAAACAGACCTCAAATTTAAATTTCAGCAATCATACCCCAAAATTTTAATTCCTCATATTTCAATTCATTTCGGTAACTAATTAAAAAAAATTAAAATTGAAAAATGGAGCCTCCATAAAAATTTCAATGGAGCTCCATGCTCCAAACCGGAGCTTTTTCCATGGAAGCTTCAAATCAAAGCTTCCATTAGAAACAAAAAATGGATTATATTTAAAAGAAATGCAAAAAAGCAAAAAAGCGTTTGGGACACTTGACCACTTAGAGTGTTTGTTTCTGAATTTGAATTGAGTTTTGAATTGATGAATAGTAACTAAATTGGAATTGAGTTTTGTGTTTTGTGTTAAATTGTAATATTTATAGGTTTTGTAGGATATTTGAATAGGTTTTGTAAGAATGAAATGATAAATAATTAAGTTTTGAATTGAGTTTTGAATTGATGAATAGTATCACAATACGAAATTGAAAAACAAATATGAAGATTGGTTCAAACTCAATTTGAGTTGAATAAACTCAATTTGAGTTCATAAACAAACACTCTGCTCTCGTGAGTTTACTTTTAGTTTTGATTAAAAATATCATTTTTTACAGTTCAATCATCAAAGCTTAAATTTCGTTATAATTTATGAATCATTAAGGGCCTTGTAAAAAAATCGGCATCTAAAGAGGGAGGGTGCTATACACAAAAACCTGTTTAGATAATAACCAATAAAGTGACTAGGGTCTCTTGACCTTAGTGTCTGTCTATGTCGACACAGTGTAGTATGAATGAAAAAAAAAGTGATGGCATTTGTAATTTAATGTATTGTCTTGGAATTCCATTAAATAAAGTTGCTTTCTTTGATTGGGAAATTAATAAAATTATCATGGACCGGTTGGTTCATTGCGACCACTTGTTGCTTCTATGTTTTATGGAGGTCCATAACACTGGTCCATGTCTTTATTCCTTAGTTCTTTTCTACTTATTTCGTCCTTATAACTTTATACATTTATAATTTTTAAATGTCTTATATATAATTTTATAAATTACTAAAATGAAAATTACATATGCGATAAATAATAACAATCTCAACTTTCTGTGAATAATAATGCGTTTCTGGCTAAAAGTCTTTTTTTCGCATTTTATATTTTATCGTTATTTTAACTTATCGACTTAAAGATCTGCTAACCTTGCGATATATGAATTTTTTCACATTTTACTAATTGTACTCCTTTAGTTTTTGATTGTATATACTATGTATACTTTTATGTGAAAATTTTGAAGTAAATGATAAAGATAAAAAACTTAATAAAAAATATTTTTAGTGATGTAATATATAATTTGTGTGTAAATATAAGATTGATTATTATTTGTTGGTATAAATAGCTTACTTTTTAGAGTAAGTCTCAGACAGTCTCTAGGTAATCTATTTAAAGACGTACCTATATTATCAAGAAAATTATCGATGTTATTAATCAAAACGTATATTACCGGCATTGGTGTTTTTAAATATTCAACAAAACATTTCGTTTCTGACGTAGGCGTTTTGATTAATAACGTTGATGGTTTATTGATAACGTATATCTCTGAATAAGTTATTTAGAGGCAAATCTGCCATTTAAACTTGTGTATAGTATATATAAAGCTTTCTGAGAGACTGAGATGGTTAAAGTGATAAATGTACGAAAGTTATAGATAACTAGGAGTATTAACAAAATGTTCCAGTGGTTCGCAATCGCCATTAATTTAGCTTAGCTACCTTCCAGTAGTAGCATGCTTACAAACCAATCATTCCTACATTCAGTCACATTTTTCAATTCTAAACTTGTCTCCAAACAAATTACAGTATGTTTTGACCTGGACTTTAGTGATTTTATTTATGGGTCTCTCCACTTGGGTGACCCGCTCCATGATCCCAGACCCGCAAAATTTAACTAAAAAGGATCAAACATTTTATATTGAGTCCTTTTATCTATCTTAACTTGGCCTCTTTTAAGAATTAACATTATTATTTGTGTCCAAAATAAAAACTACAGTTAAGTGAAATCATAGTAAAACTCATGTCTAATTGTTTTACACTCACCTAATTTATACTAATATGAGTATTATTTACTATTGCATTACAAAACTAATAGACTGTTTGACTCACAACTTTAATTGACCGGATTTCAACAGAGTTTTAACATGTGAATATATAATAACTAAATTTTAATTGCGTTGTTACAGATTGTATTGTGATACATTGTTAAAATTCTATGGGGTTTTTTGGGTTGTTATATAGGTAGTATAAGAGTGGAGTTATATGTATAAGATATTTTAAGATTATTTGATTGATTTTAATGTTTTGTGATTTGTTTAATGGTGTTACAATAAATGAGCAAGTAAAGTGCGAGAAAAATAGTAGATAGAAATAAATATTTTACTTGAGTTGTAAATAGTAAGTGTATTAAAAACGAGGAGCTCAATTAAATCGCTAGATAAAACATGATACCAATGTTAACTCAATTAAAATCGAGTTCCATCCAAACAACCATAAATATTTCACCGAACTTTGATCTACATTTAATATGGAGTTGGAGACTTGGAGGGGCTCAGTTTTGTCAAAGCTTGGACGACCAAATAAAAAATAGATACTGTAATGTCTATGAAATACACATGCATGTGGAGAGCATGTACAGACTTCAAATCACAGATGCAATATATACAGGAGTACTCATCAAGTCTGACTCCAATTCGTTATTTAATATATTATCATAAAATGATGTAATGCTACCAAACCACACCCTCCCTCACTTGCAAATTCAATGCATGTAAGACTTAGTTTTACACATGGAGATTAAATTATGATATAAGGTAATAGTACTGGACTAGTGGGGAAATGTTAGTTTAATTGGCGACTAATTTGAGTTCAATTAAGTAAAATTTCAAGTTCAAGCTATGTGATCTAAAATAAGTTGGCGTCGTACCTGAAAAGAGGTTCATGGTAAAAATGGCAACATGATGTATACACGTATGTATAATTAAGTTTGGGAATTGATACTGTATATGATCATTATAGATGTTATAAGCAATTAAAATAGCATGCATGATCATAATGCATGAACCCATAATATCTAATCTAATAGCTGTAGCGTGTGTGCAAGTTGTCCATGTGGTATGTAGATCATACATACTTTATGGTTTATACATCCCGCTTGACGAATATAAATTGGACGTCCAAATCTCACCACTTTTTTCTTGTAAGTTTTGCTCACGATATCAAATTTAGTAATGACACGATTTTGTTCTCTCATTTTTTATTAGGCTAATTATAATTACGCAAGTAAGATTTATATAGTTCGATCATGAATCCGATCTTACTGGATTGGAGGAAGATGGTTTTGAATTTTTTATAATTATGGAGCATTTATTATACTCGTGTAAACTTTGCGATGATCTATTCAATTACTTTTTTGCTGGTTTTTAAAAATAATGACTCCGATCTTACCTCAAGGTCATCTTGTGTATTTTTGTTTTGTTTTGTGCCACAGCTGTTTCCCGCGCACAAATCTTATGGAGCAAAGTGTAACGGTCAAGAAGTGCATGCCCAAACTCCGAGTGTACATGAAAACTAAAACTAATGATCAAATTGAATAGTTAACACCTCCCAGCCCTTTAACAAATTTCATGTTGACTTTTTTGATTAATAATAAACTTTTAACTTTTACTACAAATTAATCTTAAACTTTAAATATAAAATGTTTAATTAGATTATATAATGAAAATTTTACTTCCAAAATTTTTATTATATACTTATTACTTACTCCATCCCGGGAATAGCTTCCCGTTTACCTTTTGGGTGGAGAAAATAAGGTATATACTTTTGGATAAAATAGTACAAATGGGTCTCTCAAATTGATTTTTAAAGTTGGAAGTGGGATAAAATAATATTAGTGGGTTTACTTTTGATTATATTTAATGTTTTAGTTGGGTGAGTGTTTACCAAAAAAGAAAATGAGAAGTTTTAATTGGAACACCCAAAATAGCAAAATGGGAAGCTATTTCAGGGACGGAGGAAGTATTTAACTGAACATTTTATTGTAAATGTTAAATTGTTAAAATATCAAACATCATTTGTGAGGGATCATTCGTACAGTTAAAATTGAAATTTGATGATTTAAAAAATCAATTAAAACATGTGTTTGTTCGGGAGTCAAAGTCTGGAAGGGAGTAGGATATAGTAAGGTGGTTAATAAGTTTGTTCCCATCCCAGACCAACGGTTAACATCGATAGAAAATGACGTATTGAAAGGGATTTGCACCTAAATCCATAGCGTGCCATTAATCACAATTGAAATGCCAACAGTCACCACAATACATAGGCCTAGCTGTTCATGTCAAAGTTATGAATTTTAGGATTGTTTCATTCAACCATGAATACACCAAACTGCATCCCTACGTTTTAAAACACGGACATCATCAATTTGCGCACAAGAAACACAAACTTTGCTTTGCCATCACTAAATGCTTTGACTTGAGGTGTATTTTGATTCGGTATTCGTTGGCTAGATAGAAACGCAACTTGATGTCTATAGGTCTTTATATCGGATTAAGGATCTCACTTGTTTTGTTTCCGTGCTTTTGTAAACCTTGTTCGTTTGATAGTAAATTAATTCAACATAATATATTTATTAATATAACGTTATTTTCAATTTACAAAGATACTACATGCGTATTCAGTATGATCAAACCGAATAATGTTAGGAGTGTTAGTATTTATATATATTGAAAATAATTTTAAAGATTAAATGATTCACTGGACAAAACACAGTTCTAAACAATAATATTTTTACATATTTATTTCCAAGTAGAATTAATGAGATATCAATTTTACAGAAAAGTCTGATAAAGTGTGTAGTTTTTAACTTCATACGTATTTGTTGTATGCATATTATTTAGAAAGAACTATATAATTCAGAATAAAAACTTCATAATGATAAGTAAAAGGAGAAAATCACATCGATGGGAATCGAACCATGCACATTCTACCCAAAAAAAACACATGTACATACCATATTAAAATTGAACAAGTAAGATGATGAACATATGATATCCAAATTGATTTGAAAATGTTGTCACACAATTTGCTTATTATATTACTTTAAATATTGATTGTATATTCATAATATATTTTTTGTAGATACATTTACTATGGTTAATTTATTTTGAATAAGTCTCCTATAATACCATTTACAATAAAGATTAAAAAAGACAAACACACAATGCAAGTATTATTTAGAACTTAGAGTGTTCCTTTAAAAACATTGGTGTTTTAAGCAAACACTACATTAGACCACTCACATTGGGAGTGGTCGGGCAAACCTCGTCGCACTACGACAAAAATGTTTGTATCCGTTGGGTGAGTAGGGTCCCAGCCCAACAGATATATTGTGGGCCAGCCGCCCACAATTTTATGTTTTTTTTTAAATTACCTTTTGATTTTGTTTAATTTGTAGTATTATATTATTTAAATAATAATAAAATATAAAAATTATACCAACTATCATATTTTTCCGAATCTATAAATACACACCAAAATCCATTAATTTCACTACACCTCAACTTTCACCCTTCTTCCTCTCTTAAACTTAAAACGCTCTAAATTCGCATTGTCATCAAGTTCCGACGATGATGAAGTTATGGTGATGTCGGTTCATCAAGTTCCAACTAATATCACAAATTTACCAAAGTACTTCTTGAAGCTTCTCCTGAAATAATCAACCACATCCAAACTCAAAACCACAAAAAATGAAGGGGGGGGGGGGGGGGGGGGTGTTAAAATGAACAAAACCGAGAGCACTTAGATGTTTTACTAGAGCAAGATTACTTTAGTGAAAAATCGATGTGGGGAGCAAAGAAGTTTCGACGTAGATCCATATTTCGTCCATCGCCCAAATGATTTAGGAAAGATGGGGTTCACGGCACTTCAAAAAAGCACCTCAGTCATTATACATATTTGTTATGGTGTATGTGCAGACCTGGTCGATGAATACACTCGACTTAGTGAGACCTCTGGTGATCTAGATCTCAAACATTTTTGTGATGGTGTGATTGCGGTGTTTGGTCCGACTTATATAGTGAGGGTCAATGCGGATGATGTACGTGGGTTTCTCGACATCATTCTAGGAGAGGTTTTCACAGCATGCTCGGAAGTATCGACTGTACGCACGAGGAATGGAAGAACTGTTCGGCGCCTTGTAAAGGTAAATTCCAAGGAAAAAATAAGAGAGCTAGAATTGTCTTAGAGGCGGTTGCATCGCAATATACTTAATTCTGGCATTCATTCTTTGTTGTTGCAGGCAAACATAATGGTCTTACGGTGGTTGCACGGTTACCGACAAAGTACTACGAGGAAAGCCCATGCTTGTAACTCAAAGTGAATGACAATCAGTACGACATATGCTACTATCTCACGGATGACATATATCCAAAGTATGCAACATTTATAAAGTCCATCAAAGCCCCAATCAATCCAAATAGGCTAAGTTTAAACCGACCGGAGGCGTGCACGAAAGATGTTGAATGCGCATTCAGAGTTCTCTAAGCAAGCTACAAAATTATCAAAAATCCAACCTTGTCACATAACATAGTAGACCTAGCTAGAATCATGTTGTGTTGCATCTGCTAACATAATATGATAGTTGAGGATGAGAGGCACAAATATATCTCAACTATGAAGAAGTGATCAATGAATTCAAACAAGATAACCGAGAATTAGGCATATCTGTCGACCTTACTAATGGCTTCACTCGCGAATGTTTTATGATCAATCAAGTCAGCAACTACCTGGAAAAGAAAGACTTGCAGAGTTTGACAACACATGAACATCTTCAAAAAGACTTGATGGGACATGTTTGGACTTTATAGTGCGTCGTATCGTTCTTAGTTTTTATGTTTATGTATGTGTGTTGTTATTTCATTTCTAGTACGTCCGTTTTTGTCTTGTATCGTTTTTATGATTTCAATGAATGAATTTGTGTTGTCTAATATTATCTGGAGTCCGACTTTTATTCATATCCGATTTGAAAAAAAAAACAGTAATTTTTAAAATTCAATTTCATTAATTTCAACTTCTAAATACTTTTATAGTATGCTTAATATGTAAAAAGAAAAAAGAAATTTTAACGATGGAATAGTAACACGGCCTATTGAATGACAGTTTTTGGAATCTTGTCGTCGTCTTGAACTCATTGCAGAATTTTTTGCACCACGAAAACATGTTCCACGACCCATTGAGAATGGTTTTATGCCGGCAACATAGACATCTATTGACAACAAACAACTTTCGAATTTCCAGTTGGTAGGCTGCCACAGTGCCTGCCCCATCGTGAACGAGAGATCCATCTGAGCTTTGAGAGAATTCCCTTACTAGCTCTCTTTCCGACTGGGAGTCACTCTCCCGGCTCCCACTTCATCAATTGGACAGTTCCGGTCTCCACTTCAATTCCGAAGCCATACACTGAGTCCCAATCTTAATGCATAGTCTGGTGTTGGAGTTTGCAAGTATTTTATCTGTTCGATTTTCAACTTTTAACGAGTATCATCATCCTTCCTTTTTCTGTTTCTGTATAATTATTGCCACTCAACACAAGTGTGTTCAGTCGAGTTGAGCAGAGTCACTGTTACAATCTACAACATGTGGGACCTTTTCCCAGTACTCACATGTCCAGGACTAGCCTAATATTCATTCATTCGTAACATTATAAAATTGAAAACAACAAGGATATGATATTTAAAATAAGATACTACTATTGTGAAATACTAATAATACATCACAAAGTTTTGAAAGAGACGTGTATTAGCGAGATACCTAAGGTATGAATTGAAGTTTTTAAGTATATGTATAATGTTTTAAACAATATCGATAATGTTTTATAATTAACATGTTATATCATATTTATGTATATGCATATTAACAATGTTCTTAGTAAAACACGTAATGTTTGTTGAGAATTAATCATAATATATAAGGGAATTACTACTAATTGGAAGAGCAAAGGAAGCAATCATGAACATAACAAAAAAGCTTCAAACACGGATCCCTCTCACATGATCATCGTCTTCATCATATATATCTTTCTGTTATAACTAAATCCCTCCTTTCATATTTTTCTTCTTTCTTTTTCTCTATCTTGGCTTCCCATCAATCACCTCCATTCCTCTTTCTCTCTCTTGATTTCCAATTTATTTCAAACCATATATAGTTGGCTAGTTGCCACTTGCTTTCAAAACCTCCAAATTCCCTTCCTAATTAGGTTTCTCGTTTCTGTCAGCTCACAATTCTCATAAATTCAACTTCTCCTAAATTCTACTGTTTGTTGATGCTTATCTAAAAACTCCGCTGCCTTTCACTACTTTACAGGTAATTGCTCCTTCTCTTTTTACTGCCTTTCTTAATGCCTGCATGTTTCGCGTATTTGATAAAGCTGAATGATTCAATTTTGATGATTTGTGAATTTTTTTCTTTCTGTTTTGATGATTTGTGATTTTTTTTGCTGTTTTGATGAGCTATTCATGTAAAGGACACGTAGTAAGCTTTGAGGTGGTCTGATTGTTGGATATCGGAATATTTTATGGTCAGTGCTAAAGGTTTAGTTGTTTTTTTTGAAAGGCAAATAGTTATTCATTAACTAATTGTCAAAGGTTTAGTTGTTAATGTGCTCACATGTATGTATGTTCTCTTTTTAGTACATACATGACTTTTACAGCCTGACTTGTATTTTGCGCTGAGCTGGCATGAATTAGATTCAGAATCAAGTTTTATAAACTTATTTATTTGGTTTTGTTGGATTTGGTGTGGTCTAAGTCTGGTTTGTTTGTTTAGTGTAAAGTGTTTTGCTTTTTCCTACTGTGAGATTTGGTTTTGCCAGCTCTTGGACAGTATGAAAGGGCAATTCTGAGTCAGTACATGTAGAAGTTGTTTGTTTATCTGACGAATATGGAAGTACTAGGGAGGGATATGGTTATATATAGCCTGCAGTCAGTTAGCTGAGGATTTCTCTGAGTTTACGGTGCCTACTCTGTTGCAGGCTTAAGGTAGACAATTTTATTTGAGATTGAGGATAAGTACTGGAGAAATCTCTTGTGTAGGCATATTGGGTACCATATAGCGTTCGTTTAATGATTTGGCAAACCGGCATTGTTGGTGTGAATGAATGACTTCATATTAGCTTGTCAGCGATGATGTCATAGCATTTGTTATGGTGTTTAAAGCTAGATGCTATTTACTTGTCACTGTTGGTAGTGCATAGTTTGCATGAGTAGGAACTGGGAAGTAAGATGCATTGTCCACAGAGTGTTTTTCTAAATGTTTTTAATGCTTCGCTCAATCATTGATGTGTGCAAACAGGTTCAGGCAGATAGCTTTTTTCAATACTTTTACTTTGAACTGCAAGTATATTGTATCTTATGATCTGATCATTGATCATGTGAAAATTTAGAAATTTCCTTTTTATGCCAAAAGACAAAATGGTTATGTGAAAAGCCATCTTAGTCTCCAGTATAGTTATCATATCATTCTTGTCTGAGAGATGACTTTTATGCCAAAACAGAAATGGTTGCTTTCGGGAAAAAGTTGAAGGAGAGACAAATCCAAGAATGGCAAGGGTATGTATCCGTTACTCTGTATCCATGGCCATAATCACATATTGATATTACCTCAATTTATAATCTCCCCAAATATTACACATGCTTAATTGACTGGTAGAGTTATTTAGTCTATAACTGAGTATGTTTTAAAACCAGTGTTATTTAGACTATATGATCACTTTTGAGATATCAATATACCACTCGTGTACTTTCCTATAATCAATGCAGCTACTTTGATTTGAAAAACGAAATGCATTATACTAGGTGTAGAATTAATTTTAAAAACTAGTGTTGTTGTAGAGAACTTTAGCACATAGAAGTTAGAACTTAGAAGCATATACTATAAGAGAACATCTCAAGTTATCTTGACCAGCGCAGCTGCATATGCATGCAACATGGGTTCCTTGCGTGCACCAATTTGAAAACTTTTCTTGTGCTGTCTTCAGATATTACATCAATTACAAATTGATGAAAAAAAGGGTAAAGCAGTATGCTAATCAAATTGAAACTGGTGCGCTGGATCGTCGACATGTTCTCAAGGATTTCTCACGGATGCTGGATATTCAGGTATGTGATTACTTGAATCTGTAGACATTTTTAATTTATAGTTGTATTAAATTTATTTCATGCTATATATATTTAAATCATTTTATTTTGTTAACACTCTAGCTCACGTTTATCAAAATGAAAATTATCACTGATCTTGTATCTTGTTTGTTGCATATTATTCTATTCCTTCTATCCACTTTTGTTCACATTGCTTACTCTCTTCCCTGAACCGCCTGCCTTTTTATCACTATCAACTTTTTGTTGTGCCTTGCTTTTATAAACTTAGATTTTCAACTCATCTATCTTGTAGAAGGTTTTGACCAAGAAAAGCAACCTGAAATTATAAAAAACTCCATATTGATCATGGTTTGCTTTCTATTCTCCATGTTTCACAAGTATCGGTAGTGCATTTTTCACTGCCAATGAAACATGACTACAACGAATATGATCAAAATAGATGTACTCTAAAATTGCATTTGCTTAGAAGCATTTTTTTGTTCTTTGCTTTCGTTCTTTCCTTCATGCTTAGACATGTACACATCTTGTTAGTAGAACTTCATGTTGTCTGTTAATTTCATTGCAGCTTGAAAAAATTGTACTTTTCATGTTGGAACAACAAGGCCTGCTTGCAAGCAGGATAGCTCATCTTAATGAGCAGCAAGAGGCTCTTCAGGAAGAGCCTGACTTTTCCAAAATAGCAGACCTGCGAGAAGGTTACAGAACAGTGGGACAAAATCTTCTTCAGCTTCTATTTTTCATTGAAATGAATGCCATTGGTCTGCGGAAGATCCTCAAGAAATTTGATAAGCGATTTAGGTACAAATTCACTGATTACTATGTGAAGACTCGTGCCAATCATCCTTATTCCCAACTCCAGCAGGTGTTCAAGCATGTGGTAAGATGCTTAGATTGAAATGCAACCCCTCACAGTTAGTTACGATTTCTATAGTCTATACCTGCATAGGCATTGTCATGCTACCGATTCTCGGGCTTAGACTGATCACCTACTTAATTGTTTATTTCAGGGTTTAGGAGCTGTTGTGGGAGCTATATCTCGCAATCTTGCGGATCTTCAGGATCGCCAAGGAAGCTACTTGTCCATTTATGATCAGCCAGCACTTCCTCTCCAGGTGTGCACGTGTTGAACATTCCTTGACTTGTGTACATTTTGCAGTGTGAATTACCATCTTTTGAAATAGTTTTTAGTTTACTTATTCTTGGAGCAATTAATGTGCAGGAACCTATTGTTGACTCGCTCAGAGCAGCAGTTGACAGATTGACATACTCGACAAATTTCTTGAGTTTCTTGGGGCAGCATGCGCTTATTATGCAGGAAGAATTGCTGCCTTCACCTATAGAAGAACAAGTTGATGATGAGCGTTACCATTTCATGTCACTTCTTTTGAATCTGGTAAACACTTTCCTATATATGGTCAATACATATATCATTGTTCCGACAGCAGATGACTACTCTATGAGCCTTGGAGCAGCAGCGACGGTGTGTGGTATTGTTATTGGGGCAATGGCTGTAGCACAAATATTCTCTTCCGTGTATTTCAGTGCTTGGTCTAATAAGTCATACTTCAAACCTTTGGTGTTCAGTAGCATTGTCCTTTTCTTGGGAAATGTGATGTATGCACTGGCATTTGATTTCAATTCAATAGCAGTCTTGTTGCTTGGACGACTACTTTGTGGGTTGGTGACTCTCCTCTCTTCTTTGTTCTTCTCTGTTTTCATGCTTTGAGGATTGTGGTAGAACTTGACACGAAATCTCATACTCTTCATGCATAAGGGAGTTCGACTCCATGCATCCTTAGGCCTCCTTATATTTGATGCTTGTGGTTTGCTTCTTAATCATTTTCACTCTCAAATTGATTGACTTATCGGTTGAAGTCTTCCTAGTTGTGTAGCTAAGAATTGTGATTATAGATAAAATTTGAAAATAGAAAATCACAATTGTCTATCACTCTCTGTTGTATAACGCATTAGGGTGTCGCTTATGGAGCCACGCATGAGTTTCCTTAATATCTTTTATGAAAGTTGTTTGATTTTAACTTCTTTACTTGAAGTATATTTTCATGTTTTATATCCATTCACTGTGGTCATTCATATATCTTGGATTTTAAGCATTGATTTTCTCTTCAATATCTTGTGTTGGTATTTAATTATTTAATCCAAGTAAATTAAAATTTGCCATCGCTTCATTTAACTTGTAGGTTCGGTTCCGCAAGAGCAGTTAACCGGCGTTACATCAGTGACTGTGTTCCACTTAAAATTCGAATGCAGGCGTCAGCCGGTTTTGTTAGTGCTAGTGCTCTAGGAATGGCTTGTGGTCCGGCACTTGCGGCATTACTCCAAGTTAAATTCACATTATTTGGTCTCACGTTTAATCAAGATACTTTGCCTGGTTGGATTATGGCAATTGGGTGGTTAGCTTATTTGGTCTGGTTGTGTATCTCCTTCAAAGAACCTGTTCGTGATGATGAAATCATCCAGGCCTCGGAGGAGACTGAGACTAGTGTTGGTACGTTTATATTATTTTGCCTTTCTGTTTATTTATTTAAATGTCTTCTATCTTTCCTTTTTGTGGTTAATAGTTGTTGATGATTACTCAATTGAGTAGGAGAAACATATGTCCCCCGAACTATGTACAAATATTAACTTCCAAACAAAATTTTACTGGTTAGATCAAAACCAACCTTAATATGGACATGGACAGGCTATTCAGTGTTCTTTTGTTAACTTTCTATAACTTTTTCGCCACTGTAGCTAATGTATAGATCATAGATCAATGATTGAACTGGATATTCATCTACATTGGTTTTTTAAATTTTATCAACTTATTAGACTTACTGGTGAAAACTCATGATACTACTGATGCTAGTACATGATAGGGGGTGGATAAATTTAATTTATTTTATAGAAGAATCATAGATTATTCAAATTTTCCTTAAGTTGTTGGTTTGCAATTTGATTAATTCTACACTAGTATATATATACTGCTGCAATTTTTTTTCTTCCATATGCATGCACACATGCAGCAAGTAAACTGAAGTCAATTGAGTCCCTGACATGTAATTTGATCCATCTGGAATTCATACAAGCTATACAACTCAAGATTAATGCTATTTGCTTGAACAGCTGAACATGACGCCCTTGAGAAAGGTCTTGCACAACCATTACTTCTGACAGAAAAAGAACACGAACAAGACGATGAAGGGGAACAGGAAGAGGAGTGAAGAGGCTCCAGAGGAATCTCGCGCCAGCCAAGTCCCTGGGTGAAGCCTATAGGTTACTTACTCCTTCGGTTAAGGTAATGCTCTTATATTTTGGGACTTGTGTATGAGCTATATGTCTTAACTTCCAATGTGAGTTGTAATCTAGAAAGGTAATATTTGCAATTCGTTAGCAGTTATTACTGCATTCTGATAATACAGCTAGGCTAAGTTGTGTTTCTGGTGCACGTAAAGTCAATATTGATGACAAAAAGCAATCGTCCAAAGGTAGAAATGTTCTCTGTGACCTTATAGTCTGCAGTTAGGTGTCACTTATATGGTTGGATGTATTTGTTGTACATCTCCTAAAATTTAAGTATCGTAGTTGACAGTGCTAATTAGACTTGATAGACATAAGCAAGCAGACCAACTAGAGGTAAGGTAGGCATGATGAATTGGACTATGAAGAAGTTAAATAACAATTGAATTCTAATTTGATACTTTCAGTCAACATTCCTAGTAAGCGCTTCCGGACAATTCTGACTGAAAGTGGATTTATTTTATGTTTGAAACTGCATGAAAAAAATTATTTTTCGCTGTGCTATGAACTGTATCTTGGTAGGCAATTATTAGAGATAAAAAGAGGGGTCACTTTGTTGAGAATTAGATGCTTATGCTGTGTTGATTTACGGGACAAAATTCGCTCATTCTTTCATCGATATTTGGAGTTGCAATGATCCATTTCACTGATTTTTGCAAGGGTTTATATGATTTACAGGTTCAGCTGTTAATTTACTTTATGCTCAAGTATGCAATGGAGATTTTACTTTCCGAATCAAGTGTTGTGACAACCTACTATTTTGGTTGGACAACAAGTAAGGTGTCAATATTTCTTGCCTGCCTTGGACTTACAGTTCTTCAGTGAATATTGTTGTTGGGAGTTACATAAGCAACATGTATGAGGACAGGTAATTCCTTTCCATGAAGCTTTTCCATGGATCTATTGTATTTAAAATAATGCATTTATTCTTTCATCATGCTTCTAAATCACTGTTTAATATTTGAATAAATTTGTGATACATGCCCTGCCAGAGTTTTCATTTCGATTATCGCCTTTCTTTCTCTGGTGGAATATTGTTGTATCTTCTGGCTAAACCAACTTAATATATGTCATTCGATGATTAAAGGGAGCTATATTAATTGGTCATTGCTGAAGATACTATAGTTGAAGGGCTGAACTGTAACTAGTCATCTATATTGTCCAAAAGTAGCATATGCTGAAACCTCACTTTCTGAGTTTTAAGAATGAGTGTGACTGACCCAAAGTTATAGGTCATGCCCAGTTGTATTGTGTCAGGGTCCCTATCTTGTAGAGGATTTGTATGCTTTATTTGGAGCCTCGGTCACCTGTTGTATGTCAATTTGAACCTGCCCTGAGTTTATTGGCATAGGCTATTGTGTTTTGTCGTAGATTGGAGTCGATAAATGCTTTCATGAGATTTCCTGATGTATCTTCTTAATTAAGATGGGTCTGGGTAATTAATTTAACGATATGATGGTGCCTTGCTACGATTGCAAAAAAATGTTTCTATTGCTTTTCATATACTAATTGATAATCTTTAATGTTGTTATCCTATAATACACAAAACTTTCTTTTCATTGCACCCCAAATTTGCCCTGTATTTATGTGAAAATCAGTCTTGACCAACACATGTTCTATACTTCTGCTAAAAACTTGCAATTACGTTTTGCTTGCAACATTTTAACATAATATTTCTCTTACTGCCAATGATTTATTTGCAGGCAAATACTAATAGCAGCAGAAATATTTGTCCTACTTGGTATAATTGCCAGCTTTCAGTTTATAGTGACTTATAGTGCGCCACAATATATTGTATCGGGCCTTGTTATGTTTGTTGCTGCTGAAGTATTGGAAGGTATGACTTGTTTTTGTTTACAGTATAAGAGTTTGAATAGGTGAGCGGTTCAATATGGGAACGTCATGTGATTATCTTCTACTTTTGTAGGGGTCAATTTATCTCTCCTCTCAAGGGTTATGTCATCTCGGCTTTCTCGTGGAACATACAATGGTGGGCTTCTATCGACAGAAGCTGGTACTCTTGCACGAGTGATTGCAGATGCAACAATCACAATGGCCGGATATCTGGGGCAGAGTAGACTCTTAAATGTCACGCTCCTTCCATCGCTCGTCATATGCATAGGATCCATCATCGCCACCTGTTGTACCTACAACTCTCTGTACTAGGTTGGCTTTGTCTACATGGACAGTTCTATTCTTTATTGTTTCTCTAAATCTACTTGTGATTATCTAGCTAGCCTGAAATTTTGTTTTTTTAATCTTCTGTTCTTTCCTATTTTTCGCTGCTGTCTGTGTGTTGAATGTTATTGAACTCCAATGAAATAATCATTTCGTTGTACTCCATGCTATCCGCTCGGTTTTTTGTTCGACTTCTTCAGCCGTAGCCGTCTCCAAAGTGGATGAACGTCTGTAATTGCTACTTTAAGAACGTAATTTCAGAGTTTTAAAATAAAAATCAAACTCAGAAAGTGATCTAGCCCAACTGGTAAAGCCATATGATCAGTTTGAATCTTTGGAGTATGCTCTCTCTAAGGTCTAGTAAATGTTGAAGTTAACCATGATTATAATATCCTGATTTTTAGAATCTGAAAGAGATGAAATTTGAACTGAACAACTCACTCTTGTTGTAGAAAAGAATATGACATGGTATATGCCAAAGAAGGCCCTAAAAACTTGGTACCACAACACAACTTGTATTGAAATAAGTGAAGCAGGGATGAGGCATACTAAGTATTAGTATTGTCCTTGTTGCCAGTTGCGTTGTATTAGGAAAAATATTATTGTTCATCAAAGAGTTCGGGTGTTAAAGTAGTCTGAGTACAGGTGTTAGCGAGTCGACATGCGCTTCTCTTATAATCAAGCAGGAGCAGAGCGTTGTCGATCCTTAAACTGCACCAAAGAAACCAAAAACTTCATTACTATCAACAAAAATGTTGCATGAACTTGAGCTTGCAAGCCTCAAGCTCACTTGGGAGCGGGTCAATATAACATGTTAATTAACTTTTAAAATATTATGTACCAAACTTTATCGCGATTGATCGGTTAAGAGTCACAATCTCAAGTCAATACCATGCTTCTGCTCTGGTCGAATCTAATGAAACATGGTACCAGAGATCTAGGTATGTGCATCATGATACAATCTGAATGGCATAAACTAAGGATATCCAAAGCATATTTGTAAATGGCTCCTCCAGGAATAAGCATATTGAATAAATTGTTCAAATTATATATACTGCAATTGGAAACTGATAATTTCATCTCATCTTTAAAACATAAGAGACATCCCAAAAAAAAAAAAAAAAATGTAAGCAAAGAAGTTCTAGGGCTTCTCTCCTTTGGGCAGTTACTGATATTCATTCAACTAACTAGCATTCACCTGATTAGTTATTTATTACCTGCCAAAGGAGAGTTGCCCTGAGACTGCTTTGGCTTAGAGGTATTTTAAATGGTACTAGACCTTATATATTGCGTCTAATATTCCTTATGAGGTAAGTTTTTGTTAGCTAATTGTCATTAGTAAATGCTTTGTTCCATAAATAAAATTTGGAACTTTTCATTTCTTTTATTTTCTTATTTTACATCAAAAAATTACGAATCCTCTATTCTCTTTGTCTGAATTACACTGAATTTATTTGTAATATAAAATATAACTAAGTAAATCTGAACTAAACTGAAATTAATGGTTTTTTCAGATGAAGAGTACAAAGCCTAAATCATAAAAGTAAAGATTTTATATATGGCTGCTCAAATGATCTACATCCATTTATCCGCATTTATGGGTCATATTGATCATGTTTGTTAGCTAACGGATTTGATAATGAATACAACTTTTTCATATCCGTTGGGAGCATAAAGGATTGGATATATCCGTGGAAATCCGCGATATTTTTTTTTTTATACATATGATATTATTAGTATATACTCCCTCCGTGCCATATTCAACTTCCCACATTTGATTTTGGAATATCCCAATTTCAACTTTCCACCCCTTAAATGAAAATTCTCTTTCATATTTTATCCACTATATCCTCTACTTTATTCAATCTATTTCCTACTTTATTGCCATATTTCTTAATTTAGTTACTCATCTATTAAAATTTGTATCCGAGCCCACTCCACATGAAGTTGAATTCCGCATTGGAGAGTATATAAAGGAGAGACAACTTACCCTACTTCACCCATTCTTAATTCACTTTTTATTGCACATCTACTTCCACAATTCTAGGCATGATACATTGCTAATTGTAAAGTTTGGTAATTTGGACTTTGGAGTTTACATTTGATGTATATTTTGAATATTCGAATCTATAACGTTCATTGCCACCATAGTTTGGTAATTGGACTTTTAATGTTAAATTTGTGTATTTTGCATATTTGAACGAATGACGTTGTTCGTTGCTATCGTTTTTGTACTTTCTATGATTAATTGATTTTGCAAAATAGACTTTTTTCTAATATATTTCATGGATCACCGATATCTTTGGATTGATCCGTATCCGCACTAATTGATCCGCAATGAATGTATCGGATAATTGAGTGTTATATATATATATATATATATATATATATATATATATATATATATATATATATATATATATATATATATATATTCGGCAAGCTTGCGAACTAAATATCCTTCTTATCGGTTGTCGAACCCGGCTACTTGGAAATGTCCATGTGACTGTTTTATGCTCCTTACTCGTTCCTGACGTCCGTCTAAGGCATTGGAACTCTGTCTTCCTCAAAGTGTATAGAAACGTATCCATTTTTCCTCAAATCAATGCGGTTTGCACGAAACACCTACAAGGCAACAAAACACGAACAAGTAATGAAACTCAACGAATATAGACAATAACTAGAATCAAGAATGCCAGAAAGACTGTAAAAAAGACAAGATGGGACGATGTAAGACAGACTCATCACTTACATCCACCCTATCTGAACCAGGACCCGTTTACTTATGTACTGCATCTAGAATCATGTGAGTCTGAATCTTCATCGAATCACCATTGGTTCTTTCAAAGCATCATCCTGATGACTTGGTCCTTCACCAGTCTTTCTGGTTCAAAGGATGATTTTCTCTTTAAGTTCAGTATGTGTTGCATCTACTTGTTTAGAAGTGTTATGTTTCGGTTCAATAAGGTTGAGATTATGTTAAACGGTACCATTTACTTTTTTTTAAGGTATGTCAAATACCTCAAACATGTTAGACTCAATTTTTGGTTCTTTTTAACTCTTGTTCAAACAAGATTTTAAGAAGGTTCATTAAGAAAATTAGGGAAAAACTACAAAAAGATATCAAAATTTAATTTTTTACTCCCTCCGTTTCAAAGAATTAGTCTCATTACTTTTCGGTGCTATTTTTAAGAAAGTCAATTGTTTATTGTTTGCTGTTGGGGAGATAAATGATAAAGAATGTAAAATGTATGAAAGATAAGATATATAATGATAAAAAATGAAAAAAGTAAGAGAAATAGTTGAGTTAGTGGGAGTTAGTAGATATACTTTTTTACTATTTTTAAAACGAGTAGTTTATGGATATATAAAAGTAATATATACATTATTATTCGGCGCTGAGGAATATCTTTAAAGTGAAATTACATGATTTGAGTAAAAACTTAACCAGAATGTGGGACATCATGATGTGAATGGACAAGATAGATATAATTTCGAAAAAAGGTCGTACGATCAAAGAACTTTCAATAGTCAATACAAGATTAGATAGGTACATACGTGTGTGTCAAAATTCATATATATATATATATACATATATATGGAGTTCAAAATCAAATACGTGCAAAGTAAAGATATGATTTTTGTATTGAAACTAGTGGGACTTTGAGTGCGTCTGACGCGTCTATGAATCTTGGGGAAATAGCGCTGGCCAGTCGCGTGAATCAATTCTCATTAGTTGAGAGATTTGATTTTGTAATCAAACTCCTTTATTTAAGGAAGAGTGCAATCAAATAGCCTTTCTCTTCTTCTTTTACTATTATTCCCTTCCTCAGATTCGCATAAACCGAGCATCCGTTTGATTCACGAAATTGCTAGCTTGTGCGGCTAGTAGTTTTAGTCAATCGTTGTATCACAGGGAAACGCTCAACGCCTTAAGCACCATAGGTGAGAGGCGTATTCTTTAAGGAATCATGCAAAATGAGCCTCGATTCAATTACGAAGGTAGTTTGATTAATTTCATCTACTTTATCTTTGAATGCATA
Source organism: Plantago major (assembly GCA_026545765.1). Classification (NCBI taxonomy): domain Eukaryota; kingdom Viridiplantae; phylum Streptophyta; class Magnoliopsida; order Lamiales; family Plantaginaceae; genus Plantago; species Plantago major. The sequence goes on along the minus strand of CM048842.1, from coordinate 48,979,906 downwards.
TTACTCAATAACAAACTTAAAGCAAATAGCGTAATTTTCTCTTATCTATTGATTTGAGAATTTTTTTCTCTGTTAATTCAAAGATATTAACTTGCTGTTTTCTTCCATAGAAATGGCTACCGAATCGTCATTGCTTCTTCCACTCGCCCAAGCCTCGTTCGATGACTCGACCGCATCGGTTCCATGGTTCACACTCAGATGGCTAGATCGACCTTCTCGATTCCTGCTAGCCATGCTGAGAAACCTGAAAAGTTCAATGGGCTGAACTTTAAGCGTTGGCAACAGAAAATTTTTTTCTACTTGACCATGTTGGGTCTTTCTACGTATCTCTCTAATGATGTTCAATGTGACTTTGGATGGGCAAGTCAAGAGGAAAATCGTGAGAAATCGATCGCCTTGATGCGTGGAATCACGCTGATTTCCTTTGCAGGAATTATGTGTTGAACGGGCTTTCTGATGCTCTGTACAACGTGTATGGACAAATGAAAACCGCCAAAGAACTGTGGGAGTCTTTGGATAAGAAATATAAGACTGAGGATGCTGGAGTCAAGAAATTCATTGTTGGAAAATTCTTGGATTTTGCAATGGTTGATTCTAAATCTGTGATCAGTCAGGTTCAGGAATTGCAAGTGATCAGTCATGAGATCGATGCTGAGGGCATGAAGTCATGTAAGCGTTTAAGGTGGTATTGTGATTGAAAAATTGCCACCGGCTTGGAAAGATTTCAAGAATTATCCAAACAAGCGAAAGGAGATGAACCTTGAAGAGTTGATCATTCGGCTCAGAATTGAGGAAGATAATCGTGCTTCTGCCAAGGAGTCCGGATATGTTCCTAACTGTCCACGTTCGGATGCTAGAGCTAATCTGGTTGAGCATGGAGAAGGCAAGAAGATAAAGCTTCTTCAAATGGGTTCAAAATGAAACCAAGTGGTGGAGTTAAGAAAAAGAAGTTTACTAGGAAGTGCTTCAATTGTGGCACGGTTGGCCACAGGTTTGCTGATTGTTGTAAACCTAAAAAGAAGAATCAAGCTAACATGGTTGAAACTGTTGCTAAGGATGTGGCTGATTTGAACCTTTGTGCTGTGGTTTCTAAGGTGAATCTGGTTGATTCTCACCCTAGAGAATGGTTCATTGATACTGGAGCTACTAGGCATGTTCACTTCAAAAGGATATGTTTTCTTAGCTTGATGAATCTGAGACCGTGAAAAGTCGTATGGGGAATTTCGCTACCTGCGATGTTAAGGGTCGTGGGACTGTGATTTTGAAGATGACATCTGGGCTCAAGCTGACTTTGAACAATGTGCTCTATGCTCCTGAGATTAGGAAGAATTTGGTTTCTGGTTCTCTTCTGATCTAACATGATTTTCGTATTGTTCTAAAGTCTAATAAGCTTACTATGACCAAGAATGGTCACTATGTTGGCCACAGTTATATAACCGAAGGCATGTTCAAAATCAATGTAATGGTTGTTAACACCAATGCTAATGGAAAAACTATGAATTCAAGACTTGCTTGAGTCTTTTAATTTGTGGCATAGTAGACTTGGACATGTTAATTATGATACTTTATGAAATTAATTAACTTAAAATGTTTGCCAACGTTTCATATTGATGCGTCACATAAATGTGAAACGTATGTTGAAGCAAAGTTGACACGATCTTCTTTTAAATCAATTGAAAGAGAGACACAACCTCTTGATTTAATACATACCGATGTATGTGATTTGAAATCAACTCCAACACGTGGAGGCAATAAGTTTTTAATAACTTTTATAGATGATAGCACTAAGTTCTGTTATGTGTATCTTCTTAAAAGTAAAGATGAAGCTATAGAGAACTTTGTTCTCTATAAGAATGAAGTTGAGAATCAACTCAACAAGAAGATCAAAGTGATAAGGAGTGATCATGGTGGGGAATACGTTTCTCCACTTGAACAATTGTGTGCCTCTAGTGGTATTAAACATGAGATAACTGCTCCTTACTCACCACAACAAAATGGCATTGCGGAAAGAAAGAACCGTACTTTGAAGGAAATGATGAATGCCATGTTAATCACTTCTGGAATGAATCAAGGAATGTGGGTGAAGTCGTGGCAAATAACTACATCTTGATCAAAATTCCGTAAAAGAAGGTTGATAAGAGCCCCTATGAGTTGTGGCATGGACGTGCTCCTTCGTATAAACACTTGCGAGTGTGGGGGTATCTTGCTAAGGTGATGGTGCCTTTACCTAAGAAGGTTAAAGTAGGACCTACAATCGCTGATCGATATTTGTTGGATATGCACATAACAGTAGTGCTTATCGATTCTTGGTGGTGAAATCTGAAATTTCTGACATACACAAGAATACGATAATGGAATCACGAAATGCTTCATTCTTTGAAGATGTGTTTCCATGTAGAAAGGTAGAAGATGTTGCAAGCAACTCTTCTAAACGGATACATGATGACACACAAAAGGACAATAAAGAAAGTGATAAAGCAGAGGTTGAACCAAGACGTAGCAAACGAAAGCAAGAAAAAATCCTTTGGTCCCGAAGTTCTTGACTTACATGCTAGAGAGTGAACCTCAAAGTTACCAAGAGGCTGTGACCTCTATGGAAGGACCCTTGTGGAAAGATGCAATCAATAGTGAAATTGAGTCGATTTTGCAAAATCATACGTACTTGGGAGCTAGTGGATCTTCCTCCGGGGAGCAAACCACTTGGTTACAAGTGGATTTTCAAGAGAAATTTGAAGGCCGATGGAACTATTGATAATTATAAAGCTCGACTGGTGATTAAAGGGTATCGCCAAAAACATTGTCAGGACTATTTTGACACATATTCTCCTGTGTCAAGGATAACATCTATCTGAATGATAATTGCATTTGCTTCTTTACGCAATCTTGAAGTGCATCAGATGGATGAAGACCTTTCTAAATGGTGATTTAGAAGAAGAAATTTACATGGAACAACCTGAAGGTTTTTCTGCACCAGGTCAGGAAAAGAAAGTTTGTAAATTGGTTAAGTCTTTGTATGGCTTGAAACAAGCACCAAAGCAATGGCATGAGAAGTTCGATAATACCATGATGGAGAATGGATTTATCATTAATGAAAGTGACAAATGTGTGTACGTAAAGGAAATGGAAAATGGCTATGTCATTTTATGTCTTTATGTAGACGACATGCTTATAATTGGGAGTAATGATAAAATGGTCAAATCTACGAAGGATATGTTGAAATCCATATTTGATATGAAAAACTTGGGTCTAGCTGATGTAATACTCGAGATTAAAATTGTTAGAACACCGAATGGGTTGATGTTGAATCAGTCTCACTATGTGGACAAGATTCTTGAGAAATTCAACAAAGATGGTGTTGAAATAGCTAGAACTCCACTAGACCCAAATGTTCATCTTGTGAAGAACAATGGTTTGGGAGTGTCTCAAGTTGAGTACTCTAGGATAATTGGAAGCCTAATGTACTTGATGAACTGCACAAGGCCTGACCTAGCTTTTGCAGTAAGCAAACTGAGTCGTTACATGAAGAATCCAGGAGTAAATCATTGGAATGCGATAATGAGAGTATTAAAGTATTTGAGATTTACTCATGATTTTGGACTACAGTATGCTAGATATCCTCCTGTGCTTGAAGGATATGCGGATGCCAACTGGATCTCTGATTTTAAGAATGCTAAGTCCACGAGTGGATATGTCTTCATCTTCGGAGGAGCAGCAATATCATGGAAGTCTTCTAAATAGATTGTGATAGCGAGATCCACGATGGAAGCTGAGTTTATTGCGTTGGAATCATGTGGAGAGGAAGCCGAATGGCTACGCATTTTCTTAGAAAGTCTTCCAAGTTGGCCCAAACCTGTGCCAGATTTATGTATACATTGTGATAGCCAATCTGCAATTGGTAAGGCACAAAGTAATATGTATAATGGTAAGTCTAGACACATACGTCATAGACACAAGTCCATTAGACAACTTCTCACAACTGGTGTTATCTCTATAGACTACGTGAAGTCTAAAGATAATTTAGCGGATCCGTTAAACAAAGGGTTAAATCGTGAGATGATAATAAAGTCTTCTGCTGGAATGAGATTGAAGACTTTAACTAATGATTGATGCAAAGGAAAACCCAACCTAGTTGACTGGAGATCCCAAGATCTAGGTTCAAAGGGACAACCTGATTGTATCAACGAGGAGTTCATTGTGGGGGTTTGCCTATACAATGACGAAACGTAAAGAGGTTAACCATGTGGGTTTTAATGATTTGTATTAGTAATTGTTGGTCCAGATAACGGCAAAGTAAAAGACTAGAGGGGGGGGGGGGGTTGAATAGTCTTTTAAAAACTTTTGTCGATAACAACTATTTCTCGATATTCAATAGATATCCGATACTTAGAATCGAAAGGAAGACTTAATAAAGATAAGTGCAAATGCTAATATGTGTGTGTGTGTTGCTGAAATGTAAATACAGAAAGGTAAATAATACAACAAGTATAGTGGTATCTGGAGGTGGCGTAATCCTCCAACTAATCCACTTCGGTCTATCAGAGACCAAGAATTCACTAGAACAGATAATTGAGTTCTCCTTACAATAATCCTATTCTAAGATTCTTAACAATTGGTTCCCAACCAAATGTTCCCCCTGAGTTGTTCCCCGGCTTTCACAGCCAAGTACTTCCTATACTCAGAAACCTTTGAGTTATTCCCTAGCTTCCCAAGCTAAGTACTTCCTATACTCAATAACCTTGGAGTTATTCCTTAGTTTCCCAAATCAAGTACTTCCTATACTCGGCAACCTTGGAGTTATTCCCATTTTTCAAACTAAGTACTTCGCATCTACGCTTATGGTTTTGGTTTGAGTTGTCGATGAGCGCCTTAATAACTTTTCGCTAATCGATAGCTCAGAACTGTTACTTAATACACTTTACCAGATGGTATCTTGTTCGATTTTCGACCCAAGTCTTATGATATCTGTTCAAGAGAATGAATCTCAGATAGTTGATCTTTTGATTCAACTCCTTCACAGATAGCTTTGCTTGTTTAGGATCAGGACACTTAGAACTTAAATGTTTACTCAAGATCAAAAGCTTTGGTCGCAACAGAAAGCTTTGAGAATAAGTAAGTTGCTTTGAGAGAGTAGGATGTTCAGAGTTCTGTGTTTTCAGCGTATTCAGTGTGTCTTCTCAAGCAGTCTAAGTGTTGATATTTATAGATGAATTTGAGTACCGTTTGAATAGTATCCGTTAGTTCAAATTAACTATCGATATCTATGTATAGTATCAGAAGGTTTTGTCTTCTTCTCGTGTCGCTGCTTTTATTCGCATATCTCGTCTGCGGCATTAAATGCATTGTACTATACTTTTGTCTCAGAGTGTCAACGGAACTATGCTTTGTATCGAGACTAGTGTTATCGATTCTTTGCACGTCCTTATCTTTAATCTTCAGATACCACTTGTATTTATTGAAACAACTTTGTTTGCAATATATATGTTCCTTTTTTTTCAGAAACGTGGTTAAAGCTCAAGGTATCTGAGAATAGATATATGTGGACACTTTCCTTGTTTTCAGATATGTCTCTTATTTCTCAGATATCTCTTGTGACACAGTTTGTTTGAAACTATTCGTGTCTTCAAGATATCTGGCTAAGATATCTGAACAATGATTCAAGAATCTTGTGCGCTTTTCTTCAAGTCTTCAATGTCGCTGAGCTTTCACCGGATGTCTTCTTCTTGGTCTTCTCTTCATAAAATAAAAATTACATTTTGAGACCTAACATCCTATACAAGATTAGCTAGACTATCATACTTAGTGGGTTTCCTCTTTTACAATGTTCAAGTGAACCAAGAGTACTAATCACCTTTCTGAGACTAAGATAAGTCATCATGTTGCAGATCAAAACTAAATAGATATTCTTTACAAAATATCTTACAAAAATTCCTAACAAATTTCTCAAGAAATTTCCCTACAAATTGCACAAGAAAATTTCCCAACAAATTTCCCCCTTCTTGATCAGTCAACGATGACTATCTTTACCTATTACAAATCTGGATGAGGAAACAATCCACCACTTAATCATTTCTTATGATCTTTCAATTCATATAATTAAGTGCAGAAAGTAGACATCAACCAAATCACAAGGTGTGATCTTTGCTGACAAGTTATCTTTTATAGAATACTATCTGAGAGTAAGTTCTTCAGATAAGTTACAACTAAAGATTACAGATAACTTCAATACATGATACAGTTAAGCTCAGTCAGCAAAAATACAAAAGCTACATAGTAAATTAGGACAACAGGAGTAACCAAGCTCCAAGTAAACATCCTAATAGACTAGTCTTTAAGTCTTCAATCTTCAAGTCTTCAACAGTATTTCTATGGATCAGTCTGCAAATTTCCTATCTCCAAACCTTTTGATGTCATCAGAATAATCATAGAGAAGAAATCTGACGAGCATCTCTGTGTCTCTGGCAAATCCACAGACCTCTTTGTAGGTTTTGGTAGGATTTTTCTTGACAAAATGTTTGACCCATAGGTACTTTCCCCACTTCCAGGCATGCTCTATTCTGATATCCAAAGCTTGAAGTATTCAGAGATAATCTTTAGATATCCGATGTCACCCTTGTATTGATCTTCCGCCGATAGAACGACTCATAGGTTCCACAACAAGTCTTGGTCTTGTGCCTGTTCGTGATATTCGTAATTTTGTGCACATCATCCGCTTTCCATATGGACAATCATCGAGAGGTCCTTCTTCATGGCTTCATTCTTGACAACTTCAAAATCCAACCATGCTTTGATGTGATTGGTGTTGATCAAGGTAGGTTTATCCTTTCTCCATGCCATAAGTTGTTTATGGATTGGTTCGAAATCTTGAATTTACCAATAGATGCTTAAGTTCCGTAATCCAATAGCCATTTTTCCGATTGATGCACTGTAGAGAGGAGAATCATTGTCATACTTCACATACTCTATTTTGGCTTCTTCCGCCCGAGTGGAAGTTGACTTTGTCTTTGCTCACCTCACCGCTCCTTCTTTGTCTTGAATTCTCTTTGGGGTTGTTGAAGAACCACCACCGGATAGACTTGGTATTTCAGAGGGTGTTTTAGTCGCCAAAGGCTTTGCGCCTATGGGCTCGATTAGGCTTTCAATTTTCCTTTTTCCGTGAAGAGGAGCTTCATCTTCATCGCTTCTCATCATCATCAAGATTAGATCTTGTGAGAGTTTTACAGCCTTCTTCATTGCCCAGGGACTTGATTTGACCTTCTTCTTCTTCTTCTTCAGAAGATTCATCAATCCCTCTAACTTGTCTTCTCCTTGCAGCCTTGGTACTCCTTGGAGGTTTCTGTGCCATGGCCTTTGTTACCATTTTGGTTCCTTCAGTAGGTTTCTGGGAAGCAGCTAGGCTAGAGGAGGGTTCATTGATTCTGAGTGGTGGCTGGGAAGTTTTTCTTCTTCCTTTCTGAGCCGCACCAGCTCCAGATTTCTTCGTGTTTTCTTCTCCTTCTTCCCATTCCCCCTGACTTTGAGGTCCAGATTTGTACTTTCTTTCCCTTAGTCATTGTCATCGACTCTCATAAAGGAATCTGAGAGAGAGTCAAAATGCCCTTCTAGATAATTATAGGCAGTGACCAACTTCTGAAGGTCGGTTTTGAGCTCCTGATTTTGCTTGATAAGTCCATTGTCCTTATCAGTGAGCTCTGCCAATGGGCCTAGGATGGCATCTGTTTTTCCAAAGAAGGTAACTTGCCTCTTGAAAGCTTTTTCAGCTAAAGACGATCGTCATTCCTTATCATTCCTGATCTTTCCGAGCAATGACTATGCTAGTTGTTCTCGAGTGATGAGCTCTGAACTTTCTCATTCGTAGGGGACAGAGGCAATTCTTTCCTTGTTCTGGAAGACATCTCCTTGTTCGAGTAGCCAGATTGCACTGCTCATGTATTCATGGAGTGGACGTTTGGCGCTTTGTTGAATATTGTAGGAGCAATCAACTTCCTTTTCAAGTGAGAAACCGCTAAATGTTCATGGCGGTGCTCGCCAAAGTCTTGTCTTCTTCATCATCCGAGTGATTAGCCCAAAGGATCTTCATCCTCTCGACATTTTCATCGATCGATCAAGTCCAAAGAACCATCTCGTAGATTGGTTTCTTTCCTTTCGGGAGGAGGATGGTACTTCTTTCAAGATGATGCGCCTTTAGCATCATGCTTGACTTCAGATACTTCTTCAGTATCGAGTTCTTTGGTGATCTCTTGCACAGCATCCCGTAGCTCTTTAACCTCAGAGTAAGCAATCATTTCTTCTAAGTATAGATCTTGTAGTTGATCAATCTTATATCTGGATTTAGCTATTTGATCTTCCAGCTTGAAGATGGAGTCTGTTCTTCTTCCAACAGCTTGTCGAGTTGAGCACTTCTGGTTTGAGTGTTTAAGATTTTCTGATTAGTTTCTTCAGAAAGCTCAACTACTTGTTCAGTAGTAACTGCGTGTTGGTTAGAAGATGGATGAGTAGATTTCTGAGGTGATGAAGACGGAGATTTCTGTGAAGTCTTCTCAGTTTGCTTTTCAGCAGCTGAGGCATTATTTTTCTGTGAAATTCCTCCGGTCCCTGGTGCAGGGGCATCATCATCATCCTTTTTGTCATTATCATCCTCTTGGTGATGGTCAGTGGGAGGTTCATCAAAGTAATTTTCATTCATTTCTTCCTCCTCATCATCTTCAGATACAAGATTGATCACTTCCGGGATAGTGATCTTCGCATTAACTTCTTCTTGTTCGTAAGGTATAAACCGCAGGTCTCAGGCGGTGCTTGAATGCCATCTGTAATCTTGTCTGACCATCTGCCTGTTCAAAGGCATGTATCAAACTATGCTCCACTTCTCTGGAAAAGTCCTTATGTAGTAGAGTCGCAACTGTATATTGTTCTGTAGGGAACATTGCTTGGACATATGTTTCCAGGTCAAGAGCTCGTGCTCGTCTGATTGGGTGATCTGTGATTCTGGTGTCTCAGATATCTTGTTGTGAGGTGGAGACTTGGAAGTCTGGTCCTCATCAACCTTTCTTTCTTGATCCTGAGAGAAATACAATACTTAGGAAATAGTTTGAAAGAATCTATGCATAAATATGCTTTTAATGAATTCTGTTTTGTGCTACTTACTTCCTCAAAAGGAAGCTCAGATTCATTTTTCTCAGAAACTTGTGCAGTTTCTGGTGTTCTTTCGAGTGATGTTGCCTTGGGGGCTTCATCAATTTCCATTGATGCAGGGGAAGTCGCAACTTTGTCCCCTTGCATTTCTACTTCTGAAATAGCCTGTAAGTAGAAAGTATTGAATATTAGAATAGATAAGGGATAACCCAAGATGAAGAATACTTGTCACTTGATTGTCATATACCTTCATGTTTGAAGGCTCAGTGATGTATTCTTTAGAAACCTTGTTGGTTTCTGGGTTTGTCTCTGGCATTTCTGCCTTATCTTCTTCCATCTCAGTTGGAGCCTGTTAGAAACATTTAACATGAATGAGCACATAAACATTTTTACTGAAAAATTAGTTCTTCTTTAAGAATCATTTACCTGTGGCATGTGCTCGATTTCTCAAGAGTTGAGGTCAAGGGACCTCTTTTTCAAGATCTCGAGGCAAGCTTCTCGACTTCCTCTTGTTTCTAACTCAAATGTAATAAAGAAATTCTTATGAGGAAACAAGATTCATAAGTATAAAATTTTTCACAAGGTAAGAGTTAAACCACCATTTACCCGAAAGGCTTCAGTCGATTGGTCTCGAACTTGTGACCTTTCTATACATTGGTCGTCTTGTCAAAGGCAGCTTTGTTTGAAGTTTCTGGTGCTTCACACCTTTCCTGAGTATGCAACTCAGTTGCCTCCCCTGGTTGATCATTCTGAGTAGATTTCTCAGTTTGATTCCTCTCATTGAGTTGGGGAACCTGCTCAATTACAGGATTTTCTTCAAAGATATCAGATTGTCGTAATTCGAAATGGAGTTCATTTACCATTTCATCAACCACTTGTGGTTGTTGTGGTTGTTGTGTTTGTGGTTGTTGTGGTTGTCTGGAAGTAGAAGATTGATCAGTAGAATGTTCTTCCAGATTTTTAGATGTGGCATTTCCATCAAGATTCCGCCAAAGACTAAAATACCACTCATCAGGGCTTTTTGAAGTTGTGCAAGAGAGACATTTCCTGATGATGTGTTTGCACCAACAACCTTTGCTATAGTTTCAACAACCTGTGGTGTAGGTTCTTCTTCAGATACCTTATCACCAGTTACTTTTTCAGTAACCTTAGCCCTCTTTGTTCTTTCTAGGACTTGAGAGATGACTAGTTCATCATCTTCATCGTCAGAGCTCTCATCAGCATTGGGAACTGATTGATCCATTATTCCTGCGGTTTCTGCAGATGGGGCTTGGTGCTTTTCACCATTCTTGGTAGCATTTATGAGTTCATCAGCAAGGCTTTCTGCATTAGTCGCAACATATCTGAAAGCACTTTCTCTTGCTGAGTCTACTTGTTCAGTAGTTGATAACTCTTTTGCAGCATTGATGAGTTCATCTGCCATTATTAGTTCATCGGCAATGCCTGCAGATATCCGAGAATTGACAACCTCTTTGGTGTGTCTTCCGATTTGCCAGACTTCTTTCTTGAAGTTCTGGCTTCTTGGTCGCAACCTTTCTTCGATATCTTTTCGATTTTCGCTTAGGACCTTTCGAGACCCAAGAACCTTTTTCATCAAATTTGTATACTCATATTTATAGAGTAAGTTATCGTTGCTATTTCAAATTGCCTCTCCGAGCTCAATGCCAAGCTTTTCCAAAGTAGCATATCTTCGCACCATAACCTCATGGCCTTTGCTCACTAGTCCTTTGACAATCTTAGGCTCAAGCCTTGAATCTTCTTCACGAATTTCATGAAGGCGCATTTTCCCGCTTAAAAGGGTTTTCCAAATTTTTTGTTGATTCAAGAAGAACATCGCTTCGCTTATCCGTCAAGACCTCCTTGTAGACCATCAAAGCATCTGGAAGAATGCAAGCCAAGATATCCCAAAGGAACCAACAGATGTCCGGTTCGGATGTCGAAGTTTGAACTCAATGGGTGTATCCGATTTTCAAGATCACACACGCCAGTAAAGTTCTTTAACACCTTCAAGGAGTTCATCATCCTTGGTGTTTATTTCAAAATCCTTTCCAAGATTTTGAACCTCAAACAACTTACGAAAGTTGTTAAGTCCGTAGGATTTCCTTTCCTCGACCGAGGTTTTGATAGATACTATTTCAAAGGTTTCGTAAACACAGAAATAATCTGAGTTGTAAAATTCCACACATCGAGTGATGAAATTCCACTTGGGCGGCAGCGATAGAAAACCTTGATTTGTGCCTTTTCAAGCATGTCAAGAATCAATTTTCGGTCATTGGTTTTATATTGCAAAGAGAGGTATTCTCAACCATGGCACCACCCCAAATCATTCTCGTGACTTGAAGTCCAATGGTCGATTAAAAACTCCTACCAAATGATTGTTCACATTAATCAACTCGTGCTTGCTTTTCAGCCAGCATCAAAGGAGGTTTGGGATTTCGTGTTGAAGTGTTCTTGGAGGCCATCTCTTTATATAGTGTGGATTTGAAATTGGTGTTTGAAAGAGATTTGATTCGTTGATTCTTTTCGTAAAAACTTAATCTTGATTTGCGTAGATTGTAGAGGGTTTGCAGAGAATCAAGAGAAGGATTTGCTATTTTGTGCAAGATGAAATTTCGATTAGGCAAAAGTGATTTCATTTGCCAAAATCCTATATATATAGCTTGAATCCCAATGCATAAATACATACAAATTGATTTTGTGTGTACGTATTTTTGATTTGCAAATAGGCGTGAGCAAAAGCTAGTTCGGCATTAAAAGCTCAGTGGGCCATGTCTGAATTTCAACAGTCCACTAGTTACTGTGAATTAATTTCCACCGTACAGATCAATCACTTAACTTCATCAAGGGTCACCATTGCTTCTTCATCAATGATCACAATCAATAAGTGTAATTGTGCCCATTTAATGAATTTTTACATTTGCTATCCAATCACAATTTTGTATGACCAAGGACACTGCTCAGATCTTAATCATCTTATACTTAGGATTTTTCCAAGTTTTTCATCAAGATAGAAATAATGCGAGTTTCGAGAGAGTAGTCGATCGCAGATAGTTATACTATTCACTTTTGTGTTCTGCTTATAGAGTGATTCAGATATCCGAGTTCCGCCTCGTAGATCTTAAGCTATCTTTTGCTTTAGCCTTTTGACTTCCGGATACCTGCTCCATTTCTCTTTTCCGGATACCCGCCAGATACCTCTTCTCAATGCCCGCTCCAGATACCTCTTCTCCGGATGCCCGCTCCAGATACCTCTTCTCGGATGCCCGCTCCATACCTCTTCTCCGATGCCCGCTCCAGATATCCGAACTATTTCACCATTGGTAGTTCCATTAGTCCAAGACTATGTCTTAAGGCTAAGAATCTACTTTCTTGTAGTGGCTTAGTGAAGATATCTGCAAGTTGGTCTTCGTACAATCTTGAGTATCTCTATATTGCCTTTTCAACATGGTCTCCGATGAAGTGATGTCTAACATCAATGTTCTTTGTTCGCATGAAATTTAGGATTCGTAATCGCAATAGCACTTGTGTTATCACGTAAAATGGGAGTTTTCTTCTCATCGAGTCCATAGTCTTTGAAGTTGTTGTATCCACGTAATTTGTGTTACACAACAACCAAAGAAGAATATATTCAAATTCCGTGGTAGAAGTTGCAATTGAGTTTTGCTTCTTGCTAAACCATGAGATAAGTCTAGTACCCAAAAACTGACAAGTTCCTGAGGTGCTTTTCCTATCAAGCAATGCTCCAGCATAATCAGCGTCTGAGTACCCAGCTAAACTCAATCCACTTTCTTTAGGATACCACAATCCTACATCTACTGTACCTTTTACATACCTTAATATTTTCATAGCAATGTTGTAGTGTGTTTGCATTGGATTTGTCAAATCTAGCACATACTCCAACGGCATATTGAATATCGTGTCTACTTGCATGAGGTAAAGTAGTGAGCCTATCAATTTCCTATACTTATGTTCTTCAACACTCTTATCCGATTCAAGATAGGTCATTTTGGTTCCAATGCTCATAGGTATCTTAGCATTCTTTTCGTAAGGCTTAAGATTGAATTTTGTGAGCATATCTTTGCATACTTTGTTCGACTAATGAATATTCCATCATTGAGTTGCTTGACTTGCAATCCTAGGAAATAATTCATTTCTCCCATCATGCTCATCTCAAACTTGCTTTTCATGAGATTTGCAAAGTCATTACAAAGTTGCTTGTCCTTAGATCCAAATATGATGTCATCAACATATACTTGAACTAAGAGTAGTTTCCGTCATGATTTAAGGTAAATAAAGTTTTATCAACTTCACCTTTCTTGAAACCATTTTCCGTAGGTACTTGGCCAAAGTGTCATACCATGCTCTTGGAGCCTGTTTCACCATACAGAGCTCAGAGTTTATAGACCATTCTACTTTCTCGAGGAAACTTCAAAGCCGTGGTTGCTCAACATAAACTTCTTCCGCAAGTTCTCCGCTTAAGAATGCACTTTTGACATCCATCCGATAAACTTTGAAATCTTTATGAGTCAAAGGCTAGAAAGAGTCCTATTGCATCAAATCCGCAACCGGTGCATATGACTCCAAAATCTAAGCCTTTAGTCCGGTAAATCCTCGCAACCAATCTTGCTTTGTTTCGTTATTTCACCAGATTCATTCATCTTGTTTCGAAAACCCATTTAGTTCCAATCACGATATTCCTTCTATAAATGGAACTAGTTTCGGACTTTGTTTCTCTCAAATTGATCCAACTCTTCTTGCATTGCGTAGATCCAGTTTGGTCTTCTAATGCTTCTTCTATATTTCTAGGTTCAATATTCGAGATGAAACATCCAAAGAGAGATTTAGCATTTTCACCATCGCTCTCCTAGTCCTAACACCTCGATTAATCGTCCAATTATATCCTTTGTAGGATGATCTTTGATCCATCTCATCATAGGTTTAGTGCTAGTAGGATCAATATCCAAGTGATCTGAATGTGAATCACTAAGATTTTGATTTGATACCTTTTCAGTATCTGAGATATCTGACATATGGGAAATGTCATTGATATCTGACACTTTTTCAGTGTTAGAGATATCTGAAACATGCATTTCAAAGATTCTTATTTTCGATACCTCTTCATGATGAAGGTTCTCAAGAACTGCTCCATTTGTGGAAAACTCATAGGAAATTCCTCATCATGTCTGTGAGTCATCTTGTTGTTACTAGGCTTTTCAAGCTTTTCTACGTCAGAGTCATCCTCACTTTCCATAATGATGTTTTTCCTTTCTGAGGATTCTTCTTTAGAATCCCACAGTAATAATTCTTTGAACCTTTCTGAGAGTTCATCAATAGGAGGTGTTTTCTTATTTCCTTCATAGAATACAACATGAACTGATTCTTCAATTTTCTTTGTTCTTTTGTTGTAAACTCTGTAAGCTTTGCTGTTTGTGGAATACCCAAGAAAAACACCTTCAGCTGCCTTTGGTTGAAATGTTCTCAGATAATCTTTCCCATTGTTTAGAACAAAACATCTACAACCAAATACTCTCAGATGTTTGATATTAGGGGGTCTACCAACCAAGATTTCATAGGGGGTCTTATCATTGTGTTTGTTTATCAAACATCTGTTCTGAGTGTAGCAAGCTGTGTTTACAGCTTCAACCCAATAAATTTCACTTATTTCAGTGTCAGCTAGCATTGTCCTTGCAGCTTCTTTAAGGGTTCTGTTTTTCCTTTTTGCAACACCATTTTGTTGAGGTGTTCTTACAGAGGAAAGTTGGTGTTGTATACCTTTGCAGGTACAAAACTCCTTTATGTACTGATTGACAAACTCAGTACCATGGTCTGTTCTGATTGCAGATACCTTGTCATTTTTCATGACTTCAAGCTTTTTCAGCAAGTTTGGTATCTCCACCCTGGCATCAGATTTGTGTTTCAGAAAGACAACCCAAGTGAATCTTGAGAAGTCATCTACAACAACCAGACCATACTTCTTTCCTGCATAACTAGTTACAGATGATTCAAATAGATCCATATGTAAAAGTTGCAGTGGTCTAACACTAGAGTGTCTGATTTTGGACTTGAAAGAGATCTTAGATTGTTTCCCCATCTGACAAAGTGTAATGATACCATCCTTTCTCGAAAGATGTTCGGGAAGACCAACCACTATCTCTTTCTTGCAAGTCTGTCGAGTTTTGAAGTTCAAGTGACTCATTCTTTTGTGCCATAACCAAGGTTTCTCTTCCGTGACCAGATTGACTCACCATGAGACATTCTTCAGTTGTAGCAGATGCCCAATCGGCAACATAAAGACTGCCTTTCCGCCGAGCAACCAAGACTGTCTGCTTTGACTCATTGTGAATTAGTTTGCAGTATTTTGCTTTGAATTTTATAGTAAAACCTTTGTTTGCAAACTGGCTCATGCTAAATAGATTATATTTCAAATCCTTAACATGTAATACGTCAGTGATTGTTAAAGTCCCCAATTTGACGTTGCCAAATCCCAGAGAGGGATTTAATTCTCCTCCAAAGAACTGATATCCGTCCTCGTGCAAGCTTTGTAATCAACCAGATTTGCTTTGTCTCCTGTCATGTGCTTTCCGCATCCACTATCAAATAGCCATTGTGCTTTGGTCCAGGAGGCATTCTGCACACAACAGGAAACAGGAGATTAGGTTCTCATATCTTTGATGGAACCATCATAATTAAAAGTTCTTCCAGTAGGAATTCATTTTTGAATGAATTTCTTTGAAATATGCTTTTGTCTGACAGGAACGTAAGGAGGAATTCTTTTTGAATGAAAGTTATCATTAGTAAGAATTATTTTCTTCCTTGGTGTGTTCCTAGGTGCTCCATATGATGCTTTCAGATACCTGTCAGGTTTCTGAGTTTGCTTTTCAGCAAACTTAGCCTTCCTTGCCAGATTTCTTCTAGCCCTGGCATTCAGATTTTCAGTGGCTTGATTTAACTTCCACTTCTGATAATTGCTTTGAGCAATTCTAGCTTTCAGCCATCGTTCTTGATCCTGTTTGTACTCATGAGCAAGTTGTTTTCCGATGCCTTTGTAGCCAATACCGTTTCGAGCACTTGAAGCTATCTGAGATCTTTTCTCAGCAGCTTTGCTAGTCTCTGGTTGATCCAATTTCTTTCCAGAAAAAGTGACATGGGAGAATTTGCCACCTCGCAATTCTACCTTTTGAGAGACATAGCATCTGGTGTTTACACTTTTCGTGTTGTGTTTCTTTTCGTAGACGCATCTAACAGCTTTTGTTTTGACTTGTTTTTCCCACAAAGGTTTAGTCGAATCGCCTTTCCTTTGTCAACAATCTTTGTCTTTCACGGATACTATAGATTGCATGGGAACCGTCTTCTTTGAGTACTTACAAATGTTCTTTTCTCCTTACTCTTATTCAGAGTGATAGAACAATCATCTGTGTATTCAAATTAAGTCCTTTCTTTTCTGAAGGATCTCTTAAGTAAGATTGTACTTCAGTAAGAGTGTCACTAGCTTTGGCATAAGATTGAAAAGATAATTCTTTCTTCTTGAGTTCCTTGTTCTCAGAAAGAAGATCTTCATATTTCTTTTGTAATTCAACCATTGCTTCTTTATGTGACTTTTTCGGTCAGATTTACGAGCTTTGAGAAATGCATTTTCAGATCCTTTCTCGACATACTTTAACTAATTGAGAATTTTCTTTTGCAAGAGAATTGTTTTCTTCTTCAAGGTTTTCGGCTCTAGCTCGGATCATTAGAAATTCTCTTTCATAGATGTCAAGTTCTTTCCTGAGATTTTCTAGATTTTTTGTTTCCTCTTCATCACTTTCATAAGTGTAGCAAGAAGTATGTGTTACCTCATCAGCCATAAGACAATTTTCTATGTTGGAGATGTTTGGACCGTCAATTTCAGCAACTCCACACATTTCATTCTTCTTGAGGCCGAAGTCGATTATATCATGAGTAACTCCATATAATTCTGGTGATGGTAAGGTTGAGTCATCTGAATTGTCATCTTCGAACTGCCTCAACGCCTAGAGCATCCATTGAATTTGGTTTTTCTTTCTTTCTTGATTAACAAAGCTTTCGCTTCTCAAGATTCTTCTATCTTTCTTGTCACCGTCCTTAGTTTGTTGAGGCGACAATCCTTCTTGAAGTGGCTGTGTTTCGACAATAGAAACAGATATCGCTCAATTTCTCGCTTCCTCAAGACATGATGCTTTCGAAATGGCTTGTTCAAATGAGCTTTGCATATTTTGTCTTGGTGATAGTTTGAGCCTAGATGCTTTTCACTTTCTCTTTCGCTTTTCTTCACTCAATTTCTCGACGACAAATTTGCTCATTTGCTTTGCAGAAGAGCATCCTCTCCTCCTTGCTTTTCTTCTTTTCAGAAGTTCCTTGAGTAACTAGAGCAACATTCTGCAACTTTTCAGTTGTTTGTTCTCTCTGAGTTGTCTCATAGTCAACAGTAGCAAGATGAGAGAAAAGTTCCACTGGAGTGATATTTGGCATACCTTGGTTAAAATAAAAGAATTTAGTATGCTCCCAGTTGTGGTTAAGACTTCTGACAATAGTCTTAATCTTCTCGCATCGAGTATCTATTGCTTTCCCCAAGTGCTGCCATATCACTCATGAGAGTGGTAAACCTGAAATCAAGTTCTTCCAGAGTTTCAGTGGGACCTTGTTTGAAATTTTGAAATTTCAACTTTAGAACTTCGAACTTGTTTTCCTTGGTTTTCTCAGTTCCGGCACAGATTTCTTCAATCAATTGCCAGGCAACTTTCGCCGTTTTAGCACCCCACAGTTTACACTGTATGTGCTCTGGTGTCGATCATGATGATGTTACGAGCTTGACCATCCAGACGATTCCTCTTGGCATCTTCCGATGTCCAGAGTTCTCTGGGCTTTGGTTCGTAAATAACTTGACCAGTAGATCTTCCACTAGTTGACGCATCTATTTGTGAAGATCCTTCGCTTTGATCTCTGTCTCTTCCACTCGAAACCTCCATGACTTGCTTAAGTTGTTGAATGACTATTGGGCCATTCTTTATTACTTCGATCATCTCGTCACTTATGGATTCAAGGTGGAGCATCATGTTATTTTTCCATTTCTCGTAGTTCTCTGGTTTGAGAACAGGTGCATCACTCAGAGACATACCTGCACACTTAACACACAAATTAAATAGTCCTCAATAGTGGACAAAGTTCCTTCACCTATCTGGGGATCTAGGTTCAGTGCAGAAGGCTGGTGAACCTCCTGCTCTGATACCACTTGTTGGTCCAGATAACGGCAAAGTAAAAGACTAGAGGGGGGGGGGGTGAATAGTCTTTTAAAAACTTTTGTCGATAACAACTATTTCTCAGATATCTGAATAGATATCTGATACTTAGAATCAGAGTGCGGAAGACTTAATAAAGATAAGTGCAGAAACAGTTAATATGTGTGTGTGTGTTGCTGAAATGTAAATACAGAAAGGTAAATAACACAGCAAGTATAGTGGTATCTGGAGGTGGCGTAATCCTCCAACTAATCCACTTCGGTCTATCAGAGACCTAGAATTCACTAGAACAGATAATTGAGTTCTCCTTACAATAATCCTATTCTAAGATTCTTAACAATTGGTTCCCAACCAAATGTTCCCCCGAGTTGTTCCTCTTTGCCCAAGTACTTCCTATACTCGTAAACCTTTGAGTTATTCCTAGCTTCCCAAGCTAAGTACTTCCTATACTCAATAACCTTGAGTTATTCCTTAGTTTCCCAAATCAAGTACTTCCTATACTCCTAACCTTGGAGTTATTCCCGATTTTTCAAACTAAGTACTTCTGCATCTCCACGCCAGCTTATGGTGTTGGTTTTGGTTTGAGTTGTCGATGAGCGCCTTAATAACTTTTCGCTTAATCGATAGCTCGTGAACTGTTACTTAATACACTTTTACAACAGATGGTATCTTGTTCGATTTTTATCGACCTAAGTCTTATGATATCTGTTCAAGAGAATGAATCTCAGATAGTTGATCTTTTGATTCAACTCCTTCACAGATAGCTTTGCTTGTTTAGGATCAGGACACTTAGAACTTCAATGTTTACTCAAGATCAAAAGCTTTGGTCGCAACAGAAAGCTTTGAGAATAAGTAAGTTGCTTTGAGAGAGTAGGATGTTCAGAGTTCTGTGTTTTCAGCGTATTCAGTGTGTCTTCTCAAGCAGTCTAAGTGTTGATATTTATAGATGAATTTGAGTACCGTTTGAATAGTATCCGTTAGGTTCAAATTCGAACTATCGATATCTGTGTGTAGTACTGTAGCAGGTTTTGTCTTCTTCTCAGAAGCTGCCGCTGCTTTTATTCAGACATCTCTGTTTGTGCATTAAATGCATTGTACTATACTTTTGTCCTGTAGTGTCAACGGAACTATGTTTTGTATCAGAGACTAGTGTTATCTGATTCTTTGCACGTCCTTATCTTTAATCTTCAGATACCACTTGTATTTATTGAAACAACTTTGTTTGCAATATATATGTTCCTTTTTTTCAGAAACGTGGTTAAAGCTCAAGGTATCTGAGAATAGATATCTGTGGACACTTTCCTTGTTTTCAGATATGTCTCTTATTTCTCAGATATCTCTTGTGACACAGTTTGTTTGAAACTATTCGTGTCTTCAAGATATCTGGCTAAGATATCTGAACAACAGATTCAGTAATCTTGTGTAGTTTTCTTCAAGTCTTCAATGTTTGTTGAGCTTTCTGCCTGGATGTCTTCTTCTTGGTCTTCTCTTCATAAAATAAAAATTACATTTTGAGACCTAACATCCTATACAAGATTAGCTAGACTATCATACTTAGTGGGTTTCCTCTTTTACAATGTTCAAGTGAACCAAGAGTACTAATCACCTTTCTGAGACTAAGTTAAGTCATCATGTTGCTGATCAAAACTAAATAGATATTCTTTACAAAATATCTTACAAAAATTCCTAACAAATTTCTCAAGAAATTTCCCAACAAATTTCCCAACAAATTTCACAAGAAAATTTCCCAACAATAATATAGTTACACGTGATACAGAATCACCTATGTAAGAGTGAAGTGTGGACCGCTTCAACAAGAATTGGATCCCGAATTCTTGCATACTCTTGCAGAACCAGGAAAGGTGTTTCATGGCCGAAATGAACACAACCATGAGAACGGAACGATGCTAGAAAGAACCTGTGTGGAATGCACTATCGTTTACACAAACGGCAGAGCAGTTCAAGGACATCGCGTCTACTAATAGCCAGTAAGGAAGGTGTATTCATACAAGGTAGGGTTCAAAGGTGGTAACACCTACCTATCCTATGCAGGTATTCGATCGTAGAATTATGCGACATGAAGTTTTCTTCATGTGGGGGATTGTTGGAAGTTTTTTAAGAAAACTTGTTGTAAACTATGCCTTGTGGGGTATGTTTGCTAGGAGACCATTTCTTGATTATTTGTTGATTAAGAAAACTAAATATATAGTCGTAGGCTACTGAGTGAGAGCTTCGATTTGATATATGGTATGCCCAAAACGGACCTTGGGTTAGTGAGGAATAGTTGCTCAAAGTTGGAAGGTAAAGTGGGATTGTCCCACATTGCTAGCACATGAAAGTCATTACTAGTTTATAACCTATCAAGCCATACTACTTGTTCAAGTGTGATGGTAAGGTTATGGAAGACTCTCTACGCGGGCGCGCAGGGGGGAGGGGTGAAAATCCTGGCCAGATTTGTACTGAAACTAGTGGGACTTGGGTGCGAGCAGGTGCGTGCGACCTACATACACGAATGCTGGAACCTTCCAGAAGTTTTGACTGTTTGTGTGACTTTGTAACTGTCAGGAGTTACAAATGAATCAATTCTGTCATTAGTTGAGAGATTTGATTTTTGTAATCAAACTCCATTATTCTTGAGCAGTTACAAAATTCAACAGCCATTTTCTCACTTATAAATTGGTCTCAGAATCAGTAAGAAAGAGTGCACTGAAATAGCCTTTCTCTTCTTCTTCTTACTATTCTTCCTCCTTCTCTGTATTCACATAAACTGAGCATCCGTTTCAGTTCGCCGGAAATTGCTAGCTTGTGCGGCTAGTAGTTTTAGTCAATCGTTGTATCCTGGGAGGCAAACGCTCAACGTCTCAAGCACCATAGGTGAGAGGGCGTATTTGCTTTAAGGAATCTGTGCAAGCACATGTCTCGATTCCAATTACGAAAGGCGGTTTGGTTAATTCTGTTTACTTTATCTTTGAATTCATATTATTCTGAATAACACAATATACATGTGAAAGTTATAAGGTGATCACATCTAGCAAGAAATTAAAGGTAGTCCATCCTATTCATATTATAAGATGTTTTAGAGTTTTCACATAAATTAAGAGAACTCTCTCTTCATCAATAGTTTTGATAAAAGATTGAAAACAAAAATGTTGGTGTCTTGGAAAAATAAATTCACCAATAGAATAAGAGAAATATAATTACTTTTTGTAGACTCAAATACGAAATAAATGAATACCAATAAAATAAATGGATTAGATGCATAGAAAATTGTGAAAACACAAAATCACATGGTAGAATTTTCTAAAACATCTTATATTAATCAAATAGTCAATAAGCCAAAACATATTAGGCTCTGTTCTCTTCAACTGAAAACTCATTCAGTTCAGTTCGGCCCATTCGATTCGATTCAGCTTTAGTTCACCTCGTCTTGATTCGATTCATTCATTAAATTGTTGTTGTTGTTGTTGTTGTTGTTGTTGTTGTTGTTGTTGTTGTTGTTGTTGTTAATAATAATAATAATCATAATAATAATAATAATAATAATAATAATAATAATAATAATATTATTATTATTATTATTATTATTATTATTATTTTATCATTTATTTACACACCCGATCTTTTGTACGAGGAAAATAAGAAAATTTATCCAATTGAGTTATTTTTAACTTTTTTTCTTTCTTTCTTTTTAATACGACTTTTAGTAGATCAATGAAATAAAGAGTATAGTTACAATTTGAATTACCATTCTTTTCTACCGTAAAATGTGAGTTAAGATAAGAAACTACAGGAACATGAGAGTACCATACAATCTGGTTCACATACTCTGTACGTACATCTCTAACAAAAAAATCTACATGTTCTTTTGTTGTAAGATATCAGAACAATAGAATTAAACTCAGAAGCTAACGTTGAGTTTTTTCTCAAACTTAACAAATAAAAAACAAGTTAAGCCAAACCAAAGTCAAACCAAACTCTACAAGTCTTTCAAATGACTCTAAAAAACTCCAAAACAAGTTAAACCAAACCAAAGTCGGACCAAACTTTATAAAAAGAACATTATCATAAATATTGAAAAATGACATTTATTCCTCCATATTATCTTCATCGGACTCTATATTATCTTCCTCGGGCTCTATATTGCCTAGAATAGAGCGCCAAATTCTCAATGTAATCTCCTTGTGCACCTTGTTCATTGCTTCTTTCCTTGCCGGGTACAATAAATCATTATCCACTCCACCTTGGACATTGACATCATGTTGCAAAACTAGATAAAGACAGTTTGTACGACGATTAAAATTCGGCTTTAATTGAGTTATCATTCTCATATTGTTTTCCACGCGGTTGGTTTTAAAGTTTGTTATACAATAATAATAAAAAGGTAAAGTAATTGTGATTATATATACCATCATATAATTGTTATTATTATTACAAAATAATTTCTTCAGTTCGTTTCAGTTTCAGTTTAGTTCAGTTCAGAAAATTGCAGTTGAAGAGAGCAGAGCCTTATAAAAGGAATAGGAGGGAGTATTTTTTTTCTTGGGTTCTGTCATGTCATAACATTCTGATTATTATACATATACGAAGGTCTAACCCATTTATTTCTCTCCTTTGTTCATTTCGCGTATAAAGTCATTTGAATTGTTTCTAACATTGACGAGTTCATTAATACTATCTTTCTTAGTTTCAATGCATGCATTTCTTTGTATCTGAGCCAGGGGCGAAGTTAGAGTTTAAAACTACCTAGGACTTTTCTCATATATATAAAAAAAATTCTTACGAATTTGCATAGGGCTAATTTAAAAAAAGGGAAAATATACATATAAATTTTTCTTTTTTTTTTAAAAAAAGGGTGGGAAGCACCACCTGGGCAAAGCATAGCTTCGCCCCTGATTTGATCGATTTAGAGCTGGGGAGATACAAAGAGGTAATTGGAGTGAATTATCAGGTAACTTACTCATTTTGTGAGTTACAAATTTGGGTGTTGATTTGGATCTTAAACTACCGTAAAATCCTTGCGTTATAGCGTGTTAATCATATTTTAATTCTTATTTTAGTTTTTTAATTTATGCATGTTTGGAGATATTTCAAAATTCAAACCCCAAATCGTTTTCAGTCAGAGAGTAGTTTGCCTCAAATAAAATCGGAATGGCTTGTCAATAATTGATTATGGATCAAATGCCGTGAGCCTTAAACCCAGCTTTCAATTGAGGACCCAGCATGATGATGTTACGCTAGTCCTTAAAGCATGTTACGTACGTGGAAAGTTGCTAATTATTAGTATGACTCAATCATCAAAGACACGTAATCACCACAACCATATGAATCTATTGGTTAAACTTATGTTGCATGTATGGAAACGACGACGCACCATTTTACTATTACTTTTGAAATTACCGCGTACGATAATGAAATTGAAAATATTACATGTCCGTTTTGCCACGGTAGAAAGTTTCATTGGCCATAAAAGATTTCTTCATGGCAATTTTATACCTTTTCCTTCTCCTTTTCAGTTCAATTTTCTTTTATTTGGAAGCTCCACCATACAGCTTCCATGTCAGTTTCTCCTATAGAAGATGGTCATCGAAGCTTTCTTCCATGGTGATTTACTTTTACTTGAAAAAAGAGTATAACTTTTACTCCATGGCAATTATTTTTTCATTTTCGATTTAATATCTTTTCTTATTTGAAAGATCCATTATGCAGTTTCCATGACATTTTAATTTCCCTATATCTCAAAAGGAAAATTATATTTTTAAAAGTTTATTACGTATCATTTCATTTCATCAATTTTATTTTGTTCTGTAATAAATGGTAGTAAGAGCTTGCAATGATTTTTTATGAAAGGTGGTAAGTTTTGAACTTTTCCATAAAATTGGTTGTAATCGGAATTAACTTTGGTGTATTGTATTTACATGTTAGTCCATTGTATTTTTGTGTCTTGTAAAGTGACAAATGTCGATTAATTAAGCCATCACGTGTCACATAGTACCTAAACTGGACAATTATGTATCAAAGTCGAACCGTGACAACTTAACGAATTAAAACCGAAAACGTAACAAATTAACTTGCAAAGTGACACATGTTGATTAATTAAGCCATCACGTGTCACATGATACTTAAATTGGACAATTATATATCAAAATCGAACTGCATGCAACAACTTCATATATCAAAACCGAAAACGTAACAACTTAACTTGCCTTTTTCGAATTCTCCCCCAAGTATTAGACTATTAGTGAAGAAATAACGAGAGAGGAGTTTGCTAATCTCTCAAACGAAAGTGAGGAGACTTGATCAAAGGCCGGATATTGGTTCAGACGTACAGTTATATATTCCCTTTGCTGGAGGAAATGTAAGCAACGTTGACTGAAAGAGCCCCAGTGAGCTCCTAGCACTAGTAATGGCCGGCCACCTCCTTTTCATTTTGCCTTTTTCTGTTTGTTTCATTGCCCTTTTTGCATATGCCTACCATACATATAAACACAATACTACTACTTCTTACAGCTTTCATCTCCTAGCCACTTGCATTATCGTCATGTGTTAGTGGACTCCATTCTTTCTAACACCAATTGATATTACACTATATACCTTTTCCAATGGTCTCATCACTCTTTCTCTGACCACGAATTTCATTCACATGGAAATTGAGTTGGTTTTCACATATGGACCTATGTCGCATGGAAAGATTTACTATAGGCCCGTAGTGTATCCCCTGGTTTACCCATTACACATAAAAATATGATTAGGTCGATAATAAAACTGAGAAAACTTAAACTATAGGCCTCGCGAATGCACCCAAATGAAAGCGAGTGAGTTAGCAAGAGAACTGAGTGAAGAAATTAAAGGGATAGAAGACTCAAACTTCCTGCAAATTAATGTGATGTAGTGTCTACGGAGTTTCCAGTCTGTGACAATTCTACATGAAAATCTGAATTGCATCGTAGTAATAATAATACTAATGCCTCAACAAATATCTTTATTCTCGACTATATAAGGACAATATCTACTTAATAATCAGCAAAGCAAATATCTAAGTAAAGCCAAAGAAACAGGAGCAACACATTGTGATTAGGCTGAGCATCGGGACAAAACCGGACCGGACCGGACCGGAACCGAAAAACCAAACCGAATTTTTGTGTTTTTTACAAATCGAACCGAATGATGGTCGGTCCGGGTCAAAACCGACTCTGGATCGAAATCGCCAAAAAAGTGAAAACAAAAATAATTTGTCTTATAAACAAATATATGCAAGGCCGGCCCGGGAATTTAGGTTGCCCTGTGCGAAATTTTAATTGGGGCCTTAAAAATAATATAATGAAAAGAAAAATATTCAAGATAAATAAAATAAAAATATTTACACCTTCATGAATTGAATTCAAGATCTTTTGTAGAGTAGATATAGACTTAACCACTTGAAAACATGAATTTTAATGCTTAATTATTGTATGAAAATGGATATATACATAATCTCAAATTTAAAATGGGACCCTTCAAAATAGAGAAAATAGAGGGTTCTGAGCGGGCAGGCTGCCCGCGCATGCTCAGGGCCGGACCTGAATATATGAAGGAGCTGCAAATTTGCTTCTTTAACACCCAAAAAGAAACGAAAACATAAATGAGCAATAGATTTACTATTCTTACTCTCTCTTCTTCATCCGAAATTTTCAAATTTCTCAAACCGAGAACCGAACCGAATAGGTTTAGGGTCGGCCCGAAAACCAATTTTTCGGTCCGGTTTTTCAGTTCGGGCCATTTTATGCAAGACTTCGTCAACTCCAGACAACCTGTCAAAAGATAAGACATTTCTACACAACAAAGTTTACTTCAGGACAAGGATATTGAAGGCCAGAAAAGTCTGTCTAGGGAAGAATTAATGAGTTACTCACAAACATACTCCAAAGGAAAATGTCATCAAATTGCATCACAGATACATCAAAACTCTGTTTCAACAAATGTTGTGTGAACTCTCTCCGTGGACCTCCTGCCAACTCATCTTCTCCGAAGTCGGATCCTCGCCGGGAATTCAAAACCGCCATACTTTCCACCATCGAACCGAATACCAGTTTCACCAACCATGAATCACTTCCTTCACTGACTCAGCTCTTCTCCAGACTCGTAAGCGCCTTTCCACAATACTTAGGTACGGTTCTTGCAGATGACATTCGAACTCGGGAGTATAACCATCTATCCAGTTCCAATCGTGTTTGTCTCGATTACATTGGAAATGGTCTCTTTTCGCTCTCGCAGTTGTCACAAAGCTGGAATCCAGCTGTTGAGTTTGCCTCGTCGTTGTCGTCGTCCTCATCGTCTACCGTTCAGGGACCATTTTTCAGCATTTCATACATGTCCCCGGCAAATGGAGACTCGGGTTCCCCATTCGGCAGCCAAGAATCGGGTTATGAAGCGGCAATGAAGAATAGAATCATTAAGTACATGAATCTGTTCGAAGAGGATTATTCCTTGGTTTTCACGGCTAATCAGTCATCGGCACTGAAGCTTCTGGCAGATTCTTATCCGTTCAAGTCCAATCGAAATATCCTAACGGTATACGATTACGAAAGTGAATCTGTTCAAGCAATGATCGGAGCAGCAGCAAAGAATGGCGCACGCCCACTATCAGCCTCGCTCTCATGGCCTAATTTCAGAGTCTGCTTCAGAAAGTTGAGGAAACTTCTTGTGAACAGTAACAAACAAAAACACAGAGGCTTGTTCGTTTTCCCGCTACAATCCCGTGTAACTGGATCGCGATACTCTCACCAGTGGATGAATCTTGCAAGAGACAATGGATGGCATGTTTTGCTGGACGCATCCGCATTGGGAGCAAAGGATATGGAAACACTAGGGCTGTCTCTTTTCCAACCAGATTTCATCATCTCTTCATTTTTCAAGATTTTCGGCTTTAACCCATCCGGTTTCTGCTGTCTGTTCATCAAGAAATCCAGTCAGTCAAATTTAAACATATCCTCCACAAGCATAGGGGTGATCAGCCTGATACCAGAGAAGGGTCCTTTTTCAAAACCAACTCTCCCAGAGACAAACAATCAAAAAGCTTCTACCTCCAAATCCCAATACACAAATGAAGAAATTCAGGATGACACAGATCATCAGAAACCTTCTAGCTCAAATTCCCAAGTCAAAGATGATGAGAGAAATTATCAAACACCTTCCAGTTCAAGTTCCCAACTTGACGATGATAAAGTTCTGGATGAGGCAAAACATCAAACACCTTCCAGCTTCAGCTCCCAACTCAAAACTGATGAAATTCTCGATGAGGCAAAGCATCATACACCTTCCAGCTCAAGTCCTCAACTCAAAACGGAAGAGATTCCCGATGAGGCAAAGCATCAAACACCTTCCAGCTCAAGTTCTCAACTACAAAATGATGAAATTCCCGATGAGGCAAAGCATCAATCACCTTCAAGCTCAAGCTCTCAACTCAAAACGGATGAGATTCTCGATGAGGCAAAGCATCAAACACCTTCCAGCTCAAATTCCCAGCTCAAAAATGAAGAAATTCTGGATGAGGCAAATCATCAAACACCTTCCGGGTCAAATTCCCAACTCAAAAATGATGAAATTCTGGATGAGGCAAAGCATCAAACACCTTCCGGGCCAAATCCCCAACTCAAAAATGAAGAAATCGTCGAAGTGGATGAACATCCAGGGGCAACCCAGTTCAGAAACAAGCAGAAATCCAACTCCAAAACAACCCAATTCGAATGCCAGGGTCTAAACCACGCAGACACATTAGGTCTAATCCTGATCAGCACAAGAACCAGAATTTTAACAAACTGGCTTGTCAACGCACTTCTCAGCTTAAAGCATCCAAATTCAGTAAACGGGCTGGCACTAGTCAGAATCTACGGGCCAAAAATCAAGCTGGACCGAGGCCCGGCCGTGGCGTTCAACGTGTACGATTGGAAAGGCGAGAAAGTGGAGCCGATTCTGGTCCAGAAGCTGGCCGATCGGAACAACATCTCAGTTTCTTGCGTGTTCTTGACGAATGTGTGGTTCTCGAAAGAGTTGCAAGCGGAGAAGGAAGAAGTGATGGAGAGTAGGAGGAGGAGTTTGGATTGTTCGGAAGCGGAGAAGAAGAAGAAAGGGAAAGGGGAAAGTGGGATTGAAGTGGTGTCGATATATGTTGGGATGTTGAACAATTTTGAGGACATGGTTAGGGTTTGGAAGTTCGTGGCAAGGTTTCTGGATGCAGATTTTGTGGAGAAAGAACGATGGCGTTATACGGCTCTCAATCAGATTGCTGTTGTTGAGGTCTAGTAATTACTTTCTCTCATTATTTGCTTCAATTTGTTCATTTAAGCTTTAAATGTCTACTTAATGTTTTCATTTCACACTATGATGATGAACTGATGACTGGGGATCATCGTTTTTAAATTTAATTAAGGAGTGGCCTATTCTGGATTTCAACTTGAAAATTACGAGTATTATTCTTTATTTACGTAAAACATTCTCCGGTATTATCGGATAGTTTGACATAAAATTTTAATAAACCTTTAATAGATGACTAGTTCTTAACTTTATACGAGTGAATAGTGGCTTATAAGAGTTTTATATTGTACATGAAAAATAAGAAAATGCGTGAATAGTGACTTAACAGATCCGTTAGTTTTTACCAAACAGTCTTTATGCATTTTAACATGAATCAAAACGTTGGAATAAAGTTTTTTTTTTGAGAAAAGAATTTCATATATTAATGAATAATCAAGTTACATTTGGAATGGGAACATGTAAATTTAAATTCACAAAACCAAAGCTATCAGTCTCACAACTTTTGGCCAATGAATGTGCCAAATTATTACAATTTTGAAGACCAAGTATAATATTTACCAGGCTGTTTGGATAGAAATTAAAATTTAGAAAATCAGGTTAAAATAAGTGTTTTTAATCAGGTTTACGCAATTATAATCGCTTGCCAAACAATCTATTAGTGTCACAAAACTTGTTCTTGTGGAAGTTTGAACACTTGTTTTGCATGTGTATTTAATGTGCTGTTTGGTAGTCAACTCCACTGGAGTGGGATGTTGACTGGGGTTATATAATTGGTGATGACCGAGATTCCCTCGGTTTATGTGTAGTGGGTTTTGTGAGTTTAAATTGGGATTTTGACTGGGGCTGTGAGAATTTTGGGTGTTGGTAGGAAAATAAATAAAAACAAAAAAGCTAATGCTAAGGTGTTGTAATTGATCATTTTGTGTGTCGGGGAGGAATTGTAAAAGCTGATGGCATGGTGATATGTTGTTGGTAGTTATATTCTGTTATTGATTTGTCCTTTTTATTTTATTTATATTGCATTTTTCATAACGATTTTTGTTTTGAACAATACGAAAGCCTATATTCTTAAGTTTAGTTACGCATACTAATAGTCAAAGCTCATTTCCTTAAAACTAAACACATCGACACCAAATTGAAACAAACATTATATAAATAGCCGATTGATTAGGAAAAATTGGATCTACAGATCCACAAACTATTGTCCGTACTAGAAAAATGTTTCTAGACTAGGTAATGATAAAGAGCATATAATTGTCCATAATTTCATACAAACCATGAAAATAAGTGTTTGAACTTAGACATTTAATTATGGAAGGTGAGTAATGGGTGTAATGAATGTTTTTAGAGGAAATGAAAAATGTTGGTGGGAAGAGAGTAATAAATTGGAGTGAAGAAATAGATTGGTGTTGTGTAATTGGTGTTATAAGTGGCAAAAATGTAATAACTTTCTAGTGGCAATTATGTAAATAGTGAGTGACAAGTTTGGTAAATAAGTAGATTTTTTTGTTAATATTAGGGGCAAAAGAGACATTTCACGTGGGCCAAATATCACCATACCAATCCAATTTCATAATACCGCCACCCCCTAGTATTTTAGATTAGTGTGGTCTGGTGATGCCACATCACGCCACCTAATAAATCCAACAATTTTTGTGCAGCACCCACTTCGTTTTTCCCGATTTTCCCTACCAAACAGCCAGATTGGTGATATTTCGTTTTGAAGACCGTGTTTCACCACACCACACCCCCTACCAAACGGAATGTAAGTTCATCTTTTCACTAACGTAGTGTTTGGTCGAACCCCACTAGAATGGCATGTTGAATGGGGTTTGAAATGGTGATGCTTGGGATTCCCTCGTAATATGTGCAGTGGGGGTTTTGTTAAATTAGATTGGGATTTTTGTTTTGAACAATTCGAAATTCTATATTCCTAACTTTAGTTACAAATAATATTCTTCTCAACTTGATTTCATGAAAACTTTGGTGGATTACATTATAATTGTAAACGATCACATAGAAACAAACGTTATATAAAAAGTCGAATATTGATTAAGAAATGTAGGATTTACATTTTACAAATCTACAGAACAATTGTATTAATAAGCTTACTTAGCCTAGTTTTATAACATACCAAGTCCTATGCTACTTCCCTGCCTAGTAGTTATATTGGTAAACATAATACCATAAATTGTCTAGGGTTGGGCGTGCGACGTGTGCAAGATCGAATATGGATAAAACTTCGGATACACAATGCATGATTCACAACAATTTTACGCATTCCAATCACGGCCTATTTTTTGCGGGTACGCATGAAAGATCGAAATGTAATCGAATTTCTCTATCACGTAGTCATTTGTTTATTTAATAAACAAGCGGTCTCGAAATAGTTGTATGAAGATTAAAAAAAAAAAGATAGGCATGTTCAATAAATCTTTTGTAAGTAGTCCTTCTGTTGGTGTAGTACATCTTTTTGGTCTTCTTCAACAACTTGTAAAAATAAAGTTGTTGATACGGAAATATGTCCAATCCGTCATAAAGGACCTAGGAACGAATCCTAAGGCGTCCTAAGTCATCCAAAGGATCCGAGGCACTTTAGTCCGAGTCAATGGTCCGATCCGGGCAGACCATCCATGGTCTGACCCACCCTAAAAGAAAGGGACAAAGGATTTGGACCTGCAAGGCCCGACCCGGAACCATAGGTCCGACCCACCTTGGTCCGAGCCTCCCTGGGAAAGGAGCATAGTGCCAAGTCAGTACCTTCTCCGACCCAAGGATTCCGATACGGATGTCAACTCGGATCCAACATGACCATCTCATAAAGCTACCAAGCAAGTGGGCACCAAAGAGTGAGATGTCCGAACCCAGGAGCTCCGAATCGGAAGAGTTGGACAGGAAGGAGAACTTCCTCAGCTGACAACAGGGTACTGTCCGGATCAGGCATCCGGACCAACCTCTCCGAACCTGGGATCTCGCCAGACTCTGTCACATCCTCAAAAACTCTCCCAATAATGACCAAACTACCCCTAAAGCCCAAGATGGCATGGGCTAAAAGCTTCATTATTGGGCTATGGGCCTTATCTTAGCATTGGTGGCTCAATCCTACCCCTACACATGGCGCAATTCTAGCAAGGCCTTCCATTTCAATGATAGCCTATAAATAAGGCACATATCCCAACAAGCAAGGGACCTCAAGTAAGTCACTTCGAACAAGTCTTCTCGCTAGTCACATCACGAGCATTATACAGAGCTGATCCTCAGTCACTCTCGAGTAAAGTCTCATCCCGGTTTGACACTTAGCAAACCGCACTAATCCCCAAGTGTGCGTGTCCTTCACGAGTAGTTGGCGGTACCGTTCTTACGCTTCGGTCCTCACCTAGCAAGGAGCCTCTTACCTTGGCACCATTTGGAAGAGTCAAATAAATCTAAGTGATTGGGGAGTTAAACCCTCAACATTTTGGCGCCGTCTGTGGGAATCTTTACAAAAAGTCCCGTTCTCTTCAGTAATGGCAAGAACAAGAAGGCCCGCAAGAACCAACGCCACTGACATTGCACGCCCGCCCGAGACAAAGGGGGAGACCTCCCACTAGAAGAGTGGGAGTAGCAAGAGTCTCAACAAGAGAAGTAGTAGATGATCCAAGTGATGGCCATACCGCTAGTCTTTCTTCTGACGCGGAAAGAGCCACTAGTCCACCAGTAAGGGTCCAGACACTTGGGGACGAAGGACATGTTCCTCCGTCAGGAACACATGGTCCTCCCCCAGGTAGAAACTTTACCCTCCCAAATGGACAGATCATCCGTCCTAGTGAGTTCGGGATGAATGAGAATCAGTTTGGCCTCTTACTCACCACTATTCAAGGGTGCTTGATAAAAACCTCCACCTCTCCTCATTACCCCGCCTATGCCAATCCCAGGCAAGTCAACTCTCAATCAAGAAATGAGCACCGTCCGATCCAACAAAGGTTGGGGGAGCAAGCTCAACCAGAAGATCTGAGACACCTTCTCAATAGAAGAGCCGCTGCTTCTCATGAACAACTAGGGAGAAGTCCAGAAGTGCCGCGAGTAGACGAAATGGGAGCCAGTCGGCAAGGAGCTCAACAACAAGCGCCTAGAGATCAAATGGTGGAAAGCACCCCGATCGTTCCTATCAGTGATCTTCCTCCAGATGTAGCTATCAACCCCTAATCGGTGAAAGACCGACAATGAAAGATCTACCTCCAATGAAGGCCTTGAAACACAAATTGCCACCTTGAGCAGATGGTCAAAGCACATGAGAAGGTGGTAGTTAAAACTCCCAACCTCTCGTGCGATGAGATCGTAAAAGAAAGAAAACGCCCATGATGTGTTATCCCAAACCTTGAGCATTACTATGGAGATACTTGCTCAGGGGCATCTTACTAGATCTGAAAGTAAGATGGAAAGCAATGGACTCAACGACAATGAAAGCTCTCAACTTTTCCACCACACTCTTTGGAGAAGCAATGGATTGGTGGACCTCACTACCTAATGGTTCCATCAAATCCTATGCGACGTTGCCTCCCTTTTCTTGAAAAGGTTTGAGAAAGCAAAAGAAGGAAGAGGTCATTGAGCACCGCGGGCATAATCTAGAAAGAGCATGAGGACCTCGTAACCTTCCTTGATCGCTTCAACGTCAAGCACTGATGTAGAGCCTCATAGCATCAAAGAGCGGGTCCGACACCTATATGCCAACACTTATAATGATGAGCTTAGAAGGAAGCTTTCCAATGAGGAGATCACCACTGAAAAGTACTTGGAAGAAATCTGCGAAGGAGTCCTGTATAGAGAAGATTACCGAAGGAATGTCCCGATAAGAGCAGGGATCAAGAAGGGAAAGGAACAAGTACGACAGGAACTCCCTCCTCGTCAAGGGAAGTTCGAGCAAAAAAGAGATCTCAGAGACAGAAAAGAATTCCACAGAGAAAGAACTCCACCCAGGAGATACGCCGAGTATACGCGCCTCAACAGACCAAGATCCGACATCTTGGCTTCCATTGTTGAGAAGGACTTAGATATACAATGGCCTAAACACATCGAGAGCAAAGAAGAAGAGTAAATTCTCTAAAGAGTACTGTAGGTTCCACAAGCAGAAAGGTCATCCGACTGAGGATTGCATCCAATTAAAGACAGAAATTGAAAGATTAGTGAGAAGCGGGAAGTTGAAAGAACCAACAGGCAAGGAAGAACCCTCCAAGCATAGAAAGAATGAGCAAAGAAGAGAGGAGCGTGGTTCTGAACCTCCGACATGATCTTTACCACCACCTCCGGTAGAAATGCCACCTCGGCAGGCCCAAAGATATCAAGGGTACCACGAAGAGACAGGAATGGAGAACCTCCCGTACAGCGGAGTCATCAATGCCATTGCAGGAGGACCAACAGGGGGAGATAGCAGAAATGCAAGGGAAAGGACCGCGCAACACTTAAGAAACAACGACAGGGCTTACGGCCCACCAGCCTTAAAAGGCACAAATGCAATCACCTTTGACGATAGCGAGATCCCCCAACGTCTCAAGGAGGAGATCTCAAGGACCCCGATGTCCTTTGGTTGTTTCTCTAGTGATTGCCACTTACAAAGTCAACAAGGTACTAATCGACCGAAGCTCCTCCAATGTCCTATCCAAAAGGAATGCTGAGCAAATGCATCCGGGGCAAATACAATATGGACGAGTATATACCTCATTAGTAGGTTTTGGAGGGTCTGTAGTCGTCCATTGGAAGTATACCACCGCAAGTCTCCATGGGCACTTTTCCGACAAGAGTGACCCACTATCCTCTTTGTGGTAGTAGATAGCACCTTCGACTATAACGCGATCTTGGGCATGGGACTTAACCAATTCGAGCAATCGCTTCCCCTACACAACAGGTGAAGTTTCCAACCGAACGGCGTAGGGAAGAAATGGGCAACATCGGAGAAGCTCAGAGTGCTACATCATGTCAACCAGAGGGCCACACTCCTTTCGGTCACCAAGGGCCTCTTAGCCATTCTTCCAATACTCACGCCACCAAAGGAAGAAATCGGTATTGGGTCGCTCAGAGAAAAGTTCCCCAAGACAGCTAGGATAGAATCCCATGAAGCCTTGAAAGAGGTCCAACTGGTCGAAGGAAATCCGGAGAAAACAACTCGGATTGGAACAGAGATAAGTGCGGAAGTAGAGCGAAAGCTCATCACCTGCCTTCGGGGCAATCGCGACATCTTTGCTTGGAGCACAGATGACCTCGAGGATAGACCAGGATCACATTCACCGTCGAACATGGATCCTACGGCCAAGCACATCCGTCAAAAGAAGAAAGACTTTGGGTCACTGAGGATGCTATCATAGCGGGGAGGTTGACAAATTGATGAAAGCAGGTCATATCGAAGAAGTCAGATACTCTGATTGGGTCTGCAACGTGGTCCTCGTCGAAAAAGCTCCAGGAAAGTGGAGAATGTGCAATGACTTCACCAGACTCAACAAGTTTTGTCCAAAAGATCCCTATCCATTGCCACGCATAGACCAGCTGGTTGATTCCACTGCAGGATGTGCACTTCTAAGCTTCATGGATGCATACCAAGGCTTCTACCAAATTAGGATGGCTCAAGAAGACATCAAGAAACGGCATTCTTCTTGCTAGGAGTCTATTGCTTCAAGGTCATGCCCTTTGGCCTCAAGAATGCAGGAGCTACTTACCAACTACGGTAAATAAGATGTTCAAGGAAGAATTGGGAAAACCATGGAAGTCTATGTGGATGACATGCTTGTGAAAGCAAGACCAAGAGGAGCACATCGAACACCTAAACAATTGCTTCTCTATTCTCCTAAATATGGAATGAAGTCAACCACGAAAAGTGCACTTTCGGGTAAAAGGAGGAAAATTCCTTGGTTACATGGTCACGTAAAGAGGCATCGCGCTAACCCGGAGAAAATAAAGGCAATCATAGATTTACCAGCCCAAACTCACAATGAAGTTCAAAACTTCTAGGAAAGGTGATGGCGTTGAGTATTTTATCTCCGGTCCGAGAAGAACCTTCCCTTCTTTAAGATCTTACGAAAAGGAAATAAGTTCGAGTGGACAAAGGAATGCGAAGAGGCCCTGGAAAACTTGAAAAAGTATCTCCTCTCGCCGCCCCTTCTGTCTAAACCCATGGAGGATGAAACCCATTACCTTTATTTGGCCACCACTGATGAAGCAATGAGTTCTGTACTGGTACGGCTACAAGACAACGAGCATTTACCAATTTACTATTTGAGCAAAGCTCTTGTAGGCTCCGAAGCCAGATATGTCAAGGTTGAGAAGCTCGCCTTCGCATTGGTTTACACTGCACGGCGACTGAAACCTTACTTCAAGTCGCATCGGATTGTGGTCCTTACAAATGAGCCACTCAAACATGTCTTGGAAAAACCGGATCAGTCAGGACGCCTATCCAAATGGGCTATTGAGTTAAGTGAATATGATATTGGCTACCAAGCCCCATCTTCCAAGAAAGCACAAGTCCTGGCCGACTTCCTGGTAGACTATCCAGAGAAAGCAGAAAAGGAGAACGAAAACTCCCAGGAAAAGGCTAGTCATGTGGTGATAGCCCAGATCAAGGAATCAAATGGAGAGAAAAAAGCTGAAGAAACACAAAGAGGTAGCATCCAGCCTAAGACTCAGTATCACCAACCTATGGATGATTCACTGAGAGTGAGGCACATGTTTCTTTTGGACGAAGAACTCAATATCTCAACGACTGCATCTTCTGACAAGAAGCAGAAGGTTGAGAAAGCACTCACTCCCACTTTAGGAGGAAAGGAAGGAAACAAAGAATGTTGGACATTACAAGTGGATGGATCATCAACCGGACGGTTGGGAGGAATAGGAATTTTCCTTGAAAGTCCTGAAGGAGCCAAGCTTGAGTACGCCATCACCCTCAATTTTAAGGTGACGAACAACAAGGCCGAGTATGAAGCACTTATCACCGGCCTAAGAATGGCGAAAGACCTTCAGGTGAAAAGGATCAAAGCCTACACAGACTCGCAGCTCGTACAATCCCAGTTCTCCGGGTCCTTTACCACCAAAGGACCTAACATGATCAAATACTTGGAGCTCCTCAAGAAAGAGGTTGAGCACTTTGAAGAATTTACTCTCGACCAATTCCATAGAGAGTGGAATGAAAAGTCGACGCTCTCCAATGCGCCTCACCTTAGGAGCTTTAGACACAAGAAGTGTCATCCTAATGACCCGCGCGGAATCCTCCCTAGCAAACACCAACGAGAAGGTGTTTCTCTTGAGCACAGAAAGAAACTGGATGACCGATATATTCCGTTACCTCAAGGATGGTACTTTACCTGTGGATCCTAGAGAGGCCAGGAAGATTCAATGTCGAGCTAACAGATACTTTATTTTGGGAGAAGATCTCTACAAAAGATCCTACAACGGAACTCACTTGAGATGCCTAGATCCTCAAGAGGCGAAAACTGCGATGGAAGAGATCCACGCCGGAAGTTGTGGAAGCCATTCTGGAGGAAGGACTTTGGCACAAAAGATCATAAGGCAAGGATACTATCCAACCATCGACATGGACGCCGCCAACACCGCTTCGCCAATAAAGCTATGATACTATACCACACCGTCCGACCAACTCTATGATTCCGTCAATCATAGCTTGCCCATTTGATCAATGGGGCATAGACATAGTTGGTCCCTTTCCACGAGGAACGCATCAGAAGAAGTTCTTGATAGTGGCAGTAGAGTACTTCACTAAGTGGGTCGGTCAAGCGAGGTCAACCATCACCGAAAGCGAGTTCGACATTCATCCGGAAGAACATCATCGCCATTGGACTCCCAGTGTTAGTTTGCATAATGGAGCACAATTTTCGGTCAAGGTCAAGGAGTGGCTCCATTCTTCAAAATAGAACAACGCTTTACTTCGTTGGCCACCCCAATGGTCGTGGAAGCCACCAACAAGACCATAGTCAAAATTCGAGAAAAGGTTGAGAACTTCCCAAGACAAATTGGGCGGATGATCTTGTCGACGCGCATCAAGATCGAACGGCGAATCGCCACACAAGAAACACCTTTCTCCTTGGTCTATGGATCCGGCGGTCATCCTTCGAGACAGTGGTGGCAACTCGAGAATCAACAATACAACCCAGGTGATAATGAGCTCGCAAGGATCTATGACCTTGAGCTCCTTGAAGACAAGCGATAAGGCATTGCCAACATCCTTCTACCAAGCCACGATCGCCGAGCCTG
The DNA here is from genome assembly GCA_026545765.1 of Plantago major. NCBI lineage: Eukaryota > Viridiplantae > Streptophyta > Magnoliopsida > Lamiales > Plantaginaceae > Plantago > Plantago major. The sequence goes on along the minus strand of CM048842.1, from coordinate 48,942,002 downwards.
ATAAACGTGTCTTTCCCAAGGACATACAAGTTGGAGACTTAGTCCTTAGAAGAGCTGATATACTAAGTCATGTGGGGAAACTTAAACCCAAGTGGGAGGGACCGTACAAAGTTACTGGGGCAAGAGTTAATGGTAGCTTTGAACTAAGAGATGAACAAGGGCGGGCCTTGAAGAGAACTTGGAATGCCAAGAATCTCCAAAAGTTTTACACTTAGAGAAGTATGGCAACGACTGTCACCTTCCTCTATCTTGTCGACTGCTTTTGTGTTTGTTTTTTGAAAAAGGCCTCGAAGCCCTCAAGTTGTAATCCGATTTCCGTCAAATCAATACAACTGTGATTTCATAAACATTGTTGACAATCATGTCCTCCGAATCTCATGATTCGAACGGGCCGTGAAGATATTTAACTACTTGATCCGAACCTAGATCATACATTGATCCGGATCGGATTAGCACAATCAAACGGTGTCCAACCTTGACAAAGGCAAAAAACGCTTTTATTACAACAGTACAGAGTTACAAAGTCAGGGTCCGAAGAGCCCAAATCGAGCTTACAAAAACAAGCCCCTACTCTATCTCTTTTCTACTATTACAACGAAGCTTCCCAATTAACCCTGAGCTACCAAACCAAACCCCATCCGAACACTGTCAGCTGCATCTGTAGGCGCCCCGAAGGAAGAAGGAACTATACCATCCGAACTTTGATTGCTTACTGGCAGAGGTTTCAAAGCCCCTTCGGACGATCCAAAGTTTAACAGCAACCGGACTATGTAACCTAGGCCATTCATTGATTCCAGAAAGGATACTTCATCACTTCAATGATGAAAGCTCGAAGCACCTCGACCATCCGGATCGCATCATACCAAATACTATGAACACACCCTGCACTCGCCAGATTCGGAAAGCGACCAACCCGGATTGTCGGATCAACACAAATCATTCCGGAGGCCCCCGTTGGTCCGAGTCCCAACAAGACCGGCATTGTCAGGGACTCCGTTCCAGAATTGTAAGTCACTCCCTCGAGCCTTCAATTCTGGAACGCAGCCACCGACAAAACCAAGCTGCTCGGACGAAAGACCTTAGGTGCAAGACAAACGAGTCACCAAAAAGGTTACTTCTGAAGGTCCTCAATGATCCGACTCCAAACAAGCTCAGCATTGTTGGGGACTCCATTCCAAAATTGCAAATAGCTCCCTCGAGCCTTCAATCATGGAAATGCAGTCACCAACAAAACCAAACCGCTCGGATACACATCCTCAAGGACGAGCTAATAGACCTACTCAAAGTGATACGTCTCCCTCCATCCGAGAAACGAGCAACTAGACACAACAGGATTGGTAGAAAGCCTTCCAACATTTCGGGCGGTTTCTTACGACCGAACCGCGAAATACTGGAAGGGATTCTATCAAACTAATTCTGCCGACTTGTCGCTCCCCGGGCACATAACCAGAGCGGATTGCCTCGGATGCATTGAGATTCAAAACCAACTATTTGAAGATCCCCGAACCATCCCGCTAATCTACCTCTCCGGGGCTTAAAGTCACGAATATAGACCACAACCCCGGAGAAAGAAGATTAGCCTGACGATCAGAGGAATTGATTGGCAAAAACTTTGGGCCTCACTCAGTACGGACCATATCCTCGAAGATCCGAAGCTGGCTTTCCGAGCAAACTAATTTCCACGAGTCTCACCGAAGAACCAGCCCGGGTAGACTTCCGAATCATCGTAGAAACCCTTGGGACGAGATCACGAGCGAGAGTGATGGCATAAACATACTCACCAGCCACTCGGACTCGAGCTCCGGACCTTTGATTACTATAAAAGGGGCGAGATGTCTTAATCAAAAGTCGTACAAAGTAGGGGTATATATAGAAAGAGAAGATCAATTAAAAGCGGACACGTGCCCCATATTCACAGGAGATGGGCTTGGGCATACGGGCTAGCTCTTCGCTTCCATCGCCCAACCCAACAATCCATCCACGGTTGAGCATACCGACTATGCTACTCACTCGGACGCATTACAAGCTCGGGCTAACATAACAACATCCCGGTTAACTGTGATTCGCATGAGACACCTCAGACTTGATACTGATCGTCTTTTCACTATCTCACAAGTCTGCATGACTCGGAAAGACACACCAAGTCAACGTCCGAATCGTCTTAACTTATCACGATACAAGGAGATTCTTTTTCTCGAAAGCCTGACCACTTTAAGACGTGGCTCCGGACCGTTCGTGATCCAGTTTATTTCTATTATAGCTTCCGATTCGTATGGGAACAACGATTGATCGTCCCCCAATACCCGCAAAGGAGAATTTGAATCAGGCAAACTAATGTCCTGGCGGTATGGATCTCAAAGGTCCGAACCCACTATCCGAGTCTACGAGAGTTGATGAGTTACTACGCAAATACGAAATTAAACGTGCAAGGATGGAAACAGCAACTATAGTATATCAGCAACAAAAATAGTTCCGAGCCATCAAGGGACCCGAACCAATACCATTCATCAAAGATAAGTATGTTTGTACAACAAAAGATGATGGGCAAAATCGACAACATCTTTGCTTGGGAGGCACCTATTACAAAAACCGGCATACCCCGTCTTCTTTGCCGCTTCGGACGAACTAGGTTGAGACCGAGAGGGCGCCAGATCCTTCTCCGGAGGCGCTTGACCTTGTTGGGCTATCCTCCGTGCTCTCCGAGCCTCAACCTCCTTCAGAAGGCGGACACTCCTCCATCAGTCGAGGTCGCGATCAAAGCCTTGACAGCCCGGCAAAGTCGGCCACTCGGTTGTGCTCCAAGTGGTCCTCCAAAGGAACGAAACACTAGACATGAGCACCCGAGGGACGAAGATGGGAGATACGGACCGTGGTTGTACTTCTTGCCCTCCGACTAAATGCAAACCAGCTCCACAAATTCACATTTGAGATCTTCGTCAAAACACCCTCCGAGCGAAGTCCGAGCCATCTCCATTTTTAAAGGATACCCCTCACCTCCAAGTTACAATCATCCGATCCAACCCTTCCTCCCAGACCGCTCCACAACGCATCAAACCCATCTTGACGGGCCTCATCATACTTTGACTCGAGCAAAAACTTGTAGGAGTCCGAATCAAGGAAATCTTGGACAGCCCTTGTCCGGACCCCCCGAAGCTCTTTCAGCATCTTATCCTTGAAAGTCCGAGAGACGACCACAAAATCGTCCAAACTATCCTGGTGCACTTTCAAATCAGCCTCCAAAGATCGAATGGCACTTTTCATCTTGGCCGTCTCCGACTCGGCCTCTTGTTTCGCAGCTATAGCCTTCTTCAGGCGCTCAAAGTCTTTGTCAGGGACGCTTCAATCGCCTGGCAGCCTCAAATTTCGCTAGATCTTCTTCCAGGGTAGCCCTCTGAGCAGCCACCAAGGAGCATGCTTCAACAGCAGCAGCAAGCTGAAAACAAAAACGGAACATCGGAAGCGTTAGATACCTCCGAATCACAGAAAGATGTGAAACCAACGGAAAGCTTAAACTCACTTTGCGCTGAGCGGCAGTTAACTCCGCAATCCGCTCTAGCTCCGAAGCAGCAACCAACCGAGCAACTTCAGCATCCGACTCCAGCTCAGGAGCCTCGCCCACCTTTCCTTTGCCCTTCTTGGCGGGAGGATTCGGACCTTCGGAGGAGCGCTTTTTTGGAGCTGCAGCGCTCGATCCGCTTGCGGGAGGATCTCGCGACACGGATCTCGGAGGCTTCTTCGAGCCCTTAGTTCCGACCACCTTACCCTTGTCTGGGGTAGGGATAGTCTGGGCCTCTTCACCTGCAGCAGCCCTCCGAGACTCCTCCACTCGGAACACAGCAGCATTCCTTGGCTCGTTCATCGGGAGTACGGTGGACGTCTTGATAATCTGGGCCCGAGAACCCTCTGCCAACTCCTTCCGTTGCGCAGCGTTTTGCTGACGCTTCAACTCCCGCATAGTCGACATCGTATACTCGAACCAGAAAGCTGCACATCCAAATCACGATAAGTTACACAAGAATCTACAAATAGTAGTCATATAGTCGACAAACAGACAACCGACTCGGACAACCAATCAGAGGTAGAGAGAAACCACTTACTCAAATCCTCCATGTTGTCACAAAAACTTGGCTCGGACAAGCCCGGCGAAAAGCGGTCGACATATCGCACCTCGGAAGAAGTACTTCTCCGGCTCGACTACAATGGAACGCTTGATCCACAAGGGATGTTCCGAGCGTGGCTTCAATCGCAGAGTGCCCTAAGAACTTCTTCTCAAAATGCCACGTGGGCCTCTCCGCTTCGGATTGCCCGGGCTTCAGAGCCGGACGGACAAAAATTTACCTCTTGAACCATTGGATTCCCAATGAGGACAAGGGATCAACAAAAAATGTGTATGCCTGGCGACATACGAATGTATAAAACCAAGTGTTCCTACTACTTACACTAATGTTAAACAATTTACGGAAATTGTCGAAGGTGAGCGGGATGCCTTTATATTTACATAACACTCAAGCACATCAAATTTCCGAGGAGTTGGGATGATCTGTGCGGACTCAAACCCATGCTGCTCAAAATCTCCGTAAACTCGGACGACATCGGTAGCCGCCACCATTCGATGGAGACTTATCTCATAGACCGACATATAGCCCGGAGGCGGATTATAAAAGCATGAGATTCGTCCGGATGTGAATCTCCACACAATCCGAATCTCATATCTTCTCCGGAGCTCATCTACTTCATCGGCTCGGATGGTTGAGGCACAAGTAGGCAGCGTACCATCTTCATTCATCTCACCCTCCGGATCGGGGTGAGTGACCTGGTCTCTAGACCGCGGGAACTTCACTTGGAAAACGTCCTCGCCCTTCTTTAGCCTCTCCGGACGCTCTTCCTCGGCCGACTCGGCCTGCTGACCGTAAGTTTCCACACGGAGCACATTAGCGGATGGCTCAACCTTTTCCTCCTCGTAACTGTAATCGCCCAAGACACCTTCTTCGCCTCATCTTCCTGATGAGGACGCTTAACTCTACAATACCCTAATAGAAAGAATCTGCACACGATCCTCCTCACCCTCTTCAAGATGCTCAAATTGGGAGGTGCTTCAAGTATCATGCACTTCCTCGATAGTCAGGCGCTGGATCCGGAACGAACGGGACTCGATTAGGATTACTCCTAAAGTTATAACCTAGGTGCGAATTAAAGTACGGATCTCTACCGAAGTTCGGATTCTCGCCAAATCGACCGGGCGATGAGTTCCTATAACTCATGAGCTTGTCTCTTGAGCCGCCATAATAACTCGCATGCGACACTCGCAGTAATCCGGACGCCTCGAGGACCGAATCCGAACAACTAACCGAAGTAAGGAACTTACCTCGGGCTCTTCTCGACTCGGATAGGGCGCTTGCTCCACCTCCAGCACTTCGGCATCATCCATGATCTCAATCTCCTCGGAGCTATCGGTTAAGGATGTCGCCTCGGAGTCATATCCCTCAAATTTCGGATCGATTTTCGCTATCACTCTGGACATCCTAGGAAAGGAGAAAGCAATATCGTAAGCTCTAAGATGGCATCGAGAGATAGTTTATGTATATTAAAGTGGCCATTCAAACCAAAACTAGCGGCTTTACTCATGCAGCTTAGTTCGAGTCAAGATTACGCTTATTCGGCGTTAGTCAACATCAAGTACGTATTGGTTATCAACTATACTACACATTATAAGCATACATCCGAGTAACTTGAAGATGAAAGACAACAGAGATAATTTAATCATAAGACGAGACAAGTAAACTTACTTGGACTCGGATGATTAGAAAGAAGTGACCGACTCTTGCATGTGGTCACGCTGCTGAACCACTCCTTGCTCGCTTCGGATTACTGGTAGTTGCTTCGGATGTACTCGGAATGCAAAAATTATCTCTCTAAACGATGAGAAGTGAACCGGCAAACCCCTCTATTTATAGAGGGCCATATTGGGAACTCCAACCGTCGCAATTTTTCGGATTTAATCTCCACCGTCGATCAAAAACCATCCAACGGTATAGTACAATTATACCAAGTGAAATGACGAATGGGTACAACAAATTTACCTCTTGGATAGATGAATACAACAACTCTCCCTCTCTCGGGCGTCAGACAACACGAGAGCTCCGGAGTATCATCTTCTCGGACGCCTAGCGGCTTACCAGTCCCATATACTTTGTCCACACAAGGAACCTCGTATACTCGAGCGACTACCCTTCGGACCCTCCCGCGACCACAGAGGTTGATTCGGACGGGACACCCACCTACGGTCCGCCACCGTAGCTCATCAAAGGTACACTACCGATGTTCGGAGCCTAAACTTAGTCTCCATTACAAATACCCTTTTTTCTTTTTTCTTCACTTCGTTGCCCTTCGGACCTACTCCCTCGGGTGGCAACGATGTTTTAGAAAAATAAAAAAGAGGGGGGGGGAGAGAGACTAAGTCAATGGCCACACGAAGTACGGAGTACATCTTTTTTCAACGAGATCGAAACGGATTGGACTGAAGAACGGATTCTTTCCCTCAAAACAGCTTCCCAAACCAATAGTTCCACAACTATCTTCTACTAAGATACTTGGAAACTAGGGGGACATATGTTGATACGGAAATATGTCCAATCCGTCATAAAGGACCTAGGAACGAATCCTAAGGCGTCCTAAGTCATCCAAAGGATCCGAGGCACTTTAGTCCGAGCCAATGGTCGATCCCAGGCACCATCCATGGTCCGACCCACCCTAAAAGAAAGGGACAAAGGATTTGGACTGCAGGTCTGACCCTAACCATAGGTCCGACCCACCTCGTCCGAGCCTCCCCGAAAGCAAATAGTGCCAAGTCAAGACTTTCTCCGACCCAAGGATTCCGATTGGATGTCAACTTTCCAAAGATGACCATCTCATAAAGCTACCAAGCAAGTGGGCACCAAAGAGTGAGATGTCCAAACCTAGGAGCTCCGAATCGGAAGAGTTGGACAGGCAGGAGAACTTCCTCACCGACATCAGGTATCGTCCGGATCGTGCATCCCACCAACCTCTCCGAACTCGATTTCGCCAGATCATTACATCCTCAAAAACTCTCCCAATAATGACCAAACTACCCCTAAAGCCCAAGATGGCATGGGCTAAAAGCTTCATTATTGGGCTATGGGCCTTATCTTAGCATTGGTGGCTCAATCCTAGCCGTACACATGGCGCAATCCTAGCAAGGCCTTCCATTTCAATGATAGCCTATAAATAAGGCACATATCCCAACAAGCAAGGGACCTCAAGTAAGTCACTTCGAACAAGTCTTCTTGCTAGTCACATCACGAGCATTATACAGAGCTGATCCTCAGTCACTCTCGAGTAAAGTCTCATCCCGGTTTGACACTTAGCAAACCGGGCACTAATCCCCCCCCCCCCCCACTCAAGTGTGCAGGTCCTTACCGGAGTAGTTGGCAGCTGGTTCTTACGCTTCGGTCCTCACCTAGCAATGAGCCTCTTACCTTGGTACCATTTGGAAGAGTCAAATAAATCTAAGTGATTGGGGAGTTAAACCCTCAACAAAAGTTACAAAGCTGAAAACCTAACATATATACAGGTTATACTAAGTTATCAGTATGTAAAGTTCATCTTTTATAAATATCCTTTCTATAAACTTTTAAGGACTAAAGGTACTAATTATGTGCTGAAATAATATATACTTTCTTTGTCCCAATTTCATCTTCCTATTTGACTTTTCTGTCCAACACTATTTAACTTTGAGTTTAATTTAATTACATATAATATCTCTGATGATTTTTAAAAAATATATAATGAAAAAATACAATGTAAATATTTAATAATATAAATTTTTAATTTTTTTACCAATATTATTTATGAGTAATTTGGAGAGGAAGTATGTAAGCGTTGATTAGAAAAAGTCGAATGAAAAGATTAAACTGGGACGAGGGAGTATGTTTGTTCTTGAAAATCTACCATAAATTCTAAGAATTTTGATATATCTATAAAAGGCCTGACAATGATTGCGTAATAACCTTAAGTATTACCGTTTAAAATTTTCAGGTTACAACCATAACTTGTAACAGTGAACTAATAACCATAACTATAAAATGAAAAAAAAAAAAATGATACTATAAAGATGGACTTGTTTGCAATTTACCACACTTATTTACATTTTCTTGGGTTTTTAGATCGGGTCGATTTATTTTCGTGAATCATTGGGCCGGGTCGATTCATTTACGCTGGTTAAATAACATTACTAATTAAATAGTTAAGAACATTACTTACCTAGATAAGAACATTGTATAGATAATAGTAGTACTAGGTAGATAAGAACATCATATAAATATGTAAGAACATTACTTAAATAGATAAGAACATTTGGAGATTCAATAACATATAATTGTTATGTAAATTATGTAAAAGTAAAAGGTAAATATCACTATCATGAATAGGATGTATAGTACGGAATATGAATGCATAGTACACAAATAGTACGTGCATAGTATATGAGTTGAATTTTTTTACAGAAGGATGGAAAAATATGGACGCCTGTCGGATGTATCTGCCTATAAATAGGCATGATTCTAATGAATGAACGATATATCTCAGAAACATTTTCACTCAGTTCATAACGTTCTTCCTTTTATATTTCTAATACGTTATCAGCACGAGCTGCTCTAAATCAATTCTAACATGAAGAAAACTCTAAGAGAAGGTACATTTATTTTTCAGTCAGTGTATACTAAATAAAATATTTAAGCTATTTTATTACCTGTCATGCTGCTAAATTTAATAGTTAATAACCAGTTAACTTACTGAAGAAAATGTTTTGCGTATATTCTATTTACACCGATTACTTTGTAATTACACGTTATTACACAAACTCTCATGAAGTTTTTGATTTAAAGATACACATGAAAACTAAAATTTTTGATATAATTGACACAACAGTTAAATTGAAAATTTTATTCATATCATAACTAAAATACTATTACACTTGAGCATTAATATGATTGATGAGGGCACAAACATACAACATGATCATATAGAAACACAACACTACGTATATAGGATGATATACAACATATTGTGACTAGGATTAGACATATTGTGAGAAGGATTAAGATGAGAATGGTGTAAGTTTTCTGAAGAAATGTTGGAGTATTTATAGAGTAAATTTTGGAAGAGTGACCGTTCTATTACCGTTGGAACAGTGACGAAGGACATAATGGTAATTTCATGACTTAATAAAATATGTGTTAAATTTATGACATAATAAAATGGTTCCTGACAGGTATCGAACACTGCACAATCTAATGGTCATTATACATTTGAGCCAATGGGCGAAGTTCGATTTTATTTCATCTTATGTTTTTATATTTTCTAACATGTTTGCATTTATAGATTTTCAACATGTCGAACATCACGAAATTGCATTTTGATGCATTGGATATATCTGGAGAAAACTATTTAAGCTGGCTGCTTGATGCCGAGCTCCACTTAAATAGCATGGGACTCGGTGATGCTATCAAGGAGAATAATGCAATAACCGAGCAGGATAAGGCAAAAGCCATGATATTTTTGAGGCATCATATCCATGATGGTCTGAAATCGGAATACCTTACAGTAAAAGATCCACTTGTATTGTGGACAGATTTGAAGGAAAGGTATGACCATCAGAAAGCTATAACACTTCCAGCAGCCAGGTTTGAATGGCTAAACTAGAGATTGCAAGATTTCAAAAGTGTAAATGAGTAAAACTCATCAATGTACAATATCACATCTCGCCTTTTATTGTGTGGGGAGAAAGTGTCTGAATATGATATGCTCGAAAAGACATATCAAACAATGGCCCCAGCAAACATGATATTGATGCAGAGTTATCGTAACCAAGGGTTTACGAAATACTCACAATTGCTCACCCACTTGTTGGTAGTAAAAGAACAATGAGTCGCTTCCTAAAAGCCACCAGATGCAAGAGTTCACCACGCCTTAAATAAATAATACCAACTCTAATACCTCGCATGATATAAATCCGGCTTCATATAATAGTTATGTACCAAATAATGGTCATAACGAAAGCCGTGGAAATAAACGTGGTGGTCATAGTAACTGGCGTGGAGGCCGTGGGCGTGGCGGAAATGGTCGTGGTCGAGGTCGTGGAAATTTTGGCCAAACACGTGGTCGTGGAATGAAAGTTACCGTGGTAACAATCAAAACAACTATCGTGGTCAAAATAATTCCAGAAATGCTTATAAATATGAGCCCGGTAATAACGAGAGCAGCATTTGTTACCGTTGTGGAGACGCTGGGCATTTTGCGAAGGTGTGTCACAGCTCACAACAAAGGGTTGACAGGTACAAAGCATCCCTCAAAGGAAAGGCCAATGTGGAGACAAATATTGTCGAAACAGATAATGAGTTCGATGACAGAACTGAGTTTCTGATTGCAGAAAGAACACATGAACTCGAACATGCATTGAACGATTAATATTTCCATGGTGTGATGCATCTACTTTATTATGGTGTGTGGTTGATTTATAAAATACTTGTTTGATGTATTTTCTTTACTTTTGTGTGCTTATCAATGTAAGATAATGTATTGCTTTTCTGTAAGCAATATATTGTATTTTTAAATAAATCAAGTTTCTATGTATAGTCTTACTTATGTTTTCTCTTGCATATAGAAAAACACATATTTGAAATGACAATCACAAGCATTAAAGGAGAGACATGCCTGGCAGATAGTGCTACCACTCATACCATATTGAATAATGCAAAATATTTCTCGAACCTGGTATTAAGAGAAGCAGATGTGTATACAATCTCAGGAAAATCAAAGATAATTGAAGGCTACGGGAAAGCCAATATTTTGTTGCCGAAAGGAACAAAGTTAAAAATTGAAATGGCATTATATTCCTCTAAGTCTCAAAGAAATTTATTGAGTGTTAAAGATATTCGATCAAACGGATATTACATTGAGACAATGAATGAGAAGGGAAGAGAGTACTTGTATGTTACAACTTCTCAATCGGGTAAGAAAAACATATTGGAAAAATTACTTGTATTACCTTCCGGCCTATATTATACAATGATACGAAAGGCGGAAGTTCATGCCGTAGTAAACCAAGGAGTTACTACTGAATTCAATGTTTGGCATGACCGGTTGGGACATCCCGGTACAATAATGATGCGTAAAATTATTGAGAATTCATGCGGGCATCCTTTGAAAACAAGGAAAATATTACAAACCCATGAATTAGCATGCACGGCTTGTTCTCAAGAGAAATTGATTACAAGGCCATCACCAAGCAAAGTTAAATTTGAAAATCCCGTATTCTTGGAAAGAATTCAGGGGGATATATGCGGACCAATACATCCACCATGTGGACCGTTTAGGTACTTTATGGTCCTAATCGATGCATCGACTAAATGGTAGCATGTATGTTTATTGTCGACTCGCAATATGTCATTTGCAAAATTATTGGGACAAATAATAAGATTGCGAGTACAATTCCTTGATTATACAATCAAGAACATTCGTCTTGATAATGCTGGTGAATTTACGTCACAAGCCTTTATTGATTATTGCATGTCAATTGGTATCAATGTTGAACATCCAGTTGCGCATGTTCATACACAAAATGGTCTCGCCGAATCTTTGATAAAACGTCTGCAATTGATTGCAAGACCATTGTTAATAAAATCAAAGTTGCCAACATCGGCATGGGGGCATGCAATATTACATGCAACATCGCTTATACACATCAGGCTATCAAGTTATAATCAAACATCTCCATATCAAATGGTTCGAGGTCAGGAACCAAATATCTCCCATCTAAGAACATTTGGATGTGCGGTATATGTGCCGATTTTACCGCCACAACGCACAAAAATGGGACCCCAAAGGAGATTGGGGATATATGTTGGGTACGATTCTCCAAGTATTATAAGATATTTGGAATCATTGACTGGAGATCAATTTACAACCAGAATTGTCGACTGTCATTTTGATGAAAGAAATTTCCCAACATTAGGGGGAGAAAGAAAGAAGCTGGAATAGGATATCTCATGGAAAGATATATCATTGAGAAGTTTGGATCCAAGAACAAAGCAATGTGAACAACAAGTTCAAAACATAATTCATTTGCAAGCTATTGCAAATCAATTGCCAGATGCATTTACTGATATTAAAAGGGTAACGAAATTCCATATTCCAGCTGCAAATGCTCCAGTAAGAATTGATATTCCTAGAGGACAATCTTCCACTGAGAATGAGGCTAACCCACGCCAGAAGCGTGGAAGACCTTTTGGTTTCAAAGATAAAAATCCTCGGAAAAGAAAAGGAGCAATCGCAGAAAATTGCCCAAAAGAGGATACAAAAGCTCAAGAAGAGCACACTGACATAATAAACAAGGTTAAAGTAAGTTCAAGAAGAACCTCAGGCGCCTGAGAACGAAGAAATATCGGTTAATTATATATTGTCTGGAAAAAGATGGAACCGAAATGAAATAAACGTTGACGATATATTTGCTTATAATATAGCACTTGATATCATGGGAGAAAATAAGAATCATGAAGATTCAGAGCCTACCTCATTTGATGAGTGTAAGCAAAGGAAGGACTGGCCTAAGTGGAAGGAGGCAATAAATGCAGAGTTGGAATCTCTTGCGAAACGAAAGGTGTTTGGACATATAATCCAAGCACCAAAGGATGTAAAACCAGTGGGAAACAAATGGGTTTTTGTGCGAAAGAGGAATGATAAAAATGAGATTGTAAGATACAAAGCAAGGCTTGTCGCACAAGGTTTTACCCAAAGACCTGGTATTGATTATGAAGAAACATATTCTCCAGTTGTAGACGGGATCACTTTTCGCTACTTGATAAGCTTGGTTGTACGTGAAAAGTTGGAAATGCGTCTAATGGATGTGGTCACTGCCTATTTGTATGCCTCATTGGAAAAGGAAATTTACATGAGAATTCCAGATGGTTTCAAGATACCTGAAACACACAGTGGATCTCGAGAAATGTACTCAATAAAACTGGACAAGTCTTTGTACGGATTGAAACAATCTGGTCGAATGTGGTACAATCGTTTGAGTACATTCTTGATCAAAGAAGGTTACAAAAATGATCCCATATGTCCATGTGTGTTTATCAAAAGATCTGGATCTGATTTCGTCACGATCGCTGTATATGTAGACGACTTGAATATTATTGAACTCCAGGAGAGTTATCAAAGGCCGTGTGCTTGCTGAAAAACGAATTTGAAATGAAAGACCTTGGGAAAACAAAATTTGTTTTAGGTCTTCAGATTGAGCACTTAAAGGGCGGTGTTTTCCTGCATCAATCAACGTACAACAAAAGTGTTGGAAAGATTCAATATGGGAAATGCACATCCATTGAGTACGCCAATTGTTGTACGATCACTGAATGTCGAGAATGATCCATTCCGACCTTGTGACGATGATGAAGAACTACTAGGCCCCCAAACGCCATATCTAAGTGCAATCGGTGCACTGATGTATCTTGCTACAAATACAAGGCCAGATATAGCATTTGCTATAAACTTATTAGCAAGATACAATTCTTCTCCAACTCAAAGGCATTGGAACCGGATAAAACACCTCTTACGATACCTTCAAGGAACAAAAGAAATGGGGTTGTATTATCCCGACTCCTCTACCTCAGGATTAACTGGTTACACAGATGCTGGATATTTGTCTGATCCTCATAATGGTCGATCTCAAACAGGTTATGTATTCACCTGTGGAGGTACGGCTATTTCTTGGCGGTCTGTAAAGCAAACAATGGTTGCTACTTCTTCTAATCATGCAGCGCTCTTAGCAATCCATGAAGCAAGTCGTGAATGCATTTGGTTTAGATCCATCACTCGCCACATTCGACAAATGTGCGGACTCCCTACAATTGAAAACTCCCTGACTATAATCTACGAAGATAATGCATCTTGCGTTTCTCAGTTAAAAGAAGGTTTCATCAAAGGTGATAGGACAAAACATATCCTGCCCAAATTCTTCTTCACTCATGAACAACAACAGGAGAATCAGATTCATGTGCAACTGATCCGCTCAAGTGAAAATTTGGAAGACTTATTCAACAAATCTCTCCCTACTTTGACATTCGAGAAACTAAGACACGCGATCGGCATGAGGCATCTGCGGGAAATAAAGTAATGTAACCATGAGGGGGAGTGAAATACGCGCTGTACTCTTTTCCTTCGCTAAGGTTTTTTCCCACTGGGTTTTTCTTTAGCAAGGTTTTTAACGAGGCAACATTTCATGCATATCATCAAAATTCATGATGTACATTTAAGGGGGAGTGTTATGTAAATTATGTAAAAGTAAAAGGTAAATGTCACTATCATGAATAGGATGCATAGTACGAAATAGGAATGCATAATACACAAATAGTACGTGCATAGTATATGAGTTGAAATTTTTTGCAGAAGGATGAAAAAATATGGATGCCTGTCGGATGTATCTGCCTATAAATAGGCATGATGATGATGAATGAACGATATATCTCAGAAACATTTTCACTCAGTTCATAACGTTCTTCCTTTTATATTTCTAATAATACTAACATATTAATATCATATTCAATCACTTGATTTGAATGAAGGGCGAATTACATAAGGTACCCCTTAAATTCGAGCCAATTACAGATTCAACCCCCGATCTCAAACAATTACATTCAAGTCCAAAATCTATATTTTGAGTTGACCAACTAAAATTTAAATGGAAAAGAAAATGAATTGGACTCAATTGCAATTTACAAGTTTCATTTTACTACACATTATACCCAAATAATTTTATAACTTACAAAAATAGTCCAAAAATTTTTAAATAGCCCCAATAATTTCATAACTAACATAATAGTCCACGAAATAAAATTTTTTTCTGAATACACCCTCATCCCGATCACCTCACGTGGAGTCAAGAAGCTTCAGGATAGAGCTTCCATGGCGGAAGCACAGCTTCCGCATGAAGCTGGATCCGAGCTTCGCCCAGATCCGTAGGAAGAAGATGGTGTTGTGAGTTGTATGTGGGGAAGAAGATGGTTAGTGGTGGTTGGGAAGATGGTGGTCGAAGTGGTGGGAAGATGGTGGTGGAGTGGTGGGGAAGAAGAAGGGTATAAAGTTTAATAAGTAAATTTTTGGGGTCTTTTAATAAGAAATTGAAAGTGTCATGTATTTTGGAATAAATAAAATTAATTTAATTATTGAATTATAAAGAAAAGATAAAATAGGTGAAAAAGTTGACTTTTGGGTTTGGATGTAATTTTCAAATTAGGTCTTTGTTAATTTTGGACGAATCTGTAATAGACGCCAATCTAGGGGTGAATGTGAAAAGGGGGCATATTTAAGGGGTGGTTTTTGTAATTTTCCCTTGAATTAATGTCCTTGGTTAATTGCATAAGTTTCCAACTAAACTAAGTAATGTTCCTGATTATTCATGTAATGTCAGCAATGTTACAATCATTACTTAAATAGTTAAAAATATTATTTAAATAGATAAAAACATTGTGTATATACTTAAAATGTCATTTATGATAAAATTGTAGAAATTTCTAAGAATAGTAATGTCATATTCACTAGTATTTTTTATAGCAGTTGTCCATTTGGAGATTTGTTTCCAAACTCAATAGTGATCAGCACTTTCCGCTTGAATTTGTTTCCAATCCTTTGTTTCTTTCAACGTTCCGTTTTCGTGTAGTCAAGGTCAAGGGAATTTAAGTGATTTCGTTGTTTTTACTTGCTGTCGGCATTGACGGAATTAACGAAGTATTTATCACCAGAAACATTGTACATGTTGATACGGATATATGTCCAATCCGTTAAGGGCGCCATATAACGTGTCCTAGAGCGCATCACGGTTTAATAGCCAATTCAGTACTGGTCCGACCTCGCATGGTCCGTCCTAGTGAGTCAACCAGTACACCCAAGTCACTACGCCGTCGCCTAGTCCGAGCTAGCTGGGAAAAGGACTTCTAAACCTGACCGAGTCAGTACAAAGATGCCCAACGGACCGGATGAGATAGTCGCTCGGACGCCACCCTCACATTAAGACCAAAACGTATATAACAGAACCACTGAGATACTTTCGTGGAACTCCAGGCTCGGACACCCAGAGTTACCTAAGGGCAGATCAACCAAGCAGACAGATTCGTCCAAGGAGGATCGGCACTCCAACAAAGTGAACAAGATTTCAGAGGGAAAAGGTCCCAGCCCACTAATCGGATTGACTACTGCTCACTATCATGGGCCAAAGGTAGCATTGGTGTCCAAATTAGAATCATACACTTGGCACCATCTTATGAGTCACTTTATAAGCTATGGTCTCTATAAATATAACTCAAGGTCCAAACTTTGAGGTAAGCCATATTAATATCATAACCTTCCTCATAACTACAACATTGAGAGCCTTACAACTCTCTCTTGAGTAAAGTCTTCACCGGTCGACAACTTGTAACCGGGTTACCTATCTAACCCCCCCCCCCCCCTTGGTCTTTTCAGGGGATCAACCTCGGACCGAGTCGTCAGGTCGGATCTCGAGTTTGTGGCGGATCTTAGATTAGGGATTTGTAGTAGTTTAGTCAGTTAGTGTTCGAGGCTAAACCCGTCAACATTTTGGCGCCGTCTGTGGAAAATCATTACGAAAGGTTACGTGTTTCAATCAATCGGATGGCAAGAACAAGAAGGGCAAGACGTAACCAAGTACATCGTGTCGAACTCCGCTTCATCGCCCACGCGGACGTCCACCAAACAAAGGGCGGAGGACCTCTGCAACAGGAAGGAACAATGTAGGAAGAAGATATCCGAGTGATGGCCGCACAGCAAGCCCATCCACGGATGAAGGAGGTGATATCCCAACCAGGAGAGTCCGAAATGTTCCTGAGAACATCAGACCGAGAATCGTGGAGACAGGTCGAACAGTTTCTCCCGTAAGCTCAAGGCCACACTACAGGTCAACAGTTTACTATGCCCGATGGTCGTATCGTCCGCACTAGTGATCTCGGATTAAGTGAGACTCAGTTTGATAGATTGGTCACAATAATCCAAGGTTGCCTCGGGTCTAACAATGCCCGTCCTCAGCCAGTCACTCCGCCAGTGGTTACTCCAGTTCAAGCAGAGTTTGTAGGAAGAAGATATCCGAGTGATGTCCGATCAAGCAGAGGTTGGGGAATCAGCAACCCCAAGAGGATCTGTGGAACCTTCTAGACCGGAGAGCATCTGCTTCCCATGTTCAGGGTGAAGGAAGCCCAAATGGGTGGAGAGAGTATCAGGAGGAGAGCAACCGGCAGCCTAGAGCTCCGCACCAAGCACCTCCAAGGGCTAGAGATCGTGTAGCGGAAACTATTCCATTGGTCCGCCTAGATGAACTCCCCGTGGATGTAGCAGTTCATCCTAGGATATGGGAGATAATGAATGCAAAAGAAATCTATGCTCAACAAAAAGCCTTGGAAGCCCAGATTCTCAACCTCGGGCATTTGGTGAAGGATCATGAGCAGGTAGCTACGAGTGCACCAAATCCTTTATGCGATGACATCATGGGAGAAAAGGAAAGAAACAGGAACTTGGATCAAGTGATTCCGAACTTGGAATACTATTACGGGGATACTTGTCCTGGCCGCCACTGACAAGGTATAATAGTAAGATGGATTCCAAGGGGATGAGTGATAATACAAAGGCTCTCACTTTTTCATCCACCCTCTTCGGAATAGCTATGGATTGGTACACTGCGTTGCCAAACAAGTCGATAAGATCTTATGCGGACCTCTCCTCCAAGTTCCTGGGACGATTTGGGAAATCGAAAAGGAGGAGGTGCACTGTTGAGCATCTGGCAGAAGTTATTCAAAGGGAACAAGAGGATCTTAGGTCCTTCCTAGATCGCTTTAACGCGGAAGTCCTTCGAGTTGAGCCTCACAATATTAAGGAATGGGTCCGTCACTTGTATGCTAATACTTTCAACACAGAGCTCCGCAGGAAACTTTCTAGTCAGGAAGTGAGGAGTGAAAAGCATTTGGATGACATCTACAAAGAATTAATGTACGGAGAGGAGTACCGAAGGAATGTTCCAGTAAAGCAGGTTCCAAGAAAGGAAAAGAACCAGTGAAACAAGAGCAGCGCCCTGGTAAGTTTGATCCGAGGAGGGATCACAGGGATAAGGGTTTCAACAGAGAAAGGAGTCCGCCAAGGAGATATGCGGATTGTACTCGTCTCAATAGACCAAGATCCGACATCTTGTCAACTATTATTGAGAAGAAGAGGATATTCAATGGCCCAAGCCATCTCACAATAACCGGAAAAACAAGAATGCAACAGGGTATTGCAAGTTTCACAAGAGTCGTGGTCATGAGACCGACGATTGCATTCAACTGAAAACAGAGGTTGAACATTTGATAAGAGAGGAAAAGTTGAAGGAGCACATCTATACGGACGAGCCTTCTAGACATGATAGGATGGAACGAAGGAGGGATGATAGAGCTACAGAACCACAACCCCATCCTCTATCCTTGCCACCTCCACCGGACGGTCATCCGGCTCGCATGGATCATCACCAATATAGGTATAATGATGATATCGAAATGGAGAACCCTCCATATAGTGGAGTGATCAACACCATAGCGGGCGGACCAACTGGGGGCGATAGCAGAAACGCAAGAGAGCGGACAACTCAGAATCTTCGGAACAATGATAGATCATATGCTTCTCCAGCAATTCGAGGGACAAACGCTATATCCTTTGATGATAGTGAGATCCCTCCTCCTACGGCAGGAGGTAAGGACATAGATGATCCGGATGTTCCACTAGTAGTTTCTTTGACCATAGCAACTTATCAGGTGAACAAGATCCTGGTGGATACAGGGAGTTCCTTGAACATCATCTCCAAAAGGACAATAGACCAGATGGATCTTGGAAGAATCCGATATGAGAGAGTCAATACGTCCATATTAGGGTTTGAAGGAGGGACTGTCCGCCCCCTAGGAAGCGTAATGCTGCATGTATCACTGGGGACACATCCCGCTAGAGTGACACAGCTAGTCCGTTTTCTAGTGGTGGATCGAACTTTTGACTACAATGCCATCTTTGGTCGTTCGGGGCTCAATCAATTCCGAGCTATACCCTCCACCCTCCATAATAGAATGAAGTTTCCGACTCCATGCGGAGTTGTAGAGGAAGTGGGGAACATCCGAGAAGCTTGGGAGTGTTACATTATGTCCACAAGGAGAGCGTCCGCACCTGTGTTGGCGGTTACAGTGACTCCTGATCCGCAGGTTGTTCTCCCACTAAAAAAGGAGAATTCTAACGTTGGGATTGGGAGCCAGAAGGACAAGATTCCTAAAACTGCACGGATCGAACCTCACAAAACTCTCATAGAAGTTGAACTTGTTGTTGTGAACCCGGATAAGAAGACTAGAATCGGAACAGAGATGAATGCGAAAGTGGAAATGAAGCTCATTGCTTGTCTCCGAGACAGTAGTGATGTCTTTGCTTGGGGTACTGACGACCTCAAGGGGATAGAACCGAGGGTTACTGTTCACCGTCTGAACATGGATCCCTCGATTAAATATATCCGCCAAAAGAGAAAGGATTTCGGCCCGATCAAGGATGCCATCATATCCGCCGAAGTTGATCGACTCATGAAAGTCGGACATATCGAGGAGGTCCGTTATTCTGATTGGGTTTGCAACGTGGTTTTAGTGGAAAAGTCACCTGACAAATGGCGGATGTGCAATGATTTCACCAGGATAAATAAATTTTGCCCAAAGGATCCATACCCTTTGCCACAGATAGACCAATTGGTTGATTCCACAGCCGGATGCGCATTACTGAGTTTCATGGACGCGTACCAAGGCTTTTACCAGATTCGGATGGCCAAGGAGGATATTAAGAAAATAGCTTTCTTTGCTGCGGGAGGGGTGTATTGCTTTAAAGTGATGCCCTTTGGATTGAAAAACGCGTGAGCTACTTACCAACGACTGGTGAATCAAATGTTCCAGGAAGAAATCGGAAAGACTATGGAGGTGTATGTGGATGACATGCTCGTTAAAAGCAAAACTGAGGAACAACATGTGGATCACTTGAACAAGTGCTTTGCTATCCTTAGGAAATACGAAATGAAACTCAATCTGGAGAAGTGTACCTTCGGAGTAAAGGGCGGGAAGTTCCTAGGATTCATGGTCACAGAAAGGGGAATAAGTGCAAATCCTGATAAGATCAAAGCAATCTTAGATCTGCCTCACCCGAAGAACCTCAATGAGGTACAACAGCTTATCGGACGACTCATGTCCTTAAGTCGTTTTATTTCGCAATCCGCAGAGAAGAATCTCCCATTCTTCAAAATCCTCCGGAAAGGAGAGAACTTTGAGTGTTCTAAGGAATGTTCCGAGGCTTTTGAAAACTTGAAAAAGTACCTCCATTCCCCTCCACTGCTCTCCAAACCTGTCGAAGGAGAACCACTCTACCTCTACCTAGCAATTACGGAAGAGGCAATGAGTTCCGTAGTAGTACGGGTCCAAGCTAATGATCACTTGCCAATCTACTATCTTAGTAAAGTTCTTGTCAAGGAAACAAGATACGTAAAGATTGAGAAATTTGCATATGCTTTGGTTTACACCGCAAGGTGGTTAAAGCCATATTTCAAGTCTCATAAAATAGTAGTACTAACTACGGAACCTTTGAAACAGGTCCTGGGAAATCCCGACCAATCCGGACGACTCTCTAAATGGGCAGTTGAGCTGAGCGAATACGCTATCAGGCTCCGACAGCCAAGAAGGCTCAAGTTGTTGCTGACGTCCTAGCAGAATACCCTGAAGCGGAGTCAGAGAAAGTCCCGGATAAACAAGCATTTGAATGCCTAATTACCAAGTAGATCAACCGAAAGCCAGTTCTGCCAAAGATCAACCCAGAAAACCTCGAGGATGCCCAGTTCATTAACCAATCTCGGACTACATCCTGGGAGGAAACTCGGGTTAACCAAATGTTCCTTCTTGATGATATCACAAAGGAATCCGGTACTAATAACTCCGATCCGGGTGCTAAAAAGGAGAAAGAACAAAGGTTGGAAATTCGGGAGCTTACAGAAGATCTCCAAACTAAGGAACATCCCTCTGATATTTGGTCATTGGAAGTGGATGGTTCGTCCACTGGAAGAGTATGAGGTATTGGAATCTATCTTAAAAGCCGTGATGGCGCGGAACTCGACTATGCGATATCCTTGGACTTCAGAGTCACAAATAATGAGGCTGAATACGAAGCACTGTTAGTCGGACTACGTCTAGCCAAGTCCCTGGAGATCTGGAAACTTAAAGATTACACGGATTCACAGTTAGTTGAAGCCCAATTTTCTGGTGCTTTTGCTACAAAGGGCCCTTCAATGATCAAGTATCTTGAGCTACTTAAGCAAGAAGTTAGTCTCTTTGGTGAGTTTACCCTGGAGAAGTTTGATAGGGCATGGAATGAAAGAGCGGATGCTCTGGCAAAGTATGCGTCCGCAACAGCTGCTCTAGACACAAGGAGAGTTATTCTACTCACTATTACGGACTCATCCGTCATGAGTGTTGGTCCAGATAATGGCAAAGTAAAAGACTAGAGGGGGGGGGGGGTGAATAGTCTTTTAAAACTTTTGTCGATAAAAACTATTTCTCGATATCAATAGATATCCGATACTTAGAATCGTAGCGCGAAGACTTAATAAAGATAAGTGCAAAATGCTTAAAGTGTGTGTGTGTTAAATGTAAATAACACAAGAAGTATAGTGGTATCCGGAGGTGGCGAATACTCCAACTAATCCACTTCGGCCTACCAGAGACCTAGAATTCACTAGAACATGTATAATTGAGTTCACCTTACAATAATCCTATTCTAAGATTCTTAAACAATTGGTTCAACCAAATGTTCCCCTGAGTTGTTCCCTGGCCACAACCAAGTACTTCTCACTGTAAACCTTTGAGTTATTCCTAGCTTCCCAAGCTAAGTACTTCCTATACTCAATAACCTTGAGTTATTCCTTAGTTTCAAATCAAGTACTTCCTATACTCCAGAACCTTGGAGTTATTCCCCATTTTTCAAACTAAGTACTTTCTCCACGCCAGCTATGGTGTTGGTTTTGGTTTGAGTTGTCGATGAGCTTCTTTAATAACTTATTCAGTTATTCAGATAGCTCTGTGAATCAAGTATACTTAATACACTTTTCAATGTATGGTATCTTGTTCTTTTTACTGACCCAAGTCTTAGATAAATGTTCAAGAGAGTGAATCTGTTGGTCCAGATAACGGCAAAGTAAAAGACTGGGGGGGGGGGGGGGTGAATAGTCTTTTAAAACTTTTGTCGATAAAAACTATTTCTCAGATATCCAATAGATATCCGATACTTAGAATCAAAAGGAAGACTTAATAAAGATAAGTGCGTAAATGCTAATATGTGTGTGCTATTTAAATGTACAGAAAGGTAAATAACACAGAAGTATAGTGGTATCCGGAGGTGGCGAATCCTCCAACTAATCCACTTCGTCTATCGAGACCTAGAATTCACTAGAATGTATAATCGAGTTCACCTTACAATAAACCTATTCTAAGATTCTTAACAATCGTTCCCAACCAAATGTTCCCCGAGTTATTCCCTTTCACAACCAAGTACTTCCTATACTCGTAAACCTTCGAGTTATTCCTAGCTTCCCAAGCTAAGTACTTCCTATACTCAATAACCTTGAGTTATTCCTTAGTTTCCCAAATCAAGTACTTCCTATACCCTAACCTTGGAGTTATTCCCCGATTTTCAAACTAAGTACTTCTGCATCCACGCCAGCTTATGGTGTTGGTTTTTTGAGTTGTCGATGAGCTTCTTTAATAACTTATTCATTATTCAGATAGCTCGTGAATCAAGGTACTTAATACACTTTACAACAGATGGTATCTTGTCTGATTTTATCGACCCAAGTCTTATGATATATGTTCAAGAGAATGAATCTCGTATAGTTGATCTTTTGATTCAACTCCTTCAGTATAGCTTTGCTTGTTTAGGATCAGACACTTAGAACTTCGCCATCAAGATCAAAAGCTTTGGTCGCAATGTAAAGCTTTGAGGATAAGTAAGTTGCTTTGAGAGAGTAAGACGCTCGTAGTTTTCAAGTTATGTCGTGTGTCTAAGGTGTCTTCTCAAGCGCCTAAGTGTTGATATTTATAGATGAATTTGAGTGCCGCTTGAATAGTATCCGTTAGCTCAAATTAACTATCGATATCTGTGTATAGTATCAGAAAGGTGTTTTGTCTTCTTCTCGAAAGTCACAGATTTATTCGTATATCTCCGTCCGTGAATTAAATGCATTGTACTATACTTTTGTCTCAGAGTGCCAACGAACTATGCGCTGTATCGTAGACTAGTGTTATCCGATTCTTTGCACGCCCTTATCTTCAATCTTCGATACCACTTGTATTTATTGAAACAACTTTGTTTGCAATATATATGTTTCTTTTCGTAAACGTGGTTAATGCTCAAGGTATCCGAGAATAGATATCTCAGGACACTTTCCTTGTTTTCGATATGTCTTTATTTCTCGATATCTCTTGTGACACGCTTTGTTTAAAACTATTCGTGTCTTCAAGATATCCGCTAAGGTATCGAAAACAGCTTCAGAATCTTGTGCGCTTTCTTCAAGTCTTCAATGTCGCTGAGCTTCACCGATGTATTCTTTTCGTCTTCTTCATAAAACAAAAATTACATTTTGAGACCTAACATCCTATACAAGATTAGCTAGACTATCATACTTAGCGGTTTCCTCTTTACAATGTTCAAGTGAACCAAGAGTACTAATCACCTTTCTGAGACTAAGATAAGTCATCATGTTGCTGATCAAAACTAAACAGATATTCTTTACAAAATATCTAACAAAATTCCTAACAAATTTCTCAAGAAATTTCCCAACAAATTTTCCAACAAATTTCCCCCTTTTTGATCAGTCAACGATGACTATCTTTACCTATTACAAATTTGGATGAGTGAACAATCCAACACTTAATCTTTTCTTAAGATCTTCAAATTAATTTAATTAAGTGCAGAGAGTGGACATCAACCAAATCACAAGGTGTGATCTTTGCTGACAAGTTATCTTTTATAGAATACTATCTGAGAGTAAGTTCTTCAGATAAGTTACAACTAAAGATTACAGATAACTTTAATACATGATACAGTTAAGCTCAGTCAGCAAAAATACAAAAAGTACATAGTAAATTAGGACAACAGGAGTAACCAAGCTCCAAGTAAACATCCTAATAAACTAGTCTTCAACTCTTCAAGTGTTCAACAAAGGTTTCAGGATCACCGCAAATTTCCTATCTCCAAACCTTTGATGTCATCGAATAGTCATAGAGGAGAGTTCGAAGCATCTCGTGTCTCCGCAAATCCACGCACTCTTCAGGTTTTGGTAGGATTTTTCGCAAAATGCTTCACCCATGTGTACTTTCCCCACTTCCAGGCATGCTCTATTCTGATATCTGAAAGCTTGAAGTATTCGTAGATAATCTTCAGATATCTGATGTCACCCTTGTATTGATCTTCTGTCAGATAGAACGACTCATAGGGTTCCACAGCGAGTTTTGGTCTTGTGCCTATTCCTGTGATATTCAGAATTTTGTGCACATCATCTGGCTTTCCATATGGACATTCATTAGAGAGGTCCTTTCTCATGGCTTCAGCTTCGACAACTTCAAAATCCAACCATGCTTTGATGTGATTGGTGTTGATCAAGGTCAGCTTATCATTTCTCCATGCCATGAAATGCTTATGGATCGGTTCTCGAAATCTTGAATTTACCAATAGATGCTTCAGCCGTAATCCAATAGCCATTCTTTGATTGATGCACCAGAGATGAGGAATCATTATCATACTTCACATACTCTATTTTCGCTTCTTCCGCCCGAGTGGAAGTCGACTTTGTCTTTGCTCACCCTCACCGCTCCTTCTCGCCTTGAATTCTCTTTGGGTTGTTGTTGAAGAACCACCACCGGATAGACTTGGTATTTCCAGAGGTGTTTTAGTCTAGTGGCTTTGGCACTATGGCTCGCTTAGCTTTCAATTTTCCTTTTCTTGTGAAGAGGAGCTTCATCTTCATCGATTCTCATCATCATCAAGATTGAATCTTGTGTGAGTTTTACAGCTTCTTTCATCGCTCGACTTGATTTGACCTTCTTCTTCTTCGTAAGATTCATCAATCCTCTAACTTGTCTTCTCCTCGAGCCTTGGTACTCCTTGGAGGTTTCGTGCATGGCCCTTGTTACCATTTTAGTTCCTTCAAGAGGTTTCGAAGCAACTACTATTTGCAAAGCAATTGGCTTGAGGAGGGTTCATTGATTCCGAGTGGTGGTGGAAGTTTTTCTTCTTCTTTCGAGCCGCACTGCCCAGATTTCTTGTTTTCTTCTCCTTCTTCCCATTCCCCCGACTTCGAGGTCCAGATTTGTACATTCTTTCCCCTTAGTCATTGTCAATGACTCCTCATAAAGGAATCTGAGAGAGTTAAAATGCCCTTGTAAATAATTATAGCACCGACCAACTTCAAGTTCGGCTGAGCTCGATTTTGCTTGATAAGTCCATTGTCCTTATCGCTGAGCTCGCAACGGGCCTAGGATGGCATCCGCTTCCAAAGCAGGTAACTTGCCTCTTGAAAGCTTTCACTAAAGACATATCATCGCCCCTTATCATTCCAGATCTTTTGAGAAATGACTATGCTAGTTGTTCTCTCGAGTGATGAGCTCAAGAACTTTCTCATTTCGTAGGGACGAGGCAATTACTTCCTTGTTCGTGAAGACATTTCCTTTCGTATGAGCCAAGATTGCACTGCTCATGTATTCATTGAGTGGACATTCGCGCTTGTTGAAAATTGTAGGAGCAATCACCTTCCTTTTCAAGTGAGAAACCGCTAAATGTTCATTGCGGTGCTCGCCAAAGTCTTGTCTTCTTCATCATCCGAGTAATCAGCCCAGGATCTTCATCCTCTCGACATTTTCATCGATTGTATCGAGTCCAAAGAACCATCTCGTAGATTGGTTTCTTTCCTTCGGGAGGAGGATGGTACTTCTTTTGAAGATGATGCAGCCTTAGCATCATGCTTGTCTTCAGATACTTCTTCAGTATCGAGTTCTTTGGTGATATCATGCACAACATCCCGTAGCTCTTTAACCTTAGAGTAAGCAATCATTTCTTCTAAGTATTGATCTTGTAGTTGATCAAGCTTGTCTCTGGATTTAGCTATTTGATCTTCCAGTTGAAGATGGAGTTGTTGTTCTTCTTCCAACAGTTGTCTGAGTTGAGCACTTCTGGTTTGAGTGTTTAATATTTTCTGATCGGTTTCTTCAGAAAGCTCAACTACTTGTTCAGTAGTAACTGCGTGTTGAGAAGATGGATGAGTAGATTTCTGAGGTGATGAAGACGGAGATTTCTGTGAAGTCTTCTTTGCTTTTCAAAGAATGAGGCATCAGGTTCCGTGAAATTCCTCCCTCGGTGCAGGGGCATCATCATCATTCTTTTTGTCATTATCATCCTTTTGGTGATGGTCAGTGGGAGGTTCATCAAAGTAATTTTCATTCATTTCTTCCTCCTCATCATCTTCAGATACAAGATTGATCACTTTCGGGATAGTGATCTTCTGCCCATTAACTTCTTCTTGTTCAGAAGGTATAAATTGCAGAGTCTGGGGCAGGACTGGCTTGAATGCCATCTGTAATCTTGTCCACCATCCGCTGCTCAAGGCATGTATCAAACTATGCGCCACTTCTTTCGAGAAACTTATGCAATAAGGTCGAATCGTATTGTTCAAAGGGAACATTGCATGGATATATGTCTCCGTGTCAAGAGCTCGTGTCGATTGGTTGATCTGTGATTCTCAATATTTCGTAGAGATCGTAGCACCTTAACTTCTCGCCATTTCTCAAGCATTAAATATGCTTCGGTGGTGTGAGCTTTGAAGAAGTGAAGTAGTCCTTGTCTCTTCAATGGGAACTCGCTTAGATTTGTTCGAGCCCGAGTAAGTACTTCAGCTCAGAGATTCTGTTCTATCGAGACAATTGGTGTCTCGATATCTTGTTGTGAGGTGGAGACTTTGAAGTCCGTCCTCAAAGAACCTTTCTTTCGAACTCGAGAGGAATACAATACTTAGGAAATAGTTTGAAAGAATCTATGATAAATATGCTTTTAATGAATTCTCGATTAGGCTACTTACTTCCTCAAAAGGAAGCTCAGATTCATTTTCTAAACTTGTGCTTCGTGTTCTTTCGAGTTATGTCATTGGGGCTTCATCAATTTCCATTGATGCAAGGGTCGCAACTTTATCCCCTTGCATTTCTACTCAAATAGCCTGTAAGTAGAAAGTATCAATATTTAGAAGAGATAAAAGATAACCCAAGATGAAGAATACTTGTCACTGATTGTCATATACCTTCATGTTAGAAGGCTCAAGATGTGTTCTTCTAAACCTTGTGGTCTCTCGGTTTGTCTCGCATTTCGCTTTATCTTCTTCCATCTCACTGGAGCCTCATAGAAACATTTTTAACATGAATGAGCACATTAACATTTTTATCAAAAATTAGTTCTCTTTAAGAATCATTTACCTGGCACAAGCTCGATTTCTCAAGAGTCGAGGTCAAGGGACCTCTTTTTCAAGATTCGAGGCAAGCTTCTCTTCCTCTTGTTTCTGCTTCTAACTCACCAGAATAAAGAAATTTTATGAGGTAACAAGATTTATAAGTATAAAATTTTTCACAAGGTAAGAGTTAAACCACCATTTACCGAAAGGCCAGTCGATTGGTCTCTCGAACTTGTGACCTTTCTATACATTGGTCGCCTTGTCTCAAAGGCGCTTTGTTTGAAGTTTCGTACTTCACACCTTTCCCGAGTATGCAACTCAAATTGCTCCCCGGTTGATCATTCCGAGTAGATGTCTCGCTTGATCCCTCTCAAAGTTGTCAGAACCCGCCATTTGGATTTTCTTCAAAGATATCGTATTGCCGGTAATTCAAATGGAGTTCATTTACCATTTCATCAACCACTTGTGGCTGTTGTGGTTGTGTTTTGTGGTTGTTGTGGTTGTCGGAAGCGTAAGATTGATCAAGAGAATGTTCTTCCGATTTTTAGATGTGGCATTTCCATCAAGATCCGCCAAAGACTAAAATACCACTCATCGTGGCTTTTGAAGTTGTGCAAGAGAGACATTCTCGATGATGTGTTTGCACCAACAACCTTTGCTATAGTCTCAAGAACTCGTGGTGTAGTTCTTCTTCAGATATTTTATCACCGCCATCGCTTCAAAGAATCTTAGCCCTCTTTGTTCTTTCTAGGACTTGAGAGATGACTAGTTCATCATCTTCATCATCGAGCTCTCATCAAGATTGGAACCGATTGGTCCATTATTCTCGGCTTCGCAGATGGGGCTTCGTGTTTTTCACCACTTCGCAAAGATTTATGAGTTCATCGCCAGGCTTTCTCGCATTAGTCGCAACATTTCGAAAGCACTTTCTCTTGCCGAGTCTACTTGTTCAAGAGTTGATAACTCTTTGCAAAGATTGATGAGTTCATCCGCCATGCTTGCAGATAATCGAGAATCGACAACCTCTTTGGGTGTGTCTTCCGATTTGCCAGACTTCTTTCTCAAGTTCTCGCTTGGTCGCAACCTTTCTTCGATATCTTTTCGATTTTCGCTTAGAACCTTTCGAGACCCAAGAACCTTTTTCATCAAATTTGTATACTCATATTTATAGAGTAGGTTATCGGCTATTTCAAATTGCCTCCGAGCTCAATGCCAAGCTTTTCCAAAGAAGTAGCATATCTTCGCACTATAGCCCATCGTGGCCTTTCGCTCACCTAGTCCTTTGACAATCTTAGGCTCAAAGCCTCAATCTTCTTCACAAACTTCGTAGGCGATTTTCCCATTTAAAAGGGTTTTCCAAATTTTGTCTTGTCGATTCAAAGAAGAACATCATGATCCATCGTTTCGCTTATCCGTCAAGACCTCCTTGTAGACCATCAAAGCATTTGTGAAGAATGCAAGCCAAGATATCCCAAAGGAACCAACAGATGTCCGTTCGATGTCAAGAAGTTTGAACTCAAAGGTGTATCTCGATTTTCAAGATCACACACGCCATCAGAAAGTTCTTTAACACCTTCAAGGAGTTCATCATCCTTGGTGTTTATTTCAAAATCCTTTCCAAGATTTTGAAACTCAAACAACTTACGTAAAGTTGTTAAGTCCGTATGATTTCCTTCGATCGAGGTTTTGATAGACACTATTTCAAAGGTTTCGTAAACACAGAAATAATCCTCGAGTTGTTGTAAAATTCCAACACATCGAGTGATGAAATTCCACTCATGCAGCAGATAGAAAACCCTTGATTTGTGCCTTTTCAAGCATGTCAAGAATCAATTTTCTATCGGTTCGTTCTCTATCACAGAGAGGTATTCCTCAACCATGGCACCACCCCAAATCATTCTGTGACTTGAAGTCCAATGGTCGATTAAAATTTTCTACCAAATGGTTGTTCACATAACTAACTCGTGCTTGCTTTTCAAAGAATACCAAGGAGGATTAGATTTCGTGTTGAAGTGTTCTTGGAGGCCATCTCTTTATATAGTGTAGGATTTGAAATTGGTGTTTGAAAGAGATTTGATTCAAAGGATTCTTTTCGTAAAACTTAATCTTGATTTGCGTAGATTGTAGAGGTTTGCAGAGAATCAAGAGAAGGAATTGCTATTTTTGTGTAAGATGAATTTTTGATTAGGCAAAAGTGATTTCATTTGCCAAAATCCTATATATATAGCAATGAATCCCAATGCATAAATACATACAAATTGATTTTGTGTACGATCTCGTGATTTGCAAGGTGCGTGAGCAAAAGCTAGTTCGGTGATTAAATGCTTAGTGGCCATGTCTCAATTTCAACAATTCACTATTTACCGTGGAATTAATTTCCACCGCATGCATCAATCGCTTAACTTCATCGAGGGTCACCATTGCTTTTTCAAAGAATGATCACAATCAACAAGTGTAATTGTGCCCATTTAATGAGTTTTGGCAACTTGCTATCCGAATCACAATTGTATGACCAAGGACACTGCTCAGATCTCAATCATTTTATACTTAGGATTTTTCCAAGTTTTTCATCAAGATAGAAATAATGCGAGTTTCAAGAGAGTAGTCGATCGCAGATAGTTATACTATTCTCTTTTGTTTCCTGCTTATAGAGTGATTCGTATATCCGAGTTCCGCCCGTAGATCTTAAGCTATCTTTTTGCTCTTTAGCCTTTTTGACTTCCGGATACCTGCTCCATTTCTTTTCTCTTTCGATGCCCATTCCAGATACCTCTTCTCCGGATGCCCGCTCAGATACCTCTTCTCCGGATGCCTGCTCAGATACTTGAACTCTTCTTCATCAGTAGTTCCATTAGTCCAAGACTATGTCTTAAGGCTAAGAATCTACTTTCTTGTAGTGGCTTAGTGAAGATATCTCAAGTTGGTCTTCAGGCCAATCTTGAGTATCTCTATATCGCCCTTTTCAACATGGTCTCCGATGAAGTGATGTCTAACATCAATGTGCTTTGTTCGCATGAAATTTAGGATTCGTAATCGCAATAGCACTTGTGTTGTCACGTAAAATGGAAGTTTTCTTCATCGAGTCCATAGTTTTAAGTTGTTGTTGTATCCACGTAATTTGTGTTGCACAACAACCAAAGCAATATATTCACCTCTATGGTAGAAGTTGCAATTGAGTTTTGCTTCGCTAAACCACGAGATAAGTCTAGTACCGTAAACCGACAAGTTCGAGGTGCTTTTCCTATCAAGCAAAGGATCCAAAGATAATCGCCATTCGAGTACCCAAATTAAACTCAATCCACTTTCTTTAGGATACCACAATCCTACATCTATCGTACTTTACATACCTTAATATTTTCATAGCAATGTTGTAGTGTGTTTGCATTGGATTTGTCTCAAATCTAGCACATACTCCAACAAAGATATTGAATATCGTGTCTACTTGCAGTGAGGTAAAGTAGTGAACCTATCAATTTTCTATACTTATGTTCTTCAACACTCTTTATCCGATTCAAGATAGGTCATTTTGGTTCCAATGCTCATAGGTATCTTAGCATTCTTTCGTAGGCTTAAGATTGAATTTTGTGAGCATATCTTTGCATACTTTGTTCGACTAATGAATATTCCATCATCGAGTTGCTTGACTTGCAATCCTAGGAAATAATTCATTTCTCCCATCATGCTCATCTCAAATTTGCTTTTCATGAGATTTGCAAAGTCATTACAAAGTTGTTTGTCCTTAGATCCAAATATTATGGCATCAACATATACTTGAACTAAGAGTAGTTTCCCGTCATAATTTAAGGTAAATAAAGTTTTATCAACTTCACCTTTCTTGAAACCACTTTCCAGAAGGTATTTGGCCAAAGTGTCATACCATGCTCTTGGAGCCTGTTTCAGTCCATACAGAGCTTTCTGTAGTTTATAGACCATTCTACTATCTGAGGAAGCTTCAAAGCCAGGTGGTTGCTCAACATAAACTTCTTCTGCAAGTTCACCGCTTAAGAATGCACTTTGACATCCATCCGATAAACTTTGAAATCTTTATGAGTCAAAGGCTAGAAAGAGTCTTATTGCATCCAATCGCAACCGCATATGACTCACAAAATCTAAGCCTTTAGTCCGGTAAATCCTCGCAACCAATCTTGCTTTGTTTCCGGTTATTTCACCAGATTCATTCATCTTGTTTCGAAACCCATTTAGTTCCAATCACGCTTATTCCTTCTATAAATGGAACTAGTTTCCATTTTGTTTCTCTCAAATTGATCTAACTCTTCTTGCATTGCGTAGATCCATTTGGTCTCCTAATGCTTCTTCTATATTTTTAGTTCAATATTCGAGATGAAACATCAAAATAGAGAGTTAACATTTTCATATTGCTCTCCTAGTCCTAACACCTCGATTAATCGTCCAATTATATCCTTTGTAGGATGATCTTTGATCCATTTCATCATAGGTTTAGTGCTAGTAGGATCAATATCCAAGTGATCTCAATGTGAATCACTAAGATTATGATTTGATACTTTTCAAGATTCGAGATATCCTACATATGGGAAATGTCATGGATATCCGACACTTTTTCAAAGGTTAGAGATATCCGAACTTGCATTTCAAAGCCTCATTTTCAGATACCTCTTCATGATGAAGGTTCTCAGTAACCTGTTCCATTTCTGGAAAACTCATAGGAAATTCCTCATCATATCTGTGAGTCATCTTGTTGTTACTAGGCATTTCAAGCTTTTCTACGTCAGAGTCATCCTCACTTTCAATAATGATGTTTCTCCTTTCTGAGGATTCTTCTTTAGAATCCTCAAGAATAGTTCTTGAACCTTTCTGAGAGTTCATCAATAGGAGGTGTTTTCTTACTTCCTTCATAGAATACAACATGAACTGATTCTTCAATTTTCTTTGTTCTTTTGTTGTAAACTCTGTAAGCTTTGCTGTTTGTGGAATAGCCAAGAAAAACACCTTCATCTGCCTTTAGTTGAAATGTTCTCAGATAATCTTTCCCATTGTTTAGAACAAAACATTTACAACCAAATACTCTCAGATGTTTGATATTAGGGGGTCTACCAACCAAGATTTCATAGGGGGTCTTGTCATGGTGTTTGTTTATCAAACATCTGTTCTGAGTGTAGCAAGCTGTGTTTACAGCTTCAACCCAATAAATTTCACTTATTTCAGTGTCAGCTAGCATTGTCCTTGTAGCTTCTTTAAGGGTTCTGTTTTTCCTTTCTGCAACACCATTTTGTTGAGGTGTTCTTACAGAGGAAAGTTGGTGTTGTATACCTTGCAGTACAAAACTCCTTTATGTACTAGTCGACAAACTCAAGACTATGGTCTGCTCGATTGCAGATACCTTGTCATTTTTCATGACTTCAAGCTTTTTCAAAGAAGTTTGTATCTCCACCTCGGCATCGATTCAGGTTTCGTAAAGACAACCCAAGTGAATCTTGAGAAGTCATCTACAAAACCGCACTATACTTCTTTCCTGATAACTAGTTACGTATGATTCAACAAGATCCATGTGTAAAGTTGCAGTGGTCTAACACTAGAGTGTCCGATTTTGACTTGAAAGAGATCTTAGATTGTTTCCCATCCGACAAAGTGTAATGATAGCATCCTTTCCGAAGATGTTCGGAAGGCCAACCACTAACTCTTTCGCAAGTCTGCTCGTAGTTTTGAAGTTCAAGTGACTCATTCTTTTGTGCCATAACCAAAGGCTCTTTTTGTGACCAGATTGACTCACCATAAGACATTCTTCAAGTGGCAGATGCCCAATCAGCAACATAAAGACCGCTTTTCACGACAATTAACTAAGACTGCCTTTGACTTATTGTCAATTAGTTTGCAGTATTTAGCTTTGAATTTTAAAGTAAAACCCTTGTCTGCAAACTTTCTAATGATAAATAGATTATATTTAAAATCCTTAACATGTAATGTAATACGCTGATTGTTAAAGTCCCCAATTTGACATCGCAAATCCTGAGAGGGATTTAATTCTCCTCCAAAGAAATCGATATCCGGTCCTGTTGCAAGCTTTGTAATCAACCGATTTGCTTTGTCTCCGTCATGTGCTTTCCGTGATCCACTATCAAATAGCCATTGTGCTTTAGTCCAGAAGCATTCTCGCACAACAGAAACAGGAGATTAGTTCTCATATCTTTGATGGAACCGCTAATTAAAAGTTCTTCCAAAGAGGAATCCATTTTGAATGAATTTCTTTGAAATATGCTTTTTCTGACAGAACGTAAGGAGGAATTCTATTTGAATGAATGTTATCATTAGTAAGAATTATTTTCTTCCTCGTGTGTTCCTAGGTGCTCCATATGATGCTTTCAGACACTTGTCAGTTTCGAGTTTGCTTTTCAAAGAACTTAGCCTTCCTCGCGATTTCTTCTAGCCTCGCATTCAGATTTTCAAAGGTTGATTTAACTTCCACTTCGATAATTGCTTTGAGCAATTTAGCTTTCACCATCGTTTCGCTCCCGCTTGTACTCATGAGCAAGTTGTTTTCCGATGCCTTTGTAGCAATACTGCTTTCGAGCACTTGAAGCTATCGAGATCTTTTCAAAGCCTTTGCTAGTCTCTCGTCGTCCAATTTCTTTCGTAAAAGTGACATGGGAGAATTTGCCACTCGCCTAATTCTACCTTTTTGAGAGACATAGCAAGATGGGTGTTTACACTTTTCGTTGTTGTGTTTCTTTTAGAGACGTGCTCAACAGCTTTGTTTTGACTTGTTTTTCCACAAAGGTTTGGTCGCGAATCGCTTTTCCTTTGTCAACAATCTTAGTCTTCTCACCGATACTATAGATTGTATGGGAACCGCCTTCACGAGTACTTACAAATGTTCTTTTCTCCTTACTCTTATTCAGAGTGATAGAAACATTGTCTGTATTCAAATTTCAAGTCCTTTCTTTTCAAGGATCTCTTAAGTAAGATTGTACTTCAAGAAGAGTGTCACTAGCTTTGGCATAAGATTGAAAAGATAATTCTTTCTTCGAAGTTCTTTGTTCTCGTAAAGAAAATCTTCATAATTCTTTCGTAATTCAGCCATCGCTTCTTTATGTGACTTTTCAGCCTCAGATATCGAGCTTTGAGAGATGCATTTTCAGCATCCTTTCTCTCGATTCTTTAACTAATTGAGAATTTTCCTTTCAAGAGAATTCTTTTCTTCTTCAAGGTTTTCATTTAGCTCGGATCATTAGAAATTCTCTTCATAGATGTCAAGTTCTTTCCTAGATTTTCTAGATTTTTATTTCCTCTTCATCACTTTCATAAGTATAACAAGAAGTATGTGTTACCTCATCACCATAAGACAGCTTTTCTATGTTGGAGATGTCTGACCACAATTTCAAAGAACTCCACACATTTCATTCTTCTTGAGGTCAAGTCGATTATATCATGAGTAACTCCACATAATTGGTGATGGTAAGGTTGAGTCATCTGAATTGTCATCTTCGTAACTGCCTCAACGCCTAGAGCATCCATTGAATTTGATTTTCTTTCTTTCTTCGCTAACAAAGCTTTCGCTTCTTCAAGATTCTTCTATCTTTCTTGTCACATGTCCTTAGTTTGTCAAGGCGGACAATCCTTCTGAAGTGGCTAGGTTTCACAATAGAAACAGATATCGCTTCCAATTTCGCTTCCTCAAGACATGATGCTTTCGAATGGCTTGTTCAAATGAAGCTTTGCATATTTTTGTACGTGATAGTTTGAGCTACATGCTTTTCATTCTCTTTCGCTTTTCTTCTCTCAATTTCTCGACCGACAAATTTGTTTCATTTGCTTTGGCAAGAAGAGCATCCTCGCCTCCTCCTTGCTTTTCTTCTTTTCAAGTTCCTCGAGTTACTAGAGCAATGTTTTGCAACTTTTCATTGTTTGTTCTCTCCGAGTTGTCTCATAATCAACCGTAGTAAGATGAGAGAAAAGTTCCTCGAGTGATATTTCGCATACCTTCGTTAAAATAAAAGAATTTAGTATGCTCCCAAGTGGTTAAGACTTCGACAATAGTCTTAATCTTCTCGACCGAGTATCTGCTTTCCCAAGTCGCCATATCACTCATGAGAGTGGTAAACCGAAATCAAGTTCTTCCGTAGTTTCGGGACCTTGTTTGAAATTTTGAAATTTCAACTTTAGAACTTCAACTTGTTTTCCTCGGTTTTCTGCCCGCACAGATTTCTTCAATCACTGCCAGCAACTTTCTGCTTTAGCACCCCACATTTACAATCAGATGTGCTCAGTGTCGATCCGATGATGATGTTACGAGCATGACCATCCAAATGATTCCTCTTCGCATCTTCCGATGTCCGTAGTTCTCTGCTTTCGTTCAGAATAACTCGACTAGTAGATCTCCCACTTGTCGACGATTGGTTTGTGAAGATCCTTCGCTTTGATCTCTGCCTCTACCATTAGAAACCTCCATGACTTGTTTGAGTTGTTGAATGACTATTGGGCCATTCTTTATCACTTCGATCATTTCGCCACTTATGGCTTCAAGGTGGAGCATCATGTTATTTTTCCATTTCTCGTAATTCTCTGGTTTGAGAATGGGTGCATCACTCAGAGACATACCTGCACACTTAACACACAAATTAATTAGTCCTCGAAAATGGACAAAGTTCCTTCACCTATCTGGGGATCTAGGTTCAAGTGTATGCTTGTGAACCTCCGCCCGATACCACTTGTTGGTCCAGATAACGGCACAGTAAAAGACTGGAGGGGGGGGTGAATAGTCTCTTAAAACTTTTGTCGATAAAAACTATTTCTCGACATTCTAGATATCCGATACTTAGAATCGAGCGCGAAGACTTAATAAAGATAAGTGCGTAAATGCTTAAAGTGTGTGTGTGTGTGTGTCAAATGTAAATACGTAAAGGTAAATAACACAACAAGTATAGTGGTATCTGGAGGTATGAATCCTCCAACTAATCCACTTGCCTACCAGAGACCTAGAATTCACTAGAATGTATAATTGAGTTCACCTTACAATAATCCTATTCTAAGATTCTTAAACAATCGGTTCCCAACCAAATGTTCCCCCGAGTTGTTCCCCGCTTTCACGCCAAGTACTTCCAGACTCGTAAACCTTCGAGTTATTCCTAGCTTCCCAAGCTAAGTACTTCCTATACTCAATAACCTTC
This sequence comes from Plantago major, assembly GCA_026545765.1. Taxonomy (NCBI): domain Eukaryota; kingdom Viridiplantae; phylum Streptophyta; class Magnoliopsida; order Lamiales; family Plantaginaceae; genus Plantago; species Plantago major. Next base: position 48,905,267 of record CM048842.1, on the reverse strand, counting down.
GAGTTATTCCTTAGTTTCCCAAATCAAGTACTTCCTATACTCAGAACCTTAGAGTTATTCCCGATTTTTCAAACTAAGTACTTCATGTACCCACGCCATTATGGTGTTGGTTTTGGTTCGAGTTGTCGATGAGCTTCTTTAATAACTTATTCATTATTCAGATAGCTCGTGAATCAAGTATACTTAATACACTTTTCAATGTATGGTATCTTGTTCTTTTTCGACCAAGTCTTAGATAAATGTTCAAGAGAATGAATCTCAGATACTTGATCTTTCGTTTCAATTCTTTCACAGATAGCTGTGCTTGTTTAGGATCAGGACACTTAGAACTTCAGTGTTACTCAAGATCAAAAGCTTTGGTCACAACAGAAAGCTTTGAGGATAAGTAAGTTGCTTTGAGAGAGTAAGATGTTCAGCGTTTTTATGCAGTTCAAGGTCTGTTGTGTGTCTTCTCAAGCAGTCTAAGTGTTGATATTTATAGATGAATTTGAGTACCGTTTGAATAGTACCGTTAGGCTCAAATTCGAACTATTGATATCTGTATAGTATCAGAAAGGTGTTTTGTCTTCTTCTTCGTAAGCCGCTGCTTTTATTCGTGATATCTCTGTCCGTGCATTAAATGCATTGTACTATACTTTTTATCATGTAGTTCCAACGGAACTATGCTTTGTATCAGAGACTAGTGTTATCTGATTCTTTGCACGTCCTTATCTTCAATCTTCAGATACCACTTTTATTGAAACAACTTTGTTTGCAATAAATATATTTCTTTTTCAGAAATGTGGTTAATGCTCAAGGTATCTGAGAATAGATATCTGTGGACACTTTCCTTGTTTTCGATAGGCCTTTTATTTCTCGATATCTCTTGTGACACATTTGTTTAAAACTATTCGTGTCTTCAAGATATTTCGCTAAGGTATCTCAAAAAAGCCAAAGAATTGTGCAATTTCTTCAAGTCTTCAATGTCGCTGAGCTTGTTCGCTTGGATGTCTTCTTGGTCTTCTCTTCATAAAATAAAAATTACATTTTGAGACCTAACATCATATACAAGATTAGCTAGACTATCATACTTAGTGGGTTTCCTCTTTTACAATGTTCAAGTGAACCAAGAGTACTAATCACCTTTCTGAGACAAAGATAAGTCATCATGTTGCTGATCAAAATCTAAAAAAATATTTCTAACAAAATATCTAACAAATTTCCTAACAAATTTCCCAAGAAATTTCCCAACAAATTTCCCAACAATGAGTCCTACTCCAAATGTTATGATAACTATAACAGGAAGAAACTGGATGACTGATATCTTTAGTTATTTCAAGGTAGGTTCATTACCAGCTGATTCGAAGGAATCAAGGAGTGTACAGCGCCGAGCAAACAGATATTTTATACTCGGAGAAGATTTGTATAAAAAATCCTTCACTGGGACTCATATGAGATGTTTGGGTCCGCAAGAAGCGAAGACAGTACTTGAGGAAATTCACAGTGGAAGCTGCGGAAGCCATTCCGGAGGACGAACTCTTGCTCAAAAGATCATTCGACAAGGTTATTACAGGCCTACTATTGATAAGGATTCCGCGAGCTACGCCCGAAGTTGCCTCGATCACAATACTATGCGAATGTTCCCATCGTCCTAACACACCCAATGATTCCGCTACCGTAACATGTCCGTTTTATCAATGGGGCATCGATATTGTCGGGCCATTCCCAAAGGGCACTCAACAGAAGAAATTCTTAATTGTGGCTGTGGAATATTTCACCAAATGGGTGGAAGCAGAAGATGTGGCGACTATCACGGAAAGTCGCGTACGGACCTTCATTTGGAAAAACATCATTTGTCGCTTTGGCTTACCAAGAATTCTTGTCTCGGATAATGACGCTCAATTTTCAGGCAATAAACTCAAGGAATGGTTAGCCTCTTTCAAGATTAAGCAACGCTTTACATCTGTCTGATATCCACAGGACAATGGACAAGCGGAGTCCACAAACAAAACGATTTCTAAGATCATGGAAAAGCGGCTAAGGACTTCTCATGAGAGTTAGGCGGATGACCTAGATGGCGTACTGTGGGCTCATCGCACCACTGCGCGGACCGCAACTAGAGAAACCCCATTTGCCCTGGTGTATGGCTCAGAAGCAGTCATACCAGTGGGAATTGCAGTTGAAACGATGAGGGTCTAAGAGTTCGATGATTCCGTCAATCATGAAGCTCGGATCTATGATCTAGATATGTTAGAACAGAAGAGGACCGAAGCATTGGCCAAAATCCACAGATATCAAGCAACTGCAGCCCGGGCCTACAACAAAAATATTCAAGCTAAAGATTTACAGGTTGGAAACCTGGTGCTTCACAGAGTTGATATCTTAAGCAAGGTAGGGAAGCTTGAGCCAAAGTGGGAAGGACCTTACAAGATTGTTGGTGCGAGAGTGAACGGAAGTTATGAATTAGAGGATAACCAGGGACACCCACTCAAGCGTACTTGGAATGCCAAAAACCTTCAAAAGTTTTATGCTTAGGGTATGTCACACGGATCTTTGCCATTCATTTGGATATTTTCAGATTAAAACTGTTTGTTACGCGGAAGTCAGTCAGTTCTGTTTTTGTTATTCTTTTGTCATTGGCTTTATGGCCCACAGGTTGTAATTGAATTTCCGTCAAATCAATACAACTTTTATTTTTCAATTCATAAATATGAAAACTCAGATTCGCATAAATGAAAAGCAAGCAATCTTATTCATACACTAAAAAGCGCCTATAATCGCCTTTATGCTTTACAATCTCGGATCTTTGCAAGATCTACAGATACAATGCTTAGGGTAACAAAGAGTCTCCACAAACTTTTCATCTTCTCCCGGGATTATTCCTCCATCAGGAAAGCTTTTTCCATGTCAATCTGTGACCACAACTTCCGTGGACACCAAGAGTCAGATCTACCTGCACATTGAAAAACGGTTAGGCATGGCATGATTTTTTATGATGTCACCGTACCTTGGTGTACTCGTACAGATCCCGTGTCTGGGAAGTACAGAGTCCGAACGGACAATGGTATTTGACAGTCGAAACGAACAGATTTCTGCCTAACCGTCTTTAGAGACCCCAACTCTCTTAGAATCGAGGGATTTCTACCGATTCAAGAGGGATTTGAGCCACTAAAGTAGGATTGGAAGAAAGGAGAAGGGATTTAGCTTGGCTTTGGTGCTTTCATTTGAGCAGCCTATCATTCAAGACCCCCACCTTTCCTGGATTTAGGGTTTGCACCAAACTAGGAAAGGATGGGAGTATTGAAAGGCAGGCAAGTCAAAACTATAGAGATAGAAGAAGAGGGAGAATCTAAGATCAGTTTGTACGGTTTCTATACTGCTCAGACTTTTTATAGAAAGTTCACCAATCATCGCTCACACGTATTAAGGTCGGTGCAACCGATGGGCCTGGATCATTCGTTTGGGCTAGTTAAGTGGATAGTCACTTGGGTTAGCCCGTTGATGGTCTCATTAAGCCCATGAATGGAAGCTTTACAGATCAGGAAAAGGGATTGTCCAAGTAGATCCTTGAACGGGTAGGCGTCACCAGCAATGGTCCACCAAAGTCCGAGCAATCATGAGACGGAACCTTATCATGACCTGCCTATAAAAAAGGGCACTCAGAAGCCCATACTCACAAGTAGATTAGACGGACACATCTATTATGTCCGACATCCTACTAGTTCTAAATCATCATCGGATTACACTGATGAAGAGAAACAAGTGGAATTACCTCGGATCTGTACAACATCAAATCCCCTATCTCTGGACAGGAGGATCCTTCAAAGATATCTGTTTGTTTGAATCCAAGCACGGATCTTACACACTGATCGTATTATGGCCTACCCGCCAACAGCTCCTCAGGAAGGAAAAGCTCTTACCGGGTAGATCACGCATACGACTGGTGGGATCGCCCGTCGGAACACTTCCTAAAAGGTCCACACTTCCTACCGACAAATCCCAAATAATCCATCCCTCTAGACCCACGCCACTCTCCAACTAAAAACAATATATCCTGATTAGAGAGTGGGCGGGAGTCTCGAGGGGAAGACAGTTGGAATCAATTGGCTAGTTTGACAATACCAGATGCATCCGAGTATATGAAAGATTATATGTCATCAATACACTTGTGAATCTAGATATTTATAGAATGGATGAACCAATCAGCGTCCGCAACGCGAAAAGATTGATGTCGACGATGGGCTTGGGCTACCCGTTTGAGCCGAACAGTATTGGATCAATTAAGCTTGCTCTACTCGATCCAGACGAGCCCATTAAATGTGTCCGAGTAAGTACTCGCTGGCCTATCCGAGTGTTTCATTCCAAGAGAGTCAACGCTGTCGCCTACGGTGTATTGAAGCAATCGATCCGTACTTATTCGCCTAATTTGCGGATCAAAGAAAGATGTCCGAGTTTACAAGAGGTGTGTATTTACTACTTACGATAATTGAGCATATGAAGGACGGATCAAGGACAATAAAGGAGCAAACAATTGTTATATCAAAGCAAATGTAACATTGTACCGGGAACGACTACTACAGACAATGGAAATGATAAATATGGTACTTGGCAACGTTTCATGCCGTCAAAAGATCTTAAAATTTAATTGTTTACAATTTTTTTCACGGGGCATACCTTGACTTCCCATCGAGGAGGAGGCCGGGTTTCGACCGGCTTCATCAACTCTAGGCGGATTAGTGGAGGATGGATTGGCATTGACATTGGCAGCAGCATCGCGGGATACATCAACTTCATCAAAGGAAGCCTTGATGTTCTCGAACAAGTTGAAGTCCGCGTCATGGCCGATGATCCGAGAAGGCATGAAGTACCAATCCTTCAGATAGTTCATGTTTTCATGGAACGGCGTGAAGCATACCTTCCCTATAGCCCTCGGGACACATTTGGCGAGGAAAGGTCCGCCATTGGTAATTTCAATTTCACCTTCCTGCGACCACTTCCACAACTCACATGCCGCTAAACGCTCATCCGGGACGACCTCCACCGGGAATTCGACTCCACTGGCATCCGCGGATGGATCCAATCCTTCCGCCTTCCAATCGAAGCTCGGAGACACTAGCCCTTTCGCCTGCAGTTGGCCAATGGCGGACGAGAACCCCTCTAGACGAAGAGCATCGACCTTGTCCGCCATAAAGAACTTGAAGGAGTCCGACTTCATGAAGTCCTTCACCGCTTCGAGCTGTGCAACCGAGATTCGAGGAGCGCATCTCGACTCTGTGATTGCCTTCATCGACTTATCGATAAAGTTCTCCGCCACCCATGTCCGGGCCGTAAGAGTTTCCACGTTAGCCTTCACTTGGCTATCAGTGTCCTTCGCTTCAGTGGGTTTCTCACCGGTTTTCTTCGCCTCCGCAGCCCATCGCTTTATGCAGTGTCCTTCGATAGTGGCCCGCCATCGCTTTCCATCGCATTGCTTTGATGAGGCATCCAAGCTACAAGAGATCCGCATAAAGGAAAAATTGCACATTTTAGTCGATAACACACAAGAAAGGCAAATATACGCATTCTCCGATGAAGCTCATGGAGCTCCCCAACCCGCTACTACTGGCAATTCAGCTCATCAGATTCGTGATCAAGTGCGGCTTGGTCGGACAAAGGCAGAGCAGCAGAGAAGAGTTGCCTCTTCGATGCGGGAGAGGCACCCAAGGTCGCCTTCCTCTTGTTCCCGGATATGATCGCCCCACATCGTATGCCCCGCAGAGGCAAAGAGTCGTTGAGACGTTAGCAGCAGCCGCGAGTGGCGGACCTTTACCCCGCTTAGGTAACCCCATCACTATGGATCCTCTCCTTCTTATTCCGCCATCCTCCTCAGCAAGAACACCGCAGCTTTTTCGTCCTGCATAGGTAGACCCGAGGAAGTATTGATGATTTTCTTCCTTCCGCCAAGAGTCGGCCCTGTGGCTCGTTTCTCTCAACCTCTTTTTCTCGCAAAGGGTCGACATGATATAATCAAACCAATGAGCTACGAAACAAAATACAACTGTCAGATACGGATGCATAAAGGAAGCATAACGGGAATCTCATAAATAAAAATTCGAATCAGGGCATTCAAAGGAAAGGTAGCACAAATCCTAAATTAAAGATCTCATCGAATCTTTTTCCCCGACTTCCACGGCATCTATCACCAAGACAAGTAGGGTAGCTGAAAAATTAATCCGTGGAATGGATACGCATGATCATTTTCTTGTGGATCTCCGCCACCCACGGAGCCACGCTTCGGGAGGCGCCAATCCGGATATTGTCCTCGTAAACTTTTTGGCAATCCCCATCGCCTCGCCTCCTCATGACTCCTGTGCTTCAAAGCCATTCACACAAAAATGTATTTACTCCACCATTTAGATCCAAGTGAGGAGATGGAATCGGAAATAAAAATTACAGGCTTTTCTATTTACAAAAGTATAGAAGAGGGGGTTCCCCAGACTGAAAGTCACATGGAAGAGTTGCCGGAAGTTCTCGAAGTTCACCGCCTGTCCCTTCTTTTTACAAAAAATAACAAAACAAATAAGATTACCCAAAGATTTGGGGATAACCTGGCTCAGATCGATCCTAATGTGATTCAGGATTTGCTTAAGCTCGGGCGCAATAGGGATCCTCCACCCGCAAGAGAATGCCGCCTCATGCACACATATATATCCGCGGCGGATTATAAATGCGTGGCTCCGGACCATTATCTCCATCAGACGGAATCTCCCACTTCCGCCTCCACTCCGAGATATCCGCCAACTTCACTTTGGACGAACAAGTAGGGAGCAACCCGTCTGTGTTGAGCTCTCCGTATTTGTCCGCTATCACAACGGCGGATGCGGGACGAGGAAATTTGGTCCGTGCTGCTTGCGCTCCACGACCAGCTACCAATGGAAGAGTAGGATTCGCAGTTTCTCTGGGATGGAGAAAAATCTGATGATTGTTCCGCACTGAGCGCCTACGCGGACGGACACTCTCGGAGGCGTCTTCCTCTTCTTCCTCTTCCTCATCTTCCTCTTCTTCTTCCTCCTTCTCCTTCAACCACGGAACCATGGACGATAGATTGGAAGGACCGCCTGCCTCCACACGGTCCTCCTCCCCACCAACATCTCCACATCATCCGCATCCGACCACTATCGCCTCCTCGCCAAATCCGAGGTTCATTCAAACCAAATGCACACCGCCACCACCTATGGTCCGAGATCGACTCGGACCTAGTCCTAGCGACACCTTCCTCGCCCACTACCACTTCAGCCGAAGTTTCCGCCACATCGCGACCCTCGACCAACATCGAATCCTCGAAGAAAGAAGTTCAACGACTGTAATCCGCCACGGATGTGGTCAGCCCACGACTCGCCTCCCGCTTACTCCATCGTCGTAACCTTGAGCCTCGTGATGGTTTTGACTATCACTCCCGAACATCCTAGGCACAAGGAAACAGATCAGAACCGATGATTGTGGTTGTCCGAGAGTTCGTTTAGGTATCTTATTAAGTCAAGTGGTCCGAGGAAGTTCTACTTTATCAGATTTTCTACATGGAATACAATCTCATAACACTATGGGCACTAAGCTTGGCACACAAAGACGTGCCATTGGCACTATTATCTACCCTACATACGGCACTGACAGGAACAACCTATAAAGGTCTATGTGCCAATCAGCACCAAAATACCACCATAGAGACATGCATTGTCGATTTTAGTCACATTGACATAATATACAAGCTACCAACAAGTTGCTATTGAAGGAAACTAGCACAATACAACTTACGGAGAGGTTATTCCAACTACATAACGGAACCTACCACGAGCAAATGCTTGAAATCACTAATCAACAAATGTATCGCTCAACAAGGGAGAAGCATACAAGCATTAAACGCGCATATCATAGGAAGAAAATTCAGGAAGAACCAAGACATACTTACTTGATGAAGTTGTTTTGGTAAGTGTGGACGGATGTCAAAGCCTTGCTAGCTCTCCGAGAGTACAGATCTCAGTTGAAAAGTGAAAGATTTTGCTCGGATTGTATTTTGATTGCTCGGATTGTTTTTTGATTGCTCGGATTACTTGAGAATCGCTCTGAGTTTCGGTTTGGCTAAAGTGTGAAAATGACAGATGCGACACCTATTTATAGGGGGCAATTGGGGAAGGCGAAGCGTCACATCACCTGGATTCAAATCCCAACCGTCGATCTTTTCAATCCAACGGTTGCGCCGGTTCATAAGGGTTGAATTGCCGCTACACCCCATTTAATTCTTGGCAGAAGCGTCACATCACTTGGGTTTAAATCCCAACGACTGATCTTCTCAATCCAAGTCAGTTGCTCACTCGATCTTTGCCCATGAGCCTAATCGGCAACCTATCGGGCCTTTCGTTCATCGCTCACTAGCCTGAAGGCCATTCCACATATATAGCCCAACTAATTGCTTCCTATACACTCTTCCACGTAAGACTTCTTCAGATCCTAAAACCGCATTTCGGGTCTCTATATCTCAGATATAATATTTTTTCCTTCATACCCAAGGTACTACATAGCTTGATCAGAATGAAAAGGGGGGGAAGGGAGATATATTGATTCCTAAGAACACGGATACGGATTTTTTCACATGAAAAGAAGAGATTTTTCTCCCTCACAATTCACGATTCGGACATGCTCTACAACATACCTATCCTTTTCATAGTTACCAACTATCTTCTACTAAGATACTTGGAAACTAGGGGGACATATGTTGATACGGATATATGTCCAATCCGCTATACGCGCCTAGAGCGGTCCTAGAGTGCATCACTATTAATAGCCAATTCAAGATCGTCCGACCGCATGGTCCGTCCTAGTGAGTCAACCAAGACGCCCAAGTCACTACACCTCACGCCTAGTCCGAGCTAGGGAAAAGGACTTCTAAACGACCGAAGTCAAGATAAAGATGGCCAACGGATCGGACGAGATAGCCTCTCGACACCACCTCACATTAAGACCAAAACGATATAATGTAACCATCGAGATACTTCCGTGGAACCTGTGCTCGACACCCAGAGTTACCTAAGGCGATCAACCAAGCAGCAGATCCGTCTCAAGGACCGACACGACCCAACAAAGTGAACAAGATTTCAGAGGAAAAGGTCCAAACTACCCTCCTGTGCCCACTAATCGGTATTGACTACTATTCACTATCGAGCTATGGGCCAAAGGTAGCATTGGTGTCCAAATCAATCATACACTTGGAACCATCTTACGAGTCACTTTATAAGCTATGGTCTCTATAAATATAACTCAACGCCCAAACTTTGAGGTAAGCCATTAGTATCATAACCTTCCTCATAATTCACAACATTGAGAGCTTTACAACTCTCTCGAGTAAAGTCTCTTCGGGTCGACAACTTGCAACCCGGTTACCTATCTAACCGCCCAACTTATTCTTTTCAGTGATCAACCTCGGACCGAGTCGCCGTCGGATCTCGAGTTGGTGGCGATCTTAGATTAGGATTTGCGAGTTTAGTCGCTAGTGTTCGAGGCTAAACCCTCAACAAAGACATATTATTAAAGAACATTAATGATATAGTTTATAACATTACTAATTTAAATCATAACATTAAAGGAATAGTAATTAACACCTGAGATATTGCGAGCAAATCACGTTAATATTCATCTTCCAATATTCTCCTAGCTGCCATGTTTCATTCTCAGACGAGTTTTTCAAACGTAGTACCCGATCCCATATATGACGTTGATGAGAAAATTACTGTGAAATTAAGGAACATATGCTATATAAGTGAGAACATTGACGATATAAGCAATAACATTACAATATTTACATAGCATGTATAATTGAAAACATTACAGACATCACCAGAAACATTACATGCATCATTCGAAACCTTACACGTATTATTAACAACATAAAACGTATTGTTACACGAATACTCTTTTACACAAATACTTCGCTTAAGTTGCATATCCTCCATATCACTGATAACATTACTACATAAGCCACAACATTATACATATTAGCTAGAACATTTGAACAATTCTCTATGCGACTTTTTTCAGATCTGTTTCCAAATTTCAACTACAATTGTGAAAAAAAAAACCATTCATCAATTAATATTTGAATCAAAACGTTGTTGAAACTTACATACGGGCATATTTTGAGTAGATCGGTGGATAACAACCAAATCGTAGTAGAACATCAATTTTCGAGCATATTTTCATGTACTATGTTTAGTTGAACATCCTACATATAAGAAAGAACATTACAGGAAAATGCCAAAACATAACACAAATTAGCTAGAATATTTAACAAACAGTTACGGGATTTTCAGATCTGAATTGAAATTTCAACTACATTTGTCAAAAAAACCATTAATCAATTCATTTTTCATGTAAATCAGATCGAATAAACATCAATAACATATAAAATAGGTCACATAAGACAGATCGAATGTTTTCTATCCTTCGTGGTGATGTTTGAGAAAATTTTGAGCTTGATTTCTTCATTGTTGAGCTTGATTTCACAGATTTCGGGAGGTTCCGGCCGATCCACGGTGAAAATGACGGAGGTTTTTGTTTGGAGGAGGAGAATATTGATTTTTAGGTTTTTGGATTTATGAGATTATGATTGTGGAGGATGGATATTTAGTATATATAGTGACCCGTTTTATACTCAGCTGTTGGCTTTTGGTTGTTTGGGGTGTTTTATTAGTTAGCTTTTGATTTGGGTTAGTTTTATAATTACTGAAAGTTAGTCTATTAGGTCTCTATCTTAGCTTGGTCTCTTAGGAGACTCCCTCTCTAAAGTTGGTATAATATAGACGAAATATGACCAAATTCCAATTTATACATAGTCTTTCGGAAAAACGGTTTCTAGATAACTGATGTGTATCCTAAGATTCGATTTCATTAGAGATCAGAATCCCCAAATACAATCAAAAGATTAAATTTATAATTGCCAAAGCTCACTAACACACAGTTTATAGCGGTAAGTTAACTCGAGATGTCGTTCTCTCGGGAATAACGCTCGATTGAAATAGAATATTAAATGGTTGATTTTCAATAAAAAATAAATAACAGATTTTTGGTATTTTTGAATAAGTAAAATAAACATGTAAGCAGGAAAGTAATTTTAATAAGAATTGACGAACTAAGAACTTATAGAGAAAATCATGTAAGCGTTAACATTCACTTTGATAAACGGTTTATGTTAGGAATAATAGATAACGATAGTTACGGCTGAAGAGTCACACAAGTCACTTATCTTATACCAAGGCGCAAAGAAGATACCTATGTAGACTATCGCTCAAAAAAGTCACACCAAGCTAGCTCAACATCATACTTCAAAGTGTAATATCAACCTATGTACACAACCGACAATTCTCCTAATCTAATGCAATGAATACTCATGTCTCGCAAAAACATAAACAAACAAAGCATATTTCTCAAACAACAAAGATATGAGCAACAATCGCATAACCAACATTGATGCTAAAACTATTCCATCATATATAAACAAAATAATCAAAGATCCCGAGTAACCTTTACACATGTAAATTAGCCTTACATGACTGAAAGTAAATAAACAGAAAACTGATTTGAAATCATGTTTGAAACAACTAAACCGTAAGAAGATGGTGAGTGTCGACCCTCTGCTTCTCCTCTTCGATTCCTCCTTGATCGATCTTGATGTCTTCCTCGTTGCTTGTCACTACCAGGTTTGGGGTTTCACTTCTTCTAGGACTGGTTCTCTCTCAAGAGAGATGCTTTGTGAGCTAGTGTTGATTCTGAGACTATGGCAGGGTGTTTAGTGGTGTTCTTACTACCTATGGGTCGACCTTGACGTTTTTGGGTTTTGGGGGGCGAGTGAGGCCTGATGGTTTTGGGTTTCATTGGGTTATTTTGGTCACAGTAAGGTAACAAGATGTTCTGGGTACATTGGGCTCGATGGTTAGTAAGGTGGGCCAAGACAATCTTTTTGGTATCAGAGTGTAGGTCTCCTGTATGGGCTGGGAAATGGTATTGGGCCATGGGAGGTATAATGGTTAAGTGGACGTATTCAACTGGATCAGAAGTGTCTTGGGATGGTTTTGGGGATATTGGGTCGGAGATGGGAGTGGAATGTAGTTGGGCCGTACTTGGGGTTGGGTTACTTAGTTGGTGGGCTGCAGTAGTGATTATGTCAAAACAAGGCTCATCAACAACCATATCCGATGATTTTGAATTTGAGAAAAATAAGGAACAATAGCATTTGACAGATTTGACATGGCACTACTTACCTTATTTGCTAGAACAGAATGCTCCCTAATTTCCTCAATATTCGCACCTTCCACCATGATCTCCTTTCCTTTACCAGCCTTATATGTTTGACGAACTAACATTGGAAATTCGAGAATGTTGTTGTGTTACCGGATTCATCATATCTGTAGATGGAATTCCCGAATTTCCCTCATCCCTACCAGCCCGATTTTTACCTTGGTGATCTTCGCGAACATGATCCCTCTGCCTCGGAGCTGCCGGAGTAAATTCCGGGGAACCATGTTGAGCATGACGTCGTTCCCGTACCAGACTGCCATTGACATGCTTTGGTTGCGTCAAATTGGTATTAGCACGTAGCCAGTCTCCATACGTTAACTTATCCTCCCATAATTCCCCGGTGTTGCTGTCAAGATCAACTCAATCACGACATCTTTCACTAGATGTCCAATAATTCCACAGTAATAACACAATTGCCAAACTTTCGTAGCTTAGGGCTACTTGAATGTCTTGGTTATTTGGACCCACAGCTTTAATCATTCACGAAGAGGTTTCATAATATCAACCTTAACCTGAAAACGAAGAACAGAACCCGCATAGCCTTTCTGTGGTGTATTATCCATGCCAACAAAATCCCCATAGCATTGCCTAGTACAGTAGCTATACCTTCATGCATAAGTGTATGGCACACCTATTGCACGAACATAGAAGTCACAATAGTCCAAGCTAAGGATCATCCCCTCCTGTCAATAGTAATTGGCCATAATATGATGTAAATATCATTAAACGAAGGTCTATACTCCTTTTTTTTCCTTTCCCATTCATGTCATATGTCAATTAATTATAGACTAGTAATAATATGAAATAAGTTTTACTATATTCTCAAAATGAAAAGTAATCTTCTAGAATCTAGAACCTGTAGGAATTTTAGCAAGAAACCAAAGGACGGTCCATGACCTTGCATCTCAACCAAAGGGGCCCCACACGTCGGAAACGGAGATTTCTAACGGTATTAATCTACTATAGTAGAAGACACTTGAACAAGAATTACTAAAATTCATTTTGTGAAAGAGAATTGACGCTCAAAGCCATGGCACAAGATAAATAAGTTTAAAGGTTGAAGTGAGGACATCCCACATGGCTAAAATATGGGAAGAAGTAACTAATTATAAGTGCATAAGTTTGTATTATGGTGGACCTTGGGATACCCATGTTGAAGGGGAGGAGCTAGATGGTTCGTCGACCATACGCACTACCTCGCCCGGTCCGTGGGTTCATGGGCTGGCTTGGGCTTGCCGGTGGTGGAGGATATAATATTTTGGACCAAAACCGATTATAATTTTGGTTCAACGTTTCAAATAAAAGGTTTCTCCGAAAACCTTTAACAGACGCCTATTTCAGCCAATGATAAGTCCATTCGTAGACCGAGACGAAGATTGTGTATGTTCGCTCGCACCACCTAGAAGCACCACCTGGCTGTTATTTCTAGTCCCTTCCTGTTGCAGAATCGGATCACTCATTCTTCTGCTCTCCTTCTCCTCTCTTCTAAGCTTGCTTGTTTCCCATATTGCTGTAGTCCATCCGAGCATCGTATTTCAAGTGTTTGTATACGATCTCAACTGTAGTTTTATCTTGGGAGACTGTTCGCTAAATTTCTGTAAACACCAAGTGCAGAGCGAATAAAGTCTTAAGGAAAGAGTGCCATCACTCGACTCTGCAAAATTATTCTGTTCTGTTTCCCGTATAGCCATACACTTAACCCAACAACTTAAGACTTTATCCTACAATGGTCGCCATCGAAACGATGTTCTCGATGTTCCCGCCGCCATGTTCGTACTAATGCCGCCACAACCACCATGGAGAAAATCGAGAAGTTTCTGCTCCAACTTCAAACAACAAGGAAACAAAAATGCCGTTTCTACCGACGACCTTACGGTCATGAACTACCTCAATGTCGATACACCTTCCGGCCCAATATGCAAGATACCGATCCAAATGCCATGTCTGAAGCTTCTCAGCCAGATGACAACCGAGGAGGCAACTTGCTTATGACGCACGGGTTCACAATGATTTCCTATGTAAGAACTACATTCTCAATCGCTTTTCGATGCTCTTATATCGCATTCGCTCGCTGCCACGCAAGGGACTTGTGGGAAAATCGACAGAAGTACAATACCAGATGTCGGGTACTAAGAAGTTCGCTGGGAAGTTTCAACTTCAAAATGGCCGATTCAAAATCTGTGATGAGTCAAGTTCGAATTTCACCATTCTTCACGAATCGAACAGAAGGAATGAAACCAAATGAGCCTTTCGTCGCTTCTCGATTGAGAAACTACCACCTTCATGGAACGAATTCACGAGTTATCTCAAGTTGAAAACCAAGGAGATGGGGCTTGAAGAGTTGATTGTCAAACTTCAAATTCAGAAGACAACCGCAGAGCTGTTAAGAGTAAGCAACCTATGGAAGCCAAAGCACACTCGTCGACTCCAAGGCTAGCAAAAGAAGCTTAAAAGGCACGATGGAGACGCTAAGTCTCAAGGCAAGCCTAGTAAGTCAAGAAGATCAAGGAAACTGCTTCCATTGTGGAAAACCCGGCATATGAAGGTCGACCGCTTCTCCTTCAACAAAGCAAACGAAACACCAATGTTGTGGAGGAGAAGACTACTGCAGAAATTGACGATTTGGTCGGGTCATTCTCCGCAGTTGTCCTGGAGGCGAACCTAGTTGACAATCCAAAACAGTGGTGGATCGATATTGGAGCCACTCGCCATATATGCTCAGGCCGGGGCTCGTTCTCAACATACTCCCCAATAAGTGGCAAGAAGCTATTCATGGGAAATGACGCTACTTCTGACGTGAAAGGAGTAGGAAAGGTGGCTCTGAAGTTAACATCCGGAAAGGAACCGTGTCGAACGGTTATGCATGTGCCCGACATCCGCAAGAATTTGGTGTCCGTCCATACCGGTGAAGAAAGGGTTCAAGATAACTTTGCTAATGGATTTGTAGTTACTAAGAATGGTGTGCTTGTATGAAGGGCTACATATGTGATGGCCTCTTCAAAATAAATGTAATGATCAGATCGCCCTTTGAGAGCAATGATGAAATAAATAAGCATTCTACTTACTTGTCTGAGTTTTCTAATTTATGGCACAATAGATTAGGACATGTCAACTACAATGCAATACGAAAGTTAATAAGACTTGAACATTTGCCGTCCTTTGAAATCGATCCTCAAAATAAATGTGAGGTTTGTGTGGAGGCAAAATTAACTAAAGCACCATTCCATTCGTTAATGTAACCACGCCTCTAGAATTAATTCATACAGATTTGTGTGACTTAAAATTCGTGCAAACTAGAGGAGGTAAAAAGTACTTTGCTACTTTTATTGATGATTGCACTAGGTACTGTTATGTTTACTTGCTAAGAAGTAAGGATGAAGCCTTAGAGGCATTTAAACATTACAAAACAGAAGTTGAGAATCAATTAAGCACACGAATTAAAGCAATTCGTAGTGATAGAGGCGGTGAATATGGAGCCCCTTTTGAGGCTTATTGTGCAGAATTTGGTATTATTCACCAAACCACAACACCTTACTTGCCTCAATCAAACGGCATTGCTGAACGCAAAAACCGTACTCTAAAAGAGATGATGAATGCCATGCTAATTAATTGTGGCTACCCTGCAACATGTGGGGAGAAGCTATTCTCACTGCCACAGTAATTCTCAATAGAATCCCTCGGAAGAAGAGTGATAAAACTCCATACGAGTTATGGAAAGGACATCCTCCTTCTTACCGACACTTGAAAGTGTGGGGATGCTTGGCTAAGGTCGAAGTGCCTAAACCAAAGCAAATAAAGATTGAGACTAAGACTGTAGATTGCATTTTCATAGGATATGCAAACAACAGTAGTGCGTATCGCTTCTTAGTACATAAGTCGATGATACCTGACATTCATGAAGGAACAGTCATTGAATCAAGAAACGCCTCCTTCTTTGAAGAAATATTTCCCAAGAAAGAAAAGAAAGAGTTAATCTCTCGCAAGAGAGATTATGAAACTGCAATTGAACTGTATGGACAACATCCTGAAAATGTTGAAAGTGGTTCAAATGAAGAAGTTCAAGAACAAATCACGAACCGAGTAGTTCAATAGAAGAACCTGTGAGTTCAAATCAAGAGAATGTTTCAAGTCCTGATATTGAACCAAGAAGAACTAAAAGGCTAAGGAAAGAGAAGAATTTCAAGCCTGATTTTCTAACCAACTTCTTGGTAGAAAATGATCATAAGACTATCAAAAAAGCATTGTCAACACCAGATGCTCCACTCTGGAAGGAAGCAATTGAAAGTGAAATGAATTCTATATTGCACAATAACACCTGGGAAGTGGTAGATCTTCCTCCAGGAACGAAACCTTTGGGTTGTAAGTGGATACTTAAATGTAAGTATAAGGCAGATGGAACTGTTGATAAATACAAGGCACGTCTGGTAGTCAAAGGCTATAGACAAAAAGAAGGCCTTGATTACTTTGACACATATGCACCTGTGTCTCGGATAACATCCATAAGGGTATTCATTGATATTGCTGCACTTCGTGGACTTGAAGTACATCAAATGGATGTTAAAACTGTTTTTCTAAATGGTGATTTAGAAGAAGAAATCTACATGGAACAACCAGAAGGGTACATAGTTCCAGGACAAGAGAGAAAGGTATGTCGTCTTGTCAAGTCACTATATGGACTTAAGCAAGCTCCTAAACAAAGGGCATATGAAATTCGACAACACTTTACTATCAAAAGGCTTCTCCATAAATGAGGGTGACAAGTGTGTCTATGTCAAAGGGAATTATGAATCCTTTGTGATGATATGCTTATATGTCGATGACATGCTCATAATCGAAGTAGTATCAATTAATCTTGGAAACCAAGAATATGTTGAAACAACAATTCGACATGAAAGACATGGGTATAGCGGATGTGATATTAGGAATCAAGATCTCTAAAACATCCAAGGTTTAGTACTATCCCAATCTCATTACATAGAAGATGTTCTCAAGAGATTTCGAGTATACGATGAGCCATTTGTGAAAATACCATAAGAAAGAACCAAAGAGTTTAGACAAAACAATGGTGATCCAGAAACCAAGGGCAATATGCTAGGATAATTGGCGCTTGATGTACGCCAAGAATCGCACTCGCCCGCATATTGCATACTCAAATAATCAATCACAGTTTACTAGTAATCCCGAAGTAACCATCGAAGCACTACGTCACGTAATGCAAGACTTGAAGTACACAATGAGTTATGGATTACATTATGGAAGATATCCAGATTAGAAGGGTACACCGATGCGAATCGGATATCCGACAAGGAAATAGCAAGGCCACCAAGGTATGTGTTCACCATAGGTGGTGGAGCTTTCATGGAAATCCTCTAAGCAAACTTGCATAGCTCGCCTACTATGGAATCGTAATTCATAGCTTTAGACAAATGTGGGGAAGAAGCAGAGTGGCTACGAATTCTTAGAGAACATCCTAAGTTGAAAAACCTATGCCTCCTTTAGCCATACGTCAGGATAGCCAATCGCCATAGGAGAGCATTAAGTGTTATGTACAATGGTAAGTCTAGACATTCGTCAAGACACAACACCATTAAAGAATTGATCTCACCGAGTTATCTCTATTGATTATGTAAAATCAAAGGATAACATCGCGATCCACGACAAAGGCATTAGGTAGAGATCAAGTATATTCGTTGTTCAGGGAATGGGCTTAAAACCCATATCATAAAGGAATTTCACAAAGGGCAACCCAACCATACCGATCGGAGATCCCAAGAATTTGGTTTAATGTGGAAAACGGTTGTGAATGACCAAGAGATTACCTCGTGAAGTATTGGTACTTCGAGATGATCAAAGCACTTAGGAGTTATTCTCCATGCGCCATTCCTGTAGAGACATTAAGTCTCGCCAAAACGGGTGGAGGTCGAGTTACTAGACTCTTAATGATCTCAAGAAGTTCATGGATTTCTTTAGCTGAGCGTAATATCATGAGGCGTAATGTTCTAATAACGAGATCACCTATTTAAGTGTGTGAAGTGTGGCCGCTAAACTAAAACACTTAAGAATCCAAGGTGTCCAGGTACGTTAATGGACGTATCTAAGGCGAACGAAAAATAAGGAACTTTATCAGGTTGATATCATTGTCTTCGTTTACACAAAATGCCGACCGGTTCAAGACATCGCTCACCGTGGCAAGTAAATCCGATGGTATTCTACTAGGGATGATTCAAAGCCCAAAGCTATCTACCCCGATGCAAGAATGTTCTCACTGGAAGTCAAGCTAAAGCACCATGTAGTGTCAGAGCCTCAATTCTCTTTCATGTGGGATTGTAGGAATTTTAGCAAGAAACCAAAGGACGGTCCATGACCTTGCACCTCAACCACAGGGGCCCCACACGTCGGAAAACGGAGATTTCTAACGGTATTAATCTACTATAGTAGTAGAAGACACTTGAACAAGAATTACTAAAATTCATTTTGAGGTGAAAGAGTAATTGACGCTCAAAGTTACAAGCTTGCCAAGATAATGTAAGCGTTGAAGTGGGAGGACATCCCACATGGCTAAAATATGGGAGAGTAACTAATTATAAGTGCATAAGTTTGTACATGGTTGGACCCCTTGGGGTACCCATGCTTTTGGAAGGGGAGCTAGATGGCTCTCGTCACCATACGCACTACTGCTCGCCAGAACCGCCCCAGTCGTGGGCCCGGCCCGGGCTTGGGCTTGGTGTGGTGGAGGATATAATATTTTGGACCAAAACTGATTATAATTTTGGTTCAAACGCTTCAAATAAAAGGTTTCCGAAAACCTTTCAAACAGACGCTTATTTCAAATAATGTATAAGTCCGCTCACAGATCAAGACGAAGATTAGGTATGTTCGCTCGCACCACCTAGACGAAAGATTGTGTATGCTCGCTAGCACCACCTGGCTGCTATTTATAGTCCCTTCCTGTTGCAGAATCGAATCACTCATTCTTCTGCTCTCCTTCTCCTCTCTTCTAAGCTTGCTTGTTTCCCATATTGATGTAGTCCATCTGAGCATCGTATTTCAAGTGTTTGTATACGATCTCAATCAGCTTTATCTTTGCATCGCTCGCTAAATTTCAGAAACACCAAGTCAAGAAATAATAAAGTCTTAAGAAAAGAGTGTCATCACTCGACTCTGCAAAATTATTCTGTTCTGTTTCCCGTATAGCCATACACTTAACCTAACAGAACCTCTACTACAATGTAATTTAAATGAAAAAGAAAGTGGAAACGTAAGAGTATAAAATCAATAGCCACCTTATTCGGTAAGGAAATGAATTGTCGGAGATTTTAAAGGGGCAAATTAGTTGATTGATAAAGATAATAGTTGTGTGGTAATCGTGTGCTTTTGTAGTTGGGTTGTGATTTATTAATTGCTGTTTAACATAATTATTCCAATTTCCATGCAGATGCAGTTTATTACACATTCATTATTCCCAGGTTACTTTTTAGTTCTTCGTGGATTTGTTGTCACCGACAAGACAAGTACGTACATATTAGAACATTATAAGCTAGGGCCGTTTAGGACTGTCAACAACTTTTGGATACAAATTAATAATCCAAGAATGCGAATATACTCCAATTTCACAAATGTTATCTTTTTTATTTGCTTAACCAGATTTTAGAACCTGTACGGACTTTAGGAGCCGGCCCAGGACAGTCGACCCTAAAAAATTTCAATTTCTAATATTCTCTAACATTTATCGAAGAGTTGACATAAACCCAAATTGAGAAAACTCAATTTCAATTTGAAACCAAAGATTCTGTTAATTTTGCCGAACCTTTTACAAGAATTTATAGAAAATGTCAAGTATAAGGTTTTGTTTTTGTATTTTTCAAGAGTTGTCAAGAAGGTACATTAGAAACCTATTAAACGAATACTCTATATAAAGGAATAAACTCTCTTTATAATAATAAAAGTTTACGGTCCCAACTTATATATAAACGCTTTGAAAAGAACTCTATTTAGAAATAGATAATCTCTTTATAAGAATATTTTGACCAATTCCAAGTATATATTAAAATTAAAAGTAATAATATAACAAACAATGGGCGTGTGGAGACTGACTCAATTGGAATTCAATTTCAATATTTTCAATACAATACAATACAATTCTTAAGAAAACGTTGAAAAGGCCTAGCCTCAACAACATTGGCGCGTGTGCACGTGTACACCTTCCTTCCATATTGATAGAATACTGATTTATTTTTACATTTCACTGTCAGAATGATTCCACATCGCGGCTCCACCCAGACAAGAAAATGGTATCACCGAGGTAAAGACGGTTCTAACAAACCCATATTGATATTGATTTCCCAGTACACGATGAGAAGATAGAGAAACCTTTTATAAATTCTTCAAGTTTCTTATTTTCTTTCATTCATAATTAATAAAATATAAGATATAAAAATAAAATAAGTATACCGATTTTCATGTTTTTTCGTCATCTACAAATAGAGACCAATCATTACTATATTTCGATCATTTTAAATTTTACGATTTTCAAACTCTCAATTAAAAATATAAATGTAATTTAATTAATTTCAACTTCTAAACACTTTTATAATATGGTAAATATGTTTTAGAGAATCAAACTCTACTGATATCCACTCTGCCACGTTCGGATTGAATTCGGATAGGAAGAGAGACGACTGGTATGGTTGGGATTTAGATTCAGATCTGAGTTTCATTCCTCTCTTCTTTGAATGTGATTGATGATGATGGATTGAATTATACACTCAAGTATAACTACAATAGGGATTGGATTCGAAACCCTCATTCGTTGATCTTTGTTTCAAGCGAGAATGGCAGAGTCTCTGGATTCGGAGATGTCTTTGATCCTGAGAAGCTTCTCGGAATATCAAGGAGCACTACAAAAAAACTGGGGATATACAATAATACAATATTCAATATAGGTATACAATAAATCGACAATTTTATACAATATACAATATTAATACGTGATATGGACATATAAGTCCCTCCAACGAATTAGACCTTTCTACCATCCAAGAACTCGAGAAACGCTTTTAGCCACGGTTCGAGAAGTCAAGTCCGCCACCCAGAAGGAAAGCCCGACACAAGACAAACATAAGGACCGGCACCAAAGAAAGTTCCGTAACAAGAAACAAGTCCTAAAAGAAAAGTACCCAAAGGTCTGACATTAAGGTCTTAACGACTTGCCTCTACAAAAGGTTCGCCACAGAAGTCCGCCATTATTAACGTGAGATAAACGCCACGCATTCCGAGACCACGCGGCACGTTGTCGCCAAGCCGACAAGATCCCGGAATTCGCATACCGCCCCAAGCTTCCTCTATAAATAGCCCGCATTTACTACTCATTAAGGTATGCAACTACCACTCAAAAATCTACTCTCTAACTTTCGGGTCCGATATAACTCGATTAACCCGTCACCCAAGTTGAGTCTTAGTTCCGGACTGCCTAAGGCAGGCCGGCCCAAAAGGGTCTAACCCCTTCCTTTTGTTTCCAGGAGAAGTCCGGTTCAAACTTTTCCGGCCCTTACCCGGAGACGGACCATCATTGAACTGAACTAAGAAGTGCCTTGTCCGGGTTTATAGCACTCCGGACCAAGCTGAAGCCGGACTCTAGATCTAGCTCAAGGACCCAGGTTGCTCTTGCCGGACCCCTAACTCTTGCCGGACCTGAGAACTAAAACGATCCCAACCACAAATAACCCATTCACGGACTTTCTCAACTACGCTTCGACCTCGAATTTGACTTAACTGGATTTACCCCACATCATATTGGCGCCGTCTGTGGGAATCACTTAGTACAAAAAGCCATGGCTCCAGCTAGAAGACGTACTAGAAGGACAGCTCCAGTAATCCTTAGATCAACAACTTCTGATGTTGGGCCCCGAAGTCAAGTTCGCAAGGTCACCCCACGGGAAGCCAATCCTTCCACAGGAAATCGACGGATCAATGAACATGATGATAGGGATGGCCTCGAAGCTTCTCTTTCCACTACGGAACGATTTAACGGACAAAGAATGCCTCCCAATCCACCAAGTCCGACACCCGTAGACGCAATGACTGTTATACCTCAGGTCACCGCCGACGGTCTACTAGCCGGATATAATGAAGCTCAAATTCAACTTTTGCAAACCGCCCTGTTACTAAGGACCCACCCTCAATTAGGGCCAGGCGTGAACCTTCCAGACAACTCTAACCACGCACCACGAAGAAGCGCCCCAGACACAATCCAGACTCAACCCCAAGTAACAACAGATCATGTGGTGGAATCCAGAGGACCCCGAACTCGAATATTGATCGGTCCGAAACTCTGAGCCTCAAGCCATGAGTTCGGAGACTTACAAAACATGCTAAACCGCCGCTCGGAGTAATTTGCACTCGAGAAATAATCAAGGACGTGGAGAGGAGAATGGGGAGTCGACGAGAACACGTGACCCAACTCCTCGAACCACCGCTGAATTTGCAACGCCAAGATGACGGAGAAGGGACCATGGGGAGCAATACGACGAGGAGAACGAAACTCTCAGCGGGTACCGGGGCGACACTCCACCCCAAAACCATCCCCACCATGGACGATTCCGTAATGAGAGAATACATGCCTCTGTGGTGACTAGGAATGATGATTATCGAGTCCATGGAGGGGAAGCCGAGATAGGGAAGGAACTTCATCGAAACCAACCAGTCAAGGTCTCATTGACTCATAGGAGGGACAGTACATGGATGAAACCAACAAATTAAAGAACAAGTTAGATCCATGAAGTCGCCTAGAATTGAACGCTCAAAGCTAGAAACACTTACCCATGCAAGAGATATCGTGAAATATGGAAGGAGCCTGAACCCTCTTTGCCAAGCTATAAGGGACACCGAACTCCCTCCGGGGAGGAGTGCCCCGAGTTCAAAGGAAACATATGAGGGAATCACATGCCCAATAGATCACCGAATTCGCTTGAGGCATCCCCGAGGCATGGGGTACCGATGCAAGGGAAGGCACGCTTATTTCCCAACACCCTCTACGGACCCGCCATGACTTAGTGGAAGCACCTCCGCCCAACACTATAACATCCTCGATCGATGATCGCCAAATTCACTCATGATTCGAGAACTTCCTAAACAAATACCTCAACAAATACCTAGAAGAAATTGTGCAAAAGGAACACGAAGCTTGAGATCATTTGTCAAAAGGTTTGAATAAGGCTTGTCCTCGTTGAGTCACACCCCATCAAAGATCGAATATTCCACATGGGCGAGAACACCAATAACGCTTCATTCCGCTACACGATTGTTGATGCAGGAGTAACCACCGAACGAGAGTTGAATGAAGTAATCAAAAAATTCTTAAGCACACACGAAACCCTCGACAAAATGGTAGTAAGAGCCAAGGTCAAGAAGGCAAAACCAGTACCAGATAACACAAGGTTGGGAAATCAACATTTCGAGCAAAATCGGAAAAGTGATAGAAGAGGAAGGGTTGAGGAAAGAAGAAGATCTCCCCGAAAAGGTTACATAAACTACGCCGACCGAAGCCCCAAGGAACAAATCTTGACCATCATGCAAAGTCAAGGCTTCCCGATCCAGTGGCCCCCCAAGCACAGGGAAACCAGGTTCACCAGGAACTCAAACGAGTACTGTCACTTCCACCAACATACGGGACATTCAACCGGAAAATGCACGCACCTTAGGCAGGAAATCCAGAGGTTGATCGAAATGGGATATTTGCAAGAATACATCATGAGAAATCTCGAGGGCACCGATCAACGTGAAACCGGACAAAGGTACCAGTCCAATGAGCCACGTGGTGCAAGGAACCGGAGAAATGCATCTCCCCATCGTTCTCCTCCCAAGGGTCCAAACTGGCATAACAGAGGTGAAAGGCCCGCCTGCATAAGAGACGCTGCTTAGCCCAAGAAGACAATCAATGTTACCTGCACTACCACCGAGTTCGAGAGGACGCCGAGGCTAGGAGATCCCAAGTCCGCACGAGAGAATGAGGGTAGTATACGTCAAACTCAACCAAATTTACATGGATGATAACCCGTCCGCTTTGGGAGAATACTTAGCATTGCCGAGGACCTACCGGAGGAGAGGAATGCTAGGAAGCCATGGCAAGATCACCGAGAAATTGGATGAGAAATCCACAATATGGTGGCTCCCGCACCAACATGATCACCTTCGACGAATCAAGCACCCCTCCATGCAAGGGAGAAGGATTCGTCCATGACCCGATGTCCCTCGTGGTGGAAATGGACATAGCAGTTATGAGATCACCAAGGTATTAATCGATACCGTGCCTCCTCTAACATTCTCTTCATGAGCACCGTCAAAAATGGAAATGAGTTTAAGAGGATTGTTACCAAAGGACAACAGACCTCGTTGGCTTTGGAGGAAACCGATCACCCAAGAGGAATCTTGTATCTCTTGCTTCCATGGGAAAAGCTCCACTCAGGATTACTCACCAAGTCCCTTTTGTTGTCACCGAGGCAGGTTGCGAATACAACATAATTATGGGGAGACCAGCTCTGAATCAATTCAAAGTAGTGGTGTCAACCTTCCACCTAAGGATGAAGTTCCCACCGCAGCTGCATCGGATCCCTTAGTGGAGATCGGAGAAGAGCATGGGAATGCTACACACTCTCTACTAGAAGGGCGTCGCGGCCTTTTAGGAGTGAATATGATATAAGGAGAGAAGAAGATGACCGAAGAACAAAGAAACAATGCCTCTTTATCCAACAAGAAAACCGAAGGAAGAGGCGAGAAAGACCTCCCGGCAAAGGAATTAACTGGTTGAAAATGGGCGTAGAAAAAAAGAAAATGGCCGCAACGGCCAGGGAATGCAAGGATAGAATCGATGAATATCAAGTCATTCCCCCTGAACCACGTGGTGAAACGCCGACCAAAAGCTTCTTTCATAAGAACCGGATGGCCCCCCACGAGAATATCTTGGAAATCCCAATTGAAGAAGGATGTACCGAAAAAACAGTGAAAATCGGCTCGGAAATGGACGCAGAAACAACCATCAAAATGATTGCCTTCTCAAGAAAGAATGCCGATGTTTTTGCCTGGGGAACTGAAGATCTGAGCGGTATAGATCCTCGAGTCATGGTACACGAACTCCACGTTGATCCAAATGTCCGACCCATTTGACAAAAGAAGAGAGACCATGGTCCTGTCCACAACAAGATCATCGCAGATGAAGTAAAACGACTACTCAAGGCAGGACACATTGAGGAGGTTCATTACTCTGATTGGATATGCAATGTGGTCCTAGTAGAGAAAAGTCCGGGAAAATGGAGGATGTGCAATGATTTCACCAGCCTCAACCGTTTCTGTCCAAAGGATCCCTATCCCTTGCCAAGAATTGATCAATTGGTAGACTCAACTGCCGGGTGTGCACTGTTAAGTTTCATGGATGCTTTTCAAGGCTTCTATCAAATCAAGATGGCTGAACATGATATCAAAAAAAACCGCTTTTGTCACCGCAGGAGGAGTATACTGTTTCAAGGTCATGCCGTCGCCTACTTAAACGTCAAGCGCCACCTACCAAAGATTGGTGAACCAGATGTTCAAAGAAGAGATTGGCAAATCAATGGAGGTTTATGTAGATGACATGCTGGTGAAAAGCAAGGAGACTTCTGATCACATCCCCCATCTGGAAAGATGTTTTGCCATAGTAAGAAAATACGGAATGAAACTCAATCCAGCCAAATGCACATTTGGAGTAACCGGAGGGAAATTCTTGGGGTACATGGTGACACAGAGGGATCGAGGCAAACCCGGAAAAGATAAAAGCCATATCGAGCTTCCACATCCGGAGAAACTCGTGGACGCTCAGAGACTCATAGGAAGGTTATTTCTTAGCCGCTTCATTTCCGCATCAAACCAAAAGAACCTCCCTTTTTTCAAAATCCTAAGGAAAACGGACAAGTTTGAATGGAACAACGAGTGCAAGGAGGCATTTGAGAACTTGAAGCTCTATTTATCTTCCCCACCTCTACTTTCCAAACCAGAAGAAGGAGAGCTATTGTACATCTATCTCGCCATCACTCCTGAAGTAGTGAGTTCCGTCCTAGTGCGCATACAGAAGAACGAACACCTTCCGGTGAACTACCTGAGTAAAGTATTGGGAACGGCGGAGAAAAACTACATGGAAATAGAGAAGTATGCCTATTGTCTAGTAGAGGCCTCCAGGAAGCTCAAGTCATACTTCCGATCCCACAAGATAGTGGTCCTCACAAACCAAATGATCAAACAGTCTTAGGTGACGCCAAGTCGAAGGTCACAAATGGACGATCGAGTTAGGAGATCATACAATCGAGTACCAAGCTCCATCTCGCCAAAAAGCCTGTGTCCTAGCTGATTTCCTAGCCGAATATCCGGGGAACATGGAACCTCAAAAGGATAAAGATGAGCAAGCCCCCAGTGAAGCCCCGAAAGACATTTCACCAACAAGCCAGGTTTTGACATTAACAACAGAAGTGGCTGAATTGAAAAACAAAAAAATCAGGAAGTCGATCCCGTGGCAGAATGGATTATCGCTGAAAAAGAAAGTCCTAGCTTACCTCCCCCACCAAAAGGAGAGCCGCCTCATCGCCTCTAAAACATAAACCAACCCTACGAGTGGCTTTTACCCCAAAAGAACTCGTCCTAAGAAAAGGACATATGGGAACTTTATGTGGATTTGTTCATCTACCACATGCGGTGGAACGGGTTACCGATCAGCCTTAAAGAGCCAGATGGAATATGCTATCCGCTAACATTTTCAAGAATAAATAATGAAGTCGAGTATGAGGCTCGATAGCAGAATGAAGATGGCCAAGTCACCATGGCCAAAAACTCAAAGCTTACTCCGACTCTCACTAGTCACTAACAAGATTTCGGCAAATTTACGACGAAGAGTGCTTCAATGATCAAATATCTAAAGATAGTTAAAGAGTTAGAAAAGCGCTCGACATGTTTAGTCCGACCAAGATCAATCGAGCAAAAACACTATTGCCGACGGATTATCAAATGGGCTACGGCCTCCGAGTCGCTGACACCAGACGGTGGTCCTTATGATCGCCATGAATCACCTCACCGCCAACGAGGTCATAATGAACATGGGCGCCATATTTGACGACAACACTTGGATGAGCGACATCATGAACTATCTACGTAACGGACTCTACCCGTGATTCAATCAATCTAGAAGAGTCCAACGAAGATCCCAACGCTACTTCCTCTCCGCATGCACTATATAGAAAGTCCTATGATGGAACTCACCTCCGCTGTTCGGGTCCGTCTCGAGGCCAAGACAAAGGTTGAAGGAGATCCATTTAGGAAGTTGCGGAAACCATTCAGAGGAAGAGCCTCGCCGTAAAATTCGTAGAAATGGCTATTATCGTCGGCAATGCGTATGAAGCCTAAGATTCTCACGATCGTGTTCTAATGTCAAAGGTTCATGGATCCCCATCGCCTACCATACCAATGATACCATCAATCATCCCATGTCCATTCGACCGTGGGGAATGGACATCGAGGACCTTTTTCCGTAGGACCCAAGGAAAAAATTTCTCATTGGCAGAGAATACTTCTTGAAATGGTAGAAGAGGCGACAGCTCCATTTCGTAAAATAAGGTCATGGACTTCCTTTGAAATTATCATGTCGATTCGCCTACCACGAATACTAGTTGCATAATGGTCGGCGCTTCCCGTACAAGCTCAAAGATTGTGCGAAGAAATGGGGATCGAATAAGCTTCACTTCCGCTGATATCCCCAAGCCAATGGACAAACCGAGGTAACTAATCGTACCATCGCCGACAATCTTCGTAAGAGACCGAGACGCAAAGAAAGATCGGGTCGATGAATTCGAAGGAGTACTATGGGCTTATCAGACCACGGCAAGAACGGCCACACAGAAACACCGCTCGCTTAGTGTATGGATCCGTCGTAATTCCATCCAAATCGCAATCAACACCTTCCGGATCCAAGGGTATGTTCCTGACAACCACGACAAAAGAGTGTACGACCTCAACATGCTCGAAACTGAAGAAGTACGGCCCTAGCTCAAACCTTAGGATACTAAGCTATCATGGCAAGGGCCTACAACAAACATGTGAAAAGTAGGGATCTCCAGATTGGAGACTTGGTGCTACGAAAGGCTGATATATTAAAACCAAACGGAAAACTCGAACCCAACTGGAAGGTCCTACAAAGTCACAAGGGCAAGTATCAATGGAGCTACGCTTTGAAAGCATGGACGGCAAACCACTCAAGCGCATTTGGAATGCCAAGAATCAAGTATACTACGCCTAGTTCAATTGTATAGGATCTTTTATATGTATCATCTTTCGCTACCATGTAATACTACCGCTCGATTATAATGAAGCATTTA
Source organism: Plantago major (assembly GCA_026545765.1). Classification (NCBI taxonomy): domain Eukaryota; kingdom Viridiplantae; phylum Streptophyta; class Magnoliopsida; order Lamiales; family Plantaginaceae; genus Plantago; species Plantago major. The sequence goes on along the minus strand of CM048842.1, from coordinate 48,876,576 downwards.
TCTTTCACAACTATTTGCAAGAAGAACCGTACGCCACTAAGGGCAAGACATTACCTTAAAGTTTCTCGCACTCCAAAGTGTCAAGAAGAAACTCCTAAGAAACAAAGATCGAGGTACGGATTATCTCGAATTCAAAGTGTCTCAAGGACTAAAAAGTCCGACACTCACTCACCACGAGCCAAAGCCTCAAAGTGACAAGACCCGAGACCCACAAAGTCCGGATGTTATTCAAAGTGTCTCAAGGACTAAAAGTCCGACACTCACTCCACGCAGCCAAAGCCTCAAAGTGACAGAAGACCCGAGACCCACAAAGTCCGGATGTTATTCAAAGTGTCTCACTAAAAGAGTCCGACACTCACTCACTAAAGTGAAGCCTTCAGGCAAATGAGCCATGATTCACGAAAACCTGTGACATAAAATATCGCCGACGCAAGAAGCAAAACAAGCATGGGAAAAATAGCGGAAAAGATGCATTTCATTTCATCATGATTGGCCATCCAAAGATCTACAAAATTACGCCCAAGTCCTAACAAAGATCCTAGAATGACCGTGTTACAATATTTGCAAAAGATGTCAAAATATGAACCTCCACAGCCGGAGTAACCCAAATACGAGAAATATAACCTATTATTCAAACTCCCTAGGGGGGATTTTCCGTTTCGCATTGCTCTCATCAGGACCCCTTCGCCGAAAGTTACCACCTTCAATAGTAGGAGGACCGACTTCTCCACCCTTCTCCAAAATTTATCGTTATAACCTCCCTCCTTCGATTTCAATATCGGCCTCGACCTATTCATGATCCTTGATAGACCGGAATATCAAGGAACTCGTTATTGCCCCTAAAATTCCTCGTGCTCAATGATCCCTCCATCACCTGCGCACCAAGCCGGTAGACAGAGCAGAGTACTTCCATATCCAACCAAGATGCCACGACGGGCCAAAATTCATCTCCACCCATATCCTCTGCCTCTTTGAGTTTGGGGTCGCCCACAAGAATCTGCCGTGATCGCTCGATATCCAACCTATCGTCCGTAATCTCAAAACCCTCATCCAACAAACCGAGAGATTGTCGCCAATACAATCAAAAGGCCTCCGTCCGAGTAGATCCGCATCCATCCGCTCAGAAAATAGTAGGCATCGACCAAAAGTCCGCCACGGCCCATTCCGTCGCCTTACACTTGGACACCAAAGCTTCCGCCATTTTGCTCCGCCCGGCGTGAAGCTCGAGCCCCTTATCGGCCCTTTGGTAGCCATCTTCTCGCACTCGAGGCTTCACTCAAGTGCCTTCGCTCTAGCTTCTTCACCTCGCCTCGACTCCAAAGAATTTCTTATATTTCGCGTAGCTACCATCCTCCGCCTCTCAAAGCTACAACATGGGCCGACACCGCAAAAGACCGAGTCATTCTAAAAACAGGCAAAGACCATTCTCAAGTTAAGACGACCATCAGGTCAAACACGTCCTAACGCTGCCTCACGAGCCCGGAGGGCGATTCAAACTTGCATAACTCCGAATGGGAAAGAGCCGCAACGACTTTGATCTACCGGAACGGCAAGGCTAGAACCACCTTTCGCTTCGATGGCTCCTGCCCTTCCTCCTCATCGGGCGCCCGTACTCTCCGCCAAAGATTTTTTCACCTCGAGCCCGCACTGCCACGTGTTAAAGGGATGGGAAGTAATATGGACCTCGAACCACCAATGGTGGTCGAGTAACCATGGCCACGGAGGCTATTTTTGAAATAAATTTGTGCCCGATTACGCCATTGGTTTGCTAGACCGAGCCCTAATGCTTATGGATTGATAATATTTGCAAGATTCACATCGAAATTTTTGGGGCCCGGCTTGTACTGGGTTTTCGAGGTTCCTCGCCGCTTCTCAAGCTCGGCCTTCTCTTTGTTTCTCACCTAATCCTCATGGACGACATTATCCAATACTGCATGAAGAAGATAAGTATCAAGTCCGACTCCCACTAACTTGGAACATTGCGTAAAAACGAGTAACGCTTTTACTTAAATCCTCTTTATTATTACAAAAACGGGGTGGAGTTATGGCGATGTATCGGACCGCCACACCGCACGGATAAAAAATGTGGATCCTGCTCACCCCTCAAAGACGGCGGCTTCTTCATATTTAAGACCCGGACGGTGTCATGACGTAGACCGCCGAGCCCGGTCCCAATCAGGGAAATATCTTTCCGCCACCACCGCTTCTTCTCCAATGTATCGAATCACCGCTTCTTCAATAAACTCCAACTACCTCAATGACTTCAAACACGCCGATCTTTTTCGAGCTGTATTCAAACTTGTCTCCGAAAATTGTAAGGTATTCCAAACCGGATGGATGTTTTACATAGAAATATTTGGGCCACCATTTGTACCCATGTGAAGTCTCAGAACCATCCAAAAATTTATACCGACGGGCTGAAATAATAGAAAGGAATCCGGACTAGCAAAGAAGAAGAGTGAAGGCCTCCAAAGATTTTGTCGAACGAAACTCCTCGCCTTTAGAGCCAAAATGACACCCATACACATAATAGTACCAAGGGCGTTCGAAGTCGTTTCGGCATACCGGGTGAAACGGAAAATTCCGCTATTCGATCAATCATGGAAGCCTCCATCCACATTTAAAAGCCCGCATGAAAGGTCATGTAACCTTTGGGCGGATTATACAAAGTATTATTAGGTCCCGGGATAACTATCTCATAATCTTCCGGGACATCATAAACCGCTCGGAGTTTGACGATGTCCCGAGGTTTCACGCTGGAAGTACAAGTAGGGATTAAGCCATCATCATTTTGCTCACCGGCCTTAGTCCCAAGATGGGTCCGTTCAGAAGATTTCAACTCTCGCCGACATCCTCCTCGACGGTTTACTCGTCACCGAGTTACACCTTCACCTACCACCACCAAAGCCCGACAAGGATTAACACCTCGAGGCCCATCCTTCCATCTCCCTCTTCATCGTAATCCATGATATTAATGTTTTCATTCCCGACACCGCTGAACTAGCCCCTTCACCAGATCTCGCCTTTCACCGCCACTCCTTCCTCATCCGATTCCGATCCCCAAGAATCCTGACGAGCTCACATCCGATGTGTCCGACGAAGACGAATCACCACTAGACGAATCCTCCGAGGCTACCGATCGAGCCTCGGATCTCGCCAAGGTCGCCGAGCCGGTCCTACTCCTCATGGGGTTCAATCAAAAGACAACGGTGACTCACCGCCTTCCCAAGAAGAAGATTCTCTATCAACGGAACGCGGCGCCGTCAGCAATATGGATGAACTCCGCCTCAAAATCGTGAATGGATCCGCTCGCATAAGTGGGTAGCTCTAAAATTGTACCGAGGCATGACGAAAATAAAGGATATGGGTTCCTGATGAATAGGCCCCGGAGGAATAACGGTCGTCGGACGAGGTTCGATCCACCGCCAATCCTTGCACTGTAAGATTCCGCCGCTAGAAATAACTCCCACCAGCCTCGACTTCACTGGGATGGCGGTCCTTCATCCACCTCAGAGCCTTGGTCTGAGTCCAGGTTAATTATGGACGCCGGCTGTATGACTTCTTCACCCTCATTTGCAAAAAGATCACCCAAGTCGCTAGCATGGTTCGACATACCAAATAACGCTAAAAGGACCGAGATGGGGAGTCTACAGGAATAAGAGAAACGATTTAAATAAACCTAAGCCCCAACCTCGGTCCTCTACCCTATTTTTTATCTACGGACCTACGGACCGACAAAAGAAATAAGGGCCGACAGAAGTAAAATGCCATAATAAAGAACTTACTTGTTTCAAGGAAATAGCAGCAGATCTCGGACTACACACAAGCTCGCGGGCACACAGGGGCTTCTCTCACAAGATGGACAACGGTCTTTATCTCTCTAGGTAAATTTTCGAACGAAAAATGCTAAAATGACTGATACCGGCAAGATTTATAGAAGTTATCGGGGCCGAACCAGCCCACGGGCCCTCGATCCAACCGCTGCATCGATCCACGGATTGTAATGATTACAAATCAAACCGCCTAAACCGCTCTAAAACGCCGGAATCACGATTGGTTCAATTATTTAAACCGAATCACCGCAAATTCAGATGACGGGTCTTTACGCAATTATGATTTTACCATTAAACCCAGCAAGAGACCGACTTCAGCAACAAAATACGATTCTGGTTTCATTTCAGCAATATTCATAAAAAGTACAACACTTTTAAGGCCCGAGGCCTATACAACGGGAAAGTACTACAAAATGGACAATACAAATAACGGGGCATACCCCGCCTCCATTCAATCGGCCCAGAGGTCGAGCCTTCAGATTCAACCGGCTTCAAATTTCACGATGCATCCTCAATCAATCTGATTTCTCCTCCTCACCAACCTTATAAACACCACCGCACAAAGGTGATCACCTTCGGGTCGAGAATAATGGGATCATGAATACCCCAACTGTAATTGCAGATGGGTGTTTCTCCCCACAAGCACAATATACCCAGTGCCGGTACCTAGGATCACCCGGTTCAGCAAAATCATAGTCCTCCACGACATTCATATTGCCCCAAGACAGCTTCACCCAAGATTAGGCTACCCACGGACTGCCAAAGAATCCTCATGATTCCGCCATCCGCATGTATCCCGGACATCGTAAAACAAGAAAGGAGGATAAAAGTAAGAAAATCGGATTTACCACACCACCTATATATAGTGACATTAAATCATCGTGATCGTGCCACGTGTCCTCCATCCAACGGCCCTAAGATTAAGGGACACAGAATAATTCGCTTTAAACGCCAAGATTGCAGCTCGCTTCTCACGGCGGACTTCTATTTATCAAGTTCCCACTGGCATTTTTACCAAGTCCTAACTTGGGGACTGTATATCAGAACCAAACGAATAACTCGATTAGGCGGACACCACCACGACAGTTCACCTTTCCACCACCACCATTTTCAAAGTAACGAGAACGTAGAAAATGGTGAATAGTGGAAGAGGCAGACGAGACGGAGAAGCATAGCCCTTAGATAATTAAAACGTAGGACGGACCAACACTCAAGAAGAGAGGCCCGTCAAACCAAGAGACCTTAGAGAGAAAAACAGCACGGTTCATGTACGTCAGAAGATAAGAAAAAGGACCGACCATCGAAAAATTGTCACGGACCATTTTCAGACGGAAGGAAGAAACGAAAGAAACCAGATTTTGAGCTGAGAGAGTATTTATAAAGAGAGAGGTCCAATCAAATCTCGCCACATCAGCCTGATGACACCAACCTATTGGGCTTGTCAGCCCTTTGGGCCTCTCATTTGTGACGAATACTACGAGCCCAGAAGCTGACTATCGGGAAAAACACCAGTCACGACGGACCAATTCTAAAGAATTTCACAACTATCTTTTACTAAGATACTTGGAAACTGGGGGGGGACTTATGATATGGACATATAAGTCCCTCCAACGAATTAGACCTTTCTACCATCCAAGAACTCGAGAAACGCTTTTAGCCACGGTCCGAGAAGTCAAGTCCGCCACCCAGAAGGAAAGCCCGACACAAGACAAACATAAGGACCGGCACCAGCAAAGTTCCAGAACAAGAAACAAGTCCTAAAAGAAAAGTACCCAAAAGGCCCGGCATTAAGGTCTTAACGGACTTCTGTCTCTACAAAAGGTCCGCCTGCAGGAAGTCCGCCATTACTAACGTGAGATAAACGCGCCACCTACCTCCGAGACCACGTGGCACGTTGTCGCCAAGCCGACAAGATCCCGGGAATTCAGACAGCCTGTCCCCCAAGCTTCCTCTATAAATAGCCCGCATTTACTACTCATTAAGGTACGCAACTACCACTAAAAAATCTACTCTCTAACTTTCGGGTCCGATATAACTCGATTAACCCGTCACCCAAGTTGAGTCTTAGTTCCGGACTGCCCAAGGTAGGCCGGCCCAAAAGGGTCTAACCCCTTCCTTTTGTTTCCAGGAGAAGTCCGGATCAAACTTTGCCGGCCCTTACCCGGAGACGGACCATCATTGAACTGAACTAAGAAGTGCCTTGTCCGGGTTCATAGCACTCCGGACCAAGCTGAAGCCGGACTCTAGATCTAGCTCAAGGACCCAGGTTGCTCTTGCCGGACCCCCAACTCTTGCCGGACCCCCAACCTTGCCGGACCTGAGAACTAAAACGATCCCAACCACAATTTAACCGACCAATCGGACTTTCCTCAACCACGCTCAGACTACAAGAATCCATCCGAACGGACGGAAAGGCGACGATTTTATCCGTCACCCTCGTAGCGACGGATCGCTACTGGGCGACGGATTCTATCCGTCGCCTGTCATGACGGATAAAGGTTATCCGTCGCTACAGAGCGACGGATAAAATTATCCGTCGCTCTGTAGCGACGGATAAAATTATCCGTCGCTACAGAGCGTTGACCAAAATTATAAAAAAAAAAAAAAAAATTTTAGCGACGGGTAGTTTTTTCCGGCGCGGCACGGCCGGAAAATTTGGTGGGATTAGCGACGGATAGATCTAGATCTATCCGTCGCTAAAAACCTAAAAAAAATATAATATATCTCCTCCACCACCTCCTTTTCTCCACTACTTCTCCTCTCCTCCTCCTCCCACCACCACCTTTCTCCTCCCACCACCACCATCTCCTCCCACCACCACCATCCTCCACCACCACCATCTCCGCCACCACCTTTCTCCTCCCATCACCACCATCCTCCACCACCACCTTTCTCCTCCCACCACCACCATCTCCTCCACCACCTCCTTTCCTCCACCACCATCTCACCACCACCACCACCACCTCTCTCCTCCCACCACCACCACCCAGCCACCACCACCAACCACCACCACCACCCACTCCACCACCCCCGCCTGTCCGCCACCATCCACCACCACCACCAACACCACCACCACCCCCTCACAACAACCACCACCCCCCCACCACCATCTCCTCCACCACCACCACCCTTCCACCACCACCACCTCCCACCACCACCTGCACCACACCCACCGCACCACCACTGCCACCACCGCACCACCACTGCCGGAATTAATCCGTATACGAATATAAAAATTCGTATACGGATTTTATTTTTTTTTAAAAAAAAAAAATGGGGCGACGGATAGATCTATCCGTCGCCCCATAATCATTTTTTTTTTTTTTTAAAAAAGGTCAATCCGTCGTCTAACTGTCATGAATCGACGACGGATTTTCTATCTGTCGCCCGATCCGTCAGAGTCATGACGGATAGTCAATGCACTGACGGATCTATCCGTCGCCATGTTCTTTATTTTTGTAGTGTCAATTTTGAATTTGACTTAACCGGATTTACCCCACATCAATACGGATATACAATAAATCGACAATTTTATACAATATTCAATAATACAACATTCAATATCCAATATTCAATAATACAATATACAATATTTAATAAATATAAAGAAGAAATTATACAAAATTAATACAATAATTCAATACGGATCTTGTTGCATCTTGACTAATCTTGGACGGAGGAAGTCGGATCTAGTCATGGAGGTAGTGGTGGTGGTGGATGGACGGTGTGGTGGTGGTGGCGTCATGGAGGCAGTGGACGTGAATGGAAGGGTGGTGGTGGTGGTGGAAGGCGAGTGGTGTGGTGGTGGATGGTGGTGGCAGTGGTGAGGTGGTGGTGGTGGTGGAAGGCGTGGTGGTGGTGGTGGAGGAAGGAGGGTGGTGGTGGAAGGAAGAGAAAGATGGAATTGTGAAGTGTGGTGGAAGGAAGAGGAAGGGGATATATATATATTAGGGTTTCTGCAGATTTTAGTAACGGATAAGGCTATCCGTTACTATAGCCTTATCCGTTACTTAGTAACGGATAGCCTTATCCGTTACTAAGTTTCTTTTTTTTTTTATTATTGTTTTTTAATTTAGTCAACACGCAATTTAACGACGGATAAGCTATCCGTTACTATTTAGTAACGGATAAACTATCCGTTACTATTTAGTAATGGATTTCCTTATCCGTCGTTAACTAATTTTTTTAATTCTTTTTTTTAATTAATTAGTCAACAAATTTAGTAACGGATAAACTATCCGTTACTAAATAGTAACGGATCTAGCGACGGATTGAGCAAATTGCTCAATCCGTCGCTATTCAATGCCGATTCGTTACTATTTAGTAACGGATAATTTCCGTTACTAAAATTCATTACTATTCGCGCTTTTCTTAGTGGAGGCGCTATTTCGCTTCTTCGTGGTGGTGTGCAAGTGTGGAGGTGAGAGCAAGAGCGCCAGGTAAAATCATACTTGCCGGTGAACATGCCGTGGTTCATAGATCCACAACTGTTGCTGCTTCCGTCGATCTCTATACATATATATCTCTTCACTCCCCTACTCCTGACGAAGTTGGTAGCTGTAGGGATTATTTGCCATATGTATGTTGTTCATTTAGGTCATCTTTTCACTTGATATGATTGAAATATTTGACCGATCATGGTAATTTTAAAATCATATCTATTTTCAGAATTAAACATGACATTAAGAGAAGGAAAAGAAGATATTTCTTTCTTTCTTGAATTTTGTTCTTCAACTTTATTGGATGAGATGACTTCGCTATGTTCAGCTGATTTCTCATTGTTACTGTTTTCTTTTGTTGAGACTATTAGGTTGCTTGTTAGAAGTTTCATATGAGAGATGTATCTTGATTATAGTATGCATTTTTAAACTTCTACAGACTACAAATAACATACTACTCCCTCCTCAATGGCAAAGAGTGGCAAGTACTATGCTCCAGGAATTGCTTGGCAGGCGACGAACAAGACACCTTCTTAGGTAAAACTAGAGCCTGACTATTCTTTGTAAATTCTTCTATTTCAAAAGGATTCTGACCCTGTTGGCGCATTGTGGAGGTTTCTTGTCTTGATTGTAAGAGAGTTTTACTTCAACTAGGAATTGAACTTTTGGTTGCATTAAGAACAATACATTTCAAATATTTTCTTTTCTTCTCAGAACTACATATTTATAATATTAACCAACTTTGACAATTAATCATAAGTTTATATAGATATATTTAGAATTGTACTAAGACAAATCAAATATAACTTAAAGACACCATGTAACGTTAAGACTGTACGCTTATTAATACACGTAGCGCAGACGTAATTTCTAGTTATTGTATTGAGTTTTTATCGTAATTGGCAGTGTTGTTATACAAAATCAATCCAGGAAAGAGTTGCACTTGTTTTTATTTACATAATCCAATAATAATAAAAAGACAAAAGTCGCATTTTTATAAAGAAATGTCAGGTGTAGGGACGGTCAATCCAAAATATTGCAGGAAAATTTGACAAATAGAAAAAAACATTATTATGAACCTATTAACTTAAGAGAATAAAAATGGAATACCTTGGGAATATATTGTACCTATGTTTTAATCATTGACATATCAATGCTTAATGTTTTATTGGAGAATTTTCATCTATCACCCTTTTAAAATGGTCACTGAAAGTTTATATCTTAATGTTTGATTACAATAAAGGACAACCTTTTTGTTTTTGGTTGACTTTTGTTAAAAAGTACTCCATCTGTTTCACTTTTAATGAAACAATTTTGTTGGACACAATTTTTTAACGAAAACGAGAAGTATCCTCAAAAATATATGGAGAACGAGTATGATGAGATATTAATCGAGTTAAAGATAATGTAGCTAAAACGCGCTAAAAATGAGTTTTATTATAAAAGTAATTTCCATAAAAGGAAATGTAACACTTTTCGTGAAACATCCAAAATGAAAAATTGTAACACTTTTAGTGAAACGGAACAAGCACTTAGTGACCATCTTAGATGTCAAACGAAAATCGCCCATGTTTTATAAGTGAACGGTGTTCTATAGGGTGTTTGCCATAGACTTTAATATGTTTTCTAAATAGATTTTTAATAGATACATAGTAATGCAATATTATGTGAGTGAAATAGTAATTAAGTTTTTAGTTGTATGGCAAATAGAGGCGAAGTGAGGGGGGTGCAGATAGGTGCAGCCGCACCCCCAGCTTCCAAATGTTTTTTAGTATACATGTAGCTAATTTGAAAATTTTTGGAATTCGCGCCAATGGTTTTGGCCAAATAAGGAAATTACTTACTCCTATTATAGGCCTAAATCTCACTTACTATGTTTACCTATTTATTAGCCTTTGTCTCCTTCCGTTTCCATACATCTTCCCGGCTGTATTAATTTTTCGGTGGAAAAAAAATTAAAGGTAAATAATTATACTACACTTTTTTTTCTCTTGGATTTTAGCTATTGTTTGTAATTTTGTTAGATGAATTTGATCGTATGAAAAAAGACGATCCCAGTTTATGTTAAATGTTTGTTTTAATAAGCGGTCCCGTTTTATATAGAAATGTAACCCGACCCGACTTGTATATACCAAAGCACGCCATTCATAATTTATAGCATAATTCCCCCCCCCCCCCCAAAAAAAATCCTGGCTTCGCCCCTTATGGTAAATATGAAAACTGGTGAATAGTAAGTTAACATAATTCTTAATTAATTAGTTGCATGCCAAACTGTCCATTTACAATATAATTTTTTTTTATATGTACATATATTGTAATGCCATAAAGTTTTAAGTCAAGTACAAAGAGCTTAAAGGGATCGAGAACGCTACTCATACCAACAAGGTGCACCTTTCTTTTTCGAATCCATCTGATAAGAACCGTAGCTAAGCCATGCTTCCTGAAAGAATCTTACGATGGTGACCACCAACTAGGAAGATGGAAGACATGTGTGTAGATGCTTAAGATATCACCATTAAAATGTCTCTAATAACCGCTACGGCTCAAAGCGATTGATTGACAATGATCGCATACATATATTATTCATAAAAACTATTCCTTTTAATACCTCACACCATACTTGCTCTTTTACCTATATACTATAAGTGAACCTTTACACAAACTTTGCATTGGAGTAAACTGTTGGTCAACCGGAAATGGCGCCATCAAATATATGCTTCGTATGTACGTAGGAAAATGTTTGACAAAAACAATCCTGACTTTGATACTCTTCTTTAACTTGACATGTTGGCAAATCAGTGCGATTAAGCTACGCACCACCAACTCTTCACGAGGGCATACATGTTATATCTCTCTTTTTGACCCTATTATACTCCTAACTGTTTAATTTATTTTCGAACGAATTTCAATAAATATCAAAGTCTAAAAGACTAAAACATACTTGGACCTATAAACTACACTGCTTTGTTTATTTATTTATTTTAAAGAATAGTAAGCGTCTTTAGGCTACATTAAAGGTCAAAAGTGTCTAAAAATTAGGTGGTGGATGGTCGAAACACATCATCACCGTACAAGGGTCAGTGTTTCTTAGCTAAAGAATCTGTTGCAATATTGCAAGATGTGCGAATCCACTTGAAAGAACAAGGAAGTCCATGGCTTGTGAAGGATATATATCTACATTCTTGAAGCAAATGTTGCAAAATATGTTACAGTATATGGCCTTCATAATTCATTGATCAACTTCTAAACGACTAAACAATCTATTTTCACTTCTATTCGATCGATCCGGGTCCCCAGCATGTTGGAGGCCATGGAGCAGGGCCTTGATCTCTGCTTCTTCTAATGTAGCTTATCTAGGATAATTAAGGAGGCAAGACATAGATTCATTACCGTTATATATTTAGTTTTTTTTATTGCATAATACATTTGTTCGATGTGATACTCTAATTTATCTCATATTTTAATACTAAATTATAGTAGTGGTAAATTTTATTCATTTTGCATTTATACTTTATTATAAACCCCTTAAAAATAAAACAATTATTGAATTGAAGAAGAGGAATAAGAGCTTATAGTGGTATATATAGAGAATATTACGCTACCTAGTATAATTGTATCAGAAATAAAAGAAAAGTATAATAAGCTTGGTTGTGAACAATATAAAGATGTAAAAATTTAGCTATACGGGAATCGAACCCACACACAAGTAGTTAGCATAACTGAAATAACAAAATCAAGATTCAAAATACTTGATCACATTTTTATACGAAATATATTAGTGATGATACAACAAGTTTAACAAGGGGTATAATAGACATTTAATGTCCAAATTGAAGTTCTCACTGTGCTACCCCTGATTTTAATGTCGGGTCGGCCCTGGTGTCCTACAATACTTATTGACATAAATACTGTTTTTAACCCATTTAACATCTTTTAAACATTGAGGACATTACTTTACAAGGGTTTCCCATCAGATCAGAACAGATCCCGACGCTGATTATTGTGACAGTCGAACATACACCGTGATACAGACAATCACAGAATATTTAAAGATCGTGAGCAGACTACAACATCCGACACGGTAGAAAAGATGTTATGTTATGCAATTCTATCGTTTTTTCTCCGGACCAACAAACATAACAATTTGGGGCGGGGCGAATGGACTCGAATTCAAACTTGGGCCTTAAAAACGATTAGTATGTCCCAAGTAGTAGTAAATTTGAAATTTTACCCATGTATACCAAACCAAACTTGTTCCTAAGTTCGAAAATCAGTGTGTTGAAAATCATGTATGAAATGCAAGTCACGGTGTTCATAATTGGGGCCATAGAAGCAACGAAAAATGGGAATAATTCGTGATTCTATAAATAGACCCGAGCTAGCAACAACTCACTCATCATATCTTGGCTCTCTCCAATCCATTTTCTTTCTGCAAACATCTTGTAGTATCATATTTGTGCTAATTCTTCGATAAGCAGATTAGCAGAGCCAAAGAGATACTAATAATATTATTAAACAAGATTACACAATTTAGTCTTCTGTCATTGTTTCATATTTGTGCTAATTCTTGGAGTTACAACAAGAGATATGGCCAAGAACGTGGGAATTATCGCCATGGAAATTTACTTTCCTCCAACTTGCATCCAGCAGGTAAATAAAGCATAAAGACTTGTCCTTTTTCGGCTTTCAGGTGTCTTTCTGCTCAATTTCTCTTTGGGTTTTAGATTCACTTTTTTTTTATTTTTTTATTTTCTGTTGATTGGTTTGGAAAGGTGGAAATAGATCTCGGATTGGATTGTTTTGTCTTTTGTAGATACTTCATGATTATGTTTGAAAATTAAGGTAGCTAAAAAGACTCAATTTTTTAAGTACTTAGGAATAGATTTCTTTCTTATTTATGATGAAAGACACAATTTTAAGTACTTGGGAATAGATTTCTTTCTTATTTATGAAACATTGTTCTTGATGATTCAGGAAGTTCTGGAGGCTCATGATGGAGCAAGCAAGGGGAAATACACAATTGGGCTAGGCCAAGATTGCATGGCATTTTGTACTGAAGTTGAAGATGTTATTTCCATGGGGTATTCACTTATTCATGTCTAGTTTCTAAATTCTTCATTGGGCATATTTGAGTTGTCTGCACGTTAAGACTACTATTGAAATCATATTTGGGAGGTTTTATGAGGGTTAGTTTTGATGGATGGTAATATAGGATCTGTTTGTTATCTTCTTTGTGGCTCGAGTCATTTTTTGTCTTCTTTCTCTTCACAAGTAAATTTGCATAAACTTTCAAGATTTGACATTTTACTGCAGCTAAAATCTCATTTTTTGGTTCTTCTCTTATTAACATGATTCTGAGGATTTAACATGGCTTAAGTCAAGTGGTACATATTGATCAACTATGATTTTTTGTTGTTGGTGACATGTAAATATCACATGTTTCTATGTTAGAATCAGCTATTAGGTTTTGCTTCGGTTATAAGGTGAAACACGAAAAATATAAATATGGGTTAAGACAGTTTGCATCATCATCATCATAATGCGTCGAAGAAGGCTTTCTATGCTACATGATCTTTTTTCATCTATATAGGATATTGTTTTGGCTTATCACAAACTATTTTGGTGATAGAGGTTAATTTACTGGGTATCTTTTAAATCAAGCCTTTATCTTTTCTTCTTCAGTATGACAGCGGTGACTTCACTCCTTGAGAAGTATGGAGTTGATCCAAAGCAAATTGGTCGCCTGGAAGTTGGAAGTGAGACTGTTCTTGACAAGAGTAAATCTATCAAGACATTTTTGATGCCCATCTTTGAGGTACTTGGATATTCAGTAATTGCATATTTCCAGTTTTGTTCAGTCAAGAACGATAATCGTAGTAGCATTGTTTATACCCAACTACTGGAACCACTTGCTTAAAATCAATACAGTAACTGATAACCACCAACATATTCACTTATTCAGAAACTTGTACGTTGAACACAACCATTTGTAAGCATAGGGATAAGATAAAGAGTAAAGAAATTGAATACCAGTTCTGAACCACTACATCCACCTATCTTACATCTTCAATTTCCACCTTTTTTTCTGCGTCATATGCATGCACTTTTCACTCAACTATGGAAAGGCTTGCTATCATGATGACTTTATAACGAAAGTCGCGGTTACATTGTTCTGTTTCCCAATTTTAAGAATAAAAAATTGCTCCAATGCTTATTGCTTGAAACTGCGAAATAAGATTTGTTCTCTTGGATGTATAATAGCCTTTTGAATTATTATGCACCATCATAATTGTTTGTGATTTACCGATTTTCTATATATATTATTATATCATATTCTTAACAAACATTCATTGATATCGTTTCTTGTGCCTCACTCATATCAGAAAGCTGGCAATACTGACATTGAAGGTGTAGACTCAACGAATGCGTGTTATGGGGGTACAGCTGCACTATTTAATTGTGTTAACTGGGTGGAAAGTAGTTCATGGGATGGACGATATGGGCTTGTTATCTGCACTGATAGTGCGGTATGGACTTATTCCTTTTATGCACTTCTTTCAGATGAAATAATTAGAAGAGAACATTCCAACTCTTCATCACTCTCTTTTTGCTGATAATCGCCATGTACTGTATTGATTTGTGCAACAAACAATTGGTCTTTCTCCTCTTCCTGATGTTGCCACTCCCTAGTCCCTAAGACCTAACCAGTTGTTACATTTGGTAGGTCTATGCTGAGGGACCTGCTAGACCAACTGGAGGAGCTGCAGCTATTGCCATGCTAATAGGGCCAAATGCTCCTATTGCTTTTGAGAGCAAACTTAGAGCAAGCCACATGGCCCATGCTTACGATTTCTACAAGCCCGATCTTGCCAGTGAATATCCGGTAACATACATCCATTCAACTACTCTTGTTTCAGTCGTAATTTCTAAGAAATACTATCAAAGTTCTAAATTTGTGTATGCTGCTGAATGTTTCTTTTAATATCAATTGAAGAACAAATATTATGAACTGAAAGCAGTTTGGATTTTACTTTCCTAATCTGGTCAAGTTTACTTTTGTAGGTTGTTGATGGCAAGCTGTCACAGACTTGTTACCTCATGGCACTTGATTCTTGTTACAAAAGCTTTTGCAACAAGTATGCTTAAGAAAGCTACCTATTTTTGTCTTTCAGAAATTAGAATTATCACTGCATACTTAACTGTTCCATATAAACTATAGGTATGAGAAGTTAGAGGGCAAGCAGTTTTCAGT
The DNA here is from genome assembly GCA_026545765.1 of Plantago major. NCBI lineage: Eukaryota > Viridiplantae > Streptophyta > Magnoliopsida > Lamiales > Plantaginaceae > Plantago > Plantago major. The sequence continues at coordinate 48,861,052 of CM048842.1, read as the reverse complement.
GAATGATTTCGCATATGTTGTGTTTCATTCTCCATATAACAAGGTAGTTATTTACTGACAGAATGGTTTTTGAATGATATTCTCTTTTATAGTTGTAACTAATGTATCAACTTGCCGGAAACTTTTCTGATATTTTGATTGAATACTTTCAGCTTGTACAAAAGAGTTTTGCAAGATTGATGTTTAACGATTTCTTGAGGGGTGCCAGGTGAATTTTCCTTCATCCTTTTTTTCCCTCTTCTTGAGGCTTCTGCTTAGATTTCTTTTCTTTTTCCTCCTGGGCAGCTCCATTGACGAGGCAGCTAAAGAGAAGCTAGCACCATTTTCATCATTAACTCATGACGAAAGCTACCAAAGTCGTGATCTTGAGAAGGTTTGAATTGCTGCTCATTTGTTTCCTTTCCTATTGGCTTCAATTTCTATATCAATATCTATATCTAAATCATATGAACTTCAATAACTATTTAGTTTATATATATATATATATATATATATTCTTTGCCTGATTCAGAGGGAGAAGAAGAGACAAAAATTGGAACAGAAATATCATTTGATTCGTCGATCCTCAAAAAAAGAAATAAGCAAAATTCCATTGTTGAGTGACAAATATATATATAAAGTTTTAGCACAATTATGTATATCAAGAAGTTTAAGTCATATATTTAAACACAAACAATCAGATTACTAAGACTTTTAAATCCACAGGCATCACAAACAGTTGCAAAGGCATTATATGATGTGAAGGTCCAGCCAACCACCCTAGTGCCAAAACAAGTAGGAAACATGTACACTGCATCAATCTATGCGGCACTTGCTTCTCTCCTCCACAATAAAAGTAGCTCTCTGGTAAGCTTTACAATTCCTGTTAAAATGTCTCTTTCGGCTTTGTTAATGACTATATAGTCAATTATGATCACTTGTCTGATGGAGACTTGACAATTTTCTTCAGGATGGGGAGAGGGTGATATTGTTTTCGTATGGAAGTGGTCTTGCTGCTACATTGTTTTCTGTACGCCTTAGTGAGGGTCAACATCCTTTCAGCCTGTCAAACATCGCAACTGTTATGAATGTTTCACAGAAGTTAAAGTCAAGGCATGAGGTATGATTAGCTTGTCTTAATACCCTTTTGCAGTAATTTGCAAATTGCAAGCAATAGCTCAGCATTGTGATCAGAGTCATAACTTCGAGATGATAGATACATTTTCCTTTTATTTTTGGCAGTTCCCACCAGAAAAATTTGTCGAAATCATGAAGGTGATGGAGCATAGATATGGAGGCAAGGACTTTGTAACGACAAAGGATTACAGCCTTCTTGCTCCTGGTACATACTACCTCACCGAAGTAGACTCAAAGTACCGAAGATTCTATTCCAAGAAGCCTACTGAGAATGGCACCCTTACCAATGGTCACTGAAGATAGCTAGGCAAGAATGGCACTCTGTTCAAATTGTCTTAGCACCTGGAAAAAAAATAACAGCCTTTCTTTCTTTGTAAAGCATTAAGTCTGTTTACAAAGTTCATTCTAGTATCCCGGGATTCGTGGCTATTTTTGGACTCTTCGTCTTTCTAAAAGAAGAATCGAAGATGACCATGATATTCCGGGATATATTCTACATTTGGACGATATTATTGTGGTTCCTACATATTTGTATTTGTGAGAACTTTGATTCTTGATATGATAATGTAAGTAATTTTTGTCTACGAGGCTCTACTTCAGTGTTGAATGACTGGAGAGGATAGTCCCTTTTGGTACATGTATAGAGGTTGTTTGTTCCTTATATTACACATGCCGATTAGTAGAGCAAGTAGGACGTGCTGTAACTTTTCGAAGAGACTGTAAACGGCAGTAAATTGTTACTAGCTGTGTAACTTAACCTGAACATTTGAACGGCTCGATGGCATAGGTCAACCTCAAACTATGAAGGACAGAAGCATGATATATCTGTTAGATGGATTGGAAGTTATCAACACAAGCTCTTGCCAAAGCTGGCAAGTGGCATGCATTAAATTCTCAACTAAATTGACCGGCTAGAGTTAAATCAATATCAATACTTGTTACATTATAAACAATCTAGTTTATAATAGTAGGAAAGATTGAAACGATCAATAAGCAACCTTTTCTAATATAAACACAATTACCTTTACATGAATGTTGCTCTCGATTTAACACCACCAAAATTGACCAGTCTCCAAAATATTTTGAACCTTCAACTCATTTAAGTAGGAGATTTCCATACGGATTTTTCACCAATGAATACAATTTGAATCACTCTTTTAATCCAAGGGAACCAAACAAATCCATAAACGATAAGTACAATACCCAGGTACTAAAGTGTGTATTGATTGGTAGGTATTTTTATACTGATTGGTAGGTACATTCTGTTGATTGATATATACTATTTTTGTTCGGTAGAGAGATTTGTTTGATTTTGTTAGATGAAAGTTAAATACCATTTTATACCGATTGGTAGCCCTCCCGATTCAATACACAAAGGATTTTAAGCTCTCACTTTGCCTAACAGTTACTTGATCAGGTTTATGAATGAGGCTTTTACTGTTAAGTATTCGAACCAAGATTGCAATAAAACCAATCAACTACTTGACAAATAAAATCACCAATCAAAGCAATAAAACACAAACACAATTTAACGTGAGAAGATAACAGGAGTAACTTCATTCATCTCACTTTCTCTTCATCACTATCATCCTTTGATGGATAATAGCTCCAGCACACAGTGCTAGCATCCCTCAACACTTTGAGACACCAACTAAATTCAAACAATGTAAGAACTTAGTTGGATTTAACACCTTTGTTAACATATCAACAGCATTCTTCAAGTACACACAGCCATCATACGCAGATTTAATGAAACCAATTTCTTCCATATACTCACTGAACTTTCTGTACCACTGCCTGGGGCTTTGTTTTAATCCATAGAGAGAGTGAAATTCTGAGACTCTTGATATTCAATATCATGACAAGTGCTTAGTGAATATGCCGCCATGTTGCTAAAACCATACATATTTGTAGGTTTAGCCGCCTCTCTCTATCTCTTGTCAGCTGGAAGTTTCTGATTTCTTCTGTAACTGGTACCACATTCCTTCTTGTGTGGTTTCTATTCTCAGTAGCTGGTTGTGTAACTTCTGGAGCTTGTTGTTCCTGTGTAGAAAAACTAGTTGTGGTAGTTGGACTAGCATTAATCCTGTTATTAGATCTCTGTGCTGTATTACTCCTCATAGGTGAGCTTTGTGATACTTCAACTCCTATGAAGTTGTTAGGCTAATCACTTGCATCTTCTTGAACATGAGAATCACTCACTACTTCGTGGTTTTCTTTAACTTGATCATTTATTCTCATAAGCTCCACCTTAATCTCAGAATCTTTAAACTTCTTCATATCAGTTTCCAGGTGATGATCAATGTTCTTATGTGGGAACACATCTTCTTCAAACATTACATCCTCACGATAACTACCTTTTGAGCATTCTTCTCAATTCACCATGCTTGTATCCTTCACACCCTTAGATAGCCCAAGAAAATGCATTTTAATGCCCTTCGCTCAAGTTTGTCCTGCTTGCATGTACATAAGCTAGACAACCGAATACTCTTAAATGTGAGTATTCCTTTACAGCTCCATACCACAATTCATCAGGAGTTTTCATCTGTATGGCTGATGATGGAGTTTTATTGATTAAGTAACACACAATAGTTACAGCTTCACCCCAGAAGGACTTAGGAACTCCAGCTTGAAACATGATGCATCTAGTTCTCTCTAGAAGAGTTCTATTCATCCTCTCAACTAAACCATTTTGTTGAGGAGTACCAGGTATTGTTCTGTGTCTCTTAATACCCTTATCCATGCAGAACTTGTTGAATTCCTTTGACAAGAACTCTAAACCATTATCAGTTCTCAAAACTTTAACTTTCAAGCCCTTTTCCAAATTCTCTGCACACCACTCTTTGAATCTAGAGAATGCATCACTCTTGTTTCTCAGCACATACACCCACACTCTCCTAGTGTAGTCATCTATCAGTGAAAGAAAATATCTACCTCCACCTTTTGTCTGCACTTTTGCAGGTCCCCATAGATCTGCATGTATGTAGTCTAGAGGAGCATCACTGGTATGTACACCAGTTGGGAAGGGGGTCCTTTTAGCTTTTCCCATAATACATTGCTCACAGGTTTTTTGTTTCTCAATCTTGCTTGTATCAAATACCTGCTTCTTCTGCAACTCAATCAACCCCTTCTCACTTACATGTGCCATAGCTCAATATCATCCATACTAGTAGCTACATATGCATCACCAATAATCACCCTACACCTCATATAGTAGAGCTTATTCCTCCTTATGCCACCCATGACAGCAGATGCATCTTTATTATACACAGTAAGCACACCATTCTCTGAGCTAAATCTATACCCTTTATGCTCTAATGTACCAAGAGAGATTAGATTTCTTCTGAGATCAGGAATATACCTAACATCTGTGAGTATCTTCACAGATTCATCATCCATTCTGATCTTTATGTCACCAACACCTTGAATGTTGCATATTATATCATTCCCCAGCATAACTGTGCCTCCATAGCTAACATCCAACTTGGTAAACCACTCCTTATATGGACAAATATGGAATGTGCATCTAGAATCAAGAACCCATTCATCGTTAGCTTGATCTGAGACATTTAACACTCCTCCTGGGATATTTATCACCTCATCTGTGATATTTAACACATCCCCATCATACTCAATATTCCCTGCAAATTCCTGGGAAGTATTCCCACCACCTTTATTGTCCTTTTGTCTCTTTAGCAAGAAACAATTTTTCTTTAGGTGACCAGGTTTCTTACAGTGATGACAAATCCTGGTTTCCTTGTTTGCAAAACCACCACCAACTGGTGCTTTTCCATTGTTTTTCTGATACTATGGTTGAAACTTAGGCTTGTAGTTATTGTTCCTGCCCATGAGACCCTCACCAGATGCCTCTACCTTAGCTGTCTCCTTTTGTTGCTCCTTCTGCCTGATTAAACATTGAAACTTCCTCCAATGTAACCTTCTTTTGGCCTGTGAATGCAATTGCATCCCTGATGCTCTCATAAGACTTAGGTAGAGAATTAAGCAAAATTATTGCTTTATCTTCATCAGGAAGCTCTGAATCCTCAATGCTATCAATCTCATCAAGAGTTTTTGTTGAACATAGCCAGTTGCTCAAGAATGTTCCTATCTGGATCCATCCTGTAAGAATACAGTTGTGATTTCATAAATAATCTCCTAGCTAAAGATCGTGTTTGATACAACGATTCTAGCTTCTTCCACATATCAACTGCAGTTTTCTCCTTAGCAACCTCCCTTAATGGTTCATCACCTAAACTCAATATGATTATACTTCTAGCCTTCCCTGAGAGAATCTTTAATTCTTGGTCTTTAATTGTTGCAGGAACTTCGCTATGAGGCAACAATGCCATCTCCACGCCTTGCTGAGTCAAGATAGCCTCCATCTTGATTTTCCACAGTGCAAAATCGTTTGCACCTGTAAACTTGTCAATGTCAAACCTTGTTGAACCCATAGTTGATCAGAACTCCACAATCACTGATCGAACACAACTCCTTCTTCCCACAGACGGCGCCACTTGTTAAGTATTCGAACCAAGATCGCAATAAAACCATTCAACTACTTGACAAATAAAATCACCAATCAAAGCAATAAAACACAAACACAATTTAACGCTCATCAATAAATCCAATCTACGTCCACAGAGAATCAATGAATTTTATTACTCCACAACCTTCCTCGAACCAGCCAAGTTACAGAGAAATTGACCCATAATTACGCCTTGAATTCTACTACACAATCCTCACAACTACAGCTAATAATCACTATTCTAAACACGAAGAATAGCACAACAATCGAAGACAAAACAGCCTGTTTGATCGATCTTCTTCTTCCCAGGAATTTATCATGAATTGGTGAATGAATGGTGTTGATGCGTGAATGGCTGATCACGGGAATGATGATAATCTGGTGCTGCTATAGCCGCAAGAAACAGCAAAACTGATCAAATCCTAATTGGACCAGAAACAGGCACGTTTTCTTCTCTGATTTGGTTTAGGAAACCAACAGCACTTCTTCCAATTTGCAACCAGGTCCCTGTACTTCCAGAACATTGAAACCAAGTCCCTGTAAAACCTGGAATCTTCGAAACAACCCAAAAAACTTCACATTTACTTCTGTCAAGTTTTTGAGTCCAAGTTTCAAACAAGCAACTGAAAACAAACTTCAGAGGAGATAACAATGCTATTCTCAGTTTAACTCAAGATCATCCAAATGCTACAGTCCATACCACAAGATACATATCTCTGAACAGTGAAAATAAAACTGACCATAAGCAGCCAACTCCAGTCACTCAGCCAGTTACATGCTACGGAGAAAACAATTCACAACTGGAGAATTGGAGAATCCTAACAGTATATATACCTCAACTCTCAGGATATCATGAGACATCAATTCAGTAGGTTTATACGAATCAATTATTATGGCGAAAGCAGGGAAAATCATACTTATCTGTTCCTTATTGCTTTCGACTCTTGTTTTGAATTGTCATGGAGAAGAAAGGAAGGTACGTATATACGTAAAACAGGTTGCATAATTTTCACCAACTTTTTTAAACTCCTGGCTGTTCACTAATTTGCGTTGTTGTGTATGGTGTAGCTTCATGTTGTCTACATGGGAGAGAAGCCACAAGTAGAGGAATCAGTTGCTACCAAACATCACTCCATGCTGCATAAAGCAATTGGAAGGTAAACTATCAAATGAACGTGATAAATATAGCTTTACTACACTAAAAAAAATCCGACTGATTCTTAGAACTGGATCCTGATGGATTAGGCTGAAATCTGACTAGACAACATTTTGCAGTGCTACATTGGCAAAAAGCTCACTCATTTACAGTTATGGAAGAAGTTTTAATGGATTTGCTGCCAAGCTGACACTAGAGGAAGCTTCAAGGATTTCAAGTAAGTTGAACTCATCAGAGCCAGCATAGACGAAGTTAAACCGGTTATTTTCAACTTGCTGAAAGAAGCTAAATATATACTTGTATCATTTTCAGATATGGAAGGAGTTGTTTCAGTAACTCCAAACCACATATATGAGCTTCACACAACAAGGTCTTGGGATTTCATGAATCTTACCATAGGCAAAGTTGGAGAACCTTGTGAATCAGATGTTATTATCGGTCTCCTTGACACTGGTAAATTCACTAATTTGTCCAGCTACCGTTCTGTATCGTGCTGGTGACGAAATATTTAAGTTGTTGATACTTGATACTGCTGGTTCTAAGTTTGCGAGTGTGGTAGGGATCTGGCCGGAGCATCCAAGTTTCAATGACTCTGGTTTAGGGCCACCACCAGCCAAGTGGAAGGGAGTTTGTACAGGTGCAAACTTCACCTGTAACAAGTAAGAACTAAGAACTACCATGGAATAGGTTTCTTCAGCTTGAGTTGGGTTAAAAGCGGAATGTATTTGCACCATCACTATTTCATATTTTTAAGATGAATAATTTATGGCGATGCGGAACTGTCTACCAAAATGGGTGATAAAGTTGGCTCATTTATTCTGTTTGTTGCAGCAAAATCATAGGTGCACGTTATTACAGCTTCGAAGGCAATAATGATGGACAAGGAATAGCACCGTCCCCAAGAGACACTTTCGGGCATGGGACCCATACAGCATCTATTGCAGCAGGAGTTGAGGTAGAAGCAAGCTACTTTGGTCTGGCTGGAGGCAGAGCAAGAGGAGGTGTTCCAAAATCAAGAATCGCAGTTTACAAAGTCTGTTCGGATTTTGGATGCAGCGCTGCAGCCATACTTAAAGCATTCGACGATGCAATTGCAGATGGGGTAGATATTCTTTCAGTTTCCTTGGGATATTCCAAACCACTGGATTACTTTGAGAATGCTATTTCCATAGGATCATTCCATGCAATGAGAAATGGAATTTTGACATCGACTTCTGCTGGAAATCAAGGTCCTATCCCTGTTTCAGCTACCAATGTTGCTCCTTGGACTCTAACAGTTGCTGCTAGCTCCATTGATAGAAAGTTTGTGGCCAGGCTGCAACTTGGAAATGGACAGATTCTCACTGTAAGTCAAAAATGTCACTTCCATCGTTCCTCGCAGCATTTACAGTATCTTGAACAATTAATGAACTTAAATGCCACAAATTGAAGGGAATCATGATCAACACCTTTGATCTCAACGCGACATCATATCCATTAATCTGGGGAGGAGATGCTGCAAACTACAGCGCTGGCTCTGGTCCTGATATATCGAAATACTGCATGGCAGGTCTAATGAGTAGTGATGCAGTGGCTGGAAAAATTGTTTACTGTGAAGCTATCCAGGATCATGGTACTGCAATTACTGAAAGTAATGGTGTTGGTGTCATTTACTCGGATCCAATATTTCCCTATGTTGATGTCGCCTTTACTTGGACATTACCGGCAACAATAATCCGTCCAGAAGATGGAAAAACCGTCCTGGAATATATAAGAAGCACCAAGTGAGTGCCAATCATGACTAGGCGCCTTGTGACAATAACATAGCTAACTCAATTCATTATTTTTTTCAGCAATCCAACAGCAACCATTCTCTATAGTGACGTATGGAAAGATGCAATGGCCCCGACTGTTGTTTCTTTTTCTTCTAGGGGACCGAATGCCATTACCCCAGACATTCTCAAGGTAAGCAATAAGTATTAAGTACAATAATCAGGTTATAATCCAATATATATACTAGTTTAATTTCTTTACTTGTATATGATATGTAATTATACCAGCCTGATATCACTGCTCCTGGCGTGGACATTCTTGCCGGATGGTCTCCACTATCACCATCAAATACGAGGAGCACATTGTATAATATCATTTCAGGCACATCCATGTCTTGCCCTCATGCCAGTGGTGCTGCTGCATACGTGAAAGCTGCTCACCCGAACTGGTCTCCTGCTGCAGTTAAGTCTGCTCTAATGACAACAGGTTAAAAAAGATTAATACAATCAATGTTTTTAACCTCTCATGGACACACTACTAATGACGGAAAACACCATTTTGCTTGATACATTTATAACAACTAAAAACTTACCAAAAATTCTTTAATTCAGAACCTTTTATTTGATTCTTGTAATGTAATCCATGATTACGTTCCTCGCTGACAGCTTATGCCATGGATCCAAACAAGCATGAAGATCTTGAGTTCTCCTATGGCTCTGGACATATTAACCCGGTCGCTGCTAGGGACCCAGGACTAGTATTCAACTCATCTGAGGCAGACTATGTTAACTTACTTTGCAAGCAAGGTTACAACAGTACCGTTCTTCAACTAGTTACAGGAGACAACAGCACTTGTGCTGGTATAACCCCGGGAAGAGCCTGGGACATGAACTATCCATCATTCTCATTATACGTTACAGATGGTGAAATGATTGCAGGAAACTTCACCAGAACAGTGACCAATGTTGGTGAAGCTAACTCAATCTACACAGCAAGTGTGGATATCAACTCATCGTCATACTTTGATTTTGACATTTTGATTGAACCATCCGTCCTTAGTTTCTCAGCGGTTGGACAGACTCAAACCTTCAGTGTTAATGTCACTGGACCTGTTATATCACAGCAGCCAATTACTTCAGTAGCAATCACATGGACAGACGGAACCCATGTTGTCAGGACACCCCTAGTGGTCTATAATTACATCCCTGGGGCTCCTTACAATCTTTACTCAGATGATGAAGTCAATACTTACAGACGTTCTTCTACATATCAGAAAATTGAAAACATTGGACACTGGAATGCACATCCATAGTTTTCGGGATGAAGTACCCCAATGGTGAAAGAGGAGTAATATATGTACCACCCTTCTTAAGTGACAATATATGTTTCATAAAAATGTAACCTCATATACAAATAAACGTGTTGAAGGGATTCTAGAAATTATGGTAACTGTAAAGAGGCAAGTAACTTTTGTGCCTCAGCCCTCAGGTAATTTTAATAAGAACATAAGTGAAACTGTTTCGTGTACGTTAACAAAAAAGGATCCAGCCTGTTCCCAGTTCCAGTTTCTTCTTTCTACGTTTTGGACTTGTGAGCGCATGTGTCATTTATCCGAATGTTTCCAAGCCCCAAGAAATTAATATGGAAAAAAGAATATATAACATCCAGAAATGCATATCAGGTTTAAGTTTACCCAACAAAGAAAAAGGAGTCAGGAAATAGTAAAGCTGCTGATGGTACAACTACAGAACAATGCTGCATGATTATTTGTATACATCTGAAAGAATGATCGACCACCATCATCTCTTCCGCACTAGATATTTTGAACACTTAAATTTCTGCGTAAGCACTGTACTTCACTACCAGAGCAGCAACAAAAAACGAATCCAGTACCTTGATTACATGGTTGGTGTTTTAGGAGTGACTATGGCCGAGATAAATTTCTGATACCAAACTGTCTCTTAATATTTATTACCTATAGGCTATAGGAGTTGAAACTACGTACAGTCCCTTAAGTTTATTTTGAGATCTCCAATCCGAAATCTGGGTCCTGCTTCCTGTTCCATATGATCAGCCATTATGAACTAACCTAACAAGAAGCACCAGGTCATATATGTTAGTTTACTAAGCTTCTACAATGACTATAAAAGCATCCTTAGGAATCCAATTGATTTCAGTACTGGTTAGAACGATGGGTGAATGAGAACAAGAAACAATATAATTCTCATTCTTGTATCGAAAACAGCGATACATCTTTTGCAGTGCAAGTACTTATGCCAGTTCTCTTTGGCAAAACTGATTTGGCTTAATTAACTTTCGTTACAGTTGTAGTTTCAGCAAGATAAATAGTGCAACAGTCATTATTTTTAAGACTGGGTTATAATGTGAACTGTATTCATCGGAGCAACATGGCAGTTTATCAAAAGGATTTTATGTTGGTACGTAGTATCTGTTTGCTCCAAATATTCAGACAAATACCTGAAAACAAATTTCTATGGAGAACACAATGCTGCAACATAAAATATTACTATTTCTAGTTTAACTCAGGAGTATCCAAATGCTACTGTACATACCAAAAGACACGTCTCACTGTACTACACAAATGAAACTGAACACAAGCAGCCAACTCCAGTCACTTAGCCAGTTAAGGTCAAGACATGCAACGGAGCAACCAATCTGATACCCTAATACTATATATACCTCCACCTCAAAGTGTAAGAGACATCAACTCAGCACAGTCATACAACTAATTAGCAATGGAGAAAGCAGGGAAAATCTTACTTGTCTGCTCCATATTGCTTTCAGCTTTTGTTTTGAACTGCCAGGGGAATGAAAGGAAGGTACGTCGAACATTTTTTTTTTTTTTTTTTTTTTCCATCCACTGCCTTAATCAAGATATGCATCTGACTCTCGAGTTGTACATGTTGTAGCTTCATGTTGTCTACATGGGAGGAAGGCTTCAAGAAGATGCATCTGTTGCTACCAAACATCACTCTATGCTGCACAAGGCAATTGGAAGGTTTAATATGCATTTTACTATGTGATCAACGTGGCTTTACTACATGAAAGAATATGAGTCCGTGACTCTTTCTATTGATCTCATTCAATATATATACTAGTTACAAGACAAGAGTATAACTAAACTAGGATTAGGAATTCTACTACAATACTAAGTATAACTAAACTAGGATTAGGAATTCTACTATAATACTAACTATACTAAATATTCTATTCTAATATTTACATAGTCTAACACTCCCCCGCAGTCGAAACGGGAGGTGGAAAAAAGTTGAGACTGTCCCTATAATCTTCAAAGAAAACCAGCTGACGAATAGGCCAATGCTTAGACAAAGCAAGAAAAGCAAGACTCAGAACTGCATTTAATCGCTTTGGTTGAACTACCGGGCTAAAAGTCTCGCCACAATCAATGGTATACACTAAATCTGACAGACTCTTAGAATTGGTCCTCGATGGATTCTTCTGAAATCTGACTAGACAACATTTTGCAGTGCTGCATTAGCAAAAAGCTCACTAGATTACAGTTACGGAAGAAGTTTCAATGGGGATTGCAGCCAAGCTGATACTAGAGGAAGCTTCACGAATTTCAAGTAAGTTGAATCGGAGAAAGTATACACAACATTAAAGTAATTATTTGCAACTCAAGAAGCTAAACATATTTCATTAAATCAGAAATGGAAGGAGTTGTTTCAGTAACTCCGAACCGCATGTATGACCTTCACACAACAAGGTCTTGGGATTTCATGAATATTACCACAGGCAAACTTGGAGGTCCTCGTGTCTGACATGATTATCGGGCTCCTGGACACCGGTATTGTACTTGCTTTGTGAGAATTTTTCATCACACTATATATTGTCTCTAATTCAGGTTTGTGAAAATCCATAGGGGTCTGGCCTGAGCATCCAAGTTTTAACGACTCAAAATTTGGACCACCACCAGCAAAGTGGAAGGGAGCTTGTACTGATGCAAACTTCACATGCAACAAGTAAGCACTATCCTGTACAAGTTTAACGAAAGTAGATAAATAGTGAACTAACTACATCGGCAATTTACAAAAAGATCATTATAAAGTATCAGGAAATATAAGATGCAGTAAGAGAAATGCTGCTGAAGTTGTTTAAAGAAAGATGTTAAGCATCTCTGGCAGCATAAAATTGTCTGACAGACACTTCTTGATATGATCCTTGCAGCAAGATCATTGGTGCACGCTACTACAAGAGTGGAGGCGATTCTGATGAACTAGAATTAGTCCCATCCCCAAGAGACACTTTAGGACATGGGACCCATACGGCATCAACAGCTTCTGGTGTTGAGTTAGAAGCAAGCTACTTTGGCCTGGCCATGGGCAAAGGAAGAGGAGGCGTTCCCAACTCGAGGATAGCTGTCTACAAAGTCTGCTGGTCAAATGGATGTGCTTCAGCTGACATACTCAAAGCATTCGATGATGCAATCGCAGATGGAGTAGATATCATCTCAGTTTCCTTGGGATCTGATTGCCCATCTGAGTACTTTGAGGACCCCATTGCCATTGGATCTTTCCATGCAGTGAGAAATGGAATTTTGACATCAAATTCTGCAGGAAATTCTGGTCCATACCCTGTTTCAGTTTCCAATTTCGCACCATGGACCCTGACCGTTGCAGCTAGCAGCATTGACAGAAAGTTTGTATCCAGACTCCAACTTGGAAATGGACAGATTCTCAATGTAAGTTGAAACATTCTCTTGAATTTTGTTGAACTAACGAGATGACAGACTACTCATCAAGAACTGGGTACGTACCGCCTGCTACAACCAACAAGGCGTTATTATGCGCCAGAACCAGGCTGCAATTAGTCTAGGAGGAACCCCTTTTGCCTTTTCTGAGCAGAACAGGTATATAGTAGTTGGCTGTGATGAATTTGAGGCTAGGGCGTAACTTTACGAGCGGATGTGTAGCACTATGTTCGAGCCCTGATGATTTGGTTGAAGGGGAATGTTCGGGGATCGGATGCTGCCAAACTGCCATTCCAAGGGGTCTACTGGGTTTTAGTTCGATCTTTCCACTCTCAACCAGCATGTAAATGTTTTCCCATTCAACCCTTGTGGCTATGCCTTTCTAGGAGATCCTGATAGCTACACATTCAGTGCTTCTGACCTGAATGGAACCAATGTACAGAGCAGGATCACAGAGAATGTGACTGTGATTCTTGAGTGGGCGGTTGGGACTGCCAATTGTAGCGTGGTTCAAAATTCTAATGGCTACGTTTGTCAACAGAATAGCTACTGTGTTGATTCTGCATCTGGTCTTGGTGGATATCGATGTAACTGCACACAAGGCTACCGCGGAAACCCATATATTAGTCCTGGATGCACAAGTTCTTGAATTTGTTTAGTATCTTCTGTGAATATTTAATGTCCATTTTACCTCGTAATGAACTAATTGATGTTGTCATATTTACATTTCTTTCGGACGGATACAAATGAATGTGCTGATAATCCGTGTCATGAACATGGAATCTGTGGCAATACGCTTGGTGGTTTTCGCTATGCTTGCCGGAAGGGATACTTGGGTGATGGTACAAGGGATGGGAGAGGTTGCACTGCTGAGGATTCTGAGTTTCCTGTGATCAAGTTCTCATTAGGTACTTATCTTTTATGTTTTTCATTTGCTTGCAAGCGGAGTCTATGCCTGGTATAGTGGTATAGATCTTTGATCTCTTCAAATAAGCTCAGGGGCAGGATTGTTTCAAAGTCATAGAACTAATATGTTGTGACACACGGGATACGATAAACGAAAAGGTTAATTACAGAAATACCTCATCTAAGAGTCTGAAATTACAATTTCCACCAAACATTTTTGCACACCCCCCTGCCGTTAGTTGACTGACGAAGTCAACCTCAGTCAACGTTAGTCAACAAATCTTACTTTCAAACCCCAGTTGACGGTTGACTTTTTTAATTGACCGACTACCGACATCATAATGACGTCATTAATAAATCGTGAATATTCGGAATTGCCCCCATCAACTTTTACACTATAACCCCTAAATCTCCAACACATTCACTACACTACTTCACTTTTCTCAACAATCTCCCAATATATTCCACCTTCATCTTTCACTTACACCTACAAGATCTACATTTTCAAGGTACAATCGGTTAGGGTTCTTGTTTTGAGTCCTGCAAGAGATTTATCAAGATCGACTAGTATCAAAACAGATATTGTAAAATAGATCTACAGATCTTGGTCACATTTAACTCCACCAGAATAGTTTCGAAGGAATGGTATCGTCAATGGTTTCAAATTCTTCATTTTCAATCAATTTTCTTACTTTCTTCTACTTCTATTCCGTAACTTACATTTAAATTTCCTTATTACTTTTTCAGAAAAATCTATGTTTTTTTTTTCAATTTGAATAATCTTACTTTGGCACCACTCGAGGACAGAGTTGGAAACTATCAATCTTTATGACGTCATAAAAAAATTTGCCGATGTAATTTTTTTTTTTCAGAAAAAATATTTTTTTACAAATCTTACTTTCAAACCCCAGTTGACGGTTGACTTTTTTAACGGTTTGACCGCATTGACTCGTTGACTGACGGCGAAAGTTAACGGCCATGAAACCCTGAGCAAAGTTCAGGGGAAAAATTGTAACGATCTTTCGGAACCCTAGGTTTCAGGGGGGAATTTGAAAAACGAGAATCTTACAGGGGTGAAAGTGTAATTAACCCAAACGAAAATGAAATTTCGATGGAGGCTCGAAAATATATTTTAATAGAGTTTCGGTATTACAAGGATTTTTCGAATGCTTGCTGAAGCTATTCCATAATTTTACAAGGCTTTGCTATGCCTATCTAAATTTTTCTTATACTTGTCGTTGCGAGAAAGTATAGAATCGATGATTTATGCTATGCTGATCTAATTATATGATGGACATTAAGCCTTTATTTATAGTTGTACAAAGTCGGT
Organism: Plantago major; assembly: GCA_026545765.1. Classification (NCBI taxonomy): domain Eukaryota; kingdom Viridiplantae; phylum Streptophyta; class Magnoliopsida; order Lamiales; family Plantaginaceae; genus Plantago; species Plantago major. The sequence goes on along the minus strand of CM048842.1, from coordinate 48,845,535 downwards.
TGCTACTTCTTCATTTTTCTTTAGCCGCCATACTAGAGCCTTCCTGCTGCCTTAGTTGTGTAGATTGAGCTGCTTGCTGGATCTTTCTTCCACCGCCATGCTAGAAGATTGGAGCTACTAGCTTGTAAGCTGCTTGCTTGCTGTATTTATTGTTTTCACCGCCTTACCAAATTCTGGAAACTTGAAAAAATGAATTGCAAATTACAATATTTTATCACCCCCTCTTAATTTGCAATTAGAAAGATGTCTTTGAGCTGCGAGATCTTTTCCGAGCTAACTTCTTTTGTAAAGCTATCTGCAAGTTGCTCTTTCGTTCACGAACTCCAATTGAATTTCTTGCATCTGCACTAAATCTCTGATAAAGTGATGTCGAATTGCTATGTCTTGAAACCCGGAAGGTCGATCCGGGTCGACCCGGTTCAACCGGTGTTCGGTAGGTCAAGCGGGCTGAAAACCCCAAAACTCAGGAAAATTCGTCACCCGCTAAAAACCGGGTAACCCGGCAAAAACCCGAGTCAAATTAAAAAAAAAAAAAAATTGAATCTGACCTAATATCCCTAAATCACTTTCTCCTTCACTCTTTGTTCGGTATGTTTCTTCTCTCCAGCCGAAATAGCAGATTGCGTCATCTTCTTCGATTAGACTATTAACAAGTTAGACGGGCTTTTGCACCTTATTACTTATTAGCATTGGTCATTTGTTATTGTAAATAAATTATTAATAATTTTATTAGACTAATAGTCATCTATCATTATCAATTGAAACTGAAAAATGTATATGTTGAGTATCAATTCATTCAATTGTAAGTTGAAAATGTATACATTGAGTTTTTAACATATATTATATTTTTTATTTTAAAAAATATGTAAGTAGGTTGACCCGAATTGACCCGGTTGAAACTCCCTCAATAGGTAGGACGGGTCTATCGCCGGGTGTGGGTTTCAAAACATAGCGAATTGCGATGTGCTTCGTCCTTGCATGAAAGACAGGGATTCTCGTCATTGCCATAGTCGGCATATTGTCGCAGAAAATTATAGTCGGGGCTTCTTGCTTTTGCTGAATGTCTTCCAGAACTCTTCTTAGCCATACTGCTTCACATGCTGCTTCAGTAGCTGCAATATATTCTGTTTCTGCTGACGAAAGTGACACCGTTTTCTATTTTTTAGAGGTCCACGAAACTATCTTTGTGCCCATGCAAAACACATATCCTGAAGTGCTTTTGCTATCATCAAGTGCTCCGGCCCAATCACTATTTGTGTAGCCGACAAACTTGTTATCTTTTTCTTTGATATAACGGATGCCTAATTTTCTCGTACCTTGTAGGTAGCGAAGAATTCTTTTTGCAGCAGCATAGTGTAACTTACTCGGATCTTGCATAAATCTCGAGATCAGGCTAACTGGATAGATAATATCTAACCTTGTATTCGTGAGATATATCAGAGAACCGACTAGACTTCTGTATATGCTTGCATCGAACTTATCTGCACCATCTTCTTCAACTTTTCATTGACTGCAAGTGGAGTTGGTATCGGCTTGCAATTTTGCATATGGAACTTCTTCAATATTTCTTCAAGATATTTTTCTTGAGAAATAAAGATATCCCCTTTCAATTGGCGAACTTGAATCCCAAGAAAGTATTTCATGAGACCCAAATCACCATCTCAGATTCGTGCATCATTGCTCATTTGAATTTTTGTACTATTTCGATCTGCTCTCACGATATCAAGTCATCAACGAAAGACAAACAATAAGAAAATCTTACGCACCTTCTTTCTTTACATATAGTGACGGTTCACTCTGACTTCTTTGGAAGCCGTTTCTCTGGAAATATCCATCGATTTTACTATTCCAGGCTTGTGGTGCTTGCTTCAGGCCATATAAAGCTTTTCTGAGTTGATAGACTTTGTCTTCTTTGCCTTCGACTATGTATCCTTCCGACTGTTCGACATATACTTCTTCTTCCAGTTCTCCATTGAGAAATGCAGATTTAACATCCAGTTGATATACTGGCAACTCCAATTGTGTGGCTAGAGCTAAGACGATTCTGATCGACTCTATTCGAGCAACTGGTGCAAACGTCTCATTGAAATCCCCAGCTGCGTATGTTCTTAAAGCAGGTGTGTCTTATAGTCATTTCAACAAAGTCTGTTTTCCATAATCCTCGGACAAGGTTCTTAATCTAAATTGTAATAACAGTACAATTTAACTGAAACATAGAAATCTTCCACATAGTATATGGTCCCTGTCTCCTTGATTTTCATGGTTCTAAACAGTTCATGTGGAGCAGGAGCTATTTCAACTAAGTAATATTTTTGGGTTTCCTTAGTTTACAATGTATTTAAAAATTCAAGATCTGAGCAAAGGCCAAGATCTTCAAATTTGTCACGTGTTTACTATGTCATCATTTTGTTTGTCATCAGGTTGTTGGATTGGATCTTGTTGATGATGAAAGCAAGCCTGAAAGAAGGCCTACGAAGCATATGCCAACTCCCGCTCAGTGGACCAATATATTTAATCCTGCATTTTCATACTATGCATACTACTGCTATGCTAATCTCTACACCCTTAACAAGGTGCACATCTTGGCATTTTCATTAAGGTCATTTTGTAATGAATGTGGTCTGTACTGTACCCCTCTCTGTTTGTCTGTCGAAGTTCCTTTTCTTTGTTGGCTCTTTTCATATGCATGGCTTACTCCTTTGCAACTTACTGTAATGAGTCTAATGACACTTCAAATACAGTTAATTAAACTTAATTGTTTGAAGCTATGAATTGTGTTCACAAGGGATTTGTTGTTTTCAGCTCCGTGAATCAAAAGGCATGACGACTATCAAATTTCGGCCCCATTCAGGAGAGGTGAGCAATATCATCCAAAGACTAACATTTTTCGACACAATAGGCCGGTGACATAGACCATCTAGCAGCAACATTTCTCTTGGCTGAAAATATTGCTCATGGATCAACCTTAGAAAATCACCCGTCCTCCAATATCTGTACTACCTAGCCCAGGTAAGCAGAACAAAGAAGTTTAAATGATGCATGTATCCTATAGCTTCTATATTTCTATGGTCTGAATAGGCTCTTTCTTTGAATTCAGGTTGGTCTGGCAATGTCTCCTTTGAGCAACAACTCATTATTTTTGGACTACAACCGCAATCCGTTTCCCATGTTTTTCCTTCGCGGGCTTAATGTCTCACTATCAACTGACGATCCATTACAAATCCACTTGACTAAAGAACCTCTTGTGGAAGAATACAGTATAGCTGCTTCGGTGAGTCTTCTTCACCTGCAATCTTCCTCCGATGTTGTGAAATTGTTGTTCATCTAATGTTCTGTATTTTTATGCAGGTCTGGAAGTTGAGCTCATGTGATTTATGTGAAATTGCCCGTAACTCCGTATATCAGTCTGGTTTCTCACATGCTTCAAAGGTATGCCATGAAGTGGCCTAGGATGAAGCCAACTAGTGAGCCTTGTGAATGGGGGGTGGTGGTCCATCAAGGAAAACCTTTTAGTAATTATTTATTTGTTTTTGGCAGTCGCACTGGATTGGAAAGGAGTACTTCATGCGAGGACCAGATGGAAATGATATCCACAGGACAAATGTTCCCCATATAAGGCTTGAATTTCGTGACATGGTATGCCTGAATTTCCTATGAGTTCATGTACTTGTTTCTTTTTGATGAATAAGCCTTGAATATCTCTCATGCATGAATATCTTTTTTTGAAGATATGGAAAGAGGAAATGCAGCAGGTCTATTTAGGCAAGGCCAACTTTTCCGAGTTCATCGATCCATGATTTGTTGGCTAATATGCATGCCAAGCATCACAAGAATCATTGACGCAAAGGTGACTGGCTATGGCTACTTGCAGCTAAATACTGAAGTATCATTTTGATCTTATTGGTGATTTATTTAAAACTTGTCAGCTCTATCTTATCACTTTCAGATATAACTAAAACACCAGAGTCCAGCTCAAAATGCAAATACCTGTATGCACAGCTGCAGGAACTGAAAACCTAGACAATGCTTGCGCGTTAGTCACTATATTGACAACTCTCCTAAGAGGTTGGAGGTACCAGTAAAAATTCACTTTCTGGGTGAGAGCCATGAGGATGACGATGTGGGGGTTATAATGGCTCCCCCAACAAAATAGACTAGTACATGGTTTGCAGCAGCACACAGGATGAGTTTAGAATAAGATGGCATATAAGTCGCACCTAGCCGGGCTTGTGTAATACTGAGTTCAACAACAGTACCAAACTAAATGGGAAATTAAGATTTATCTATGGATGTCCTCTATGTTTTGCTATTAGTTCTATTTTTTACCCCTTATTCCTATGTAGTTTTTCCCCTTGAAGATGTTGAAAAATATGCCTGGGATCAATCATTACAATAACGGGTATTTGTTTCAATGCTGAACTGAAAGGACTGCCAAATTGGCAAGGTCCAACATTTTATTTCCATGAACTTGTATTTTATAGGCAACAAGGAGAACAAACTAGGCATGAATCCAATCGGACAACTTATTTCTTCATCAATAAGGTCGTATGCAATGTTACATACATAATCCCCAATCAAAGACTCGAGCTGAGAAACTTCTCCATCACATGTCATGGTATTTATCCATCGTCAAGCAGATAATGCTTTTCTTGACGCATATCAAACAAAAATGTCTACTTCATTGCACTAAGAAGGGCGAACTGTGAAGTATACGCACCATACGCCCCAACACCGATTCTAAATAATGTAAGTAAATCTATTTATGCAACCATGTTAACTGAAAAGTGGGGAATCTACCAGCAGAACTGTGGCATGTCATGCTTGTACTTTTTTGTACTGCTTAATCTCCTTAATTATTCCTTCAGCAAGTGACGTAGCATCCTCATTCTTTCCAAAGAACTTCACAAATTCCATGTCTGGATCCATCAGATACCTGCAACATAGGCAAAAGCTATTAAATTAGAATTCAACATGATAATCTCATACTCAGTATAGTTCAATCATTCATGAAGCTTTTCCTTTCAATATCTTGGGGAAACTGCTTCCACAAGCAGGGTATTGTAAAACCATGTTTTTCAGCAAATATTAACCTATGGCCAGTCCTGCCAATCAATCAATGATGATTGAGTGAATCAACGGCCACCGCTACTTTCTATATCATATCACAGGACACGGCAATATGGTTCTTGATGTTTGATTTGGATTCTACTTGTAATACAAACTGGGGCCTGACCTGATAGAACTTGAGCTTTACTAAGAGACCTCATCGTGCTAAGAGTTCAGAGACTTAAAACTACATGAGATTACTTCAAACAGAACTTGAAGGAAAAAGAGCCATGTGGTGCTAGCAAGTAGCAGCAGAAACAGCAGAGCTAAGTGATGGAAGATATACTTACATGACTATTGAGTGATCGACAAGATAGTCAGAACCTTCTTCTTCTGTCTTCATGTAGTACACACGATAGCCCTTGGCAGCTTTCTTGACTTCTTCCGGGGTACCAGTAAGGCCGATTAATTTTGGGTGAAATTCTGCAAAGTGGAGAACAATAAGAACAATTTACGGGAACATGAATATTTCACTCAGTCCAGGTGTGAATTATTTGCAGACCTTTGATATATTCACCGACTTGCTCAACCGTGTCTCTTTCTGGATCAACTGAAATAAAGATGGGTACCACTTCCAAACCAGCCTTTTCTTCTGCAAATTCAATTGAAGAATACTCATACTCCAACATGGTCTGTCGAAACAAATTTAATACACAGACAGTTCCAGAGTGTGTTGAGGAACACATTGTACACGAAATGACTACCTGCCACTGGACATGCATATATTTCCAGCCTGGAAAATCAACGACTTACTTATTTTATCGATTGATAGAGCCAGCTTTTGAAGTTCATCTGGACATATATCAGGGCAGTGAGTGAATCCAAAATAAACTACGTTCCATTTTCCGAGAAAGCTCTTCTCAGTCACAGGTTTCCCATTGTGGTCAATGAGGTTAAACGGCCCTCCTATCAATGCCTTCCCAACAGAAGGCTCTTGCCTTACTTCAGTTGAGGCTTTGTATATTCCTGCATGATAGCGCACGCGTGGAACACCAAGAACAACAGAAATATACAACAGAATGTTCGAAGATCAACTTTAGAGAACAACATGGTAACAAAAGAAGACTGCAAAAGGAACACTATATGATTATGTTCGGATAAATTTGTAAAAAAGAACTCAGTATGATAAGGAACCATGAAGTTGTATAAGTACACATGCAAGGCAGTTTCCAAATATGTTTGGATACATTTTTTACCATCACCCAACAAAAGAAAATAGGCTCCTCTTTGCAGAGTATATGAATATATCAAGATACATGCATATCTTGTTATGCCCAAACTTGAGGACAGAATATCCACCAGAAAAAACAAAGCTGTCACAACTGTCTTTGTGTTTCTCAAATTAGACCTAGTCAGACTGTCAAACGTATTCCGCAAGAATAAGGCAAGGAAAAAAAACAGATTACAGATTGAAGCTTTCCAACTATTTCATTTTCCAACTCATACAACACCTAATCAAAGTTCCAAACAATATCATCAGCATTAATAGACCACCAAAAGACATTCAGGCTATCATGAGCATCAATAGAACACAGGAAACCCTAAAGCCTTTAGGTTCCACATTCCACCAAAACGAGAACAACTTGCACAAGTAAGATTTCGTACAATAATCAAAACCAATTTCTTATAAAATCTTCATATTATGATGGAACATATCTCAAATGGTTTCTGCTAAATAGCTTGAAACGTGCTAAAAAGAGGAAACAAGTTCTCAAGTGAAAAATGAGTGTGGAACAAATTGCATATCCTCCAAGAGTATGACCACATAAAAACAGCAAACAATAATCCAACTCACCATAAAGATCTAACCTTCAATATGTCGTCTCTTTTCTCTGTCATAGTAAAACACCAGTCCTGCTCCCGTACATAGTAGCAAAAACAGGCTCATCCAGGAAACCGGCTGTTGCCAAATCAAAAACAAAACCATCACACCCTGGCACCTTATCCACAATAAAGTGACTGAACAGGAACAAAAGTTCACTATGTAGTAAACAAAACCAAAACCTACAAAGTATTGTTTAGCGTCACCTTACACCTTATCAGCTAGCTTATAACTTAACTGGATATGCAACGCGAAAGCCAAGCTACTTATAGATCAACTAATTTGCAAAGCTATTCCGAACTAGCATACGCAGACTAGCTGTATTCATTTTTACAGAAACTGCAACTTATTAGCTGATTTGCTAAACAAGTCCATTCAGATCAGTTGATCTCTCATTCCCGTCTGCCTTATCACCTTATCAGCTAGCTTATAACTTAATTGCATATGCTACACGAACGCCAAGCTACTTATAGATCAACTAATTTAACAAGCTATTCGAACTAGTATACTGAGACGAGCTATAACCATTTTACAGATACTGTAACTTATCAGCTGAATTGCTAGACAACTCAACTCCAATCAGTTAATCTCTCATTTCCGTCTACCTTATCACCTACATCTCACCCTATCAGATAGCAAAACATAGCCAAAACGAAAGGAAAAGCACCTTATCAACAACATCTCACCCTATTAGATAGCAAACATAGCCAAAACGAAACGAAAATCGAGAATGAGAAATTACCCCTCCACGAACATTCTTCCCTTGCTGCTGCTGAGAATTATTATTCGATCCGCCTTCTCCATGTCCATTACCAGATTTCCCCTCCGCAGCTGGTTCAGTTGACAGACCGGCACCTGAAATGCTAGATTTAACCTCCGCAGCAGGTCCAGTAGACGGACCGGCACCTGAATTTGACATGCTAGAAGATTCCTTAACCGATTTGGTGGTGCTGGTGCACAAATAGCGACTATATTGAGATCCGTGTTGAAAACCATAGAAGGAAGGGGATACAGGAGAAATGGGTGAAGTGTGGAGAGGCTTTTCGGAGACGAGAGTTCTGGTAGATTGAGATGATGATGATGATGATGATCTGAGGAGCCAGCTGGAGCGAGAACGTAAGGTTCGTGTAAAAGCTGAGGAAGCCATTGTTGGATTGATTGATGGAGATGGTTTGATGATGGTGAATTGGTGATAGTGAGTTTCTTCGACTCTAAAACCCTAAAACTTGCCGGAGTTTTGATTCAGTTTGCCACTCGTTTTAGTTGCTCTGGTTCCTGCACGATACATACTCTCATTTTCTTTGGAAATATTGCAACTGCCCCTTTCGGAAAAAGTATTATACTATATATTATAATGGTTATACTATTTTGTTTATGACCATATCTGAAAGTCCAAATCAAACATCACGTATTTTGGTATAGACATCGCATAAATAAGATGCCAACATTATAAGATGTCATGCCAAAATATTAACTACATAATAAGTTTCAATAGCAAATTATAAGATACATTGTCGACAAAATACATGACCAAATCCCAACCACTAACACCAAAAAGCTCACATTACAACAACACCAGTTGGTTGTCTCATAGCAATAAAATAAAAAAAAAACTTACATTACAACATTGATTGTCCCATAGCAATAAAATAAAAAAGCTCACATTACAACACCAACATAGCAATAAAACAAAAAAGCTCAAACAAATGCACCATTCAAATACAAACACAGAAACATCAGAAAATAAACTCAATATAAACATCAAATTGAATCATCCCCAAATGAGTATAAATCAACGAATTAAATGAGTAGACATCAATTAGATCGATAATTAGCATACACACACCTCACCATTGCTATTCAACAGAAATGAGAAGTAGAAGAGGACGAGATAATGAGCACGAAGGCGAGGTGCAAGCAGAGAGCTTGAGGCGCAGAGGCAGAGCGGAGGAGAAACAGAAGTGACTGGAGTCTGGAGAGATGTCGAGAATGAAGAAGGCGATTAAGATTGGACGGAACAAGGAAGAGACTAGAATTGGGCTTTGCGTTTCTATTTTGTTTCAGTCTTTCTGAAAGTGACCTAAATAAAGAGCAGCCCAATTTCGAAATTTTAAAAAATAATTTTTAAAAAATAAGGGCTGGGTCCGCCCCTGGTTAAGGATAGTTGTACAATACATATTCTTTATTATGGGAAAAACAAATGAAAGTTACATTATAAAATTTGTGAAAATATGTGTGCATAACATGCGAGTTCAGTTCAACTCGCTTTGAAAACACAACGTAAGAGCTTACAATATGAAATCAAACACGTGGACATAATTTAATAACAATTGAATCGGTAAAATTATAAATCTACTACTAATACTAAGCAAATACTTGGAAGTAGTTATTAGTCCATAAGTAGTTTTTCTACCACTTCCTTAATTTTAGGCTATATAAAACCGTATCCATATATTACTATTCATAGGAATAATAGCATGTATTCAAACTTTGTGATTTCGTCTGTGATTTTTTTAGTTCTTTTTGTATATTTTTCAGATAACTTTATAAACAGTAATGAGAAAATAATATTTTTTATCAAGTTTTTAAATTCGTAAAAAGTTTATATGATTAAAATGGTGTGTTGATCTTTTTCTATTATATGAATTCAAATTTTAAAATAATAAGAATGTCACGCGGGTATCCGCGCGTCACGGTTACTATTGCATAATTAATTAAAATTGTAAATTGACGGAGTTAACACAACGAGTCCGTCTTGCGAGCAACCCCTACATATTGGAGAGTCCCAAAAGTCCTCTATAACAGATAAACATAGACAATTTACCCTAAAAACTAAACAATCTAAATCCAAATATGTTGATTTTTACATCAATTGTCTAAATTTATCATCAATTGTCTATGTTTATCGTGAAATTGTCTATGTTTAACATGCAAACATTGGTAATAACCTATTTATCCAATTAAAACACAATATTTTTAAAAATAAACATGAACTTCAATTTCATTCGTCGACCAATAAATTTCAATACACAAAATAATAAAAAATCAAAATTTACAACCTATAAAAATAGGTATGTCTTTCAAAAACATTTAATACATCTTCAAAATAGCTTTTTTCATACTCTTGACTTGTTCGACCCCTTCTTCCACGCCGTCTCAATTCACTACAAAAAAACAGGGGTTTAGCAACGGACTTGTCCGTCGCTAAACCCCTGTCGATCCGTCGCTAAGGCCTTAGCGACGGATGGACGCCCGTCTTAATGACGAACGTCTCTAAGGCGAATTAGCGACGGATATTTATCCGTCGCTAATTCGCAACGGATAGGGCGTTGACCCTTCCGTCGCCATTTGAGACGGATAATTATCCGTCTCTAAAAATCCCCGGATTTTTAGAGACGGATAGTTATCCGTCTCTAAACGAATTAGGGCTAGTACGCCCTAATTCGTAGTTTAGCGACGGATAAAACCACTGTTTTTTTAAAAAAAAATTAAAAAATTATTTTATAATTTTCACCTGTTTTTTCAACCAATATAATAGTGATATGTCTCAAAGGGGAAATTGCATTAATTAACAACAAAGATTCGTCAAAAACAAATTATCCAAAATAAAGTCTACATATCCGAATAGAAATCCAAATATCCAACAAAGTAAAAAGTAGCATAGTATCCAAAACAACACAAGCAACTAAGACGAGGGGCCGGGGGTATTCAGGCTCATATACAAGCGGCAGAGCTCTTCGACCCTCTGATTCATACGAGCCTGCTCATCCCTGAGAGTTTCAATCTCATTCTGAAGAGGAGTCACTGCTTCATTCACCATCTGCTCGACCTGCACCTGTGTGTAAACATCACCATGTCCCTGAGATTGCTGGGACACGGAGAAGCTCTTCTCTGCCAGTGTCTCGCCCAAACTATCAAGACCATAAACCTGACCCTTGTTGTCGGGTGGCTTGACCTGTAGAAAGATCTGGTCTTGTTCTTCCACGGACAACTCCTCACCCTCGAGCAGCCTCTCTGCAATGATCCGCTCCACCTCACTCTGTAATAGTCAAGTGTATACGAAATGAGCTACAATTTCATATTTAATTTATAATACACATGCATATATAACTGTGACACTTAGCAAATACACATACCGCAATTAGCTCGGACTTCTCGTCCACCCAAATGCCGTTCTTCAGCTTCCCCCTCTTCATTTCCTCTAGGCAAGTCTTGCGTTTGTTCTGGTTCAGCTAAAGAACATTATATATTGCAACAAGTAGTTAGTAAGTTGGTAGGAATGCAAACAAGTGGTAAATTGGTATAAATGAAAGCAATACACACATGTGTACAAATCATGTTGTAATCAGAACACACATATACATACTTACCGACATCTGGCGATCAAGGATAACAAAGTTGTGACTCAGAGTGATGCTCGGCAGAGCCCTTACCATCTCGCTGGGCCAAATTGCCTGTTCTTGAAGGACTGATCCTCGATGGTTGTAAGTCTCTAATATTCTAGCCACATAGCCCACTCTTCGTCTCCAATATGCCTATACTGTGGCGGCTTTCCTTTGTTCTCGGTATTTTTCATGTCAGCCACCATATGTCTATACAGATCAGAGCCCAAACTCTCGAAAATAGGCCACATCTTGGGAATAAGGCCAGTCGGAATGTAGTATTTTTTCTACATTCCAATTCCATTCAAAGTAAAAATTAATGCCCCAAGGTTACAATTTCAAGATAAACAATGGTGCATTTCACCCAAGTGGCTAACATACCACACAAATTGTCCTAGAATTTACTAACACAATGGTGACTAACATATCACCCAAGTAAGTGGCTAACATACCACACAAATTGTCCTAGAATTTACTAACACAATGGTGACTAACATATCACCCAAGTAAGTGGCTAACATACCACACAAATTGTCCTAGAATTTACTAACACAATGGTAACTAACATATCACCCAAGTAAGTGGCTAACATACCACACAAATTAGTATACTAGTTCATTAATCGATAGAACAACAAATAAAGCATTGTAACATTTACCACAACAAATTGTAACATTTAAGCTTACCCGAAGCTCATCAAAGTAGAAGTGCTTCGTCTCAGCCTTGAGTTTGCTCCACTGTTCGCCTCCCTGGACCGGCAACTCCCTCCTAAGCTTGAAAATCTCATGCAGGTCATCCGAAGATTGCTGAGGCCACAATCTGCACTTATCAATGAGATATAGAAGAGTACATATATTTATTAGACAATTCATGTGACATATATATAAACACTTATCTTAAGTTATGTTCTACAAATGTATATATAATACTTACTTCCTCCTGCCATTAGGGAACAACACCAACTTCCCCTCCCACGTAGCACCATCGACGATTTATCTCAGATAAGGACACCATTGCCGGTCTGCGCCTGGTCCATAACCACCACCAGACGTCCCAATGCTCGAGCCGCTGGCAGTCTGACTAACATGAGAGTAGCTACTCGATCCACCAGGGCTACTCGATGCACTATGTGGTGAACCCTGGGTCCCACTAGACCTGGGAATCTCGTAACTGCACTTTCTTTGGCGCGACATCTGCAAAAAGCATATGACAAACACAAACAAATTGTATTAGTATAAATTAAGACATGAATTGGCATGTAATGGGAAAAGAAAGCATATAACAATTAAGATACATATAATCTACCATACACACATACTCTGATCCTCGTCACTAATGGTTAAGTCTACATATATGTCTTCGTGCAGGTCAATGTACTCATCACGAGCATCTACAGGATTTCTCGCTGTTTCATCGACAACCTCTTCTTGGCACGAGTTGGTAGTTGATTTGTCCTTATGAACGTACTCAACTCTAGAGCGGGCTTGTATGTGTATCGCTGCCAACCAAATCCCTAATTGCTTTTAGGCTCGATATTCAATGAACATCACTGACGCGTTCGAGCCGCCAAGATAAAAGGCTCGCACTTAGTACGGTACCTCCTCCTATGGTTAATCTCAACCATTTGATATTGCTCGTGCACCTCGCACTATTTCGACCGGATCATACCAATGACATCAAATGTAATCTGTTCTTTTCAGAGGCACACCGACATATTCTGGCCTCACAATTCGTTTAAGTTTTCCATAGAAATCAAACAAATCATCACCTCCATCTTGATCAGCCCCTTTCACACACACCCCACAATTGCTAGTAGACTTGGACGTGTCAGAATCCATTGTGTGAAATCTAAGACCATTTACTATATACGATGGAAAAACGGATACTCGACTGAATGGCCCCTCTGCTAAAGACTCTAAGTAAGGACATGTGACTTGGTTTAGAAGATCTCGGACATAGTCCCTGAACCAATTAGGAAATTCAATTGGCAACTTCTCTTCAAGCAGTTCTTCAAGTGTGTCATCTGCCATATTTGGATCCATCTTCAGACAACGCTTTTTGAAAACACTGTGGACATGATGACATGATTAGATAGTAGTTAGAAGTTCAAATTTATGTGTTATAATAAGTAAGCTGCTCACCTAGCAAAGATCTTCATAAATTTATCAACTTTAGCACAGTTCGAGAGGACATAATAGTGGGCTGCCTTCACCTCCTTATCTGCACCATTCTCAGATTCCTTTCTCCCATAGGTCTACCTGAGATCCTAAATATTGAAAGTGCAACTTCATCATCCTCTTGAACTTCATACGTGTCTGCATTTCTAGCCGGCCTAGATGCCTTAGTGGGCATGTGGTCTCCAAAGTAATAGCTGCAGAAGATGGAAACTTCCTGTCTCACGTATGCATTGGCCATCGACCCTCAAAGCTACCTTTGTTGCTGTACGACTCTTCAATTTTCCCAAGTACCTGTAAGTTGTATATATATTTAGGTAAGATAATGTTCCTTGGGAAAAAAGAACATTTTAAGTAAATGGATGCCTTTATTACACACCTCTCGAATGGATACATCCATCGATACTGAACCGGTCCAGCAAGTCTCGCTTCATGTGGGAAGTGAACCGGCAAGTGCTCCATAGAATCAAAGAAGCTAGGTGGAAAGATACGCTCGAGCTTGCATAGAATCAATGGTATGTTGCTTTCAAGATTTGCTAACACTTCATCCTCAAGCACCCTTGAGCATAAATTCTTGAAAAATAAGCTCAGATCGGTGAGAGCGCTCCATATAGGCTTAGGTAGTAGTTCTCGAAATGCAACAGGGAGAAGCCTCTCCATGAACACATGGCAATCGTGGCTCTTCATTTTTGCTAATTTTATCGTTATGCTTCTCCGACCCAAGTTCAGTTACTTTCATAAGACCCAACCTATCTATCTCTGCAAGTATCTGTGCATCAGTAAGTCTTGTCGGGGGCCCTTTCATTTCTACTCGACCCTTTAAGAATTGAGTCTTGTTCTTCCTGAACAGATGATCCTTTGGTAGAAACCTACGATAATCAAACCAACATTCCTTTCCGCTCTCCTTCAGTCTAAATGCACTACTGTCGTCCAAACAATGTGGACAAGCATTAAAGCCCGCGGTTTTCCTTCCATATAGCATGGAGTAAGCTGGAAAATCACTCACGGTCCACAGTAGTGCTGCTCTCAAGTTGAAGTTCTTCTTCGTTGACACATCATATGCTGGGATACCTATTTCCCACAACTCGATCAGCTCCTTGATTAGGGGCTGCAAGAACACATCCACCTTCTGTCCTGGATCATATGGACCGGCACTAAAGCGCCAAGAAATGAACGGTTCCTTCATGCACTCACCGGGGCAAGTTGTACGTGTCAAGATAATCACAACAAGAGTACTTCCCACTTCCAAAGGGTTAAAACCATCCGCATAAAGGCCCAATCAGACATTTATAGTTCGCAAACTCCGGATAGCTCTCGTCAAGTGTTTCCATGGGTGAGTCGATGGATGCTCCATTCTACCTCTACCGGATTACTCTCTCCTTGTGCCACCGCATTTTATCAAAGACAAGCACTTGAAGCGCATAACCTCTTCAAACGAGGTGCTAGAGGGAAATACCACATTTTCTTATGTGGGAAATTTTTCTTCCGACGCTTTTCGAGGCGCCTCCTTGTAACGCTTTGTACCGTCCTTACCACGTAACTTGCATTTCAAGAGATCTTTATCCTCCTCCCAATAAATCATGCACATATCCTCACAACAATCTATGGTTTCCATGGAAACCCCATCCTCGTGATCTTTTCTACCGGTAAAAGTCAGGAACTAGGTTCGTTCGACAAAGTCGACATTACTTGTACCCATTCATTGATGCTCGATTCAGATTGTCGCCATTAGCCTTACAACTCATTAGCCGAGCAACAATAACAATTCAAAGGTGCTTACACCCGGATAAACCGGCTTCTTCATGATTCCATCAAGTCGAAGAACACGATCCTCGTGATTCGGAGGCTCCTCCCATCCCCTACATCGGCTCCCTGGTGTCCATGAACTCTGGACCCGCAAGATCATATACCATTTGCTCAACCCGTTCATGATCATTATTAGCATAAGATGTAGAAGTATTTTGAGTACTTCCCATCACATATGTAGAAGTATTTTGAGTACTTCCCATCACAGTTTTCTGCTTTCTTTTACGCTTCCCCAAATTCTCATAATCCATGAACGGCTTGTATGTCTCACCATGAGAAGTCCATACCTCATACTCAGCGACAAACCCCTTACGTTTCAAGTGTTCCACTACTATTTCTGGAGGCAAACATTGCTTATTCCTACATTTATACTGGGTGCAAGGGCACTTCATCATCCCCCCACTCAAACAAGTAGTCTGTGTCAGTGCAAAAGCAACGAAGGCATCAACCCCTTCCACAAAACTAGGTAAAACTCTGCCATTAACTATCCTTTGGTACATCCATGAACGATCGGTATTCGTTGAATAATTATATAACCTGACACGTTTGAATTAATAAAAGATCGAGGTCTGTCATTTATTAAGCTAATTAAACTCATACTTATAAACATTATGATAATAAATCAATTTCCAAATAATTTAATCAATTACACAACCCCAAGCTTGAAAACACGTCAACGACCTTACATAATATAAGTTATACTAGCTTCAATTTGAGCATAATGTTTGGTTTTATATATCAACTACTAATTACTAGTTATACAAGCCTAAAGACAAAACGGATAAAACTCATTATCCTATTGCAGCCCCCTCCTTGTCACGTGAACCACGTCCTACCACAGAAATAGCATTCCATCAGATCTACATCCTCCTCCCAATACAACATGCACATGTTCCGACAACCGTCTATGATTTCAATAGACGACCCCAACCCCCGCCTCTCCCTCCATTGATCATATGTCATGGACGGTGCTGCCTTGTTTCTGCATGTTTCCAATGTGCAAGGACACTTTATCGACCCCCCATTTACAGAAGTCGGAGTGTCATCGCGTTTACTTCAACCCCTTTTACAAAACTCGATTGAACTCTGTCATTTAGAGTACGACGGTACATCCATGAACGATCGGTGTTCATTGGATGATTGTATAACCTGATATGTCTGAATTGATTAGATCGTATTTTTTCAACTCGATTCCCATTTCTTGCATGTTATAAAGTTTTTGTCTCTTACCAAAATTCCCATTACAAATAAAGCATTCCAACCCTTTAATACAAATTTATAAATTATAAATTACATACATTTTACGAATGTAATCACCAAATGGTATCAATACACTCCATTAAATTCTCATAATCTATAATCTAGTACATGTATAAATTTATCAAATCAAACAATTGCACATCTTAATTAACATACTTAACATACTTAAATCAAAACTACTACATACGTAACATACTTAAATCAAAACTACTACATACTTAACATTATACTAATTAACAATTCAAACAATTGCACATCTCAAAAGTTAATTAACTAGCTACTAAGAATCCAAGTACTACATACTCTCCATTTACATGCAATTGCTCAAATTAGTCCAAAGTAATAAAATCCCCAAATTTTAAAAAGTAAGGGTTTACCTTCGAATCCGGAGAAAATAGCGGATGAAATTTGAGATTGATGCTAGAATTGACCTCCTTCTATCACGAGCTTCGAATAGACACCAAGAATGGCCGAAATGGTTGAGATTTGGACGGGATTCGATTTGGCCGAAATGGAGGAAGAAAGGAAGAAGAATGGAGGAAGAAGAAGAAATGAGGGAGAGGACGAGGCTTCTGCTCGTTTGTGCAGAAAATCTAGCGACGGATTCGCCTATCCGTCGCTCCGTCGCTATAGCGACGGATAGGCGAATCCGTCGCTAGATTTTCATTTTCCATTTTTTTTTATTTCTTTTTTCATTTTCTTTAAATTTTGGTCAACTATTCTAGCGACGGATATAGTCGTATCCGTCGCTAAATCTAGCGACAGATACGACTATCCGTCGCTAGAGTTAGCGACGGATTTTATCCGTCACTATAGCTAGCTAACGACGGATAAAATTCGTCGCTAACTTGGCGTGGCTAAACAGGGGCATTCTTGTAGTGATTTTTGTGGCCAATCAATTTCTTTGTTCGACCACACTTTTTACAAAAACCTAATACATATAACAAAAACATCAAAAAACATAGACCATTTATACAAAAAACTAAACCATTCAAATTAAAACATAAACACATAATAACACAATCAACACATAATAACATAGACAATTTATACTAAAACATAGGCCATTTATACAAAAAAAAAAAAAACTAAACAATATTTAATGCATTTATCTTCTCACAATAAACAAAAAACAAATAACAACATAGACAATTTCTAGTAAAACAAAGGACATTTATACAAAAAACTAGATAATTTTTACTAAAACATAGACAATTACTAAACCAGTAACACATAACAATATAGATAATTTATGCTAAAACATAGTCCATTTATACAAAAACTAAACAATATATAACACACATATCTTTTCACAATAAACTAACAATAAAGAACAACATATACAATTTCTATTAAAACATATGACATTTGTACAAAAAAAACTAAACGATTTTTACTAAAACATAGACATTTACTAAACCAGTAACTCATAACAACATGCATAAAAACATAGAGAATTTATGCTAAAACATAGTCCATTTATACAAAAAAAAAAAAAAGACAATATATAAGACACTGCCACTTGTAGCTTCGTAAAGATACCAACATAGCCAAAACGAAACGAAAAGCACCTTATCACCAACATCTCACCCTATCAGATAGCAAACGTAGCCAAAATGAAACGAAAATCGAGAATGAGAAACCCCTCCACGAACATTCTTCCCTTGCTGCTGCTGAGAATTATTATTCGATCTGCCTTCTCCATGTCCATTACCAGATTTCCTTCTGCCGGGTTCGCTTGATGACCGCACCTGAACTAGAAATGCTAGATTTAACCTCCACAGCAGGTCCAGTAGACGGACCGACACCTGAATTTGACATCCTAGAAGATTCGTTAACCGATTTGGTGGTGCTGGTGCACAAATAGTGACTATATCGAGATCCGTGTTGAAAACCATAGAAGGAAGGAGATACATGAGAAATGGGTGAAGTGTGGAGAGGCTTTTCGGAGATGAGAGTTTTGGTAGATTGAGATGATGATGATGATCTGAGGAGCTAGCTGGAGCGAGAACGTAAGGTTCGTTTAAATGCTGAGGAAGCCATTGTTGGATTGATTGATGGAGATGGTTTGATGATGGTGAATTGGTGATAGTGAGTTTCTTCGACTCTAAAACCCTAAAACTTGTCGGGGTTTTGATTCAGTTTGCCACTCGTTTTAGTTGCTCTGGTTCCTGGATGATACATACTCTCATTTTCTTTGGAAATATTGCAATTGCCTCTTTCGGAAAAAAAGTATTATACTATATATTATAATGGTTATACTATTTTGTTTATGACCATATCGGAAAGTCCAAATCAAACATCATGTATTTTGTATTGACATCGCATATTTAGCTACAAACATCGTATATTTTGTTACAAACGTCACATGTTTAGAAACGCATATATGCAAGTATAATGCATGTTTATTATACACACGATGTTTGAAGTTAAATATATGTTTGTATTTAAATATGTGATGTTGAATTGGCCTCACCGAGATATGATCTCTCGCAGAAGTTTGTATTTATTCAAACTCTAGATGGTTATGGATAGTTGTACAATACATATTCATTATTATGGGAAAAATAAATGAAAGTTACATTTTAAAATTTGTGAAAATATGTGTGCATAACATGCGAGTTCAGTTCAACTCGTTTTGAAAACACAACGTGTTAGAAAATTTGTTAGATATTTTGTTAGGAATATATGTTTAGGTTTTGATCAGCAACATGATGACTTATATTAGTCTCAGAAAGGTGATTAGTACTCTTGGTTCACTTGAACATTGTAAAAGAGGAAATCCACTAAGTATGATAGTCTAGCTAATCTTGTATAGGATGTTAGGTCTCAAAATGTAATTTTTATTTTATGAAGAGAAGACCAAGAAGAAGACATCCAAGCAGAACAAGTTCAACGACATTGAAGATTTGAAGAAACTGCACAAGATTACTGAAATAGTTTTACAGATACCTTGGCCAGATATCTTGAAGACACGAATAGTTTTAAACAAGCTATGTCACAAGAGATATCTAAGAACTGGAAGGTTTCTGAAAACCAGGAAAGTGCCCACAGATATCTACTCTCAGATACCTTGAGCTTTAACCACATTTCTGAAAAAGAAATATATTGCAACAAAGTTGTTTCAATAAAGTGGTATCTGAAGATTAAAGATAAGGACGTGCAAAGAATCAGATAATACTAGTCTCTGATACTGAGCATAGTTCCGTTGGCACTACAGGATAAAAGTATAGTACAATGCATTAAATGCACGGACAAAGATGTCTGAACAAAAGCAACAGTAGCTTCTGAAGAAGAAGACAAACCTGCTACAGTACTATACACAGATATCAATAGTTTGAATTTGATTTAAGCCCAACGGATACTATTCAAACGGCACTCAAATTCATCTATAAATATCAACACTTAGACAGCTTGAGAAGACACAACCTGAAGAACTTACTGAACACCATTTACACAAGCAAACTACTTATCCTCAAAGCTTTCTGTTGCGACCAAAGCTCTTGATCTTAAGTAGCACTAAAGTTCTAAGTGTCCTGATCCTAAACAAGCACTGCTATCTGTGAAAGAGTTGAATTGAAAGATCATGTATCTGAGATTCATTCTCTTGAACATTTATCTAAGACTTGGGTCAGTAGAAAGAACAAGATACCATACATTGAAAAGTGTATTAAGTATACTTGATTCACAGAGCTATCTGATTAACTGAAAAGTTAATTAAAGAAGCTCATCTGACAACTCAAACCAAAACCAACACCATCACCGGCGTGGAGTACAGGAAGTACTTAGTTTGAGAAACTAAGGAATAACTCCAAGGTTACTGAGCACAGGAAGTACTTAGCTTGGAAAGCTAGGGAATAGCTCAAAGAGGTTTCTGAGTACAAGAAGTACTTGGCTGTGAAAGCCGGGGAACAACTCAGGGGGAACATTTGGTTGGGAACCATCTGTTTAAGGAATCTTATAATAGGATTTTTGTAAGGTGACCTCAATTATCTATTCTAGTGAATTCTAGGTCTTTGGAAGACCGAAGTGGATTAGTTGGAGGATTACGCCACCTCCAGATACCACTATACTTGCTGTGTTATCTACTTTGTTGTACTTACATTTCAGCAACACACACACACTTTAACTGTTTCTACACTTATCTATCTTAAGTCTTCCGCGCTCTGAATCTAAGTATCAGATATCTGAGAAATAGTTTTTATCGACAAAAGTTTTAAAAGACTATTCACCCCCCCCCCCAGTCTTTTACTTTGCCGTTATCTGGACCAACAAGTGGTATCAGAGCAGGAGGTTCACAAGCCTTCTGCACTGAACCTAGATCCCCAGATAGGTGAAGGAACTTTGTCCATTTACGAGGACTATTTAATTTGTGTGTTAAGTGTGCAGGAATGTCTCTGAGTGATGCACCCGTTCTCAAACCAGAGAACTACGAGAAATGGAAAAATAACATGATGCTCCACCTTGAAGCTATAAGTGACGAAATGATCGAAGTAATAAGAAATGGCCCAATAGTCATCCAACAACTTAAACAAGTCATGGAGGTTTCTAATGGTAGAGACAGAGATCAAAGCGAAGGATCTTCACAAACTGATGCGTCAACAAGTGGGAGATCTACTAGTCAAGTTATTTACGCAAAAGCTCAGAGAACTCGACATCGGAAGATGCCAAGAGAAATCGTCTGGATGGTCAAGCTCAGAATATCATCATCGATCTACACCGAGCACATACAGTAAATCGTGGGTGCCAAACGGCGAAGTTGCTCGCAACCGATTGAAGAAATCAGGCTGAACTGAGAAAACCAAAGAAAACAAGTTCGAAGTTCTCAAGTTGAAATTTCAAAATTTCAAACAAGGACCCACTGAAACTCTGGAAGAACTTGATTTCAGATTTACCACTCTCATGAGTGATATGGCAGCACTTGGGGAAAGCAACAGATACTCTCAGTCAGAAAAGATTAAGACTATTGTCAGAAGTCTTAACCACAACTGGGAGCATACTAAATTCTTTTATTTTAATCAAGGCATGCCAAATATCACTCCAGTGGAACTCTTCTCACATCTTGCTACGGTTGATTATGAGACAACACAAAGAGAACAAACAACTGAAAAGTTGCAGAATATTGCTCTAGTTGCTCAAGGAACTTCTGAAAAGAGGAAAAGCAAGGAAGAGACTGAGGATGCTCTTGCTGCAAAGCAAATGAGAAAATATGTCAGTCGAGAAATTGAGAGAAGAAAAGCCAAAGAGAAGCTGAAAAAGCATCTAGGCTCAAACTACCACCAGTACAAAAATATGCAAAGCTCGCTGAACAAGCCACCGTAAAGCATCATGTACTGAGGAAGTAGAAATTGGAAACGATATCTGCTTCTATTGTCAGAAACCTGGTCACTTCAAGAAGGATTGTCCTGCCTTCAACAAACTAAGGACATGTGACAAGAAAGATAGAAGAATCTTCAGAAGAAGCCAGAAAGATTTATTAACTAAAGAAAGAAAGAAAATCCAAACTCAACTAGATGCTCTAGACTATGAGACAGATTCTGAAGATGACAATTCAGATGACTCAATCTTACCATCACCAGAATTATGTGGAGTTACTCATGATATAATCGACTTCGGCCTCAAGAAGAATGAAATGTGTGGAGTTGCTGAGATTGATGGACCAGACATCTCTAACATAGAAATCTGTCTTATGGCTGATGAGGTAACACATACCTCTTGTTATACTTATGAAAGTGATGAAGAAGAAATAAAAGATCTAGAAAATCTCAGGAAAGATCTTGACATCTATGAAAGAGAATTTCTAATGATCCGAGCTACAGCCGAAAATCTTGAAGAAGAAAAGAATTCTCTTGCAAAGGAAAATTTCTCAATTAGTTAAGATATCTGAGAAAAAGGGTGCTGAAAATGCATTTCTCAGAGCTCAGATATCTGAGACTGAAAAGTCACATAAAGAAGCAATGGCTGAATTACGAAAGAAATATGAAGATCTTCTTTCTGAGAACAAGGAACTCAAAAAGAAAGAATTATCTTTTCAATCTTATGCCAAAGCTAGTGACACTCTTACTGAAGTACAATCTTACTTAAGAGATCCTTCAGAAAATAAAGGACTTGGGCTGAATACACAGACAGATTATTCTATCACTCTGAATAAGAGTGAGGAAAGAAGAACATTTATAAGTACTTAGCAAGATGGTTCCCATGCAATCTATAGTATCGGTCAGAAGACGAAGATTGTTGACAAAGGAAAGGCAGTTGCGACAAAACCTTTGTGGGAAAAACAAGTCAAAAATAAAACTGATGGGCACGTCTCTGAAAAGAAACACAACACTGAAAAGTGTAAACACCCACAGTGCTATGTCTCTCAGAAGGGTAGAATTGCAGGAGCTGGCAAATTCTCTCATGTCATTTAATCTGGAAAGAAATTGGGTCAACCAGAGACTAGCAAAGCTGCTGAGAAAAGATCTCAGATAGCTTCAAGTGCTCGAAACGGTATTGGCTATAAAATCATCGGGAAATAACTTGCTCATGAATACAGACAGGAGCAAGAACGATGTCTAAAGGATAGAATTGCTCAAAGCAATTATCAGAAGTGGAAGTTGAATCAAGCCACTGAAAATCTGAATGCCAGGGCTAGAAGAAATCTGGCAAGGAAAGCTAAGTTTGCTGAAAAGCAAACTCGTAAACTGACAGTATCCGAAAGCACCAAATGGAGCACCTAGGAACACACCAAGGAAGAAAATAATTCTTAATAATGATAATCATTCAATCGTAATTCCTCCTTATGTTCCTATCGGAAAAAGAATGTTCCAAGGAAATTCATTCAAAATGGATTCCTACCGAAGATTGTTTAGTCCTCGATGGTTCCAATCAAATTGAGAACCTAATCTCCTGCTCCTGTTATGTGCGTAATGCTTCCGGACTAAAGCACAATGGTTGTTTGATAGTGGATGCGGAAAGCACATGACAGAGATAAAGCAAATCGTCGATTACATAAAGCTTGCAACACAGACCGTATATTAGATTTGCTGGAGGAGAATTAAATCCCTCTCTGGGATTTGGCAACGTCAAATTGGGAACTTTAACAATCACTGACGTATTACATGTTAAGGATTTGAAATATAATCTATTTAGCATGAGCCAGTTTGCAGACAAAGGTTTTACTATAAAATTCAAAGCAAAATACTGCAAACTAATTGACAATTAGTCAAAGCAGACAGTCTTGGTTGCTCGGCGGAAAGGAAGTCTTTATGTTGCCGATTGGGCATCTGCCACAACTGAAGAATGTCTCATGGTGAGTCAATCTGGTCACACAGAAGGGCACTGGTAATGGCACAAAAGAATGAGTCACTTGAACTTCAAAACTCTGAACAAACTTGCCAAGAAAGAGTTAGTGGTTGGCCTTCCCAAAACGTCTTTCAGAAAGGATGATATCTGTTCTGCATGTCAGATGGGGAAACAATCCAAAATCTTTTTCAAGTCCAAAACTAGACACTCCAGTGTTAGACCACTGCAACTACTACATATGGATCTTTTTGAATCATCTGTAACTAGTTATGCAGGAAAGAAGTATGGTCTGGTTGTTGTAGATGACTTCTCAAGATTCACTTGGGTTGTCTTTCTGAAACACAATTCTGACACCAGGGTGGAGATACCAAACTTACTGAAAAAGCTTGATGTCATGAAAAATGACAAGGTATCTGCAATCAGAACAGACCATGGTACTGAGTTTGTCAACCAGTACATAAAGGAGTTTTGTACCTACAAAGGTATACAACACCAACTTTCCTCTGTAAGAACACCTCAACAAAATGGTGTTGCAGAAAGGAAAAACCGAACCCTTAAAGAAGCTGCAAGGACGATGCTAATGACACCAAATAAGTGAAATTTATTGGGTTGAAGTCAGAACACAAATGCTACACTCGTAATGTATGTTTGATAAACAAGCACCATGACAAGACCCCTTATGAAATCTTGGTTGGTAGACCCCCTGATATCAAACATCTGAGAGTATTTGGTCGTAGATGTTTTGTTTTAAACAATGGAAAAGATTATCTGAGAACATTTCAACCAAAGGCAGATGAAAGTGTATTTCTTGGCTATTCCACGAGTAGCAAAGCCTACAGAATTTACAACAAAAGAACAAAGAAAATTGAAGAATCAGTTCATGTTGTATTCTATGAAGGAAGCAAGAAAACACCTCCTAATGATGAACTCTCAGAAAGGTTTAAAGAACTAATGTTGAGGGATTCTGAAGAAGAACCCTCAGAAAGGAGAAACATCATTACGGAAAGTGAGGATGACTCTAACGTAGAAAAGCATGAAGTGCCTAGTAACAACAAGATGACTCACAAACATGATGAAGAATTTCCTATAAAACTTCCAGAAATGGAAACTGAAGATGTTCATCATGAAGCTATCACTGGAAATAATCTCTCTGAAAGACATGTTCCAGATAGCTCAAACACTGAACAAGTGTCAGACATTAATTGCCTTTCTGAGGAGCAAAATGTCTTAGATACTGAAAAAGTATCAAGTCATAATCATAGTGATTCACATTTAGATCACATAGATGTTGACCCTACTAGCCCCAAACCCATGATGAGATGGATCAAGGATCATCCTGCAAAGAATGTGATTGGACCAATCAATCAAGGTGTTGGGACTAGGAGAGCAATAGCTGAAAATGCTAATTCTCTCTTTGGATGTTTCATCTCAAACATATAACCTAAAACTATTGAAGAAGCATTAAGAGACCAAGACTGGATCTCTGCAATGCAAGAAGAGTTGGATCAGTTTGAAAGAAACAAAGTCTGGAAACTAGTTCCATTTGTAGAAGGAATATCTGTAATTGGAACCAAGTGGGTTTTCAGAAACAAGATGAATGAATCGTGAAATAACCAAACAAAGCAAGGTTGGTTGCCAAGGATTCACCTGCATCAAGGCTTAGATTTTGATGAGTCATATGCACCAGGTTGCGATTGATGCAATAAGACTTTTCTAGCCTTTGCAAACTCATAAAGATTTTAGAGTTTATCAGATGGATGTCAAAAGTGCATTCTTGAACGGTGAACTTGCAGAAGAAGTTTATGTTGAGCAACCACCTGGCTTTGAAGTTTCCTCAGAAAGTAGAATGGTCTATAAACCATGTAAAGCTCAGACGGATCAAAACAGCTCCAAGAGCATGGTATGACACTTTGGCCAAATACCTTATGGAAAGTGGTTTTAAGAAAGGTGAAGTTGATAAAACTTTATTTACCTTAAATCATGATGGGAAACTACTCTTAGTTCAAGTATATGTTGATGACATCATATTTGGATCTAAGGACAAGCAACTTTGTAATGACTTTGCAAATCTCATGAAAAGTAAGTTTGAGATGAGCATGATGGGAGAAATGAATTATTTTCTAGGATTGCAAGTCAAGCAACTCAATGGTGGAATATTCATTAGTCAAACAAAGTATGCGAAAGATATACTCACAAAATTCAATCTTAAGCCTTCTGAAAAGAATGCTAAGATACCTATGAGCATTGGAACCAAAATGACCTATACTGAATCAGACAAGAGTGTTGAAGAACATAAGTATAGGAAATTGATAGGTTCACTACTTTACCTCACTGCAAGTACACCTGATATTCAATACGCCGTTGGAGTGTGTGCTAGATTTCAGACAAATCCGATGCAAACACACTACAACATTGCTATGAAAATATTAAGGTATGTAAAAGGTACAGTAGATGTAGGATTGTGGTATCCTAAAGAAAGCGGATTGAGTTTAGCTGGGTACTCAAACGCTGATTATGCTGGATCACTGCTTGATAGGAAAAGCACCTCAGGTACTTGTCAGTTTCTGGGTACTAGAATTATCTTGTGATTTAGCAAGAAGCAAAACTCAATTGCAACTTCTACCACAGAGGCTGAATATATTGCTGCTGATTGTTGTGCAACACAAATTCTGTGGATACAACAACAACTTAAAGACTATGGACTCAATGAAGAGAAAACTCCCATTTTCTGTGACAACACAAGTGCTATTGCAATTACACAGAATCCTAAATTTCATGTCAGAACAAAGCACATTGATGTTAGACATCACTTCATCAGAGACCATGTTGAAAAAGGCAATATAGAGATACTCAAGATTGGCACTGAAGACCAACTTGCAGATATCTTCACTAAGCCACTACAAGAAAGTAGATTCTTAGCCTGAAGACATAGTCTTGGACTAATGGAATTATCAATGAACTGAAAAAGTTCAGGAATCTGGAAAGGGCATCCAGAGAAGAGGTTTCTGGAACGGGCATCCAGAGAAGAGAAAAGAGAAATCTGGAACGGGTATCCAGAAGTCAAAAAGGCTAAAGAGCAAAAAGACAGCTTAAGATCTCTGAGACGGGAACTCAGATATCTGAATCACTCTACAAACAGGGAACACAAAGGAGAAGAGTACAACTATCTGCAGTCAACTTCTCTCTTGAAATTTGCATTATTTCTATCTTAATGAAAAACTTGGAAAAATCCTAAGTATAAGACAGATTCAGATGCAAACAGTGTTCTTGGTCATACAAAAACGTGATTCAGATAGCTAATAGCCAAAATTCATTAAATGGGCACAATTACACTTGCTGATTGTGATCATTGCTGAAGAAGCAATGGTGACCGTTGATGAAATTAAGCGTTTGATCTATACGGTGGAAATTAATTCACAAGAATAGTGGATCAGAAAATTCTGACAAAGCCCACTTTGCATTTAATGCCGAACTAGCTTTTGCTCACGCCTGCTTGCAAATCACAGATACGTACACACAAAATCAATTTGTATGTATTTGTCTGTTGACATTCTATTGCCATATATATAGGATTTTGGCAAAAGAAAACACTTTCGCCTAATCCAAAATTCCGACTTGCACAAAAATAGCAAAACCTTCTCTTGATTCTCTGCAAACCTTCTACAATCTCTGCAAATCAAGATTAAGTTTTTCTGCAAAGAATTACTGAATCAAATCTCTTTCAAACACCAATCCAAATTCCCTACACTATATAAAGAGATGGCCCCAAAGAATACTTCCACACTGAAATCTCAATCCTCCACTAGTACTGCTGAAAAGCAAGCACCAGAGTTGGTTATTGTGAACAACCGACTGGTAGAAGATTTTAATCCTGACCATTGGACTTCAAATCACAGAATGATTTGGGGTAGTGCCATGGTTGAGGAATACCTCACGGCTGCAATAGAAAACCAAGCCGACAGAAAGCTGATTCTTGACATGCTTGAAAAGGCACAAATCATGGGTTTTCTATCTGCTCGCCCAAGTGGAATTTCATCACTCGATGTGTTGGAATTCTACAACAACTCCAGGATAATTTTCTGTGTTTCTGAAGGCACTGCAATAGTGTCTGTCAAAACCTCAGTCCAAGGAAAGGAAATCCTTCTGGACTTAACAACTTTCTATAAGTTGTTTGAGCTTCAAAATCTTGGAAAGGATTTTGAAATAAACACCAAGGATGATGATCTCCTTGAAGGTGTTAAAGAACTATACAGTGACGTGTGTGATCTTGAAATATCAGATACACCCACTGAGTTCAAGCTTGCTGACATCCCAACCGTATATCCGATGGTTCATCGATGTATCGCTTGCATTCTTCACAGATGCTTTGATGGTCTACAAGGAGGTGCTGACCAGATAAGCCAAGAACGATGGATCATGATGTTCTTGCTGAATCAACAAGACAAATGGCTGGAAAACCCTTTTAACTGGGGAAAGTACGCCTTCATGAAGTTTGTGAAGAAGATTCAAGGCTTCGAGCCTAAAATCGCCAAAGGACTAGCTGAGCCAAAGGCCAGAGGCTATGGTCCAAGATATGCTACTTGCTGGAAAAGCTTGGCATTGAGCTCAGAGAGACGGCTGAAATAGCCAACAGTAACCTACTCTACAAATATGAGTATACAAACTTGATGAAAAAGGTTACTGGGTCTCAGAAAGGTTCTAAGAAGCGAAAGTCTGAAAAGGTATCTGAAGAAAAGGTTGCGACCAAGAAGCCCAGAACTTCAAGAAAGAAGTCTGCTGGCAAAACAGAAGACACACCTATTGAGGTTATCGATTCTCAGATATCTGCAGGTATAGCCGATGAACTCATAAATGCAGATGAACTCATCAATGCTGCAAAAGAGTTATCAACTACTGAACAAGTAGACTCAGCAAGAGAAAGTGCGTTCAGAAATGTGAAAAATACTACAGAATGCCTTGCTGATGAACTCATAAATGCTGCCAAAAGTGGTGAAAAACACCAAGCCCTATCTGCAGAAACCGCAGGAGTAATGGACCAATCAGTTTCTAATGTTGATGAGAGCTCTGACGATGAAGATGATAAACTAGTCATCTCTCAAGTCCTAGAAAGAACAAAAAGGGCTAAGGTTACTGAAATAGTAACTGGTGAAAAGGTATCTGAAGAAGAACCTACACCTCAGGTTGCTGAACAAGCACCTATAGCAAAGGTTGTTGGTGCAAACACATCATCAGGAAACGTTTCTTACGCACAACTTCAAGAAGCCCTGATGAGTGGTAATTTAGTACTGGCAGATGCTGATGAAAATGCCGCATCTAAAAATCTGGAAGAACACTCAACTGACCGATCTTCTGCTTCCAGACAACCACAACAACCACAAACACAACAACCACAACAGCCACAAGTGGTTGATGAAATGGTAAATGAACTCCATTTTGAATTACCAGCATTACAATACGCTGAAGGAAATCCTGCAAAAGAGCAGGTTCCCCAACTCGACAAGAGGGATCAAAATGAGACATCTACTCAGAATGATCAACCAGGGGAGGCAACTGAGTTGCATACTCAGGAAAGGTGTGAAGTACCTGAAACTTCAAACAAAGAAGTGTTATTGGAACAAGAAGACCAAAGTATAGAAGGGTCACGAGTTTCAGAGACCAATCAGCCTGACATGGATCAGGTAGCTGAATGGTCTAACTCTCATCTTGTGAAACTTTATGCTTATATATATCTTGTTACTTATATAATTTCTTTGTTACAGGTTGAGTTAGAAACACAGAAACAAGAGGAAGCTGAGAAGCTTGCCTCAGAAACTGAGAAGGAGGTTCCCTCAACCTCACCTCTTAAGAAATCTGAGCTTGTGCCACAGGTGATAAATTGATTCTTAAGATAACACTTTTCAGACATATGTTCATGTGCTTAATCTTTTAAAGTAAATGTTTCTAACAGGCTCCAACTGAGAAAGAGGAAGATAAGGCAGAAATGCCAGAAAAGAACCCAGAAACCAACACGATTTCTGAAGAACACATCATTGAACCTTCCCATATGAAGGTATATATATATATGAAAATCAGTGATAAACATTCTTCACCTTGGGTTATCTTAAACATCTTCTAAAATACTCAATACTTTCTACTCACAGGCTCACTCAGAAGTAGAAGTGCATGGGGACAGAGTTGCGGCATCCCCTGCACCTATGGAAATTGATGAGGCATCAAGGCCTTCATCACAAGAAAAGATTCCAGTGACTGCACAAGTCTCTGAGAGACAAGTATCTGAGCCTCCCATGGAGGTAATTGACCTCTCAGATATCTGATTTGTCACTTAAAGTTTTCTTGATAAAATTTCCTAAGTATTGTGATAATTTTAACTCTCAAGTTCAAGAAAGAAAGGTTGATGAGGACCAGACTTCCAAGTCTCCACCTCACAACAAGATATCTGAGACACCAATTGTCTCAGTAGTACAAGTCTCTGAGCCTGATGTCCATACTCAGGTAACTCAGAAACTAAACTACACTTCTATTCAGATATCTACAAAAGTTTTGAAGCTCACTCAAAACTCTTTCTTTCAGGCTCAAACAAGTGCAAAGCAGGCTCCCAATGATGAGAAAAGGGACCTACTTCCCTTCTTCAAAGCTCAAACCCTGCCAAAGCATATTCAATGCTTCAAGAAATGGCAAAGGTTAAGGTGCTCTGATCTCTCTGAAATATTTAGAATCACAGATCAACCAACCGGACGAGCACGAGCTCTTGACTTGGAGACGTATATCCATGCAATGTTCCCTACCGAACAGTACACAGTTGCGACTCTATTGCATAAGGATTTCTCCAGAGAAGTGGCGCACAGTTTGATACAAGCCTTTGAACAGGCAGATGGTCAGACAAGATTACAAATGGCATTCAAGCCAGTTTTGCCCGACTGCATCGCAATTTATACCTTCGAACAAGAAGAGGTTAATGGGCGTAAGATCACTATTCTCAAGTGATCAATCTTGTATCAAGATGATGAGGAGGAAGAGATAAACGAAAACGACTTTGATGAACCTCCCACTGACCATCACCAAAAGGATGACATGCATAAAAGGATGATGATGATGCCCCGCACTGTGGACCGGAGGAATTTCACAAAGAAATCATGCCTCAATCAATGAAAAGCAAACTGAGAGGAAAGCACAGAAATCTCCGTCTCCATCTCCTCAAAAGTCAACTCATCCATCTTCCCAACACAAGGTTAATACTGAACAAGTAGTTGAGGATTCTGAGGAAATCACTCAGAAATTGTTGAATACTCAATCCAGAACTGCTCAACTCAGACAATTGTTGGAAGAAGAACAACAGCTCCATCTTCAACTGGAAGACCAGATAGCTAAATCCAGAGACAAGCTTGACCAACTACAAGATCAATATCTGCAAGAGATGATTGCTTACTCTAAGGTTAAAGAGCTACAGGATGCTGTAAATGCTATCACCAAAGAACTCGATACTGAAGAAGTATCTGAAATTAAGCATGATGCTAAGGCTGCATCATCTTCAAAAGAAGTACCATC
Source organism: Plantago major (assembly GCA_026545765.1). NCBI lineage: Eukaryota > Viridiplantae > Streptophyta > Magnoliopsida > Lamiales > Plantaginaceae > Plantago > Plantago major. Next base: position 48,814,156 of record CM048842.1, on the reverse strand, counting down.
CTCCTCCCAAAAAGGGAAGAAACCAATCTCTGAGATGGTTGCTGAACTCGACACAATCGATGAAAATGTCCAAGAGGATGAAGATCACTGGGCTGATTACTCAGATGATGAAGAAGACAAGACTTTGGCAGAGCACCGCAATGAACATCTAGCGGTTTCACACTTGAAAAGGAAACTGATTGCTCCTGAAACTTTCAGCAAACTGCCAAATGTCCACTCCCATGAATACATGAACCGATACCAAGTACTGGCTCATCTGAAAAAGGAGATGTCTTCACAGAACAAGGAAGTAATTGCCTCCGTCCCCTCTAAAATGAAAAAGTTCACTGAGCTCGTTACTCAGAGAACAACTAGAATAGTCATTGCTCAGAAAGATCTGGGAATGATAAGGGACGATGATGCGTCTTTAGCTGAAAAAGCTTTCCAAGAGGCAAGTTACACTGTTAGAAAAGCAGATGCCATCCTAGGCCCATTGGCAGAGCTCACTGATAAGGACAATGAACTTATCAAGCAAAATCAGGAGCTCAAAGCCGAACTTCAGAAGTTGGTCACTGCCTACAATTATTTGCAAGGGCATTTTAACTCTCTCTCAGATTCGTTTATGAGACTGAGTCAGCCAACAATGACTAAGGGGGAAAGAGTGTACAAATCTGGACCTCAAAGTCAGGGGGAATGGGAAGAAGGAGAAGAAAACAAGAAGAAATCTGAGTCAAAAGTGCTCAGAGAGGAAGAAGAAACATGAAAACTTCCCAGCCACCACTCAAAATCAATGAACCCTCCTCAAGCCAAGCTGCTTTGCAAATAGTAGCTGCTTCCCAGAAACCTACTGAAGGAACTACAATGATAACAAGGGCCATGGCACAGAAACCTCCAAGGAGTACCAAGGCTCCAAGGAGAAGACAAGTTAAAGGGATTGATGAATCTTCTGAAGAAGAAGAAGGTCAAATCAAGTCCCTGGGCAATGAAGAAGGTCAGAAACTCTCACAAGATCTAATCTTGATGATGATGAGGAAACTGATGAAGATGAAGCTCCTCTTCACAGAAAAAGGAAAATTGAAAGCCTAACTGAGCCCATAGCTGCAAAGCCCCTAGCAGCTAAAACACCCTCTGGAAAAATCAAGTCTATCCAGGGTGGTTCTTCAAGCAACAAACCCAAAGAGAATTCAAGACAGAGAAGGAATAGACTGAGAGCTGAGCAAAGACAAAGTCAACTTCCACTCAGGCCAGAAGAAGCCAAAATAGAGTATGTGAAATATGACTGTTGAGGGACAAAACCTCAAACACCAACACTACTACAACATGTAACCGAATCTAAGATCCACCTCCAACTTGAAGTCCGAGAGAAGGCTTGTCCGGGTAAGAGTACCTGAAAAGACTAAGTGGGGGGGGGGGGGGTTAGAATGGGTTACCCGGATTGCCTAAGTCAATCCGGAAGGAGGCTTTACTCAAAGGAGAGATGAAAGTTCTCAATGCAATAGTAGCGGGAAAGGTTAAGATATCAAAAGATACTTGTTACTATGGAATCCTGACCTCCCTTTAAGGTCTTGGACCTTGTGCTATATTTATAGTTATCATGTACTTATGAAATAGCTCATGAGATGATGCCAAGTGTATGCCTCAGATTTGGACACCAATGCTACCTTTGGCCCATGGCCCATTAATGAATAGTAATCCAATACTAATTAATGGGCTGGGAGGGTAGTTTGGTCCTTTCCCTCTGAAAATACTATTCCGCACGTTGGGTCCGTGTAAGTCCCTCGGTCAGATCCGCATGTTTGGATGACTCTGCCTTGGGTAACTCAAGGTGTCCGGACCTTAGGGTTCCACTGAAGCATCTCAAGGTTCTCACAACACGTTTGGTCTTATCAGACGGTGGCGTCCGAGATTCTCTCGTCCGGTCCGTTTAGCATCTTAGGACTGACAGTTCGCGGTACTTGGGAGGACCAGGTAACCTCTTGTCAGGCTCGGAATTCATCCATCTAGCTTGGTCGGACCTAGCTGAAATGGTGTGCTGACTTGTGAGTACTAGTTGACCTGAGGTGGTTTCCTTTAAGACGGATCACTCGAAGGTCGGACTAGCTTTGAATGGCTTTCTTAGCCTTGATGCGCTCTAGGATACGCTCTATGGTGCCCTTAACGGATTGGACACATTTCCGTATCAACATATGTCCCCCCCAGTTTCCAAGTATCTTAGTAGAAGATAGTTGGTAACTATGAGGGATCAGTCGTGTCTGTGGAGCGTGTCCGAATCGTTAGTTTAAAAGAAAAAGGAAGAAATCCTTTTTGTCGGGATCCGTCGTCCGTGTCCTCAAGGATTCAATATATCTCTTTCCCCCCCCCCCCCTTTTCCGTGTACAGTCCGAGTTATCACATAACTGGGACTGTAGATGGAAAAGGTATTTGTATCCGAGATATATGGGTCCGAGTACGGTTAGGATCTGACGAAGTCTTTCGAGGAAGATCAAGTAGGAGGTTATTCGTTGGGCCAAATTTGTGAAATGGTCCTGATGGACCTCCAAATAGTAAATCAATGGGGTCCAACGAGTTGCTTGTCCGGCCTATGGGGCAAGATCCCGAGGGGAATGATGCGACCGTTGGATTGGAGGGCCTCAACGGTTGAGATCAAGTGACGCGACTCCTCTGTCAGGCACTAAACGTAATGCGCTGTTAGCCATCTATTCGTGAATTGTCATGACCATTGGATTTGAACAGATCAACGGTCGGGGTTTAATCCTAAGTGATGTGACGCTTGGCCTTCCCACTTTGCCCCTATAAATAGTTAGGCGATCGGTCACATCCACACTTTAGCTAAATTGAAACTCTGAGCAATCTTTAAGCAATTCAAACAACGCAAGATCGTTCCGAGCAACTGGGACTTGTAAGACTTTGGGCTATCCAGCTGAGATCTGTAACCTCGGAACATTATCCGCACTGATCGCCTGCTGAACTTTCCTGTTTGAATATTAGCAAGTAAGTACCCTTCCTTTTTGGCTTTGTTACGCTTGCTCAGATTCGCTATACGCCTTGCATGTCTAGCGTGGCTTCCCTTGTCGCCTGTAATTGTGCTTGTCTTTAGTAGTTGGTTTCGCGATACCTTTGGTTGAGATGCTAGTTGATGTGTTTCTGCTGCATGCTTATAATATGCCAATTTTCTTCACTGATGCCTTGTACTTTTATTTGGTACGTCCCGTCCGACACAACGCGTCTTGACAATGTATGCTTACTTGATGATAAATTGGTATTGGTTGTGGTGTTCGCCTGTAAATTGTTTCTTTTATTGTCGTGCCATAAGGGGCAGATCGTGGTGCCATTGGCACAGCTTCGTGTGCTAGGGTCTTGGGGCCCCTGTCCTTCTGTGTATAGAAAATCTTAGGGTTTAAACTTTTTCCCGGACCTCTGGACTTAATAAGACATATAAATAAACTCTCGGACAATAACAATCGTCGCTTCAATTCGCTTCTTCTTCCCTAGGATGTCCGGAAGCGATAGTCAAAACGTTCACGAGGTGCGGGATTATCAGGATGGAGTAGATTCGGGTGGTGAATCCGCGGACGTGAGCGTGTCCGTAGAAGATTATCTCGTGGATGTCTTATCTTCCAGAGATTCCGACGCTAGGCACGGAACCCATGAAACAGTTAATCATCCGACGGACGGGCCAGTGGTCGGAGAAGGTGTTAATAGTCCGAGAACGTTGGTCCAATCTTGGACTATTGGCGGTATGGGAGAGCCTATAGATCCGAATAAGCTTCATCTTGAACGGGCAGGCGACAGCGGGCATGAGGCTGATGACCTGAAGATGTTCGAGGCCGGAGTGGAGGACCGTGTTGTGGTAGAGACAGGTCCGTCCAACCCTAGTACATCTGGGAGACCTGATGGTGGTCAGGAAGAAGAAGGCGGAGAGGAAGAAGGTGAAGACGGGGTGGAAGAAGAGGAAGGTTCTCCCGATGTCCGTCCTCAGAGAGGTGCTGGTCGTCGGGTTGTATTGCACTCAGTAGCTGTCGCGCAATCCAGCCTTCCGTTGGTTGAAGGCCGTGGTGCCAAGGCAGCAAGGATCAAATTTCCTCGTCCCGCATCCGAAGTAGTGATAGCCGACGAGTTCGGAGAGCTAAATGCGGACGGGCTTCTTCCTACCTGTCCATCGAGGGTCCGGCCTGAGGAGATTCCGGAAATGAGGCGAAAATGGGGAATCCTTGAGTCTGTAGAAATAATGATCCCTGATCCCGGGCATGCATTCTATAACCCACCTACTGGGTATATGTGCGTGCACGAGGTGGCCTTCTCCTGTAGATGGAAGATCCCCATTGCCACAGAACTGAAGAACATTCTGAACCATATTGGCATAGGTCCGAGTCAGGTTATCCCCAAGTCCCTGGGTAACCTTATTTGCTTTGTAATTTTTTGTAAGAAAAAGGGGCAGACAGTGAACTTCGAGAACTTTAGGCAGCTCTTCCATGTTTCTTTTAGTCCGGGGAATCCCCTTTTTACACTTTTATGAATAGGAAAGCCTATAACTTCATCTCGGACTCCATCTCGTCGTTGGGGTCGAAATGGTGGGATAGGTACATTTTTGTACGGATGGCTTTGAAGCCAGGGATGTCCGAGAGACAGAGGGAACAATGGGGGCTGCCCACAAAATTCCTTAGAGAGAGTATCCATCAAGGCCCGCTCAAGAATGTTGCTCCCTGGGTGGCGGAGATCCATAAGAAGAATGATCCGCCTACCTACCCGTTCCACGGACTAATTTGTCAGCCGCTGCCATATCTATGCGGACTGACTGATGCCGTGGAAGTCGGAGGAAAGACAGATTTCAGTAAGGAGTCTAACTTGTGATTTGTGCGACTCCGTGTTTTGAATTGTCTCGTTATGAATTTTCTCTTCTCCGATATTCCAGTTGTTTCTCTGTTGTTCGTCCGTCTTCTGAAATGTTTGTATTGCTATGTAGCTTACTGGTTCGACTATATCATGTCGACGCTCGTCGAAAAGAAGAGGCAGCAGAGAGAGCAACAATCTCTGGAGGTCGCCGCTGGTCAGAGGACCAAGATTATCAACACTTCCGCTGGTCTTCCTATGGGAGATCCCAAGAATGCGGCAGTGTTCGCCGCAGAGGAGGAGAGGCGGAACAAGGAGGGAGAAGACCCGCAAGTCATGGGTGTGCCTGATAAGGGCAAAGCACCTGTTACTCGGAGCGCCGCTGCCTCCAGACCACCATCCGCTACTGGATCCGGGCCTCAACAAGAAGTGTTGATGCGGGATGCCATAACGTCCGGGCGAAAGAGAACAGCTCCCGCGGAGGCCTCCCAATCAAGTAAGAGGCAGCAGCTGGCTGCCGTTTTGCCGTCTGACCAGGCCACTCTCGACAAGGAGTACGAGCGTGCCTGTGGACTTCCCGAGGTCGAGCGGGTCGGTGGCCTCAATGTGCTATATCAGCAGGTTCGTGATCTTCTAATGGTTTTTTCATTATGTCCTTATGACAAGCGTACAACTTATGTCTATACGAATTCTTTGCAGCTTGGGTGCTTCGTCCGAGCTATGCAGTGAAAGGCGAGTGAGCGGGCTACCATTGAGCACGAGTTGTTCAAGGCGACGACCAGGTCCGCGGATGAGGCCGAAAAGGTGAAGCAGTTGGAGATGCAGCTGAAGGAGCACGAGGTGAAGTTCCATAAGCTGATGACGAGCTGGGAGGCAATCAAGGCGGACTTGGATTGGCAGGAGGGTTTCACCCAGAAATCAATGAGAGCCTTCCGAGACATGAAGGATTTCTTGCTCGAAGACCTGCAATACTCTCATCTTGAGGCGGGCAGAGATTTCCTGGGGTCGGATTCTTTCAAGTTCTTCATGGCAGACAAGTCCGACGAAACTCAGCTGAATGGGTTCTCCGCAGCAATCGGTCAACTACAGTCCAAGGGACTACTTCCTCCAGATTTCAATTGGAAGGCGGAAGGGTTAAACCCTTCTACGGATGCTAACGGCGTGGACGTTCCCATGGATGTTGTCTCGGACGATCGGTTGGCCGCTTGTGAGTTTGCGGAACTCGTCACTGAGGAGGGGGAATTGGAGATCAAGAACGGTGGACCCTTCCTTCCGAAGTGGGTGCCGGATGCCTTACGAAAGGTGTGCTTCATCCCGTTCGAGAATTACCGGGCCTTCCTCAAGGACTGGTATTACATGCCTTCCCGGGTAGTTGGTCTTGCTGAAGACTTCAACTTGTTCGAGCTTGCGGAGTCCCTTGTCGCCAAGCCGCCAATTCGCTCATCACCGATCCGCCTCAAATTGAAGAAACAGGTCCGAGCCAGCCTCCTCCCCAGTGAAGAATCCGGGGTATGCCCCGTGGAACTTATGTATTGTCCTGATTCTGCATATCTTTGTGTCACGGGACAATGCCTTGAACAATGCTGCTTTATTTTTTATCCATACTAACTGTCTGTAAAACAATATTTCTCGTAATTCCGAGTCGTTGCCTGTTTTCCGTTTTGTTTACTTCCGTTCATCGTTCGTATGTTTTACTATCATAAAACACATCTTTAAAGAACACGGATCGCAGTAGATGGCGTCCGACGTAGAAGTCAAAACCATCGTTTGCTGCGATCCTCGGACTGCTCGCCCCTTGGGATGTGTAATTCTTCTAGAAGGAGGAAGGTGGAACAGTGAAATAGTCATTATGACTACGTCTTTTCATCTCCCCAGTCGTCGGATGATCGACAAGTGGCGAGATCTTAAGGACCCGTTGTGACTATAAATAAGAGTGTGGTAATTCTTTCTCTTTCACTGCTGTACCCTTCTTCATTCTGGGTTTTGTTTTATCCGCTCTAGCCTTCCACAAAAGCCGAAGTTCTCCAAGATGTCGGAATCTGATGACGAGGAATATCGGCATTGGGTAAACTGTGCTTGTGGGCACATGCATCCTCCAATTTACCTAGGTACGGGGACCGCGGATGACCCAATCATCCTTGATTTTGAGGGAGATCCTCCTCAATGTCCGGGAACAGCTAGAAGGCGAGCCGAGGAAGAGAGGGAGCGGACGCTGAGGTTGATCTGTACGAGGATCCGAATGCAGCAGCAAGCTCGTCAGGGCCAAGGTGGTGGCTCGGAGTCCCAAGGCTCGACTTCCGGAATCTGGTAAAGGAATCAAGGCGGGGTATGCCCCGTGGAAGTATGTACTTATCCTTGGACCTTTTCATATTTTACTTCCGTTATGTAAATGTTCGGATAATTTTGTCTATAAAATTCGAACCATTTTTCCTCGGATGAGATCGCCGTCCTTTTCTTGTGTAGGCTTCGTCGGATTATATTGACGCACATATCTTTGTAAAATGACCAAGAAACTCGGACGTGGTTGATGGGCTTGTTTAGGCTTGATTGGATAAACCCGTCTGGCCCAACACTGTTCAACCCAAATGAATAGTTTAAGCCCATTGTCAACGTCGAAGTTCTGACGTGTCGGACGCCTGTTGGTTCGTTACTTCTATAAATACTCCGGATCCCTCTTGGCTTTGGTCGTGAAAATCCAAATTCCAATTTCCATATCTATTCAATCAGCAAGAAGATGATCTCTTGAATAGTTTCCCCCTCAAGACTCCCGTCCATTCTCAAGTCGGCATTCATCCTGAGCTTGAGAGTGGCGTGGGTCTAGAGGGGAAGATTGTTGAAGACCAGTCATGGAAAAGCATAGATTTCGGTTTGAATGTACATCTGTCCGTCTCCTCTGATTTCTTCCATCCCCACCTTAATGGCTCAAATCTCTCTTATATTGGACACGGCTTCCGAATTTCAAGAGTTTTAAAGCTTGATGAGGAGGAAATCTTTTCCTGTCCGTACTTTGTTTCCCCGGGCACAGGATTTGCAATGCCACGTTTTGGTGGTATCATGAGGAATTCCACCATGTTTAAACATTTTCCTGTGTGCAGGTAGATCGAGTTCCTGGCCTCCGCGGAAACCAGACTTGCCGCTCGTCATGGAAGAAGCTTTTTCCTACGGGGGAACGATCTTTGCTGGGAGATGACGTATCCCCAGAGACCTTTTCTGCCTTTTTCATGTTGCATCCGTGAATCCGGATATCGATCCGAGATTGCATATTGTACAGACAAAATTATGTATAACTCGTCTTCGTAAGAATGAAATCTCTTGCTTTCCTTGTCGTTAAATCGAACGTTAAATCTCAGATGCATAAATCGAAAAATCACAAATCGAAAGGTAGAGGTTGTATTGATTTGCCGGAAATTCAATTACAACTTTGCGGGCTTCATGGCCAATGACAAAAGGATAAAAAAGAAACAGAACTGGCGGAGTTCCGTGCAATAAGTAGTTGAAACTGGGATGACCAATCGACATGATGGAGATCCGCACAATTATCTCTATGCATAGAATTTCTGAAGGTTTCTAGCATTCCACGGACGCTTGAGGAGATGTCCGTTCTCATCTTCTAATTCATAACTCCCATTTACTTTTGCCCCGACAATCTTGTAGGGTCCTTCCCACTTGGGCTTGAGTTTTCCAATATTGTTCAAAATGTCAGCTCGTCGAAGCACCAGGTCCCCGACTTGCAAGTTAGCCGCACGAACGTTCCTGTTGTAGGTTCGGGCAGCAGTTGCCTGATACCTAAGGATATTCGCCAGTGCCTCAGAACTTTTTTATTCAAGCATGTCCAGGTCGAATATCCGAGCTTCTCGGTTTGCATTGTCTTCGAACTCTTGGATTCTCAAAGTCTCTACGGCAATCTCGGATGGTACGACTGCCTCTGAACCATATACAAAGGAGAATGGAGTTTCTTTGGTCGCAGTCCGTGCAGTGGTGCGATGCACCCATAGCACGCCTTCCAGGTCGTCTGCCCAGCTTTCTTGGGAAGTTCTCAAACGCTTCTCCAGGATTTTGACTATTGTCTTGTTTGTGGCTTCGGTTTGACCATTGGCTTGTGGGTATCCGACGGATGTGAAACGTTGTTCGATTTTGAAGGAGGCAAGCCATTCCTTGAGCCTACTGCCTGAGAACTGAGCGCCGTTATCCGAGACTAGAACTCTTGGTAGGCCGAAGCGGCAAATGATGTTCTTCCAGATGAAGGTCCGCACTCGACTTTCCGTGATAGTCGCTACAGCCTCCGCTTCTACCCATTTGGTAAAATATTCCACCGCCACAATGAGAAATTTTTTCTGTTGGGTACCCCTCGGAAATGGTCCGACAATGTCGATTCCCCACTGATCGAACGGACACGCTATGATTGACGGAATCATAGGGTTCGTCGGACGATGTGGGATGTTTGCGTAATATTGGCAATCCTGACATCTCCGGGCGTGGTCGGCGGAATCTTTATCGATGGTAGGCCAATAGTAGCCTTGTCGTATGATTTTCTGGGCGAGAGTCCTCCCCCCGGAATGACTTCCGCAGCTTCCGTTGTGTATCTCTTCCAGCACGGTTTGTGCTTCTTGTGGGTTCAAACATCTCAGGTGAGTCCCGAAAAAAGATCTCTTGTACAAATCGTCACCCATCATAAAGTATCTATTTGCTCGGCTTTGCACACTCCTTGATTCTTTCGGATCGACTGGCAAAGATCCGTCCTTGAGATAGTTAAAAATGTCAGTCTTCCAGTTTCTTCCCGTGTCAAGTATCATGACTGCCGAACTGGGACTCATGATGGATGAGTCAGTAATTGTGAGTAGGATTACTCTCCTTGTGTCTAGAGCCGCTGTAGCAGATGCGTATTTCGCCAAGGCATTAGCTCTTTCGTTCCAAGCTCTATCAAACTTTTCCAAGGTGAATTCCTCGAAGTGGTTGGCCTCATTCTTGAGTAGCTCAAGATACTTGATCATTGAAGGACCTTTTGTGGCAAAAGTTCCTGAAAATTGGGCCTCGACGAGCTGTGAGTCCGTGTAAGCTTTGACCTTCCGGGCTTGGAGTGACTTGGCTAGACGCAGCCCCACTAAAAGTGCCTCATACTCAACCTCATTATTGGTAACTTTGAACTCCAAGGAAATCGCATAGTCGAGTTCCGCGCCATCCGGGCTCTTAAGGTAGATTCCAATTCCTCCTACTCTTCCAGTGGAAGAACCATCCACTTCCAATGTCCAGATATCGGAAGGATGTTTTTGGGTTTGGAGATCTCCTGCGAGCTGCTGAGGTTCCGTTCTTGGTTCATCCCCTTCCGTGATTTCCGTTCTGATGTTGTCAGCAGTGGAGTTTCTGGGAACATCATCAAGTAGAAACATTTGGTTGACCCGAGTCTCCCCATCGGACAAAGGAAGGGGCCGATTGATGAATTGGGCTTCCTCGAGGTTTCCCGGGTTGAACTTTGGTGGAACTGGCTTTCGGGCAATATGCTTGGTGATTAAGCACTCGAGCACCTGCTTGTCAGGGACTTTCTCTGAATCCTTCTCTAGATATTCCGCTAAGAAGTCGGCGAGGACTTGAGCCTTTTTGGCTGACGGAGCCTGGTAGCAAATGTCGTATTCGCTTAGCTCGATCGCCCATTTAGAGAGTCGTCCTGATTGGTCAGGCTTTCCTAGGACCTGTTTCAAAGGTTCCGCAGTTAGTACCACTATTTTGTGAGACTTAAAATATGGTTTCAACCGTTGGGCGATGTAAACCAGAGCATATGTAAATTTCTCAATCTTCACATATCTTGTCTCCGCCCCAGCAAGGGCTTTACTAAGATAGTAGATTAGCAAATGATCATTAGCTTGAATCCGCACTAGTACGGAACTCATTACCTCTTCCGTGATTGCTAGGTAGAGGTAGAGTGGTTCTCCTTCCACGGGTTTGGAGAGCAGCGGAGGGGAATGGAGGTACTTTTTCAAATTTTCAAAAGCCTCAGAACATTCCGTGGTCCACTCAAAGCTCTCTCCCTTCCGGAGGATTTTGAAGAACGGAAGGTTCTTTTCTGCAGATCGAGAAATGAAACGACTTAAGGACATTAGACGCCCAATAAGCTGTTGTACCTCGTTGAGGTTCTTCGGATGGGGCAAATCTAGGATTGCCTTGATCTTCTCAGGGTTTGCACTTATCCCTCTTTCCGTGACCATGTATCCCAGAAACTTTCCTCCTTTCACCCCGAACGTACACTTTTCGGGGTTCAACTTCATTCCATACTTCCGAAGAATGGAAAAGCAATTGTTGAGATGCTCAATATGTTCTTCTTCAATCTTACTTTTAACAAGCATATCATCTACGTAGACTTCCATAGTCTTGCCCAACTCCTCCTTGAACATCTTATTCACCAACCGCTGGTATGTAGCTCCCGCGTTTTTCAATCCAAATGGCATCACCTTGAAGCAGTATACTCCTCCTGCCGCGAAGAAGGCTGTCTTCTTGATGTCGTCCTTGGCCATCCGGATTTGATAGAAGCCCTGATATGCGTCCATGAAGCTTAGGAGCGCACATCCCGCAGTAGAATCTACCAACTGGTCTATGCGAGGTAGGGGATAAGGATCCTTCGGACAAAACTTGTTGAGCCTTGTGAAGTCATTGCACATCCTCCACTTTCCTGGGGCCTTCTCGACGAGTACCACATTAGACCCAAATTCGAGTATCTAACTTCTTCAATGTGCCCGGCTTTCAAGAGCCGGTCAACTTCCGTAGATATGATTGCGTCCTTGACTGGGCCAAAGTCTTTCCTCTTCTGTCGGATATATTTGATCGAGGGATCCATGTTCAGACGGTGAACAGTGATTCTCGGATCTATTCCCTTCAAATCATCAGTGCTCCAAGCAAATACATCCCTGTTGTCTCGGAGACAAGCAATAAGTTTCATCTCCACTTCCGCGCTCATCTCTGTCCCGATTCTAGTCGTCTTATCCGAGCTTCCAACAACAATCTCGATTTCCTTGAGAGTTTCGTGAGGCTCGATCCGTGCAGTTCTAGGGAACTTCTCCTTCGGGCTTCCTACCCCTATCTGTGGATTATCCTGTTTGGGCGGGAGAACAACTTTCAGATCGGAGGTCACCGTGACTGCCAAAACGGGGGCAGATGCCCTTCTTGTGGACATAATGTAACACTCCCAAGCTTCTCGGATGTTTCCTACCTCTTCTCCTACTCCGAAGGGAGTTGGAAATTTCATTTTGTTGTGTAAGGTGGATGAAATAGCCTGGAATTGATTGAGTCCTGGGCGCCCAAAGATGGCGTTATAGTCGAAGGTCCGATCAACCACGACAAATCGGACCGACTGTGTTACCCTGGCCGGGAAGGTTCTGAGTGAAACGTGTAACGTAACACTTCCTAGTGGTCGAACAGTTCCTCCTCCAAACCCTAGTATAGAGGTGTGAACTCTGTCGTAGCGGATTCTTCCTAACTCCATCTGATCTAGTGTCCTCTTAGAGATGATATTCGAAGAACTCCCGGTATCCACCAAAATTTTGTTAACTCGATAAGTCGCGATGGTCAATGCAACTACAAGAGGAACGTCCGGGTCGTCAATCTCCTCGCCTCCTGCCGTAGGAGGGGGGATTTCGCTATCGTCGAAAGATATTGTTTGTTCCTCGAATCGCGTGGGCAACGTATGCCCAATCATTGTTCTGAAGGTTTTGGGCGGTGCGCTCTCTTGCATTCCTGCTATCACCTCCAGAGGGTCCGCCTGCGATAGTGTTGATCACTCCGTTGTACGGAGGGTTCTCCATCTCCATCTCATCGCCGTATCTGTACGGATGTCCTTCCCTGCGTGGCGGATAGCCTACTGGCGGAGGTGGCAAAGATAGTGGGCGAGGTGGTGGGTCGGCAGCGTTATCCTCCCTCCCCCGCTCCGTTCTATCGTGCCTGGAGGGATCGTCCGCATATATGTGCTCCTTCAATTTGCCTTCTCTCACTAGGTGTTCGACCTCTGTTTTCAACTGTATACAGTCGTCAGTCTCATGACCTCTGCTCTTGTGAAATTTGCAGTATCCCTTCGCATTTCTGTTTCTCCGATTATGGGATGGCTTTGGCCATTGGACATCCAACTTTTTCTCAACAATAGTGGCCAAGATGTCGGATCTCGGCTTATTGAGGCGCGTGTAGTCCGCGAATCTCCTGGGCGGACTCCTCTCCCTGTAAATGCCCTTGTCTCTGTGATCTTTCATCGGGTCAAACTTACCCTGGCGTTGCTCTTGTCTTTGCGGTTCCTTTCCCTTCTTCGATCCTGCTCGGACTGGTACGTTCCTTCGGTATTCTTCTCCGTACATCACCTCCTCACAGATGTCATCCAAGTGCTTTTCGCTCCTCACTTCCTGACTAGAGAGCTTCCTCCGCAGTTCGGAGTTGTAAGTATTAGCGTACAGGTGACGGACCCGTTCCTTAATACTATGGGGCTCAACTCGGAGTACTTCTGTACTGAAGCGATCTAGGAAGGTACGAAGATCTTCCTGTTCCCTTTGGATGACTTCGGCCAGGTGTTCTATAGTACGTTTTCTTCTTTTTTTTTTTTTTTCCGAACCGTGCTAAGAACTTAGAAGATAGATCTGCATACGACCTTATTGACTTGTTTGGCAAAGCGGTGTACCAATCCATAGCCGTGCCGAAGAGGGTGGATGAGAACGTAAGGGCTTTAGTATTGTCACTCAGCCCCTTGGAATCCATCTTGTTGTTGTACCTTGTCAGGTGACCCACGGGACAAGTATCCCTGTAGTAGTATTCCAAGTTCGGAATCACTTGGTCCGAGCTTCTATTTCTTTCCTTTTCCCTCATGATCTCATCACAAAGAGGGTTTGGTGCACTTGTAGTGATCTGCTCGTGGTCTTTTACCAGACGTCCGAGGTTCAGAATTTGGGTTTCTAAAGCTTTTTGTTGGGCGTAGATTTCATCCGCTGTCATGACCTCTCCTGTCCGTGGATGGACTGCGACATCCGCGGGGAGTTCGTCTAGCCGGACAACTGGAATGGTCTCTGCTACATGATCTTTGTCCCTCATGGGGGCTTGTCGCGGACCTCCTGGATGCATGTTACCTCCTTCTTGGTACTCTCTCCTCCCATTCGGGCTTCCCTCACCCCGAACTTGCGAAGCAGAGGCCCGTCGGTCTAGAAGGTTTCTCAAATCCTCATGGGGCAGCTGATCTCCCAACCTCTGTTGGATCGGACGCTGTCTGTTTCTTGACAAGGCGGGCTCCGCTTGAACCGAAGTAACCACTGGCGGAGTGGCTTGCTGAGGGTGGGCATTGTTAGACCCTAGGCATCCTTGGATAATCGTGAGCAACCTATCAAACTGAGTTTCGCTTAGTCCGAGGTCGCCAGCGACAACGCGACCATCGGGCATTATAAACTGTTGACCTGTGGTAGGGCCTTGAGCTTCTGCCGGAGAAGCTCGTGCTACCCCTTCTCCATGGTCCGTAGGCACGATATTCACAGGGACGCTTTGGCCTCCTCTAAGTGGGGCGTCTCTTCCCTCATTCGAGGATGGGCTGGCGGTCCGCCCGTCGCTCAGATATCTCCTCCCAGCGTTTCTTCCAGCCACATCGGCCCTTCGTCCCCGGGTGGGCGGACGTCCTCGTGGGCGTGGTGGTGGTGGTGTTCCCACGCCTGCAGCACTAGTCCGAGCTGTTCGTCTCGTTCTAGCCATCAGCACAACACAAACACAGATCTTTTTGTAAAGTTTCCCACAGACGGCGCCAAAATGTCGAGGGACAAAACCTCAAACACCAACACTACTACAACAAGTAACCGAATCTAAGATCCACCTCCAACTTGAAGTCCGAGAGAAGGCTTGTCCGGGCAAGAGTACCTGAAAAGACTAAGGGGGGGGGGGTTAGAATGGGTTACCCGGATTGCCTAAGTCAATCCAGAAGGAGGCTTTACTCAAAGGAGAGATGAAAGTTCTCAATGCAATAGTAGCAGGAAAGGTTAAGATATCAAAAGATACTTGTTACTATGGAATCCTGACCTCCCTTTAAGGTCTTGGACCTTGTGCTATATTTATAGTTATCATGTACTTATGAAATAGCTCATGAGATGATGCCAAGTGTATGCCTCAGATTTGGACACCAATGCTACCTTTGGCCCATGGCCCATTAATGAATAGTAATCCAATACTAATTAATGGGCTGGGAGGGTAGTTTGGTCCTTTACCTCTGAGAGTACTGTTCCGCACGTTGGGTCCGTGTAAGTCCCTCGGTCAGATCCGCATGTTTGGATGACTCTGCCTTGGGTAACTCAAGGTATCCGGACCTTAGGATTCCACGGAAGCATCTCAGTGGTTCTGTCAAATACGTTTGGTCTTATTGTACTGGTGGCGTCCGAGATTCTCTCGTCCGGTCCGTTTAGCATCTTAGGACTGACAGTTCGCGGTACTTGGGAGGACCAGGTAACCTCTTGTCAGGCTCGGAAGTCATCCATCTAGCTTGGTCGGACCTAGCTGAAATGGCGTGCTGACTTGTGAGTACTAGTTGACCTGAGGTGGTTTCCTTTAAGACGGATCATTCGAAGGTCGGACTAGCTTTGAATGGCTTTCTTAGCCTTGATGCGCTCTAGGACACGCTCTATGACGCCCTTAACGGATTGGACACATTTCCGTATCAACAATGACAATGATTCCTCTGTCTACAGGTGCATCAATCAGAAAAATGGCTATTGGATTCTGGAACTTAAGCATCTACTGGTAAATTCAAGATTTCCAGAACCAATCCATAAACAACTTATGGCATGGAGAAAAGATAAACCAACCTTGATCAACACCAATCACATTAAAGCCTAGTTGGATTTTGAAGTTGTCAAGAGAACTGAAGCCATGAGAAAGGACCTCTCTGATGAATGTCCATATGGAAAGCCAGATGATGTGCACAGAATTCTGAATATCATAGGAACAGGCACAAGAGCAAGACTCGCTGTGGAACCCTATGAGTCGTTCTATCTAACTGAAGATCAGTACAAGGGTGACATTAGATATCTGAGGATTATCTACGAATACTTCAAGCTTTCAGATATCAGAATAGAGCATGCCTGGAAGTGGGAAAAGTAAATGTGGGTCAAACATTTTGTCAAGAAAAATCCTACCAAAACCTACAAAGAGGTCTGTGGATTTGCCAGAGACACTGAGATGCTCGTTAGAACTCTTCTCTATGATTATTCTGATGACATCAAAAGGTTTGGAGATAGGTAATTTGCAGACTGATCCATAGAACAACTGTTGAAGACTTGAAGACTAGTCTATTAGGATGTTTACTTGGAGCTTGGTTACTCCTGTTGTCCTAATTTACTATGTAGTTTTTGTTGTATTTTTGCTGACTGAGCTAAACTTGTTTCATGTATTTAAGTTATCTGTAATCTTTCATTGTAACTTATCTGATGAACTTACACTCAGATAGTGTTCTATAAAAGATAACTTGTCAGCAAAGATCACACCTTGTGATTTGGTTGATGTTTACTTTCTGCACTTAATTGAATGAATTGAAAAATCTTAAGAAATGATTAAGTGTTGGACTGTTCACTCATCCAGATTTGTAATAGGTCAGATAGTCATCGTTGACTGATCAAAAAGGGGGAAATTTGTTAGGAAATTTGTTAGATATTTTGTTAGGAATATCTGTTTAGGTTTTGATCAGCAACATGATGATTTATCTTAGTCTCAGAAAGGTGATTAGTACTCTTGGTTCACTTGAACATTGTAAAAGAGGAAACCCAATAAGTATGATAGTCTAGCTAATCTTGTATAGAATGTTAGGTCTCAAAATGTAATTTTTATTTTATGAAGAGAAGACTAAGAAGAAGACATCTAAGCAGAACAAGTTCAACGACGTTGAAGATTTGAAGAAACTGCACAAGATTACTGAAATAGTTTTACAAATACCTTGGCCAGATATCTTGAAGACACGAATAGTTTTAAACAAGCTATGTCACAAGAGATATCTGAGAACTGGAAGGTTTCTGAAAACCAGGAAAGTGCCCACAGATATCTACTCTCAGATACCTTGAGCTTTAACCACATTTCTGAAAAAGAAATATATTGCAACAAAGTTGTTTCAATAAAGTGGTATCTGAAGATTAAAGATAAGGACGTGCAAAGAATCAGATAATACTAGTCTCTGATACTGAGCATAGTTCCGTTGGCACTACAGGACAAAAGTATAGTACAATGCATTAAATGCACGGACAAAGATGTCTGAACAAAAGCAACGGTAGCTTCTGAAGAAGAAGACAAACCTGCTACAGTACTATACACAGTATCAATAGTTTGAATTTGATTTAAGCCCAACGGATACTATTCAAACGGCACTCAAATTCATCTATAAATATCAACACTTAGACAGCTTGAGAAGACACAACCTGAAGAACTTACTGAACACCATTTACACAAGCAAACTACTTATCCTCAAAGCTTTCTGTTGCGACCAAAGCTCTTGATCTTAAGTAGCACTAAAGTTCTAAGTGTCCTGATCCTAAACAAGCACTGCTATCTGTAAAAGAGTTGAATTGAAAGATCATGTATCTGAGATTCATTCTCTTGAACATTTATCTAAGACTTGGGTCAGTAAAAAGAACAAGATACCATACATTGAAAAGTGTATTAAGTATACTTGATTCACAGAGCTATCTGATTAACTGAAAAGTTAATTAAAGAAGCTCATCTGACAACTCAAACCAAAACCAACACCATCACTGGCATGGAGTACAAGAAGTACTTAGTTTTAGAAACTAAGGAATAACTCCAAGGTTACTGAGCACAGGAAGTACTTAGCTTGGGAAGCTAGGGAATAGCTCAAAGAGGTTTCTGAGTACAAGAAGTACTTGGCTGTGAAAGCCGGGGAACAACTCAGGGGGAACATTTGGTTGGGAACCATCTGTTTAAGGAATCTTAGAATAGGATTTTTGTAAGGTGACCTCAATTATCTATTCTAGTGAATTCTAGGTCTTTGGAAGACCGAAGTGGATTAGTTGGAGGATTACGCCACCTCCAGATACCACTATACTTGTTGTGTTATCTACTTTGTTGTACTTACATTTCAGCAACACACACACACTTTAACTGTTTCTACACTTATCTATCTTAAGTCTTCCGCGCTCTGAATGTAAGTATCAGATATCTACACAGATATCTGAGAAATAGTTTTTATCGACAAAAGTTTTAAAAGACTATTCACCCCCCCCCCCCTCTAGTCTTTTACTTTGCCGTTATCTGGACCAACACAACGTAAGAGCTTACAATATGAAATCAAACACGTGGACATAATTTAATAACAATTGAATTGGTAAAAGTATAAATCTACTACTAATACTAAGTAAATACTTGGAAGTAGTTATTAGTCCATAAGTAGTTTCTCCACCACTTCCTTAATTTTAGGCTATAT
Organism: Plantago major; assembly: GCA_026545765.1. Taxonomy (NCBI): domain Eukaryota; kingdom Viridiplantae; phylum Streptophyta; class Magnoliopsida; order Lamiales; family Plantaginaceae; genus Plantago; species Plantago major. The sequence continues at coordinate 48,795,927 of CM048842.1, read as the reverse complement.
AAAACCGTATCCAAATATTACTATTCATAGGAATAATAGCATGTATTCAAACTTTCTGATTTCGTCTGTGGTTTTATTAGTTCTTTTTATATTTTTCAGATAACTTTTTAAACAGTAATGCACTACAAAAAATTCACTGTTTAGCGACGGATTTAAACAGTGGACGATCCGTCGCTACTGGTTTAGCGACGGATAAAAATGACGTTGTCATTTTTGGCGTCGCTAAGGGTCTAACGACGGATAAGCTATATGTCGCTAAATAACGACGGATTTAGCGACTGATAGTTTGTTGACCTTATAACCAAATTCTGGGCTATTTAGTGACGGATAACTATCCGTCGCTAAATGACTTTTTTTGTTTTTTTTTTAAATTATTATATGGATAAACCGATAATTTTATACGGATATTCAATACGGATAAACCGACAATTTTATACCGATATTCAATACGGAAAAACCGACAATTTTATACGGATAAACCGACAATTTTATTCAATACGGATTAACCGACAATGATACAATAAATCGATAATTTTATACAATATTCAATACGGATAAACCGACAATTTTATTCAATACGGATAAACCGACAATGATACAATAAATCGGATCTGGACTAAATTTAATAATACGAATATACAATACAATACAATATTTAATAATACAATATTAAATAATACGGATCTTGACCGAGCTTGGGAAGATCTTGATTGGATCTGGAAAGTGGTCGGAGGGTGATGGTGGTGGTGCGGTGGAGGATGGTGGTGGATCTGGTGGTGGTGTGTGGGTGGAAAATGGTGATGGTGCTGTGGTGGTTGTGGGTGGACGAAGCAGTGCAAGGGTGGAGGCAGTGGTGGGTGGAGGAAGTGGTGGAACGGTGGTGGTGGTGCGGTGGAGGATGGTGGTGGAAGGGTGGAGGCAGTGGTGGGTGGATGGTAGTGGTGCGGTGGAGGATGGTGGTGGAAGGGTGGTGGTGGTGCGGTGGAGAATGTTGGTGGTGGAAGGGTGGTGGTGGAGTGGTGGTGGTGGAGTTGTGGTGGTGGTGGTGGTGGAAGGGTGGTGGTGGTGGAGTGGTGGGAGGAAGGAGAGAAGGGTGGTGGTGGTGGAGTGATGGGAGGAAGAGGAAGGAGTATAAATTAGGGTGTTCTGCGGACATTAGCGACGGATAAATCTACCATTCTCTAAATCTAGCGAAGGATAACCTATCCGTCACTAAATTTTTAATTTTTTTTTTTTTTTGTCAACGATATTAAAGACGGATAGATTTATCCGTCTCTAATTTAGAGACGAATAGAAGTATCCGTCCCTAAATAGCGACGGATACGACGACGGATAGAGCGAAACACTCTATCCGTCGCTAAAGTTGACCGATTGGTCGCCGCCCCGATCCGTCGCCATATAGCAAATTTCTTGTAGTGATGAGAAAATAATATGTTCTATCAAGTTTTTAAATTCGCAAAAATTTTATATGATTAAAATGGTGTATTGATCTTTTTCTATTATATGAATTCAAAATTTAAAATAATAAGAATGTCACGCGGGTATCCGCGCGTCACGGTTACTAGTGCATAATTAATTAAAATTGTGAATTGACAGAGTTAACACAACGAGTCCGTCTTGCGAGCAACCCCTACATATTGGAGAGTCCCAAAAGTCCTCTATAACAAATAAACATAGACTATTTACCCTAAAAACTAGACAATCTAAATCCAGATATGTTGATTTTTACATCAATTGTCTAAATTTATCATCAAATTGTCTATGTTTATCGTGAAATTGTCTATGCTTAACATGCAAACATTGGTAATAACCTATTTATCCAATTAAAACATAATATTTAGAAAAATAAACAGGAAACTTCAATTTCATTCGTCAACCAATAAATTTCAATACACAAAATAATAAAAAAAAATCAAAATTTACAACATATAAAAATAGGTATGTCTTTTCAAAAACATTCAATACATCTTCAAAATAGCTTTTTTCATACTCTTGACTTGTTCGACCCCTTCTTCCACGCCGTCTCAATTTTGTGACCAATCAATTTCTTTGTTCGACCACACTTTTTATGAAAACCTAATACATACAACAAAAACATCAAAAAATATAGACCATTTATACATCTCAATGAGGTGGATGGTTCTGTCTTCATCAAAAGGTTCTATGAGCGGAGCGTATCCTGACTCACTAGTAGGAACCCCATTCTTCTTGCATATTGTGGTGATAAGACCGGGAAATGGTATGTTCCTTCTTTTATTCCCTTTCACCAATTGCATTTCTTTCATGATGGTTCTTCCAACATCAATGTAGTGACCCTTCATAATTGCGTAGACAAGGTTGGCTACGTCATCTTTAAGCCCTTCGTGGTGTAGGGTGGGCTTCAAGTTGGTCTCTACAAAGTGCATTCAAAACCTTGCTCTTTCGTTGAGCGTAGCCCTCGGAATGGATAATCCCACTGCATCCCCTCTAAATCTTTCTCCGAGTAATACCCTTGGGATGTTTTGTAGGATGTCTCCGTACTTCAACTCGTGATATGTCGGTTCCTTGTATTCGCCATGAATGTGCTCCTCGGGGATGTTGAAGAAATCATTGATAGCTCCCGGCCCAAACATGAACTCTACCCCTCGTATGGTGATGGGGTGATCTAAAAGTGCATCCTCCGGCTTTTCAATCTCTAGTTGGAAGTATTCCGCATAGAACTCTCAGACTATCTCTATGTTGTATCCCTGGAGGATGGAAGTGAAAGTTCCCCAAACATAGAGATTCAAGACGGCGTGTATCCAGTTTAGGGCAAGGTTCATTCCCCATCTGATCTCTATGTTCCTCTCCGGAAGTACTCCTCGGTCGCTATTAACCAATAGCCAACTTCAAGCTTTGCTTGATAGGGTTGCCGATGCCGCTTTCTTTCTTTTCTTTGCTCTCTTAGTGCTTCGTTCAACTAAATCCTTTCTTCCTTGGTTTCTCCCCATAGTACCTAGGCCAAAAAGTGTGTGAGATAGCATGTTTAGAGTTAAATCAATTCTAAAGCTTACATGCAAATCCAATGGGGGTTTCTCCTCCCCAAAACCTAATGTGTGGCACAATGCATATGCAAGATTCTAGCTTGTAATAAGATCAATAGCCACTTCAAGGTGATGCAAGAACTAGGCATGCAGCTCAAGTTTTTAAATTGTGTCATGCGTCAATTAGAAAGGCAAATTGTGATGTAGTTTCCACCCTATGAGCATAAGACGATGCAAATATGTTTTCTAATCATACTACATCAAGTTAAGATCATGTAAGCAAGTAATCGATGGAGAAAGGGGTCGACAAAGGAGTTTGTTCTATTGAGACATTTTTATTGAACACTTGGTAGGCAAGAATAAAAACCTTCAAGTTCTCATTCGATTTGTCAAATCTCCATCAAGCAAGTGTTAATATAGTGATTACTAAAAGTAAGCATGGATCCACATATCTCAAACATCAACAAATCAATCAAATGAAGCACATAATTACTAAGCACTCAAGAAGAAAGAAGAAAGTGCAAGCAAAGAGTTGTATGATATAAACATTGAATTGAAGATGTAATGAAGATAATAATGAGTAGAGATAACTTACTTGACGTTGATGATGGGGTGCCAAGCTAATAATGCAATGGGGATGATAGAATTATAGAGCAAGTGAAGAATTTGTGAAGAAAAATGAAGTGGGAAGAAGAAAAAACGTTTTTTGGTTTTAAAAAGGGGGAGAAAGTGAGTCAAGCTCACTGCATGATCCATCAAGGATGTGACCTCACCCCTCAAACATGATAGATCACGTGTTTTCAATTCTTTTTGGTTTTTTCATTTTTTCAAAAAGCAAACATAATAAATAAGAAATTTGAAATTATTTTGAAAAGTTTTTCGAAAAATAATTTTGGCACGGAAAAATAAGAAAAAGATTAAAAAATTGAAAATGTGAATGTAAATGCGTAAAAGTAAATGTGACCTCAGGTTGCCTCCCAAGAAGAGCTTGTTTAAGGTATTATAGCTCGACCCCTGGTTGACGACTCAGTTGTTGGGGTGGATCCCCCGATCTTCACCAGAGCGATTCTCAGAGAGTTGTTCTATTCGTTCTCTTCTCGTGTCGTCTTCATCCCTTCCTAGTTCGATATCGATGATCACCGAATCTAGGTCATATCCTTCCTCCGGACGCCTCATTCGACCAAACTGACGATCAAATTCAGAACATTCCTGCTGGTTGTATGCAAGCTCGTTCATATCCCATCTAACATCATATGTTTGTCTTTCATTTTGTTGAAGCCGTTCTTCAATCCTTGTGAATCTTTCTCCATCTCCTCCGAATGTAGTTCCAAACCCTACGATGGCTTCTCCCTGTCCTCTTATGGTAACTTCCATCCTCATCATTTCTTTCATTAAGAAGTCAACCTTCCTTTCTAGTTCCGACAGCTGCTGTTGGACAGGGAAATCTGATGCTCTTCCCGGTATTGGCATTAGGGGTTGGCCCACCGCTTGTCTCACGGGGTGGTTGATTTGATTGACTGACGGGTTTGTTGCCTGAATATAGTATGCTTCCTCAGTTGAGGTTGCCCTTGAAGGTGCTCTCCTTTCCCCTCATCCTTTATGTCTGGAGTTTTCACTTATGTTTTCGCATACCTTCCAAATCCTCCTTGACGGTACGTTCAGCAGGTTTCCTTGACATGCCCCATCGATGAATGCCTGGCTAATAGAGTCAATTCCCCTGTAAAAGTTGTTGACCTTGTTGAACGTTCCATATGAGTGTGTTGGGCAGTTGTCAAGTAAATCCTTATATCTCTCCCACGTTTCGTGAAAGGTTTCTCCGTCAAATTGGCTGAAGTTCTAGATTTGATTCTTCAAGTCAGATGTCTTCTTAAGTGGGAAGTACCTGAGCATAAACTTATTGACCACTTCGTCCCATGTGTTCAGACTGTTTGGTGGTAGTGACCATAACCAATCCTTTGCCTTGTCCTTGAGGCAATTAGGGAATGCTCTTCTTCGAAGCTGACATTTTGTGAGCCCATTGAGTGGTATACCCCCAACTACTGTGTAGAACTCCCTAAGAAATTGCATCGGGTTTTCAGTCAGGTTCCCGTAGAAGTGCAGTAGTTAGTTCAGGTGAGTGCCCTTTAGGTCATACTCTCTAGCAACTCTATCAAGATAGATGCTCCAGGTATGCGGTGTAAATCTCAGCATAACATAGTCGTGCATGGGTTTGTCTTCTTCATCCATTAGTTCCACCTTTACGTTGTTATCCCTTCTTCAGTTCTAATCTAATCTCTGTCTTTCCTCGGCTATTCTTAGCCTTTCACGTTCTAGTTCCTCTCTCTCGGTTTTTAATCTCGAGATGAACCTCGAGTAGCTCTTCAAGTTTGCACATCGGAACGTATCCAAGGTGAGTCTCATTGCTAGTATCTTTTTTGCTTGCGTTACTAGGCAATTCCATGCTTTTCCTATTTAGTATGAACACTAACAAATGACTATCACAGATACGAGTAGAAAATATTATAAAGTTAATAAACAGAAATCTAAGGTTACTTGTTTTTGGATTTTTTGATAAGAAAACATACTAATACGGCAAAGAAAATAGTTTTGAATTTTTGCTGTGGAAATCGATTCCCACAGGATATATATATATATATATATATATATATATATATATATGTATATATATATATATATATATATATGTACATATATATGTATATATATATATATCTATATATATGTACATATATATGTATATACATATATATATATATGTATGTACATATATATGTATATATATGTTCATACATATATATATATATGTACATATATATATATATATATATATGTATGTACATACATATATATATGTATGTACATATATATATATATCTATGTACATATATATATATATATATATATATATATATATATATATATATATATATATATATATATATATATATAAATTTTTTTTGGGTTTATGCTATACGAATTAAAAGACAGTGCATAAATTAGAAAAGTGAAAGAAAGATTTCAACTTATCTCGGATGATCGAAACTTGCTTGAGCGGTCAAGTGTCCCTGGCAGCGGCGCTAAATTTTGATGTGCACTCAGAGATTTCGATTTTGGTTGTAGAACCTGTAATCCCTAAATACAATCAAGATTAAATTTATAAGTCGGAAGTCCTCAAATTCCCAGTTTATAGTGGAAAGCTGACTCGGGATGTCGTTCTCCACGGACACTTAGCATATGAACAAGCAAATATCGTATGTAAATTGTATGCAGAAAGTAAACAGATGATTGCAGAACAGATGATTAGATCGCAGTAAACCCTAATTAACTTGATGTATTCGATGATGTAAAAGTGTAAAGGACCCCCGACCTCCCTCTGCTATGCTACTCCCAACTACTTAGAATCAAACAAGGTACTATCCGTCTACAGGCAACAAAGAAACATGCGAAAAGGATCAAGTCGTGGGTTCTGTCACTCAACACACTATCTCATCACATTTTCAGACAAATCACACAGGATAATGTATAATCCGTTACCAAGACGTAGTTAGTAAGGATTTCCCACATAAAGAGTCTGACGAATAAAGAACAAGTATGAAATTACGTTTTAAAACTAATTCATTAATATATCAAGGTATATAAAGAAGTAGCAAAAACAGAGTTACGGCAGTTCGCCTTTATAAGAGAAAGTTAGCTACTCATAATATTCCACTGACAGAAATTGAAAAGAAAGAAGAAGAAGAAGAAGAAGAAGAAGAAGAAGAAGAAGAAGAAGAAGAAGAAGAAGAAGAAGAAGAAGAAGAAGCTTAGTCTCTGATGCACTACAAGAAAAACTGGACAAAACGACGTTATGGGGCGACGGATTTTATCCGTCGCTCCATAACGACGGATCGCCAATTGGGGCGACGGTATTAGCGACGGATAACTATTATCCGTCGCCAATTGGGGCGACGGAATCTATCCGTCGCCCCAATTGGCGACGGATAATAGTTATCCGTCGCTAATAAGCGACGGATAACTTATCCGTCGCTCAATTGGGCGACGGGTAATAATTATCCGTCGCCCAAGTTTGACTTTTGTTAAAAAAAAAAAAGAATTTTTTTTTTTTGAAAATTGGGCGACGGATAGATTATCCGTCACCGGTAGCGACGGATACCTATCCGCCGCCACTTTTGACGGATGACTACGGGCGGACACGTGTCCGTAGTTTCATATTTGCATCGACAGAGGCGACTGCGACCCTCATTTCTTCCTTCTCCTTCTTCTTCCTCATTCTCTTCTTCTCCGCTTCCGGTGAATGGTTCGTGATTCCGGCCAATCTTGGTGCCTAATCGAAGCTAGTGGGACAAGGAGTTTGTTTCTTCGATCAATTTCAGATTTCTACCGATTAATCAAGGTATTTTGGCTAAAACCCTAGTTTTTTAAAATTTGGGGATTTTGTTTATTTTGATTAATTTGAGCAATTATATGTATATATGATAAGTATGTAGTAGTTTAATTTGATCAATTATATGTAATTTGTTCAATTTGATAGTTAGTTTAATTAATGATATGAATGTATGTAGTATGTTAAGTTTGGTATGTATGTAGTTAGTTTGATTTGTGTGTTAAGTATATATAGTTAGTTTAGTTAATTTGATATGTTTGTTAAGTATAGAAGTATGTAGTTTTGATTTGATAAATTTGTATGTTGAGTATGTAATTTGATATGAATATATGTAGTAATTCGATATGTATAGAGTAATTAGTTAATTTGATATGTATGTTAAGTATATAATATATGTACTAAGAGGTTGAAATGGTTAAATTATATGCCCAATTTTGTAAATATCGAACACTTAATTAATAATTAATTTATAAGCAACATATAATAATTAACAATTAACCTCTACAATCTTCTTATCCGAATTGGAATCGATCTAATAAATTAAATACGATCTAATCAATCGAACGTCTCAAAGTTAAAAATAAAGTATATATACAATGAATTCCGACCGTTCATGGATGTACGATCGTACGGCGGTAAATGGCAGAGTTTGTAGGAGTTTTGTAGAAGGGGTTAAAGGTTTCATCTCGTTTGCCATGGGACGTCCGGTTTGTGCAATTGGGGGTTGATAAAGTGTCCTTGCACATTGGAAACCTGCAGAAACAAGCAATTTATGACGCCTACTGATGATTCGAGCACTTGCGACGTTATGGATTCATGCCTGAGTATCATGTATGGATTCATCATGGTGAGGAAGCACCGTCCATGGCATACCTCCAATGGAGGGAGAGGCGGGGTTTGGGGCCGCCTATCGAGTGCCTTTCTGCTTGTCGGAACATGTGCATGGTGTATTGGGAGGAGGATGTAGATCTGTTGGGAGGTACCGAACCAAGTATGAACCATTTATTCTGGCGACTCAAGCACGACAAGTGGTGTTTCTTGAATATCCAAGCAGAAAACGCGATAAAGGGGAATGGTTAGCTGCGGTACCTATTCGTGCTCGCTCGAAAGTGGAGTACATTGAGAAAGACGACTCAATTACCAACTCGTACCAACAAGAGGATGTCGATAAACAACCAGAAGATCCCATAGAAGCAGATGATGAGTTGTTTGATCTGCACGAGGACCAATATGTAGTCTTAGAGGACGGCGATAACGGTATATTATGTGTATTATGAGTAATTATATGTGTTATTATAATCTGTTATGTATTATAACTCGTACTAACACATTTTTATTGTATTTATTACATTTTTTGCAGATGTCATGACAGAGGCCGTCCACTATCGTCCCCCACGCAGCCGCCGCATGATAGTGGTGGGTCGGGGACACCGTCGACGAGGAGGGCTCAAGATCGTGACAAGGTCTCGGATTCCCAGACCCCGGCAGAGAGAAGCGGCCGTGGCTCTACCACCCGGACACATCTTGCGGGGCGACCACGACGATTGTCCCTACCTCGTGTTCGATCCAAACAATCCCAACGTCACGTGGACGGCTGTGATTTTCCCTATTGGTCCTGCCAAGTAAGTATTATACATTCTTCTTAAATATGTAAAACATAACTGATAATGATAGTTGACAAGTATAAATTGTTGTACTAAAGTAATGCATATTCGTTTCTTGTATCTTATACATTGACAATGACTTATGGCCTGGAGGTGCACAACAAACTAGGTGACATCTTCCTGAGGCGGAGAGCCACCAAGGCGGGTGGTGAGTGTTGGAGCCACATCTCGGGCGCATGAGGGCCGAGTACTTGATGAGTGAGGTAATTTTAAATATGACATTCATTTGTTTGTAATTATAATCGTTTTAATATGAGTGGTATGTATCCCTGCGTATGTGAGTGGTATGTTAGCCACTTTATTTGGGTGATATGTTAGTCACCATTGTGTTAGTAAATTTTAGGACAATGTGAGTGGTATGTTAGCCACTGTATGTGAGTGGTATGTTAGCCACTTTATTTGGGTGATATGTTAGTCACCATTGTGTTAGTAAATTTTAGGACAATGTGAGTGGTATGTTAGCCACTGTATGTGAGTGGTATGTTAGCCACTTTATTTGGGTGATATGTTAGTCACCATTGTGTTAGTAAATTTTAGGACAATGTGAGTGGTATGTTAGCCACTGTATGTGAGTGGTATGTTAGCCACTTTATTTGGGTGATATGTTAGTCACCATTGTGTTAGTAAATTTTAGGACAATGTGAGTGGTATGTTAGCCACTGTATGTGAGTGATATGTTAGTCACCATATCTGTTATGTTGTTAGGACATGTATTGACTTTGGATGTTGTATGAAATTGGGAATGTAGAAGGAGTACTTCATTCCGGCAGTTGATCCACAGATCTGGCGCGTTTAGACTGGGGATCCAAACTGAGGATATGGTCTCATGTGGAAGGCCATTCGGGATCGGGTGGCCCAATCCCTCCACAGTTGATGCAACGGGTGGGCCCTTTGGGATGCCCTCTGGCGCCGAACGATGTCCAGACGTTGCTTGGACCAACAGTAACCGCATCCCGATCGTCTGGCAGAAGGGCGTTCACCACCTTGGGAGGCGATCTCATTCGATTATTATCAATCGGTGCGTATATATGTGTTTTTTCAATCTAGCATTACGTGTATGTATGAAGTCTCTGCTGCTCTATTACTTGTAGATGATAAATTGTTGACTAGATCTGGTTTGATTCAGGTGGCACGGGGGGAGGTGACATCCAAGTATGCCATCTTCAAGAAGGCCAAGCAGAAGGGCGGGGTATGGACCGATCGCCGCTTCGCCTATTATGCGGTATGTTTATGTTGCTTAAAGTTCATATTTGTACACTATTACAAGTTACTTTTTAAAAACAGTAACTGATCATTATATCTGCTATTTACGATTTCAGGCTGAGGTTGATGCTCAGGTGGCGAGGCAGGAGGACGAGACGGGTGATGTGTTGTCAACTGAACAAGTTGACAACATCTTCCTAGAGGTCAACAAACCGGACAAGAAAGGACGAATATATGGACTCGGGATCCTCGGTTTGCATCTGGCTAGTCCGGCGTGCTCCTCATCATCATCCCAGCAGTCCAGACGTCCGGTTTACACACAGGACCAGGTCTCGGAAATGGTGCAGTCGCAGGTCCGGGAACAGGTTGCTCGGCTAACTCAAGAGATGGAGCAACAAAGGGGGAGATGGAGCACATGACGAACGAAAGGGAGGAGAACGAGCGCCTTGATTCTGATGGAGCGATTCATGTCCCGATTCGCCATCACCCACCCCCGTCTGATAGCTAGTTATGTATCTATATCAGAGGATTTTTTTTTATATTTACACTTGTTTGGATAATTTCTCCAGCTCCGAATATTACTTTTTTATTCATTGAAATATTTTCCGTATTATTGATTTATTATCGAACATTATATTGATTAAATATGTGAACTACGAAAAATAGGGATTAATATGAAATAAATAGTGACGGAATTAGTGACGGAATTCACAGTGACGGAATTAGTGACGGAATTTCAAATTCCGTCACTAGTCCAATTAAAATATTTAGCGACGGATAGATTCTATCCGTCGCTAAATATAGCGACAGATAGGATCTATCCGTCGCTAAATATAGCGACGGATAGATCAATGTCGGAATTAAAAAAAAATAATTGGTCAATCCGTCGTCCAATCCGTCGCGAATTGGACGACGGATTGTTATCCGTCGCCACAGCTCCAGGGGGGCGACGGATTTTCTATCCGTCGCCAGAGCTGGGGCGACAGATAGCTGGCCTGTAGCGACGGATCTATTCGTCGCTACAGGCCAGATTTTTTGTAGTGATGTCTTCGTGTTGCTTCTAGGGTTTCCTCCTTCTGGGTGTCTGACGACCAGCGGTTTTGGGGTTTCACTTCCCCGAGGACAGGCCCTCTCTTTCGAGAGCTTGCTATGTGAGTGGTGTAGAATTATGAGACCTCAGAGGTCTAATTTATAGTTGAATTTTTTAGCTCTAGCCGCCTTTAATGATTAAGGAAGATTAAATGGCAGGCTCTGGCCTGTTGGACAGCAAAAAGGCCTCTTTCTGGAACATTACCGAGCCACTGCGGCCCCCTGTGGGCCGCAGAGCTCGATTTCTTCAGCTTTCTGTCTGTTTTCTTCGTTCTTCAATTTCGAGCTTCGTAACTTCATTTTCTCGAAAAGTGTCTTTCAGCATTTCATGTTTTTTCGAGATCTTCGCAATGGTAGGTAGCACGACTTCATCGGATTTCTCTAGCTCCATGTAGAATTGTCGTATTCCCTTACTTTCCTCGATTTTGCACTTTTGAACATGTCTTCTACAAAGTTGTAGCATCTTCAATTACCTTTGCATTGGTTGGTAGCATGACATGTTTTGATTCCTCGAACTTCGTGCAACGGCCAATCCGGCATATTTGCTTAACTTTATCAATTTCGCACAATTATGTCATTTTGGCGCCTGAAATCGTGCAATTCCTCAAAAATGCGATCACGACCTACAAAATACACACGAAGTTTGTAATTGACCATAAAACGATACAAATATTGAATCTAAGGCAAAAAATGAGGGTCTAAAAGCATGCAATATCGCATATTTCATTGTCACATCACAAAGCAAGATTTGTTGTCAAACGTTTCCATCAGTAGGAAAGTATTGACTTCAATGAGGTATTTTCTCCTGTCATTCGTCATACCTCTATTCGTGTCTTGCTTGCTTTAGTTGTTTTGAATGATTTGGAGTTGGAGCAGTTAGATGTGAAAACTGCTTTTCTACACGAAAATCTTAAGGAAGAGATTTACATCCACCAGCCTGAGGGATTCGCAGTTCCTGGCAAAGAAGACTTTGTTTACCGTTTGAAGATTTTTTTTTATAAATTGAAGCAGTCTCTGAGACAGTGTATAAGAGGTTTGACTCGTTCATGCTTGGACATGGCTACTTTAGAAGTAGTTATGATAACTGTGTTTATTTTCAGAAATTGTCTGATGGGTCTTTCATTTACTTGTTGCTTTATATATGTCGATGACATATTAATTGTTGCAAGGGATAAATCTTTTGTCAACAAGTTAAAAACCCAACTAAGTAGTGAATTTGATATGAAAGACTTAGGTCCAGCTAAGAAAATTCTTGGGATGGATATTAGCAGGGATCGTCAAGCAGGAAAGCTTTTTCTATCTGATCAGAAAAAGTATGTTTGAAAATGCTTGACAGGTTCAATATGCAACCTGTTAGTATTCCACTTGCTGCACATTTCAAGTTATCATCTGAACAATGTCCACAAACAGACGAATGCAAATAACACTTGTCGCATGTTCCATACTCTAATGATGTTGGAAGTCTCATATATGTCATGGTGTGCACAAGGTCGGATCTAGCCTACTCTTTACACTTTGTGGTTCTACAATTATAGTTGGTATTGCGACATTGTCAACCACTGAAGCACAATATATTGCTACTACCGAAGGTATGAAAGAGGCTATATGGCTCTGAGGCTACAATAAGACATTCTTGTTCTATTTTGCAACAGTCAAAGTGTTGTTCACTTGACCAGGAATAGCAAGTATCATTGAAAGACCAATCACATTGATATAAAGTACCACTTTTCGAGATATTGTTAATGCAGGTGATCTTACTGATGAGAAGATTCATATGACCGAAAATCATGCGGATATGTTGACCAAGCCCCTTCAACCAACGAAGTTCGATCATTGCCTGAACTAGCTGGCATCATTCACACTTGAGCAGGGCTCCCATGGCGAAGAGAGCATTTCCCAAAATTGGTCAAGGTGGAGATTTGTTGGCCGATGCATGCAATAGGTGTGTGACGGGCCAATTTTTGGTCCAAACATGGTTGTTACACAACTTCACACATTTCACACATTTTCCATATTGCTTGATCTTGTGTTCATATTTGATGAGCCAGTGCTTAGCTCATTGATAAAGCACAAATCTTGCACTATAAATAGGTTAGTTTATGAGATGAGCAACACAACACACTTCTCCCATATTCCTTATTTTTCATTTCAGTTGTATTCTCTACTTTCGTTTGGGTACAAGTATAAACCCGTAGATATTTATTTTACAAGTAGTTGAGGAAATTCTTGTACTCCCAATGCCATTATAGTGGAAATTTTGGTTCTCTCGCCGGTGGTTTTTTACCTCTATTTACGGAGGGTTTTTCCAACTTAAAATTCTCGGTGTCATTTTTAATGTCTTTATTAATTTCTCTATATCGTTGGTGAAATTATAAGCTTCCGCACTATGATACCACAATAGAACTCTTTTGAGAAAATGAAGATTTACAGCTCTTCCTTTCATTCCTTTTCAACTCCTTTCTTTTTTTTATGAATTAACATATGCTATATATGTCCCGACACAAACTTTCCATTTATATTTTGTGGTCATTAATCAACAAAATAAGCCATCAAGCCATGTATTACTTTTATAGATAAAATGATGCTACTCGATTGGACAAATTCATCTTTAAAATTGCAAGATACTATTTTATTTTATTTTTTGGTCAAAATTTAAATATGTATATAAACTTATGATTGAAAGAATAATGTCAAAATGGAAATGAAAAGTTTTCTTCGAGATGTAAAAAGTAACTAACGGAAAGCTTGTATCGGGATTCAGAATAACACTTGTTATCTTTGTTCTACTATATCCACTTTTCAAGTTGGCCCTCTAACAAAATTTTAGTACTTCTCCACAATTTTGTCTGTGTATTGTAGGATCGATGTACATCTACATTACACCAGTTTATTGTAGGCGCAGAGTAAGAGATCTTGCTAAGAGATGAAACAAGTGGTAACAGTTTTATTTATGTTATTGATACAATCTCCAGAGGCGTATAACACATACTTGCCTCTAAATGGTTACCATCAATCCGAACCCAACACTATAATAAATTCCTTGAACGCAGCTTTGCCATGTCCAAGGATGGATTACAATCCATGAAACATTGCATTATTATTTCATATGAAGAGATGCTGATGCATCTCTCTGGTGACGGACGCTTCTTGATGAGAACGTCTATGCATGTGCTTTAATGCTTCCGATTTTCTGGTACACTGAAGAACGCTTCAAATTTAATCCATTCGTGGACTGATCATCGAAAATACTGTAAGGAGCACCAGGGATGTAGTTGTAGATAACGAACGGGGTCCTGACTACATGGGTTCCATCTGTCCATGTGAGTGCACCGGATGTAATTGGCTGCTGTGAGATAGCAGCTCCAGTGATACCAACCTCGAAGGTTTGTGTCTCTCCGACTGATGAGAAGGTGAGGACAGCTGGTGAAATTATGAGTTCAATTGGCAACGTTGGTGGCATAGACACGCTCACCGTGTAGGAAGAGTTAGCTGAACCGACATTGGTCACTGTCCTTGTGAAGGTAGCATTAAGGATTTCCCCATCTTCAACGTATAAAGAGTACGAAGGATAGTTCATGTCCCAGGCTCTCCCGGGGGTTATACCATCGCAGGTGCTGTTGTCTCCAGTGACAAGTTGTAGAGCGGTATTGTTGTAGCCTTGTTTGCAAAGTAAGTTTACGTAATCAGCCTCAGATGCATCAAATACTAGTCCGGGGTCCCGTGCATCAACTGGGTTGATGTGACCAGAGCCATAAGAGAATTCAAGATCTTCATGTTTACTTGGGTCCATCACATGTGCTGTTCATTGATTAAGAGAGTGAAAATAACACATTAAAATTAATTAATAACTCCGATATGAAAATATGAGAAATTAATTTTAGGACTGGAATTAATCATGATTTTCACCTGTGGTCATGAGAGCAGACTTGATTGCAGAAGGAGACCAGTTGGGGTGAGCAGCTTTGACGTATGCGGCAGCACCACTGGCATGAGGGCAAGACATGGATGTGCCGGAAATGATATTGTACAGGGTGCTCCTCGTATCAGCTTCTGATCCAGATGGTGGTGACAGTGGAGACCATCCAGCAAGAATATCCACACCGGGAGCAGTGATATCAGGCTGATATAAAAGATGTATAGAACCGAGTTAGGCGAATTAATATATAAATAAAATAAACAACAAAACAAAATGTTCCTTGTATTGATGTAATATGATAACCTTGAGAATGTCTGGGGTCATTGGGTTAGGTCCTCTGGAAGAAAACGAAACAACTATTGGAGCCGCAGCATCTTTCCATGCATCACTAAAGAAGATGGTTGCTGTAGGGTTGCTGGAATTAAAGAATGTTTCATGAGATTAGTTCTTGATTTGTGTGAACCTGTTTACTAGAGTTTGTGGCTTTAAATTTGACTGCTTACTCTGAGCTTCTTATGTAGTCCAGAACAGTTTTTCCATCATCCTGGTTGACTATGGTTGCTGGTAATGGCCAACTGAAGGAAACATCAGGATTGACAATAAGTGGATCAGAATAAATGATACCGATACCATTGTTTGCCAGAATATCAGAACCGTCATCCTCAACAGCTTCACAGTAAACAATTTTTCCACCAACTGCAACACTACTCATTGCACCTCCCACACAGTATCTGGAATAATCAGGACCAGAGCCAATGGTGTAGTTTGCAGCATCTCCTCCCCAAATTAAAGGGTATGTAGTACCGTTGAGGTCGAAGGTATTGATCATGATTCCCTTCATGTTAAGAGAATTTATTTTATTTAGCCTTCGTTATATGAGTGATCGTCAACAAATTCGTCTGAGAATAAATTAAGACTTACAGTTAAGATTTGTCCGTTTCCAAGTTCCAATCTGGCAACAAACTTTCTATCAATGCTGCTAGCAGCAACAGTCAGGGTCCAAGGGGCGAAGTTGGAAACTGAAACAGGGAAAGGACCGGAGTTTCCTGCAGAATTCGATGTCAAAATTCCATTCCTCATTGCGTGGAAAGATCCAATGGCGATAGGGTCCTCAAAGTAATCAGATGGATAATCAGATCCCAAAGAAACTGAGATGATATCTACTCCATCTGCAATTGCATCATCGAATGCTTTAAGTATGTCAGCAGAAGCGCATCCAAACGACCAGCAGACTTTGTAGACAGCTATTCTCGAGTTGGGAACGCCTCCTCTGGCTGTGCCCTCTGCCAGACCAAAGTAGCTTGCTTGTACCTCAACCCCAGAAGCAGTCGATGCAGTGTGGGTGCCGTGTCCTTCAGAGTCTCTTGGAGATGGAACATCTCCACCATTACTGCCCTGGCTATTGTAGTAACGTGCTCCAATGATCTTGCTGCAATAATCATATCAACAGAAAGCTTATTTTAGTATACAGAAAAGATATTTTAGTATTAATACATGTTAAGACTTGTAGGGCTTATATTACTTGTTGCAAGTGAAGTTTGTGCCAGTGCAAACTCCTTTCCAGTTGGTCGGTGGAGCGCCAAAATTAGTGTCGTTGAAACTTGGGTGCTCAGGCCAGACACCTATATATGCGTTCACAATGTCAGAAACGACGTTAAGGTACTCATCAGGGATTTATGAAGAATACAAATGTGTCTTATATACCAGTGTCAAGCAGGCCAATAATAACATCCGATTCTTGAGGAGCTCCAAGGTTGCTGGTGGTGAGGTTCATGAAATCCCATGACCTTGTTGTATGAAGTTGGTATATCTGGTTTGGAGTCACTGAAATAACTCCTTCCATTTCTGCAGACAATAATTTGTTAAGCTCATTTGATCAAGTAAGACGTTACAAATATATAATATGTTCCAATTGAGTTCTTCAACTCACTTGAAATCCTTGAGGCTTCATCAGGTGTCAACTTGGCTGCGAATCCATTGAAACTTCTTCCATAACTGTAAACCAGTGAGTCCTTGGCTAGTGAAGGACTGCAAGATGTTTTAGGATTAATAATCTGGAATGTCAAAAGAGTTATCAAAAACATTAGTGCACTGTATATGTTAGTATGCCATCAACCTTCCGATTGCTCTGTGCAACATGGAGTGATGTTTAGTTGAAACAGACACGTCCTGGTCTTGTTCAGGACGACCTCCCATGTACACGACATGAAGCTACACCAAGTAGAACAAACTGTTAGACTGAAAAACACAAGTCGATGCCTCGATAGGACAAGACAGGTTAGATTATTGCATGATACACATATACATACCTTCCGTTCATGTAGTTGGCAGTTCACAGCGATAGCTGAAAGTAGCACGGCGCAGAAGAGTGAAACTACCGCTGCGTTCGCCATGGCAAATTAATGAATGAAAGGAGTGTTGATGTCTCATTTAGTGGGAACGAATGAGGTTTATATAGTTTTGGAAATTGCGGTTTCTGGTATTGTTTTCTCCGTGCCATATTGATGAGAAGCTTAACAACTGGCAGAGAGATAAATGCCGGTTGTGTTTAGAGAATGTCGCCTTCATTACAATGCAACTCATGTACCTGGCAAGAATATAGATTTATGTTTTGTCTAGAGTGGAATGAATGCATTGTAGGGATAATATATGGTTGTTTAATTTGCCAGCATTGTTTTCTACTATCAAATTTGTTTGTTTGTTTTCAGTAGATTGGCTCAACATGAGTATTGCAAATTTTTGTATTGAAGAGACACAAGTCACATAACATGCATATTTTAAGGTATATACCAATCTAATTAAATCTCTATGGTGTAATCAATTTGTTTCTCCAGCTACTAAATGATCATGTTATCATGTAGATTGTATCTGTTAGGAAAGGCGTGTTTTTCTTAATGACAGGGAAAACCGCGCCACCACTGATAAAGTGAGTTCGTCACGCTCCTTTAATTTACGCTAGTGTAAATAGGAAAAAAGAATTATTCACAAAAGGTATGAGCTCAATCATCCATCTTTGTATGGTGATTGAAGCTTGATAACTTCGATCTATAATCTCATGATAGATTTTGATTGATTACTGGTAACATCTTTTACACCAGAACGATGATGAACGGATTCTCAAGCTTTTTTTTGAGCAACACAACTACTAAATATATATATTACACAAAGGAAACTGTACAAGGGCTCGTGGCAATGCACGTGTTTGAACTGTACACCGATCCGAGTCAAGGGCTGGTGCTAACCAGGCCGTGCAACTATCCCACACATACAAAACTGGAGTTGCCTGAGCAGCATTAACTAAGTTAGGATCTAAAGACGTACTACTGTTACTACTGCTATCATTAGGATTAACACGTAGACTAGGAGAACTGCCACGCTTGGCCAAGATGTCCGCGATGTCATTAGCCTCCCTGTACACAAAAGATAAACGGACTTCCTGGAAAGCCCGCAGCTGATGTCGGATCTCATGGATCAGGTGCCTGTGAGCGCGTGCTGGGTCATGCCTCCTGCACAAACAAGTAAACAAATAGTGAGAATCAGTTTGTATAAGCAGTTTACGTATATCTTGTTGCAAAGCTAAGTTTAATCCAGTGCGAAGCGCCATAATTTCCGCCATATTGTTATATGTCCAACCTATATACCCACAAGTCGCTTGCACAAACTGTCTTCACTCGTTCCTAAAAGTACAACCTATGCCGGCACACCCTGGATTACCTAGGGCGGACCCGTCAGTATTAAGGCAAGTAAAACCCTCAGTAGGAGGTGTCCAAGCATACTGAATTTCGAATTTGGGGGCCTGCTGGGGGAGGGGGGTGTGCGGGTGGCTACCTCCCGGTTGAGCTGGATACATTTTTGGCGTAGCTGTGGAAGGATGATGGCTTGACCGCGGAAGAGTTTAGAGTTGTGCAAGTTCCAAATTATCCAACTGAGGTTAATGTACCGGACCTGCTGTGGGGAGCAGGAGATTAAACAGCAGGTTATCGATGGATCCTTTACCGGTTTGCCAACTGCTTGGCCAAAAGTAGGAGTGGAGATTCACAAAGAGGGGGCAGGAGAAGAAGAGATGGTTTGGTGTTTCGTCATGTTGCCCGCACAAGTTGCACTTGGGGTCCTGAAGGATCCTTTGTCGATATAACACTGACACCATGGGTAGCTGTAGAACTCCATAATTTCGTTTAATTATTATCAAGTTACCGCTCTAATCTTTTGTTTGATTTGTCAATTAGTAATTAAACAAATTTCTTTAATTATGATCTTCTTAATTTTTGCATGTTAATTAGCCTGTTTGTCAAAAGGAGTTTCACTTTATTTGGGGTTTTGTGTGTAGACGTGGGTTGTTTCTTGTTTATAGCATCCTAGATCCTCAACTGTTCCAGAGAATTTTCAGCCCCTTCTTATCTTTTCACTTCAGATATCGATATTTATACTTCCAAGTATCCAGAAACCCAAAGTAATCAATCTGCTATCTCCTTCAAATTACTTTCTTCTAGTTTCCCTAACCTAGCCCCGAGAGAAACACATCTTATCATCATCATTAAGCCATCAGACTGTCAGCCATCGTCACTCATCATCATATTTTGTATATTAAACCTACAAAACTCCGTATCGCACTCGAAACCTTATCATACGGCCTCCAATCTCAAATCCGTTCTCTGATTCGGGTTCGTCATTCGACGAGGTGCATTACGATATAATGCACGGGTCAGATCGGCATCTGTACAGCCCTTACAACATGCCGTTACTTTCTCGATCAATTCATTGAATCTCAATCTTACTATGTAAGTTTAACGGTTCATATCTCTCTTGTTATTCCTTCGATTTCATTATAATTTATATCGACGCGATCCACTTTCAGTGTAGTTTATTCTAGGATTTGGAATTTCAAAAATCCATCGAGCCCCGAAATCCACCCCGACCAGGGGCTGTCCGAGCAGAAAAACTGAACGTATACGTAAGTTCATCGCCTCATATCTTCTTCGTTATCTGCTGGAATTTCTCATATCTTATATCCACGTGTTCCCCTTTCTGTGTAGATCATTTTAGGCATTCGAGGTTATGAAAATAGTTGAATTTAGATATCAAAATTTGTCTTGGATCAGGTGCTGGTCGAGTGCACAGGAAACTGTATGTGCAGGATCAACTCGCCTTTTAGTAAGGCTTCTAATCTGCACTTTTCTCTCCTTTGGTTTAGGGTTTACAGGGGGAATTTTGAGCGTAGTTGTAGGCTGCCTGTTTTGTGCCTTGCATCTCGATATTTACTTGCATTCTGATGTGTTTCTTGCTGCCTTCAAGTATGATGCATGTGAACTGTTGAACTATGAGATTTGATATACCGCAATGATGCTCTGTTGATTATGGTAACATTCTATACTTCTCTCTCATTTTGTTGTTTTCAAGTTAATTTGTTTGTTAATAGGAGTACTTATAGTTATGTTTAGTCTGAACTTGATTTTCTATTATGATACACTACAAAAAATCTGGCCTGTAGCGACGGATAGATCCGTCGCTACAGGCCATCTATCCGTCGCCCCAGCTCTGGCGACGGATCGGGCGACGGATAGAAAATCCGTCGCCCCCCTGGAGCTGTGGCGACGGATAACAATCCGTCGTCCAATTCGCGACGGATTGGACGACGGATTGACCATTTTTTTTTTTTTAAATTGATAATGGGGCGACGGATAGATTCTATCCGTCGCCCCACGTGGCGACGGATAGATCTATCCGTCGCCCCATTTCTATTTTTTTTTAAAAAAATAAAATCCGTATTCGAATTTTTATATTCGTATACGGATTTATTAGTATACAATTTTTATTCGTATACGAGATATTGATTTGTATTCGTATACGTATTAATTTGTATTCGAATTTTTATATTCGTATCCAATTTGTATTCGTACGGTGCGGTGGTGGTGGGAGGAGAAAGGTGGTGCGGTGGTGGTGCGGTGGTGGCAGTGGTGGTGGCAAGGTGGTGGTGGCGCGGTGGTGGTGGGAGGAGGAAAGGTGGTGGTGGTGGTGGTGGTGGAGATGGTGGTGGTGGTGGAGATGGTGGTGGGAGGAGAGAGGTGGTGGTGGTGGTGGAGATGGTGGTGGTGCGGTGGTGGTGGGAGGAGAGAGGTGGTGGTGGTGGTGGTGGAGATGGTGGTGGTGCGGTGGTGGTGGGAGGAGAGAGGTGGTGGTGGTGGTGGTGCGGTGGTGGAGATGGTGGTGGTGCGGTGGTGGTGGGAGGAGAGAGGTGGTGGTGGTGGTGGTGGAGATGGTGGTGGTGGGGGGAGGTGAGAGGTGGTGGTGGTGGTGGTGGAGTTGGTGGTGGGAGGAGGATGGTGGTGGAGGAGGTGGTGGTGGAGGAGAAAGGTGGTGGAAGGAGAAAGGTGGGGGTGGGAGGAGGAGAGGAGAAATGGAGGAGAAGTGGTGGAGGAAAGGAGGTGGTGGAGGAGATATATGGTTTTTTTAAAGTGAGCGACGGAGAGATCTAGACATATCCGTCCCTAACTCTTTTTTTTTTTTTTTCGGCTATAGCGACGGATAGATCTATCCGTCGCTATTTTTAGCGACGGATAGATCTATCCGTCGCTAAATTTTTTTTTTTGGTCGTCAACGCTCAGAGCGACGGATAAACTTATCCGTCGCTACTGAGCGATTTGATCAGTCGTTATAAACGGGACGACGGATAGAATCCGCCTCGCCCGTTGGCGATCTGTTGCTGATGACGGATAAAATCCGCCTTTCCGTCCCGGCATGTTAGTAATTCTTGTAGTGATAGCAGAGTTCACCAGTCCCTTATTTGTGATCTGTCTTGCCAATTAATTGAGAGTTGTGTTAATTGTCTAGTTAACTACCTTACAACTATTGACATATATGTCCTGAATTAAGTAAATCTTTTGCTAAATTCACTCAGAACTCTTGAGTTTTGTTGTCTTTGAAAGTTTAATAATTTATTTGGCAAACTTTGACCAACGAGTTAATTACTCTTGATATGGATTAGGTGATGCTAGTTTGTTGTATTAATTGCAAGCATGTTTATGAATGTATGTAACTAGCTAACTAGCGGATGTAATTGCTTAGTTCTATGTACATGGTTTCCGATATTGATTCACATTATACATGTATTAGTTGGCTTAACTAAATTTAATGTTGATGAAAGGTTATGAACTAAGTAAGCTTGATTATTGAAGTTTTAATGGCTGCTTAGTTTTCTTGAAGTATGTGCTATGTTTTGAGTTGAATGCCTTTAAAATGTGGCCTTCCTGTTCTGCCATTCATGAATCGTGCTTTGTCTTCTTCTGTTCTATTTTTGCTCAATCCTTCTGTCCCTAGTAATAACATGTTATGCAATTTATTTTGCTAAACCGCCTGTCTCCAAGTGGTTAGAAGATTGTGCGCAAGAGTCTATTTGAGTCACAGTTCGGGGGTACGAACCCCAGCCTGCCCTCGTTATTTTATTTCGGTTTGTTTTGCTTCTTATTTACAAAATTGTTTTTTGTATTAAAAATTTGATTGGTGGATTGTTTTAATTGAAGGTTATTATGTAATTTATGATTTTGCAATTTGTATAATTATGTGCTTGTGGCTTCTTTGATTTGTTAGGTTTTTAGGTAGAGTGATGTTATTATTATAGTTCATATGTTTAATTGATCAAGTATGTATAATGTGATGTTACGTGTGCTCCGTCTAAAGAGTCGCAGGTTTAAAGGGGTAGTTCAATAGGTTTAGATTTATTTCTTACTAGTCGATACCCTATTGTCCAGGAACTCCGTAATTCGAGAACTAGACAATGAACGGTTTATGGTGAGTGTTCTTAAACCGTTTGCGAAAACCAAGGAAGTACATGTTTTTGTTGTATATATACGTATTGCATCAAAGTAATTTCTAACTCATACTCTTTAAAATATTGCATCGAAGAAACTTTCACATTCTTCCGCTAAAACTGTTTACTGCACGAAAGATTTATTTCGATATATATAATTATGTATATATTGTGATTCGATTTGATTTGTTTAACGACCGATATGTGCGCAATTGTGGTGGAGGTTTCCTAGTGGATAGACTTGGGCAGTTGTGTCTGTCGAGTTATTCATAAAGTTCCTTCGCTTACTTCCCCTTGACGCGAGGCAGAAGTCGTCGAGGTCTTGGTGGGTAGTAGTGTTTCACCCCTGTACCATGGCAGGGTCTTCGTCTTCGTTTGAGAATGATAGCTTCCTGTCTGGAGAGATAAGGGCTTGGATTGGGGTTATAAGGTTGACTGCACCAACGAACGACTGATTGTACTGTTCTGATTGCTTCGTTATTGTTATATTTAGATTTACGATATATTTTTTCCTATTGATATGTTAATTGTCACTGTCACACACGAACACCACTGAGATTTTTGTCTCACACTCGTTTTGTTTTCCTTCCTTGTAGATTCCGGAGTTTAGTGAAGGACCGAGTCGGGTAGACGTTCAACAACTAGAGTGAGAGTGGGTTTTAAATGGGATTTTTTGTAACATTTAGCCGCTGATTTTGAAAATAGTGTTATTCGCAAGTTTTCTGTTAGAAATTTAGCTTCTCAAAGTTTTTAGATTGTCTCTTCGTTATTGTTTTAATGCCCTTGTTCTGGTAAAAATTAGTGTAATTTTCGGGGCGTTACAATAGTCGATCGTGCAGCGCCAACCATAAGAAGAAACAAATGCGTGGTAATGTATTAATCTTCCATATCCGTTGCCAGGGCCAAGATGGACCAATAATAGTAGGAGTGGCTAACATATTATAAGCCGATTTAACTGTAAATTTGCTTGGCGCTTCATACGGCCACACCCGTTCGTCGGACCTCTCCAGAATGGATGTTAAAGCAACTGCTATTAGGGTTGTGCAAAAAACCTACCCGACCGACTCGCCCGCGCAAACCGCCCGCCTTTCACCCGCACCCGCCAACTAATTTTTTTATAAAATGTGTGTTGGGTGAATTTTTTTTTCACCCGCCATTAGTGGTTGGGTGGGTGCAACCCGCGACCCACCCGCCATTTTTATGTATGTATGTATGTATGTATGTAAGTATATATGTTTGTGAATTTAAATATAAGGAGACCCATCGGTTAGAGAAGTTGCATCTTTGTGCTTATGTTGTTGAGTATAGATATAGTTTAAGTGAGCCTACAACTCTTCTCTTTAAGCACTATTTCATCTTCATTTTTGCACCCAACATTCGTTATTCTCAGCTTATGTCATGTATTCAAGAAAAATAACACAAGTTGGCAACTTCTCGAGTCAACATTTCATCCATTACTGCGTGAAAATCCTTAAAATTAAGTAAGATAACTACTTTAAAAGAATCACTGCCCTATTTGTTCAGGACATGATCTTTGTTGTTGATTTTTTTTTTTTTACTTGCACATCTACTTCTGCACAAGTTGCAAGTTTTTACTACATCCATTTTTATCTACATTCACCCGCAAATCCGCCCGCCACCCGCCCACCATTTTTATCACCCGAACCGCCGCGGGTTGAAAAAATATTCCACCCGCCTCGGTTTATAATTATAATCACCCGCCATAGGTGGGTCGGTTTGATTTTTCGTAAAAACCCGCCTACACCCACCCGCGCTCACCCCTAACTGCTATGATTTCCCGAACAATGTCCGGAGGAAGGACTCGGCTGAGTTTACTATGGTCCCATTGACCGTGTTGGATGAAATCGGCCAACGGAGTCCCTGGAGGGACAGTTGCTACATAATCCGCTAACCTGCACTTGGGCAACCACCTGTCGTACCAAAAGTCAATGTGGCTTCCATCTCCCACCTGCCAAAGCAGGGTCGGCATAAGGAGGTCCCCGTGCTTGATAAGACTTTTCCATAGCCAACTATGGTGTGGACGAGCGGTGGCCTGAACAAACAACGAATTAGGAAAGTATTTTGCCTTGTACACCTTTGCCCACAAGGACGTCGTTTCTTGGATCATCTGCCAAGCTAGCCTGAGCTGAAAATCCGTGTTTAGCGCGGATAAATCCCGAATCCCAAGTCCCCCGGCTGTTTTAGGTGTGCAAACAGTGGACCAGGGCACCCGGCCTCGCTTGACACCATCCTTTGTGGCGTTCCAGAGGAAATGCTTGTTCAGAGAATTAAGTTTACCATTGATAGTTTAGGGAAGTTTAGCTATCGACATGCAGTACGCTGGCATCGTGTTCGTGACCGATTGAATTAGGGTAGCCCGGCCAGCATAGGATAAGAAGCGGGTATACCACGTGTTTATACTCGTCGTGGACCTATCTATAATGTGGTCAAACAGGTCGGATTTCTTTCGCCCCAGTAGGAACGGAACACCAAGATACTTGTCTTTGCGCTTATTCGGGGTCACTCCCAACGATGAAATAATATGTCGTTTGATCTCCCGTGGCGTGTTGGGCGAGAACAGTATTTGCGATTTTTGCCAACAAACAAACTGTCCTAACGCCCTGGCATACTCAAGAAGGCAGTTTTTAAGTTCCTGGACTGACCCGGTAGCCGCTTTGCAGAAAACCATACAGTCATCTGCGAAACAGAGTATCGGTAGGGGCGGACCTTTGCGGCTCGGCCGAAGCGATTTTAGGGACTTGGTCGCAGATTTATGCATGAGTAGGTGGACAAACAACTCCTGACAGAGGATAAACAGATACGGAGATAAAGGATCACCCTGTCGTAATCCTCGCATAGGGGACCAAGTGTCGGAAAGATGGTTAGTTACTTTAACTTGGAACGTACTTGACATAACACAAGCCATGATCCATCGAATCATTGTGGAATGGAAATTGAATTTCCGAAGAGCCAGGCGAAGGAAATCCCATTCAAGCCGATCGTAAGCTTTTTCGATATCCAATTTAAGGGCCAAGTAATACTGTCGAGAGCGTCTCTTCCATCCCATTGTATGGAGTAACTCGTGCGCCAGTAACACATTGTTAGTGATAGCTCGTCCCGGGACAAGCGCGTTCTGATAAGGAGAGGTGAGTTTATCGAGTAATGGTCGAAGCCGGTGAACCAGAATTTTGGAAATTATTTTATAACTAACATTACACAAACTGATTGGCCGGAACTGTACGGGAGTTGCCGGGTTGGTACACTTAGGGAGAAGAACGAGCTGAGTGTGGTTGAGGTTATGAGGCATCGTGGCGGTGCGGAAAAACTCGCTCACCATCTGGGATACTGTTGGACCAATGATGTCCCAGTACTGCTGGTAAAAATGAGCTTTAAGGCCATTGGATCCCAGTGCCTTGTCTGGGCCTATGGACCAAACTGCATCCCGTATCTCCTGGGGCATAACCGGTGTTGTCAGAGAGGTATTTTCATCTGCCAATAGTCGAGGAGTGTGAATTCGATCAAAAATAGTGCTTGTCGATACCTGGGAGACGGCTTGCCCCCGAAAGAAATTAAAAAACACCTGGGTCATCTGGTGCGGGTGAGAAACCCACTCCCCGTCCTCATTCTTGACTCCATGGATAAGATTGCAGCGACGGTGATGAGATGCCGACGCATGAAAAAAATTTATGTTTCGTCTCCATCCCGAACCCAATTCAACCGTGACCGCTGAGCCCAATAAGTTGTTATCTGTCCGCGGATGCGATTATACTCTGAGCGTAGTCCCTGTTCTTGCGGACCACACAGGGC
This sequence comes from Plantago major, assembly GCA_026545765.1. Lineage (NCBI taxonomy): Eukaryota > Viridiplantae > Streptophyta > Magnoliopsida > Lamiales > Plantaginaceae > Plantago > Plantago major. The sequence continues at coordinate 48,769,058 of CM048842.1, read as the reverse complement.
CGGATTAAGGTGAATGCGAGCATCCAGATTCTGCAATTGCGATTGAATCTCTTGCAGTTGGGATTTTAGTTGGTGCAAGGAGGCCACGGGCCACTTGGCCACTTCCTGAGCCAATCGTGTCACCACCTCAGGGAAAGACTCTGCACATCTAGGCTCGGCAAGATGTGATTAGAACTGTTTGAGTAGCTCCCTGAACTTGTTATCCTGACTCCAACTGTTTTCGAATTGAAAAAAATTCAGAGGACGGGGAACGCATCACACGTGTCAATTAAAAGAGGTTTATGATCCGAAATAGTGGACACCAAGTGGCGAACAATAGTATTGGGGAAAATACAGATTCTCAAGCTTGATTGCAAAAGCTAAGCTAATGTTAGAATTGTTGGTACTTCGTACTTGGAATGTAATGTTGTTTCAAGTTCATTGTCACTTTGATTGAAAGCTCTCTGTGGGACAGGAATATCAAAATTGAATTGCTAATTTCATGAAGTGTGTCTTAATTTTACATGTAGTTGCGTGTAATATAAACCCCTACAACACAACGCTTGACGGGTCATCCGTCATCATATACTCCAAAGTAAGCACGCTTCACTTGAAAGTTATCATGATCAAATCCCCAAAAGTGGCCTCAATAACTCCCCTGGCTCCTTTTACAAAATGCAAGGCCTTGCTTAGCATCAACTTATAAGATACTCAAGCATACTTTCAATGTTGGTCCAGATAACGGCAAAGTAAAAGATTACCGGGGGGGGGGGGGGGAGGGTGAATAGTCTTTTAAAACTTTTGTCGATAAAACAGTTTCTCAGATATGTGTGAAGATATCTGATACTTATAATCAGAGAGCGAAAGACTTTTATGTGATAAGTGCACGTGCTCAGTAAGATATAATGTGTTTAAATACTTAGCAGGATAAAGAGAACGATAAGTAAATTGCTGAAAGTAAATAACACGTCTTTTTATAATGGTATCTGAAGGTGGCGTAATCCTTCAACTAATCCACTCGCCCTTTCTCAGAACTTGAAATTCACTAAGATAGATATTGAGTTCACCTTACAATAATCCTATCTCTTGATTCCCTTTTACACTAGGTTCCAAACCAAGTGTTCCCCCTGAGTCATTCCCCTGCTCCCAGCCAAGTACTTCCTATACTCAGAAACCTTTGAGTTGTTCCTTAGTTTCCCAAACTAAGTACTTCATATGCTCAGTAACCTTGGAGTTGTTCCTTAGTTTTCCAAATTAAGTACTTCCTGTACTCCATGCCGTGTATGGTGTTGTTTATGATGGTTTGTCAGGCGAGTAGTCTTAATAACTTTTTCAGTTATGTAGGAATACTTTATAGAACAAGGATCACTTAACACACTTCACAATGTGTGGTGATATGTTCTTTACTGACCCAAGTCTATGTTAATTGTTCTAGAGAATGAAACTCAGTTAATTGATCTTTTGATTCAACTCCTTCACAGATAGCAAGGCTTGTTAAGGATCAGGACACTTAGAACTTTCGTGCTACTTAGAATTCAAGAGCTTAGTCGCAATTGTAAGCTAAAGAGTAAGTAGGCAGAAGGCTTGTATGCTTGAGAGAAAGATACCACTAGTTGTATTATCAGAGAAGCTTAAGATATTCAGTTCTGTATTCTTGGTGTTTTCAGTGTGTCTTTCAAACATTCTAAGTGTAGATATTTATAGTTGAAAATCATGCCGTTTGAAAAGTATCCGTTAGGCTCAAATGAATTTTAAACTATCGATATCTGAAAATAGTACTGCAGAAGACATTATCTCTTTTCAGAGATTTCCTCTTTTGTTCAGATGTCTCTGTCTGCGCATTTATTGCACTTGTACTATTTTTATCCTGTAGTGCCAACAGAACTATGCACGCGTTCTGAAGCATTGCATGTCCTTTTCAAGAGATTCTCACATCTCCAGATACTTTATCAAAACATTGTTTCCTGAAAATAAAGTTTTGTCCAAGGTATCTGAGTGTAGATATTTGTAGGCACTTTTCCTCGTTCAGAAACCTTGCGTTCTGATATCTTTTGCGAAACTTGTTTATTGAAAAACACTTGTTTCTTTAAAAATTATATTCAGAGACCTGACATCCTATACAAGATTAGCTAGACTAACATACTTGGTGATTTTTCTCTTTTACAGTGTTCAATTGAACCAAGAGTACGAAGCACCTTTCTAAACTAAGATAAGTCATTAGGTTGCTGATCAAAATCTAAACAAATATTCCTAACATTCAACATGTCAAGAACAAATTAATTTCTGGAAATTTCGAGGCAAATTGACAGCAAAAACTAAAATCAATACAGGTCTGCAACTGCAAGCATGAAATCAAGCATAATTTATTAATCAAGATTCAAGAGCATGAACATGTAATGTACATACAAAGTACTGGTATACAAAAAATTATAAGGTATCTCAACCTCAGCAGCAGAAAACTGTCCCAAAATAAAGAAATCGAAAAGAATGGCATGCCTGGTACACGCAGACACTGTCTTGATCAAATTGTGAGATTCTCTTGAATGCCGGTGAATGTTCCAATAATTTTTCCACCCATGTCTGGAAATGTTTCACATCCAGGAAGCGACTTCACCTTCCCTGTTCTATCAACTTCTACCGGATACTTAAGTAGGTGTCCTGCCATTTCAGTTACTTCATTAGCTGCAAACTGTGTCCAGTTATGCTCCCCCATCCATCTTACACGCCTTATACATTCCAGACTCTCCGGTTGCTCGAAACACTGTTCCAGAGTACCCGTGTGTTCTGCCCATAGTGACATTCTATATCCAAAAATCTGGAGCACACATACAAAATTTTCAATTAAATTACAGCTACACAACTTTACATTAGAGTATATGATCTAGTGGAATGATATGTTTCTGAAATGCAAGCAATGAGTTGTAAATATCTTAATTGACAGGCGAGAATTTATAGTTCCCATTTCAGTTCTGTAACATCAAATACCCTTAAAGTTCAGCTTCACGACGTCATAAGTAACTATAAATGGATTACATCACAGGATTACTCTGAAACAAACTGCCTGCATACAAAATATTATACTTAGATTGCATGTGATTACTTTCATAACTGAACTTCATAGGAAAATATTACCTAAACAAGTCTATTAGACATTGTGATGGAAATTCATTTAAATTGCTTGGAAAAAAGTTGCAATAGATGTATTCATATGCATTTTACGAGATGCAACTCAACAACAGTCCCCAAGATCTAGCTTTTTTGATATAGTGAATTGTTTTTAACATCAAGAGACCCTTCGAGATAGCTACATTCTGAAGTATCCTACAGGTCAAACATTTCGTAAAAACTGAGGTATATGTTACCTGCCCATGTGGATTAGCATGTCTATTTGCCCACGTATATTGAGGCTGATATGCACCCATGGCTATTTCTGTATCCCTGGTTCCTTCAAGAGAGCGTTGATTGATGTTAGCAGATCCCATTAGCACAAACTCATCATCCACAATCATTCCCTTAGAATGGACATAGATCATGAAGCGCCGGTTTTTCCTAGAAAGTGCCTGGACAAACACATCACAAATTGAGAAGGCAAGCACATATATGTAAAAGCTCGGATACAATGTTGCAAGTGAACCCTTAATAATTGAGAAGTCAAGTTAATATACTTGTGGAGTAGTTTCTTTAGAGGTATCTGGCTTGCTTCCCGGGTCTACAGCCTCACGATTCCCAAGGCAAAAGAAATTCAGATAATCTTGGGGTTCATACTCGTTCTGAAGACCCATCTCTACTAAAGCGTTGTAGATGGTCTCATACATCATTTGCATTGTATTGTACTGCAGGCATATGAAAAATCATAAGGCTTGATGAAATGAAAAAGATAACATCAAAGCCTAAAACCACCAAAAGAGATGCTACTGCAAAATAAAAATCCTTATCTATGAATACAATCTTGCCAGTTTTCCCTGTTTTACTCTAAATACACATAACAAAAATTCTGTATATGAAACGTAGAAACACTCTCGCCAATTCCCAGTCTTACTCTAACCCAACACAGACAGATAGACCCAATGTAAATGGCAATACAACGGATACTTGAAGGGACAATAACATTAATTATATCTTAAATGTTTTACGATTAAAATCCTCTGGTGAAGGTTCTGATTAGCTTCAATCTGAATAAAGGTAATTTCTTCTAAGAACATTTCCATTCTGTCATCCAAATGTTCATAGAGGTCTGAAATCAAATAATATAACTTGGTATGGAATGGAAATGACATTTCGCAATGTCTGCTTATTCAAACTGGAATTATTATGCAACAGCACTGCTGATAATTTTATTCCACATACCACCCGATCCTTGTGGCATTCAGCTATACCCCTGGTTACAATATCAGAATAGCAATCATAGTCTGTAAACATTTACATCACCAAATTAAAACATAAAACTGAAAAGGTCATTTTTAAAATTTGCAATATATCGGAAACATTTAGGCATACTAGCATATTTCAGTTGCTCCATTACAAAAATAACATGCATGGTGCCATGGCCTTTATTTTACATTTATCCGGTATGAGATCACTGTTCAGTTTCTGAAAACCCTTTTTGGAAGACTAATTTAGCAACAATACACATTCACATCTCTTTCACAAAATTTAAAAAAAAAAAAAAAAAAAAAAAGGATTAGGATTTACTAAGTTGGATACAAGAAATTAACCTGCCAAAAGAGAATTCTTTGAGTAGGCATACTGGTTGGATTTCCCTCTGGCCACATTGGAACAACAATGTATACAGAAAATCTCTCCCTGGCTCGGATCTTGTTAGCAATCTTTAGAGCAATTTCCATTGGGATTAAGTTGTTTGCACCTGAATATGAAAATAAGATTTACGTTCTTCATTTGCTTGCGTACAAACAAAGATGTACAGGACACAAGATAATAAAACCCTTTAAAGAGCGACATCAGTCATTTCTAGGCTAATCTTTTTGGCAAGTAATTAAATACAGCAAAAATAGTAGCTGTCAAATTAAATACATAAGGTAGTAGATCCTGACGACAAGCTGTAATTAGTATCATCCAAATATGTAGAGAAATAAAAAATGAATTCCTCACCCAAGTCCTTATAGTTAGCCCAATTAAACGACGACCCCAGGAAGTACTGGTTCTCAATATAGATGAAGTGTTGTGCCGCACGAATGGCCTTCACATAAGCTGTATGTATGCTCATGTCTATAAGTACATTTTTCCCACACACTAGGTTCTGTTTCATACCAGCAAAGGCGAATGTCAGTTTACACCCATTTAAAAACTGATACATATATAGAAATGTAAAAGCAAGTGATGTTCCATAAAAAGTTAGAGCCGTTAGTAATTTGTTTACCCTGCCTGGCGCTTCTTTCGGATCCTTGGGGAAACCTTTAACAGAGTTGGAATCGATGGAGCGGAACACCTGAATTATAAAATATTTCTTTTATTTACGTTTTTATGCTGAAAACATGGAACCAACTAAACAGTAACACAATTTGATCATACCTGTACATGCCATTCTTCTGGATCACCTGTCCTACTATCAGACGCTTCTGCTAACCCAACTATATCAGGGATCCTCTCTAGCCTGAGTAAAGAATCATCATGCGATGTTTTCATTTTTCGCAGCCCACTAGGCTTTGATGCCTTTAACCAGCGCTCCTCAAAATTTTGTAAGACATCATACGCAGCGGGCCCATCCATTTGACAATGTAAATCGTGCCATGGTTCTCTTGGGCAACCATCCGCAGGAGTCTACATGGCTCAAGGTATTGACAATTAAAAAGAAAATTTGAAACATGTACGCAAAAACAAGCATGAAGATAATCATAATGAAAGGAATCATATCCATGATAACTGCATCACAATAGTTACCGCATAGTTAGGATTATGGTAGTCTTCCTTATGAACAGTTTGCAATGTGCTAAAAATTTGGTGTTTTGGGGTATCATATCTTCCACGGCATAGGTCAAGACCTCCAACAAATGCTATGACCTTTCTCCTATAATTACCAGCATCAGCATCTACAATCACACTTTTCTGATGATGAGTATAGATTGATCCCGTTTCCTGATTGCAATAGGCATTAGGCAAACAATATAAGTGTCTTTTTTATCCAAGAAATCAAAATACCTGAATACCAGTAAAGAGAGTATTGTTGACTGAGATATAAGTGACAAGAATATCACATGCCAAAATAATATAAAGTTATGGGAATTAAATATCTTGGCGGTATTAAACAAGACACCATGGGAACTGTGTGTATGATACACATAAAATTATTATACTTATGTTGCAAGCAGAATGAATGCACGGATCATTTAACTTTAAGGAATAGATCAAATAACCTGCTTTTTGGCCCAACTCCCTTTGGCAGCACTACGAGGACACAACAACACTTGCACAGATGAATGCTTGAAAAAACGGCGTGTTTCTTCATCACTAGTCCCCATTACACCTTCCTAAACATCAAAAAGGTATGCAAAATAGTCAAATATGAAGGCCCATCAGAAGTCAAATTGGTAACGAACAAAAACTCTGGCACCTGAAAAGATGAATTGGATTTATATTAAATATCAAATTAGAATCAATAATCAACGTCTGGAAACTCCAGCTCTTGCCTATTCAACCTAAATAATGATATCTAATTAAACTAGAATCCTAATAAAATCTAACTGATTGCCATAAATAAATAGTAATTCAGAACAGGTCCATGACTGCAATATCTATTTGACGATAGGCATTATACCGAATATGATGAAAGGTACTTAACAAAAGAATGGATTGAAATTTTCTACATTTCCATCAAAGGCACCAAAATGCTTCCAAATTCTGGATAGCAGCCAAAGCAAAATCAAATGATAATTGGATTTATAGTAGACAAAAGCAAAAGTAAAAGCAAATTAGATTTATATTCAATATCAAATTATGATCAATAATCAACATCCGGAAACTCCAGCTTTTGCATACTCAACCTAAATAAGGATATCTAATTAAACTAGAATCCTAATAAAATCTAACTGATTGCCATAAATAAATAATTCAGAACAGATCCATGACTGCAATATGTATTTGACGATAGGCATTATACCGAATATGATGAAAGGTACTTAACAAGAGAGTGGATTAAAATTTTCTACATATTTTCACCAAAATGCTTCCAACTTCTGGATAACAGCCAAAGCAAAAGCAATAAAATTTTCAATACAATAGCGTTTAAAAAATAGTTTGACACGTCCAATATATATCTAGTTTTAAACCGCATAAACATAAAACGGGAAGCAAAAACTGCTTAAAAGATCACACATTCTCATGAATCATAATTGACAGCAAATCAAGGCAGAAAGTCTCTTACTGTCTTAAATCCCATTATGCTTGTTGAAGTAGGATCATCCCATATAAGGAGCAACACCCTGACACCTTCCTGAGACTTGACTTTCAAAAGATCACCCAAACAGCTATTTTTTACACCAGGATCATCCCTAACGAGTTTAACCAGGTGGTACACAGACCACCCAGTAATGTAAACAAACCGACGAGCTTGACTTATCGCTTCATGTATATCACGCCAACAATGTCCGTGCTGATAATACCTACCATTAGCCAACCACAAATTTGGAAGTGTTTCATCATGTACATGAGCATCTTGGTACAGTTTCACAGTTCCACCTTTCCTTATAGGAAAGTAGGTGCCAGGCACGCCTTGATACGAAAGATCAGATCCAACACCACCATGATAAAGTGGCACATGCTCCATTGGTATATACTGAATCGACAGAGTCAAAACCGCTCCTTTATTACATGGCTTTCCATTCGATCCAAGTATGGGATAGGTACCCTCGACTCTTGCGCCTGTGAGAAGCTGTTCAGCAGGAATCCCAACAACTCCCATTAACTGAGATCCAACCACATCACTATCTTTAACCACGAAATGCACTTCCGCCCCATAATGAGCTACCGGGACATAAAAGTGCTGGTTCCATGTAGGATCCTCCGAGTTACTTATCACAAAAGTCCTACCAACGACAGCATCTGATACCGAAATAGTGACATAAGGATCACTAGTTATTTTCTTAGGCATGGATGAATCCATCTTATTTGCAAACTTGACAGACAATCTCCCAAACATATCACCTAGATTCTTGTGGAACATATCCATATTTGGTAGATTTCTTGCTTCCTTAACCCAAATATCCAAATTACCGTGCAGCAACACTACCCTGAGCGACCCGGTAAAGGTCTTGAACGGTATGTGTTGCACACTCTGACCATGAGTTGACCCCTCAGACATTGAATCAGAGTAAGTAAAGTGAGACATCTAGTTGTTCTTCCCTTTTCAGTTATCAATACTAAACGCAAAACTGAGCTTCTAAATCTTAAATCTTCTAAAAGGAATGAATTAAATGAGGCAATAAAGGAAGTAGATAAGAACCGCTCAACTAAAAGCTATCAAGATTCAATCTTTATACATACTATAACAAGATAAGTGGTAAAACAAAAGCACATCAAGAGATGAACACAATTCTTGAAGAAATAGAAGAACTCAATGGTCTCCAGCAAAACAACCCACCAGGACTATATTGAAAAGTAAACAAGCCAAGAACCATGTACCTGGTCCAAGTTGTTCAAGAGTAGGCCAATTATGAAGGAAAGAAATGATAATGTGGGATAAAAATTCGTTGAATTGGAAATGGGATTGACTTACAACAATGGATGGCTGCTGATATGATTTAGTAATATCAAGATTAGCCAAGTTGGGAATAATTAATGCGAATTGATCCAGCAAGTCTGGATCTTTGCAGCCGTCATGTAAAACAGGAGAGAGAAAGGAAGAAAAGATGGGATTTGGAAGAGTCGTACTCGTTGTAGAATGATGCATTTTAGTGTGGGTTGGTGTTTTTCGACGTCAACGGAGAAGCAGTGGAGTGTGCCGGCTACAAAGTGGAGGAACCAAGACGGACTTTTTAACTACTCGGCCAAAGGGTAGTTAAATTAAAGGCCGGCAAAAGTGCAAGCGGATTTGATCCATCCGATTCACTAATTCATTTTAAGAACGGTAGGATTGCTCCAAAAAGTAAATATTTGCGTCCACTTACGCTCTTTTATCTTTATTTAAAAATTCATTAATTTTAGTTCAGTTCAGATTCATTCAGTTCGGTTCTGTTTAATTGTTTTTATCTTTGCTCGATTCGGTTACATTACATTTAATTACATTTAATGAATAGACGAGCCTTACATGTTGCAAACCGTTACACAATTGTAATGTTCAGTTTAGTATACATGGATTTGTATACATTGTATCAAAAATTCGAAGATGGATGTTTATTAAGCTGAGTCAATGACGGTTTATTACAGTATATATATAAGTGGATAACTATTGGAGTTATGCAATTGAATACTTAATTCAAGTTAAATTGAACTCATTTATAATATATACTAGTACTATCCCGTGGCGATGCCACGGTATAGGTTACTTTTAATAATAAATAAAAAAGGGGAGGACAAAATAAATTAATTGGGAAATAAAGTAGTCAAACTTATGTAAACAACATTTGTCGTGGTGCCGGTAGGTACAGCATTGAGTCTTTATTTATGCTAACTATAGAAAATGTACAAATACGACTCATCATGACGGATATGCTTTGAAATGGGTAGGATAGAGGCTTAACCCGTTCGAAACCCGACTGGTTGACAACATATATTTTGTATCGGGTCCTACAGTACCAACTTGTTAATTAGTAACAGATACATGTTTAAAAAAATGTATCCCTCAAACCGAACCAAAATAAATTTAAAAAGTATACAACACAATCAATTGGGTTGTTTCCAACAACCCCTACGGTGGTATTTGGTCACCCCACCATACACACACAAATTATTATCTCGAAACATAATTTCACATGTACGGTTGTTTTTTTCCAACCCCCGGTTCACAATCCCGCGGTGGTATGTGTCACTCCACCAAAGACACAAAAATTATTATTCTACAAATATAATTTCACTTGCTACGGTTGTTTTTTTTTTCCACAATCCCCCCTCCCCGGGCCCGTTATGGATGAAGAAAGTAGAGAGAAAATCAAAGAGAGTTTCCCACCCTCGAGTATCACGGACCCTTCATGGTCATGGAGATCAAGAAAGTAGAGAGAAGATCGAAGAGAGTTTTTCCGCCTAGAGAGTATCTGTCAGACCCCCCGGGTCCCAAGATCCCCACATGCCCGCTATGGATCAAGAAAGTAGAGAGAAGATCGAAGAGAGTTTCTTCCATATCCCCCCCCCCCCCCGGCGGGGGAAAATGTAGTTTTTAATAACGTAGTCATAAAATGTTGCGATAGAGTCTTGCTACAGGTATAGAATGGGTTCAAGTATATGTCAGGCGGAACCTGAACATCATTATTTCGAACGAGGTTGGATCGGGTTGGATATAAGCCGACCCATTTAAAAGTAAAATAACAGAAGACCAATGTAATAAGATATAGATCGAGATGACAACAACAATGTCTCTGACTCTTGTTAGTAAACATATATGGAAAAATGTATGCTCTTGAATCTATAATAGGAAATTGTTTATCATTTATACACATATTTGTAAAATTTAATATCTTATTGTATACGATTTTTTCTACCTAAGTTTGATAGTACACGAAGATGTATCAAAGTGCAAATCGTCTGTATAAAGGAGACGTAGAAAAACGATAAATGATTTGTGCATAGGTAGGTTTAATAGAGAAACGAATAGTTGTTGTTATATTTATTAGGTCATAAACTTTTAATTGTGTTTAGAAGACTTGTTCCAATCAAACTTTATAAATTCTTTTGGCCAGTGTTTGGGTCGGAGTTCCTAATTGTACAGTTGATAAATCTAGTATAAACTGACCGGACAATACTAATCTTGCTCACTTAAACTGGAAGTGTCTCGACCTAGAGTACTTTTTTTTTTCTTTTTCAATATTTAACTGGGTGAATTTCATTCAGTACCCCTCTTAGATATTCTAATTACACTTGGGCACCAGTTAGTTCAACAATTACATATAGGTCCATTTTCGTTGACCAAAGGATGCATGCCAAACATGGCCTTATTTTGTCAATTTGAAATGATATTCCTAATGTCTTTCTAATTCAACTTAAGTCCTTTATCTTCCAATATTTTTTGTTGAGTATCCAATTTATTGTTTAATAACATGAATTAAACTTTCTAAATAATTTATGGACTTAATTGCAAAATCAGAAACAAATTTAGAGCCAAATTGAACGTAACTGGAAGTTTATTAAAAATTTTAAAAAAAAGAAAAAATATGACCGGAGCAGCTCCGATCACCAGAGTTTTAATTTTTCTTTTTTTCTTTTTTTTTTTAAATCTTTTATTTAATTTGGCCCGGGGGTTGTAAATTAATTTGATTTTGGGGAAAATATATAATTTGTTATAAGTTAGGGTCAAATTTGTAATTTTCAGTAAAAACTTCTGAAGGGTTATGTTTGAAAACACTTTAAATTTGTTTGACTTTTGGACTTACATGTAATAGAAATACTCTAATTGTCATTTGTTTGTTATTGTTGAACTAACTTGTGCTTAAATGCAATGACCCTATCCAAGAGGGGGTATATGTAATAACTCCATATTTAACCATTATTATTATAGTCCTCTTAAACTCAATCATTATTAATAAATACACTAAATAATCCCGTTGAATCTTTTCAAATTTGTTTCTTGTTAATGTATGCATGATGACATGTTTTTTTGTTTTCCATCTTTTTAAATATATAAATAAATTATTGCGGAAGATGGAGTAAGTCTCTCCCAAGAGACGGTCTCTAGATAATTTATCTAGGGGTTATTACATATACCCCCTGTTAAATAGGGACATTGCATCTAAGCACCAGTTAATTCAACAATTACATCTAAGTCCAAAAAGCTGATTTTTTGTTGACCAGCTTATAAGTTGAAATTCATTAGTGGACAAACAAACAGGTCCTTAGTTTATTTTACCCCTTTTTCGATTTTAATACAAAATAATGTCCAAAAAATAAATAAAAAATGGAAAAATGATTTAGGGTGAATAAAAAATTATGAACAATAAATAAAAAATAGAAAAAAATATTTTAAAAATATTTTTTTGAAAAATAAATAAAAATTAGAAGAGTTATTTAAAAAAATATGAAAATAAATAAATAATATAAAAATAATTTTTTTTGGATAAAAATGAAAAATAGAAAAATGATTTTAAGAAATAAAAAAGAAATTACGAAATAAAAATTGAAAAATAAATAATGACATAAAAATGTTTATAAAATAAAAAATTATGAAATAAAATAAAAATATAAACAAATGTGAAAAACAATATAATATTAATTAACACATATTTCCTTTCACTTCCATGGAAGCTCCATCCATTGCAGGAAGGTGAAAGTGATTTGTTAGAGATATGTGAGTGAAAAATAATAAATATAAACTAATGAATAATTTAAAAATTTTATCAATTATGAAAAATAAATAAAAAACTGAAAAATAATTTAAAAAATAAAAAATTACGAAAAATAAATAAATAACATAAAAATTATTTAAAAAAAGGTATTGAAAACTAATTGATAACTGAAAAGGCATTGAAAAATTAAAAATTACAAAAAAAACATAAATTTGTTTAAAAAATAATGAAAAAAATAAAAATACAAACAAATACAGTATCAATCAACCCATATTTTTAATTTTAAAATTTTAAATTTTTGTTATCTCTTTCACGTTCATGGAAGCTCCGACGGAGCTTCCGTGCTTCCTGCCACGGAAGTTCATCCATGGAGTTTTCAATAAAGTTAAATAAAAATTAATAAATTAATAAATATTATTATTTGAAATAGGAAGAATAGGAAGAGCAATCATGATTGGACTAATCTCTCTCCATGCCCTCCTAATCGTGTAAGAATGATTTTATTTTGGAATTTTACAAAGTTTTTTAAAAAATTTGGAATTTTACAGGGACTTAATTGAGGGTTTTAAAAAATTAAAAGGGCTATCATTTAAGAATTAGATGAGCCCTGGGGATCACTATTGTAATTTAGAAGTTCTCATTATTTAAATAGATGTCATTAAGTCGTAAGAACAAGTATGAAGTTCTAGAAATTGTAAACTATCCTTCAACCTTTTTATATTGATATGTTTGATAGGTGAAAATTAAAATTAAACCTCCAAAATGTTTAAAATTCAAAATGGGATCCTCCTGAACATTTACATACAACCACTAATTAAGGTATTTTAAAATACAATTTAATTAATAATAGGTTTAAATATAAATTATATGTAAAAAAATCAATTACATCCAAGTCCACACGTCATCAATAAGTTAAGCCTGTTTGGCTAAAACTAAAAGCTGATATTTAAGCAGGGGTAAAAATGCCTTTTCCTGGTTTTAATTCGTCAAAAGTCAAATTCGTGGACCTACATGTAATTGATTTATATCGATCAGGACTTGCATGTTATTGTTGATCTAACTGGTACCCAGGTGTAATTAGAACATCTAAAAGGAGTACTGGATGAAATCCACCCTTTATCTAGAGATGGACCTATATTGTTAAGAAAATTATCTATGTTATGAATCAAAACACATATGTTATCAACATTGGTGTTTTTTCATATAACAACAATACTTATTTCGTTAACAACATAGACGTTTTGATTAATAACCTGGATGGTTTTATTGATAACATAGGCCGTCTCTAGATAAGTTATTCAGAGACCGTCTCTCATGAGACTTTGTGATAATGATGGCATATTTTCGTTTTAATAGTGAGAGATCTTTCTGAAAATTCAATTTATAATAAAACTCATATACGTCATCAACTTACACACCTGTATATCTTTTACTAAATCAAAAGTTACTTTAGGCACATTTCGTCAATGACAACAATAACCTATCTAATTTACGTGTTGCTAGAGAACGAACACGTGACTTAAGATTATTCTTCCTTATACCAGCCGTGCAATGTAAACTTCAACTCATCAATTTTCCAAATTAACCTCCGTCATTTATGAATCATAAATAAATGGTATTTCTCTCATGTCCAAGTCAAATACCAGTCATGTAGTGTAAACTCTGACTCCACATTTTACCACATTAACCTTCGTCATTTACGAATTATAAATAAAGGCTAATTCTCTCTCGTATCCAAGTCAAGTATGCCCCGAGATATATTTTATAACTACTACAACTCCAGCTGTTTGAGCCTATTGTCAAATATAAGTATCAAATTTATCTTGATCCACAATAAATGAAAAACTCACAACATTAGAATGATATATGCATAAAATTGCTTTTGATGACACCATTATAGTAGATAATAATGATGTTTGCCGACTTTATGAAAATATGCAAATTGTAGAATAAAAAAGTTTTAGAAGAAATAAGCTAGGCCTTTTGAAAAAGAAACTTTAATCATAAAAACATATGTGATCAATATTTAAATTTACACCCCTCTATTAAACATAGTAAATTCCAAACCGCACTGAAATCTTCCGTTCTTCTCTTCGTCGTCTTCACCAAGCAACTATTGAAAAGAAGAAAAGACAGAGTAATTATGTGCATAATCCAGATTTGGCTATATTTTCTACCTCAAATTCCCAATTAATTTCATAGCTTTGTTGTCTACATGAAAACAATCTATTCTCGAGACGGGTTGTAAATGTAATTTTATGTTCCAAATTGTCGATTGGAGTTTCGACACATAAAATTGAACGGACCATGTTCATTGTATTATTAGATCTCCTTCAATTAGCAATAAGTACATAATATAAATATGAAGAATTGGTTGTGTACCCTGATACAAAACATTTGCAGAGAGGCAGGGACTATCTCATTATTGTAGAGCATTTGTTATTGCTCTTCCATGCTCTTGCAACTTCCACCATGAAAATTCTTGTTCCACTAATGGATCTGAGGACAACAAAAGCGGGGAAGATAAGAACTCATTATATTTAAACATTCATCATAAATATAAACCTTACATCATTAATTTTGTTGACACCTCATTTTTAAGAACTCAAATTTCTGGTTCAGCTTAGCCATAGTTTCCGCATCGCTCATAACCTATGAAATAAATTATCAAAGATACGCCAACAAATCGACACCACTAAAGAAAAAAATTAAATTTAAGAAAAAGAACAAAATGAGAAACGGAATTTTACATGAACAGAGAATGTTGTTCTCAGACAAACTGCTTTAATAAACCCCTAGTTCACTCTTCTACGTGGAGCGATCCTAAGCCCATGCACTCCCTTACGCAAAGAAGTCAAAACCATTATTGAATATCAACTCGAATGATTCAAATTTGGAATTCGATTGGTTAAGTATCCAAGATATGTGTTGGCAGCCCACGGGTACCTCGTCCTCGGTTGGAGATTTGCCACCAGCGGTCTGGCAGTTTAAGTGAAATGTTGTGTTCTACCATAGCAACCCATGCTGTGTCATATGGTGAAATTGAAATCTCCGGTTTATATATGAATCAACTTTCTTGTCCTTTGGATAATTTGGAGAGCAAATTGAAGGTTTCCGTTAATTGGGGATAATAGGGGCTTGATTTTGATTTTTTTCTCCATTGTAGAGTGCGTGAGCTTGGGAAAGTGCTAAGGGTTGAAGAAGAAGAAGTAATTCTCGAAAATGAAGGAGGAGAAGAAGAAGTTGTGAAATGAAATACATGGGGCTGGTGTGGCAGAAGACCTCAAAATCAACCAAGCACTCGTCACATTCAACATCATATCTAGCGTCCAGGAATGGGAGGTTATGGAGTGAGAAAATGATTGGGCAAAAAATCTGGTCTGAACCAAATGCATCCAAGCATGGTCTGATCAAAGTTAATTAGTGATTCTAGCTTGCTGCATAGAGATAGCCTCCAACTCTCAATACGCCACAACCCGCCTGCAGGTTCGGCGTATGTTGCAACCAACCATTGCTTACCTTCACGTCTCAAATTGTAGTCATTGCTAAACAACTTCAATATGCGTGTTGCATATGATGCATCGGGGTGTCGTAACACATAAAGCTTGCGAATTCGGTCATTCAATCCTCCATAGTTTTTGGCAAGAATATAGCTTTGAACATTCAATCCTGCATAGTTTTTAGTAATAATCAACCTGCAGCCGGAAGTACAGGGTTACGGAGAGCTCGGCACAATTTGGTGTTCCGTTGCGTTGAACATAGCTTAATGGATGCTTAATTCTAGCCATGAGTGGATTAAACTTTGTGTGATGAAGAAATAAATTGAGATGAGGCTGGTATTTATAATGAACAGGAGAGTGAGTGAATGTGAGCAATTAAAACCAATTTGCTATAATTACGAATTACATTAATTCCTTCATTGGTGACTAATGTCTATAAACCATCCTTCCATTATGCTATTTGTAATTAAGGTGGCATGAATTAGTCTACTATAGTCATTCATATTACTACATTTGAGTCTGATGACAGTAACGTAACATTGGTCTTTTTGAATGTCACCATTACTTGTATTAATTAATATCAATAATTTGAGGATTAAAATACAAAAAAATGAGCTGCTAATTCCTCCTTCATTTTCAGCTTGGTTATATGGGTGGGTTTTGGAATAGAAACCCACCTTTATAATATATATACGGATGAATGGTTTATTACAGTATATATATTGTTATTACTGTATAAGTGGAAAATTATTAGAGTTGTGTAAATGATTATTTAATTTAAGTTAAATTGGACAAATTCATAATATTTATGTAAATTACACTAAAATTACAAAAAATAATCTGTTTTATCATTTTAAATTACAAGCCATAATACAACTCCAACAAAACCAATTCATTCTTAAAATAAACTCAATATGTATTCTCCAATTAAATTTCAAGTCTATTTTAACCCAACAAAATCAATTATAAAAAACAACGATAACCAATCTTTGTTCTCCATCTTCTCCAATTGAACTAAAACAGATCAATTCGGAGTTGCAATTGAGTACTTAATTTAAGTTAACTTGAACTCATTTGTGATATATATGTAAATTACACTTCAATTACAAAAAATAATATGTTTTATTCAATCAAATTACAAACCCCAATTCAACTTCAACAAAATCAATGCATCATAATAAAAACCAATCTTCCTTCTCCTATTACATTTTAAACACTAATTCAACCCCAACAAAATCAATTCATCATAACAAAAAATCAATTTGTCTTCTTCAATCAAATTTTAAACTCTAATTCAACTCAACAAAATCAATTCATCATTAAAAAACAACAATCAATTGACACTAACTCAAACGCCAATTCAACTTGAAAAAAAGCAATCAATTATCAGAAACAACGATAAGGTAGTACTTTGTTGCTCCTCATCATCGCATCTCCTCCAATTCCACCTTAACTTCCTAATTTTTCATAGCCGCCCCTCGGACTCCGGTAGTGGATATCGGCACCGGTGACTGGCCGTCTAAGAAGGATGTCGAATCACCTAACGAAAAAATGTTTAAAGCCGACAGATTTCTGCTTTCGAGGTGGGAATTTGTGGCGGTTGTAGGGGTGTCTTTTGGTATTTTTGAGTGGCATGTCCAGTTGTTAGATGACTTGCCTTTGGTAGCTTGCTGGAGCTTGGATAATGGATTGGCTTACCGCTTACGCATCTTTTTTGCGAAAAATCCAAAAAAAATTCTGGATTGACATTTCCAGAAAAGGTACATGTGTACCTTAAATTTATTGAATGTCACAATTCAGTAATTCTGTAACATGTGGCATCTTAATTAAGCGACATGTCACTTTGCAGTTTTAAAATTTTCATGGGCAGAACTACAAATAAAATAATTTCCGTTAATTTCAATTGAACCACATTATTTTGAATAATTATCAATTAACTCCATTTTATAAAAATAACATTTAATCCATTAATAACCTCTATTATTCATTAACCTCCACTAAACTCCATTAATTATTAGGAATTAACTTTGAAATTTAAACAATTTTTTTTTAAAAAAAGACAAATTTTGAGCTTCCATGGCAGCCTCATAGCCATGGAAGCTCCGCCATTGGAGCTTTCATGGCGAGAGGAAGATTCCGCCATGGAAGCTCCGTTTGGCAGCAAGATGGAAGCTCCGAAATTTCTCCCATGGCGGAATCTTGCTGCATGGAACCTCCACCATAGCAGTCAGCCATGGAAGAAGGCTTCTTCCATGATGGGAATGTTTCTTTTTTTATTTTCTTTTATTTATCATGTTTTTTTTAAATTAAAAGTCTATGGGTAATTTTGCAATCTTTTTATAAAGTAGGATATAATTGAAATTAGCAAACATCTACTGTATTTACATTTTAGTACAACGTATTTCTGTATTTTGCAAAGTGACACGTGTCGCGTAACTAAGATGCCACGTGTTACAAGGTACTTAAATTGGACAACAATGCATTTAAAGGTACCAGAATCGGACGGTTACAAAATAAGGTACATTTTTCCGGAAATGTTACAACTTAGGGTACCTTTTTTCGTATTTTTCCCCATCTTTTTTTGATAAATTGATTATTTTTTTAAAAAAAAATTAAAAATTTCAGATTTTCGGATTCAATCCGAAAAAATTCGATCAGAAATCGGATAATCGGATCGGATCGGATTTCGGATTGAGCATGAGTTGCTCCGAAATTTTGGATCAATCAGAATTTCGGATCCCTGTTCCGAATGTGCAGCCCTATTGAGATATAAGGATACATTTGTTAGTGGTTTACTCGACCATTATGTAGTTTGCCTTATCCAAGGCTGAATGATTAGAGTGATCAAACATGAGCATTGTGTATGGTTTATGTTATTTCAAGTTTAGATTTTGATGAGCAAATAGATAACACCTTAGTCTTAACAATAAAGTACTTCCTCCGTCCCGGAATAAGTTTTCCACTTTGACTTTTTACAGTCAAACTTTTTCAACTTTGATTACGAATTAATCTTAAAGCGCAAATGTAAAATGTTAAATTAAATTATGTAATGAAAATTTAGCCCCTAAAGTTTCATTATATAAAAAAAATGAGAAAAATTTTCTTTACACACAACCCTTTCGAGCGAATTTGAAGTTACTCACAAACCTTTTTTTTACCATTCGACACTTAAACCTTAGTCAACGTGTCAAGTCAACACACACGTCTGGATGGTGTTAGTTTTGACCGTCAGTTGGCGTGTAATTCACGCGCCTAGTAAGTGCAAAAGGGGTCCAATTGATTAACAAAGCCTTATTATCAGTGTGCCGAGTTAAACACTTTGTAAAGGTTTATGTGTCGAGTGAAACAATTTGCAAAGGTTAATGTGTCGACTTAGACAATTTGCAAAGATATCAGTGTGCAGAATTGTAAACCAGCACATCAATCTTGAAGAAAAACATGCTTACTTGATACACCATTTCAACTTGTGCAATTCATTAGAACATCAGTAAATACTTAAGAGACACTTAAATCACCAATTACATTAAAAAAAAAAAAAAAAAAAAGACTAGCTAATGTAGCCTACTTCATTCTCATTACATCACCTACGTACTAGTTAAATCCAACTCGAATAAGCAACTCCTCAATCCTTGCACTTAGCTCATCGATCTCATTCTTCACCTCCTCTGATACACCACCACTAACCTCAGATTCTTTAGCTAGCATACCAAGAAGATGATTGTTTTCCGCCTTAAGCCTTGCATTTTCTTCCTCCAAAGAACCAACTCTTGTCTCATACTCATTAATCCTTCTCAACAAACCTGGGATGATTTGGATAGATCTTCTGCACATTACTGGGTCAATCCAGATCCAATGTCTACATCCTCTTGTAGTCTACCAACAAAAACAGGGGAATATCAACGTAAAGCAATGCACTTTACGAAACAAAAATCATTCGCCATTTAACTAACTCAACTAAAAATTAACAAACTCCACTGAAAATTAACAAACTTTACTGAAAATTAACACTACTTACACCAAAATTCGGACACCTCTCAAACCTTCTGCCGGGATTAATGTCTGTCCAAGATGTGATTCGATCACTAATTAACCCACATCGACAAATCGTTTGTCGCAGGTCGACACCCGACATTTTTAAATTGAGAGAACGTGGTCAGAACTTGTTGGAAATATTGAAGGGATGTTTTAGGGTTAGAGAATTGGGGCTGATTTATAGGGGGGGGCTGTTTTGGAGGGAAAATCGACAAGAAAAAGGAGGGAAATAGGTCCCAGTAGCAAAATGACCCTTTTGCCCTTACTAGGCGCGTGAATTACATGCCAACTGACGGACAAAACTAACACCGTCCAAACGTGTGTGTTGACTTAACACGTTGACTAAGGTTTAAGTGTCGAATGGTAAAAAAAAAAAAGGTTTGTGTGTAACTTCAAATTTGCTCGAAAGGTTTATGTGTAAAGAAAAATTTTCTCTAAAAAAATTGAACATTTTACATTTGCGGATTAAGATCAATTCATAGTCAAAGTTGGAAAAGTTTGACCGGAAAAAGTTAAAGTGGGAAACTTGTTCCGGGATGGCGGGCTCAATGGCTTTGTATGAATTAGCCGTTTTTTACCCTTCTGACCTTGTTCTTGATCCATCCTTTCCGTGTAGGTAAATCTTTGTCTACTAGGCAAGAGAATAGCAAATTACATATACTTAGTGGTGGGTGGGTCATATAGGGTTGTATGTCTATGTGTAGTCGATGTGCCTTACTCGTTTACTACTTTTTTAGTGGTGGTCCGTGAGCGAATAAGGTTGCATGCTTATGCGCGGTCGGTGTGCCTTCTCTTCGTCTGGCAGAACATATGAGATCCGAATCTGAACTAATCTGAATCGAATCGAATTGAATTGTAGTATAAAAAATAACTGAGCAGAGCTGAACTGAAATTAATAAGTTTTCAGATGAAGAGAACAGAGGCTTACTTGTTCTTTGTCTTTGAGGTTTTTGCCTATTTTTAATTTTTTAAGTCTTGAGTCGAGTCTTTTTACCAAGTCGAGAATTTTATTAATTGCTTTGTACAAACCATCGTTCATTTTGCTCATACACAACCATGGCTTAATACGAGGCGTAGTACATGTCTATCCATGCATCCACTTATTCACTTGTGGATCGAACTTGCTAAGCATTTGAGTCCAACACCATTTTGTCATCTTTAGAGCATTTGACTGATGATTAAAAAAGCCATCAATACCAGTCTTTCTTTTGACCTTTTTTGTTCTTATGATGAGCTTCCGCGACGACATCAACCAATTTCTACCTCTTAAGAGACGAAGTAATGGGATTGTTTGTTTAGGAATAGCATCAAATGATAAAGGAGGCCGGTCCTGATTTTGTCTCAATGGTCCGTTTTGACTTATCTTCATTATCACATCTCGAATGAACTCAAGAACATATTCGAAGAAATTCTAACCCCCAGTCGGAATGGTTTTTGGCTTCCGGATAGCTAAGGCTTTGTAGTAAGAATGTTTGCGATCCCAGGTAAGATCGGTTCAGGATCATGGAATCCTTATATTTGCGTGTCCTCCATGTCTTAGTACTAGCTTTTTGCTTTTGTGATCTTATTAATTTCGTGCATGGTGCTTTCACGAAGAATATCAAGGCTTTACAAAAAAGAAACCAAGAGAAAAACTCTTCCATTTTTTGCCCCTTGAGTCATTTACCTTTCTTTCTTCCCATTACCTTTCTTGCTAGCGGATTTTATCGGAGCTAGAATGAGGTTGTGAGTTAATTGTTTGGGAGGGAGATTTGGAAAGTTGTTAACTATTGGTCTACATTTTCTTTCGTGCTTCAAGCTTGTATATAATTTTTCGAGCACTTGTGATGTTGTCTTGCACTGCAATCTGGAAAAAAAACAAAGAAAGGAAAAGCCTATGAGTTATTCATACATCTATGATGCGAATCATGTGAACATCTTTGTCCGTATAAGCTTCTTGCTTTGGACGGGAGTCACACGCAGTATAACTTCTAGTCTCACCAAGTATAAGAAGAATTTGGCTTCGTCATAGCCTCCATCACATCACAATTAGGAAAATATTTTGCCTTTAAAACTCTACCAAAAAGGGAATCCGGGTAATATATAATACGCCAAACCTAACTGCCTAACATAGCAAGGTGAAAAGAGCGAAGATCTCGAAAACCTATCCCTCCATCTCTCTTGCTCTCACATAAAGAATCCCACTTAACCCAATGAATCTTGTTCTTATTTCGATCCCCCCACCAAAATTTGTAAATAAGAGATTTAATTTCATGCAACAAATATTCTAGGAGTTTGAAACAACTCATAACAAAGGTAGGAATGGATCCTTCCCTCCCTTTGACAGAAACTCCCCAAAGCCTTGAGTTTTGCTCCAAACTCTTTCTCGTAACCAACTAAAGACTTTCTGTTTCGACTTACCCATCTCCGTAGGTAACCCCAAATACTTATCATGTTTATCAAATACTCTAACATCAAGACAACCCCTCACTCCCCCCTTAGGGCTGCAAACGAGCCGAGCCGAGCTTTACAAAAGCTCGGCTCGTTAAGCAAAATCTGATCTAAGCTCGAGCTCGATCGAGCTGCATATATTGAGCTCGAGAGTAAATTTTGTTATTCGAGCTCGGCTCGCGAGCTTTGTTTTTTTTTCTGTAATCAAACCTTTAAAAATCGAAAGCTCGAATTTAGCTCGGCTCGCGAGCTTGAAAACTTACAAAGCTCGAATTTAGCTCGACTAAAAAGCTCGAAATTCAATTAAATCATCTAACATATTACCATAATCAACAAAAAATCAGAGAATGTAGAATAAATACAATCTGCAGACTCGGTTCATTCATTCAAAAGCAGTCAATTGATAAAGTCCGTTCGTCCATTCATTCGGCAGACAACAATATTTCAGCAAAAACAAGTAAAAACAAACATACACATCTCATACAGCACAGGTAGTAAAAAAAAAAAAAAAAAGAGACCCCATCCAATAACCCAAGAGTCGGACAAAACACATCCAACTTGACTCTTAGCGAGAAAGCTAGAAAAAACTAATCTTTGTAAACAGAACAGATCAGTAAAAGAGTGCTCAGTGATCGGTGAGACCTATCCGA
The DNA here is from genome assembly GCA_026545765.1 of Plantago major. Lineage (NCBI taxonomy): Eukaryota > Viridiplantae > Streptophyta > Magnoliopsida > Lamiales > Plantaginaceae > Plantago > Plantago major. Next base: position 48,746,024 of record CM048842.1, on the reverse strand, counting down.
GCATAAAAAATTACCAATTGCCGGTGGGTGGCAACTGGCGGTGGCCGGTGGGTGGCAAGGAGCTGCAGAGGAGGGGCGATGGTGGGGCGCAGAGGTGTGGCTGTGGATTGCTGGAGACTGGAGCAGAGGTGAGGCGGCGTGAGAAGAAGAGGTATGGTGGAGGTGCGATGGGATGGGCAGAGGTGTGGCGGTGGTGGGGCTCCGGTGGCGGACTGCCGGAGCCGCTGTAGATGGTGGAGAGCAGGCGTGAGATGAGAAGAAGAGGGTTGTGAATTTGGAATGTGGAGAAATTATTGGGAACTAGGGTTTAGAAACAAAGTATAAAGTGTGTGTGTGTGTGTGTGTATATATATATATTAATAAATGCTATTCGAATAGCTCGTCGAGCTTTCGGTAGAATCTAATACGTCTTTCAACAAAACTTTTCAGTATAAATAAAATAATTTCGAAATTTTTTTTTCAACTGAAAAAGTTTTAAACAAAATTATGACTAAAGATCACAATAGATTTGTCCAAATTAATTTCCTGATCAGAAGACATGCTATAACTATGTGAATAGCAGCACTAGCAGTGGCGCATGGCAGAATAACATAGTTTCATCAGCAAATAAGAAATGAGATATTCAAGGTGCAAAAGGAGATACAGAGACCCCCTTTAACCCCCCCCCCCCCCCCCCAACATCCGCATCAGTATTCAAAGCTAGAGAAGGCCTCCGCGCAAAACAAGAAATGATAAGGAGAAAGAGTATCCCCTTGCCGGATCCCCCTCTGTCTGGATAGGGTTCAGTATTATACCATTAAGAGACAACATACGTCATAGACCACACACAGAGCACAATTAATTGGATAAAAGAATGCTCGAAACCTAATCTAGAAAGCACACTCTCAAGAAAAGACCACTCAACTCCTTCATAAGCTTTACTTGTGTCAAGCTTTAGAGCATAACTTGTCGATGTCTCGTTTTGGAGAACATAAAAAAAGGTTACCCTCCGGGCTTTCCAACAAACGGATTAATGATAAGAACCCTTTAGCTCAAATCTGACTGTTCTGCAAATATTCAGTAAATGACTTTTGATTATGCAGATTTATGCTCAATAGATATTTCCTGGGTTTAATATACGCTCCGTTAGCGTTCCTTTGTATTGTTAATTTGGCCTCGGATTCATTAAACAGTACTCTCTGAATCTGTGATGATTAACAATTTTCAGCACATTACCCTGCTTCTTAATATCAGAGATGCTACATGGTACATGGTTAGCAATTATGTAATTCAGTGCTTAACAAGGATATACAAAACACCAATGTAAGAGTTGGATGATCAGAAAAATCATTACAGAACATATTATCATCCTGTGTATAGGAAGTGTAGCTATTGCCAGTTCTCAAGAGTCATCAGTTAGCATGTTCTCTTACACGAAAACGGAACATACACAAACCTACAAACATATACGCATACATCAATCCCAGATACGCCGTTTGATCTGATCTACCACTTACTAACCATTAGTCCCTCCATATGCTTCACAATTGTCAATATTATATCAGCCTCAAAAGTCACCTATCAATCCATATGGACACAAAATATGTATTATCAGCAGGACAAATATGTTGCGGTTTGGTGCATACTCCTCTTATCTCTTACGCTTGGACTTGAGAGAAGTGGCTGACTGAGAACTGCTATGCCAGTTTCTCTTCCTTTGATTTATGAACCAATTATTGATCTGTTTCAACTGAAGCCCTGTCATCTCTACCAGCTTTGCCTTGTCATCTTCCTGCCAGAGTTCAAGTATGAATTATGGATGTAACTCTCTAGGAGAATTTACATGTAAGCGTACCGGTAAGAGTTAAACATACAACAATTTGGCTTAAATTTATGTAGATAACTTGAAATGCACGAGAATAGGTTTATTTCAACATTTTATAATGATGTGTATGAGTGTCGGCTGTAAGGCCTAATAGCTGTAATGTAATTAGGTTAGTTTAATCAATGAAAAATGCATTCGAATGTCAAATAATGAACATCTATTTGCAAACAAAATAAATCTAAGATGCTAGGCTTACGGTTGGATAAGGCCACTTGGAATGTTGCTGCCACCAATTCTTCAGAACGCTAGTTGTGTCGCCTGGTAACTTTCCTGCCCTTCTTTTCCTCAGTATTTCCTCTCTCACATCTTCAATTCTCGACTTAAATCCCTGGACAGAAAATATATTTGAAATGATCTTCAAGATTTTAACATAGGCGGAATAAATGCTTGATAAACCGATGTTTCATTTTGAAAAGAGAACTCTACTGCAAATCAATGTATGTGTAAACAACTAGAGAAATTCTGGAGCTTCAATTATACTAATTATGCATACCTGTTTAAGTTCAATTTTGAGTTCTTGCCTCACTCGGTCCATTAAAGTTCGCTCTGATTCAGTTGGAAGCAATGGACCGAATCCCATAAGGTCATGGCCGTCACCTCCAGATTGGTCTAGTGAGAAATCCATTTGCAGCTCATCCTCATCATCTGACATTGTTGCTCCAGTTCCTTCACCAAGTGTTGCTCCTGCATAAGCAAAAGGAACACTTGCTTTCAACGTATATCTAGACAATATTGAAGCACTACTAGCAACACTTTTAAGGGAATAACATCAGAACATAATTAGGCCAATATGAAATTACTTTCTAAACTTAGTTATCAAGCAAATACTTCAACAATTATTCAGCAAATACTTCAACAATCATTCAGACTAGTTACACATCTCTATTAATTCTGTAATCAGATCTAAATATGGCTCACTAGTGTTTGCTTACCATGTACTTCAAGATGATAGCTACACACTTGCACATAAATCCTTAAAACGTAAAATGGGATTCTAATGATTTCTAACCGCGTTCTCTGGTCAAGTGTACTGCACATCTGCCCTTTCATGTTAACACCAGAAAGAGGTAGCAACAAATTGTTGCAATTTCTTCAGATGATTGTGAAAAATACAGCAAAACAAGTTTTCTTAGCTTCTGATTTTGATAAAAGTGAAATTCCATCAGTTCTTGATGCATGGGAATTATGTAACACAAGAGGAAAGATGATTTAATCAAGTACTAATACATAATATTGCATAATGTTTGTTTGCGGCAGAATGCTATGCCAAGTGGGTTTTTTTTTTTTCCATTCCTTCCATGTTATGAGTTAAAGTTCAGAAAACATGGTTAAAAACGTTTTTATTCTATACCAAACACCCTATTAGTTGTTTAATCTTGTCACGCAGTAGAGTACCAATAGGAATTGCTTTAATTTCCTAGTTGTTTCCACTTGTGCGAGTGGGTTTCGGAATTAACCGAGCTCGCATGTAATCTTACATTCCCTCTCCAGCGTTTATACACATATGACAACTTAATTAGTAGTTAGGCTCTGTTCTCTTCGTCTGCAAACTCATTCAATTCAGTTCAGTTCAGATCCATTTATTTCAGTTCAGCTCTGCTTAATTATATTTTATACTATAATTCAGTTCAGTTCAGTTCAGTTCCATTCAGTTCAGTTCAGTGCAGACGAAGAGAACAGAGCCTTAGTCTTGAGCAATTTAATATTTAACTAATTATTAGTAAAAAATCATCACTTATTTCTTATAGACTTCAACATTAAAGATCCCATATAACACTGTAACTCTATAAAAGTTATTACTTCAACCGTCCTGGGACAAGGAGTCCCACTCACTTTTAGGTTAACTAAATAAGGATTAAATACATTTTTAATAAAATAATGTTGTTGGTTTTATTTATTTTTTAATTTATAACATTGAAAGTACTATTGTCATTAGTAATGAAGTGATCCGTCAAACTTTTTGAATATTTTAATACTATAGTAGAATGAGGATATACTAAAAATGGAGCGGAAATCTTTCGGGGCGCAAAACATGACAAAACTGCAAACCTATTTCCAGGATGGGTGAATACAATGCTTTAAATCAGTACTGAACATAAAAATTTCGAATACAGTAAGAATCAAGTACTACTATTCCTATCATAATCATTTATGTTAATTATCCGATATAAACGATAACACAAGAGCACGCAATCAAAAAGAGATACTAATTCTGATACACACAGCTAGCTAGGTTATACTCCGTACTGCAACAAATGTAGTATGCAGTTGCACTGGAGTTTAATGCTTGATGTAAATGTTAGGGGACAAATGCACATGGGTTGTAAATGTGTTGTAAATATTGTTAAAAATGAAAATGTGACATTTATAGTGAGACAAATATAAATGAAATATGTGACATTTGTTGTGGGACGGAGGGGTGGGAGTAAGTTATAACCAGGTGGTTGTTAGAAGGAAGCAAAATTGAAATGGTAGTGCTAATTAATTAAGGGCGGGTGGTTTGATAGTCACAATTATTGGTCGTTGCAACTAAAACTCTCCTAACTACATACCATACCACTTCAAACAATATCTCCTTATCTTGGGTCCCACTGCACCCACCTCTTGTTGTACGGTCACACTAACTTCCAATATCACCCAATTCCCTTTCTTATCCTTCTCTCTAATTACCTCATCGTATCAACTCATCTCCTGTCACACTTCTCCAATTAAATGGTACGTAATCGTTAATCTAGTCCTAGTTTGACATTATACGGTTATAATAATACTTTGGACTATGATATAAGTACAAAAAAATATATATAGTGAAATAAAGTGCAGTGTATGCTATGTAAAACATAAAATTAGTACATTTTATATTGTGATATATATGAATAAAATATGTGTAGATGGCGTGAGACATGGAGTATATAGTATTTTTTAATTTGTAACATTTACTAACATGTTTTAATTCTTAACATTTCATTTTGAATTGATGATTCTCCCAAGTAAGTTAAATATGTTAATTGTAGAGTTGGAGAGTAATAAAGAAAATATAATATGTTGTGCACGCCGAAAGTACGTGTTGAGATAAGTTGTTGATGGAATATACTATTACCCTCTAAATGGCATGGGGCAACATACGTAACCATCAACTAATTAATTAACATGAAAGATACTAGTACTACTAAACTATACTCCACATTTATTTATAATTAAGCTAAGCAACTTAAACATAATGGAACACCTCGATCATTTAAAAACTCAACCTAAATTAGTACTCGTATAATATCGATCACCTACTATTGTCTCACTTGAGTTGGAGTTATTTCACTTTTTACTATATTTAAGCTGAAGTTGGTATGGATACAAATCCAAAAAGGGTCGGTTATTTATCTAAAACCTATTATAGGATAAGAGGGTATGGTGCATGGATAGGCCTGGTACTAAGAGAGAGTTTGATATAGAAAGTTATGAGTTAATGGAAATTTTAGATGTTTTTAATTACACTGTTTAATAAAACTAGTTGAAAAGTTAGCTAGTAATAGTTGATAAGTTAGCTGATAACCGATTGTATAAGTGACAAGCTAGTCGATTTTGTTGGACGTGTTTAGCAAATTAATTATACTAAATATAGTAGATAAAAACAAATCAATTAGTTTATTTCTTTTATAAACTTCTTAGACAAACTGATCATATCAGACTTATCAGTAGCTAATAAGATTGTGTTAAACAGTTGCATTTTTAATATATTTTGAAGATCAAATATTTGCTTTTTACCCATACCAAATCCTAAACTAATCCGACAGTTCTATCGACTTAATTAAATACTCTCTCTTTCCAGAGAAATATTTTCATTTTGACTTTGAACGGTCAACTGTCTTCAACTTTTACTACAAATTAATTTTAAAATATAATAATAAATAATTTTAATAAAATAATATAATGAAAATTTAAATTGAATTATTTACTATTATAGTTCAAAAGTAATTTATGGTTAAAGTCGAAGACAGTTGACCGAAGAATAGTAAAATGAAAAAAAAAAATTTTTATACGAAGGGAGTAATGCTCAGTGGTGTTAGCAATACATGTAGGCATTTAAATAAACTTTGTTAATCACACTAATAAAGCGTAAATGGATTTGTATAGTTGCTCAATTACCAAAATACTCTTACCTACCTTCTCCAGCTCAACCACAAATATATACAAATTTAATACATAGTACTAATCAAAACATATAAATTGATCTTTCGTTTTTACAAAAATATTATATAAATGCCATAAAGATTTAGAAAAAAACAGAAAAACTCAAAAAAGAACATTTGTACACCCTGGAATCAGTATTTAAAATAAGATGAATAAGCATATTATAAAACAAGTTTTACCATTAACATTAATAACCTCTAAAATTAGTTTAGTTGAGATTTAAATGGCCAAGGAGACACCAGTTTTACATCTTATGAAAAATAATAATTTCAAAAAGTTGATAAAAGAAGATTATTTTCACAGACGTAGAAAAGAAATTTAAAAAGTTTCTATCTTGTCAAATCACCATGAGTTGATAAAAATTTAAAAAAAAAGTTTTAAACATTCAGCTTATCTTAATCACCAATCTTCTTATAGATAATTAGATATATGATCTCTTCCCCCTCTTACAAACATAGAATTGAAAAAGCAGAGAAATTTTGTTAATAAAACTGGACAAAACTGTACATGTAGCTAGCCCATAATAATTGCTCAGACAAACAAATTTTACATGATTAATACCAGCCATTTCAGAAAGCATCTTATAATTTGTCAATATTCATTTTCAGAACAAAAACAAAAAGGAATAGCTAGAAAAGAAAAGAAATGATGAGTAAAGTGGATTATGAATTTATTACCAGTGAGAGATTGCAAGTTGTGCTCGATTTCACGGCAGGCCATGACAGCTTCAACAGCATGGACTCTGACATGTTGCTGCAGTTGCTCTCTGAATGAACACAATACTAACAAGTATTGTCCCTATTCAAAATATTTTATATTACATCATCAACAATATTCAATATCTCATCCAACTAAATTAAAACCAAACACAACATACCAAAAGGTTGTCAAGGTCCTGTCTCTCATGAGGAGATAGCTGACCAGAGTTGTTATTGCTGTTGTTCATACTCTGTGCATAAGAACGCAACAGGTGCGATGACTGAGCTAGCTGCGCGTCGATAAGCGGGAGCTGATCGATAGGCGTGGCAACACGCAGGCACGAAACGTGTGCGGACAGAAGCTGTTCGTAAAGGGGGTGCGTAGCAATCTCCGCCTTTAACTGATGGTGCTGCTCGGGCGACAGACCAGCAGCACCAACCATCGAAACGTCGCCTAATACCCCGGAGCCCATCATGGTCATCCCCTGTTCTTGCATATTTGGGATGTTTTTGTCAAGTGATCGAAGGAGGAGAGGGAAATAAAAGGGGAGTGGAGAAAAAGGGGGTTATTTAAAGTTTTGGAGAAGGCAATTAATTTATTGGTGATGGATAGATAGTGAGATAGGTCAGGACCACCTTTCTTTGTATTATTATTAAGGAAAAAAAGAAGAAAAAAGGGAAACAGATGTTTCTTGTTAAGACAGGCTAAGAAAGGGGCTTGTTGATGTGATGTTGAGATATATATTCAGTACTCTTGTTACAGGCTTTATTTATTTCTGATGTAGACGCTAATTATTGTGGCTAAACAAAAGGATCCCAGTTTTTAGATATTGATGCAGTGCCAACCTTTTTCAGATCGGAGCTAGCCACAGTACCAGCTGGGCAAATACAGCCTTTTTTTAAACTGCACTCATGGTTGCTTTTATGAACTTCATTGACGTTTATTGTATGTTTGGGGTGTAAATATTGATACAACCTTTTTTTTTTTATATAGTATGCATAAATTTATGGGTCTATATATTCTTGTGAAGTTGCAAAATTAAAATACTTTAGCACGATCGGCAGTTTATTATGAGATGGGCCCATATCAAGACGAAGTCTCAATTTTAATTAGGGGTGAGCGCGAGCGGGTATTAACGGGTATTTACAAAAAATCAAACCAACCTGCATGATTATTTGTCCGACCTACGGTGGGTAGAATAATTTTCCAACCCGCGACGATTCGGGTAATAACAATGGCAGGTTATTGGCGGGTGAATTACTACACACTACAAAAATCTACTGTATCCGTCGCTAAAACAGTAGCGATCGGTCGCTAAGTCCTTAACAACGGACTTAGCGAAGAATAAAAAAGCCGTCGTCCCACGGATAGGTTATCAGTTGCTAAATCGCGACGGATAAACCATTGACTTTTTAGCGACGGATTTTATCTGTCGCTAAAAAGCAGATTTTTATTTTAAAAATATAAAAAACTGGCTTTTTAGCGACGGATAAACTATCCGTCGCTAAAAAAGCAGATTTTTGTTTTTTTATAATCTGCTTTTATCCGTCGCTAAAAAGCAGATTTTTTGTTTTTTTTTAAATCTGCTTTTTAGCGACGGATATTTTATCCGTCGCTAAAAAAGCAGATTTAAAATTATTTTTTTTATATTTTGCAGCCTGTTTTCATATTTCACCTGTTTCACAAATATAATGTCCGACAGTAAATCTAATAATGAAATTGTTTTAATTAAACAAAAATCATTCTACAAAAGTTAACAAACCATCCGTAATGAAATGAAATATTCGTACATAGTATAAAGTAAGAAGTCAGAAAAACACAAGTCGAAATCTAACTACCGGACGAGGGTGGCTGCTGCTGGAACCTGGACATGAAAGCTTGCATCTGTTCCCTCATTTTCCTCCCGTAGTACTCTATCTCGCCATTTCCATTTCTCCTTAGCAGGCAACATGTTCGAACCTGATCGCACCAACTCCGAGACCTACTCCTGTGTGAAAACCTGATGTCTAGATTGTTGGGATGCTGAGTAGGTATGAGTAGTCACCACAGGGCCGAAATTCCCCAATCCATATACTCGGCCTTTGTTGTTCATTGGGTTGACGGCTAAGAAGATGTTGTTTTGTTGTTCAATTGTCAGCTCCTCACCCGCTTCGGCCTGCTGCCTCTCGATCTGAGCCTCCACCTCAGCCTGAAACCGTAAAATGCAGATATCATAAGTTATAGTTTTTTTCATAATAACTTGTACTACACAAATATGAACTTTAACCAAAATTAACGTACCACAATAGCCTCGGACTTGCTGTCAACCCATTTGTCGTTCTTCAGCTTAGCTCTTTTAAAGTACTCGAAGGCGGTATTCTTCTCCCCTGAAGAACATATATATGCAAACATTTAGCTAGGAACTCATGAAAGGTGTAGAAATGAAACACAAAACAAATGTACGAATAAACTGACAAATTAGATGTACACTTACAGATTTCACGTAATGTGTAAGAACAGCTTACGACCCATAGTGGTGAATGGCCACCCCTTTACCCTCAGACGGCTTAGTCAGCCGGTTCTCTCTGTTCTGGTCCGCAATCTACTGGACATCAGCTCGAGTCCAGTAGGCCACCCAAAGCCCCCACTCCTCCTCATCACACCAAGCAGGCCTTTTGTTTTGTCGCAACATCCTTTTCATAGTGCAAACCATATCCTCTTGTATCGGGCTGGCCCCAGTGACTCGAAACAAGGCCATATCAGGTGGAGCAACTTGTTGGGAATGAAGTACTTTTTCTACATTCTCAATTCCAGACAACATCCAAATTACATAACGTAAATCGAGACATCAATTTAATAAGATAACACAACATAACATATTCAATGGTGACTAACATATCACCCAAGTTTAGCAGCTAACATACCACTCACATATAGTGGCTAACATACCACTCACATTGTCCTAAAATTTACTAACACAGTGGTGACTAACATATCACCCAAGTTCAGCAGCTAACATACCACTCACATTGTCCTAAACTTTACTAACACAGTGGTGACTAACATATCACCCAAGTTCAGCGGCTAATATACCACTCACATACAGTGACTAACATACCACTCACATTAAAACAACGATTATAACAACAAATAAAGGAATGTCAGATTTAAACTTACCCGCAACTCATCTGGTCCGAGATGCACGACCACTTCTCACCCCCTCCCCCGGGGGCTCCCTCTTGCTCCGAAAGATGTCACCGAGTTTAGCGGCTGCATCTGAAGGCCATAACCTGTTATCAATGTATAAGATAAAAGAAACAAATATTAATTAGTATAGTACAACAATGATGTGACATAAATTATCTTAAGGTATGTTCTATATATATAAAGGAATGCATAATACTTACTTGTCTCTACCCAGTGGGAACAACACATGCTTCTCTTTCCAATGAGCCCCGACCTCAAGCTCGGTGTAGGGACAATCATCGTCCTGTAAGTTCCCGAAGATCGGATTCGAGCCCCTGATCGAACCAGGTGGGGTCTCAGAAACCGTAGAGCGGCTGCTCTGACTACCCTTCTCCTCTGAGTCTGACCCCCCTCCTCGACTACCCCCCTGACTGGCCGCATGGGGGAGGACGGTATGTGGGTGGCCAATGTCGTGGCATCTGCAAAAACATACAACAAATACAGGAAAAATGTGTTAGTATATAACTACATACATTTTGAAAAGCATGTAAATCACAAATACTTGGTATTATCAACAACTAACTAGTGATATACATAATCTACCCTTCTCACATACCCTGGGCGTCCTCGTCTAAGTCTACATACTGGTCCTCGTGCAAATCTATCAACTCATCACGAGCCTATACAGGAGTTTTTGCTTGCTCATCGACAACCTCTTCTTGGTATGAGTTGGTAATTGAGTCGTCTTTCTCAACGTACTCCACTTTGGAGAGGGCACCTATAGGTATCGCAGCTAACCAGTCCGCCTTGTCGCTTTTCCTGCTTGGATATTCAAGAAACACCACTTGTCGTGCTTGAGTCGCCAAGATAAATGGTTCGTACTTAGTTTTGTACCTCTTTCTATGGTTTATGTCAACCATTTCACACTGCTCATTCCTCTTCGTACCAAGTGGATTAGGATCATACCAGTCAACTTTCAAGGGCAAACCGGGATATTCAAGGCGCACTATTCGTTTCAGCTTCCCGTGGAAATCATACAAATCAGCTGGTCCTAAATCTTTCCCCCTGCACACACCCCAGAATTGCTTGTAGCCATGGCCGTGTTAGAGTCAATCGTGTGGAACCTAAGGCCATTGACTATGTAAGATGGGAATGTGTAGACCTTTTTGAATGGTCCCTCTACTAGAGCACTCAAGTAAGGGCATGTGACGTTGTTGTCAGGATCTCGGACATACTCCTTGAACCAATCTGGAAATTCTGATTCCATCTTTGAGTCAAGGAGTTCTTCAAGCGTATCATCTGCCAGCTGGGGATTCTTCTCCGGACAACGCTCTTTGAAAATGTTGTGGACATTGACATGATTATAAGTCTACATACTAGCTAGGAGGATTTTAGTTAAAAGTTCAATTTTAGCTGCTTTTAATAAGGTACTCACCCAACAAATATCACCACTACTTGTCAACCTCAGCACAATTCGTGAGGACATAATATTGAGCTGCCTTCAGCTCCTTATCCGTCAGATATTCTTTCTTACTCTATCCCAAAGGTCTCCCTGAGACCCTAAAAACAGATAGGGAAACATCATCATCCTCTTGAATTTCGAATGTGTCTGCATTTCGAGATGGCCTAGATGCCTTTGTCGGGACGTGGTCCTCAAAGTAATAGGAGCGGAAGGTTGCAGTTTCCTCTCGAACGTACGCATTGGCAATCGATCCTTCAGGTCTACCTTTGTTCTTGACATATTTCTTCAATTTCCCCAAGTACTTGTAATACATATTCAGGTAAGACAGTGTAACTAGGGAAAATCTATCCATCATTTTAAGTACATGATTGCAATTATTTCACACCTCTCGAATGGATACATCCATCGATACTGAACCGGTCCAGCAAGTCTTGCTTCATGTGGAAGGTGAACCGGCAAGTGCTCCATAGAATCAAAGAAGCTCGGTGGAAAGATACGCTCGAGCTTGCATAGAATCAATGGTATGTTGCTTTAAAAATTTGCTAACACTTGATCGTGAACCACCCTTGTGCATAAATTCTTGAAAAATAAGCTCAGCTCGGTGATAGCGATCCAGACAGGTTTAAGTAGCAGTTCTCGAAATGCAACCGGGATAAGCCTCTCCATGAACACATGACAGTCGTGGCTCTTCATCCCAAACATCTTTGTCTGCTTCAAATCCACACACCGCTCCAATTTCGAGGTGTAATTGTCGGGGAACTTTAATGCCTTCACCCAATCAGATAGTATTGACCTAGATTCATTGTCAATTGTGTAGCATGCCTTGGGCCACTTACCTTCATCATTCCTCTTTGTCAACGCCGGCCTTTTACACCATGTATCCAACTCGGCTCTAGATTTAACATTATCCTTTGTTTTTCCGGGAATGTTGCAAATTGTGTTGAAGCAGTTCTCGAACACGTTCTTCTCAATGTGCATGAAATCTAGGTTGTGACGTATAAGAAGACTGCTCCAATAAGGCAAGTCCCAAAAGATGCTTCTCTTCTTTTATCCACATTTGTTGCTAATTTTCTTGTTATGCTTGTCCCACCCAAGTTCAGTCACTTTCATAAGACCCAGCCTATCAATCTCCACAAGAATTTGTGCACCAGTAAGTCGTCTCGGGGCTCCTTTCTTTTCTACTTTGTTTTTCAAGAATTGATCCCTGTTCTTCCTGAACGGATGATTACTTGGTAGAAACCTGCGATGACAATCAAACCAAAATTCCTTCCCGCTACCCTTCAGTATAAATGCATCAGTGTCCTCCAAACAATGTGGACATGCATGTTTCCCGATGGTTTTTCTTCCAGATAGCATGGAGTACGCAGGAAAGTCACTCACGGTCCAAAGTAGTGCTGCTCTCAAGGTAAAGTTCTTCTTGGTCGACACATTATATGCAAGGATACCCTTCTCCCACAGCTCAATCAGCTCCTTACACTACAAAAATAATGGTCTGTAGCGACGGATCTATCCATCGCTACAGAACAGCGATCCGTCGCCCTAGCTCTGGCGACAGATAATAATGCCTTCGCCCCACTGAAGCTGTGGCGACGGATAGATAATCCGTCGCCCAATTCGCGACGGAATGGACGACGGATTATCTTGTTTGACCTTTTTTTATTTTTAAAAAATTGATTATTGGCGACGGATATATTCTATCCGTCACTAAATGGGGCGACGGATAGAATCTATCCGTCTCTACATTGCCCCATGTAGCGACGGATAGAATCTATCCGTCACGGAATCTCAAATTCCGTCACAAAATTTTTTTTTTTTTAATTTTGTTTTTTAATATTAATCCCTGTTTTTCGTATTTCACCTATTTAATCAATATAATGCTCGATAATAAATCAATTATACGGAAAATATTTCAATAAATGATAAATCAAAAATGTAATATCCGAATAAGTCTAGATTATCCGAACAAGTCTAAATATAATATATCCGAACGTAAATAGTACATATACATAACTAGCTACCGACGGCAGCGTGTGTTAATCAGGACATGAAAGCCTCCATCAGAATCAAGGCGCTCGTTCTCCTCCTTCGTTCTGTCAGCCGCTCCATCTCCTCCCTTTGTTCTCTGTCGCGCCGCTCCATCTCTTGAGTTAGCCGTGCAACATGTTCTGCGACCTGCGACTGCACCATATCCGAGACCTGGGCCTGTGTGAAAACCGGACGTCTAGACTGCTGGGATGATGATGAGGAGCACCCCGGACTAGCCAAGCTCAAACCGAGGCTCCCGAGTCCATATATTCGTCCTTTGCTGTCCGGTTTGTTGACCTCTAAGAAGATGTTGTCAACTTGTTCAGTTGACAGCACATCACCCGTCTCTTCCTCCTGCCTCGCTACATGAGCATCAACCTCAGGTTGAAATCGTAAATAGCAGATATCATGATCAGTTACTGTTTTTCAAAAATAACTTGTAATAGTGTACAAATATGAACTTTAAGCAACATAAACATACCGCAATAGACTCGGCCCGGGAGTCAGTCCATACCCCGCCCTTATGCTTGGCCTTCTTGAAGATGTCATACTTGGATTTCACCTCCCCCCGTGACATCTGAACAACATATATACTCAACAATTTATCATCTCATAAGTAATAGAGCAGAGACACAATACATACACGTAATGCTAGATTGAAAAAAAAACATATATATACTTACCGATTGGTAATAATCAGTGAGAGTAGATCGCCTCCCAAGGTGGTGAACGGCCCTTCCTGCTGCATCAGACTGAGACGCCCGGTTCTGTTTGTTGATGTAGGCATTATTCTCGACATCAGTTCGAGACCAGTAGGCACCCCAAAGGGCCCACTCCTCTGCATCAACTTGTGAAGGCATTGGGCCATTCCGATCCCGAATGGCTTTCCAAGTATGGACCATATCCCTGTACAGTTTAGATCCCACAGTCTCGTAAACACGCCAGATCTGGGGGATCAATCTGCTGGGAATGAAGTACTCCTTCTACATTCCCAATTTCATACAACATCCAAAGTCAATATATATAACGTCACCATGTTACATCAATTTAATAAGATACAACAACATAACAGATATGGTGACTAACATATCACCCAAACAAAGTGGCTAACATACCACTCACATATAGTGGCTAACATACCACTCACATTGTCCTAAATTTTACTAACACAATGGTGACTAACATATCACCCAAATAAAGTGGCTAACATACCACTCACATACAGTGGCTAACATACCACTCATATTAAAACGATTATAATAACAAATAAAGGAATGTCATATTTTAACTTACCCGCAGCTCATCAAAGTACTCGGCCCTCATGCGGTCCGAGATGTGAGACCAACACTCACCACCCTGCCCCGGTGGTTCTCTCCTGCTCCGAAAGATGTCACCTAGTTTGTTATGGACCTCCCGAGGCCATAAACTGTTGTCAATGTATAAGATACAAGAAACAAATATTTATTACTTTAGTACAACAATTTATATTTGTCAACTATCATAAGTTATGTTTTACATATTTAAGAAGAATGTATAATACTTACTTGGCAGGACCAAGAGGAAAAATCACAGGCAACCCGTCCCACGTAACGTTGGGATTCTGTGCATCCCACTCGAGGTAGGGATAATCGTCCTCCTCCTCCTCCACTCTGTGTCCGGGCTGACTGGTAGAGCCCCTGCTGCTATGACCGGCTGGTGGCGTCTCAGGAACCTGAGACCTGCTGCCCTGACTACCAGAGCCCTCACCCCCTCTGACCCTGTCCCCGACCCAGCACCATCATGCGGCTGGCTGCGTGGGGGGGGGGGGGGCGATAGGTGCGTGGTCACTTCCAAACGGGTTGAAACCATCCGTACAAAGTCCCAATCGTACATTTCTAGATTCGACTGCAAACTCTGAATATGTCTTGTCAAACGATTTCCATGCGGGTGAGTCTGCTGGATGGTCCATTCTACCATCTTCTGCATTATCCAAGATTACTCGCTCCTTGTGCTACCGCATTTTATCCGCAGAAGCACTTGAAGCATACAATCTCTTCAAATGAGGTGCTAGAGGGAAGTACCACATTTTCTTATGTGGGAGATTTTTCTTCTGTCGTTTCTTTGCAACCCCCTCCTTGTAACGCTTGTACCGTTCCTAACCACAAAACTTGCATTGTATTAGATCTGCATCCTCCTTCCACTAGATCATGCACATTTTCGGACAACAGTCTATGGTTACCACGGGCAACCCCAAACCCCGCATCTTTTTCTTCGCTTGGTAAAAGCTGGTGGGAACTAGGTTTTCTTCAGGACAAAGGGCCGACATTACGTCAACCCATTCATTGAAGCTCTTTCAGATTGTTGGCCATTAGCTTTACAACTCATTAGCCAAGCCAACAAAGAAAACTCAGTGAACTTACACCCCGGATAAACCGGCTTCCTTGATGATTCTAACAAGTCAAAGAACACCTGATCCTCGGGATTCGGTGGTTCCTCCACCGCCCCCTCGATCGGTTTCAGTGTTAGTTGTGTCCATGAACTCTGCCTATGCAGCATCATACACCATTTGTTCGACTCGAGCTCGAATAGCATCGCCTTCAGATGTACTTTGTTCCCCGACTTGTTCATTTTTTCTCTTCCTTCCACGCTGTCTGTATTGGTCATATGTATTGGACGGTGCTGATTCCTCACCATGATGATGCCATACTTGATACGCAGGCAGGAATCCATTTTTCCTCAAGTCCTGGACTACCGCTGTAGGAGTCAGGTATTGCTTGTTTCTGCACTTTTTCATTGTACAAGGGCACTTTATCAACCCGTCCTTTACACAAGCCGGATTTGAGATTGCAAATGCAATGAAACCTTCAACCCCTTTCAGAAAACTCGATTAAACTCTGCCATTTAGAGTACGACAATACATCCATGAACGATCGGTATTCATTGAATAATTAGATAATAACCTGACACATTTGAATTCATTAGATCGAGGTCTATCATTTACAATAATAAATCAATTTCACAATAATAAATCAATTTCACAATAATTCAATCAATTACTACATAATATAAGTTATATTAGCTTCAATCAATTGTTACGTCATTACATAATATAAGTTACATTAGCTTCAATTTTACCATAATGTTTGGTTTCATATATCAACTAATGATTACTAGTTATACAAGCCTAAAGACAAAACGGATAAAACTCATCATTCTCTTGCAGCCCCCTCCTCACCACTTGTGACGCTCCCTACCACATAACTTGCATTCCAACAGATCTACATCCTCCTCCCAATACACCATGCACATGTTCCGACAACAAAAAACGTACTCAATAGGTGGCCCCAAACCCCGCCTCTCCCTCCATTGGAGGTATGCCATGGACGGTACTTCCTCACCATGATGAATCCATACATGATACTCAGGCATGAATCCATTACGTCTCAAGTGCTCGAATACCGCTGTAGGAGTCATAAATTGCTTGTTTCTGCAGGTTTCCAATGTGCAAGGACACTTTATCAACCCCCGTTTGCACAAGCCAGACGTCCCATGGCAAACGCGATGAAACCTTTAACCCCCTTTACAAAACTCCTACAAACTCTGCCATTTACCGCCGTACGATCGTACATCCATGAACGGTCGGAATTCATTAGATACTTTCGTAACCTGACACATTCCAATTGATTAGATCGTATTTAATTTATTAGATCGATTCCAATTATGCCGAGATTGTAGAGATTAATTGTTAATTATTATACGTTCCTTATAATTTCATGATTAATTATTAAGTGTTCGATATGTTACAAAATTTCCCATGTATTTTAACCATTTCAACCACTTACTACTACGAGTTATAAATTATAAATTACACGTTAATATAATCAACAAATGGTCTCAAAACACTTAACTAAATCCTCGTTATCTAGTACATATACGAATTTATCAAATCAAAACAACTTAACATTATACTAATTAACAATCTAAGTGATAGCAATCTCAAAGTTAATTTACTAAATCTTAACATTATACTAATTAACTAGTAATACTAATTTGATATATACACTTAACATTAAACTAGTCGAAATTAACAAAATTCTCAAATTTGTCAATAAATTAGGGTTAAAAACACTAATCGTAATACATATACAAAAACATCAAACATGAAAATCAAGCTTAATCAATCAAACATCAAACATGAAAATCAAGCTTAATCAATCAAACATCAAACACTAAATCAATTTCACAACAAAATCAATCAATTGACAACCCCAAGCTTAACCCACTACTTCATATAACATATACTAGCTACCATAATTGTTTACAAACATACAATTGATCCAAATTATCAAAAATCCCAAATTTAGAATAGTTAGGGTTTAGCCTAATACCTTCAAATTGCGGTAAAAATAGCCGAAGAAGGATGAAATTGATCGACCACCCAAGCTCCTTGTCCCACGAGCTTCAAATTGACACCAAGATTGGCCGGAATGGTGGAGTTTTGGCCGGAAAGTGGAGAAATTGAATTTTGAACGGAAAAGGGGAGAAGAAGGAAGCAGAAGCAAAAATGGTGGAAATGGAGCTTCTGCCCCGATTTTTACTATTTTGGGGCGACGGATCGCTATCCGTCGCTAAGACGGATAGCGATCCGTCGCTAGGACCGACGGAGAGATATCTGTCGGTCACCAATTTTTTTATATTTTTTATTTTAAAAATTAGCGACGGATAATTTATCCGTCGCTATTATTAAATTAAATTTTAAATAATTTACGACGGATAATCTATCCGTCGTAAATTTTTGAATTTTAAAAAAAAAATTAAAAGTCAATACATTGGCGACGGATAAAATTATCCGTCACTAACAGAGCGACGGATAAAATTACCATGTCGCTCTGTAGCGACGGATAACTTTTATCCGTCGCTACGGGTAGAGACAGATTAAATCCGTCGCTACCCTTAGCGATTCGTCGCTATAGGGGGGACGAATTTTATCCGTCGCCCCTTTCCGTCGTTTTTTCCCTGATTTCTTGTAGTGTTGATTAGGGGTTGTAAGAAGACATCCAACGTCAATCCTGGATCTTTTGGCCCAGGCACCAACACAGTCAAGAACATGAATGGTTCCTTCATGCACTCACCAGGGGGCAAGTTGTACGGTGTGAGCATCACTGGCCAACAAGAGTACGCACGTTCACTTCCAAACGGGTTAAAACCATCCGTACAGAGCCCCAATCGTACATTTCTAGACTCGGCTGCAAACTCCGGATATGTCTTGTCAAACTCTTTCCATGCCGGTGAGTCTGATGGATGCTCTATTCTACCCTCTGCATCTTCCGGGATTACTCGCTCCTTGTGCCACCACATTTTATCGGCACACGCACTTGAAGCGTACAACCTCTTCAAACGAGGTGCTAGAGGGAAGTACCACATTTTCTTATGTGGGAGATTTTTCAACTGACGTTTCTTTGAAGCCCCCTCCTTGTAACGCTTGTAACGGTCCTTACCATAGAACTTGCACTTCAGTAGATCTACATCCTCCCCCCCCCCCCAATAGATCATGCACATATCCGAACAACAGTCTATGGTTACCATAGGCAACCCCAACCCCCGCATCTTTTTCTTCGCTTGGTAAAAGTTGGTGGGTACTAGGTTTGGTTCAGGGACGCAGTCCGACAGTTGTACGGTGTTATTGAAGCTCACTTCAGATTGGCCACCCTCGGCCTTACAACTCATTAGCCGAGACAACAAAGATAACTTGGTCATTTTCTCACACCCCGGATAAATCGGCTTCTTCGCTAATTCCAACAAGTCGAAGAATGCCTGATCCTCGGGATTTGGTGGCTCCTCCACATCACCCTCGGTTACAGTGGTACTAGTGTCCATAAATTCTGCCCCAGCAGCATTAAACACCATTTCTTCGACCCGGTCATGAAAAGCATGAGATTTAGATGTACTTTGACCCCAAGTTGCTCATATTTTCTCTTCCTTCCACGCTGCCTAAATTGCTCATGCATATGTCATGGACGGTGTTGCTTCCTCACCATGATGATTCCATACCTCATACTCAGGCAGGAATCCATTACGTTTCAAGTGCTCGATTACCGCTGTAGGAGTCAAATATTGCTTGTTTCTGCATTTTTTCAATTTGCAAGGGTACTTTATCAAACCCCCCCTTTACACAAGCCGGATGTGTCATCGCAAATGCGATGAAGGTTTCAACCCCTTCCACAAAACTAGATTGAACTCTGCCATTAACAGTACGACAGTACATCCATGAACGATCGAGATTTATTGGATGATTATATAACCTGACACATCTGAATTTATTAGATCGTATTGAATTTCAACTCAATTCCAATTCATGGTTATAATTGCATTGTTAATTATAATACGTTCCAAATTTCATGAATTATATGCATTTTACATTTAAAGTTTTTTTCATGCAATTTTTTTATATTCCCATTACAATTACCAAATTATAAATTAAAAGAATTTCAATTATACGAATTATAAATTATAAATTACGAATTACCAATTTTTTATTCGAATTACCAATTTATATTCCCATCGAATGATACGAATTACCAATTTTTTTATACGAATTACCAATTCATGTATTATATTCCCATTACAATTACCAATTTTTTTATACAAATTATAAATTATAAATTACATGCATTTTATGAATTATACGAGCCAATTATACTAAAACCACTAAAATCACTAAATCTAAATGGTCTCCAAATACTCAACCAAATCCTACAAACATCAATATACTACAACCACTAATCCTAATACATATACGAAAACATCAAACTAAATACCATACATACTTACAAACATCATACTAACAAATCAATTTCACAATAAATCAATCAATTGCACCACTACTTAATATAAGCTATATTAGCTAGTAGATGAGTTTAAAAACATACAATTGATCGAAATTAGCAAAAATCCAAAATTTAGAGGGGAAATTACATCCAGACCCCCATTTAGATGTCGTAATTACAGATTAGTATCACTTAGTCGAACTATTATGATTTAGTACAATTAGATGTAAAACAATTACATTTTAGCCCACGAATTTGACTTTTGGCGAACTAAAACCTGGAAAAGTCAATTTTGCCCCTCTCAGATTATTGAATTTTGCAAGTTACCAAACAATAACCCATTTTGGCAAATTGTAATTTAAGTCTTGAATATCTAATTTTTTATATTTGTCACCATAAGATTTTGAAGAAGCTCAAATAAGCCCTCAAACTTCTATTTCAATTTGTAAATTATCCCCAACTTCAATCCGAAAACACAATCGAAAGTTCGTAACAGTTAATCGAAATCGGAGATCGAAATCAGAGATGTAACAACTCCGATTTGAGTCATACTGACTCAAGTCGCTATCCAGCTCCCATCGGAGCTGTTTAGCTCCGATGGGAGTCAGAGCGACTCAAATCGAGTTTCTAGAGCGACTCAAACAGAAAGCGTAGCACTCCATTGAGTTGAGAGGCGACTCAAATCGAGCTACAGCCCGATTCGAAGGCAGCCCGATCGAATCGTAGGGCCCGATTTCGATCGTAGCAGCTCCGATTTGGAGCTGCAAATTGAAAGAAGGAGAAAAAAATAAGAAAGAGGAAGAAATTTACCGGAGAAGAAGAAGAGAAGATGGAGGAAGAAGTATGTTGGAGAAGATGGAGGAAGAAGAAGATGGAAGAAGTAGGTTGGACTGTTGGAGAAGATGAAGGAAGAAGAAGATGATTTTTTTTTTAAATTTAAAATTCCGTAAGGCCATGTTTGGTTGTTTCAAATGAAACAACCAAATTAAGCTGGTCAACGGATTTGGACTAGATTGTAATTGTTCGACTAAGTAGTACGAATATGAGAAACGTCGTTCTAAGTGGGTATCCCTATGTAATTATCCCAAATTTAGAAAAGTAAGGGTTTTAGACTAATACCTTCAATTACGGAAAAAATAGCCGAAGAAGGATGAAATTGAAGGGCCACCCGAGTTCCTTGTTGAAAGAGCTTCGAAAAGAGTCCAAGATTGGCCGGAATGGTCGAGTTTTGGTCGGACTTTGATAAAGGCGAAATTGAAAAACGGGAGAAGAAGAAAACATAAGCAGAGAAGAAATGGGGAAGAAGAGGCTGCTTCCCGTATTTTATAACAGTTAGCGACGGATAGCCTATCCGTCGCTATATAGCGACAGATAGGCTATCCGTCGCAGGTTTAATTTTTTTAATTTTTTTTTACTTTTAACGACGGATAATCTATCTATCGTTAATTTTCTATTTTTTTTTTAAGTCAACAAAGACTTAACGACGGATAGTCTATCCGTCGCTAAATAGCGACGGATATAAAACGCCCTATCCGTCGCTAAAATCACCGATCCGTCGCCCCTTTCCGTCGCTAAAACACAGTTTTTTTTGTAGTGACATCAACTAAAATATATTATAATCCAACAAATTAAAACAACATTTTGAAAACAAGCAAAATGATAAAGTACCATTTTCACATATGTAGTTTCTTAGTTTATATATGAAATAACCTAGTTTTATTGTTATTAATCTATTCCATATTTCTATGTATTCATTTAAGTGACAATTAATTTATTTCACATATATATAAACATTTTGTTATGTGAACTATATGGCGGGTGGATTGTGGGTTGCAACCAACCAACCAACCCACCAATTGGTGGGTTAAGAATTTGAATGCGTTGTAGTACATGTAATTCTCAAATACAATCAAAGATTAAATTTATTTATTGTCGGCAACTCACAAACACATAGCAATATCGGTAAGTTAACTCGGGGTGTCGTTCTCCACGAACACTTAGTATAGGAACAAACAAGTAACGCCACTACAACAAAATTGATGTATAGTCACACTATAAAATGTCAATTATACATGTATTTAGTGACATAATTGAATTTTGTGACATGTATTGACAAGTTTCACTTCAAGCCGTATGGCTGATTCTATAGTTTCACTATTCAAATGTAGTGTGTCATTTTTACAATGTCAAAATAATAAGATTGTGAAACACTTTTGAATGTCACAGATTACCAAATTAGTGGCATCTACAAATGCTAGAACATTTTAATGTAGGAACATTCCAAATTGTCATTGTAATCCTTAACTGTGACACTTGGGCATGCCACCAAACAGTATTTTAGTCACATTTCATAGTGTCATTCTAACATATGAACAATGACACTAGAAAATAGATTCAAATGTTCATGAGATGTCACTTTAAAATTCTTGGAAAGTGACGAACTTTGTAAATTCATAAAAACATTTGTGAATTTATTTACAATATAAATAAATTACACTAAACATAACAGATTTATTGCAAAAACTATATTACATATATACTTTAACTTCATATATAAAATTCAATCTTAACTAAAGCAGATACAATTGCAAAATCAAGCTACATAAGCTTATGAGGAACTCAAATACAAATAGACACCCTACAAATATGGTCTATACATGAATCATCTAGACCTCCGATAAATTCAGGCGTAACTTGTTCATGATGAATTCCTAATCCTGCCAGTCACATGCTTCTGATTAATTCAAAACTGTGGTGTAAGTGTGTAACTTGCTTCTGATCAATTCAAACGTACTGCGGTGTACGTGTGTAACTTCTGATCAATTTCACCAGTTTTCATAAACAACCCCTGCACAAAATGATTCAGTACCACATTTACATGATCATGATGAATTAGGAAATCAAATAAACAACTAAAAAGCCTAGAAAAGACAATGTAACTATATACGTACAATGTGCAACAGAAATTAAGGCAGAATTTACATGCATATATAGGGCCAAACAACAAGTAGAAATGAAGCTGAAACAAGGTGGATGAGCGTCCGAGAAAACGGCCGTGGAGAGCAGCATTCGTCGTTGCTCGTAACCCTAGCCCCCTTTTAATTTTGACCTCTGTTCCATGTGTTTGGGTTGGACCTGACCAACAATTACTTATGTGTAATGTGTTTGGGCTGGATTAATTCATTGCTACTAACATTTATTAAAATGGCACTAACTGATGTTGTAGTAATCGTGTGTCTTTTTATTGGCACGTTGTAATGTCACTTTAGGTTTAAAAATATATTTATATACATTAATTTATTCAAGTATCACAGTGACACCTTTTAAAAGTATCATGGATTCATGTTTTAGTAACATTCATGTAAAAATGTCACCGAGACAAATGTCACTAAACACTACATTCACTAAAGTGTCACTTATTTGATTTTCAACAACGTTTTCACTTAAATGTCACTGATATAAGTGTGACTAATGCTTATTTTTGTTGTAGTGCGTTTTGATTTCGCATGTAGACAGCAGACAGATTGAAAGCAGGTGATTGAATCGCAGTAAACTCTAATTCTGTTGATGTAATCGATGGTGGTTGAAGCGTAAAAAGGACCTCCGACCTCCCCCGTACTATGCTACTCCTAACTTCCTAGTAAATATCCTACGCGATTACCTCTAACGACAGCAGGACATAATACTAAATACCAAGGCGCAGTCGATACCAGTACCCCTACTCAGTTCAATGAAACTACTGTGTCACTCAGCATAACATCACACCACAAAGGATGTATAGAGTTTTATAATCACGATTTACGTCTAGAAACTATTCCATTAATATAACTCGGCATATAAAGAAGTAGCACAACAGAGTTTCGGCGGTTCGCCTTTACAAGAGAAAGTTAGCTACTCATAGTATTCTACTACATACAGAAATCGAAAAGAACAAGAAAGAAAGAAGAAGAAGAAGAAACTTAGTCTCTGATGTCTTCGTGCTGCTTCTAGGGTTTCCTCCTTCTGGGTGCCTGACAGCCAGCGGTTTTGGGGTTTCACTTCCCCGAGGACTGGTTCTCTCTCAGGAGAGCTGCTTTGGGAGCGGTGAATGATTATGAGACCCCAAGGGTCTTATTTATACTGTAAATTTCATCCCCTGGCCGCCATTCATCATTGAGGAAGGTTAGAAAGGTGGGCTCTAGCCTGACAGGCCAGAAAAAGCCTGTTTCTAGAGAATTCTTCTTCACTGCGGTCGACTGTGGACCGCAGAGAGGCTTCTGCGGCCTCCTGTCCACTGCAGTAGGTCGATTTTCCCAGGTTCTGTCTGTTTTCTTCGTTCTTCAATTTCGGGCTTCTTAACTTCATTTTCTCGAAAAGTGGTCTTCTACAAAGTTATAACATCTTCAATTATATTCACATTGGTTGGTCACATGACATGTTTTGATACCTCGAACTCCGTGCAACGGCCAAATCAGCATATTTCCTTATTTTCCTCGATTTCAGCTAAATATGACGTTTTGGCACTGGAAATCGTGCAATTTCTCAAAAATGCGATCATGACCTACAAAATATGCAAGAAGTTGGTAATTAGCCATATTATGATGCAAATATTGAATCTTGGGCAAAAAATGAGGGTCTAAAAGCATGCAAAATCACACATTTCATTGTCACATCACACCCCCAAACCAGTTTCTTGCTGATGAGCAAGGTAATAATGATAAATAAGAAGTGACTATGAAATGAGTAAAGAGCATAAACCGTGACATAGATAAGCAACTAGTCTCTAGGGTTTCATACTCCACTGACTCACTTAGTTTCAACTCAGACCTCTGCGACTCCACAACAGGCATATAACAAGTAAGTATCACTCACTACAACCAGCGGTTACAAGTGTAACCTAATGTCCCTCAAGGTGTACTTCAAGATCATTACCTCGCGGCAATGTTATGCAATCCTGCTCCCAAAAGTCAAGGCACAAATCAAAGTAGTACTCAGGTTGGCTCGATAACACTACAAGAACTATGGGGTTTAGCGACGGACAACGGCGACGGATCCATCGCTATTTAGCTATGGATCGGTGCTTCTTAGCGATAGATTATAGACCTTTTGAGCAAATTGCTCAATCCGTCGCCAATCCGTCTCTAATTAGAGACGGATAAACAATTAATCTGTCGCTAATTAGAGACGGATAGGTTATCTGTCTCTAATTAGGTTGACCAAGTAAATAAGAAAAATGGAAAAGGGGTTTAGAGACAGATAACCCTATCCGTCGCTAAATTTAGCGACGGATAGGGTTATCTGTCGCTAATCTCTCAGTAACCCTAATATTAACCAACTCCTTCCTTCCATCACTCGCAATTCCATCTCCTTCCTCCCACCACCCTATTCTCTCCTTCCTCCCACCACCCTTCCACCACCTCCGCACCACCATCGGCCTCACACCCCCACCACCCTTCACCACCGAACTCCACCTCCCATCCACCGCACTGCCACCACCACACAACCCCCACTGCCACCACCACCATCTCCTTCCTTCGATTCGTCCTCCTCCTACCACCACACAACCACCACTGCCACCACGCCACCACCACCATCTCCTTCCTATGATTCGTTCGATTTGTCAAGATCTCGTCCGATTCGTCAAGATCCACCAAGATCCGTTGAAATTCGTGAAGATCAATCAAGAGCAGTGAAGATCCACCAAGATCTCATCCGATTTTTTTACCTCTTCTATATTTTTTTCATTTTTTCTTATTAATTTTGTATAATTTCTTTGTATTATTGGATATTGAATATTATATTATTCAATATTGTATGTATAAAATTGTCGATTTATTGTATATTGTATTATTGAATATTGTATATCCGTATTGTATTATTGTATCATTGTCGATTTACTAAAAGAGAAGGTCTCCTAGGTGACATCCCTTAGATAAAGACCTATAGACATACTTTATAAATCAATTACGTTTTAGTCCAAAAGTCAACATGAATATATATCCTATGTGGCGGAGAAATAATGATGTGGATATTCATGAAAATGATTTTCTTTATTTCAATATTCAGATTTAACAAAAATGAATTGCAATTGGCCCCTCTTGTTTACTTAACACAGTTTATTATAAATTCAAATCAACCCATATTTTGTTTCTCCTATTCAATTTCAATCCCAACAAATTGCAAAAAGGGCTCTTTATTTTATTTTTTAAAACTTCTCCATGAATGGAGCTTTGAACAGCTCCATCAGTTTAGCAATGGAGCTTAAGAGCTCCATTAATGGAGCTCAAAAGCTCCATTTTCGGAGCAGTTGAAGATCCATTAATGGAGCTTCAACAGCTCTGTTAATGGAGCTGTTTAGCTCCATTTTCGGAGCTGCAGAAGCTCCACTTTTAAAGCTTTAACAGCTCTGAAAATGGAGCTGTTGAAGCTCCACCAATGGAGCTCCAATCTCCATTAGTGGTGATTTTTTTTAACTAGGAATTAGGATTTAATGTTAGTCGTGTGTTGTTGATGATGAATATACTTGTAATATGAAAGAAAAACCAATTTGATGATGAAGAATAATGGTGAAAGATAACGGTTTGATGAAGAAGAAGATGAAAATGAAAGAGTAAATTGTTTTGGGTTAATTGTGAGATTTTGATAAACTTAAAAGGGTTTTATGTGCTTTATACTTTGATTATCCACGTGGAAATGATTTAATCTGCCGGTTAACGCGAAAAATCGATTTTGGACTAAAATGTAATTGTTCAAATCAGAGGGACTAAAGTGTTATTACGAGATTTATTAGGGGGACCTAATGTAATTTGCCCCTTTGTTTATGTTAATTTTTTTAGAGACCTTGCTTATGTTAATTTGGATTGTGTAAATTGTTAATTTTGGGTTTCATTTAAGGGTGGTCTTTGTTATTTATAACAGGTACTTTGAAGTAAATTAACGGGTTAGCTTGTTAGTTTACTGCTATTTTTGCTCCATAATTGCGATTTTTTAATTAACGTTTTTATATTTTCAGATTTTTCGGATTGGATCCGAAAAAATCCGATCCGAAGCATCGAATCGAATTTCGAATTAGCATAAATTACTCCGGAATTTCAGATCAATCCGAATTTCGGATCAGATTGATTCGAATGTGCACCCCTAGATTTCACTATTAGCAAGAAACGAGCACAAATTACAAGTTCTCAATCTCTTCTTGATTGTCGAATTCTACCCGTTGAAACTTACTCTCCACAATTAAAGGTATACCAATTTTCACTGTTTCCCAGGACACGCTCTTTTGTTATTATTATGCTACTAGGTGATAACACGCTACGTACATTATTGTGGTATTTAGTTACAAATAATAGAATTATTGTATGTAGATAAATACTACTCCCTCAATTTTAGAGAAATTGTTACACCTTTCCGTTTCCGACGTTTCACTAAAAGTGTTACAATCTATATAATAAATTAAGCAAAAAAGATTTTGAGCCATTTTAGGGTGTACACATCAAATAATTATGTGGCAAATCCCTATGTTGTGATTGGTCCATTCAATTGCTTAGTGTGAAAAAGCTTTATTCTGATTGGTCAAAAATTTCAAATCATGCAGATTTGTTTTCAATAAACGTTTTCTTAAACATGGAAAATTTTCTTTTAATTTTTCCATAACATTATTTTTTTATCGAAGCAAATTCATATGTCAAATAAAATCATCAAATGCCAGAAGGTAAATCACTTCCTCCATCAGCATCTACACTAAAATTACGCGATATAAAAGAGAATGGGCTAAACTATTGTAAGTCTTGGAACAAACGAACATATTAACTCACCTATAAAAGATAGTAAGGCTCTGTTCTCTTCATTTGAACATAACTGATCTAAACTGAACTGATCTGAACTTAACTGAACTGAATGAGTTAGCAGAGACGAAGAGAACGGAGCCTAAGTCTCTTGAAAAACGGTATCTAAATAATTTATTTAGAGACGGACATATATTGTCAAGAAAATCATCGATGTTATTAATCTAAACACCTATGTTCTCAACATTTGTATTTTTTCATATTACAACAAGACTTATTTCATTAAGAACATAGACGTTTTGATTAATAACATGATTGTTTTTATTGATAACATATGCATCTCTAGATAAGTTATCTATAGACCGTCTCTCATGAGACTTTGTGATAAAAGGTAAGTTAATAAAATCAGACCTACAAGAATAATTAAATACTGTCTAAATCAGTTTATTCTGAGAGACGGTCCCAAAATAATTTATCTAGAGATGAAACAATTTTGCCAAGAAAATTGTCGATGTTATTAATCAAAACGTCTATGTTCTCAACAATTGTGATTCTCATATTATAAAGAAATGGATTTCATTAACAACATAAACATTTTGATTAATAACATGAATGATTTTCCTAAAAACACCTATGTTCTCAACATTGGTATTTTTCTCATATTACAACCACTACAAAAAAAGTAGTTTATGGTGACAACTTGACAATGACGAAACCAGAATTTGTCATTGTAGGTTACTTTCTGGTGACGAATTTCGCTGTCGTCACTATATTGTCAATCTCTAGTGACGACATATTATATTGTGGCTAAAGGATAGACTTCTAGTGACAAAATTCGTGTTTTGTCACTCATGTGTCACGCGCCAGTCCAAAATTTTGGCGCAAATTCTCTGGTGACAAATTTTATATGCTTTGGTGACAAATGCAAGGTCTGTCACATATTTATCTAGTGACGCATTTAGATTTGTCACCGGAAAATAGTTGTCGTGACAAAACATGTTTTTGTCACAGATGTTTAACTTGTGACAAAATGTAACTTGTCACTATAAACATTTTATGATAGATTTGCATTTGTCACCAATGTTTGAATACATAGTTGCCATAGAGCCCAATTAATGGTGACAAAGTTTTATTTTGTCACAATAACTTTGAGTAGGACTAGGCATTGGTATTGTGTCGGGTCGGGCTTCATGAAGCCCGATTCTTCTCATGGGTTATGTAGGCTTAATTAGTGTGATCCTGAATTACATGAGTCTCTCAAAATCAGGTCGGGTATGTACTTGGCCTGGCACGACGTCCTCTTTGTTGTTACGGACATGTGTCCAATCCATTAAGGGCGCCATAGAGCGTGTCCTAAAGCGCATCACGGCTTAATTAGCCAACTCAGTACTGGTCCGACCTCACATGGTCCGCCCAAAGTGAATCGACCAGTACACTAAAGGTCACTACAACCTTACAGCTAGTCCGAGCTAGCTGGGAGAAGGACTTACAAACCTGGCCACGCCAGTACAGAGATGCCAAACGGACCGGACGAGGAAATCTCGGACGCCACCATCACGATAAGCCCAAACGTATATAACAGAACCACTGAGATACTTCCGTGAGACTCTAGGCTCGGACATCCAGAGTCACCCAAGGGCAGAACAACCAAGCAGACAGGTATGTCCGAGGGACTAACACGGACCCAACGTGCAGAACAGTACTCTCAGAGGGAAATGACCAAACTACCCTCCTGGCCCATTAATTAGTATTGGATTACTATTCACTAATGGGCCATGGGCCAAAGGTAGCATTGCTATCCAAATCTGAGGCATACACTTGGCATCATCTTATGAGCTACTTCATAAGTATATGATAACTATAAATATAGCACAAGGTCCAAGACCTTAAGGCAAGTGATAATCCCATACTAACAAGTATCTCTTGATATCTTAAACTTTCCCGCTACTATTGCATTGAGAGCTTTCATCTCTCCTTTGAGTAAAGCCTCATTCCGGATTGACTTAGGCAATCCGGGTAATCCATTCTAACCCCCCCCACTTAGTCCTTTCAGGTACTCTTGCTCGGACAAGCCTTCTCTCGGACTTCAAGTTGGAGGTGGATCTTAGATTAGGTTACTTATAGTAGTAGTGTTGGTGTTTGAGGTTTTATCCCTCAACATTTTGGCGCCGTCTGTGGGAACCTTTACAAAAAGATCTGTGTTTGTGTTGTGCTGATGGCTAGAACGAGACGAACAGCTCGGACTAGTGCTGCAGGCGTGGGAACACCACCACCACGCCCACGAGGACGTCCGCCCACCCGAGGATGAAGGGCCGCTGTGGCTGGAAGGAACGCTGGAAGGAGATATCCGAGCGACGGGCGGACCGCCAGCCCATCCTCGGATGAGGAAAGAGACGCCCCGCTTAGAGGAGGCCAAAGCGTCCCTGTGAATATCGTGCCTACGGACCATGGAGAAGGGGTAGCATGAGCTTCTCCGGCAGAAGCTCAAGGCCCTACCACAGGTCAACAGTTTACGATGCCCGATGGTCGCGTTGTCCGCACAAGCGACCTCGGACTAAGCGAAACTCAGTTTGATAGGTTGCTCACAATTATCCAAGGATGCCTAAGGTCTAACAATGCCCATCCTCAGCAAGCCACTCCGCCAGTGGTTACTCCGGTTCAAGCGGAGCCCGCCTTGTCAAGAAACAGACAGCGTTCGATCCAACAGAGGTTGGGAGATCAGCCGCACCATGAGGATTTGCGAAATTTTCTAGACCGACGGGCCTCTGCTTCACAAGTTCGGGGTGAAGGAAGCCCGAATGGGAGGAGAGAGCACCAAGAAGGAGGTAACAGGCAGCCAGGAGGTCCGCGACAAGCTCCCATGAGGGACAGAGATCATGTAGCAGAGACCATTCCAGTTGTCCGGCTAGACGAACTCCCCGCGGATGTCGCAGTCCATCCACGGACATGAGAGGTCATGACAGCGGACGAAATCTACGCCCAACAAAAAGCTTTAGAAACCCAAATCCTGAACCTCGGACACCTGGTAAAAGACCACGAGCAGATCACTACGAGTGCCCCAAACCCTCTGTGTGACGATATCATGAGGGAAAAGGAAAGAAATAGGAACTCGGACCAAGTGATTCCGAACTTGGAATACTACTACGGGGATACTTGTCCCGTGGGTCACCTGACAAGGTACAACAGCAAGATGGATTCCAAAGGGCTGAGTGACAATACTAAAGCCCTTACGTTCTCGTCCACCCTCTTGACACGGCTATGGATTGGTACACCGCTTTTTGAACAAGTCAATAAGGTCGTATCAGATCTATCTTCTAAGTTCTTAGCACGGTTGGAAAATCAAAAGAAGAAAAGCGTCTTGTAGAGCACTGGCGAAGTCATCCAAAGGAACAGGAAGATCTTGAACTTTCCTAGATCGCTTCAATACGGAAGTACTCGAGTTGAGCCCCATAGTATTAAAGAACGGGTCCGTCACGCTAATACTTACAACTCCGGAGGAAGCTCTCCAGTCGAAGTGAGGAGCAAAAAGCACTTGGATGACATCTGTGAGGAGGTGATGTACGGAGAAGAATACCGAAGGAACGTACCAGTCCGAGCGGGATCGAAGAAGGGAAAGGAACCGCAAAGACAAGAGCAACGCCAGGGGAAGTTTGACCCGAAGAAAGATCACAGAGACAAAGGCATTTCTGAGGAGAGGAGTCCGCCCAGGAGATTCGCGGACTACACGCGCCTCAATAAGCCGAGATCCGACATCTTGGCCACTATTGTGGAGAAAAAGTTGGACATCCAATGGCCAAAGCCATCCCATAATCGGAGAACCAGAAATGCGAAGGGATACTGCAAATTTCACAAGAGCAAAGGCCGTATGAGCCAGACGTATCGATTAAAAGCAGGTCGAACACCTGGTGAGAGAAGGCAAGTTGAAGGAGCACATATATGCGGACGAGCCTTCCAGGCACGATAGAACGAAGCGGGGGAGGGAGGATAACGCTACAGACCCACCACCTCGCCCACTATCTTTGCCACCTCCGCCAGTAGGCTATCCGCCACGCATGAAAGTACATCCATACAGGTACGGTGATGAGACGGAAATGGAGAACCCTCCGTACAGCGGAGTGATCAACACTATCGCAGGCGGACCCTCTGGAGGTGATAGCAGGAATGCAAGAGAGCGTACCGCCCAAAACCTTCGGAACAATGATAGGGCGTACGGTGCCCCCGTGATTCGAGGAACAAATGCAATATCTTTTGACGATAGCGAAATTCCCCCTCCTACGGCAGGAGGTGAGGAGATTGACAACCCGGACGTTCCTCTTGTAGTTTCATGGACCATCGCGACTTATCGAGTGAAAAAAATTCTGGTGGATACCGGGAGTTCTTCGAATATCATCTCTAAGAGGACACTAGATCAGATGGAGTTGGGAAGAATCCGCTACGACATAGTTCACACCTCTATACTAGGGTTTGGAGGAGGAACTGTTCGACCACTGGGAAGTGTTACGTTGCACGTTTCACTCGGAACCTTCCCGGCCAGGGTAACCCAGTCGGTCCGATTTGTCGTGGTTGATCGGACCTTCGACTATAACGCCATCTTTGGGCGCCCAGGACTCAACCAATTCCGGGCTATTTCATCCACCTTACACAACAGAATGAAATTTCCAACTCCCTTCGGAGTAGGAGAAGAGGTAGGAAACATCCGAGAAGCTTGGGAGTGTTACATTATGTCCACGAGAAGGGCATCTGCCCCCGTTTTGGCAGTTACGGTGACCTCCGATCCGAGAGTTGTTCTCCCGCCCAAACAGGAGAATTCGCAGATAGGGGTAGGAAGCCAGAAGGAGAAGTTCCCTAGAGCTGCACGGATCGAGCCTCACGAAACTCTCAAGGAAATTGAGATTGTTGTTGGAAGCCCGGATAAGAAGACTAGAATCGGAACAGAGATGAGCACAGAAGTGGAGATGAAACTTATTGCTTGTCTCCGAGACAACAGGGATGTATTTGCTTGGAGTACTGATGATTTGAAGGGAATAGATCCGAGAATCACTGTTCACCGTCTGAACATGGATCCCTCGATCAAATATATCCGACAGAAGAGGAAAGACTTTGGCCCGGTCAAGGACGCAATTATATCTGCGGAAGTTGACCGGCTCTTGAAAGCCGGGCACATTGAAGAAGTAAGATACTCGGACTGGGTCTATAATGTGGTACTCGTCGAGAAGGCCCCAGGAAAGTGGAGGATGTGCAATGACTTCACAAGGCTCAACAAGTTTTGCCCAAAGGATCCTTATCCCCTACCTCGCATAGACCAGTTGGTAGATTCTACCGCGGGATGTGCGCTCCTAAGCTTCATGGACGCATATCAGGGCTTCTATCAAATCCGGATGGCCAAGGACGACATCAAGAAAACAGCCTTCTTCGCAGCAGGAGGAGTGTACTGTTTCAAGGTGATGCCATTCGGGTTGAAAAATGCGGGAGCTACATACCAGCGGTTGGTGAATATAATGTTCAAGGAGGAGCTGCGCAAGACTATGGAAGTCTACGTAGATGATATGCTTGTTAAGAGTAAGACTGAAGAAGAACATATTGAGCATCTCAACAATTGCTTTTCCATTCTTCGGAAGTATGGAATGAAGTTGAACCCCGAAAAGTGTACGTTCGGGGTGAAAGGAAGAAAGTTTCTGGGATACATGGTCACGGAAAGAGGCCAGCCACTTCGAGGAATTCACCTTGGAAAAGTTTTGATAGAGCTTGGAATGAAAGAGCTGATGCCTTGGCAAAATACGCATCTGCTATAGCGGCTCTAGACACAAGGAGAGTAATCCTACTCACCATTACTGACTCATCCGTCATGAGTCCCAGTTCAGCGGTCATGATACTTGACACGGGAAGAAACTGGATGACTGACATTTTTAACTATCTCAAGGACGGATCTTTGCCAGTCGATCCGAAAGAATCAAGGAGTGTGCAATGCCGAGCAAACAGATACTTTATAATGGGTGACAATTTGTACAAGAGATCTTTTTCCGGGACTCACCTGAGATGTTTGAAACCACAAGAAGCACAGACTGTGCTGGAAGAGATACACAACGGAAGTTGTGGGAGTCATTCCGGGGGGAGGACTCTCGCCCAGAAAATCATACGACAAGGCTACTATTGGCCTACCATCGGTAAAGATTCCGCCGACCACGCCCGGAGATGTCAGGATTGCCAATATTACGCAAACATCCCACATCGCCCGACGAACCCTATGATTCCGTCAATCATAGCGTGTCCGTTCGACCAGTGGGGTATCGATATTGTCGGACCATTTCCAAGGGGTACCCAACAGAAAAAATTTCTCATTGTGGCGGTAGAATATTTTACCAAATGGGTAGAAGCGGAGGCTGTAGCGACTATCACGGAAAGTCTAGTGCGGACCTTCATTTGGAAGAACATCATTTGCCGCTTCGGCCTACCAAGAGTTCTAGTCTCGGATAATGGTGCCCAGTTCTCAGGACATAGGCTCAAGGAATGGCTGGCGTCCTTCAAAATCGAGCAACGTTTACATCTGTTGGATACCCGCAAGCGATGGGCCAGTGAGTCCATAAACAAAACAATAGTCAAGATCCTCGAGAAGCGGTTAAGAACTTCGCAAGAAAGCTGGGCGGACGACCTGGAAGGCGTGCTATGGGCGCATCGCACCACTGCACGGACTGCGACCAAAGAACTCCATTCTCCTTGGTATATGGTTCAGAGGCAGTCATACCATCCGAGATTGCCGTAGAGACTTTGAGAATCCGAGAGTTCGAAGACAAAGCAAACCAAGAAGCTCGGATATTCGACCTGGACATGCTTGAACAAAAAAGGTCTGAGGCACTGGCGAATATCCTTAGGTATCAGGCAACTGCAGCCCGAACCTACAACAGGAACGTTCGTGCGGCTAACTTGCAAGTCGGGGACCTGGTGCTTCGACGAGCCGACATTTTGAACAATATTGGAAAACTCAAGCCCAAGTGGGAAGGACCCTACAAGATTGTCGGGGCAAAAGTAAATGGGAGTTATGAATTAGAAGATGAGAACGGACATCTCCTCAAGCGTCCGTGGAATGCTAGAAACCTTCAGAAGTTCTATGCATAGAGATAACTGTGCGGATCTCCATCATGTCGATTGATCATCTCAGTTTCAACTACTTGTTACACGGAACTCCGTCAGTTCTGTTTCTTTTTGGTCCTTTTGCCATTGGCCATAGAGCCCGCAAGTTGTAATTGAATTTCCGGCAAATCAATACAACCTCTATCTTTCGATTTGTGATTTTTCGACTTACGCATCTGAGATTTACCGTTTGTTTAATGACAAGGAAAGCAAGAGATTTCATTCATACAAAGACGAATTATACATAATCTTGTTTGTACAATTTACAATCCCGGATCGATTATCCGGACTTACGGACGCAATACAAAAAATGCAGAAAAACGTCTCGGAATCGTCATCTCCAAAGAAGATCGTTCCCCAGGAAAAGCTTCTTCCGTGTCAAAGAAGTCTGGTTTCATGAGGCGAGAACTCGATCTACCTGCACACAAGAGAATGGTTAAACGTGCTGGAATCCTTCAGGATACCACCAAAACATGGCAATGCAAGTCCCGTGTCCGGGGAAAATAAAGTGCAGACAAGAAGAGATTTCCGCCTCACCGGCTTTAAGAGAGATTTGAGCCATTAAAGTGGGGATGGAAGAAAGCATAGGAGACGAACAGATGTACATTCAAACCGAGATCTATGCTTTTCCATGACTGGTCTTCAACAATCTTCCCCTCTAGACCCACGCCACTCTCAAGCTCAGGATGAACGCCAACTTGAGAATGGACGGGAGTCTCGAGGGGGAAACTATTCAAGAAATCATCTGATTGAGTAGATAGGGAAATTGGAAGTTGGATTTGCACGACCAAGGCCAAGAGGGATCCGGAGTATTTATAGAAGTGACGAACCAATAGGCGTCCCACACGTCACAACTTCGACGTTGACATTGGGCTTAAACTATTCATTTGGGTTGAACAGTGTTGGGCCAAACGGGTTTATCCAATCAAGCCTAAACAAGCCCATCAACCACGTCCGAGTTTCTTAGTCATTTTACAAAAATATGTGCGTCAATATCATCCGACGAAGTCTGCACAAGAAAAAGATGGCGATCTCATCCGAGGAAAAATAGTTCGAATTTTATAAACAAAATTATCCGAACATTTACATAACAGAAGTACAATATGGAGAGATCCAAGGATAAGTACATGCATCCACGGGGCATACCCCGCCTTGTTCCTTCACCAGACTCCGGAAGTCGAGCCTTGGGACTCCGAGCCTCCACCTCGGCCCTGACGAGCTTGCTGCTGCATACGGATCCTCCTACGGATCGACGTCGCTCCCTCTCTTCCTCGGCTCGCCTCCTAGCTATTCCCGGACATAGAGGTCGATCGCCTTCAAAATCAAGGATGATCGGGTCATCCGCGGTCCCCGTACCCGGGTAAATCGGTGGATGCATGTGCCCACAAGCACGGTTACCGATCTTGATATTCCTCGTCATCGATTCCGACATCACGAGAACTCCACTTTTGTGGATGGTGGAATCAATAAAACAAAACACAAAGCGAAGAAGGTACAAGCGGTGAAAAGGAAGAACTACCACACCTTTATTTATAGTTGCGGCGGGTCCTCAAGATCTCGCCACATGTTGATAATCCAACGACGGGAGATGAAAAGCGTAGTCATAATGACTATTTCAACATTTCACCTTCCTCCTTCTAGAAGAATTAGACATCCCAAGGCGAAACGATCGAGTATCGGAAAGATGATGGTCTGATTTCTACATCAGATGCCATCTACAGCGGTCCGTGCTCTTAAGAGATGGGTAATTTATAATAACTCAGCTTATGAACAACAAATAAAGAGGAACGAAGAAGAGAGCAAGTAATAGTTCGGAAGCATAGGAGGTTCAACTCCTCGGATTAAATACGAAACATTGCTATAGTATGTAATGACATTCCGAGTTATCAAAAGATGCAAATCAATGTAAAGATTCAGACCATCTGAGAATTTCAGCAGGCGTACCCCGGACTTCTCACTGAGGCCCAGCTCGGCTCGGACCCGCTTCACCAGCTTGAGGCGGATCGACAGGGGGCGTGTTGGAGGTGGCTTGCGCAGGAAGGGATTCAACAATATTGAACAAGTTGAAATCCGTGGGAAGGCCAACGACCTGGCAAGGCAGGGAGAACCACTTCTTCAGGAAAGCCCGGTAATTGTCGAAAGGTACAAAGCATACCTTTCAAAGAGCATCCGAGGCCCATCTCGGGAGGAAGGGCCCGCCATTTCGGATCTCGATCTCACCTTCCTCAGTGACGAGTTCTGCAAACTCACACGCGGCCAACTGTTCATCCGAGACACTGTCTACAGGTACTTCCACACCATTAGCATCCGCAGAAGGGATTAACCCTTCCGCCTTCCAGTTAAAGTCCGGTGGAAGTAGTCCCTTGGACTGCAGTTGTCCGATAGCGGACACGAACCCATCCAGGCGGGAGGCATCGGATTTGTCCGCCGTCAAGAACTT
The DNA here is from genome assembly GCA_026545765.1 of Plantago major. Lineage (NCBI taxonomy): Eukaryota > Viridiplantae > Streptophyta > Magnoliopsida > Lamiales > Plantaginaceae > Plantago > Plantago major. The sequence continues at coordinate 48,708,490 of CM048842.1, read as the reverse complement.
GAAGGAGTCGGACTCCATGAAGTCACGACCAGCCTGAAGATGGGCATATTGGAGGCCTTCGAGCAGAAAATCCTTGGAATCTAGAAAAGCCTTCATCGACTTGTCGACAAAGTTCTCCTGCCAGTCAAGGTCCGCCTTAATCTCTTCCCAGCTAGTCTTCAGCTTATAGAACTTCACTTCGTGCTCTTTCAGCCACATCTCCAATTGCTTCACCTTCTCCGCCTCATCCGCGGAAGTGGCCACGGCCTTGTGGAGGTCCTCCTCAATGGTAGCGCGTTCAACGGCCTTCTATTGCATGGCCCTGACGAAACAGCCGAGCTGCAAGAAGTCCGTAAGAATATAAGTTGAACTTCTGTCATACTAAGAACAAACCAAGAAGAGCATCCAAAGATTACTTACCCGTTGGTATAGCCCATCCAACCCTCCGACCCGCTCAACCTTAGGGAGTCCGCAAGCCAACTCGTACTCCTTGTCAAGAGCAACTTGGTCAACAGGAAGGACAGCGGACAATTGCTGTCTCTTTGCTGCGGGAGGAGCCTCCGAAGTTGCTCCTCTCTTGCATCCCGAGGTAATGGCATCCTGCATCAACACCTCCCGTTGTGGTGCAGCAGCATTGGAAGCCTGGGACTTCGAAGCGGTGGCGCTCCGAGTGACGGGGGTTTTGCCCTTGTCGGGCACCGCCAAGGCCTGAGAATCCTCTCCAGCCTTGTTCCGCCTTTCTTCCTCCGCGGCAAAAACTGCGGCATTCTTCGGATCTGGCATGGGAAGACCCGCGGAAGTGTTGATGATTTTGGTCCTCTGACCAGCGGCGACCTCCAGGGCTTGCTGCTCTCTCTGCAACTTTTTCTTTTCGCGGAGTGTCGACATGATGTAGTCGAACCAATGAGCTGCACAATAAACCAAAGGCGTTAGATACAGACGGGTTAAAGAAGAATTATCAGAATTGCGGAAATACGTAATCAAAATAGAGTATATCGAAGAAGAAAGAACGCCAAGTTTCAAGTCAACGAATCCTTACTAAAGTCCGTCTTCCCTCCTACTTCCATACTACTTTGTTAGTCCGCATGTAGGGAAGTGGTCGATGATTAATCCGTGAAACGGATAAGTAGGTGGGTCATGCTTTTGTGGATTGCCGCCACCCACGAAGCCACGTTCTTGGAAGGGGCCGAATCCGGATACTCTCCTTAGGAATTTTGTTGGCAGTCCCCACTGTTCTCGCTGCCTCTCGGACTCCCCTGGTTTCAGAGCCATCCGTACAAAAATGAACTTATCCCACCACTTCGATCCCAGCGACGAAATGGAGTCCGAGATAAAATTGTAGGGTTTCCTATTCATGAAAGTATAGAATAGTGGATTCCCCGGACTGAGCAGGGCGTGGAAGAGCGCTAAAGTTCTCAAAATTTACGGGCTGCCCTTTCTTCTTACAAAAAACTACAAAGCAAATAAGGTTACCCAGGGACTTGGGGATAACCTGACTCGGACCTATACCAATATGGTTCAGAATGTTTTTCAGTTCTGTGGCAATGGGGATCTTCCATCCGCAGGAGAAGGCCACCTCATGCACGCACATATATCCAGCGGGAGGGTTATAGAATGCATGCCCGGGTTCAGGGATCATTATTTCTACGGACTTGGGGATCTCCCATTTTCGCCTCCATTCCGGAATCTCCTCAGGTTTGACCCTCGATGGACAGGTAGGAAGAAGCCCGTCCGCGTTTAGCTCTACGAACTCGTCTGCTATCACTACTGCGGATGCGGGACGAGGAAATTTGATCCTTGCCGCCTTGGCACCACGACCTTCAATTAATGGAAGATCGGATCGGCAGCGCAGCGGTGGTGTAATCCGCCATGTTGGATCGTCTAGGGGGACGAGCGACAGGAGATCCTTCTCCTTCTTCCTCCTCGTCCTCATATTCCTCTTCCTCACCATCTTCTTCCTCCTCGATGACACCTTCGGGTCTCCCGGATGTGCTTGGCTTGGACGGACCTGTTTCCGCTACAACACGGTCCTCCACCCCAGCCTCGAACATCTCGACTTCATCAGCCTCCCGACCGCTGTCGCCTTCCCGCTCCGCACGCAGTTCGCTCGGATCCCAGGATGTCCCAATGCCACCTATAGTCCGAGATTGGACTAACGACCTAGTCCTAGCAAGGTCACCCCGGTCCACTGAAACGTTGGCCTGCGCTTCCGTCGCCATAACTCCGTGACGCCAAGATCGTAATCTACGGACGACCCAAGCTCCACAACTACAAAATCTCTCGCGAACAAGGTCAGATCCACGGACCCGATCCCTGAATCTACTGCGTCATTATAACCTGGGGCCTCGTGCTGGTTCTGACTATCGCTCCCGGACATCCTAGGGCAGAAGGAAACAAGTCAGGAATGATGGTGTTGATTGTCCGAGAGTTCGTTTAGGTAATTTCTTAAGTCAAAGAAAGCCTACGGATTTCTACTTAACGCGCCGTTGGCACTATCACCTACCTTACCCGACGCCGGCGGGCAAATTCTGAAGGCGTGTGCGATTGGCACCAACACATTACCAAATAAGCATGCATAATCAAATTTTGGTTACAGTCGGCATACACATGAGATGCATCAACAAGATACTGGCAATAAATTGGCATGCAGCAGTACGGAGGAGAAATTGTTTCAACTAAGAACGTTGCTAAAGCAGATCACACGCAACATCGGCAAGAACAGACTCGACAATTTCATATCCGGCGGCAAAACATATGAGCACGAAGTAAGCATATCGTGAAAAGGAGACAACTTAGCAAAAGTGAAGATGTCATTACTTGATAAAGTTGATTTGATAAGTTCGAAGCAGACGACTAAGCCTTGCGGCTTTTACGAGGGTGCATTGAAGAAGAAACTTTCAAATTTTGCTACTCTTGCTTGCTCGGATGTGTCTTCAAACGCTTCGGATTGCTGCGATTGCTCAATTCGAGATTGCTAAAAGTGTGAAAGTGACTGATGGGCTGACTATTTATAAGGGCAATTTGGGAAAGGCCAAGCGTCACATCACTTAGGATTAAACCACGACCGTTGATCTCTTCAAATCCAACGGTCATGACGATTCACGAATAGATGGCCAACAGCGCATTACGTTTGGTGCCTAACTGAGGAGTCGCATCACCTGGATTTGAATCCCAACCGTCAGATATTTTTGATCCAAGGGTTACACCGTTCCACGAATGGGTTGCTGTCAGTACGTCGCACCTAACGCGTGACAGACGTGTCACATCAATCGGGCCTCTAACCCCAACCGTCGATGTCGTCCTGATCCAACAGTCGTGTCGCTTTACTCGGGATCTTTCCCGCGAGAGCCGAACACACAACCTATTGGGCCTCTTGGGCTTACGGATCAGCGACCCAGACGGATCAGTTTGACAAAGTCGCATCGGGCCGGTCTCGAAGGCTACACTACATCCTAACCGTACTCGGAACTATATATCTCGATTACAAATACCTTTTCCATCTACAGTCTGAACACTTCTGTTAATCCGGACTGTAGAAGGAAAGGGGGGGGGGGGAGATATATTCAATTCCTGAACACGGAACACGGATGACGGATGACGGATCTCAAACAGAAGGGATCTTTTACCTTTCTTCAGTTAACGATTCGGACACGCTCCACAACACACTTGTTCTTTTCATAGTTACCAACTATCTTCTACTAAGATACTTGGAAACTAGGGGGACATATGTTGTTACGGACATGTGTCCAATCCGTTAAGGGCGCCATAGAGCGTGTCCTAAAGCGCATCACGGCTTAATTAGCCAACTCAGTACTGGTCCGACCTCACATGGTCCGCCCAAAGTGAATCGACCAGTACGCTAAAGGTCACTACAACCTTACAGCTAGTCCGAGCTAGCTGGGAGAAGGACTTACAAACCTGGCCACGCCAGTACAGAGATGCCAAACGGACCGGACGAGGAAATCTCGAACGCCACCATCACGATAAGCCCAAACGTATATAACAGAACCACTGAGATACTTCCGTGAGACTCTAGGCTCGGACATCCAGAGTCACCCAAGGGAAGATCAACCAAGCAGACAGGTCTGTCCGAGGGACTAACACGGACCCAACGTGCAGAACAGTACTCTCAGAGGAAAATGACCAAACTACCCTCCCGGCCCATTAATTAGTATTGGATTACTATTCACTAATGGGCCATGGGCCAAAGGTAGCATTGCTGTCCAAATCTGAGGCATACACTTGGCATCATCTTATGAGCTACTTCATAAGTATATGATAACTATAAATAAAAAATCCCATAGTAACAAGTATCTCTTGATATCTTAACCTTTCCCGCTACTATTGCATTGAGAGCTTTCATCTCTCCTTTGAGTAAAGCCTCATTCCGGATTGACTTAGGCAATCCGGGTAATCCATTCTAACCCCCCCCCCCCCCCCCCCCACTTAGTCCTTTCAGGTACTCTTGCTCGGACAAGACTTCTCTCGGACTTCAAGTTGGAGGTGGATCTTAGATTAGGTTACTTATAGTAGTAGTGTTGGTGTTTGAGGTTTTATCCCTCAACACTCTTTATTTTACAAAACATTTTTTTAGGGCGAGTTCCTCACTGGTGAGTGAAATTCGCATTTTACTGTTTTTTTAGCACTTTTTTGAAAATGTTTTTGTAATTTAATTTCTTATTTTGGTAGCCCACGCCTGACCAATGATATTTATGCTAGGTCCAAGCCCGACCCTGGTCATGTTGGACCTATAATTTTTAGGCCAGGTACTCCAGAAACAAAAAAAAAAACGGGTCAGATGTGCCTATAATTTTATAATCTATTTTACTTAGGAAGCTATATGAATTACAAATAATCACTAACATAATTTGCACAACAAAACTTAAAAATATAAATTTTGAAGTATATCTTATGATTAGAACAAAGATTAAGTGACTAGAGAGACGGTCTCCAACCTATGATGTCAAGAAAATTATCAATGTTATTAATCAAAGCGTCTATATTTTCAACATTGATGTTTTATTTCATATACAATAAATATATTAATAGACAATGTAAGTCCGTCTCTATATATATAAGTTATCTAGAAACGAGTAAGGTTCTATTCTCTTCAACTGAAAACTCATTCAGTTTAGTTCAGTTCAGTTCTGCTTAGTTATATTTTATACTACAATTGATTCGATTCGATTCGATTGATTCAATTGATTCGATTCGATTCGATTCGATTGATGAAATTTACATTGAAAAAAGAGGCTAAGTCTCCTAAGAGACGGTCTCTAGATAATTTATCTAGAGACGGACTTATATCGTCAAAAAATCATCGATGTTATTAATCAAAACACCTATGTTCTCAACATTGGTGTTTTTTCATATTACAACAAGACTTATTTCGTCAACAACATAGTCATTTTGATTAATAACATTGATGGTTTTATTTATAACATGGACCGTCTCTATATAAATTATATAAACACCGTTTCTCATGAGAATTTGTGTATCTCTGAATAGAAGAGAGGGAAACTAATTTAGACTCCCGCCTAACTCAAGGGAAGAAAGTTAAAAAAGATACCCTTAAAATAATTAAAAAGTACATAAATATATAATGCAGCCTGGGATGAAACCCTGACTCGGTTGTGTTGTTTTACAGCGCCCCCTTTTACCTTCTCTCCTTCCGCTCCGTCAATCGGCCCCGCCATCGAACTTCAGCCACGTATACCAAGGATTCGGCCAGTTTTGCCCTAATTTCCTTTAATCTACTATTTATGGTTCTCTAACCTATTCGACTGTCTTGGTTTTTTAGAAGTATTATTGATTCTGTCGAACTCTACGCAAATCGTAGGCTGGTAGTTCGCTTGCTGACCCGTATCGTTCAACAAGATTTCTCAAAAACCATGTTCCTGCTTCACTCTATTCGCGTGATTTCAGGTTCAAATTCGTCGTCTGTTTACTTCGCTTTCAGTTTTTAATGTTGCCCTCATTGTGTTTGTTCTATTGTCCTACTAAGGCTTATCTATTTTAGTTGCTTTTGTGTGATCAAATGCTTATTGAAAGTCAATCAAAATTGTTGTGTATGAATATGTTATTGTTGTTTAGAATGTCATAATTTCTTTTGCCAGCTCTGGATTTAGATTATGTTGTATTGAATAAGTTAATGTTGTCTATTGGTTTATAAGTTGAATTGTTGTCCTTTTCTTGAAGAAAAACATTGCATTTTGGATTTAGATTGCTTGCGTTCTTACGAGATTTGTTGTGTATTACTGCAGGATACTTAGCCCTAAAGTCATGCACTGATAAGGAGAAACTGTGAGGGTAATTAACCTGGAAGAAGAAACACTGGAGGAAGAATAAGGAATATTTGGATTGTTTATGTTATACTTTAGCTACAGTAAAAACATGTAAGTTTGAGTCAAGTTGGTGTGTTATAGTTTAGTATAACTTAGTTATTAAATCCATTTGAACTTTGAATTGTCCATGCTTCAACAACCAATTAGTAGAATTAGCAGAGAGTGAATAGGTTCATATATTGTTGTTTTGGACTGGTGGTACTCAAATGCTGAAAATTAAAAACGTGTGAGTGTAGACATGTTGGGACTGAAGTGCTAAAAATTAAAACGTTGTAAGCATCGTATATGCAACATAAATTATCTATGTTTATTTGTACGGTACACACGTTGAAACACCTTTTACTTTATTTACCTAAGTATCTATTCATCTTATAGGTACACAGGTATGGATAGAAGTTGGATTAATTAGAAAAAATATCTCAGCTCATATGTTAAGAGTGTCAAGTTGTTCATGGACTTTGGAAACCAAAAAAACACAAGGATTATTACATGTGTTTGTTTGTTTTTTTTAAAATCAAGTGTTGGAAAGGTTGTTCGTGGTGTTAGCAGATCTCTAGCATTGGATAAACATGTCGAGCAGGTAATTCTAACATAGAGTAGTCATATGAGACTAAAATGTTTTCCTTTTCTAGTAGGAGCTCTGACAAGACTTTCTACTTTATTTTTTATAGTTTGGGAAGATAAAACTTACTTTCAACATGGGAAAATAGAGCCAAAGAAGCACACTGATCCACGGAAACAAGAGTCCACGGTCGGAGGTGACACTTGAGAGATGGTTATCTGTTTGTGATTGGCTTGAGAGTGAAAATTTTAAGGTACTTGTATTTTTCCCTTGTGGTCATGGAATGTTAGAGTATTGTTTTGGAATTTGAAATAGGAAAAAGAGAAAAATGATAGCAAGTTTGGAGCTCTGCAAAGCCAGATTTAACTAATGAACAAAATTATCTCAGGGAATAAGGTACACCTTCAAGATTTTCTTGGTAGGATGATATTTTGCTATAATGTTTGGGTATTGATTGCATACTTTCACTGTGGTTGATAATTCTGATTTTTGTTACGATTATGATATGATTATTGGTGGTGATGATTTGTTGAACTCTTGGTGTTTGAGTCGTGAATTAACTTATTATGGCCTCTGTTGATACATTCATAAACTGGTTGGGGGAAAGTATATATACTGTTATTATGGGGTGTTTATGTAAGTGATTTCGGGTATTAAGTATGCCTATGATATATGGCTTGTTTTGGGTTAATTGATGAAAGAATAGTTGAATGCGGTAGTTAATGGTTTTATTACTAATGTTAGTTAATAGTTTTATCTGCCGATGGTTCTATCTACATTGTATTTCTGGTAAAAATAAAGATGGGTTGATATGAATTCTCTGAGATTTCTATATAACATTTCTAGATCTGGTGTCTTTAGCGTTGATGAAGATTGATAAATTATATGAACTTATCTTATTATTTTCTTTAATTTTGCAGATTCTGCACTTGCATCTCTCTTGGAGAAAGAAGATGATGGTTCATTTGAAATTCTTGAAGAATTAACTTTTTGAGGGCTAGTTACATTCTTTGGTCAATATACCATTATTTCAAACTTTTGGTTAGATTTGGATTGGAATTTTGGTATATTATAGTTTGTCTGATTTAGCTTCTTTTTATACCTGTTGTTACATTGACAGGATTGGAAATAATTTATTTCAATATTGGTTTCGTTTACGGTTTGATCTTTTGTTCATATTATATATAGTTTATGGTTTACATACAGATCTCAATTCCAGAAAATGTGATAGTGAGAAAAATGAAGTTATGACAAAATAAAATTTGACATGACAATATTCCTTGTCAAGACACCTTATTGTCGATCCATGAAAGACTATCCAACGACAAAATCTTTTGTCACTATCAAATGCATTTTCTGTGACAAAATATTTTGTCACTAAAGCAATGATCCGGAAAGGATTGTGGTGACGAAAACAAAATTCTGGTGACAAATATTGTTTTCTTTAATGACAAAAACTTTGTCACATGAAGACTTTATAGTGACATCTAGGTGTTAGGAATATCTGTTAATATTTTGATCACTCATCACATGTTCTTAGCCAGAAAGGTGATTAAGTACTCTTGGTTCACTTGAACATTGTAAAAGAGAAAATCACTGAGTATGATTAGTCTAGTAAATCTTGTATTAGGATTATAGGTCTATGAGTGTAATTTTTGTATTTCAAGAAGACCATGAAGATCAATCCTAGCAATGGAGCTTTTCTGAAGATTAGAAGACTGAAGATTGCACAAGGTTTATGAAGACACAAAGGTTTAGTCTAACTCAGAAAGACTATGTCCTTAATCCTTTCTTAAATACATTAACTTACTTTGGAAATATGATTCTGGACATATGACATCATGAGTATGGAGCATGCAAGCCATCAGAAAGGCTCATGTATCCATTGAGACTAAAGGACAATGAACAGTACTATGCATTAAATGCATCGGGTAAATCTTTGCAAAAGCAAGTCCTCTCTGAAACAAGAGATAGTGACTTCTGAGTACATAGTTCAAGATATAAACGGATATAATTTGATAGAGAGCACAACGGATACAATTCAAACGCCTCTCAAATTTATCTATATATATCACACACTTAGATGCTTGAAAAACATACCTTAGAACGCTCTATCTTGCAAACTTACCATCAAGCAAAGTATTCTCTCAAGCACTCTACTACCCTTTCTGAAAGCTTTCTGTTGCTTGAAGAATCACTAGTAGTTCTAAGTTGTCCTGAACCTTAACAAGAGATTGTTATTCGTGAAAGAGTTGAACTATCAGATACCCTTTCTGAAGCTCATTCTCCAGAACGGACACCAATTACTTGGGTCAGTAAAGAGCAGACTGTCATCCACTGAACAAGTGTATTAAGTAGTCTTGTTCTATTAGGCTCTCTGAAAACATAACTGAAAAGTTATACGAGAAGCCTCTCTGACAAACCTTATAACCAACACCATCAAGGCGTGGAGTAGATGAAGTACTTGATTTGGGAAATCAGGGAATAACTCCAAGGTTATCTGAGTAGAGGAAGTACTTAGCTCTAGGAGCTGGAGAATAACTCAGGGGAAACATTTGGTTGGGAACCATTTGTTTAGGAATCTTAGAATAGGATTATTGTAAGGTGAACTCAATTATCTGTTCTAGTGAATTCTAGGTCTCAGAAAGACCGAAGTGGATTAGTTAGAGGATTACGCCACCTCCAGATACCACTATACTTGATGTGTTATTTACCTTTCTGTATTTACATTTCAGCAAAGCACACACACACTTACTTATTGTTTCTGCACTTACCTATCTTAAAGTCTTCCGCGCTCTGAATTTAAGTATCAGAAACCCCCCGGTTTCTGAGAAACTGTGTTTATCGACAAAAGTTTTAAAAGACTATTCACCTCCCCCCCCCTCTAGTCTTTTACTTTGCCGTTATCTGGACCAACACTAGGTTTGTCAGGAGAGATGGCCCCGACAAACCTTTTAGTGACAAACTAAATAATTTGGTGACAATATTTTCACATCCTGTGACAAAATTGTCACTGGTACTAGCTTTATGGTGACGAATTTCATTGTCGTCACGAACTACAGTGATGAAAAACGTTTTGTCACAAGCTGCTGTGACAACACCTCAACTTCGTCACCATATATTTACAGTGATGGGCTTTCAGTGACGATGCCTGTGACGAAAATGTTCATCACTAAAACTTGACGGTGACGCTTTTTCTTTTTTCAGTGACAAATTTTTTCGTCACAAAAAAACCAATTTTTTGTAGTGAACAAGACTTATTTCATTAACAACATAGACTTTTTTTTTTTTTTGAAAAGGTAAAATGCATTCATATTTAATTAAGTCTAATAGTGCTACATAAGTCTTTAGCTAATACAACCGAAAGCCACTCCGGGCAAGCATCCCAAATAAAAGTAAAACATACTAGGTTATTACAAAATGTGCCTTCTTGGGCATTTCTTCCAAAAGTATTGTTGCTTGCTTCTTTGGCTAGATGATCGGCTGCCATGTTTTCTTCTCGATACACAAAAGTTATCTTCACCTGGCATAGTTTCCTCAAAAGCTTTTTTGATTCGTCAAGGATGAGTTGTTGGTGTGGTGTTGCTGCAACCTGCCTGTTTATGCAAGAAATAAGGAATTTTGAGTCCGTTTGTACACAAACTGATTGTAACTGTTCCATAACACATAGTTTCAATCCGTTCCGTAAAGCTACTAATTATGCCGTGTCATGATCAGTTTTCCCAATATAGATCGAACTTGCTTTAATGAATTCTCCCTTTGTGTTTCTGAGTATTGCTCCAGTTCTTGCATTTCCATTTGTAAGGCAGGATCCATCAATGTTTAGTGTGTAATGGTCTGGATCTGCTTTCCATTTGCATATGCGTGTAGTTACTTATTTTGGTTTTTTCCCAGGATGGCAGAGTTTTTGCTCTTTTAGTGTATTTATCAGTTGATTATGGTAATCATATTCCTTGATTTCCTTCTGCCTGAAAATTTTGTTATTTCTCAAATTCCATATGATCCAGCAAGAGGTTATTATTTGTAGTTGTTGGTCAGAGTTATGCGGTGATTGGAAAAGTGTTTCTGTAAATGTTTTATTTTCATAGTTTCTGATTTTCAGCCCTTTGGTTAGTTTAGAAGTGATAGGGCAACTTAAAAAAAGGTGTTGCGTGGTTTCAGGGTGTTGGTTGCAAAGGATACAAGTACCAGTTTGCAGGATTTTTTGTTTGTGAAGTCTTACCGCTGTAGGTAGTCTGTCTAGTGTGACTAGCCAGGAGAAGAATTTGATTCTGGGTTGGAGATTTAGATTCCATAGTTTGTTCCATGGGAGGTTTGGTAGGTAAGGTGGCTCCATTAGATTCAAGAGAAAATAATAAGCTTTTTTTACTGAGAATTTTCCCAACACGGTATGTTGCCAAAGAACAGTGTCATGGTTTCCTTGATCTTGTATTGGGATTCCTAGAATCTCATATACAGTGTCAACGGGTAGCTTTTCTTGTAGTTTGTCTAAATTCCAGGTATTATTTATCAAGAAATCTTTAACTTTTGTATTACTAGAAATATTGTTCGGAGTAGTATAATCAGCAACAATTTTTCCTGGGATCCATTGATCAGTCCAGAAGTTGGTAGTTTCTCCATCTCCTATAAGATGAAGAAGACCTTTTTTGAAAACTTCTTGTAGTTTTATTAAATTTCTCCAAAACCAACTATGGGTTGATTTGGCATCTGCCTGGAGGAAATGGGTGTTTGGGAAATACTTATTCTTGTAAACAGAATACCATAAAGTATCTGTCTGAAAAGAAAGTTTCCAAAGGTGTTTTAGTAGAAAAACATTGTTTAGAATATGCAGATTCCTAGAACCTAATCTCCAGAATGTTTTGGCTGACAAACTAAGTTCCAGTTTACTTTCCCTTTGGCTTTGCCATATTTTTTCCCGTTCCATAGAAAATGTCGACTGATTTCTTCCAGTTTAGTCAGACAAGTACTCGGAATTTTTGTTATGGTCATGCAATAAGCTGGGATAGCAGTAGTCACAGCTTTGATTAAAATGAGTCTACTAGCATAAGATAAATATTGGTTATACCAAATATTTATCCTATTCATGGTCTTATTAATCATTTGATCAAAAAGATCACGTTTTTTACTTCCTAAAAGGAATGGTAATCCAAGATATTTATCCTGACGTTTATTTGGGATAATTCCCAAAAAATTCGTAATTTGTTATTTCTCATTTACCGGGGTATTAGTAGAGAAGATAATTCTACTTTTTTCCCATCAAATATTTTGACCAGAAGCCAAAGCATAGATTTCAAGTGATTCAGCTATTGTGGTGATGGATTTTTGGTCAGCTTTACTAAAAATTAGACAATCATCAGCAAAACATAATATAGGTATATGAGGACCTGTAGCAGAAGTTTTTAGTGGAGAAAATAGTTTTTGTTCAGATTTTGATTTACCTTAACTTGCATGGTGCAACTCTGAATGCAAGTGAGGATGAGTTTTTTAAAGTGTGGATGGAAATTGAACTTCTCAAGGGTTAGTTCAATGAAACTCCATTCTAGCCTATCATAGGCTTTTTCAATGTCAAGTTTTAAAGCAAAACAATGTTGTTTTGAGGATTTTCTCTTCTTTGTCATGGTGTGAATCATTTCATGTGCAATCATAACATTGTCACTTATTTGTCGATTTGGTACAAAGGCATTTTGAAAAGGTAATATTAGTTTTGCAAGGAGTGGTCTAATCCTATTGACCAAAATCTTTGTGAGTACTTTATAACTTACGTTACAAAGGCTTATTGGTCTGAATTCGGAGGGTTTACAGGAGTTTGACTTTTTTGGTATTAAGGTTAAAGTGGTTAGGTTTTGGTTTGGTTCGATGGTACCGGATTCAAAGAAACGGTTGACCATTGTGCAAAACTGAGGTTTTAAAGTCTCCCATTGGGATATATAAAATTTGCTATTTAAACCGTCAGGGCCAGGGGCTTTGTCTTGACCAATGGATTTGAGGACTAACAGGATTTCGGTGTCGGAAATTGGGGCTAATAAGGTAGCATTTTCTTCATCAGAGATTTTTGGTGTCACAATGTGGTAGAAAGGTTCAAGATTTGTGTCTTGGGCTTTGTCCTGGTTTTTGAAAAAATTGAAGAATTCTTTGAGTATATTTTCCTGGTCTAGTATCCACTGACCGGTATCACTTTTAATCCCATGGATATAATTTCTCCTGGATTGGTGCGATGCAAAGGCATGGAAAAATTTGCTATTTGCGTCTCCCGCTTTAATCCAGATATTTTTCGTTCTCTGTGCCCAAAAGATGGACTTGTTTTTATTGAGAGTATTGATCCTTTCTCTGATTCGTGTTTCCTGCGGTCCCCAAGTTTTGGGATCCAAATTTAATTTCATAGTGATAGCCAACAATTGTTTTTTCTGATGTTTTATTTCTAGGTTTAAGGTACTAAGTGGATCTAAATTCCAATTTTTGGCCACATGCTTAAGATTAAGTAAGCTGTTTTGTAACACAAAATTATTAGTACTAGTTTCATTGTTCCAGAAATCAGAGAACAGGGAATCGAACAAATCACTTTCAGCCCAAATATTCTCAAACCTAAAACAAGGGGGTGGGTTTGATTTAAAAGAGTTAGTATCAACTAGTAAAGCCGTATGGTACGTAGTGGAATTAATTAGGTTTCGAACATAACAATTAGGGAACATGCGAAGCCATTGTAAATTACCACAAGCTCTATCTAGGCGACTACAGATAAAAGTATCACCAAATTGTCTATTATTCCACGTGAAAGCCGGACCACAAAAACCTAAATCAATCAATTTGCAATAATTTAGGCAATTTTGAAATTTAGCAATACTAGTCCAATTGGGGCTATTCCCTCCAACTCTTTCAACAGGATTAAGCACACAATTAAAATCACCACCAATAATCCACGGAAAAGAAATACCATTACTTAAAGACATAATTTCGTTCCATACCTCATCTTGTTTATTTGGCAGCGGGTAATTATAAACCGAGGTGAGAGCTGCCATAGTCTGTTGTGCCTCAACAATTTTGATTTCGAAGTGCGCCAATCGATCATTGGTTCGCTTCACTTCCACTTTAATCTGATTTTCATTCCATAAACACCACTGTCCTCCCATTTGCGGATGATCTGTAGGTGGAGTAACAATGTGCACATTTGGGTATCCCATATTCATCAATCCAGCAATATTGCGCGCCGTATGCTCAGAATTTGCGCGAGAATCCATCAGAAGGATCATCACTGGTCTGTACTCAGTTATGTAGTTCCCAATAGCCTGCATGGATTCAGGACGTACTCCTCCCCTTAAATTCCAAAATAAAAACTTCATGGCTCTGGAGTCAATTATCTGTACCCAGTCTGATCCGTCACTCTTCTTGACTCTCCCTCCTCTGACGTTTTGGAGGGGAATCGGAGTGATCCTTGCTAGTATCCCTCTTATTCTTGGCTCCAGGCGTATGTTGTGGAGAAGAGCCGGACCGGTTGGCTGAGTCACCGGAATCGCTCTGTACTGGAAGGCCACAGTATTTGTTGCTCGGGCCACCTGAACCAGCACTGGTTCCTGGTGCTTTGGTCGCAAATTGAATTCGTTCTGTGTCAAATTCTGCAAAGTCCGATTCGCCCTCTCCTCCTGCTGGATAGCCATGAGCAGCGTATCCATCATCATCATCATTAAATTCAACCAGGGTTGCCCAATCAAGCTGGTCCTCCCATTCTGACCCGGGAGTTGAGAAAATGCTATTATTGGAAAAAGGGGAAGGGCATTCAAAGTCGCCGTCTCCTCCCAAAAGTTTTGTGTCACTTCACAGGGCTACATTTGTGAGGATTATCCATGAGGAATATTCGGGGAAGATGTACTGGAGTTGGTTGCAGGGTAGTGGGAGGCAGAGGTGGTTGGGGGAGTGAACGTGGTGGTAATGATGGAGTCAGTGGTAATGTCTGTGACTGGGAGTGATTGAGTGATTGTATGAGATCTAGGGATAGGTGGTGGGTTGAAGTCCTGATCGAACGACGGGTGGTGCTGAGGGAGTGGTGGATTGGGTTCCTGCTCGGAGAAAGTGAGGGCTGAGTGTGGGTGCGGCGGAAGATGCTCGGCGGAGAGAAGGCCGACTGAGTCACCGATGGGGTTAGGCAAAAATCGACCGGGCAAGCAGTCTGGAGCAGAGCAATTATGTCCGGTAATGTTGTGGGCTCCACCTGTAATGTCGTTGGAGTGGATGGATTTGGAGATGGCGGATTCCGATTTGCTCGAATCACCTGAGCTAAAAGTTCCCTTGTTGACTGAAATCTCTCCACCGCCGGAAGAAGAGCCGAGTAAGGTGAGGTTGGTGGCGATGGCGTCCGTTCCGGCGATGAGTTGGCCGGCTGTAATAGCCTTGTCTGTCGGTTCGACATTGGATGCCAGTTTGAGAGGTTGGGGTTGGAGAAGGTGTGGTGGGGGAATGTGGAAGGTAATGGGGCCTGGGAATTGTAGTAAGCTACTAATTCTATGTGTATCTCTGGTTTCTGAAGCAAATCGTTCCTCCATTGGGTAGTTATCCTGATAACCATTCCGGGGAACCAAGAAATTTTGACCAATGGGTGAGAGGAATTTATCAGACGTGCACTGGTTTTTGTTCTTTTCATGGGAAGTTTCAGTTGTAATGATTGGGATAGTAGGATTTGGCTGCTGTATAGTTTTTGAGGTTTGTGAAGAACGGGAAAGGTTGTTTCCTTTTTTAGAAGGACGAATCACAGGTTTTGTAATTTGCAGGTTGGTGGCAGTATTTTTTTGTTTATTTTCTGCATTTCTCGTCTTAAGCTTTAGTTTATCTGTGCAGAGTTCTTCCACAAAGTTACTGGGCTTGGTTTTTGGATGATTGGACGAGATTTCCCCACCCTTTTCTCTCATTTCATGTGCTTGGGCTTGTTTTTCTTGTTGGGCCAATTTTCCCGGTAGGCCAAAGGAGTTTTTATTTCTGGTCCTTGCCCGTGCATGAACAATATTCCATTTTTCACCGTGTGTTTCATATTTGGAGGCCAAATCTGCTTGTTCTCTGCATTTTTCAGTTTGTGGGCCATCTTTTGTCTGTCCACTGTGTTTGTTCATTTCATTATTGGTTTTTTCCGATGCCGGAGGGGTTTGTCCCGATGGACTATTATAGCACTGAGCTCTCAAGTGCCCGATCTTACCACAACCGAAACAGAATTCCGAGCTAATATCATAAGTAATTCTTTGTTGCCTTGCTCCAATTCTGAGCGATTTTATAAGAGGTTTAGAAGTATCAATTTCGACGCACAATCTTGCATATTTTCCCCGTTTTGCCTGTGATGTATGCCAATCAATTTTAATTGGCTTGCCAATGCCCCTGCCAATTTTCAGCAGAGCATTTTTTTCATAGTATTCTACTGGCAATTCAGGTAATTGTACCCAAATTGCCATATTTTTGAAGCCATCAATAGAGGGTTCGAAATCAGGTTTCCATTGTTGGATCGCCAGGTAGTAGTGGAATAGGAACCAAGGACCCCCCCCCCCCCCCCCCCCCGCAATGGCTTTAGCATAATCCTCCATTGACTCCATTTTTATAGTATAGCAACCTTTACCCAGTTCCATGGCTGAAATGCTGCCATGAGTCTTCCATAGGCCTTGGAGATGCTTTTCAACATTGAGTATTGAGCGTGAGTAGCCCACCGTTTGTATGATGAGGGTGTGCTTCCATGGCTTGTAAAGCTCCTGGAGCTCGAAGTTGGTGAAGCTAATAGGTGTCTCATCATCAGGTATCTCGACATGCTCAATCTGCTGTGACTCAATACTGGGTGAATTGATTTCCATGTCATCTATGCATACCTCGGGCACCAAGAAATCTGTTTTTGGTAGAGTGGTAGCAGGATTTTGTTGAAGAACTTGTTTAAAGGACAATTTTTTTGGTAGCTGATCAATATCAACTGGTTTCGACATATTTACAGAAGAGGAAGAAGCCTTTTCTAGTTTTTCGCGGGCCAATCTAGCTTTCTTTTGTTTTTCTAAGGCTTGTTCACCCACCATTTGGATTCCCAAATCAGTAGTTTCCTTTCGAAGGCGATTCACAGTTTTGAAAAGTTTCGATTTTGGTTTGTTGGATAGGTAGTGGGTTTTATGAGGTGGTTTAGGAAGAGGTGGAAGTTTTGTTAGTTGCTTATGTGTGTGAGTGGCTGTGAATGTGGGTAGAGAGTATGAAACAGAGCTCATGTCGTTTTAACCCCACAACATAGACGTTTTGATTAATAACATGGTTGTTTTTATTGATAACATATGCATCTCTAGATAAGTATCTAGAGACCGACCGTCCTTTGTTTAACCAAAAAATAAACAAACATCGAAACTTTCAAATTTTACTCATATTAAGGAGAATAAAATTTTCATATAATTCCACAAAATTACAGTTTAAAACTATGAGTAAGTCTTATGAGAAATGTTTTTTAAATAATTTATTCAAAGATGTTGTCAAGACAATATACTTTATTCCATAGCATATATATTTTGATATAATTTGTAAATTTTAATAAACCTCAAATAACTCTCAAACTATAAAGGTAAATTATTTAATAAAATCCTATAATGAAAATTTAAGAAGTACTATTATTTTATAACATATTTTGTTAAATATTTAACCATTGTTGTTCAAAAGTAATTTGAGGTTAAAATTGACATTGTTGACCGAAAAAAGTCAACACATAAAGTTGAAATAGGAACCGAGGAAGTATTATTTAAGAAAATTAAGGTTTTCACAATATTTGTTCATGTATACAGGGGCTAAGATTAGTGAATGCGCAAAATATTGTAGTGCATATCTCACTGACAACATATTATATGGCTAGATTTTATTCATAATTCATAAAATAGGTTATGTAATAGGGAACCTTGATTTTTGTTAATTGTTAAATAATTCACGGGGGCACAAGAAAGGCTTGGACCTAGCCCAGATAACACGAGTCGACTACCCTACCAAACCTCAATGGATCGGATTCAAATGCAGTCGGGTCGGGATTTCAAAACTCCTTCCCAGTTTACTTGGGCATGAGTTGGGCTTGGGCCTAGACTACGTAATACGGTCGGGCCTTCAAAAGTCTTCCCAGTCCAACCCATTATGAGAAATTTCATAAAGTACGTGCCTTTGAGGAGGCTTTCAGGACATATAGGAACCGTCACTCGATAGGAGTTTAAGGGATGTTATCAATTGTCGACGGGAGCCTTTATGTGGGCTGGACCGTCTTCGACTTAGCCTTTACATATTTTGTCTGTCATTCCAGGGGTAGTACATGTCGAATGTTCTTTCAGGATATGTGACAAATGTGATATGTTTAAGCTTACAATTTAGCGATTGCATGTAAATTTGTAATTTATATTTATTTTATATTCAATTTGTTTTTTCTTTCTAATGTCATACATTTCAATCTGGTTCGTCATATATCGAGATTCAAGAGATGTAAGAATTTTCATAGTGGATATTGTATATTAGTGATGGGGCTGTTGAGGAATAAAAATTACAAAATGATGACGGTATTAATATCAAGATTCTCGATAATATACTTATTTGAGAAACATGTAATCTTATTCCAACCATTATGATAGCACATATATTTAATATTGGAGCATTTAACTGATCCATCACTTAGACTCATAATATTTCTCATATCGTTTTTTTCTGTTGCATCGACTAATGATGTAGTTGATTAGATTAATAATCAATTTGATATGTCGTCGAAGATGTCCGATGAATGTGTCAAGTACTTGAGTAGGGGTATCATTACAAAGATGGAGTGTTGAAAATTTTCTCGAGGATGTTTTCACAATAGATCTTATCTGCTCAAGGTTTGATCGATGTATGATAATGATGATGTAAATATTGATCAGACTTTCGAGTTGTGAATGAAACAAGACCCATAATTATTAATTTTTGAAAAAAATATCATCGAGGCAAAATTGATATTTGAAATTAATGCATAGAAAAGGCTTTTCATTGTGATGATCGATGATGATGATCCAATCACAAGACCAAGTCCCCATTCGGTTTTGATAGTTGTAAAACCATAAAGTTTGGAGAGTTTAAAGGTACTGAGAATGCTACTTATATCATAAAGGTGCACCTTTAATTCTTAAGAATCCACCCAGAAGGACCCAAAGTTAGGCGTGCATGGTCTAGAACAATCTTATAACGTAGGTGATCCACTATATAAGAAGTTTATCTTTGTGCGAATGAGTGACAACATGGTGCGCGGGAAAGGATTGTACGTTTTGGTTTGTGTGGCCAACATATCATGGGAAGATCAGATCAGGAGTAAATGTGATCAGGAGTAACAGTGTTGGGCCTGACCCAGATGGGGATGTGGGTTATAAATGGTACTCCCTCCATCCCGTTAAAATAGGCTATAACCTTTTCAGTGCTGTTTTTAAGACGACCAATAGTTTATTATTTGTTGGTTGAGATAGAAATGATAAAAAAACGGAAAAGGTATGAAAGATAAGCGAGAAAAATGATATATAACGAAAGGTATGAGATAGTTGAATTAGTGGGGTTTACTTTTTTACTATTTCAGGGAGTGGCCTATATTAGTGGGACCTCCCAAAAGGGAATGGGTACATTTTTTAGCGGAGGGAGTATCAGGGTTGAACAAATCCTTAACCTACAAGGGTAGATGCTTGGCTAAGCATTGCACGGTGGGGACGTTACATAATTTAAGAGGGGTGAATGTAATGTCCCAATACTAGAAATCTTGGACGAGGCACTCATATATTCTCCATGAGTGCAGAAAATGAAATGTGTTGATTTGTGGGGTCAGCATATCACCCCGAAGACCAGTACATGAGTAACCGCTCTAGCCAACAATAGGATCAAGCGTTACAAGACCATTCGTAAATCAGTCTGATTTCCTATGACGATAGACAAGAGCCAGTGGCAATATTTCACTTTCATGTTGACATCTACCTTCCTCACCCGTATTCAGGCGATGTTAGTTATATGTTGTAATTTCTTTATCCACTGGCACGAATTGACTTAAACTTACTGCTCATAATGGGTACCCAGACCCTACCTAGACCCCTATAGTTGAACAGGGTCTGAGTCCATATTGAATCCGAAAATGCAGAACCAAACTTGGACTTAATTTTCAGGGTTGGGTCAAATCCAGACCCGATGTCAGATTTTTTTAATAGATTAATACTTCTTTCTTGGATGCACAAAATTTTTATGGAACATATCATAAAAAAAACACACATATTATTTTAGTATTTCATCGAGACGGGATCTAATCTATTCGTACCGACATGCACAATCCCGTTAAAATAATTATGTCTGGGTCGGAGTATCTACCGCAACATGCGACGTACCATGTAACAAGTCCCCAACACTACTCGATCGACCTGCATAGTTTATGTTAGTTCAAATAATAATTTTGTTGGGGTCTCCTCCGCCACCCAAGAACATGTAAAACTTTATACTCTTGCCGCCCCAGGTTCAGCTTCTCACATTCCAGTTTGGGACATCTGATTTCAATTTTCCCTACCTTAAATGAAAAATCTCTCTTATACTTTATTTACTTTATCTATCTCTCTCGAACTTTATTAACTATCTATCATCCTTTAAAAGGGTAGGATCTGGACCCGGTCATGTATAATATAAATGGGTATGGGACCCTACCCATTGATGATATGAATGGGTATGGGTAGGATCTACATAAACTATTGATACAACAAATAGAGCAATACATATGGTGTGACAACAAAACTTGGTGTATAAAGCAGCATTATACAAATAATGAAATAATTTTATGTTTTAAATATGATATAGGAGTACTTAACAGTGTTCGCAATCATTATAAATACTTCTTTTAATTTTTTCAAATCGTAGTATGACTTCGTATGAAATGGTGATACCTTTGGATCATAAGTTCTAACACATTAAAAAATTTATATGTTTGTAAATTGAATCTTTCTATCTATTCCCGTCGAGTATCGATGGACCATTTACTAGTTTTCATTTATGGAAACTAGTTAAATAATAAAACTCCCTACCTTTCACTTTTATTACAATATGCCACTCAGTTAATCTCTAATAATCATATTTAGCCACAAAGTTAAACAAAACCCTAATTACTTACTATATCTGCTTATTCTATCTTCCACCCCTAAAATTCTACAGACTTCTATCCATTCTACCTTAGTCGACGCCTGTCTCTTCGACTTCTACCATCGTTCATCTCTTCCGACTGCTACCATCGATCTTCATCTCGTCGAATCCATCTTTTCAAGAATCGACCTATATTTCCGATGGAAAAGCTCAGTCGATTTCCAAAAAACACAGGTTTGATTTGATTTAATTTCAATTTCTCGATTTCTCAATTTCCGATTTCCGATTTGATACCAAAAAACACTGTCGATTTCCGATTTTCTGGTATGGGATTTTCGATTTGATTTGATCTTCAGATCTCTAGAGCTCGAGTTGATCTTTAAAGCTCGATGTTTCCACCCGAGTTGCTCGCTTTACTGATGATCTACAGACCTTGAGAAAGAGAAAAACAGCAGGTCTCTTAGTATTTAATTTATGACATCCCCCCTTCCTTGCTCGTATTTCTCCAAGTTCTCCTACTTTTATTGCTTTATCAATATATTAGGGTGGTGAATATAGGACATACCCTAAGTACAGACAGATGAATCTTCTGGTCGAGTTTCATATTTTTGAGATCTGTTACTCGACATTTTGGACAATGGTGAAGTTGGATTGCTTCAACAGTATGCTGGAGTTGATTTCATTTTGGGGGTAATGGCAGAATTTTGATGTTGCCTTTAAGAACTTCTATATTTATAGATGTTTAAGCTGGAATTTAAATGTAATTTTGTTTTGGAGGGAAATGTAATTTATTGATGTAGAAAAATAGATCTGGCTCCATTTTGGAGGGAAGTGTAAAAAAGATCTGCATTTTCAATGATTTGGTGCTGTATTTTGAATATTTATGTAAAGTATGGAGGGAAATTGCTACAGCAGTTTGTAAACAGATTATTTGGCCCATTTTGGAGGAAAATCTATTGTAATTAGATGTTGTTAATTATTGTAATTATTTCTTGTTAATTACTCCAAATAGCCCATAAAAATTACTGCAGTTGAATTATCAGGGGCCACTTGTGATTTCTATTTTTTTTTTTAAATTGGTGTAAATTCAAATTGTAACACTTTTTCTGAAATGGAGAAGTATCGTTGTTTCTGATAATGATTTGTTTTTTCCGAGTTAAATTATGATTTTAGTTAGTGCGAATTGATCTGTTTCGATTTAATTAACGAAGATGGAGAAGAAATATTGGTTATCATTTGTTGATTTTATGATTAATTGATTTTGTTGAGCTTGAATTAGGTATTTGAATTTAATTGGAGAAGACATATTGAGTTCTTTTAATGACGAATTGACTATGTTGGGGTTGATTTAGAGCTTGGAATTTAATTGGAATATACGAATCGAATTTTTTTTAATGATGAATTAATTTTGTTGGGATTGCATTAGGGTTTAGAATTAGAATAAATAAAAAATGTTGTTTTTTGTAACTAAACTCTAATTTACATATATTTATATATATATATATGTAAATTGCACAACTCCGATAGTTGTCCACTAATATAAGAAACACTTCATAACAAATTGCACATAAGTCCTTCCTTTGGAATTTAGTTTCCATTTCACCCTTAAACTTCTAAAACTTTGCACCTTAAATCGAGTGTAAATGCTCATGTAAATAATAGTTCTAAGGTTCTCCAGAAAACACTTTTTTTTCATTTTTCAGATCGGTTGGCACGCTTGAACATACTTCATTTGAATCAATTATACTTAACATCCAAAATCTGTTTTCACATGTGTGATATATCATTGCGAAACTCATCTTACAATCCACCCGATGAATATATATATATAACAAACACCTTATAGATAGATCACGGGTAATCATGTATGATGGCCCGAAGTTGCACTAAAATTCACAACAAAATCATATGTACTCAATAAAAAAAAACTGTCAAACTGGAACAAAGATGAAAGTTGCTTTAGATGAGGAAAATCAAATTTTGGAATGTACTTGAAAATCTCCTCCTCATTATTTTCTTCTCTATTATCTTAGTGGTTACTATTTTAAGAAAATACCAGAATTGTTCCAAAGTATACGATGTTAATGGCCATCCAGTTTCCTGGCTCCCAACATTTGACTACTCATCATCATGAACAACCTCCGCCTGGTGAACCCAACCGGCCTCATCCGCCTCCAGGACCACCACCACTACGACGAGTGGTGGAGTCGGATCCTCGACCCGACCGGTGACATCGTAACACGATGGAACCACATATTCTTCGTAATCTCCCTGATTGCCCTTTTCATCGACCCTCTATTCTTCTACCTCCTCCTCTTCCTTCCTAATCAACATTGCCTCAAAATGGATGTTCCACTGGCAACCTTTCTTGTCACCTTACGTTCCATGGTCGATATCTTCTCGATCCTCCACATTGCCCTGAAATTTCGCACCGCGTATATCAGGAAAGATACTCGTGTTTTTGGCAGAGGTGAACTGGTTTGGGATCCTAAAAGGATTGCCGTTCGTTACTTGATGGGCGACTTTGGTATTGATCTTGCTGCTGCTCTTCCCCTCCCACAAGTTAGTTTTCTATATATGCCTGCTTTTCTTCTTTAACATGACTTATTATATGGGCGTAACCACTGCTACACCCTCTTACATTGCATCTGTGTCCAGTTGTGTAAGAGCAAATAATGGAAGGACCAAGACCAAATCATATTTAGTATAAGTACTGGATTCTATTTTCATTTATACATGCCACCCTGGATACGTGGTTGATATTGATTTTTTTCTGTCTTGTTACATTTGGGCATGCAGCTTATTGTTTGGGGTATTATGCCAGTGAAGATAACTAGAGCTACTGGGAATGTTAATCACGCGGTCTCATTAGTCATCATCCTTCAATACATTCCACGTCTTGCTGTTATCTTCCCTCTGAATTGGCGAATTGTCAAGAACACTGGCGTTGTTGCAAAGACTGCTTGGACCGGAGCTGCGTATAACCTTCTTTTGTACTTACTAGCAAGTCATGTAAGCAACAATTAACTAAATGTTGTCGTAGATCGAGTCTTTATGCAAAGTACTGAATGTGCTGTTAATTTTCTTGTTATGATCTTTTGAGCAGGTTATAGGATCAGCATGGTATTTGATGTCAGTGGAAAGGACATTTTCGTGCTGGAGACAGTATTGTCGAAATGAACCGGGTTGTGAGATTAAGTATCTTGATTGTCTAGGTGATGGCCCCTCGTACGACAGTTGGCGTAACACTACTCAGGTTTTTGTCATGTGTGACACCAGGAACAATGCTAGTGGTTTTGTGTTTGGGATATTTGCTGATTCTTGGAAAGACCAAGTTACTTCAGCGGATATAGTCAGCAAATACTTCTATTGTTTGTGGTTTGGTTTACGAAATCTAAGGTTAGTAATGCCCTTTCCCTTAAAATTAATTTCCGAACATGTAGTACTGCTGCTTATATAGTTCAATCAGTACTTGTATCCTTCACATTTAAAGGCCATGATATAGTACTAAGTGCGCTGGAGTGTATGACTTTGTGTTTGTAATAACATGTGACAACCATTGCATAGATATATAAGGAACAACCATTGTTCTTGTTCTGCTCAAATATCTACGATCTGCATATAGTACATCTTTCTCTACATGGCCATCTAATAGCCGGTCTACTATTTGACAATGTAGAAAGAAAAAGAAAACTGTTGGTCTTACTTGAAGCAATTTGGTCTGTGTTTTGTAGTTCATATGGACAGGGTCTGGAGGCAAGTACTTTTATGGTGGAGACACTCTTCTGCAGTATCATATGTCTTATGGGGCTGGTTTTCTTTTCTCTGCTTATTGGTAACATGCAGGTACACAGTCCTCTCAGCATCTGTTTCATGTAAAAAAATGTATCGATTATCATTATATCATAATGAAAATCACTAGTTAAGCTACAAACTTTAAAAGATAAGATAAAATGTAAAAAATGATAAGGCCTGAAAACAAGAGCTAAAATCTCTAGTTTATGAAGAATCTGATGGATTAAACCATGTTTTTACTTGGTCACTATGTATGTTCTATATGTACCTGCTGTAACAAGTAAAACAAGGAGGCCTTGAACTACAGTAAATAATTTGCTGATCATTATTTATATCTTGGTTTGTATATGTGCTTAATCTCATAATCATTTTTCTTCAAATTTTCATACTTGAAGAGCTATTTACAATCTACAACAGCAAGACTTGAAGAATGGAGAGTTCAACGAAGAGATACGGAGGAATGGATGAGGCATCGACAATTGCCTCCAGAACTGCAGGATCGTGTGCGTCGATTTGTACAATACAATTGGCTATCCAATAGAGGAGTTAACGAAGAAGATATTCTGCAGGAGTTGCCACTAGACCTAAGACGAGAAATCCAGAAACATCTTTGCTTAGACCTGGTTCGCCGTGTAAGAAATATGTATACGATTGCACATATTGCTCTATCATTGCACAAAATCTTGGCTCTTATCATTGTTGATGGCTCACAATGCATTTCACAGGTATCTTTCTTCTCACAAATGGATGATCAACTACTGAATGCAATATGCGAACGTCTAGGTCCATCTTTAAACACCAAAGATACGTTTATTATCAGGGAAGGAGATCCAGTGAATGAAATGCTTTTCATAATTCGAGGCCAGCTCGAAAGTACAACAACTGATGGTGGTCGTGCCGGATTCTTTAATTCAATTATCCTAAAACCAGGTGATTTTTGTGGTGAAGAGTTGCTAACATGGGCTTTAGGTGGCACTTCAAATCTAAACCTTCCAGCCTCCACGCGAACTGTCAAATCAATAACCGAAGTAGAAGCTTTTGCCCTTCGTGCAGAAGACCTCAAATTCGTTGCGGGTCAATTCAAAAGATTACATAGCAAGAAACTACAGCATGCATTTCGCTACTATTCATTTCAATGGAGAACTTGGGGAGCTTGTATTATACAGGTAAAACAACTTATTAGCAGAGTCATTAAGTTTACTTGATGGCTATTTACACAAGAAAAATGTTATGGAACTATATTTATATATTCCTAGCTAAAATCATGAGCTTCAATATAATGAATATTTTTTATCCTGATTCTGGACTTATCTTGTTTTGATTGGTTAAATAACAGGCTGCGTGGAGGCGGCATAGGAGGAGGAAACTAGCAGAGGAATTAGCAAGACACGAGAGCGCAAGTTACATGCGACTAATGCCGGAAGAGGATGAGATGAGTGATGAATATAGTGATCTGGATTTATCATCAGACAGCAGTATACAGCAGCTATCAACAACTCTATTGGCTTCGAAATTTGCAGCGAATACGAAAAAAGGAGCTATCAAACCGGTTAAACCTGGAGAGTCTATATTGAGAATGCCTAAGATGTTTAAGCCAGATGAACCGAGTTTCTTGGATGATCAATAATATGGCAGGGGATATGGGAATGAGGATTGATGAGGCTCTTTCTGCTAGTTAAGATTTAGGAACATGTTAGGTCAATGTAGAATAGTAGAAAAGTTGTACATGTGTAAGTAAAACAATACAATGTGGTAGTTTAGTTTCATGTCGTAGGATCAAACACTACAAGACTAAAATTCACTAGATAAACTGGACATGAAGCATTCATCAACTTTACGCCTTTAAATTTCATTACTTACGGTTCAAGATTTCTAAGTTATTTCACTTATAACAATCTATTTTGGGAGAAAGTGTTTCTTCAAAAAAGGTGATTAACATCATGTTCTTAACTGCCAATATCACATCTTTAATGTCAATCACCCAGAAAAGTGCAATTTTACAGAGATTTTGTCAACGGTGTTGTCAACATTATCTGTCCACATTGATTGTCTGCACTTTTATTTTTTACCAGCATTTAATTGATTTTGCATTTATGCATAACTAGTTCAACGTTAATTTTTAATTGGTGTAATTGAATTTTTCTTGGACAAAGACTTTGCTGTTGGACTATACTGTAGAAGTTGTTGGGCAAGATATGATATGGACTGGCCGAAGAGATCTCCTGGGCTAGGGATGGCCGATTTCTTGGAGGCCCAGAGAAGAGAAAGAATTTATGTTTATAACTAAAGAGATCTTTTAGACTTGAAAAAAAAAGGAAGAGATGCAGTTCCCACTTACTTGTATGTATGTATTTATATATGTGTGTTATCCCAAAATCTCATAAGAGACGGTTTATAGATAACTTATCTAAAGACGGTTTATGTTATCGATAAAATCATTCATGTTATTAATCAAAACATCTATGTTGTTTACGAAATAAACATTGGTGTAGTATGAAAAAATACAAATGTTAAAATATAGGTGTTTTGATTAATAACATCGATGATTTTCTTTACAATATAGGTTCGTATTTTGATAAATTATCTAGAGACCGTCTCTCAGAAGATTTACTTGTGTGTGTATTATATAGTGTGTGTATTCAAGGAGGTTTTTCTTGCCCGACATACTTTTTGAACGAATTGTAACTTAGAAGTTTAGTTGTGTACGCTTGCGTTTCAGCAGGCTATACTAGAACTTAGTCTTGGCAATTGAATTGAGTGTGATCTCAATTACTTGAGGTTTTACTATGTGTGTAGGGTGGGAAAAGGGTTCGGGTAATCCCGATCCCGTCCCGACCCTATTGTATAAAATTCCGATAGGGTCGGGTATTTTGGGATCGGGTACCCGCAAAGTAAATTCCTAAAACTTTTATCGAGTTTACGGGTCGGGATTGGGAATAAAATATTTATTCCTGAAACTCGATGGGTACTCGAACATATAACTATTAATTAAGGAATGATTTTTATATTGATGCATAATATCAAATTATGATCCCATGCTGTGAATATATACATTCCGTATTTACTAGAGATATCTCCCATTACGCTGTATAAAATCTGTCCATAATTCTATACTAGCACATAGTAATTTGTATCTCTAAACTGAATGTTGAATTAATTTTCATATAGGAAGATGTTCATCAATAGATTCATGGGAGAAAGCTTTATATATTTTCCACAATGTTTTGCTGAGTTTGACCCGTGTAATGAGCCATCAACTATATACATGTTTCAACATAATGATATATTTTAATAGATCTAACTTTTATTCTTTTAAAAAATTACTTCAAGATAACTACTTATAAAATAAAATTAATACATATATAAAATAATTACCCGATAGGGTAGCCCGATCCCGACTCGATCTTTAGCGGGTACCCACTAGAAATAGGGTCGGGATTGGGATGAATAAAATCAAACCCGAATTATCGGGTACCCGAAGTTTAATCCCGAATTTATCCCGCACCCGTCCCGCGCCCACCCGAGTTAGGATAGTTGGTTCTAAATCGTCTAGTTTTGCAGTTTAATAATTCGTTTATGATTGACAAATTGTAGTTTTTGTAAATGTATGATTTGTTCCATTTTAGTACGTTCCAATTTAAACTTCCCACCCCTTTAAGCGAAAATCTATCTCCTACTTAAATCGAAAATCTATCTCATATTTTATTCACTATCTATCATACTTTATTCAATCCATTTATTACTTTATTACCATCTCTCGTATTTTATTCACTTTTTTCTTAAAACTTGTGTTCCGGCCCGCGGGTAATTGAATCTGGGACGAAGGAAGTATCATATAACTGCTAGAAATTTACTTTAATCTACAGTTTATTTTCCGCTGCATCCAACTATGTTCTGTTTACTGCAGATCACTGTTAACTTAATTTGAAATCAGTATATTGTAACACGGGGCTTTCTACCGTCAGTCAAGGTGTCGCCCTGACTAACGTCAGTCACCTATTTTGATCCATTAGATTAAAATTTCAACGGTGGAGATCGAATAATCTGTTCCCTTTCGCACTGAGTGTTGCCATGGGGTGTCGCTCGTGTCGCAAAAGGTGTTGCTTTAACCGCCCTATCGCTTTAAATTATTTAACTATATTAAAATATATATATATATATATATATATATATATTAAAAAATTACCTCTATTAAAAAATCAAAAAAAAATTGAAATCAAAAAATTAAATCACCTATCTTTTCCCCCACCACCACCGCTTCCGCCGGAAATTTTTTTTTTTTTTTTTTGAAAGCTCCGATCGGAGTCACGCCGTAGCTCCGATCGGAGCTTCCATGGCGGAACGGGAGCTTCCACGGGGAAGCTCCAATCTGGAGCTTCCCCGCTGTGGAGATCCACGGGGAGCTCCAGATCGGAGCTTCCACGGCTCGGATCGGAGCTTTCGGAAAAAAAAAAAAATTCGGCGAAGCGGCGGTGGCTGGTGGCGGGGATTGGGGAAGAAGATATGTATTTAATTGTTTTTATTAGGAATAGCGGTTAAAGTCGATACAGAGCGGTTGAGGGCGACACAGAGCAACAGTTGAGGCGACACAGAGCAACGGTTGATGGCGACACAGGGCAACGGACACGTGTTAGATGTCGACACTGACGACGTTAATCGGAAATGACACCTCGACGATAGAAACTCAGTAAAAATCCTTATCCTTAAGTTTTAACACTCCCTGTGTTTAAATTCCCCGTTACATTGGATTAGCAGTTGCATGCATAAATATACATTGCATTAGCAATTGCATCGTATGCATAAATATGTTATGTTGCGATCTCCAACACTGATGTTGCCATGTGGGTAGTTTTTTTTTTTTTTTTTTTTTAATTCCAATCTAAAATCTATTCTCATATGAATGATCTCATCACAATGATATTTATTAACAATGGCAACTTCACACTGATCATAAATTCATGTGCCAAGTGTTTACCTACTAATTAGAACTTAAACTTGAGTATACAGTAGACTTGCAAAAGTGTGCACGTGATAAAAAATCACACCCAATTAAAGTCGTATTAGTCGATTAAATGAGAAATCAACGAACATAATATAACATCATGGAGAAATTTCGATCAATTAGACCAACAATAAACACCCACCTGGCAGCCATTATTAATTCTTCTGTTTGTGACTCATTTATTGCCAATCTTCAACTTGATTAGTTTGAAGTCCACCAACTCATCAGTAACAACAAATTATGTAGATCAAAATTCAAAGGAAAATTATATATGCAACCAAGCAAAACTGCCATCTCCTTTGGCCGGTGGCTTCATTGACTTACCTACCTATCTAGGCCTTCAATTCAACGATTAACCGGTCCGACTAAAATATCCACATGTTGAGTGTTCGATCCAGATCAACCCCAAAACGGATGACCATTGATAAGTCTCTTTGTTTGATCGCGGTGAGGATAAAATATACTTAATACAACAACAAATATATTTACATCGTCAAGATACATGTACCGTTATTTTTTATAATCCGTCTACATGATCTCTAGTTCTTGATCAATTCAAAAAACAAAAAAAAAGACAACCGGGTAACTATCGAGCATGAGTTATGATAAATTTAGAATGAAAATACGTTAAATATTGAGAACACTATAGATAGAGTATCACATGGAAATCATCGTCGTGACAACCCTAAAGTTGAGACCGAGGCGACTAGCTAGCTAGATGCCGGTTCTTACCGAATCAAATGCATTTCGAGTGTCCAAAATCTAATTTCATTTGAAGCTGCGGCTGCCCTAGGTGATCTTAATTAGGCTGGTTGGACCATACAAACCAGTTCTTTTTTCTTCTTGTGACATCCCCTACTTATAAATAATAGCCTGCCAGCGATGAATATACATTTGTTGTAGGCCCAAAGCTTGGTATAGCCTATAGTAGTCATCATGTAAAACTCACTGCTTAATTTCTGCAAATTTGTAGTACAAAAATTTGTCCTGATGCAGAATTTGGCATGAAGCTAGTTGTGGCTTTGATTTCCCAACATTGTTTCACGTGGGTTTGCGTTAACCATGCAATCTCTGTTAACAATTTTCCAACTTGATGACACCTTGCGTTTAGGAACCTCTTCAAGCAACTATCTTTCTCCATTACCGGTTAATTTTGCTTTGGTTCATTAGTTTGACACGCAAAGACAACCTTCCCAATTGGTGTCTTCCAAATTTTTCTACAAACATCCATTCTTTTCATCTTTACTCTTCACACATCACCAAAAAGATTACATCTTTATCCCTTTCATACACAGTACTCCAAGATTCCAGAATTTTAGGCATCCAAGAAAAAGCAAAAGGGATACTCAATTTGTTACTTCTATAACCTTTTTTCTTGGCTCTGCTTTGTTAATTTGTTTTGTTTATTTGAGATGGGTTCTATAGCTGCTGCTTCAATTCTTCCATCCAAGCTGAGATCTTCTGTTGGGCAAGATAGCTTGTCTTGTTTAGTCTGTACAAGAAGAAGGAAGCAATTCAAGAAAAATAGATCATTTGTACCTGTAATTTTATCTCCCTTTTCAAAATTTGGTATATTTTTGCTTTCATAATCAGTCTTGTTCTGATAATTTGTTTGGTGGATCAGGTTGCTAGGTTATTTGGGCCGGCTATATTTGAGGCATCAAAGCTCAAAGTTCTGTTTTTGGGAGTGGATGAAGAAAAGCATCCAGGAAAGCTTCCTAGAGCTTACACTCTTACACATAGTGATATTACTTCCAAGCTCACTCTTGCCATATCTCATACAATAAACAATTCTCAGGTTGGTATGGTAGTCATTCATTTATTTCAAGATTTATCTATCTTTATGGGTTTTCTTTGTTAATCTTGTTATGGACTTTCAGTTGTATGGGAATGAGTTTTTTAAGTTTTAATATTATTATATTCATTTGGCATACCTTTTGATTTTGTTATATAAGAAGGGGAAAACATTTCGTAGTCTTTGAGGTCATTTGGATTGTGAGTGTTAGTGTTTGATTTGTTTACGGATTGCGAAAACTTGTTAAAAGAGGTCTATATATTAGAGAAACAGGATACTGATTGGTGTTGAATCATGATTTCATTGTGTGTTCATCCAATTATGTCTATTTGTACTATGTATAGGATCAAAAACAGCTTTTGTTCCGGTCATCTATGATAACAATTAATAGGATGAGCTTAAACTGTGAAGATGTAGTTAAATGAAGTTGGCGAATTCGGCCTGATTAACAGCACTCTTTCAAAGGATTTTTGTTGCCTTCGAACTAACTAGAGGGGAAATTTTCGAACTGACTTTGGCTGTAGTTACAAGGATGGTACAACAAATTACAGCGGGATGAGGTGGTGGCGGAATGGAAGAAAATCAAAGGAAAGATGTCTCTCCATGTCCATTGCCACATAAGTGGTGGTCACTTCATGTTGAACCTTTTTGCTAGGCTCAGATACTACATCTTCTACAAGGAACTCCCTGTGGTATGTCACCTCTGATTGCTTTATTTATTCATTCTTTGCGCGGTTTTCCTAAGCTTAGGCGAGCCACATTGCTTGAGTAATGACCTGTGAATGTCACAAGTTATTGTCTGTAGCAAAATGTTTGCAGTAATGTAAGTGTAAAGCTGCGTACATTTGAACGTGCACCATCCTACCAGAAAGAAGGAATCTTTTCCACTTCTTGTTCAGAAACAATACTACATGACATGAAATACAAACTAGGTTAACCAAAAATGAGACTTTGATGATCAGGTGTTGAAGGCATTTGTGCATGGAGATGAGACCTTGTTCAACAGCCACCCCGAGCTGCAGGAGGCCTTGGTTTGGGTTTATTTCCACTCCAACATTCCAGAGTTCAACAAGGTGGAATGCTGGGGCCCGCTCATGGTGGCCGCATCCCCATCACATGAGACCCACGTAGAGACAAGAAATTTCCTTCCTAACAGCGAACTTGGTGGAACTCTCAGACCATGTGAAGAAGACTGCTCATGCTGTTTTCCACCAATGAGCTTAATCCCCTGGCCGAAAAATCATTACATCGATGATGGTGGCTCCTCCCAATCTAACGGCCTTGAAGAACAGAACTTTATTTCAGACACTTCTTCATGATAGCACAGATATGGATTCCCTTCGTATTCTCAGTTTATTTGTGTATAAGTATTTAAAGTGTAGATATAGCTTGCATTTCGGAGCCCTATTAGATGTATTGTAGTATTAGTATAATGATCTGTGAACTTCAGGTCTCGTTACATGATGAAATTACCTGTACATAATATTGCCTGAATCCAATATTTAAGCTGAGATGTTATACATTGAACATAAAGCTTGGATTAAGATTGCATTGCGATTATTGGCTCCTTTAATCTGTATTAGCTTTTACATAGGCAGTGCCCTGGTAAAATAGGAGATTTTACGTTCTTTTGTTACTGGTTTCTCTTAGTTGCCTTCAGCTAGAAGCATAACTATTTCGTTGCATATGCGTACTGGCTGCCTGATCTGAATAGATATGTAACATAATTAGCTACATGACCTAACATTTTAGAATCCATCAGAATCCATAATCAGTTATCAAGTTAACCAAATAACTAGATCAGTAGTGAAGTGAGCTCATATGCTGGCTAAGTTAGGTATCTTACACTGTCTACCCATTTGGTTATGCAAGTGCTAGTAAGAACTTAAACACATGGTGTGCTGGACTGCGGGTGTAGTAATTCAACACTAATATCAAGGCAATCTGAATTTTAACTTACAGAATTCCTTCTTCAAGGAACAAGAACTTGTAAGCTGCAGCAACATTGTTCACATAATAGTACAACAAATTGTGTCAGATCAGCAGAACTGATGAAGGAATTGCCAGCACTTCATCTGCAATCTCAGATGAGTTTTAGGCAATCTGAGATATCTCACACCTAACATTTCTAAACTAACCGTAGTACAAACACAAGAAAAGATAAATTAAACAAAACCTACAATTCGATTTACCAGAAGTAGAGAACTAGATGAAATGATCAAGGAACCCGACGAGGAGGTCTATACTCGTCGTTCTCAATATTCGTAGGCACGGTTCTTGTCCCGGAAGCAGTAAGCGCCCTCACATGACCAACCATTGAAACCTGCAAAGCCTCCTCTTCATAAGCCCTCCGTTCTAGCTCGTCCATCTTTGCCTTCTTCTTCGCGTTAACACACATCGCAATAAACAACAAAGTCAGAAGGAAAACACCCAATGCAGCTCCAATGGAGCTCCCAACCGCTATCTTCCACTTACTCAGCTTCTGTTTCAATGGAATCAGTGGAGATTGCACCACTAAGCCGAAATGACCATGCTTTGTCGCAACACAAACATTAGGCTGTGCTTGGTTTGATAAAGTGACTTTTCCGTCAGGATCAAAGCTAGCGCATAAGGGGATCATCCCTGATGTTATGTTGAGCAACGCTGTATTGCTAAAATCGATAATAATCGGCTTCTTTCCTGCTTGAATTCCAACCTCGGATTGGTTAGTTGGTAGAGAACCAACACTGTAAGCTAGGAGGCCTAATACTGGTGAAATGAGCTCATACCCTGTTAGTTCGTAATTATCGTAGTATATTGAAGACCAGTTGGATCCAAGATTCTGTCGAACAAGCATGACTCTTTTGACGCATGGATGGGCGTATATGCCAACTCCTAAGTGAAATTCGTTGATCTTTCCTCCGTATCTGCTCAGACTGCCACAACGAAATCTGACTGTTTCAACTTCAATGCCAGAAAGATTTGCTGGTAGACTGACCTGATGCAGTTTACCTGTTCTAAAGTTCCTGTGGTATGACCTGAATGTGTAGTCTCTGATGACAAGATCAAGAAGTCGGGCCGATTTTATCGCTTGTGGTTCAGCTGTTTGTAAAGCTGCTAATGAGAGAAGAATCAGAGAGATGAAGAAGTTGATGAATCCCATTTAAGGAATTTGTATGGTGGAGTTTTAGATGGTGATTGATGCCTGATGTTTTTGGGAAAAAGTTGAGACTGATTAGGCTGGTTTGCTCAATAAGCTACTTGTTGTGATCAGTTAATCTGGGATGTTCTGTTTGAGGCAAATATTGTGTAGTGATCTAAAGGAGATTTGGTTTAGTTAGTAGTGAAAAGGTGGTCTGAAAAGAGAAACTTTTAAGGTTTTGGTTTAGGTTTATGATGTGTGGAGATGTAGGCTAGGCGTGGAGTTTCTTGTTTAAAGAGTGGCTTGTGGTCTTGATGGGGTGAGCAAAAGAGATTTTGGGTTCGTTGTGATTTTGAATTTTGTATCGTAAAATCCAACCAAAGGAGGAGCAGTATTGGTTTTTCAATCATTGCATCAGACTTATTCACTAAAGATTGCATATTTATTGTATGAATACTTGCCTTAAAATCCAGTTCTTGGCAACTTTGGGAGAAGAAGCAAATGAATGATAGTATTATGGATGTGGGTATGATAATAGAGCGTGGGGTTATGATGGGAATTGAAGTCAAAAGGGGTAGGGCTAGCTAAAAGTGAGGTTATGGCGTGCTTTGAATACAAGGTAAAGAAGTGTCCTTTTTTTATAAATGGTGATCAAATACTCACTCTAAGTCTAGTGAATTAATCAATGAGCTTGTGTTTGATTGCATGTTCCCCACTCCTATCATCACTTTGTAGGCTAGCATGCATAAATCTCACTGGCTTAAGGGTCCATCTCTTTTTCAAGGTTCTTCTACATTCATGTTACTTCTCCAGAATTTTGGTTTAGACTTGGACAACGTTGTGTATGTTACTCTTCAAGTGTTGCTTGGGGCAGTAGGCAGTTGAAAGGTATGAAATACAAGGATATGTGGAAAGTGATGTTGTATAAAAAACGATTATGTCCAAAATAGTTTAAGTGTTATGCCTTGTGAATCTTGTTAAAGAACTTTCTTGGTAAACTTCATTAAGGAAATCTTCCTGAAGAACATGAAATAAAATGTAAGGGGTTAGACCCTTTTAGGCCGGTTTGCCTCAGGCAAACCGGACTTTAGATTTAACGTATTGAGGAGGTTGACCGAGTCAAGTTCGGGCCTCTCAATTTAGATCTGTAGAGAGAGAAATATTGCAAGTGAATACTTACCTCCAAATGAGGGAGATGGCCTCCTATTTATAGGAGATGGTCCAAGAGACATGTAAGTAGGTCCAATCAAATCATGACACGTGGATGCCGGCCCAATCTGATCATGACACGTCGGCGTCGGATCATGGTGGCGCTTGAAGGTCACTTGTCGGAGCCTCTTTACCAAATTAGGTTGGAATTCCCAGGGTCGGGTTCCCTATAATCGATTCTTTAACTTGTAGGTGAAAAGTTATATTAAGTTTCCCTCTCCTAAGATCATAACCTTTTAAGGTCGGGACATTTATGGGGAAACCTCTCTTTGCTAGACAATAATAAGATTCGAATCTCCTTAGTGGGAAACCTCTGAAGGGAACCTCCCTTTACTTTGACAATAGTAAGGTTCGAATGTCTCTAATGGGAGATCTCTTTGGGGAGAGACAACCCTTTTATTGTTGAGTAAAGACCTTCTTGACTTGGTCAAGTAGGGTCGGAATTATTTCCTCATATCATAAATCATTATGATTGTGCATAGTTTGGGAGGTTTGGAGTAGTAGGAAATGGTGTATTTGCATAACCTTCTGAAGAATGTGAAGGTAAAACTGTGGACTTGAGTTTGGAGTAGTAGAAAAGTTGCAAGACCTGTCGGTGAAGACTGAAGTGCATACATCTGGAACATTCTTATGAATCGTGTGAATGTGTTGACTTCCTCCGTCCCATCCCAAGTTTCCCATTTTATAATTTTTATCGTCCCACTCCGAACTTCTTATTTCCATTTTTTACGATTAAACTTTGTATCCCACTTTACTAATACCCTCAAAATTATATACACATATATACAACTTTACCAACCCACTATCCACTTATCATTCCTTCATTTAAATAATACTTAACTTTCCACTTAATTTATCAACTTACTATCGATATTTGTTCATTTTTTATTATTTATCATTTCAATATTATTCGACCTTTCACTTTTTCTTATTGTTTTGACTTTTGACTAAAAGTCAAATGAGAAACATAGTATAGAACTGAGGAAGTATTACATTTTCAAAATACATTCTAAAATATTAGTACTCCTCCGTCCCGGAGAACTTCATACATTAGGGTTAGCGCGCAGTTTTATGCGAAAAGTTAAAGTAATGATAGAATATAGAAAATGTAGGAAAAGTGTACTTTTAGTGGCAAAATGTGTAATTTGGGTGTAAAGTTGAGATTGTTTATTATTTGTTGGGTGTGGGGTAACTTTCTTTTTTGGTAATGTATGAAGTTCTGTGGGACGGCTAAAAATGTCAAATGTATGAAGTTGGGAAGTACCAAGTTGTGCGGGCTCTTTTTTTTTTTTTTTCAATACCATGGCGGATTTTCTTTCACGAGCTTTGCACATGCTTTTTTAGCACATAACCGTGTTTGGCATACATCAATTACCAATTAGTGCCTGAATATTACTATCAAACCATCTCAAGTACTTCTAAAGTACTGAAGTTAAAAGTCAAGTAGAGTCGCGTGTCCCTGCCCAAAATCATTGTCCATTTCACTGGAAAAATCAAGGTCGAATAGAAAAATGCATATCAATTGGGCTATTAATTAATTGTCCATTTCATTACTCCTGGATCGTGGTTATAGTCTAATGATATACTATGCGTGTAAATATTGATGATTAGCCTTGATGTTTTCTTTATCACCACAAGTTTCGTGCATTGGTGCACTTAGAAAGTTATTTTGGCCCGAGTTATTACGTGGAGTACTTCTAATCTAAACAAATTTACGTGATTGAATTTTTGTGTAAGAGAATAATTAAACTAATTGTGAGTCGGCGAACCCAGCATGTAGCAAGAAATAGCAAGTGTTATGTCTTGTAATTGTTGTGTTAAGAGAGTGTGTTTTAACTCTGGCTCAATGATTGTTACGTCAGGCATAAATTTGTTTTCAAGTACTAACGAGGTAACAAGTCCACACATTGCACTCCAATATCTTTTAATGTTTCTTCCTTTTTACTAGTTTATATGCAAATTTATAAAAATGAATAGATTTTACATTTTTACTAGTTCAACATCTACAATCGTATGATAAATTTATCCAGTCGTTGGGCTCATTATATGCTCAAATGTGTAGAGATATATGAAATTAATTATTTATATCAATTACTTGATTACTCTACGGACTCGTGGTCTGTTTCAGTGTCTTTGAGGGGTCATTCGAGTTCAAATTTATTATCCAATGGAGTATGTTTTTGCCGAGATTCAGACCTAGGACTGGCATGACCCAAAGTCTCTAACACATGATAGCATCTATCTCACGCAAGATAGCATCTATCTCTTAATTATAAGTTCGAGCTTTTGATTATACCCTTGTTATATGTCAGAGTCAGTGATGGAGGGAAGGGGCAGTGGTCAACTGCCCCTAAACTCTAGCCAAATTGTTTTTTT
Source organism: Plantago major (assembly GCA_026545765.1). NCBI lineage: Eukaryota > Viridiplantae > Streptophyta > Magnoliopsida > Lamiales > Plantaginaceae > Plantago > Plantago major. The sequence goes on along the minus strand of CM048842.1, from coordinate 48,670,216 downwards.
TTTTTTTTAAGCAGTAAAAAATAATAACTAGTAACAAACTGAAGTTCACAGAGCATAAATAATGTTCGGGACTATTAGCTCTACAAAGATACACGCTACATTTCTCCAATATAGAAATTATATATACAAACAGTACCAAGTAAAAAACATTTCCAACCAGCCTTTATATTCTTTCCTTTGCAAAATGGCAGCCATAAGGCCACTCCCATACCATTTGATAGAAAAGAAAAATGTTTGCTAAAGCCTGAAGTTCATTTTATATTTTACTTTTATTAAGATGTTGGAAATCCATAGTTATTACTTCCTCCGTCCTCTCACATACTTTCCATTTTTACTTTTTTTTGTCAATCTTATGCAACTTTACACTACAAAAAACTGGGCTGGGGCGACGGATAGATCCGTCGCTTGCTTAAGCCCAACGATCTGTTGCCCCAGCTATGGCGACGGATCGGGCGACGGATAGAAAAATCCGTCGTCCCCCTGGAGTTGGGACGACGGATTATATATTTGACTTTTTTTTTTAATCGAAATATAACGACGAATAGAATGTATCCGTCGCTAAAGTGGACGACGGATAGATTCTATCCGTCGTTATATTTAGCGACGGATAGATTCTATCCGTCGTCCAACATATTATTGGAATTAGTGACGGAATCTGAAATTCCGTCACTAATTCCGTCACTGTGAATCCGTCACTAGTTAATCCGTCACTAATTCCGCCACTATTAATCAGTCACTATTTATTTCATATTAATCCCTGTTTTTCGTAGTTCACCTATTTAATCAATATAATAATAAATGAATAATACGGAAAATATTTCAATAAATTTTGAATAAAAAAAGTAATATCCGGAGCTGGAGAAATTATCCACACAAGTGTAAATATGAAAAAAAATCCGAACATACAGATACATAACTAACTAGCTATCAGACGGGGGTGGGTGTGGGTGATGGCGGAACTGGGACATGAACTGCTCCATCTGTAACCGAAGGCGCTCGTTCTCCTCCCTTCGTTCTCTGTCGCGCCGCTCCATCTCGTCCCTTTGTTGCTCCATCTCTTGAGTTAGCCGAGCAACTTTGTTCGGACTGCGATCGCACCATTTCCGAGACACAGTCCTGTGTAAACCGGACGTCTGGGATGATGATGAGGAGCACCCCGAACTAGCCAGGCTCAAACCGAGGCTCCAGAGTCCATATATTCGTCCTTTCTTGTCCGGTTGGTTGACCTCTAAGAAGATGTTGTCAACTTGTTGGGTTGATGACTCGCCGCCTCTTCCTCCTGCCTCGCTACATGAGCATCAACCTCAGCCTGAAATCGTAAATAGCAAATATCATGATCAGTTACTGTTTTTCAAAAATAACTTGTAATAGTGTACAAATATGAACTTTAAGCAACATAAACATACCGCAATAGACGAGGCCCGGCAATCGGTCCATACCGCCTTCGCAGCCTTCTTGAAGATGGCATACTTGGATGTCACCTCCCGTACACCGAATCAAACCAGATCTAGTCAACAATTTATCATCTACAAGTAATAGAGCGAGAGACACAATACATACACGTAATGCTAGATTGCAAAACACATATACGCACCGATTGATAATAATCAGTGACAGTTGATCGCCTCCCAAGGTGGTGAACGGCCCTTCCGCCAGACGATAGGATGCCGGTTACTTTGTTGATCCAGGCAACATCCTGGACATCAGTTCGGCGCCAGTAGGCATCCCAAAGGGCCCACTCCGCTGGATCAACCTGTGGAGGGGTTGAGCCACCCCGATCCCGAATGGCCTTCTACGAACAGATCATATCCCTGTACAGTTTGGATCCCACAGTCTCATAAACACGCCAGATCTGTGGGATCAACCGGCTGGGAATGAAGTACTCCTTCTACACTCCCAATTTCATACAACATCCAAATTCAATACATGTATAACCTTACCATGTTACATTAATTTAACAAGATACAACAACATAACAGATATGGTGACTAACATATCACCCAAACAAAGTGGCTAACATACCACTCACATATAGTGGCTAAAAAACCACTCACATTGTCCTAAATTTTACTAACACAATGGTGACTAGCATATCACCCAAATAAAGTGGCTAACATACCACTCACATACAGTGGCTAACATACCACTCATATTAAAACGATTATAATTACAAACGAAGGAATGCCATATTTTAACTTACCCTCAGCTCATCGAAGTACTCGGCCTTCATGCGCTCCGAGATGTGGCTCCAACACTCACCACCCTGCCTGGTTTCTCTCCCGCTCCTAAGATGTCACCTAGTTTGTTGTGCACCTCCCGAGGCCATAAGCTGTTGTCAATGTATAAGATACAAGAAACGAATATATATTACTTTAGTACAACAATTTATACTTGTCAACTATCATTATAAGTTATTTTTTACATATTTAAGAAGAATTTATAATACTTACTTGGCAGGACCAACAGGGAAAATCACTGGCAAGCCGTCCCACGTGACGTTGGGATGGTTTGGATCGAACACGAGGTAGGGACAATCGTCGTGGTCGTCCTCCAGCATGTGTATGGGCTGACTGGTAGAGCCACGACTGCTCTCTCCTGCCCGGGGGGTCTCAGGAATCCGAGACCTGCTGCCCTGACCATCGAAGCCCTCCTTGTCGTCTGACCCTGTCCCCGACCCACCACTACTATCATGCGGCCGGCTGCGTGGTGGGGGACGATAGGTGGACGGCCTCTGTCGCGGCATCTGCAAAAACATGTAATAAATACAATAAAATGTGTTAGTACGAGTTATAATACAGAACAGATTATAATAACACATATAATTACTCAAATGTTATCAACTACTAACTAGTTATAATACACATAATATACCGTTATCGCCGTCCTCTAAGTCTACATATTGGTCCTCGTGCAGATCAAACAACTCATCATCTGCTTCTATGGGATCTTCTGCTTGTTTATCGACATCCTCTTGTTGGTACGAGTTGGTAATTGAGTCGTCTTTCTCAATGTACTCCACTTTCGAGCGAGCACGAATAGGTACCGCAGCTAACCATTCCCCCTTATCGCATTTCCTGCTTGGATATTCAAGAAACACCACTGTATGCTTGAGTCGCTGTAATAAATGGTTCATACTTGGTTCGGTACCTCTTCTTTTGGTTCACATCAACCATTTCATACCGCTGCTCTTCCTCGTTCTCCTCGGATTAGGATCATACCACTCAACATCAAACAAGAAGGTTCGTTTCAATGGCAAGCCAGAATATTCAATCCTCACAATTCGTTTTAGCTTGCCGTGGAAATCAAACAAAGTATCGTCTCCATAATCTTCTGCACCCTTAACACACACCCCGGAGTTGCTTGTCGCCATGGCCGTGTTACATTCAGTCGTGTGGAACCTAAGGCCATTGACTATATAACCTGGGAATGTGTAGACCTTTTTGAATGGCCCGTCTGCGAGAGCCTTTAAGTATATGCATGTGACATTGTTAATTGGATTCCGGACATACTCTGGAACCAACTGAAATTTCAGAGGAATTTTAGAGTCAAGTAGTTCCTCTATTGTATCCTCTGTCATCTGAGGATTTTCTTCCAAACAACGCTTTTTGAAAAAACTACAAACATTGATTCGATGATAAGTCTATAATTGAAGTAGAGACTTGCGTAGCTATATTAAAATTTAAATAAATGGTTGCTCACCTCGCAAATAGTACCATATCTTTGGTCAACCTCAAAGACAATTCGTGAGGACATAATATTGAGCTGCTTTCAACTCTTTATCCGTAAGATATTCTTTCTTAGCTGCACCAAGAGGTCTCCCTGATACCCTGAAGACAGATAGGAAAAACTCATCATCCGCTTGAACTACGAATGTGTGCGTTTCGAGCCGGCCTTGATGTCTTCGTAGGGACGTGTTCGTCAAAGTAATAAGAGCGAAGGTTGCGCTTCCTCTCGAATGTAGGCATTGGAAATCGAACCTTCGTGTTTACCTTTGTTGTTGACATACTTCTTCAATTTCCCAAGTACCTCTCGAATGGATACATCCATCGATCTTGAACCGTCCAAGAAGTCTCGCTTCATGAGGAAGGTGAACCGACAAGTGCTCCATAGAATCAAACCATTTCGGTGGAAAGATACGCCGAGCTTGCATAGAATCAATGGTATGTTCCTTTCAAGATTTTCCAACACTTTATCATGAACCACCCTTGTGCCTAAATTTTTGAAAAATAAGCTCAACTCGGTGATAGCGTCCATACGTGTTTCGGCTGACTCTCGAAATGCTACCGGATAAGCCTCTCCATGAACACACATACCGTGGCTCTTCATCCCATAAACCTTTGTCTTCTTCAAATCCACACACCTCTCTAAATTTGAGGCGTAATTATCTGGGAAACTCAATGCCCTCACCCAATCAAACAAAATTGACCTAGAAGCGTTGTCGATTGTGTAGCACTTTCGACCACTTACCATTCTCATCCTTCTTTGTCAACGGGCCTTTTACACCACGTGGACAACTCGGATCTAGACTTCGCATGGTCCTTTGTTTTCCCTCAATGTTGCAAAGTGTATTGAATAAGTTCCGAACACGTTCTTCTCAATGTGCATGAAATCTAAGTTGTGACGGATAAGAAGATCGCTCCATTAAGGCAAGTCCCAGAAGATGCTTCTCTTCCTCCAACCACATTTTTTACCAATTTTCTCGTTATGCTTCATCCACCCAAGTTCAGTCACCTTCATAAGACCCAACCTATCAATCTCCGCAAGAATTTGTGCACCAGTAAGTCTTGTCGGGGCTTTTTTGTTGACGACTTTATTTTTCAAGAATTGATCCTTGTTCTTCCTGAACGGATGGTCACTTTCTAGCAACCTACGATGACAATCAAACCAACAAAATTTTCCACTACCCTTCAGTCTAAATGCATCTGTATCCTCCAAGCAATGTGGACATGCATATTTCCCTGCGGTTTTCCTTCCAGATAGCATGGAGTACGCAGGGAAGTCACTCACGGTCCAAAGAAGAGCTGCTCTCAAGGTGAAGTTCTTTTTTGTCGACACATCATATGCAGGGATACCATCCGTCCACAACTCGATCAGCTCCTTGCTTAGGGGTTGCAAGAAAATATCCAACGTCAGTCCAGGATCTTTCGGCCCAGGCACCAACGCAGTCAGAAACATGAATGGCTCCTTCATGCACTCACCGGGGGGCAGATTGTACGGTATGAGCGTAACTGGCCAACAAGAGTATTTACGTTCACTCCCGAACGGGTTAAAACCATCCGTGCAAAGTCCCAATCGTACATTTCTAGATTCGGCTGCAAACTCTGGATATGTCTTGTCAAACAATTTCCATGCGGGTGAGTCTGCTGGATGGTCCATTCTACCATCTTCTGCATTATCCGAGATTACTCGCTCCTTGTGCCACCGCATTTTATCCGCAGAAGCACTTGAAGCATACAATCTTTTCAAACGAGGTGATAGAGGGAAGTACCACATTTTCTTATGTGGGAGATTTTTCTTCTGTCGTTTCTTTGCAGCCCGCTCCTTGTAACGCTTGTACCGTTCTTTACCACAGAACTTGCACTCTATTAGATCTGCATCCTCCTTCCAATATATCATGCACATTTTCGGACAACAGTCTATGGTTACCACAGTTTTCTAAACCCGTGATCTTTTCTTCGCTTGGTAAAAGTTGGTGGGAACTAGGTTTTCTTCAAGACAAAGGTCCGACATTACGTCAACCCATTCATTGAAGCTCGTTTCAGATTGCTGGTCGTTAGCCTTACAACTCATTAGCCGAGCCAACAAAGACAACTCAGTGAGCTTACACCCCGGATAAACCGGCTTCCTTGATGATTCTAACAAGTCAAAGAACAACTGATCCTCGAGATTCGGTGGTTCCTCCACCTCGGTTTCAGTGTTAGTTGTGTCCCTGAACTCTGCCCCTGCAGCATCATACACCATTTGTTCGACTCGAGCTCGAATAGCATCGCCTTCAGATGTACTTTGTTCCCCGACTTGTTCATTTTTTCTCTTCCTTCCACGTATGCAGATTGGTCATATGTATTGACGGTCTTGCTTCCTCACCATGATGATTCCATACGTCTGCAGCAGAATCCATTTTTCCTCAAGTGCTGGACTACCGCTTTAGGAGCCACGTATTACTTGTTTCTGCACTGTTTCATTGCACAAGGGCACTTTATCAACCCATCCTTTACACAAGCCGGATTTGACATTGCAAATGCAATGAAACCTTCAACCCCTTTCAGAAAACTCCATTGAACTCTGCCATTGAGAGTACAACAATACATCCATGAATGATCGGTATTCATTGAATAATTAGATAATAACCTGACACGTTTGAATTCATTAGATCGAGGTCTTTCATTTACGATAATAAATCAATTTCACAATAATTCAATCAATTGCTACGTAATATAAGCTATATTAGCTCCAGTCAATTGTTACGGCATTACATAATATAAGTTACATCAGCTTCAATTTTACCATAATGTTTGGTTTCATATATATATCAACTAATGATTACTAGTTATACAAGCCTAGAGACAAAACGGATGAAACTCCTCATTCTCATGCACGATCCTCCTCATCACTTGTGACGCTCCCTACCACAGAACTTGCATTCCAACAGATCTACATCCTCCTTCCAATACACCATGCACATGTTCCGACAAGTAGAAAGGCACTCGATAGGCGGGCCCATACCCCGCCTCTCCCTCCATTGGAGGTATGCCATGGACGGTGCTTCCTCACCGTGATGAATCCATACATGATACTCAGGCATGAATCCGTAACGTCGCAAGTGCTCGAATACTGCTGTAGGCGTCATAAATTGCTTGTTTCTGCAGGTTTCCAATGTGCAATGACACTTTATCAACCCCAGTTGCACAAACCGGACGTCCCATGGCAAACGAGATGAAACCTTTAACCCCTTCTACAAAACTCCTAGAAACTCTGCCATTCACCGCCGTACGATCGTACATCCATGAACGGTCGGAATTCATTGTATACTTTATTTTTAACCTGACACGTTCCAATTGATTAGATCGTATTTAATTTATTAGATCAATTCCAATTCGGATAAGAAGATTGTGGAGGTTAATTGTTAATTATTATATGTTCCTTATAAATTAATTATTAATTAAGTGTTCGATATGTTACAAAATTGGGCATATATTTTAACCATTTCAACCTCTTAGTACATATATTATATACTTAACATACATATCAAATTAACTAATTACTCTATACATATCGAATTACTACATATATTCATATCAAATTACATACTTAACATACAAATTTATCAAATCAAAACTACATACTTCTATACTTAACTAACATATCAAATTAACTAAACTAACTATATATACTTAACACACAAATCAAACTAACTATATACATTCATACATACCAAACTTAACATACTACATACATTCATATCATACTACATACCTAACATATATACATATCATTAACTAAACTAACTATCAAATTACACACACACACACACACACACACACACATATATATATATATCAAATTGAACAAATTACATATCAAATTACATATAATTGATCAAATTAACTAAACTAACTACTACATACTTATCATATATACATATAATTGCTCAAATTAATCAAAATAAAAAAAATCCCCAAATTTTTAAAAATTAGGGTTTTAGCCAAAATACCTTGATTAATCGGTAGAAATATGAAATTGATCGAAGAACCAAACTCCTTGTCACACGAGCTTCGATTAGGCACCAAGATTGGCCGGAATAACGACAAATTCACCGAAAATCGAAGAGAGGAGAAGAAGAGAATGAGGAAGAAGAATGAAGAAGATGATGATTCTGCTCGATTTCTGGCCTCTGTCCCGGCATAATACCCCTCTGGGCCGACGGACACGTATCCGTCGGCCCAGAAGGGCCGATCCGTCGCCCCGTTTGTTTTTTTTTAAATTAAAAATATTAACGACGGATAAAATTATCCGTCGTTAATAATTTCATTTTTTTTTAAAAAGTCAAACTTGGGCGACGGATAATTATTATCCGTCGCCCAATTTAGCGACGGATAATTATTATCCGTCGCCCAATTTATCCGTCGCTAATTAGCGACGGATAAGTTATCCGTCGCTTATTAGCGACGGATAACTATTATCCGTCGCCAAACGGGGCGACGGATAGAATCCGTCGCCCCAATTAGCGATCCGTCGTTATGGGGCGACGGATAAAATCCGTCGCCCCATAACGTCGTTTTTTACTGATTTTCTTGTAGTGTTAACTACGAATTAATCTTAAACAGCAATTGTAAAATGTTCAATCAAATTATATTATGATACTTCAGGGACTAAAGTTTCGTAATATAAATTAATTGAACATTTTATATTTACGGTTTAAGATTAATTCGTAGTTAAAGTTTAAGACGATTGACCGAGAAAAACCAAATTGTGAAATATGGGACTGGACGGAGGAATTACCATCCTGGTGCACACAAGATAGGTGGATCGAAATTCGAAAGTATAATCTTTGTAACAGAGTAGTTGCCGACGGAAGTCTATGAGCTAAAAAAAGTTAGCTACCGTCCTTCAATAGCCAAAATGGGGAGCAGTATATCATCAAGAGTTAACTAACCTCGCCTCGTGCCTCTACTCTCCGTTCAACCAAAATATATAACATCTGCCTTTCTATGTACTTAACTCAAATCAGCCTAACATAGTCCGTTTATGATTGCTAAAGCTAAACCATAGTCACTTATAAATACCAGAACTTATTCTCATTTGATTCAACCAAAAGCATCAGAATTTCCACACTAGCTAAACATTCTTAAAACACAAAAGATAAGACATGGCTTCTGTACTAGCACCTAGCACACGAGTCGAAAGCCTGTCCGGCAGAGGACTCCAATCCATCCCGAAAGAGTACATTCGAACCGAAGAAGAGTTGAAAAGCATAGGCGATATTTTCGCGGAAGAGCAAATCAACGAGGGTCCCCAAGTGCCCACGATCGATTTGCAAGCCATTAGTTCTGAAGATGAAGAAGTACGCAAGAAATGTCATGAGGAGTTGAAGAAGGCCGCTATGGAATGGGGAGTGATGCACCTGATCAACCATGGGATATCCGATGTGCTCATTGACCGGGTCAAGAATGCCGGTCTGGGGTTTTTCGACCTTCCTCTGGAGGAGAAGGAGAAGTATGCTAATGATCAGGAGGCTGGAAGCTTACAGGGGTACGGGAGCAAGTTGGCTAACAACGCGAGCGGGCAGCTTGAATGGGAAGACTATTTCTTCCATTGTGTGTACCCTGAGGACCAGAGGGACTTGTCCATTTGGCCTAAAGATCCCCAAGATTACATGTGAGTCTTTTGTTGTATTTCTTGGTGATTTTAGCCCCTTAATTTTACATTGCTATGCAAACAATGCCTTGTGTCGTCAAACTTTTTGGTTTTGTATATTTCCTTGCTAACCTTTATCACTGGATCGATTCATTTTCAGCCCTGCAACTAGTGAGTACGCGAAGCAATTGAGAGACCTAGCCACCAAGATATTCTCAATACTTTCACTAGGCCTAGGACTGGAACAAGGAAGACTAGAAAAAGAAGTTGGTGGCCTAGAGGAGCACATCATTCAAATGAAGATCAACTACTACCCGAAATGTCCTCAACCAGAGCTCGCCCTAGGCGTAGAAGCTCACACGGACATAAGCGCCTTAACTTTCATCCTCCACAACATGGTGCCTGGCTTACAACTGTTTTATCAGGGCAAGTGGGTAACTGCAAAATGCGTTCCAAATTCCATTATCATGCATATTGGTGACACAATTGAGATATTGAGCAATGGTAAGTACAAAAGCATTCTTCACAGGGGACTAGTGAACAAAGAGAAGGTGAGGATTTCTTGGGCTGCTTTTTGTGAACCACCAAAGGAGAAGATTATCCTTAAGCCACTTCCGGAGACTGTTTCTGAAGCCGAGCCACCACTCTTCCCGCCTCGGACGTTTGCGCAACATCTTAAGCACAAGTTGTTTAGGAAGAATGAGGATGATGTGGTTCCGGATGAAAAACTATCTACTGATGAGTCCAAGTTCAATGATCCTGAAGAAACAAACGGCAAAACAAAGTGTAGCATGCCAAAGGGGCAATCTATCGCCATGCCAAAACAACAATAAACTTCGTCAAGGATCAAGCTATTGATGTTAAGTAGTGATTTTTTTTTCTTTAAAAAAAAAAAAGTATGAACAAATAATCACTTGTTGAAATTGAGAAGAACAATGTTTTTCGAACTTTGCTCCTGTGTGGATATCATAAATGATTTGGCTAGTAACTTGATACTTGTATATTTAGCTATATTGAATAATAGCATGACCATTAATTAATAGCATGTGCATGAGTCATGACCATATATTATCTCGCAGCTACCTATAATTTCATCCAAAAAACTTATTGTGATTAATTATCACAAAATAATCTCTTCATTATATCTACGACACCCATAATGAATAGTACTATCTTTCAATATTATTTGCACGAATGAATTCGTACTGAAGATATATATAGATTTTTTTTTTGAGAATAAAGATATATATAGAGTTCAAAACACACGTTATTAAATTTTGTATAAAATTGGTAGTCAAGTCATTATTAACATAAATTATGAGTGTTGGTTCCGATTATAAGTTTAGCTGCAACAAAGGTCAGTATGAAATATATATGACAACAGTACAGGAATAAAAAACTGTCAACACTTACTGAAACTTGATTACACAAACAAAAATAAAAACACAGGTTCGGATTTAATCCTGGACGAGTCAGTAGTGAGACCACTTCCCCTTAAGCTAAATTTGTCCGCCTCTAGTAAGCTTCAGGCCTTCCTCGGACAATTAGCTCCCAAGGTACAACGTCCAATCTCAGCAACCACTGGAAGCTCAGCAGCAGAAGCTCCGTCGAACTTTTGTGGTGAAGAACACTCGAATATCTAAAGTGCAGAAAGAAACTGAGGAGAGTAGGGGGAAGAAGAATTTCTGGTGCCTTTTTTTTGTCAAGTGAGGGAGTGGTATATATAGCTGTAGAAACGTAACAGCTCTGATCACCATTAGTAGCCAAATTGATGCTGCAACATTTAAGCTCAGAGTAATGCAGCATGTTAGTGGGGAGGTTACATCTTCATATTTAAGTGGAACAATCTGAAAAATCTCTGGAAGGCCAAAGTTGCGTTCCATGGAAAATTGTAGTAAAAAGATTAATATTCACCATATTTGCTTGGAATTTTCAATTCAAATGTTTCTCAGCGTGTAGGAGGTTTGCTATAACCACAACACACACTTGTGACCATGAGTAAACACAAGCATACCTTTATACTACTCTTTCCTTCCATATGTTTCCAATGTGGGACAATTGCAAAAAGCAAGTCTCAACTAGCTTACTTTAAGCCAATTTATCATTCACACCTAGAATTGGTTATCTCCCGTATCTTATACCGTTACGAAGCTTGCGCATCCCACTTCGCAAGAGCTAAAGAACACACAAAACCGAGTGGTGGAACTTAGATAATTAATTGCTCAAAGTTACCCACTTAACACATTATAACACATAACAATTTTGGCTTTCTCTTGGTTGCCTCGTGCAACCACACTTAGTTGCCTCTTGCAACCAATTCCCCAACAATCCCCCACATGAATGAGACAATTGGCTGGTAAATGCAAATGCAGCCTATCAATGCAAATTCGAGAGTTCTTCGAGAAAAACATTGCATCGGGAAAGGTGGTTGTTAGCCTTGAACCTTCCCTAGTGAAATACCATCGGATATACTTGCCAACAAGTGGACGCGATGCCTTGAACTTTTCGGCTTTAGTGTGTAACAAGACAATGATATACACACAACGATTTCCTCTACACCACATAGGTCCTTTCGTTGTCCGTTTTGCCCTGGACGCCTTGAAACTTTCACCGAACGCTTGAGATTTAGCCCCGACTATCATCTCATAGAAGCGGCCCTTCACGTTCGACATAGGTGATCTCTCATTAGAAGTATCTGTCATACCCACGTTATCAACTTAACGATAAGGATCATTAAAAGCTTTCGCTTATCCTCCACCGCATGTGTCTGGTCACTCTTTCATCATAGGAATAGGTAGGGAACTCTATTTCCCGAGTGCTTTGGTCGATCCCCCCACAATTCGGTTGTCCCTTTGAACCTGCAAATTGGGGTTTACAATTCAGGTAGGGTTGCCATCATGGGTGGTAATCATTTAATGGGATTTAACCCCATTCCCCTCGATGATTCCTCCACACGGTCTCTAGTAAGACCTTTAGTTAATGGGTCCGCAATATTATCTTTGGATCTTACAAACTCCAAAGCTATAACTCCCGTTTTTTAATAGTTTCTTCACGGATTTATGTCTCCTACGAATATGTGGAGACTTCCCATTATACACATTATTCCTTGCTCGTCCAATAGCAGACATATCATCAGCTTCAAACTAATTGGAGGCATAGGTTTTGTCCACATACGAGTGTCTTCCAAGAAACTCCGTAACCAATCGGCCTCTTCTGCTGCAAGATCCAACCCTATGAATTCAGATTCCATAGTTGATCGTGTAATGCAGGTTTGTTTGCAAGATTTCTAAGAAATCGCTGCTCCACCAATTGTGAAAATATACCCACTCGTGGATTTCACTGTCGAGGAACCCGTAATCCAATTCGCATCACAATACCCTTTAAGCACAGCTGGATATCTCGTAAAATGCAGCCCATAGTTAGCCGTGCCCCTTAGATATCTAAGGACTCTAACTACTGCTTTCCAATGTTCATGATTCGGGTTACTCGTATATCGGGCTAACTTATTCACTGAGTTAGCGATATCTGGTCTAGTACAGTCCATGAGGTACATTAGACTGCCTATAATCCTAAAATACTCAAGTTGCCCCACACTTTCTCCCCTATTCTTGCAGAGCTTTGACACCACCTCCATAGGAGTTCTGTCAATCTCATTACTGTCTTTGTCAAACTTCTCAAGAACTTTTTCAACATAATGACTTTGAGAAAGTGAGTATCCCACATCCGTTTTGGAAAATTTCATTCCAAGTATGACATCGGCTAGACCCATGTCCTTCATATCAAAATTTCGTGCCAACATTCTCTTAGTAGTTATGATGTTATCATTGTTGCCAATGATTATCATATCATCCACGTATAAGCACACTATGACATAGTCTTTGTCATCTCCCTTTACGTAGACACACTTGTCACATTGATTTATCCTAAACCCATTTGAAAGCATAACACTATCAAATTTCTCATGCCATTGTTTAGGAGCTTGTTTTAATCCATACAAAGATTTAACAAGTCTACACACTTGTTTTTCTTTCCCGGGAACCACATACCCTTCAGGTTGTTCCATGTAAATTTCTTCCTCAAATTCTCCATTGAGGAAAGCTGTTTTTACATCCATCTGATGAATCTCAAGATTAAACAATGCTGCAAAAACAATGACTAATCTAATGGATGTCTTTCTAGATACAGGAGCATACGTGTCAAAGTAGTCAACACCCTCTGTTTGCTTGTATCCCTTAACTACAAGTCTTGTTTTGTATTTATCCACGGAACCATCTGGTTTCATCTTCCTCTTGAAGATCCACTTATGACCTAGTGGTTTAGAACCAGGTGGAAGATCCACAAGTTCCCATGTATGATTCTGCAGAATCGAATTCATCTCACTATCAATCGCCTCTTTCCAAAGATCAGAATCTGCTGATGAGATAGCCTCTTTGTAGGAGATCGGATCCTTATCTACCAAGTAGGTTAGAAAATCCGGACCAAAAGTTTTTGTTGTCCTAGCCCTCTTGCTACGTCTAGGTTCTCCTACTTCTTTTTGAGGATTCGCCTCCCCCACATTAGTCGCTTCTTTATTGATCTTCGAGTCAATAATAGTAGACCGATCAATGTAGGGAAAAAACCCCTCAAAGAAAGAAGCATCTCTTGCTTCAATAATAGTATTACTATGCATCTCAGAATTATCTGATTTGTGAATCAGAAATCTATATGCACTACTATCTTGAGCATATCCTATAAACACGCAATCTACCGTTTTAGGTCCAATCCGAGTCCTTTTGGGAGGAGGAATAGGAACCTTTGCTAGACACCCCCACACTTTAAGAAATTTATAAGAAGGTGCATGACCTTTCCATAATTCATAAGGTGTTTTGTCTAGCTTTTTATGCGGTAGCCTGTTTAGGATGTAATTTGAGGAAAGCAAAGCTCCCCCCCACAAATTTTGGGGTTCCCCTGAACCAAGCAATAATGAATTCATCATCTCTTTGAGTGTCCTATTCTTCCTCTCAGCAATTCCGTTTTATTGAGGGGAGTAAGGAGCAGTTGTTTGATGAATGATTCCATTTTCAGCACATAACTGAGCAAATGGAGACTCATACTCTCCACCTCTATCGCTCCTCAACATTTTAATCTTCTTACCAAGTTGATTTTCAACTTCATTCTTATAATGCACAAACATGTCAATTGCTTCGTCTTTACTTCTCATTAAGTAAACATAGCAATATCTTGTGCAGTCATCGATAAAAGTGATGAAGTAACTTTTACCACCTCGCGATTGGACATACTTTAAGTCACAAACATCAGTATGTACCAAATCCAATGGCTCCGAGCTTCTCTCAATAGAACGGAAGGATGCTTTTGCTAACTTCGCTTCGACACAAGTCTCACACTTGTATTGTTTATCAATGTTAAATTTGGGTAGTAGGTCAAGTGATATTAATTTTTGTAAACTTTTACGATTCACATGACCTAGTCTACCATGCCATAAATTAAAAGAATTAGGCAAGTAAGCAAATTTAACATACTCATTAGCCTCTTGGGCAACATTCTTTCCATCTGAGCTAGTGGAAGCCTCAATTACATTTGCGCCATAAGGCTCAGTACCAGGAATTACAGTAGTAGCAACCATCTTAAACAAATTATCACAAAAGTAACCTTGTCCTATGTAGGAGCCATCCTTGGTAAGGATAAATTTGTCAGCCTCAAAGCACTGACGGAAACCTTTCTTGTTCAGCATAGATCCAGAGATCAGATTCTTGCGGATCTCAGGCACATGGAGTACTTCAGTCAGAGTCAGCTCCTTCCCAGATGTTAGCTTAAGGGCCACAGTACCCTTTCCAGCAACCTTTTCCACAGCAGAGTTTCCCATGTAGCACACCTCATTAGTTAGAGGTTGATAAGTCTTGAACATCCATTTGTTAGCACAAATGTGTCGAGTGGCCCCAGTGTCCACCCACCAATCCATGGAGTTTCCCCCAACAAAGTTCACTTCGGAAACAACAGCACTTATATGCATTTCCTCCGTTCCTTGGGTAAATGCCCAAACTACCGGCCTCAGCTACATTAGCTTGACCACCTCTTATGTTATTATTACCATTAGCATTACGGTTATTATTACCATTCCTATTGTTCCTTTGGTTTCTGTTGTTGTTATTGTTACGATTGTTACTACGACTGTTATTAGCACGATCGTTACAATCTTTAGCCTTGTGGCCTTGCCTACCACATACAAAGCAATCCCCAACCCACTTCTGGTTTGGAGCAGAAGTCTTGGGGTCATTACGCCTTCTCTTAGCTCCTCGAGAGCTTTCAGCCTCAACAACATTAGCCTTAGAAACATTAGCAAATGGCTTCTTGGCAGCCTTTCTCACATCACTTTCAATCCTCAGCTTTAGAATCAAGTCTTCAAGTGTCATTTCCTTCTTCTTATGTTTCAGGTAGTGCTTGAAATCATCCCAAGAAGGAGGAAGCTTCTCTATCATCAACGCGACTTGTAGAGGATCATTGATCGCCATGCCCTCAGCGGCCAAGTCATGATAGATCCTTTGAAGCTCTTCAGCTTGCTCAAGCACAGGCTTGGCATCCACCATCCTATAATCATGGAAACGTGCAACAACAAATTTCTTAGAGCCAGCATCTTCCACAGTATACTTCTTGAGTAGTGATTCCCAAAGTTCTTTTGCATTCTTTTTCTCATAAAAAATTTGATACAAGGAATCATCAAGACTCAGAAGTATAATGTGGCGACACATATAGTCGCTGGATTCCCACACTTTACACGTTTCCTTGGTATTAGGATCAGCCGGATCCACCTCAGGTTTGTCCTCATTGATAAACCGGACAAGTTAGGCGAAGGTAAAAAGCATTTTTTCTTTCCACAGTTTAAAATTATTTCCTCCCTT
Organism: Plantago major; assembly: GCA_026545765.1. Lineage (NCBI taxonomy): Eukaryota > Viridiplantae > Streptophyta > Magnoliopsida > Lamiales > Plantaginaceae > Plantago > Plantago major. Next base: position 48,653,966 of record CM048842.1, on the reverse strand, counting down.
AAACTTTTCCGGTTTATCAAACTGACCAAACTGGATAGGACGTGGTGGCATTTGGCCAGACTGGAAAGGCACTTGAATCACGGTCTCAGCACCGGTAGGAGGAACGTTTCCGGAACCATTGTTTCCGGGAGCAGTGTTGGTTGAGTTTCCATCAGTAGTCATTGTTACTACACAAAAACAGAGAAAGTTAGTAATCGGATAATAAAACAAAAAGGAAAAAATTTAGCTTAAGATTGTTGGTTCCGATTATAAGTTTAGCTGCAACAAAGGTCAGTATGAAATATATATGACAACAGTACAGGAATAAAAAACTGTCAACACTTACTGAAACTTGATTACACAAACAAAAATAAAAACACAGGTTCGGATTTAATCACGACGAGTCGAGTGAGACCACTTCCCCTTAAGCTAAATTTGTCCGCCTCTAGTAAGCTTCAGGCCTTCCTCGGACAATTAGCTCCCAAGGTACAACGTCCAATCTCAGCAACCACTGGAAGCTCAGCAGCAGAAGCTCCGTCGAACTTTTGTGGTGAAGAACACTCGAATATCTAAAGTGCAGAAAGAAACTGAGGAGAGTAGGGGGAAGAAGAATTTCTGGTGCCTTTTTTTTGTCAAGTGAGGGAGTGGTATATATAGCTGTAGAAACGTAACAGCTCTGATCACCATTAGTAGCCAAATTGATGCTGCAACATTTAAGCTCAGAGTAATGCAGCATGTTAGTGGGGAGGTTACATCTTCACATTTAAGTGGAACAATCTGGAAAATCTCTGGAAGGCCAAAAGTTGCGTTCCATGGAAAATTGTAGTAAAAAGATTAATATTCGACCATATTTGCTTGGAATTTTTCAGTTCAAATGTTTCTCCCCCCCCGGCGCGCGTAGGAGGTTTGCCATAACCACAACACACACTTGTGACCATGAGTAAACACAAGCATACCTTTATACTACTCTTTTTTTCCATATGTTTCCAATGTGGGACAATTGCAAAAAACAAGTCTCAACTAGCTTACTTTAAGCCAATTTATCATTCACACCTAGAATTGGTTATCTCCCGTATCTTATACCATTACGAAGCTTGCGCATCCCACTTCGCAACGAGCTAAAGAACACGCAAAACCGAGTGGTGGAACTTAGATAATTAATTGCTCAAAGTTACCCACTTAACACATTATAACACATAACAATTTTGGCTTTCTCTTGGTTGCCTCTTGCAACCAATTCCCCAACAATGAGAAAGTCTCTAATAAAATCAATTTTTATTTAATAAATTGTAAATCCGGTTAGATTGTCGCTTAAATAATCTAGTTTGTGGCTTGTGTGATGAAAGGGAAATTCAATCTTAATAAAAACAATTTCTCATACTTTATATATTTACTCGCACAATAAACTATTATATTAATGTAACTTGTAACAAACATACACAATAGAAAGTGTTGGGTATTTTATATACTTGAGGTTAGTGTATTGAAAATGGATAACTGGAACACAACACAGAAACATAACAACATTTATATTGTCGAGCATATGGTTGGCCCTCGGTCCTTAAGAAATTATTTGTCCCGTTCTGGTGCCTAGTCCGATAGCATATAGTCTCTCAAGATAGAACATAAGGTGATTTTGTAAGCTAGCACTTGGTACAAACTCGGGTGGACAACAAAAATATGGACAGATGAAGAACATCCAACACTCACCAAGTATCAAAATAGAAACTCTATTTTATACCCCTCCGTACCAGACCAAATATCTCAATTTGGACTTTTGCAGTCAACATTTTTCAACTTTGACTACGATTTAATCTTAAACCGTAAATGTCAAATGTTCGATTAAATTATATAATGAAACTTTATTTTTTGATGAACAAGCTTTAAGTCATGAAAAATGACAACGTATCATTTATCAGATTAGACCATGGTACTGATTTTGTCAATCAGTGCATAATGGAATTTTGTACCTGCAAAGGTATACAACGCCAACTTTCTTCAGTGAGAACACCACAACAAAATGGTGTTGCTGAAAGAAAGAACAAGACTCTAAAAGAGGCTGCAAGGACTATGCTTGCTGACACTGAAATAAGTGAAGTCTATTGGGTTGAAGGAGCTAGCACTACTTGCTACACTCAAAATAGATGTTTAATAAATAAATCCCATGGTAAAACTCCTTATGAGTTACTGGTTGGAAGACCCCCGGCCCTAATATCTCACATCTAAAAGTGTTTGGCTGCAAGTGTTTGTTCTTAACATTGGCAAAGAATACTTGAGAACATTTCAACCAAAGGCAGATGAAGGAATATTCCTAGCTAGGCTACTCTTCGAATAGCAAAGCCTATAGAATATACAACAGGGAACACAAAAGATTGAAGAATTTATTCATGTTTCTATGGAAATAAACAAGGAGGGCCTGCTAGAATAGATCTTTCAAAAAGATTCAAGAAGTTGATTATCCAATAACCCATTGAAGAAAATCATAAAGGAAATAAATCCACCATTGAATTAAAGGATGAGTCTAACGAAGAAAAGGCAACTATTGTGCCAAGTAAAAACCAGATGACTATAAAACATGATGAGAAATTTCGCACAAGAAACTTTGAAATGGAATCACCTGCTGAAAGTTCTCAGAGCCCTCAAGAAAGACAAGAGAGGTTGCAAGAGAAATTTCCTCAGCAAGAGAATCGACTTCTGAATTCTCAGATACTGATTAAGTATCCAATATCGAGAATATGGATGCCAAAATGCATTATACAGATATTGACCCCCAAGGTTTAAAACCAATCAAGAAATGGATAAGAGATCATCCTGCTATTGAAGTGATCGGATCTTATGACAAAGGAGTCAGAATTCAGGGAGGAGTTGTTAAAGAAGCATCCCTCTACTCTTGTTTCATCTCCAAAATTGAACCAAAAACCATTAAATAAGTTTTGGGAGACAATGACTGGATCTCAGCAATGCATGAGGAATTGGATCAATTTGAGAGAAACAAAGTCTGGAAACTTGTACCTTACACTGAAGGAATTACAGTGATAGGGACAAGATGGGTTTTCAGAAACAAGATGAATAAATCTGGTGAAATAACCAGAACAAAGCAAGACTGGTTGCTCAAGGTTTTCACTCAGACTGAATGACTAGATTTTGATGAGTCTTATGCTCCAGTAGCAAGATTGAATGCAATTAGATTATTTCTAGCCATTGTAGCACTCAAAGACTTCACAGTTTGCCAAATGGATGTCAAGAGTGCATTCTTAAATGGTGAACTTGTTGAATAAGTTTATGTGGAACAACCACCAGGTTTCAAGGTTCCATAATAAGGTAGACTTGTTTATAAACTTCAAAATGCTCTATATGGACTGAAACAGGCTCCAAGAGCATGGTATGAGACACTTTAGCCAAGTACCTATTGGGTAGTGGTTTTAAGAAAGGAGAAGTTGGCAAAACTCTCTTTACCTTGAATCATAATGGTAAACTCTTGTTAGTCCATTAAGTTGTGACTATAGAGTGTTCTTTCCTCTAAACAAGAAGAAGTCATGTTTCTCATAAATATCCTACTTAGTCCTTGGAATATAGGAACTTAAATGGAGTTTCTTTGTATACCAAAGTCGCAAAAATATTGTGATTAAAGTATACAGTGTCTTGACAAAGCTAACCACAAATCAACAATCAACAGTCGTGTTAAGGAGAAGGGAGGAACTATTGAAACTAAGGAAAACCCCTTGGAACAAGGTTAAGGCAGAAACACTTAAGTTTGGAAGTTAAAGAAAACCCCTTGGAGGAACCAGAGTATTTGGCAAGCAAAGTCAAAGAAAAAGGGTTCAATGTTACTAAGTTGCGAACTTAGGGTATTTAGCAAAGGATAGGATTTTAAAAGGAACTTCATTATTCTGACTTAGTGAATTCAAGTCCTTGTTAAGGGCAAATTGGATTAGTTGAAAGATTTCGCCACCTTCAGATACCACTATAAACAAGTGTTATTTACTTACTGCAATTTACTTTCAGCAACTTATATGTCTGTCTGTTTAAAGGAGAATTGCCACTGAAAGCACACATTCAGTCACTTAATTGTAAATGACTTTCACGCTCTGAAAATTAAGTACCAGCAGATACTTGTACCTACTGAGAAAATTTGTTTTAGACACAAAAAATTTAAAGTCTTTTTACTTAACTGTAAATGACTTTAACCTTGTTGTCTAAGGGACCAACATTTATAAAAATGCTCACGTTATATTCTGCTCCTTCCGTTCATGCTCCTGATATTGTTAATTTATTTATGCTCATATCTCGGTTTATTGCAGTGTGTGCTATATAAATAAGCCAAGAAACATCAACTTGCTATTTAACGTACACCTTTTACTTTCTTTCATCGGTTGTCTTTTTGTTGAAATCGGCTTTTAACATTGGGCGGGTACATCATCGATCTGTCCATCATCGTCGATCTGTCGATTTCAGATTATACAAACCTGTCCATCGTCTCAATTTTTTCAGGTGACACAGATCGTCCATCGTCTATACATTGACAGTATAATGGAGCTGTAAATATCCAGTTAAATTGAATATTGGACTTTAATATATACAGTTCGACTGTATTATCGTTCATTTAAAGTACAATAATCATATACTCCCTTCGTCTCGATTTCAACTTCCCGCATTCCATTTTGGAACGTCCCAATTTCAACTTCCCATCCCTTAAATGAAAAATCTCTCACCTACTTTATTCACTATCTATCATACTTTATTCACTATTTATCATACTTTATTCACATTATTTTCTACTTTATCACAATCTCTCATACTTTATTCACTTTTCTCTTAAAACTTGTGTCCGGGCCCACGGGGAGATGAACCCGGGACGTAGAAAGTATAAAACTTTATATTTAAACTATAAACATACAATTTGATTGTAAATTTAAACCATTCGTAAAGTTACAAAAACAAAAAATAAAATGTGAAAGGAACAAATCTGAAATTGAAAAATTAAAAATTAAAAAACACATTATAAGATTGTAAGGAAAAATAATATTAAAGATAATTTTTAGAATTAGGTCATTTTAGAGCAAATCATGAGCATAATAATACGTTCAAGGGGGTGTGTAAAGGTATGAGGTATTTTTTTGAATTGGTTTAGCTTGGGGCCTTGTCTTGATTTGTAACTTGGCCAATTGAATTTTTGACGATAATTTTTTTCTCATAACCAATAGAATAGTGATAATTTAAGGCCCAAAAAACATAAAGAAGATAAAGCCACGGCCCAAAATCAGCAACAAAATCAATTGATAGAGAAGAAACAAGAAAAAGAAACAAAGAGGCTGGAGAAATCGTGACGAACACTTGTATCATCGGAAATTTCTCGTCGGAGCCGGATTTTTGGTGAAGAAGTGTTGTAGGACAAGGAGATGTCCCTTGGATGGGTTGTCTATGGCATTAAATGTTTGTTGGGATGGAGAGAATACAGCTCCTACTCTTGGTTTTTCATAAAAGGAAAAAAAAGGGTAGATCTGGTGCAGAATGATCCAATTTTATTCGATGATTTTGGCAAAAGTCTTTGGTAGATAGAGAGCAGAAGGAAACAAAGATGGAGATGTGTGAGATAATTTGGGCATCATTGAAGGTGTGTAGTACCATAACCATTGATTCTCTGCATTTGTACTATGTCTGGTGTTCTAGCTTCAGCCTACTCTCCAAAATTCATTTCCAGTCAAATTCGTATTTGATATTAATTAACTAAGACTTAGTATGTGAACAAAATTTAAAAATCAAAAAGGTTTTCCCATTCCGTATTGTAAATGAACATTTGATTTGCCTTTGTGTAAGAATGGATACATGTAAGGTGTGAGCTAGACTTGGGAGGTTCTCAAGGCATGGCAGAAATTGTGTCATTGCTTGATTCATCAGTCAGTCAATGCGAAAGAGACGAAATTGATCTAGGTAAAACTGTTACGCCCAACTCATTCATGTATACTTCTAGTATCTAGAAACTTTAATGTTTTGCATCAGGTGTGAATTTGTTATCTTTAAGCTTTGGTTTTGTGATAATTTATTACTCTAGTCCTGTTTTGTTTTAAGCATTCTGTCATCTTTGTTGTGATGGTTTCCACTCCATTTTATCCTTTATTGTCATCTCATACTCAAGCTTTGGTACCAGCTACTTACTTCAGTGAACAAATACATGTTTCCTACATCAATATTTGCACCACATGCTTCATTTTGTTTGATGCTATTCGGGCAGTTTGATATTTCAGTCAGCATAGTGATCATTTTTTTGTAGTATCTGTCATGCATGATTGTTGATTGCGTAACTAGGCTCATTATATTCGTCTTTAAACAACTAATTTGTTTCCCAGGATATGATCAATTAATTTGATTTGAATTTGTAAAGTACTCCCTCTGGCCCCGATCTCAACTTCCTAGTTTCCTTTTTTGTTTTTCCCAATCTCAACTTTCTATACCCAGAATGGAAATTATTTCCTGCTTTATTTATTGTCTTTCTTACTCTATTCATTATCTCTCATACTTTTATTCATGTCACTTTTTTTTTTGGCATAGAGAACATGCTCCGATCTAGTTCATGATGGGATGAGATTTAGCCACCATATCCTCTATAATGTCTCCTCTTAGAAAATGAAGCTCATAGTGAATGATTGCAACTAAACCCAAAAGGAAGGAATATCCTCTAGCTTGAGATAGGCTCAACTACTCAACTACTAGTGAGTGATGTTTCCTTTTGGATTCACATGTATTAGCTAGAGGGAGGGGTTTAAATGTTCGATATCACTAACAAGTTGATATTGGGATAGTGGAGTAATATATAGAATTGGTACAAAGTGTACCTTACGGGCAGCAATTAAATTTGCTAAAATGACTTCCTTATACGTGAGCATGACAATTAGGGATCTCTTTGTAATTGGGTGATTAGATCTAGAGTGACTCTTATTATGCAGGCATATCGGACATTGATATCCTTTCAAAGTGGCTTTGTTAGTGCCACTATCATCACCTAGTACAATTCGACTTTGTACTGATTCATAGACGTTGATTTCATAGGCTCTAGATGTATACCGAAGGGAGCCATAAGGGTGATTCTTGGAGATTTAAGGAAAACGAGTCTAACTATATACTCCCTCCGTCTGACACTCAACTTCCCACTAAGCTAGGCACGAATTTTAGAAGAACTATATAAACAATTTGAATAATTAAAAAATGTAAGGTTGAATGAATAAAAGAAAAAAAGGAAAGTGAAAAGTTGAGATTGGGACGAAACGAAGGTAATATAATATATCTGGTGATGAAAGTAGACTCATGTGTAGTACAAATGTAGCCAAACACAAGACCTTGATAGAAATTTCTAAAACATATGTATTAAGATTCTTTTTATTCGACTTTGCTTGATGATAAGCAAAAAAAACATACTAGCCTTTTAGACTAATTTACAAAGAGATAGAACTATAGTTTAAAATGTTGACAAAGAGGTCCAAAAATTATTGAAATGTATCAAACAGGTTACCGAGATGAACTCAACATGAAAATTTGAAACAACTTAAAATTTTATAAACTTCTCTATGCTTAATATCTTTTTCGTTTTTATTTCCAAAACACTTTGAACGTTCTGACACATCTCATTTTGTCAGGAATGGAAACTGATATTCGAATCTATGGATAAAAATACTTGGGAGAGCTACTAGACAGTTTAAGATGGCCATTCCATATACTGATAACACACCTCTGGAAATAACTTCACCTGATGGTTAGATGAATAACCCTTAATATCCCAATTTTTAACATCACGTGCATCGACAGATATAGAATAGACAATTTGCAAGAATAGCCCCCACAACCGCCTAAAACGATCAACACTGCCCAGAAAGCCTTCCATCTCAATCGCTCCTAACGGCAATGGATCAGCGCAACGGATTTGTCGTGATGCCTATCATTATTATACTTCTGGCTCTCATAAAATTGTATCGTGACACCCTTTCACATAGCACATAATATTTGCACCTTATGTCTTTTTTTTTGCACATGATTAATTAAGTTCATACTGTACCGTAAAAGTAACCATGTCCAGAAATTATTGACCAATATTTTAAGTTCAACTCATACAAATTAATTTGAACGTACACAAAGCTCCTTTTTATTCTTATATTTAACTAAACTTATAAGTGACCATGCCTGAACCATGTTGTCAAGTGCGAGGTGTTTCCCTTTTCTTTTTGGGCAAGTCTCCAACCTTCACCGACCACCAATCTCCAGATCCACACCACCACAACACCACCCATCACAGCACCACCTCCATATTCGAACCACCCTCCTTCAACCTCCATATCCGAACCACCTCCTCCATCCATCATACATCAACGATCTGTCCATCATCGTCTATCTGTCGACTTCAGATTATACAAATCTGTCCATCGTCTCAATTTTTTCCGGTGACACAGATCGTCCATCGTCTATACATTGATTGTATAATGGAACTGTAAATATCCAGTTAAATTGAATATTGGACTTTAATATATACATTTCGACTGTATTATTGTTCATTTAAAATACAATAAACAAATACTCCCTCCGTCTCAATTTCAACTTCCTGCATTCCATTTCGGAACGTCCCAATTTCAACTCCCCATCCGTTAAATGAAAAATCTCTCACCTACTTTATTCACTATCTATCATACTTTATTCACTATTTATCATACTTTATTCACTTTATTTTTTACTTTATCACAATCTCTCATACTTTATTCACTTTTCTCTTAAAACTTGTGTGTCCTGGCCCGCGGGAAGATGAACCCGGGACGTAAAAAGTATAAAACTTTATATTTAAATTATAAATATACAATTCGACTGTAAATTTAAACCATCCGTAAAGTTCAAAAACAAAAAAAAATAAAATGTGAAAGGAACAAATCTGAAATTGAAAAATTAAAAATTAAAAAACACATTATAAGATTATAAGGGAAAATAATATTAAAGATAATTTTTAGAATTAGGTCATTTTAGAACAAATCAGGAGCATAATAATACATTCAAGGGGGTGTGTAAAGGTATGAGGTATTTTTTTGAATTGGTTTAGCTTGGGGCCTAGTCTTGATTTGTAACATGGCCAATTGAATCTTTGACGGCAATTTATTTCTCATAACTCAATAGAATAGTGATAATTTAAGGCCCAAAAACATAAAGAAGATAAAGCCATGGCCCAAAATCAGCAACAAAATCAATTGATAGAGAAGAAACAAGAAAAAGAAACGAAGAGGCTGGAGAAATCGTGACGAACACTTGTATCATCGGAAATCTCTCGTTGGAGCCCGATTTTTGGTGAGGAAGTGTTGAAGGACAAGGAGATGTCCCTTGGCTGGGTTGTCTATGGCGTTAAATGTTTGTTGGGATGGAGAGAATACAGCTCCAACTCTTGGTTTTTCATTAAAAAAAAAAGAAAAAAAAAAGGGTAAATCTGGGCAGAATGGTCCGATTTGATTCGATGATTTTGGCAAAAGTCTTTGGTAGATAGAGAGCAGAAGGAAATGAAGATGGAGATGAGTGAGATAATTTGGGCATAATTGAAGGTGGGTAGTACCATAACCATTGACTCTCTGCATTTGTACTGTGTCTAGTGTTCTAGCTTCAGCCTACTCTCCAAAATTCATTTGTTCCCGTCCAATTTGTATCTGATATTAATTGACTAAGATGTAGTATGTGAACAAAATTTAAAAATCAAAAAGGTTTTTCCATTCCGTATTGTAAATGAACATTTGATTTGCCTTTGTGTAGGGATGGATACATGTTAGGTTTGAGCTAGACTTGGAAGGTTCTCAAGGCATGGCAGAACTTGTGTCACTGCTTGATTCATCAGTCACTCAATGCGAAAGAGACGAAATTGATCCAGGTAAAACTGTTACGCCCAACTCATTCACGTATACTTCCACTTTCTAGAAACTTCAATGTTTTGCATCAGGTGTGAATTTGTCATCTTTAAGCTTTGGTTTTGTGATAATTTATTACTCTACTCCTGTTTTGCTTTAACATTCTGTCATCTTTATAGTGATGGTTTCCACTCCATTTTATCCTTTACTGTCATCTCATACTCAAGCTTTGGTACCAGCTACTTACTTCAGTGAACAAATACATGTTTCCTACATCAATATTTGCACCTCTTGCTTCATTTTCTTTGATGCTATTTTGGTAGTTTGATATTTCAGTCAGCATAGTTATCATTTTTTTGTAGTATCTTTCATGCATGACTGTTGATTGCGTAACTAGGCTCATTATATTCGTCTTTAAACAACTAATTTGTTTCTCAGGATATGATCAATTTGATTTGAATTTGTAAAGTACTCCCTCTGGTCCCGATCTCAACTTCCTGGTTTCCTTTTTCGATTTTCCCAATCTCAACTTTCGATACCCAGAATGGAAATTATTTCCTACTTTATTTATTGTCTTTCTTACTCTATTCATTATCTCTCATACTTTTATTCATGTCACTTTTATTTTTAGCAAAGAGAACATGCTTCGATCTAGTTCATGATGGGATGAGATTTAGCCACCATATCCTCTATTATGTCTCCTCTTAGAAAATGAAGCTCATAGTGAATGATTGCAACTAAACCCAAAAGGAAGGAATATCCTCTAGCTTGAGATAGGCTCAACTACTAGTGAGTGATGTTTCCTTTTGGATTCACATGTATTAGCTACAGGGAGGGGTTTAAATGTTCGATATTACTAACAAGTTGATATTGGGATAGTGGAGTAATATGTAGAATTGGTACAAAGTGTACCTTACGGGAAGCAATTAAATTGGCTAAAATGACTTTCTCATACGAGAGCATGACAATTAGGGATCACTTTGTAATTGGGTGATTAGTGACTCTTATTATGCAGGCATATTGGACATTGATATCCTTTCAAAGTGGCTTTGTTAGTGCCACTATCATCACCTAGTATAATTCGACTTTGAATTGGTTCATAGACGTTGATTTCACACCTTCTATATGTATACCGAAGGGAGCCATAAGGGTGATTCTTGGAGATTTAAGGAAAACGAGTCTAACTATATACTTCCTCCGCCTGACACTCAACTTCCCACTAAGCTAGGCACGAATTTTAGAAGAACTATATAAACAATTTGAATAATTAAAAAATGTAAGGTTGAAGGAATAAAAGAAAAAAAGAAAAGTGAAAAGTTGAGATTGGGACAAAACGAAGGTAATATAATATATCTGGTGATGAAAGTAGACTCATGTGTAGTACAAATGTAGCCAAACACAAGACCATGACATAAATTTCTAAAACATATGTATTAAGATTCTTTTTATTCGACTTTGCTTGATGATAAGCAAAAAAATATACTAGCCTTTTAGACTAATTTACAAAGAGATAGAACTATAGTTTAAAATGTTGACAAAGAGGTCCAAAAATTATTGAAATGTATCAAACAGGTTACCGAGATGAACTCAAGGTGAAAATTTGAAACAACTTAAAATTTTATCAACTTCTCTATGCTTAGTTATATTTTATACTACAATTCATTTCAGTTCAATTCAATTAAATAAATTTCAGTTTAAAAGAATAAACCCTAAACCCTTCATAACCCCCTCCAATTTTTAACATCACGTGAATCGACAGATATAGCATATAGACAATTTGCAAGAATAGCCCCCACAAGCGCCTAAAACGATCAACACTGCCCAGAAAGCCTTCCATCTCAATCGGCAATGGATCAGCGCAACGGATTTGTGGTAATTTATAGAGAAGTCACATCCATCTTGTGAAACCCTAGCCTTTGCCCTACTCCTCTGCCGCTGCCCATTCGTCGGCTCCTCTAGATCTGCAGCATCCCTTATGTCCGGTGGCGTCGCCACCACCTCCCTCGACGCATAGCGCTCCTAGCAGTGTTGTTGATCACGCCGCGTAACCATGTGCCCACTATGTAGCGGGAACATTAGTATAGCTGGCTGCCACGCCCGCTGTCGTGGGAAAGCGTTCCGATATCGCGCCGGTACGCGTTTCAGTGAATTTTTTTTGTGGGTTTTATAGAATGCTTTCCTTAGACTGTGCTTGCTCTAGACTATTTATAAGTAATATTATGAGACTATGAGTAATATATGACTTACCAAGTACTTATATGATCATTCTATAAAATTTGCATTTTTTTTTACTTCACTATTTGGCCGCAACTGCGATCCCGGTTTTTTTGGGCCTGGCGCGACGATACGCGATTCACAACACTGCTCGTACCCTCCTTTTGCGAAACTGGTTAAGCCTGTTGCTGAGCTTTGTCTGATCACTATAAGAATGCTGAGAAGAGAATAATGGCAATTTTTGCAGTTTAGCTAGTGTTGAATATGTTGATTGTATAAGAAGGGCTTCTGTAGATTCCTAAATGAAGTGCAAATTTGCTGGACGCCATGGATTTCTTCTTAACGGGTGTCCATTGAATAATTATATTTCGAAATTAGTTGGGGTCCTTTAGTCTTCCAAAATTGAGCAGGAAAGGATCAACTTATTTTCTGGAAGGTTTGTGAATGTAGGAGACTGTGAGAAAATTGGAGCCATTGTTTTATTGATCTCTACAGTTTGATCCCGATGATGGTCACGTGCTTGGGAGCATTTTTTTTCATTTTACCAAAGTATATGAGCCTATACTATAATTTGCAAAAGTTTCCCTGCCCAGGCAAAATTGGATCTATTGGTAAGCAAGTACATGGATTGGTAAATGAAAAGGTATGGGTAGTGTTTTTTACTTTTTTTGGTAAAAAGTCCTGGTATTTTTTGATTGTCACGTAAAAAAACCCAAAAATATTTACCCATGATATGTAATATCTAACCTAACTATAGATAGGGGTGTCATTTTGGGCTTTTGTGAACTATAGTTTTTATGTTGTAGGCTTACACCCATTACTTACTACCCACTATATTACACCTATGACCCATTTATAATTGGTGGTGGGTGTTAAATGTTTTGGGGAAACCTAATTAAATATTTACAATTCATTTGAAGTTAGAAAGTCAAAATAATTATTACCTATTCGAAACTTTTTTTAATCTTTTATATTTGTTGATTTCGAAGTATAAAATTACGAATTTACTATAAAAGTGCTAATAATCCAAATTTAATAATACATTTGTACTAAAAAAGTTGAAATTATAAATTTTTGCCAAAAAAGCAAGATTCATACAATAATCACTAAAGCCTCCCATTTCGTCAAAAAATCACTACAAAAATCACAAAACGGCTCAGCAGAAGTTTATTGAAATTCTGGAGAACGTCTTTCATCGTGCCTGGGTCTCACTCTTGTACTCCATCCTACCATGTATGTATCGTATCGTTAGTAAACTAATTCTACACTAATGATGAATTTTTTTTTTAATTTTTTTATATATGTTCGAGTTTCTGGTTATTAGATCCTTTGTTATATCACTCACGTATGTACACTAAAACTGTTTTGTGTTTCAATTACCTTCTTTGATTGACTAGATATAGAAGGCATCAGAAAACTCTAGTTCCAAAATTGATATCATTATTAATTTGTGATGATTCTTTCAAAAAGAATTTGATGCAGTCAAAATGATTTGAATGGATTGTAATTTGGGAACTCGGTCCATTTTTTCAATTGGGAATGTGATATTGGGGTTTTGTATTTAGTTAACTGGTGCGACTACAAATCTGGCGATCACTCAAGTCCTGCCGTTCAATAGTTTATGTGCTGATGTTATGTATGTTTGGTTCTGTTCTTCACAGCGTTTTTGTTTTTTGGATAAAATATTAGTTACCTATTCAACTAATAGTATATACCTATTAAATTTTAGGGTAGTAATAGGTAAGACCCAGTTAGGCCCATTTATTAGTTGATAAGTATAGATAGTTTTCATCTAGTTGGGTATGGAATCTATGGATAGTTAAATCAGTTTTCACCCATTTTGACAGCCCTAGCTATAGAGTATAGATATCAAATAGAATCTGCAGGTAAATCTTCATATGCAATAGAAACCTTCTGTGATGTGTTGGGTAGATAATTCATCACCAGATGTATACATGTCAATGTTAGATCTATTCTCCTATAAGTTTAACTCCATCAATAATAATTAAGGCTCCCTTGGGCCTTCCTTTCATGATTGAATTGTTGGCTAATTAAATGTACTCCTTTGACCTAGGCCAAATGTCACATTTGACTTTTGATTTTTTGAGGTTGTCTTTGTCCCGGAATTATTCTTAAAAAATACAGATAAAATATTAATAAAATTATATTATGAAAGTACATTTCGTAAACCTTCTTAATATTACTTTATTAAATATTCAAAAGTTGAATGTGCCATCTAGTCTGGGGCGGAGAGAGTACTACAGTTCATTTGGAATATATAGATAAAAGCTTTCTGTAGGTTTTTTCCTAATATTATAATAGTCACAGCTTGTAAGAATATACATTAGACAGCGTGATATACTAATATTTGTCACTAATATTTGTGATGTAATGCAATTGGGACATGATATTACTCTGTTGGAAGTTAATTCTCCCGTGATGGGTCAATTGTCATGTGATGCATTTTTGGATGTGGATAAATACTTGTGGTAATTGTTTCCAACCTGGTCAGTGTCAGTAAGGTTTCAAGTAACATGTGGTGATGCATATTAGAATATAGATAATAGTGATGATCATGGTCCTTCATGTTTGAAATTGATCATTTTTTTACAATAGTTTGCTGTAACATTGAATGACTTACTAATGACATCTCTTGATGGCAGCAATTCCAAGTGGTAGATCTGCCGAGGAAGCCTGTCGCTCAGGAGCAGAAGACAAGTTCAATCTTGTGACCGGTTGGAAACAACACGTGAAATGAAGAATGCATCAAATAATACAAGATATTTCATCATCAAGAGCTTGAATCATCAGAATATCCAGTTATCAGTAAAGAATGGAATTTGGGCGACCCAAGTTATGAATGAGCCTATTCTTCAAGAAGCCTTTCAAGTAACATCTCTATTTTTGTTTATCATGCAATAAGATTCTTAGCAATATTATGGGGGATCATGTATTTTATAAGTGTGTATTCTTAGAGAACTATATTTGACTTCTTTAGTGTTATATTGATTTTACCTTGTTAAGAAGGCTTTTTTACAAGACATAAGAACATAAATGATACAACTTAAGTTATTATGCAGAATTCTGGCAAGGTAATTCTTATATTTAGTGTCAACACGAGTGGTTTCTTCCAAGGATATGCTCAAATGTTGTCTTCGGTTGGATGGAGAAAGGATCACATTTGGAGTCAAGGAAGTGGCAAGAATAATCCCTGGGGACGTAGTTTCAAAGTGAAATGGCTACGCCTATGTGACTTGCCCTTTCTGAAGACTCTCCATCTTAAAAATCCTTGGAATGACTTCAGACCTGTAAAAATTAGCAGGGATTGTCAGGTATTGCTACCTAGCTTGTGTAGAATCTATCAACATGGTCTCCAATAATAACTATACTAAGACAAAGTCACTTATTCCTCAGGAGTTGCCACAGGATATTGGTGAAGCTCTCTGTGAACTTCTTGATGGTGGAGAGGGTATAGATGTTAATGTGAACAGGTATGTGCTTAGTTGATAATAGAGGAATATATTGCTACATTCTGTAATTTGTTGATGCATACTTTTATTGTATTATTCTCTTTCTGAAGAATATCTTTAATGAAGGGATGACGTATCTGGGAATAATTTTCCTAAGAGAGGACCTTACATTGAGCCACACCGTTCCATCAAAGATAGAGATTTCTATGTACCTTCTGATCACATGGGACATCTCATGTATCCATCTTTACTATATCAACATCAGATTGGAGCAAGCCCATTTAATTTTCCATACCAGAGAACTAGTGCCATAAATAACTCCTCAATTTTTCCTGCAACATCAAAAGTGAAACAATCTAAATCCAGTCGAGTAGATGGAAGGCCAGCCAAGAGGATGAAGTACTCTTCTCATGTTGATAGTTGGGGTTTGTCAGCAGAAGGGAGCTCCCTTGCTGCCACATTCACTGAGGATGATATATTGGATATGGTTGGTGCCTCATCTTAAGCTTTACTCATGAAATAACTCCTAGGTTTACATAACTGTTATCATTGAATTTGATGCTCTTTATAGCTTTGACACTACATAACAAATTTTTTGACTGTTGAATGAAATTGTGGGTAATGGGTATAGTTTATGGCAATTAAATTTGATGCCCTTTATGCAATTAAATTGTGGGTTTAGTTTCATTACCTCATTTGTCTATAGCATCTTCCTCTCTTATTGTTACTATAACACTTGCCCATCGAATCAGCTCTTGCTCTGCCTGTGACTTCTGGTTTTCAAGAAGTTCATTGCTGCTTCTGTCTTTTTGTTTTATTTTAATTTTATTAGACAGCTAGACATGATATTTGAGTAGTTCAATGACCCATAATGCATGTTGTCCTTGAAAAGATCAGTTAACCTCCTTCGCCTGGCGTATGGACTATTTTGCCATTCATCAACTAAACGGAAACCTATAAGCAAAGAAATTGATCTCCAAACTGACATTTGTCTCCCTACGTAACGTAAGTAATACAAATGCAGATGCATTACTCCCTTACTGCAAGGAGAATGGAAAATCGGATTTTCATGGACCATTTACCGTATTAGTTTCATACTGTGCTTTTTTTTCTTTACTTAGATTTGTTCAAGTAATCTTGAGGATAACTAATAAATTAACCTATCATTGAGGTGTCAAGGTGCAACTATATAGTACAGTACATATCAGTAAGAAATACTTCATAGTATATTTTCTTATTCCTGTTATTGTTGAAACTAGAGGTTGAGTTCAGTAAGCGTATTCAAATTATTTGTTTCTGAATAAGTTTTACTTGAGGAAAATGCCAACCTGTAGCCGTTTATATATCCGTAACTGTAGAAAATTCTTCTGAAGATAATTTTATCATTCCTGTTACTTCTGAAACTAGAACTTGAGTTCATTTAAAAGTATGGGACCATGAAGCCATTGTGCTGATTGACTAAAATTTATAAAGGCTGCTAACCTTTTTGGAGAAAATGAATAACTATCTTCTGGTTATTGTGAATACATATAATCTGTAATTACAGGATTTCCCTATGTTATAATGCATACTCTACTATGCCTCTGTTAAAATAAGATCATGCGTACTTCACTGAAAAGGAGCGAAAACTGATAAGGTACCAACTACCTAAATAATGAAACAAGCTGAGGATTTTAGTTGAGGTAGTCATGCTGTCATGCATAGGGTTATTGCCTCGGATATCATGTTTATGCTAGAAAATATAATGTCAGTGTAAAAAAAATAGTCGGTGTCACAGACCTCAAGAGTTCCTGCTTATTACGTCTGCCTGCAGAATGCTTAACCTCCTAATTTTGTGACATGGTGGAACAGTTAGATAGCACTGCCTGGCCGTTGAGCTTTTCAGTGTCATATTACATCCATATATGGAATTCACATCAAGTCTTCCATTTCTTTTTGTGGAAAAGTTCTTTTGACAGTTTTTAAGTGAAATTTCTATGAATATTTATCTTGCTAAAAAAGTATATTTTTTATTTTTGATGATTGGTGCATTTACGTCATTTATGCAGACATATGAAGAGTATCTAGAAGCACATGCTCAATGCAGCAGAAGATTAGATCTCTCTGTAAGTATTTTTTTTGTGCTACTATTAGAAAAGCTAAAATGCCTTAAAATGTTTCCCTGCCCTAGTTATGAAGTTATTCTTTAGTTTTATAGTGACATTTTAGGGCGCCCCTGGTTGGAATTACAACAGTTTTCTTTTTGTTCCCGGGATCAATCTTGTTACATAGTTAGATTTTGAGTTTTAGTTTCATTGCTTATGTACCTGCACATTGGCTTTTCGATTGATTGAGTACTGCGAGTTTAAAGGTCGGAAATTTGCGGTCAAGAATTTTTTCAGGATAACGGCTGCGAGGATTTCTTTTCTGTTGCTACTTGACGATGCTAATTATTGGAAGTATTTGAGTGTTTTCTTTTTATCAAGGTTCAGTTATGGCATGGCAAACAGACTTATGGAATGAAGATTTATACTTAAGTATATATTTTCTTATGTGATGTATATGTATTGGTCTTAAACAAATTTTTTCTAGCTTGTAGTCTGTTCAAGTGGTTAATCATATTATCAAACAAAGATCTACTTACTGATTATATACTTGTGAATGCGACATGTATATTTAATTTGAGAAGTTTTAAATTATGCTTGTACAGGCTTCCAGACGATCCATGAGCCTGCAGAGGTCATCCTCTAGTAAAGATCGTCCTGATGACTCATAAGTGTATATATATTACCACCACAAAGTGCATTAATTCATGAATGAGCAGAACTGCAGAACTTTAACTTGATTATGTTATTGTTTTCAGGCATTCAGCCAGCAGTACAAAGAAGAGGAGAGGCATCACCAATCGCTAGAATGATAACTTTCAGCATCCCAGAAGAATAGGCTCATATCGACTTTAATTTTAAGCTGTACTTGAGTTGTTGTATCACATGCTCGCAAAGCGGCCTTTATCTGAATGTATCATTAGTTCATTACTACTTCCGTTTTGAGCCCTGTGACTCGGTATTGTTGTATCAATAATTGAACCTGTACTTGATGATTTACCCACCTGAGTCTACTCCGTATGGGGTATAATGGATTTGTACAATAATAAGTTTTATGGTCTTCTCATACAATATAGTTCACTTCACCTTGAACAAGTTTGCTTTTGTATAGTTAACATGGAATATGTGTGTTAGCATGTCTGGAAGTATTGGCTGAGGTGCTCAGCCTGTATGTGATGTGCTTGTAGTCTGGGAAATGGAGTCTTTTTTATTACTTTCTGCATATTTGCCGGAAGCTTACTTTGTGTCAATGAAGATGACACCAAGCTTGCAAGCTGCTGTAGTAGTAGTATTATCTATTTTCACAACCATTCTTTACTATTTGCTTATGCACCTTACTTCAAATGTTCCATGTCATATTTAATGTAACTCTGTATATATAGATTTGAACCAATTCAATCTAACTGCCAGATCTTTGCCTGCAACCTTAATATTCTGGTGTTTATTGTAACTTTCTAGTTTTCATTGTGGGTTTATATTGAAGTTTGTGATCCTGTGCTGATTTATGATGTTTACTGAGAATGAAAAATTTTGTGATCTCAAAACTAATTTGAATTAATTTTCATTTTCGAAACAATAAGCTTGGAAATAGTTTTTTTTTTTTTTTTTTTTGATCTTCTATTGGTTGTAAAACACATCCATCTATCGAGTAGGGGCGAGGCTAGGCAAAATCCTAGCCGTCCCGTTGGGTGATTTTTTTTTATGAATTAGATTATCTTTTTCGACGTGTAGCACGGTTTATCTATATGATAATGTTTGAAAAATACAACAAAAAAAGCTGTAAAAATATTTTTAGAGTGATTTTTCCTTTTGAGTAAGTTTTCTAAGAAACACCCTCTATATAGAAATATAGAAATGGTTTGCGCTCATTGAGTCGTGACCATGCCTTAAATTACTTGTCACTTGTCTCTTCGTAGGCATAGAGTGGAGGGGTATGGTTAGTAGTGCTCAATGTTTCGTATTCTATGACCATCTCTTAAATTACTTGCCTCTTGTTTTCTTAAATGTATTGGGTGTAGGGGTGTGTCTAGTCGGGACGAGCTCGGTGTCTATGACCACGCTTTAAATTGCTTGCCACTTGCATTTAATATGCATAGGGTGTAGGAGCTTGGCAATTTGTTAGACATGTGTTAAAGGAATTGACGGAGTTCGGTGTCTATGACCACGCTTTAAATTGCTTGCCACTTGCATTTTATATGCATAGGGTGTAGGAGCGTGGCAATTTGTTAGACATGTGTTAAAGGATTTGACGGATTATTTTGGAAGTGGTGTAGGAAATAATTGAGGAACAAGCTATGGTGCCAAGAAGTGTTTGGTGTTGACATTTTAAAGGAATTCAGTGTTTGGTGTTGACATTTTCGGTAGTGACAAGAAAGGTTATGAGTGTTGATTTGAGAAATTATTGTACTCCATCGGTTTTGATAAGCTTTTAGAAGCTATTGATATATTTTTTAGTCCCCATGGGAATAGAATGGTGGTTTGGATTATTTTTAAGCACGATGTTTGTGCTGGATCTGTATTATATCGAGCATCTCTTATGCTCGTGTGAACATTTCGAGTTTTATAATAATATTTTTACCGATTCAAAAAAAAAAAAAAAAAGATAGAGACATAGAAACAAAGTTTATATATATTACATATTGACCACAAACAAAAACTACTTCCTAAATACTACCCAACCAAGGGCCAACTACTAGATTGAGAAAATGGATCCATATATAAACGTTATAACCCGGAAAAACACACAAGCTGCCGTCATAAATGTTCAAAACAGCTCATACGAAAATTCTCTCTCTAAAAACTCTCCACCAAAACAGTTCCGATCAAGCCGGTTTCTGATCGGAAATCGCTCCGAAAACTGTCAACTGAGAAGATCTAAGCTAGAAACCTTCATTTGGAGCTGGAACAAAGGTAAGATCTGATTTCGAACATTTGTTTTGAGATTTCTGATTGTTTTTCATCGTTCTTCATGTTACGTTGATGAGCTATTTTTCATCATGTTTACGTCGATTTTAATTGAAATTTTTTATCGTTATTGTTCATAGATGCTTAATCGGACTTCTGCAACTACATACATTGATGATCCTACAGTGATTCAAACCACAAGTCCATGTTCTCTTCCAATACTGCTATGATTTCAGCCTTTTTGTTCTGTAAAAATTATACTACGAACTCAATGTAAAGTTGTTACAAACATAATATAATCACTATGTTCTAACTATGATCTGTAATATAATCACTATGTTCTCTGTCACTACTGCTATGATCTCTATTATTATCACTATGTTCTCTGCCTCTAGTATTATGATCTCTATCATAATTGTTATGTTCTCTGCATCTAATGCTATGATCTCTATTATAATTTCTATGTTCTCTGCCACTAATGCTATGATCTGTATTTTTTATTGCTATGTTCTCTGCCTCTAGTATTATGATCTCTATCATAATTGCTATGTTGTCTGCATCTAATGCTATGATCTCTGTTATAATTTCTATGTTCTCTGCCACTAATGCTATGATTTGTATTTGTCATTGCTATGTTCTCTGCCTCTAGTATTATGATCTCTATCATAATTTCTATATTCTCTGCATCTAATGCTATGATCTCTGTTATAAGAGAGTGTTTGAGGGAGGATTCAACACTCCCACCACCCACCACTGATGAGGGCTGCAGACATTGTAGCTCGTCTAGAGCTGATTGAACTTCGCCACCCTCAACGTCTGATGTGGGCTTCTCAGTTGAGAAACCAGCTTGTCAACCTCCATTCAATGGGAGGTGGTAGGGGTGGTTCTTTTGAGAACCTCTACATGACTGAAGCTATCAAGTTTGTGGAGGGAATGCAGCGGTTGTAATCTCATACTTTCCTGTTTTCAATCTATGTAATAATTCAACATTCAGTAGAATGCTTTTATCAATAAAAGATTATGTTTTTCTTAATCACTGTGTTTGTGTTCTTTTTATTTATATTGAGTTCATATGGTATAATACTGAAATCATACAAGATAACAATGAGATCATAGCTTCTTATGTTGAGATCATAATTCGGAACAAAAGTATCACAACAGACATAACACTGAGAACATAATGTATAATAATGATATCATATAGAATAACAATGAGATCCTAGTTCTGAACAAAAGTATCACTGCAGATATAACACTGAGATCATGGCGTATAATAATGAGATCATAGTGTATAACACTGAGATCATAGGTACTGATATTGAGATCATAATCCATAAAACTGAAGAAAGAGAATAATTCTCCTTAGCAGGATTTGTAGCCCTCATCAGTGGTGGGAGTACATAATCCTCCTTAGCAGGATTTGCTATGTCTTTACTACCCTTCACAGCCACCCCAACAAGCTGTGACTTCCCCCTCCTACCGGGCTTCACCTTAAGTCGCTCATCATCAGGCTTGAAAATATTATTCTTGTTGCCCCTAGTCTTCTTAACATTCTTTACATCAGGCACTAATGAAAGAAGAGAAAGGGAAAAGAGACATAAGATATAAAGAACAAAAAACTACTCTGTTCAACAAAAACTATGTTCTCAAAGAATACAAGGTATGATTACAACATAAACAACTATGTTCTCAAGCAAAAAATAAATCTATGATCTCAACATACACAACTATGTTCTCAACCAAAGACACTATGTTCTCAAGAAAACAGTCTATGATCTCAACATAAACAACTATGTTCTCAAGCAAAACATCCTATGATCTCAACATAAACTACTATGTTCTCAACCAAAAAAACTATGATCTCAACAAAAACAAAGTTAACATCTCAATATAAAACATCTATGATCTCAACAGAACAATGACAACTATGTTCTCAAAAGCATAGATACTAACTATGTTTCACAGAACACAACAAGCAAAAAAAAAAAAAAAAAACCACTAAGTTCTCAACCAAACCAACTATGCATAAATAAAATGCATATATGCTAAGTGGTAGAGAATATGGATTACATTGCAAAAAAAAAAAAAAAAAAAGATGTTCATATACGTAAACATAGTGGATATTGCTAAGCATAGAGTATATTGGTGAGAAGATAGTGCATATACGTAAGATCATAGGAAAATACAGTAAAGAACAAAACTCAAGGTAATATTCTAAAAAACAGAGCATAAAATGACTGTCAGGTTATGAATGAAAACATAGGACATATTCTAGAGAACATGGACAATATGGTTGAGAACATAGCCATATACGAAAGAATTTAAAAACGTTGTATACCTTATTTTTTCATATCTAAGTTAATGATTGAGGTCGGAGTTTGAATGAAAACATTGCTCAATTCATATGCAAGCATTATTACGCCTCATACTACAAAAAAAAAATTGCGAAAAAAAAACACTCGAACAAAACCCTAGAACACAAAAATCTGAAAAATAAACGAAATCACACAATGATAACTATAACAAAACACTTACAAACAAGTTTCTATGATTTGAGCAGAGAGCGGAAGATCTCACTCTAAAGAGCAGTTGCATAAGAGAAAATGGGAGAGAACAGTAGTGACAGGTGAAGAAACTGTCTAAAAAGGAAGAAAGAAAAGAGCCTTATAAACCTGACCCGTGATGAAAGTGGTACTAACCCGGATCCGCAAGAGGATCCGCAAAAATAGGTTAAAAACACATATGTAAGTAAATTGCAAAACAGTCGCGTTTCTAGATAAATTAACTAAAGACCGTTTCTTATGAGACTTTGTGTTTTATATAAACACAAATAAGTCATTTATTTTTCTAGGGGTTTATTATATAAACATGTCACTTTAGATGGTGTATTAACATATAATGCTAGCTTTATGAAACTCTTAAAAAAAGTCAAATCTATTTTTGGTGCCTTAAAATTTAATTAAGTGGACTTCAAATTCTAATTACATTGATTTTAATAAACATATTTGACATACATTAGTGTTAATTAATGGTGAATTTATAGAGTACCCCTTTTAGATGTTCTAATTGCACCTGGGTACCAGTTAGATCAACAATAAGATTCAAGTCATGTTCGATATAAATCAATTACATTTAAGTGCACAAATTTGATTTTTGCCGAATCAAAACAGGAAAAAAGCCTTTTTATCCCTGCTTAACTATCAACTTTTAGTTATAGCAAAACAACCTTAACTTATTGATGACATGTGGATTCTTACATATAATTTATATTTAAGCCTTTTATTAATTAACTTGTATTTTAAAATACCTTAATTAGGGGTTGTATGTAAATGTCCAGGAGGGTCACATTTTGATTTTTAAACATTTTGGAGGTTGCATTTCAATTTTCACCTGTCAAACATATATAGTGTATGAAAACTTGAAAAGGTTCAAGGACAATTTACAATTTCTAGAACTTCATACTTGTTTTTAAGCGTGGATGGCATTTCTGTAAATAGTAATAACTTCTAAATTACAGTACAAGTCCCTAAGGATCATCTAATTCTTAAAGGATAGTCCTTTCGCTTTTCAAAAACCTCAATTAAGTCCCTGTAAAATCCCAAAACTTTCTAACACTTTGTAAAATTTCAAAATAACATAATCATTCTTGCACGATTAGGAGGCATGGAGAGAGATTAGTCCAATCATGATGATTGTTCTTCTTATTTGAAATAATAATATTTATTAATTTTTCAATTTTTAATTTAACTTTCTTGGAAACTCCATGGATGAACTTTCATGGCAGGAAGCTCCAACTTCCTGCAACAGAAGCTCCTGATCGGAGCTTCCATGAAGGTGAAAGGGAAAAAAAATAAAAAGAAAATAATTTAAAATTAAACAAAAAAAAACAAAATTGAAAATATGGGTTAATTGATATTGTTTTCCATTTTTTATTTTTATTTATTTTTTAGAATTTTTTATGTTTTAGATAAATTCTGTTATTTATTTATTTTTTGTAATTTTTTATTTTTTCAATCCTTTTTCAGTTTTCAATTATTTTTCATTGGTCAGTTTATATTTATTATTTGGATAAACATGAGTTAAAACAGAAATAGTTGCAAAATGAACTAAGAACTTGTTTGTTTGGATTGAACTTATAAGTTGGTCAACAAAAAACAAACTTAATGGAATTTGATGTAATTGTTCAACTAACTAGGACTTGGATGAGAAAGAGCTATCTAACGGGGGTGTATGTAATAATCCCAAAATTCTAAAACCCTAGTAAATGGTGAAACCGATCACCATAACGTCCATAATGTCTGGGTTATGGTTAGGATCGATGATCAATCACATTAATTGTTAATTCATAGTACATAACATCATAATCTATCAAACTAGAAATTATGATAAATGTATTATTAAGCGAGACAGTTATCAGTTCAATCTAGAACAAGCATAACATCAACATACTCGTCTCGTTCATCACATATCCATGTCATATGAACAAGTATCATGCACATCATAATATAATCATATAATCAAACATATATGAATACAAAGCACATATCAAGATCCTAGTCATTCATACTATGGATCCAGATCTTACTTGAACTCCGACGATTGCTAGTTGTCAGTCGTTCTTCAAGTCGGCTTTATAAATAATTGTTCTCCCTTAGACACTAAGTGGGGGGGGGGGGGGGTAAATAGACTTGCAAAAAAACTTGTCTCTAAAAATTTGTCTGCAAAAAAAATTGTCTCTAAAAATTTGTCTCAGCGGGTACAAGTAACAGCTGGTACTTACCTTTCCAGAGCGCAGAAGTCTTTTACCATTAAGTGAATGAGTAAGTACTTTCATTGGGCAAATCTACTTTAAACCGATAGACAAATAAGTTGTTGAAAGTAAATAACACTTGTTTATAGTGGTATCTGAAGGTGGTGTAATCCTTCAACTAATCCACTTTGCATTTCACAAGGATTTGAATTCACTGAGACAGAAAATTGAGGTTCCTTACAAAATCATATCCTTAGCTAAATCCCTTTAACCCTAAGTTTTCAACTTAGTAACCTTGAACCCTCTTTCTTTAATTTCCCATGTCAAATACTTCGGTTCCTCCAAGGGATTTTCCTTAACTTACCAAGTTAAGTAGTTTCTCCCATAACTTGTTCCAAAGGGGTTTCCTTGGCAATCCAACTAAGTAGTTTTTCCCTTCTTCTTAATACACCTATTGAGTGGTAAATAACAAGGGTTCTAGAGCATTTGAGCATTGATGGAAAGATTGCAGAAAAACGACGAGTGAGAAAATCGAGCTTGGGGAGGCGATTCTCAATGCTTTTTGCCCTTTCTAATACTCCCTCCGTTCTTTTACAAGCTTTTATTATTTGACATTTCGGGCGTTTTTTTACAAGTTTAACATTTTCATTTTTAGAAACCCACTATCTCTCCACTCATTAATTTTTAAACACTCTCTTTCATACTTTATCTATTCTCTTTCTTACTTTTTATATTATATCTCTTACTTTTTACCATTTACTTACTTTTTTATTATATTTTTATAAAATTTTGACAAAGTAAAATGGTAAAGCTTCTAAAAAAACGGAAGGAGTACCTAATTCTAGATATTTATACATGACCCGTTTGTGTTGGTACCAGGTAAAGGATCCGCGAGATTCTTGAGCAACCAAGTCGGGAAAATTGTGTATTGTGACCGGAGAGAGACTCAGCTTAGTTTAAATGTTCTTGTTGATTAACCTAATTGTCTAACCTTTCTAGTCTCCACCTTCCTTCTTCTTCTTCTTCTTCTTCTTCCTGCAAATTTCCATACATACAGGCTCTTATACCAGAATAACACGACATTTCTCCTCTTGGACCTCAACTATAACTATAACCAATCCTTGCACACGTTACCCATAACTATAACCAACTCCACCCGGTTCAATTTGAGTCGACTCAATTTCCACCGCCAGTGTAACCATATCTTCTTCCTCTGATATTTTTTTTGGGGAAATTTGCTCCACTGTATGTATGCTCACAAATATTCAACCAGCAATGCAAGACAGGGGCTCTAGCGGCGGTGTAAGGGCTGAAGATGTGATTTCCAAGCTCAAAGACGACGGTGATTTCGATCGCCTTCGTGTTCAAATCATCCGCAAGCTCAAAGACAATGTTTGTTTCGTTTTCATACTTTTTCGCTAACTCTTTCCTTCCTATTGATTGCTTCTCTTTCTCTATCTGTTTATACCTCCAATTCGCATTCTACTTATTTTATGAGTTACTACAATCATGTTTAGGGTTTTTAAAATTTAGGCAAAGTTTCCTTCTCATAGTTTAATGGCATTCTGGACCTGTTACAGCTGAAAAAAAACTAGTGGTATGATTTTTGCATTATGAATTTTCTAGGGAGATCCTGTGCCTCTTTGAGTGTTCGTTGATGAACAAAGTATATCTATCAAGTACTTCATGATGAATATCAATGTGTCCCTGTCCTTTTTCATACATGTGGTTGAGCCAAGGTTCTTTTGGCATTGTTGTGGCTACGGCTGTCTTTGTTTAAAGTTAACTTGGTTGTGGAGTAGCCTTTCATAAGTTCGTGTGTGACACCGGTTTACTTTATAGTGCATATTTGTTCCTCAAAGGGAATGTATATGTAACTTTTTTTTTTTTTTTGCTAAAATCATACTTCAAAAGTTAATTATTTAATTTCTAGTGATAGTTTAGGTTGGTAAAATATAAAAATATGTAACGCTAGCTAATCTTGAAAGAGAAGTAAAAATATTATGATGCGGACTTTCCGAAGCAATTGTGATTTCACAAATAAAAGATTAGAGAACAGTGTGGACCTAAGATTGTCTGTTTCATGAATAAACAACACCGAGTGACAGGTTTTCTTGATTATCACTTTTCTACATCATCAATGACGTGGAGTTTGTGTGCAAATATATAAAACAGCAAAAAAATTAATAGTTATATTCATTTCCGTGTGTAAAAGACGCTACTCGTCTTACCTTTATTTTAGAGATTTACAAAAGCAAAGAAATTAGAAGATCTAACTTATCCTAACAGGGTCCTAAGATTTTTATACTTTTATTAGAGTAATTGCTGTTGAATCATTTCAGTGATAATTGTTGCAAAACTTGCAATGTGGTATGTTTGGGTTAGACACATGACTTTTTCATTTAGATGCTAGCAAGTATAGTTCCTGAACAATATTGTGTTAGGTCTAAATTTGGGAATGCACTTTGAATTTTGCTTTGACTATAAGGCTATCTATTTTTCCTACAAATGAAGATGGTAGAAATTGTAGAATCATGAATATTGAGAAATGAGTCCTGAATAATTGTTGAACTTCGAATGCTAAAGAAGATTATCATTTAATACGGGACATCATTCAAATTTTAAGCGAATTTTCAGCATTCAAGTATTCTCCACCCACATTCAGTGGACACCAATCTCTTTTATCTTGACATTTGCTACCATATCTTACAGCTTGTAGCTGAAAATTGCCATGTTATTGCTTTTTGATGCAAGGTTATTCAATCTTGTGACCGGTTGGAAACAAAACGTGAAATGAAGAATGCATTAAATATTACAAGATATTTCATAATGAAGAGCTTGAATCATCAGAATATCCAGTTATCAGTAAAGAAGGGAATTTGGGCGACCCAAGTTATGAATGAGCCTATTCTTGAAGAAGCCTTTCAAGTAACATCTCTATTTTTGTCTATCATGTAATAAGATTCTTAGCCATATTATGGGGCATCATGTATTCTAGAAGTATGTATGCTTGGAGAACTATTTGACTTCTTTAGTATTACATTGATTTTACCTTGTTAAGAAGGCTTTTTTACAAGACATAAGAACATAAATGATAGAATTTAAGTGATTATGCAGAATTCTGGCAAGGTAATTCTTATATTTAGTGTCAACATGAGTGGTTTCTTCCAAGGATATGCTCAAATGCTGTCTTCAGTTGGCTGGAGAAGGGATCACATTTGGAGTCAAGGCAGCGGCAAGAATAATCCCTGGGGACGTAGTTTCAAAGTGAAATGGCTACGTCTATGTGACTTGCCCTTTCAGAAGACTCTTCATCTTAAAAATCCTTGGAATGACTTCAAACCTGTAAAAATTAGCAGGGATTGTCAGGTATTGCTACCTAGATTGTGTAGAATCTACCAACATTATCTCCAATAATAACGATACTAAGATAAAGTTACTTATTCCTCAGGAGTTGCCACATGATATAGGTGAAGCTCTCTGTGAGCTTCTTGATGGTGGAGATGGTATAGGTGTTAATGTAAACAGGTATGTGCTCAGGTGATAATAGCGGAATATATTGCTGCATTCTGTAATTTGTTCTGCATAATTTTATTGTATTATTCTCTTTCTGAAGAAAATATCTAATGAAGGGATGACGTATCTGGGGATAATTTTCCTAAGAGAGGACCTTACATGGAGCCACACCATTCCATTAAAGATGGAGATTATTATGTACCTCCTGTTCACATAGGACATCTCATGTATCCATCTTTACTATATCAACATCAAAGTGGAGCAAGCCCATTTAATTTGCCATACCAGAGACCTAGTGCCATAAATAACTCCTCAATCGTTCCTGCAACATCAAAAGTGAAACAATCTAAATCCAGTCGAGTAGATGGAAGGTCAGCCAAGAGGATGAATAGCTCTTCTCATGTTGATAGCTGGGGTTTGTCAGCAGAAGGGAGCTCCCTTACTGCCTCATTCACTGAGGATGATATATTGGATATGGTTGGTGCCTCATATTAAGCTTTACTCATGAAATAACTCCTAGATTTACATAACTGTTATAATTGAATTTGATGTTCTTTATAGCTTTGACACTACATAACAAATTTTTTGACTGGTGAATGAAATTGTGGGCAATGGGTATAGTTTATGGCAATTAAATTTGATGCCCTTTATCCAATTAATTTTGGGTATAGTTCATTACCTCATTTGTCTATAGCATCTTCCTCTCTTATTGTTATAACACTTGCCCATCGAATCAGCTCTTGCTCTGCCTATGACTTCTTTTTTTCAAGAAGTTCATTGCTCTTCCGTCGTTTTGTTTTATTTTTATTTTATTAGACAGCTAGACATGATATTTGAGTAGCTCATGACCTGTAATGCATGTTGTCCTTGAAAAGCTCAATTAACCTCCTTCGACTGGCGTATGGACTATTTTGCCATTCATCAACTAAACCGAAACCTATAAGCAAATAAATTAATCTCCAAATGACATTTGTGTCCCTACGTAAGTAAAACAAATGCAGATGGCATTACTCCCTTACTGCAAGGAGAATGGAAAATTGGATTTTCATGGACCAGTTACCATATTATGTTACATGGTCATGATGAATATCTCTAATGCTGAAGTTCTAATTGTTTTTTTACTTTTTTTTTTTTTTTGTTTAATACTGTGCTTTTTCTTTACTTAGATTTGTTCACGTAATCTTGAGAAAAACTAATAAATTAACCTTTCATTGAGGTGTCAACGTGCAACTATATACATATCAGTAAGAAATACTTCATATTATATTTTCTTATTCCTGTTACTGTTGAAACTAGAGGTTGAGTTCAGTAAGCGTATTCAATTTATTTGTTTCTGAATAAGTAAATTTTACGTGATGAAAATGCCAACCTGTAACCATTTATATATCTGTAACTGTAGGAAATTCTTCTGAGGATAATTTGTCATTCCTGTTACTTCTGAAACTAGAACTTGAGTTCATTTAAAAGTATGGGACCATGAAGCCATTGTGCTGATTGACTAAAATTTATAAAGGCTGCTAACCTTTTTGGAGAAAATGAATAACTATCTTCTGGTTATTGTGAATACATATAACTTGTAATTACAGGATTCCCCTATGTTATAATGCATACTCTACTCAGCCTCTGTTAAAATAAAATCATGCGTACTTCACTGAAAAGGAGCGAAAACTGACAAGGTACTAGCTACCAAAATAATGAAACAAGCAGGGCATTTTAGCTGAGGTAATCATGCATAGGGTTATTGCCTCAGGTATCATGTTTATGTTATAAAACATAATGTCAGTGTAAAAATAAATAGTCGGTGTCACAGACCTCAAGAGTTACTGCTTATTACGTCTGCCTGCAGAATGCTTGACCTCCTAATTTCGTGACATGGTGGAACAGTTAGATAGCCCTGCCTGGCCGTTGAGCTTCTCATAATCATATTACATCCATAAATGGAATTCACCAAGTCTTCCGTTTCGTTTTGTGGAAAAGTTCTTTTGACAGTTTTTAAGTGGAATACCATGAATATTTATCTTGTTAAAAAAGTATATTTTTTATTTTTGATGATTGGTGCATTTACCTCATTTATGCAGACATATGAAGAGTATCTAGAAGCACATGCTCAATGCAGCAGAAGATTAGATCACTCTGTAAGTTTTTTTTAATGCTCTGAATACATGTGCTAGTGCTACTATTAGAAAAGCTAAATGCCTTAATGTTTCCCTGTCCTAGTTATGAAGTTATTCTTTAGTTTATAGTGACATTTTAGGGCGCCCCTACAGTTTTTTTGTTCCCTGTATCGATCTTGTTAAATAGTTAGATTTTGAGCTTTAGTTACTTGATAACAATTTCATTGCTTATGCACCTGCACATTGGCTTTTCAATTGATTGAGTAGTGCGAGTTTAAAGGTTGGAAATTTGCGGTCTAGAATTTTTTTCAGGATAATGGCTGTGAGATTTTTTCTGTTGTTACTTGACGATACTAATTATTGGAAGTATGTTAAGTGTTTTCTTTTCATCAAGGTTCAGTTATGGGCCTTATGGCATGGCAAACAGACTTAAAGAATGAAGATTTATACTTTAGTAATTATATTTTCCTATGTGATGCAGTGTATTGGTTTCAAACAAATGTTTTCTAGCTTGTAGTCTGTTCTAGTGGTTAATCAAATTATCAAACAAAGATCTACTTATTGGTTATATACTTATGAATTCGACATGTATATTTAATTTGAGAATTTCGATGATGGACATCATCTAAGCCAACTTGAAATTTATGCTTATACAGGCTTCCGGACGATCCATGAGCCTGCAGAGGTCATCCTCTAGTAAAGATCGTTCTGATGACTCGTAAGTATATATATTACCATCACAAAGTGCATTAATTCATGAATGAGCAGAACTTTAACTTGATTATGGGATTGTTTTCAGGCATTCAGCCAGCAGTACAAAGAAGAGGAGGTATCACCAATCGCTAGAATGATAACTTTCAGCATCCCAGAAGCATAGGTTCATATTGACTTTGATTTTAAGCTGTACTATGAGTTGTTGTATCATATGCCCGCAAAGCGGCTATCTGACTGTATCATTAGTTCATTACTACTTTCGTTTTGAGCCCGTGATTGTATCAATAACTGAACCTGTACTTGATGATTTTACCCACTCGAGTCTACTCCGTATGGGGTATAATGGATTTGTACATAACAAGTTTTATGGTCTTCACATACAATATAGTTCACTTGACCTCGAACAAGTTTGCTTTTGCATGGAATATGTGTGTTAGCATATCAGAATGTTTGGGTGAAAAATGAGAACATGTATGTGTAGTCGTTTTTATAACTTTCTGCATATTTGCCGGAAGCCTACTTTATGTCAATGAAGATGACAACATGCTTGCAAGCTGTAGTAGTAGTAGTATTTTCAATTTTCACAACCATTCTTTGTTATTGCTACTACTATTATTATGCACATTACTTCAGATGTTTATCTCTTTGAGAGTCTACAATATATTGAGAGTCCTACACAATAGAAAAACATAGGCAAGTTACACATAAAACTATACGATATGATTTTTTTCGCGAATCGACATGCACTTTTTTAACTTACATTTCACAGCTCATCATTTCATGTATACATCCAATCATATTGATATTTACATCAAATTGCATATGTTTAGTATGTAATGGTCTATCTATGTTTATCATAAATTATTGATGACAACTATTTATTTATCAAACAAAATATATAATATTCAAAAATAAACATAGAAATCAATTTTATTCATCAACTAATAAATGTCACTACATATAAAAAGAATAAAAATATATTCAAATTCATTATATGCAAATTACAATCACCTTTAGATAAAAAATAAAAATCCGTGCGCAAAATCAAATCCAAGTAGTTTGCGAATGAATTTGGTCGGGAACATTCACTTTGAATTTCAAAACAAGATTCAAAAACATATTTATTCTGACTAAGAAAATATCTACATCGTCAATAACATTCTTCCCACCCTTCACTTGTTCGTCAACTCTTTCATCAATGTCTCCATATTAGTTATCAATCTTTTTCTTTATTCGACCACTCTATTCACGAAAACCTAGTACATACATGAACACATCAACAAATATCACCTGAGAACATCCGTAAGTTATCTAAGAGATCTGTGTATACGGTAAATTACTTTGAGGAGGTTTACATAAGTTATCTAAGAGATAGCTTCAACATCCGTAAGACATTATGTGAATTATGGATGGCCTTGTAACCTGAGAATGCTACGATGCATTTTGATGTTCGTATTTGTTTGTTGTTTTCATGATTTTCAATGATTGGCTTGGTTATTGAAGAACTTGGTTGATAAAAAATGAAAAATTTATTTCAGCAAACCCGCAAGTTTGAAATTTTTAAAGTTAGTAGTTCTAGTTTTAATTTAGTTTATGTTTAAGATAATTTCACAGTCACTTTATATCGTTTTTGCCTTGCTCAAGGATGAGCAAGATACTGGTTTGGGGGTGTGATGTGACCGTGAAATGTGCGTTTTAACTTGATTTTAGACCCTTGTTTTTTCCCAAGATTCAATATTTATATCATATTATGGCCAATTACCAACTTCTTGTGTATTTGGTAGGGCATGATCGCGTTTTTGAGGAATTGCACGATTTCCAGTGCCAAAACGTCATATTTATGCGAAATCGAGGAAAATAATGAAATACGTTGAATTGCCTGTGCACAGAGTTTGAGGAGTCCAATCGAAGCATATGATCTACCAATGCGAAGATCTTTGAAAATGCTAAAACATTGTAGAAGAGCACTTTTCGAGGAAACGAGGTTACGAAGTTCGAAATCAAACCGCAAGCCGAAACGAGCCATAAGCAGGTCAACTGCGAGCACTACAAAAAAACTGGGCTGGGGCGACGGATAGATCCGTCGCTTCAGCCCAACGATCCGTCACCCCAGCTATGGCGACGGATAAAAAATCCGTTGCCCCGCTGGAGTTGGGCCGACGGATAGATAATCCGTCGTCCAATTCGCGACGGATTGGACGACGGATTATATATTTGACTTTTTTTTTTTTTAATCGAAATATAACGACTGATAGATTCTATCCGTCGTTAGTCTATCCGTCGCTAAACTGGACGACGGATAGATTCTATCCGTCGTTATATAGCGACGGATAGATTCTATCAAATAAATCGACATTGAATTAGTGACGGAATCAAATTCGTCACTAATTCCACATCCTTGAATCCGTCACTAATTCCGTCACTATTAATCCGTCACTATTTATTTCATATTAATCCCTGTTTTTCGTAGTTCACCTATTTAATCAATATAATGTTTGATAATAAATGAATAATACAGAAAATATTTCAATAAATTTTGAATAAAAAAAGTAATATCCGGAGCTGGAGAAATTATCCACACAAGTGTAAATATGAAAAAAAAATCCGAACATACAGATACATAACTAACTAGCTATCAGACGGGGGTGGGTGTGGGTGATGGCGGAACTGGGACATGAACTGCTCCATCTGTAACCGAAGGCGCTCGTTCTCCTCCCTTCGTTCTCTATCGCGCCGCTCCATCTCGTCCCTTTGTTGCTCCATCTCTTGAGTTAGCCGAGCAACTTTGTTCCGGACCTGTTGCACCATTTTGAGACACAGTCACGTGTGTAAACCGGACGTCTGGACTGCTGGGATGATGATGAGGAGCACCCCGGACTAGCCAGGCTCAAACCGAGGCTCCCGAGTCCATATATTCGTCCTTTCTTGTCCGGTTGGTTGACCTCTAAGAAGATGTTGTCAACTTGTTTAGTTGACAGCTCCTCGCTCGTCTCTTCCTCCTGCCTCGCTACCTGAGCATGAAATCGTAAATAGTAGATATCATGATCAGTTACTATTTTTAAAAAATAACTTGTAATAGTGTACAAATATGAACTTTAAGCAACATAAACATACCGCAATAGACGAGGCCCGACAGTCGGTCCATACCCCGCCCTTCTACTTGGCCTTCTTGAAGATGGCATACTTGGATGTCACCTCCCCCCGTGCCACCTGAATCAAACCAGATCTAGTCAACAATTTATCATCTACATGTAATGCTAGATTGCAAAAACACATATATACGCACCGATTGATAATAATCAGTGATAGTAGATCGCCTTCCAAGGTGGTGAACGACCCTTCAGACGTATCGGGATGCCCGGTTACACTGTTGGT
The DNA here is from genome assembly GCA_026545765.1 of Plantago major. Lineage (NCBI taxonomy): Eukaryota > Viridiplantae > Streptophyta > Magnoliopsida > Lamiales > Plantaginaceae > Plantago > Plantago major. The sequence continues at coordinate 48,618,986 of CM048842.1, read as the reverse complement.
CGAGTAACGTCACGGACATCGATTCGGCGCCGATGAAGCATCCCAAAGGGCCCACTCCGCTGGATCAACCTGTGGAGGGATTGGGCCACCCCGATCCCGAATGGCCTTCCACGAACAGACCATATCCCTGTACAGTTTGGATCCCACAGTCTCGTAAACACGCCAGATCTGTGGGATCAACCTGCTGGGAATGAAGTACTCCTTCTACACTCCCAATTTCATACAACATCCAAAGTCAATACATGTATAACCTCACCATGTTACATCAATTTAACAAGATACAACAACATAACAGATATGGTGACTAACATATCACCCAAACAAAGTGGCTAACATACCACTCACATATAGTGGCTAACATACCACTCACATTGTCCTAAATTTTACTAACACAATGGTGACTAACATATCACCCAAATAAAGTGGCTAACATACCACTCACATACAGTGGCTAACATACCACTCATATTAAAACGATTATAATTACAAACGAAGGAATGCCATATTTTAACTTACCCTCAGCTCATCGAAGTACTCGGCCCTCATGCGCTCCGAGATGTGGCTCCAACACTCACCACCCTGCCCCGGTGGCTCTCTCCTGCTTCGGAAGATGTCACCTAGTTTGTTGTGCACCTCCCGAGGCCATAAGTTGTTGTCAATGTATAAGATACAAGAAACGAATATATATTACTTTAGTACAACAATTTATACTTGTCAACTATCATTATAAGTTATGTTTTACATATTTAAGAAGAATGTATAATACTTACTTGGCAGGACCAACAGGGAAAATCACAGGCAAGCCGTCCCATGTGACGTTGGGATGGTTTGGATCGAACACGAGGTAGGGACAATCGTCGTGGTCGTCCTCCAGCATGTGTCTGGGCTGACTGGTAGAGCCACGGCTGCTCTCTCCTGCCCGGGGGGTCTCAGGAATCCGAGACCTGCTGCCCTGACCATCGGAGCCCTCACGTAATAATCGACATCCCCGACCCACCACTACTATCATGCAGCTGGCTGCGTGGTGGGGGACGATAGGTGGACTGACCTCTGTCATGCATCTGCAAAAGCATGTAATAAATACAATAAAATGTGTTAGTACGAGTTATAATACAGAACAGATTATAATAACACATATAATTACTCAAATGTTATCAACTACTAACTAGTTATAATACACATAATATACCGTTATCGCCGTCCTCTAAGTCTACATATTGGTCCTTGTGCAGATCAAACAACTCATCATCTGCTTCTATGGGATCTTCTGCTTGTTTATCGACATCCTCTTGTTGGTACGAGTTGGTAATTGAGTCGTCTTTCTCAATGTACTCCACTTTCGAGTAATATAAGCTACGTAATATAAGTTATATTAGCTCCAGACAATTGTTACGGCATTACATAATATAAGTTACATCAGCTTCAATTTTACCATAATGTTTGGTTTCATATATATATCAACTAATGATTACTAGTTATACAAGCCTAGAGACAAAACGGATGAAACTCCTCATTCTCATGCACGATGCTCCTCATCACTTGTGACGCTCCCTACCACAGAACTTGCATTCCAACAGATCTACATCCTCCTCCCAATACACCATGCACATGTTCCGATAAGTAGAAAGGCACTCGATAGGCGGCCCCAAACCCCGCCTCTCCCTCCATTGGAGGTATGCCATGGACGGTGCTTCCTCACCGTGATGAATCCATACATGATACTCAGGCATGAATCCGTAACGTCGCAAGTGCTCGAATACTGCTGTAGGCGTCATAAATTGCTTGTTTACGGGTTTCAATGTGCAAGGACACTTTATCAACCCCAGTTACTGCAAACCGGACGTCCCATGGCAAACGAGATGAAACCTTTAACCCCTTCTACAAAACTCCTAAAACTCTGCCATTTACCGCCGACGATCGTACATCCATGAACGGTCGGAATTCATTGTATACTTTATTTTTAACCTGACACGTTCCAATTGATTAGATCGTATTTAATTTATTAGATCGATTCCAATTCGGATAAGAAGATTGTGGAGGTTAATTGTTAATTATTATATGTTCCTTATAAATTAATTATTAATTAAGTGTTCGATATATTACAAAATTGGGCATATATTTTAACCATTTCAACCTCTTAGTACATATATTATATACTTAACATACATATCAAATTAACTAATTACTCTATACATATCGAATTACTACATATATTCATATCAAATTACATACTTAACATACAAATTTATCAAATCAAAACTACATACTTCTATACTTAACAAACATATCAAATTAACTAAACTAACTATATATACTTAACACACAAATCAAACTAACTACACACATTCATACATACCAAACTTAACATACTACATACATTCATATCATACTACATACCTAACATATATACATATCATTAACTAAACTAACTATCAAATATATATATATATATATATATATATATATATCAAATTGAACAAATTACATATAATTGATCAAATTAACTAAACTAACTACTACATACTTATCATATATACATATAATTGCTCAAATTAATCAAAATAAACAAAATCCCCAAATTTTTAAAAACTAGGGTTTTAGCCAAAATACGTACCTTGATTAATCGGTAGAAATATGAAATTGATCGAAGAACCAAACTCCTTGTCACACGAGCTTCGATTAGGCACCAAGATTGGCCGGAATAACGAATGATTCACCGGAAATCGAAGAGAGGAGAAGAAGAAATTGAGGATGAAGAATGAAGAAGATGATGAATTCTGCCACATTTCTCGCCTCTGTCCCGGATAAAACCCCTCTGGGCCGACGGACACGTATCCGTCCGCCCAGTTGGGCCGATCCGTCGCTAGTTTGGGAGACGAATAGGTATCCGTCGCCCCATAGCGACGGATAATCTATCCGTCGCCCCGTTTGTTTTTTTTTTTTAAATTAAAAATATTAACGACGGATAAAATTATCTGTCGTTAATAATTTCCTTTTTTTTTTTTTAAAGTCAAACTTGGGCGACGGATAACTATTATCCGTTGCCAAACGGGGCGACGGATTAGCGATCCGTCGTTATGGGGCGACGGATAAAATCCGTCACCCCATAACGTCGTTTTTTGCTGATTTTCTTGTAGTGGAGTCACCGCAGTCATTCGCAGAAAGTTCTGGAATGCTTGTTCTGAGGTCCGTCAGGCTAGAGCCCACCATTCTAACCTTCCTTAATCATCATGGGCGGTAGGAGGACGCAATTTACAGTATAAATAAGTGCCTTGGGTTATCATAATCGAAAAAGACACGTAACACAAAAGTAGCTCTCTTGAGAGAGAAACAGTCCTTGGGAAGAGAAACCCTAATTCAGAAAAAACCCTCACCGCCAGTAAGCAAGAAGAAGAAACCCTAGCCGTCATTAGCCATTGTAGACTACAAGAAATCGAAGAAGATCGAAGGAAGAGAAATGAAGGGTCGACACTCATTATCTTTTAACTGTTTAGTTGTTTCAAACATAATTTCTACTCAACATTCTGTTTATTTACTTTTCGCTATGTTAGGCTAATTTACTTATGTAAGGATTAGCCGGCATCTTTGATTACAACGTTTATATATATGATGGAATAGTTTTAGCATCTATGTTGGTTGTGCGACTGTCGTTCATTCCTGTGCTGTTTACGTTAAGATGCATGCTTATTTGTGTTTTACCATGGATTCATGAATATTCTTTGCACTAGATTATGAGAGATCAACCCTGTCTATAATTTGATTATCTGTCTAAGGTTTGTTGTCGAGCTAGCCAGTGGTGACAGTTTGAGCTAGACGGTAGCCTACATGTGGTATCCTTACTGACCACATCTCGGTAACATGATATGTACATAACCATCGCTATTTGGGATTCCTTATATAACCTAGTTGTCAAAGTGAAGGTTAATACTTAGATACTCGCATTAATTGTGTTGATACGAAAATATGTCCAATCCGTCATAGGAGCCCTTGGAACGAATCCTAAGGCGTCCTAAGTCATCTAATGGATTCGAGACACATTGGTCCGAGCCAACTGTTCGATCCGGGCAGACCCACCATGGTCCGACCCACCCTAGAAGAGAGGAACAAAGGATCTAAAGCTTACTAGGTCCGACCCAAGGATCTCAGGTTCGACCCACCTGGGTCGGAGCCTCCGATACGGACGATCACTCGGATCCAACATGACAATCTCACAGGTAGCCAAGTAGACAGGCACCAGAGAGTAGGGGGTCCGAACCATGAGGTCCGAATCAGAAGAGTTGAGCGAACCTGGAGAACTTCCTCATATGACAACCCAATACGGTCCGGACCATGCGTCCGAACCAACCTCTCCGGACCTCGGACCTCGGCAGACTATGTCACACCCTCCAAAACTCCCTCAATAATGACTAAACTACCCCTAAAAGCCCAAAATGGCATGGGCTAAGTGTCATTATTGGGCCATGGGCCTAAACAAGCCTTGGTGGCTCAATCGGAGCCTTACACTTGGCGCGATCTAGAGGAGTCCTTCCTCTTTGAGAAAATCCTTTAAATAGGGCACACATCCCCATGTTAAGGTAAGTCATCAGACATAAGCTAATCCCGAACATTATACAAAGCAGATCTTTAGTCTCTCTTGAGTAAAGTCTCTAACCGGTTTGACGCTTGGCAAACCGGGTCCTAACCCCCCCTCCAAGCTGCTTGTGCAGGTCCTTACGCATCGCCTCTTACCAGTACGACGGTTCTTACGGGCTCTTACTCTTTGGCTCTTACTCAAAGGTGGTCTAGGTACTTAAAGTGAAGGAAAGCAAGGAAAATTCATTAAGTGGTTGGGGGACTTTACCCTCAACATTTTGGCGCCGTCTGTGGGAAACCTTACGAAAAGTTCTGTTCTCTTCAGTAATGGTAAGAACAAGAAGGTCCGCAAGAACCAACGCTACTGCAATTGGCACGCCTTCTCCAAGGCAAAGAGGTAGACCTCCCACTAGGAGAGGCAGGGTGGCAGGAACTCCTCCAAGAAATACGATGGATTGTCCAAGCGACGGCCATACCGCCAGTCTCTCTTCAGATGAGGAAAGAGCCACTGATCCGCCAATAAGGACCCAGATGCTTGGGGTCGAAGGACAAATTCCTCCGTCAGGAACACATGGCCCTCCTCCAGGAAGAAACTTTACCCTCCCAAATGGGCAGATCATCCGTCCTAGCGAATTCGGGATGAATGAGAATCAGTTTAGCCTCTTACTCACCACTATTCAATGATGCTTTGGATCAAACAACTTCAAGCCCGCTCAACCCACTCCTCATTTGGCAATTCCAAGACAAGCTGAACCCGCACAATCCAGAAATGAGCATCGTCCTATCCAACAAAGGCTGGGGGAACAAGCTCATCCGGAAGATCTAAGGAATCTTCACAACAGGAGGGCCGCTGCTTCTCACGAACAGCGAGGGAAAAGTCCAGTGATGCAACGAGTGGATGAAGTTGGAACTAGTCGTCGTGGAGCACAACAACATGCGCCAAGAGATCAGGTGGCGGAAAGCATCTCGATAGTCCCTATTGATGACCTTCCTCTGGATGTGGCTATCAACCCCAGAACTGGTGAGAAGCTAACAGCTGAGCAGATTTATCTTCAACAAAAGGCCTTAGAAATGCAAATCGCCACTCTGAGCAAGATGGTGAAGGCACATGAGAAGGTAACTCTTAGAGCTCCCAATCCTCTATGTGACGAGATCAGGAAGGAAAGAAAATGCCCTGACTCCACTATCCCAAACCTTAAACACTATTACGGAGATACTTGTCCTGTGGGGCACCTTACTAGATACGAAAGTAAGATGGAGACCAACGGCCTAAATGACAACTTGAAAGCTCTCAACTTTTCCACTACACTCTTTGGGGAAGCAATGGATTGGTAGACCTCACTACCTAATGGTTCCATCAAGTCCTATGCGGATATCGCTTCCCTCTTCCTGAAAAGATTTGAGAAAGCAAAGAAGAGAAAGAGGCCAGTTGAGCACTTGGCAGGAATAATCCAGAAAGAGCATGAGGACCTTAGAACCTTTCTTGACCGTTTCAATGCTGAAGTACGCCAAGTAGAACCTCATAGCATCAAAGAACGGGTCCGACACCTATATGCCAACACTTATAATGATGATCTCAGAAAAAAGATTTCCAATGAAGAAATCACAACTGAAAAGTACTTGGAAGATATCTGTGAAGGAGTCTTGTATGGAGAAGAGTATCGGCGAAATGTTTCGATAAGAGCTGAGCGAAGAGGAAAAGAGCAAGTAAGGCAAGAACCTCCTCCTCGTCAGGGAAAGTTTGAACAAAAAAGGGAACTTAGAGATAAGAGGGAATTCCGCAGAGAGAGGACTCCTCCAAGGAGATACGCCGATTATACTCGCCTCAACAGACCAAGATCCGACATCTTGGCTTCCATCGTTGAGAAAAACTTGGACATACAATGGCCAAAACCTACGAGGAGCAACAAGAAGAACAAAGCTTCCAAGGACTACTGTAGGTTCCATAAGCAAAAAGGTCACTCAACGGAGGACTGTGTCCAGTTGAAGACAGAAATAGAGGGGACGATAAGGAGCGGAAAACTCAAAGAACTTATATATGTAGAGGAACCTTCCAGACACCAGAAGAATGAACAAAGAAGGGAGGAGCGTGGTTCGGAACCTCCGACAGGATCCTTACCACCACCGCCAGCGGGGATCCCACCTCAGCATGCCCAAGGATACCGAGGGTACCACGATGGTTTGGATATGGAAAACCTCCCCTATAGCGGAGTTATCAATGCCATTGCAGGAGGACCAACTGGGGGAGACAGTCGAAATGCAAGGGAAAGGACCGCGCAACACTTGAGAAACAACGATAGAGCCTATGCTCCTTCAGCCCTGAAGGGCACAAACGCCATCACCTTTGATGATAGCGAAATGCCCCCAGCAACGTCTGATGGAGGAGATCTCAAGGACCCCGACGTTCCTTTGGTTGTTTCTATGGTTATCTCCACTTACAAGGTCAACAAAGTACTTGTCGACACAGGAAGTTCTTCCAATGTCATCTCCAAAAGGACTGTGGAGCAAATGCACTTGGGACAGATTCAATATGGGTGTGTGTATACTTCTTTGGTGGGTTTTGGAGGATCTGTAGTACGTCCCATTGGGAGTGTACCACTACAAGTCTCTATGGGCACCTTTCCGAGCAAGAGGTGAGTCAATCCTCTTTGTGGTAGTCGATAGCACCTTCGACTATAACGTGATCCTGGGCTGCCCAGGACTTAACCAATTCAGGGCAATCACTTCTCCCCTGCACAACAGGGTAAAGTTCCCAACCCCAAACGGTGTGGGTGAAGAAGTGGGCAATGTTAGAGAAGCCTGGGAATGCTACATCATGTCAACCAGAGGAGCCACAGTACCCGTTCTTTTGGTCACTAAGAGACCCAGGAGTCCTCCTCATGTGGCTCTTACCCCACTAAAGGAAGAAATTTGTGTTGGGTCGCTCAGGGAAAAGTTCCCCAAGACTGCCAGGATAGAACCTCATGAAGCCCTGAAAGAGGTTCAGTTGATCGAGGGGAACTTGGAAAAGACAACTCGGATAGGAACAGAGATGAGCACGGAAGTAGAGATGAAGCTCATCACATGCCTTTGAGACAATCACGATATCTTTGCCTGGAGCACCGATGATCTTAAGGGGATAGACCCAAGGATCGCAGTTCACCGTCTGAACATGGATCCAACGGTAAAACACATCCGACAGAAGAGGAAAGACTTTGGGCCTGTTGAGGATGCTATCATAGCAGGAGAGGTGGACAAGTTGATGAAAGCAGGACATATCGAAGAAGTCAGATATTCTGATTGGGTCTGTAACGTGGTCCTCGTCGAAAAGGCTCCGGGAAAGTGGAGAATGTGCAATGACTTCACTAGACTCAACAAGTTTTGTCCAAAAGATCCTTATCCATTACCCCGCATAGACCAGCTAGTTGATTCCACCGCAGGATGTGCACTCCTGAGCTTCATGGACGCATATCAAGGCTTCTACCAAATCAGGATGGCCCAGGAAGACATTAAGAAGACGGCCTTCTTTGCGGCAGGAGGGGTCTACTACTTCAAGGTCATGCCATTTGGCCTCAAGAACGCAGGTGCTACATACCAACGACTGGTAAATAAGATGTTCAAAGAGGAGTTGGGCAAAACCATGGAAGTCTATGTGGATGACATGCTTGTAAAAATCAAGACTGAAGAGGAGCACATCGAGCATCTCAACAATTGCTTTTCCATCCTTAGGAAATACGGAATGAAGTTGAACCCTGAAAAGTGCACGTTCGGAGTAAAAGGAGGAAAGTTCATTGGCTACATGGTCACAGAGAGAGGTATCAGCGCTAATCTGGAGAAAATAAAGGCAATCCTAGACTTACCACAGCAAAAAACTATCAATGAAGTTCAGAAGCTTTTGGGAAAGGTGATGGCGTTAAGCTGTTTCATCTCCAAGTCCGCCAAGAAAAACTTACCGTTCTTCAAGATTCTAAGGAAAGGAGACAAGTTTGAGTGGACGAAGGAGTGTGAAGAGGCCCTGGATAATTTGAAAAAATACCTCCTCTCACCGCCCCTCTTGTCTAAACCAATAGAGGGCGAACCTCTTTACCTTTATCTGGCCGCTACTGATGAAGCAATGAGTTCTGTATTGGTGCGGATACAAGGGAACGACCATTTACCCATCTACTATTTGAGCAAGGCACTTGTGGGCTCCGAGGCCAGATATGTCAAGATCGAGAAGCTCGCCTTCGCGCTAGTTTACACTACACGACGACTAAAGCCTTACTTCAAATCTCATCGAATCGTGGTCCTCACCAATGAACCACTCAAACATGTCCTAGGTAAGCCAGACCAGTCAGGACGTTTATCCAAGTGGGCGATCGAACTAAGTGAATATGATATCGGTTATCAAGCTCCATCTGCCAAAAAAGCACAAGTCCTTGCCGACTTCCTGGTAGATTATCCAGAGGAAACAGAAGGGGAAATCGAAAGCCCGCAAAAGGATATGAGCCACGTCATGATCACTCAAGTAAAAGACTCCTTGGAGGAAGAGAAAGCAAAAGAGAAACGGACCCAAGAGACACACGGGAATAGTCTCCAGCTTTGGACCAAGTATCAAGAACCCATGGACGATTCATTAAGGGTGAGGCACATGTTTCTCCTAGATGAGGCCTCCAACACTTCGACACCTGCATCTTCCGACAAGAAGCAGGAGGAAGAAAAGGTGCCTACTCTCGCTGTGGAAAACAAGTTGAGAGACAAGGATTGTTGGATATTACAAGTGGACGGATCCTCTACTGGACGATTGGGAGGAATAGGAATTTTTCTTGAAAGTCCTGAAGGAGCCAAGCTAGAATACGCCATCACCCTCAACTTTAAAGTAACAAACAACGAGGCTGAGTATGAGGCACTCCTCACCGGCCTAAGGATGGCGAGAGCTCTTCAGGTGAAAAGAATTAAGGCTTACACAGATTCACAACTCGTGCAATCCCAGTTCTCCGGGTCCTTTACCGCTAAAGGGCATAACATGATCAAGTACTTGGAACTTCTCAAAAAAGAGGTTGAGCATTTTGAGGACTTCACTCTTGACCAATTCCACAGGGAATGGAACGAAAAAGCTGATGTCCTCTCCAAATATGCCTCGGCCTTAGGAGCTCTGGACACGAGAAGTGTCATCTTGATGACCCACACGGACTCATCCTTGGCAAACTCCAATGGACAAGTTTTCCTCTTGAGCACTAAAAGAAACTGGATGACTGACATATTCCACCATCTCAAGGACGGTTCTCTACCTTCAGATCCTAGAGAAGCAAGGAGGCTTCTATGCCGAACCAACAGATACTTCATCATGGGAGATGATCTTTACAAAAAATCCTTCACAGGCACCCACATGAGATGCCTGGATCCCCAGGAAGCGAAGACTGTGATGGAGGAGATCCATGCTGGAAGTTGTGGAAGTCACTCCGGGGGAAGAACCTTGGTGCAAAAGATAATAAGACAAGGATACTATTGGCCTACCATTGACACTGACGCTTGACTTGGCGTGCTTGCGATCGCCAATATTATGCCAACATACCACATCGCCCGACCAACCCTATGATTCCGTCAATTATAGCATGTCCATTTGATCAATGGGGCATAGACATAGTAGGTCCCTTCCCACGCGGAACCCATCAGAAGAAGTTTTTGATCGTGGCAGTGGAGTATTTCACTAAATGGGTTGAGGCAGAGGCAGTTTCGACCATCACTGAAAGCAGGGTACGAACATTCATCTGGAAGAACATCATCTGCCGCTTCGGACTTCCAAGAATCCTAGTGTCGGATAATGGGACTCAGTTCTCAGGGGCAAGACTAAAGGAATGGCTCTCTTTTTGCAATTCTAGTCTTTCCGAAGTGGAAAGACTAGAATTGCAAAAAGAGGTAGAGCCGGATCCAAGCGTTGGCTAGGTAAGCGTCATGTACAGTCTTTCAAAATAGAACATCGCTTCACTTCCGTTGGCCACCCCCAACAAAACCATCGTCAAAATCTTGGAGAAAAGGTTGAGGACCTCCCAAGATAGTTGGGCAGATGATCTCGATGCGGTCCTTTGGGCACATAGGACGACGACTCGGACCTCTACACAAGAGACGCCTTTTTCCCTTGTCTATGGATCTGAGGCAGTCATTCCTTCGGAAGTAGCAGTGGAAACCCAAAGGATCCAGCAGTACAACCCGGCTGACAATGAAGTCGCAAGGATCTACGACCTTGAGCTCCTTGAAGACAAACGAAGTAAGGCATTAGCTAACATACTCCGATACCAAGCCATGACTGCTCGAGCTTACAACAAGCATGTCTTACCCAAAGATATACAAGTCGGAGACTTAGTCCTCAGAAGAGCCGATATTCTAAGCAACGTTGGGAAACTCAAGCCCAAATGGGAAGGACCTTACAAAGTTACTTGAGCTAGAGTCAATGGAAACTTTGAGCTAGAAGACGACCAAGGGCGAGCCTTGAAGAGAACTTGGAATGCCAAGAACCTCCAAAAGTTCTACACTTAGAAAAGGAGCATTGCAATAACTGCCACTTTTTGTCGATCTATTTTTGTGTTTATGAACAGGCCTCGAAGCCCCCAAGTTGTAATTCGATTTCCGTCAAGTGAATACAACTTTGCTTTCATAACACATCTTCACTCCGCTCGGGTCAAGTCCTTGGACCCGTTGCTGACGAATCACAAGGAAAGTCACCTAGGCTGCGTTTGGTCTAAGTTGCTGCCGATCCGAGCAAGCTTAACGATAAACGAGAAAAGCGATAACAAGAACAAGCGCATTTTATTCAAACAAAGTAAGGACCAAGTTACAAAGTGAGGAGCCCGAAGAGCCACGATCAAGCTTACAAAGCACCTATTCTAGCTAACTCTCTGCTCTTCCAAAAGCTCCATCTTTAGAAGAACGACCTTGTACTTAGGCGCCTATCGGAGCGAACCCGATTCGGTGATAATCAACCCTACACTGCGAACATCCCGAATAAGGAAGAACTTGACTTTTCGACAAAACAAGTTCAACTCCGGAGATCATGGAGTTCCTTTGGACAACCTAGCTAGTATCTTGGAGCGAACGACCAGGATAATCGAGGCCATTCGAGACATCCCGATAGAATGCTTCATGATCTCCGAACGGAAGAAATAGTTCCGAAGCAAGCAAGTATCATCACGACAATCCGGATCGTCTCCTACCAGATACTACAGTGAATCCTTCTCGAATTACTCAAGTATTTGGAAGGGAACAACACGGATAATCGGAACGATCCAAGTCACTCCGGAAGCATCCGCCGAGCCGACTCCCAACAAGATCGGTAATGTCAGGAACTCCGTTCGAGTGCGAAGCCCCGCAGCCTTCAGTCAGGAGCGAAGTTTCCGATACAACCGGGCTGCTCGGATACGGACCAATGGACCTTAGTCATGTAGCTAGCTCACGATGGTTTGCAGTTCTGATCCCCAACAAGACCAGCATTATCAGGAACTCCCTTCCAGAATTGCAAGTGGCCCCCGGGCCTTCAATTCTGGAATGAAGTTACCAATAAAACCGGACTGCTCGGTCACGGAACCACAAGGGCGAGCCGAACAACTTACTCAAGCAAACGTTTTCCGACATGCCTTCGAGATAGAGTGGCGGTATCCCCTTTTCCTTCCAAGCTTAGCAAGTAGACCTCCTCGGGCCTTCCATACTTGGAAAAAAGGGGAGGATACGACCAAATCTATCAAAAGGCGGGCGGTAGCAAGTTCCGCCCAGAGATTTCCTAACGACTACCCCCAATATTCAAGGTTGGTCCGTTTCAAGATCCCGGAATACTGGAAAGAATATTTCCAGAATAACCATACCAACTTGAGGTCACCCCGACCCCTACGTCTATCCGGAAGACGAACAACTCAACGAGACAGCTTCGATAGAAGGCCTTCCAACATCCCGGGCGGATCTTACACCGAACCTCGGAATACTGGAAGGGCTTCTACCAAACCAATCCCGCCGACTTGTCGTCCCTCGGATGCAAACTCAACGTGAAACGACTCGGATATGCTAGAAACTCATAAATTAATGTTGGGCAATCCCCCGTGCCATCGAGCTAGTCTACCCCCTCCGGGGCTCAAGCTGTTGCTACCAACCACAGCCCCGGAGAAAGAAGATTAGTACGAGGATCCGAAGGAGCTTGCATCCGAATGACTTGACTTCATCGTCTCCAGCATGGTCTGACCCGGAGAGATTTCCGAAACACTGGGAAACCACTAGAGGCAAGATCACGCATAGGGACGGTGGTGTAAACCCACTCGTCAGACGTCCGGACCCAGGATCCAAACCACTTATTACTATAAAAGGGATGGAATAATCTAGCGAAAAGCCGTACAATCCAAGGGTATATATAGAAGTGAAGGACCAATCGATGGTATGCCACGTGGCCGTAACCACGGCGATGGGCTTGGGCTGGATTTGAGCCTAGCAACGGCTGCTATTGGCCCAAACCAAAAAAATCCCTTCACATTGACCGGCCTTCTTGAGTGAATTACCCATTCGGATGTGTCAGCTAGAGGCTGCCATGATAACCTCCGTACCGACTGTGACCCGTAGCAAGTCATTCAACTTTTCTGCTGACTGTACTTTTTTACCAACTTCTCACAAGCCAACATGATTCGAAACGGCACACCAAGTCCCTACGGACCGAGCACGATGATAACATCCGAACTAGTCCTACTCGTTATAGCTTTGGGAAAACGAATTTTTTCTGTATGGTTAACATTTGAAGACATGGCTCCGAATCACATTTATTCAGCAATAAACATTTGGAGTTATGATCGAGACGCCATGTCCGACCGTCCACGAGCGATAAAGGAGAATTTACTTAAAGCGATTAACGTGGGAAATTGGGCCTCGTGGACTCGGACACATTATCCGAACAAGCCGAGAATGAAAACTTGATTCTTGATCAATTTTACAAATTCAAACGCGCAAGGAGAAGCATGCATTCAGAAGGGCAATAACACAAGCTAGTAATAAAAGTTGCTCCGAGTCACCAACGAGCCCGGACCCATAACACAAATACCGAATCAAATGTATAGATAAAGCAAGTTATACAAAACAGCAACTAAGAAGGAAATAACATTGTCTCAAGGCCCGAAGGCTCACAATTACAGAAATCCGGGGCATACCCCGCCTTCACTCTCTCCGCCGCTCGAATGAATCAGCCCGAGTTCCGGAGGGGCCTCCGACATCCCCCTCCGGAGGTGCCTGCTCCCGTTCTTTGGCTTCTTGGGCCAACCTCCTATCTCTCAGGCGACACTCTTTCGGGAAAGGCGGGGCATCGTTGCATCAAGTCCAAGTCCGATCGAAACCTTGGGCGAGCCGAGCAAAATCAACGGTCTCGGTTGTGCTCAAGTGGTCCTCAAAGGAACAAAGACACTAGACATCAAAGTAGGCACACGAAATGCGAAAGATACGGACCACCGTGGTCGAACTTCTTGTCTTTTGTCTCATCACAGACCAGCTCCACAAACTCGCATTGAAGCAAGTCTTCATCCGAGACACCGTCTGGAGCAAAGTCCGAACCATCGGCCTCTTTGAAAGTAGAAACGCCTTCAGCCTCCAAGTCACAGCCACTCAGAATCCAACCTTTCCTCTGGAATTGGCCCACAGCCGCATCGAACCCGTCCTGTCAAGCCTCGTCATACTTGGATTCGAGCAAGAATTTGCAGGAGTCCGAGCCCAAGAAATCCTGGACGGCCCTTGTCCGGACCTTTAGCGACTCGGCATCATATCTTTGAAGCTCGGAGGCAGCGAACTCATCAAGCTGTCTTGGTGAACTTTCAAGTCCTCTCCAACGCTAGGATGGCGCTTTTCATTTTGGCGTCTCAGGCTCGGCCTCCTTCTTGGCGACTATAGTCTTTTTAATTGCTCGGACGGACTATTCAACCGAGACGTCTCAAGCCCGGCGACCTCGGCCTTGAGTCCTCCTCTAGTGTCGCCTCCGACCAGCCACCACGAACGCTGAGCGGCAAAGCTGAGAACAACCGACATTAAAAAGTTAGAGAGCGATTCGAGCCAAGAAAGTTGAAACACCAATCAGAAATCTAAACGAACAAACCTTGCGCTGAGTAGCGATCAATTCATAATCCGGTCCGATTCAAAGCGGCTGACCGAGCCACCTCGACATCAACTCCGGCTCAGCGCATCACTCATCTTTCCCTTGCCCTTCTTGGCTGGAGGGATTGGACCTTCGGACGAACGCTTTTGTCGGTCGCGGCGCTCGAGCCATGGCGAGGATCCGAGACACAGATCTCGGAGGTTTCTTGGCCCCCTTTGAACCAACTACCTTACCCTTGTCCGGGGTAGGTATTGTCTGGGTCTGCTCGCCCGCGGCAGCCCTCCGAGTCTCTTCCGCTTGGAAAGCAGCGGCATTCCGAGGCTCGTCCATTGGCAGTACAGTGGAAGTCTTGATAATTTGGGTCCGAGTACCCTCCTCCATCTCCTTTCTCTGAGCAGCATTCTGCTTCCTCTTCAACTCTCGCATAGTGGACATGGTGTACTCGAACAAAAAATCTGCACATCCGAGTGACAATAAGATGCAAGACAACAAAAGTTTACAATTTATAACCGCAAACAAAGCAAATAACCACCGACTCGGAAGACCAACCACGTGCCCGACGGAGGAAACACTTACTTAAGTCCTTCTTCCCATCACAGAAACTTGGCTCTGAAAAGCCGGCTAGATAAGGAAGAGGTTGGCATATCAATCCTCGAAAGAAGTATTTCTCCGGATCCTGATTCCGATGGAGAGCTTGCATCCATAAAGGGATGTTCCGAGCCGGAGGTTTCCAGTCTGGCAGCCTGCCTCAAAAAAATTTCTTCTCAAATTGCCACTTTGGCCTTTCCACTTCGGATTGGCCTTGTTTCAAAGAGGGCCGGACGAAGAAGTATCTCTTCCACCAGTGAATCCCCAACGAAGAAAGAAATTGACGAAAAATGTGTATGCTTGACGACATACGAATGTATAAAACAAAGTGTTCCTATTACTTACACTAATATTGAACAACTTTCGGAAGTTATCAAATGTGACCGGGATGTCTTTATATTTACACATTACCCCGAAGCACATCAGGTTTCCGAGCGAGTTGGGGATTATTTGATGTGGACTTAACCCCATGCTGCTCAAAATCTACAGGAACTCGGACGACACGGGCTGCCGCCACCCGCAATGCAGACTTATTTCATGAATGCACATGTATCCCGGAGACGGATTGTAGAAAGCATGTGCTCGTCCGGAACGAGAATTTCCACGCACTCCGGAATCTCGTACTTCCTCCGAAGTTCCTCCACCTCCTCAGCCAGTATAATCGAAGGACAGGTGGGCAAAGTACCATCCTCATTCAATTCACCCTCCGTATCGGGGTGAGTAACTTCGTCCCTTGACCGAGGAAACTTCACTCGAAACACGTCTTCGCCCCTCTTAAGCCCCTCGGGCAATTCCTCTTCAGTCATCTGGTGGCTCGGGCCCGCTTGACCAGCAGATTCCCTCCGGAAAACATGGGCAGACAGTATTTCTTCTTCTTCCTCTTCTTCGGAATCAACATTTTCGGCCCGGACCACTTCCTCCACTCTATCATCCTCGGACGACGAACCCAACTCTACCACCGTCCGAAGGGGAACAACTACTTGGACCCGATCCTCAACACCTTCTTCGAACATACCTAACTCGGGAGGCACCTCGGAGGTATCATGCACCTCCTCGATGTTAGGCTCCTGCGGATCCGGAACGAACGGAATTCGGTCAGGGTTACTCCTAAAATTATAACCTAGGTTGCGAATGAGGGATCGAATCTCTACCGGAAGTTCGGGCTCTTTCCCGGCACGGCCCGGACGGCGAGCTCTTAATTATAGTCCGCGAGCTTGTCTCTTGAGCCGCACCAACACCCTGCACATTAGAGACTCGCAGGTAATCCCGATGCTTCGGAGACCCTGAACTCGGAACAACTAACCGAAGCAAAGAGCTTACCTCGGGCTCTTCCCGGCTCGGACGAGGAGATTGCTCTAGCTCTGCTGACTCGTCGTCACCAATAATGTCAATCTCCTCGGAGCTGTCGGATAAAGATGACGCGTCGGAGACATATCCCTCAGCCTCGGATCGGTTCTGACTATCACTCTCGGACATCCTAGGGAAAGGAGAAAGCAATTTCGTAAGCTTTAAGATGGCAGTCCGAGAGGCCGTTTATGTATATTAAAAAAGGAGGAAAAATTTAAAAATCGGGGACAAGACAGCGAATCGGCCGGACGAAGTTAGTTCCGAGTCAGTAAGATGGTTACTCGATATTAGTCAACATAGCCAAAACATTGGTTATTACTAACCTACGCATCATGGGCGTACATCCGAGCAGCTCAATGGAAAAGACGACTAACAAAGGAAATAGAATCACGCAACGAAAGAAGCAAACTTACTTGTATTCGGATGGTTGGATTGAAGGTAGCTGACTTCGCACAGAAACACGCACCACGGACCTCTCTTGACTCGCTTCGGATCGGGTGTAAATACTTCGGATATGCTCAGGAACAAAAATCTTCTCTCTAGAAGTGAAGAATGAAAGCGACTTAGGCCCCTATTTATAGAGGGCTATATCTGGAACTCCAACCGTCACGATTTTTCGGGGTTAAATCTCAATCGTAGATCAAAAATCATCCAACGGCGTAGTACAATAATACCAAGTGAAATGACGAATCGGTACAAAAAACTTACTTTGCGATAACAAAGACGTCTGACAAACTTCCCACTTTGGGCGGAAGACAACACTCGAGCCTCGGATGACTACCGTCGGACGCCGGAACTTTTCGAGCAAAAATCACTGCACACGTGGACCCTCGTCCACTCGGACGTTTTCCTTCGGACCTTCTCTTTACAAAGAGTTTGGTTGGATAGGACACCATCTACGGATTAACCCGTAACTACCAAAGGTACAACGCCGGCGTTCTCGATCTACACTTAGTCTAAACTTACAAATACCCTTTTCTTTCTTAACTTGGTTGCACTCCAAACCCATCCCTCGGGACAACAAAATAAAAAAAGATAGGGGGTGAGAGACTAAGTTAAGGACCTCTGAAGCACAGTTACACCTTTTTACGCTTACGAGGCGGATTGGACCAAGGAGCGACCCGTCCTCATCGGTCTCAACCAATAGTTCCACAACTATCTTCTACTAAGATACTTGGAAACTAGGGGGACATATGTTGATGAAAATATGTCCAATTCATAAGAGCCCTTGGAGCGAATCCTAAGGCGTCTAAGTCATCTAATGGATCCGAGACACATTGGTCAAGCATTTGTCCGATCCAGGCGGACCACCATGGTCCGACCCACCCTAGAAGAGAGGAACAAAGGATCTAAAGCCACCACTAGGTCCAGGCCACAGGTGGAGCCTCCGTCTGGACGATCACTCGGATCGACATGACAATCTCACGGTAGCCAAGTAGGCGGGCACCGGAGAGTAGTCCGAACCATGAGGTCCGAATCGGAAGAGTTGGGCGAACCTGGAGAACTTCCTCATATGACAACCCAATACGGTCCGGACCATGCGTCCGGACCAACCTCTCCGGACCTCGGACCTCGGCAGACTATGTCACGCCCTCCAAAACTCTCTCAATAATCATTAAACTACCCCTAAAAGCCCAAAATGGCATGGGCTAAGTGTCATTATTGGGCCATGGGCCTAAACAAGCCTTGGTGGCTCAATCGGAGCCTTACACTTGGCGCGATCTAGAGGAGTCCTTCCTCTTTGAGAAAATCCTTTAAATAGGGCACACATCCCCATGTTAAGGTAAGTCATCAGACATAAGCTAATCCCGAACATTATATAGAGCAGATCTTCAGTCTCTCTTGAGTAAAGTCTCTAACCGGTTTGACGCTTGGCAAACCGGGTCCTAACCCCCCCCCCCTCCAAGCTGCTTGTGCAGGTCCTTACGCATCGCCTCTTACCAGTACGACGGTTCTTACGGGCTCTTACTCTTTGGTTCTTACTCCAAGGTGGTCTAGGTACTTAAAGTGAAGGAAAGCAAGGAAAATTCATTAAGTGGTTGGGGGACTTTACCCTCAACAAATTGATTATAAGTTACTTATTTACGTCATATTTGCTACGCACTTATTTGTTTACTTTCTGCTTATGATAATTATTTCAAAAACCCAAACCATATATTTGCTTACTTTATTGCTTTATATTGAAAATCAACCGTTTAATCAATTACTAAATCGATCGTTATTCCCGAGAGACCGACCTCTCGAGTCAACTCTAATACTAATTCTTTTAGTGTGTTTAGAACTTGGTTTGGTATTATAATTTTGATAACATTGGTGTACTTGGTGAAAATTTATTTTTTGCCTAGGCGCATCACCCTCCCATAGGTTTGCTAGGTTAAATTGAATTTTAGATGATCAAAGGATGGATTTAAACCTTGTTGTTAATTGTTAACCCAATTCAGTTTCATGGAACTCTTAATTCCAAAATAAAATAAATTAGGCTCATAACTTTTTTTTTGAGAAACATCACTAAATTTCATTCATAAAAGGAAGAGTACAAAGAATCCAAATCAAAAAGAGTCTGACAAGCCATCACAATCTCCAACAACACATTTAGAGAGATTATGCGCTAAAACATTTGCACTACGGAAAACATGAACGGAAGTTAAAGAACTAAACAAGGAAATCTGCTTCTTAATCTCTTCCACAATATGACCACAAGATGATAAGCACTCCACTGGGTTGTTGATAGCATTGATAATATTCAAGCAATCACTTTCGATAATTACTTCCTGCAAACCAAGAGAAATTGCCAAATCCACTCCAAATTTTACTGCCAGGGATTCAGCCGTTTCTGGACATTGAATATAATCAATTTTACGTTGTCTCCAAGCTATTATCCGCCCAGTGCTGCCGCTAGCAATAATCCCGACTCCAGCTGCATTTTTTGTCCTCAATATTGATGCATCAACGTTAATTTTCACCATGGAACCAGACGGAGGCGACCAAGTCTTGTTCGATACAGGTGGTCTAGCCGCAGCCAACCTGATCTGAGCCTCCTAGAATCGCTGCAAATAATTGGCAGCAAAGTTCACCAAATCCAGAGGTTCCTCATGCACTCCCTCGTGAATCAAACGGTTCATGCTATTCCACATATTCCAACATACGCAGCTGAAGTAGGCAAATTGTTGCGGTTCAAGAACCTGCTGAATATTATGAATCCATGCCCAAATATCAGTAACTGCACCAGAAAATAAATGCGCAGGTAATCCAGAAATGGCCTAAAGGAGACGTAAAAAATGACAATGTAAGAATGTATGCACAATGGATTCGTCAGCTTCCAAACAGAGAGGGCAAGTAGGAGTAACATTTAGTTTACGACGCTGCAAGTTAACAAAAACAGGTAGACTATTGGTAAGAACACGCCAAAAGAAAACACGAACTTTATTCGGAACATGTAACTGCCAAACAAACATCCAGTTCCTTTGAGACAGAGAAGAACTGCTGGCATTAAATCTTGCTCGACTTTGCTGTTTCATTCCCCTTGCAACATAGTAAGCCGTTCTTACCGAGTAATACCCATGTTTAGTAAAGAACCACCTCTGAGTATCAACAGCAGTAACACTACCTACAGGAATGCGCACTATAGCTTCAATATCATCATCCCAGAACACAAATGTCAACGCATCAATATCCCACCCCCGTCCATCAGGAAGAATAAAATTAGACACCGAAATATCACCAATCTCATATAAATCAGGCTTATAACTCATAAGCTAACCATTAAACTATTGCTAAATAGAACATGAGTTTTATTAGGGATGAGCGTGGGCGGGTATTGACAGACATTTACAAAAAATCAAACCAACCCATTTATGGCGGGTGATTATTTTTCCAACCTGCAGCGGTTCGAGTGATAATAATGCGGATGGATTGGCAGTTGAATTACTACATCAACTAAGATTTTTTTTTAAAAGTTAAAATTCATTGCACCACAGACTATAGAAGCATAAGGTATGCCCATAGTAAAAATAATTACAGAATGTTCCCTTCTAACAGTAGTAGTACATAGAAATCAACTCAAAATAACCAATATAAGTGCCTTAACCAAGCCAAACGGAAATGAATCTTATCATAGAACAATCATAACTGCTAACTTTTAAATAACATATCTATCAACTATGATATATTAAATCCATCAAATTAGCAAATAATTTTAAATGAAAGCAAAAGGTTGAAATGCCATTTTTCCATAGATAGTTTCTTAGTTTATATATGAAATAATCCTAATTTTAATGCTATTGATCTATTCTATATTTATATCTATTCACTTCACTGACAGGTAATTCAATTCACATATATGCATTTTTTGTCATGTGAACAATCTGACGGGTGGGTCAGTTGGGTTGTGGGTTGGACCCATCCAACCCGCCAATTGGCGGTTTATAAAAAATTTAACCCGCCTAATTTAAAAAAAAAAACATAATCGACGGGTGCGGGTAAGATGCGGACGGGTTGGCCGGGCGGCTTGTTTGCACAACCCTAAGTTTTATTGATCTTTCTACTTGTTGATACAGAAATATGTCCAAGGCGCCAAAGGCATTCTAAGCTCCCCGGACACTATAGTTCCACAACTATCTTCTACAAAGATACTTGGAAACTAGGGGGACATATGTTGATACAGAAATATGTCCAAGACGTCCTAACCGCTCTATTGGACTATTGTCCTAAGCGGGACGTCCTAACCGCTCTATCGGACTACTGTCCTAAGCGGAACGTCCTAACCGCTCTGTCATGAACTACTGTCCTAAACGGGACGTCCTAACCGAACCAACCTATTGGGCCATAGGCCTATCAAGACATTGGGCCATGGGCCTAATAGAGCATTGTTGGCACAGTCTAAGCTTTACACTTGGCGCGATCTTGTGTCTCAAGGGAAACCTATAAATATGGACATATCCTCATAATGCAAAGTAAGTCAAGCCTTCTTCCCAGACTCTTACCTTCCCGACTATTATACAGAGTAGATCTTCAGTCTCTCTTGAGTAAAGTCTCAGACCGGTTTGACACTTAGCAAACCGGGTCTACGATCCTAACCCCCTCCAAGTTACTTGTGCAGGTCCTTACGCATCGCCTCTTACCGGATAGCCGGTTCTTACGGGCTCTTACTCTTTGGTTCTTACAAGCAAGGTGGTTCTTACTCAAAGGTGGTCTAGGTACTTAGCGTGAAGGAAAGCAAGGGAAATTCATTAAGTGGTTGGGGGACTTATACCCTCAACAAGCAGAAAACTTTCTATGTGATAAGTGCACGTGCTTTGCAAGATATAAGTGTGTAAATAATTAGCAAGATAAATAAAGCAATTAAAAAGTTGCAGAAAGTAAATAACACAGATCTTTATAGTGGTATCTGAGGGTGGTGTAATCCCTCAACTAATCCACTTGCCCTTTCTAAGGACTTGAAATTCACTAAGACAGATATTGAGTTCTCTTTACAATAATCATATCCCTTGATTCCCTTTTATACTAGGTTCACAACCAAGTGTTCTCCTTGAGTTATTCCCCGGACTTCCTGTACTCCACGCCATGTGTGGTGTTGGTTAAAGTAGTTTGTCAGGTGAGTAGTCTTAATAACTTTCTCAGTTATGTAGGAATACTCTATAGAACAAGAATCACTTAACACACTTCACAATGTGTGGTGATATGTTCTTCACTGACCCAAGTCTATGTTAAATGTTCTGGGGAATGAATCTCATATACTTGATCTTTTGATTCAACTCCTTCACAGATAGCAATGCTTGTTAAGGATCATGACACTTAGAACTTTCGTGCTACTTAGAATTCAAGAGCTTGGTCGCAATAGTAAGCTAGAGAATAAGTAGGTTGAAGGCTTGTATGCTTGAATGAATAAGTTCGTAGATGTGTAAGTTCTGTGTATGTTTTCAAGCATTCTAAATGGTGATATTCATAGGTGAAAATCATGCCGTTTGAATAGTATCCGTTAGGCACAATGAAATTCAAACTATTGATATCTGTAAATAGTACTGCAGAAGACGTTGTCTCTTTTCAGAGATTTCATCTTTTGTTCAGATGTCTCTGTCTGCGCATTTATTGCACTGTACTATTTTTTGTCCTGTAGTGCCAACGGAACTATGCACGCTTTCTGAAGCATTGCATGTACTTTTCCAGAGACATTTACTTCTCCAGATATTTATTGAAACATTATTTCCCAGAAACATAGTTTTATCCAATGTATCTGAGCGTGGGTTTCTGTGGGCACTTTTCCTCACTCAGTAACCTTTTGTTCTCTGATATCTTTTGTGAAACTTGTTTATTGAAAAACACTTGTTTCTTCAAGGTATCTAGAAGTAAGTATCTGAGGAGACCAATCTCCTTAGTCTTCAGCAATCTTGTGCAGTCTTCGAATCTTTAATACGTTGAACTCTTCTGCCGGATGCTTCCTTTTTGGTCTTCTTCAAGGATATAAAAATTACATTCAGAGACCTAACAATTGAACTAAGAGTACTAGTTAACTTTCTGAGCTAAAATAAATGATTAGGTTGCTAATCAAAATCTAAACAGATATTCCACACTTATTTAATCTTCAATCAACTAAATTTTTTTACTTAACTTACTCTTTTAACTCTATAGCAAGTTTTAATCCTGTACCAAACATTCCCCCTAGTTCCTTTCATGTTTAACTATTTGTCTACTCTACCTACCTCTCTTCACCTCTTTTCTTCTTCTTTCTTCTTCCTGCAAATTTGTATGCTCAATCTGTAGCTGAAATCAAATCCTTGCACACATTACCCATAACTATAACCAACTCCACCCGGTTCAATCTGAGTCGACTCAATTTCCACCGCCAGTGTAACCATATCTTCTTCCTCTGATATTTTTTTGGGGAAATTTGCTTCACTGTATGTATGCTCACAAATTCCCAACCAGCAATGCAAGACAGTGGTTCTAGCGGCGGTGTAAGGGCTGAAGATGTGATTTCCAAGCTCAAAGACGACGGTGATTTCGATCGCCTTCGTGTTCAAATCATCCGCAAGCTCAAAGACAATGTTTGTTTCGTTTTCATACTTTTTCGCTAACTCTTTCCTTCCTATTGATTGCTTCTCTTTCTCTATCTGTTTATACCTCCAATTCGCATTCTACTTATTTTATGAGTTACTAAAATCATGTTTAGGGTTTTTGAAATTTAGGCAAAGTTTCCTTCTCATAGTTTAATGGCATTCTGGACCTGTTACAGCTGAAAAAAAACTAGTGGTATGATTTTTGCATTATGAATTTTCTAGGGAGATCCTGTGCCGCTTTGAGTGTTCGTTGATGAACAAAGTATCTATCAAGTACTTCATGATGAATATCAATGTGTCCCTGTCCTTTTTCATACATGTGGTTGAGCCAAGGTTCTTTTGGCATTGTTGTGGCTACGGCTGTCTTTGTTTAAAGTTAACTTGGTTGTGGAATAGCCTTTCATAATTTTGTGTGTGACACCGGTTTACTCGGGGACATTGTTGTGGTAGTTCCTGTTTTATTGTCTGCGTGCTCAACTGATTAAGTTACGAAAAGAACTTAGTCAGCTTACATGTAACTGCGCTTGTGGCATACTATTTCAGAAATTTACTTACTTTATGGTTATAGTGCATAGTTGTTCCTCAAGAGGAATGTATATGTAACCTTTTTTTTTTTTGTTGCTAAAATCATACTTCAAAAGTTAATTACTTAATTTCTAGTGACAGTTTAGGTTGGTAAAATATAAAAGTGTGCTAGGCTAGCTAATCTTGAAAGAGGATTAAAAATAATATGATGCGGACTTTCCGAAGCAATTGTGATTTCACAAATAAAAGATTAAAGAACAGTTTGGACCTAAGATTGTCTGTTTCATGAATAAACAAGAGCGAGTGACAGATTTTCTTGACTATCACTCTTCTACATCATCAATGATGTGGATTTTGTATGCAAATATATGTTCCACATTTTTATAGAGTATGGAAAAGAGTAGACAGTAAAAGTCATGACAATATGTATCTCTTACTATCATCTAATAATAAAGTGGCATCCTGCTTTCTCAGATGGATGGGAGAGAGAAATGATACGTAGAATACTTCTTTTGTGGTGTGTACTTTATAGTATGGGTCGGAAATAAAAAGTGATCAAAATATTAAGTGAAAGCCGGAAACAGAAAAATATTAGAACTCTGTTGGGATAAGTTAGATCTAATTTTCTTTTATGAATCTCTAAATATGATGCAAGACGAGTAGCGTCTTTTACATATGGAAATGAATATAACTATTAATGTTTTGCTGTTTTATATAACTCTTAAGATGCCGTAATTCAAGAGTAATTGCTATTGAATCAGTTCAGCGATAATTATTGCAATGTGGTATGTTTGGGTTAGACACATGGCTTTTTATTTTCAATGCTAGCAATTAGAACCTGAACAATATTGTGTTAGGTCCAAATTTGGAAATGCATTTTGAATTTTGCTTCGACCCTAAAACTATCTATTTTTCGTACAAATGAAGATGGTAGAAATTGCCTAATCATGAATATTGAGAACCGAGTCCTGAGTAATTGTTGTACTTCAAATGCTGAAGAAGATAATCAATTAATACGGGACATCATTCAATTTTAAACGAATTTTCAGCATTCAACCTTCTGCACGGGCATTCAGTGCGTACCAATCTCTTGTATCTTAAAATTTGCTACCATATCTTGCAGCTTGTAACTGAAATTGCGATGTTATTGCTTTTTGCTGCAAGGTTATTCAATATTGGTTGCATTATATCTAGAACTCCTGGAACAGTGGAGGGCCGTTGGTAGATTGAAATTTCATAGGCATTTGTGATGGCTGATACTGGAGGAGTGAATGCCCCAAATTTAATTAGACTTTTTATTCATAAAACCTCATTTTGTCCCATTTCTTTGGTGGTAATGACTAATCATTTTGTTCCTAGAATTGTAGAGTGTACTTGAGGGATTTCTAAAAGTTGACTTCGCTGCAACAATGTAACACCTGACATGTTATAAGCTAGGATAAGTTCAATAACCTTCTCAGACTAGTGTGTAACATGGTCATGTGCTGATCATTCAGAATTACCCACGTCCGTTGTCCAGTATGTAGATATTTGAATGTCAAGATTTTCCATTAGTGCCGGAATGTCCCGTAAACAAATTATTACTATATATTTATTCTTTGTCGAAAATAAATGTACCCTTTTGATCATGCTGACTGAATACTTTAGCAACCAGTGGATGTAAATTACAATGATATGATGGAGATGGACCACTCTGGAAACCGTTGGCTCTTAAATCTATTTACTTATCTTATATAACTCCATTAAATGGGTAAGTTTTATGGATGTTTTTGTGGTAGATAATGTTTTTAAGGTGGTTTGATATTCCAAAGTTTCTGAGTTTATTGCCAGACGTAATATTGTGATTATGCTAGTGTAAATCTTACGTTTTTCCTAAGGTCCTCTGTGCTCAGAACTTGGTATTCATAGTAGATGTTCTGGCAATTTTAATTTCATTGTCAACATTTTGGGGGTGGTTTGTCTTTATTTTTAGGCTATGTGAAACGTGCAAAGATGACAATGTGGTTGAGTTTGTAGACTCTCTTCATGTTTAGATCTTGCATTTTTTGTTATTAGTGATGCCTGCTTATATTTGATGCACTCAACATATCCTTTTCTACTGGATCTCACTCCCGGTTCTCTAATATTCACAGGAAGAGTTGCGGAACAATATTATATCCATGGTGAAACAATCAGTGGCACTTAATTGTCCAGGTTCAGAAAATATGAAACTGCGGCAGCTTTCAGATGCAATTCACCAAGAAGTTGGGTATGTCTTCTCATAATGAATGGACGTCTTATCAATATATCTTCACGTTTGTTTTCTTCAAATCAATAGTAGAATACAAATTTATTAGACATGGGTTCTAAGGTATGAGGTTCAGATGAGTTTTATTTTTATTTTTTGCACAAATTTCAGGAACAAGCTCATGAGTCAAGTTTCTGACTCTGTCTGGGATATAATCAGATCTGCAGATGGCATGCAATCTGAAATAAGAGAAACAGTACGATCAGTTTATGACAAATCATGTTACCCCAATAAAAAAGGCAATGGGGAGTCATCTTCGGCCATAAACTCACACCCAATTCCGTATGAGTTTGATAACGGCCATGCTCCTGGAGCTGGAGAATCTAATGGTACACAATTGGATGGTGGCGGAGCGAACGATCAGGATTTGTCATGCCTAATCCCCCCAAGAGAAGAAAGAACAACCGCATGGAAAAACCAAAGATGAATGCTGAGACCTCTAATAATGGAAAAGCTATTCAAGTACGTAAGGAAGGAAACCTTCAAACCAGGGATATTCACGAGCCAGAAAGTTTGGATTCTGATGCTCCACCTGGCTTCTCTCATGTTATCACTCATAAGGGGTTGGGCAACATTGGTGATGAAGATCCGGAAGTGCCTCCTGGTTTTGGTTGAGTTGACATGCAACATGATATTCTGGGTCCAAAAGCTTGGAATTGGAACATAGAGATTGTCATTAGCCGATAACACAGAACATAAAACTTCCAGAAGCCATGTCATCAATGGAACATCTACATCCATGAAGATTTAAGGTCAGGAGACTTGCTCTGGAGGATCATCTCTTAATTCAGATTTTGTATTTAACACTTGACACTAGATAGTAGATCATTCTGAATACGAGATCTAGAACTTGCCTAGTCCAGTTTTGTCGTTAATTTTAACATTATCACTTGCGTCTTTCTCCAGGAGCCAGCTGGTTTACTTGGATTCAGTTGGTTCCTGATTGATTTAACTAGTATTAGGTTTTGGCTGAGCCACATGCTCAGTCTCGTTCTGACTAAAAGATTGACCTGATCTGAATTTCCATCAAGGATATCTCTTTTTTTTTTTTTTCCTTGTGAGACAAATTCACGCTCGGGTTATTTCTGGATAAGACTGACTTGACTGATAGGCTCTACTAAATTGGACATAGTTTCTTGATATCTTCAAAATGTGTTGTCGAAATTCGGGTAATTGATGAGATTTTAGGTGCCAAACCACTTTTGGGATGAGATTTGAAGTTATGGTGTGATATGTGTGAAGATACTTTCTGAAGTGTTTAAGCAGATATGCCTGAATATTTCCGGAAAGTGAAAGCCGAGAGAGGCATGCATCATTTGCTTTGTCAGATTGCAACTATGGGTGGCGAGAGATCGTTGCGCATGCTTGTTCAGCAGATGGATTGATATAGATGTTCACATAGACATAGTTGCATTTGGTTTGAGAATGTGATAGTTTTGTGGCTTTGTTAATTGTGGTGCTTATTAAGTTGGTAGTTCTTGTTCTAGTTGATACATCTTCATTCTTCATAATAGGGATCCTTCCTGTAGTAACATGGTCGGTAGTAAATGTTATAGGTTTATAGATGGAAACTAAACATCCTTATTTTTATCTTATACCACTATTTGGCTTGACACCCAACTAAGAGCCTCGGCTTGTATGGCGTTGAATTAAAGTTTGCTGATCCTGTCCTCTCCACGTTTGTCATTGGAGTAAATTTTATTTAATTGTCCTTGCTAGATGTTCTGACCTTTTCTCTATTCGTTTCTTAGGAAGAACTCGAGAAGGAAAAGTGAAGCAAAGATATAATTTTGCATGAAGTGATTGACATTGTAGAAGCGTTTTCGTAAAGGTATTTCATGGAACCATCATGTTCCTCACTTCGACCCCCCACCCCACTGGCTGATTAGTTTGTTCTCTTTTCGATATTCCAGGATTGGCAATGTGGTGGACCTTGGTAAATTTTACTAACATGAAAAGATGATCGTGGACTACTAAAAGATTGTGTGCAAAGTTGCAATTGATCTACTTAATAGGATATCTAAACATTTTGCAAAACTTTGAATGTGACTTGTGACCACTATATTGAAAATTTTCGCAATCTCTACACATTTTGCAGTGAGAGTAGCAACAGTTGCATAATGAATGTGTTGTAGTGATTTAGGAGGACCTTCGGTGCATGGAACACACTTTATTCCATGAGCACGAAAGCACAACATGGCGTATACAATGTCTTCTAGTTTATATCTCATTGAAGCTCTGGTGGATCTATTTCCAGTTGATGCTCATTTTCTGTCAGTTGCGGCATTATGCATGTTTAGAACTTCAGTTTTCTTATACCTTAGCAGATCCTGATAATATATGTTGCTTGAAATGTTGAGAGTAGAGAGCAACAATGTACTCGTGTCAATAGCCATTTATGTATATCATATATTACACATTCACAAATCACAATATCTGTTCACTAGTAATTTATAGTACATCATAATACATCTTCACTAGCAATTTTATTCACTCACAAGTCACAATACATCGTACTTTGTGTAGTATAAGAACTTCTAAAAGAACTGTAGTAGTAGTTTGGATCAACGCATCATAACTGCAATAGGGCTCCTGACAGAGTATTGTGTAGAACTCCACCTCAAGAAACCTTGAAATATTCCAATATTTGTAGTATTCCCCAGTTGAGTGAACGTCACTTGGTATGTCAATTTCTGATCAGGCTCCAGGAACTCCAACTTTATCGGCTCGACACGAACATCAATACCTGGTGGAGGGTCAATTTAAATGTAAGAGGAATTTGGGTCACCAACATTTGTCAGAGTCCTGTATATGATTGAACTGCTGGATTAAGTGCACTAAAAGTGAGTGCAAACGATGGATAATTTAGCTCTGCCTCCGGTATGCTTGTTTCAGCTGAGCAATTGTGCCTACGTTGCAAAATAGAGGCCATTTGGCGATTTGTATAGTTCAAACCGCATATATGCGAAATGTAATCTTCAGGCAGGATGTAAATAAACAAGTCCAGGGTTGTTTGCCCTGGATGGGTTCACATGGCCTGACCCGGTGGCAAAAATGTGTGCTGGTTGATACTGCTCGTCCTCAATTGGATCTTTTACAAGATTGAGAGTATCAGCTGTAGTCATAATTGGACTTGATTGCAGCTGGCTACCAATCCGGATGCGCGCTTTTGAGTAGTGCTGCCACACTGCTGAGGTGAGGACATGACATTGAGGTGCCGGATATTATGTTGAACGAGGATTTCATGTCTGTGTTGTTTCTGAGAGATGCTGGCCATGCTCCGAGAATGTTAACACCAAGGCCTAAAATATCAGGTTTTAGGATGCCCCGGTTTGCCCAGTTGGGGCCTCTGGACGAAAATGCTGCAACAACAGGGGCACGAGGATCACCAATCATTGTTCCACGAAAACGAATTGTAGCCATGGGGGTGGTTGTGGAGTTTATGTACGCTTTGATCTTTAGTCCATCAGCGTAAGTCACATGGGTTGCGGGGAGGACATGAGCTTCCGACAGGGTAAGGTTCGCAAAGTTCCTGTGATTTACTAGAATCATGGCAGCTCCACCAGCATCTTTCACTGCTTGACCCTTTTCAATTCGTGTGAGGAATCCACCTAACTCACAGACGACTATTTTTCCTCGTATATCTGTCGCGTTTAATGATTCCGCGTTGCAGAATGGAAGGTTCCGATCGCTTGTATTGAGCATTCCAGCATAGACAAGAGGTAGTAGTGTTGGAGAGAAATCTGCTGGTTGGCTGACTCCCCCTCGAATTCTTCATTGTTTCCAAGCACTGCAGCTGCCTTTAATTTCCGGTCTGTGGTAGCGGCACCAACTGTCAGAATCCAAGGGGCTCCATTTGATATAGAGAAGTTAAAAGGACCGGAGTTTCCTGCAGAACAGCTTACCAGTATGCCCCTCTCCATTGCGCTATAAGCACCAAGCGCAATGAAATCACTCCAGAAGTTCAAAGAGAATCCGCCTAGTGAAAGGGAAAGTATATGGACTCCATCCTCGATAGCAATGTCCATCCCGGCAATCACATCACTTTCAAAACAAGAAATGTAACAAACTCTGTAAATTGCTAGATGAGCATGTGGAGCAATGCCAGATGCCGTGCCATTAGCATTGCCGAGAACATTTGCGCCTTCGACAAAGTTCCTGGCAATAGTGCTTGCAGTATGAGTCCCGTGGCCGTCAACATCAAATGGGCTTTCGTTGAAAACGAAGCCCCTAGCTCCAATGATTTTGTTATTATATAATGTATCATTGAAGTCACACCTGCCCTTCCACTTAGCTGGCGGTGTAGGTACTCCTTCGTCAGCAAATGAAGGGTGGTCAGGTGAAATGCTGCTATCCAAAACTCCAACAATCACGCCTTTACCGTAGTTGGATTCTTGCCAAAATCCCATATTCTGGTTCAAGCCCAAGAAGTTGGGAGAATGTGTTGTGTGCATGGTTAGTTTTCTCTCCGGGCGTGCTGACACGAATCCCTCCTTTTCCTCCATGGCACTCACTTCATCAGGCGATAATCTGGCGGCAAAGCCTTTGAACACGGAGCGATATGAGTAAATAATACGCCTGCGGCCGGTGCTTGCAGTGGTTGGAGGGAAAAAAGAAGTGTACCAGTTGTCTATCATGTCATCTGATTGACTAGCAAGTTGTCCATCAGGTACCTCGACTTGAACAATATATGTTTCCAAGTTGCTTTGTTCTGTTGCATCATCTGTAACAGCTTGCAAAGAGTTGATGCTGAGAATGCAAAAGAGGGTGATAAGAAAAGTTAACAAGCTCATCTTTGCCTCTTTGTTTTTGTTTTTTTTTTTGTATTTTTTCCCCCCTCTTTAAGGCAAGCTTTGGTTACATACGTACTTACATTACTACAAGGGCCATTTATAGAAGCACTCTTGAGTTATGTGTTGGAATGTTTCTCAAGATCCGAATGATGATGCTTCTTGATTAAGTTGACTTGGCAATTACTACTAATATTTTGTGTTGGCATTGATCAAGAGCTAAACTACAGGTAATTTCCAGGTAACTGATGGAAGTCATAGGCATTACAAACCCTATCATCAACAATAGAAGACTAGCAACATATATATATACCAAAACATGTAGAGTGTAAAACATACTAATTGGATTAAGTAAAACACGGTGCAGATTTATTATATAACAAGAAAGTCAGAGGTTAATTATTCAATCACATGTAAATTATTCTGATGATAGTGTCTCCCAACGATGGATATCTATGCAAATGTACCGTTGACATTTTTCATTTTCCGGTTTTTGGTTATGATTTTGTACCTTGGATGCCACACTAGTTTGATTATTAGTCTAGATGAGGAGGTGAAGAGAGGAGTTTCCGTGTTTGGTGTGAGTGGTTTTGGTTTGGATTTGTAATTGATCTTTGTATTATACTTTCCGAACCTCTCTTGTACTCATGTAAACTTTTTTGAGTATTGAATTTATTTTGCCGTTTCAAAAAAGAAACTTGGGTATGGTCAGTAGTACAACTTGTAGTACGGAATGGTATTAGTATTTCAGAAAAAAGGGTTCTTGTTTGAGCAAGTATTCTAGATGAACAAATATACTTAGATTATAAAGAACTATATACCTGCAAAACTAGCTCGTTCTGAGCCGATTGAAGCTGCAAAATCCATTGAAACTGAAGACTACTACATCATCACAAATATGTTCGAACAAAAACAAGTTAAAATAATTATGTTTCAAACTAGTTTTTGTGGTTTGTGAAACTCTTAGCTTAGAGATTCAACTATATAAGCTACAAGATCCATTATATACCATGTGCCTCAATATAGATAGTTCTTTCTGTTCTCCCTAATAAGATTTCTGCAGGAATAGGTTGTGTATTTAGGAACCGCAAGGGTGAGGTGATCAGAGCCGCAGCAGCAGCGCTAGGAAGGGCAAGCATAAACACAGCTGAACTCTATGCATTGAGAACTGGTTTATTGTTAGCAAAGCTGTGTAATATTCACAAGATTATAATTCAAACTCATTCAAATTATAATGTTCTTCACAAATGCTTTGTCTTATTTGCAATATGTATTATGTATGTTCTATAGAATATGTATATGCTCTTGCTAATATCTTGAGAGTGTGAGACTGTTATCAAATCATACACATTGTCCCCCACATGGGAGAATTGCATAATCGGTCCCCTAACTGGCAATCCCTTTCGATTTTGGTCCCCTAAAATTAGGTTTTGCACATTTAGTCCCCATTTTTACCTAATCACTCATATTCTGGTTGTATTTGGTCCCCTAAGTGACGTATGTTGCCAACTAATGCCAAATCATCGCCACAACACCGCTAAAAATTAATTAAACACACGTTTTTTACTTGACCTATCAATTGAATAATTAATTAAAAATTAAAAAAATTATAGTTTGTTGAATTTTGCTACAAATTATGTATTTCATCCCAAATGTAATTTTGTTGTTTTTACATTAAATTTTACAAATTAGTTCATTTCATATGTAACTAATTAATTTCATCAAAACTATTTCCATCAAATTAAACTTCAAATATTTATTGGGGAAAATAAAAATAATTAATATTTATAATTTGAAATATTTGGAAAAATTAGAAAAACTACTCCAAAAGTTTTACTTATTAAACTTCCTACCCTCATTCTTCCCCACCAGACCACCACCTTCTTTCCCACCACACCACCACTGAAAATAGACAAACCCCCCTCCTCCCCTATCTTTTTCTTGTACAGCTCCATGATGGAGCTTTTACAACAGCTCCCTCCAATTGCAAAGAATTATTGATTAGGGGAAAATGAGTTTTAAAGAATTAATTATAAATCTTCAAAATTACAGTAGCAACACTATGCACAAATAGTGGAAAGTTGGCATAACAAGTAAACCTTGACCTTACATGACATAAAACAAGCTTAATTTCTAGGATGTGAAAGGGCTATGAGTTTAATAGCTTTTTCAATTGGAAAAAACATAACCTAGCTAAGAAGAAAAATCATAGAGCTTATTGCTCAAATTACTAGAGCACTTGAGACCTAAAAGTAGGCTTTGAAAAGCTAACTCAACATGCTACCTGAATAAAATTATAATGATAGGATTTGGGATTGTTTGTATCCCCGAAATAATTCATCAAATCAAGTTGACACTAAGAATCTCCTAGAATCAGAATTTGTAAAATCAAGAGTTGTGCTCTGACGATTGAAGACATAAGGGGGTTAAACTTGAACAATTAGGACTTGTGGGGCAATTATACAAATCAAACTATAAGGTCTTCCTTTTTGTTGTTTTAGGGAAATTGAGACTTAATAAAAACTTATTGGATCTTTATGTAATAAGTAATTTTAAAAGGGGTGATGCATGGAATTTTATATATTCAAAAATTTTAGTCACCTAAGAGGTTTCAACAGAGTATGAACCTACTCATATATTCCTCCGTCTCAACATACATGTTTTGTACTATATTTATATCTATACTATTATATATGTCCGATTTCATTTTTGAAAATTTTTATTTTTCAAACTTATTTTATTTATATAAAATGTCATCACTTAGTTTAGTTTGTTTAATAACCTAGTTAAACACTAACATCATAAGTTAGAAATCAATAACACCAAATCAAGTTTTATTATTATCTTTTCCATTTCTTCTTAATTTCCGTGTCCATAATGAAACATGATATTTATTCTGGGATGGAGGTTAACTTTTATAATTTCCGTCATTTTCAACAAATGCTAAAGTATAAAAATAAATCCACTGCACATTAGTATAAATGATTTATTGCGACAGAATTGGCTACTTCCTAGGAGGGATATCATTTTTTAATGCTATAAAGAATCTCCAGCTGCTTGACATATTATTAAAACATCACATCTTATATGAAAACTCTATAAATCATATAAAAATTTAATTATATTGTAAATAGCATTCATTTTCATAACTCACATTTTAACCTGTCACTATTTACATCAATCAAAATTATCCTAACTCTGTCTTTTAACTATGCCAAGCCAAAAATTGGGTGTCACTCTAGAGATTGGAAGGGACGAATGCACGTGACGTGTGTAAGTTTGTTTAGAAAGAAAAGTAAGAATTGGAGTCAGTTCGTTGTTCATGTATCTTCTTACCATTTACATTCTGGTCCTGTATGCTTTTACCATTAGCAGTTTGGTCCTAACTTCGGCCTTTATTCGCAACAATTGTCTCATAACTTCAGTTCTGAAAATTTTTACAGCAAGGTCCGTCCCGTGACCAGAGACCACCATGTAAAATTTTAAACTTTGATATGATTTTTTTTTTGTAAAAACTAATGTTAAATTGCAAAGAGTAAGTCTCCAAAGAGACGGTCTCTAGATAATTTATCTAGAGACGGAACTATATTGTCAAAAAAATTATTGATGTTATTAATCAAAACACATATGTTCTCAACATTAGTGTTTTTTTATATTACAACAAGGCTTACTTCGTTAACAACATAGACGTTTTGATTAATAATATGGATGATTTTAGTGATAACATAAGCCGTATGTAGATAAGTTATCTAAAGACCGTCTCTCATGAGACTTTGTGAATTGTGGAAAACTGAATATTAAAAATATTAAGAAAAATTATTTTATCCCGTACATTTAGAATTACGTTTTTTTTACTATTTAGGAAAATCATAAAATGTATTGGACATCATTGGTAAGTAAGTCTTCTGAGAGACGGTCTTTAGATAACTTATTTAGAGGCGAACCTATGTTGTTAAGGAAATAATCAATTATAGTGTTAATCAGAACGTCTATGTTGCCAACATTAGTGTTTCTCCATATATACAAAAAAAATACATTTTATTAACAACATAAACGTTTTGTTTAATAACATTGAAGACAAAGCTATGTATCTAAATAATTTATCTAGAAACTTAAAGACTAGTATATTACTCCTTCCGTCCCAATTTCATCTTCCTGCATTCCGTTTTAGGCCGTCCAACTTCATCTTCTCATCCCTTAAATGAAAAATCTCTCATACTTTATACACTATCTCTCATACATTATTCATTATTTTTCATACTTTATTCATTATATTTCCTACTTTATCACCATCTCTCCTATTTTTTTCACTTTTCTCTTAGATCTTGTGTCGGACACGCGGAAAGATGGAACCGGGTCGGAGAGAGTATATGTCAGGTATTTGTTCTAGACATTAGTACATTACTACATTACGACCCGAAATAGTAGAACTAAAAAGATACAGGACCAAAGTGTGATTAGTAAAATATAGAAAAAAGAAGTGTATCACAGTGTTAGCTGAAGAATATTTGGTTCACATAAAAAATGGCATTTTTGAAGGCAGTGTTGACAACAAAGACAACAGCCATAGCTGCGATTCCTGCTGCTTTTGCGATTTCTTTCCAATCTTCTTCTTCTTCTTCTTCTTCTCCCTCACCTTCAAATTCCTCTTCTTTCAAGAGGGTTTATTCTAACTTATCTTTGGGGTCGTTAAGATCTACCCTAAATCCAATTCATACGCAAAATAACTTAGTTTCTGTAAAAAGTTTCGCAAGCTCATCTCCAGCTGCTGTGGAAATGGACCAAAAATCTTCACCACAGGTATTAATTTTGTGGGTTTTGATAGTTTTTCTTTAATGTGCTTCCCGACCGTCAAAGACTGAAACTTTATCTGATTTCTTGTTTGCAGAACGGTGCCGTATTGCCGGAGTTATTGGTGAGCTTTGTTGTTGCCTTTTCTTTCTTTTTTTAAACGGTCTTTCTAGTTCGTCTATTGTTAGTTTGCCTGAATTTGCTGGTTTGGCTTACGGAAATCTTGGGCTCTTGTTCAAATTTGTTAAACTTGAAATTTCTCATCTTGGAAAGTTAAGTTATGTGGTTAAACGACTATTCCCGTCAAGTGCGGGTTGTGTTCTGGTGTATTCTAGCTTTGGTAGATTGAGTGATAAGTTTGTAACGATTCAATGATGTATTATTAGTTGAATTGATGTAATATGATTGTAATATTTGATATTCTAAAAAAAAAAAAAGAGTAAGTTATTTGGTTAATGTATGATGTCTATGTAGTTTCCATGGATACCTATGAAAGTGCTATATGTTAGTCTTCTACTCTTCTATCCTTGTTGCGCACTGCACCCTTAATGCCAATGCTTGATTTTCCCCTCTACAACTATACTAGGGGCTCGTAATCATATCGTACATCCTTGGTAACACGAGAATCTGATTGTTTATGTTTTCCATTTTCATATTTTATCCGTGTCTGGCTGAGAGTCTGAAAGATACATATCTTCTACAAGGAGTTGATTTTCTTCCCTCTGGAAACATGGACGCAGAGAGACTATTGGGATCAAAGTTGCTTACTAGACTTTTATTTTTGCATGATGCTTTCGTTCTACTAAATACGGTCTGCATTTCTAAAGCTTTGTTGGGTTAATGTATGTAGTGTCACCAATGTTATGCATCTATTATTGCTTTCAATTAGCATCTATTGGCGACTGAAAATATTCAAGTTTGTATTTAACCTATAACTTGTTTGATTTAAAGTTTAAACTCTAATTTTCTCTCATTGAAGCAAAAGGTTACATGATGGGTGTCGACTGTTGAGCATGGTTTGGTCATAAATCAAGTTTGTGTTGTTTTTAAATTATATGGTTTGCAACATTTTGTGTCTATTTTGGTTATTCTCTCATCGACACAGCTGTCTTAGTTTTGGCATAAATGTGATGACAGACTGAATTCATGGTGGATATGAAATGTGAGGGCTGCGTTAAAGCTGTCAAGAATAAATTGGAGACTATTGAAGGTGAGCGCTAATGGAAGTGTTTGTAAAATAAGCCTTAGTTATTGCTGGAATGTCGATGGATAACCACTCATTTCCACTTCAGGTGTTAAAAATGTTGATGCAGACTTGGCCAATCAAGTTGTGCGGGTTCTTGGAACCTCACCTGTGAAAATGATGACGGAAGCCTTGGAACAGTCTGGTCGTAAAGCCCGGTTGATTGGACAAGGGGTGCCCGAAGGTCGATTTTAACTTAGCCTGTAATCAACTTGCATTCGTCGGTGATTTATCTCTAAGAATTCTTTTCTCTTTTGAAATTGTTAGCCTTGCATACTTTTGTTAGTATTTTTGTCTTTTTAATAAATTTTGTGAGTTTTCTCCTTTTTTTGTCCCGTCTTATTTGTTCTACATTTTAGTTTATTTGTAGAGCCTGAAAATACTGAAGTCTCTAGGTATTTTTGTTTGTATATTCGATGCTGTCTTCTTGTATCTTATATCAGTCTCTATATTCATTATGAATCTTATCTATTACACTTCTTGTCCCGCATAACTTCATATATTTGTCATTGTCCTATAAAACTTCAAACATTACAAAAGAAGGAAGCTACCGGCACCCAACAAATAATGTTACACACAAATTGAAGTTTTGTCACTCTTTTAATGTTTCTAATTTATTTTAATTTTCACCTGAAAACTGTGCGTTAACCCTATGTATGTTCTCCGAAACGGAGGGAGTGAGGTTTTGTGATACTTCGGGTTC
This sequence comes from Plantago major, assembly GCA_026545765.1. Taxonomy (NCBI): domain Eukaryota; kingdom Viridiplantae; phylum Streptophyta; class Magnoliopsida; order Lamiales; family Plantaginaceae; genus Plantago; species Plantago major. Next base: position 48,581,019 of record CM048842.1, on the reverse strand, counting down.
TCTTCCAATATTTTGTATTTTTGTCCCTATATTCATTAAGAATCTTGTATATTAAGTTATATATGGAACACAAATTAAATAACGTATGTGGTTTGTGGTGCAGATTTTCTTGTTTCGGCTGCTGTTGCTGAATTTAAAGGGCCTGTTATATTCGGTGTAGTTCGTTTAGCTCAAGTAAACATGGAATTAGCAAGGATTGAAGCTAATTTCAGTGGTTTGTCGCCTGGAAAGCACGGATGGGCCATTAATGAATTTGGTGATCTGACTAAAGGTGCAGCAAGCACTGGTAAAGTGTTCGACCCAACCAATGGTGGAAAGGAGGTAGGTGTTACCGTTTAATACTTGAAAATACCTCTCTGCTCGTATTGTTTATTCTGTCTCCAAAGTCCTATCCCAAATAATGTTGATTATCTGAAGATCACTGGAGTATTTTATCATTTGACATCCCTGCTTCGATTCTTGCTTAAGATGTGATTTTCATTTATTTGGGTTTTCAGCCACTTGGTGACCTGGGAACACTAGCCGTTGATGAGAAAGGTGAGGCGTTCTTTTCAGGTGTAAAAGAAAAACTGAGAGTTGTTGATCTCATAGGGCGGGCCATTGTGGTGTATGGAACGCAAGATAAGTCGGATGAGGGTATTACGGCGGCAGTGGTGGCTAGAAGTGCAGGAGTTGGAGAGAACTATAAAAGCCTCTGCACTTGTGATGGCACTACCATATGGGAAGCAACCAATTCTGATTTTGTCACCAGCAAAGTCTAAAAGTCCATGTAAACCTCCAAGATATGTTACTTAGACGTTCGTAAACGATTTTTTTTCTTTTGGTATACCAACTCATCAAATATGTTGTACTATAACCAATAAACAGTTTATGCAACTTCGCACCAAAGAGATACATATATCATATCATCAGTTATTGCCATCTAAACTGACAGTCACTCATAATGCTTTTATGTTGTCAACTGGGATTTAAGGGGAAAGGTCAAAGCAGAAGTGGAATTCTAAGAACCAATCAGTTCGCTAAAATGTCGATTCAAATTTATCATCTTGGCGACTGCATTTATGTTGTCTCTGTTTTCACCATGCATTGAAAACTTTGTACGAGTTATGAAAGCTTACTACATTTGAACAAAATAATGGCTTCTTAGTTTGCTCATTAGCTACATCCTGTGACACGTGTCAGGACGAAGACCAGATTATATTAGAGGGAGTATACGTCCCGGTTTCATGGGCCCGAAGACAAGATTTAAGAGAAAAGTGAATAATGTAGGAGAGATGGTAATAAAGTAATAAAAATAGTGAATAAAGTATGACAAATAGTTAATAAAGTAGGAGATATAGTGTATAAAGTAAGAGATATATTTTCCATTTAAGGGATGAGAAGATGAAGTTGGGACAGTCCAAAACGTAATGCGAGAAGATGAAACTGGGACGGAGGGAATATTATATAACTCGACTTGAATTTTCTCAACTTGAATTTAGTTTTGTTATTTCTTTTTGTGTCTGTTTCCCACTTTCCCCCATTCTACATCATGCTAGTCGAATTGAATTGCTATTAATAACTATAAAACTCAAAAATTCAAAACTCAAATACATCCCAATTCAAGTACCAAACACAAAACTTCAAAACTCAACTCTAGTTTAATTACTATTTATCAATTATACTCCATCCGTCTCTGAAAACTTCATAAATTGCTATAACAGGAAGATACCCAACAAATAATAAAAAAGTATTACTCTTACAACTTTTTTACCAACATTTTACACATTTCCCATTAAAAGTAAACCTATTTACCACATTTTAATGTTATATCATTTATTTTAACTTTTAACCTAAAACTACGCACCAACTCACTCCCAAAGATTCGTAATTTATAAAGTCGGAAGCCTATAATCCACAAACAAACAAGTTAGTATAGAAGAAATATGAATCGAATGTCGTTATCTGGATACAGCATAGGCACTAACAAATCACGACCTGAGTTGGTAAAGCTAATCCTATAACACGTAAGCGTAAACAAGATTTCTTTGAAATTTGTTTTGAGACAAAACAATTGAAAGCTACGAAAACATGCAAATCGTAAACATGTTAAAAGCAATAACTAAAGTGTAAAGAATGAACGGTTTTAACAATGGTTTAACGGTGTAAAGGATCCCCAATCTCCCTCTATTGTGTTGCTCAAGACTACTTAGATTCAAACTACGTGATTATCGTCCGATGGGCCGTCAGTATACGTGTCATAGACCAAGTCGGAGTTAGTCAAGATACCCCATGTTTGACGATTACCTTGTCACTGGGGTAGGTCCATCACATCTCAATTCCTCGCTTGAGTTTAAAGAAGATGACAACAAATAACAATCACGAGGTTATGTCTAAAACTAATTAATCTATTATAATAAATATAACGAGCAATACAAAGAGTTTGGCGGTTCGCCTTTACGAAAGATTTAGATACTCATAGCAGGAGTAGTAAACATTGTATCAATAACAAGAACACAAAGTAAAAGTGTTAGAATGATTATTGATGATGACTACGTTCTTCATTCTTCAATGGTTTTGACGGATTGGGTTCTTGGATTAGGGTTATGCAGGTGGTTTCTTCTCTTGTATCTTGTTGCACCTCATGAGAAGTAGGGTTATCATTTTGAGAGGCCTAAGCATTGTGAAAGTGCAAGTTGCACTTGATTAGATAATCTTATCTTTCATGATTCAGTTCAATGTTTGTGTTTGTTGTTATTGTTTGTGAACTGCAGGATTTCAATGTTGTGCAACATTGCGAAATAGTGCCAATACAATGTTGGAACAACATTACAGACAACAACAGACAACATAGAAACAAGCAGACCAATTGGACTGATGACTTGGACTGGAAGCAATCAATTCGAATTTCTGTAGGAATAAGGAAATAGTTTGAGTTGCTTTGGACACAAGGAATGCAATCTAAAAAGAAGGAAAGAGTTTGACAAGTTATGGGCACCTTGAAAGAAAGAAGGAAATAAAAGATTCTCTAGAGATAATCTTGGAAAGATTTTCCAGCCAGCCAGATACAGAGAAACAACGTTAGTTTCTTCCTGCTGAGATCTCGGATCATCACATATGTACAGGAAGAACATAGTTGCAAGAAGAATACAAGATTAAAGAGAGAATCTTTCAAGAAGATTGTGGTGAAAGCAAGAAGGAATATATTTTATGAAGAATCAAAATATGAAAAATTCCTTCTATGCGTATATTGAAGAAAACAAGACAAATGAAATTGCCTTTGCTGAGATCCTATTGCCTTTCGACTTGGATGGAAGCTGTCGATATCTCAAGTATATATACAAGGATTCAGCCGAGCAATGATAACGCCTTTCTATGTGATCAATCAAGATTTTATTAAAGAGTTTAGGCTTCTTGTTTTCTGCTAGCTTTAGAGTTTGTCTAAGAGTATTCATTGTTGGAATAACTCTTTCAAACATCGACCTAGAATAGCTTTTACTGTTAGTTCTTCTAGGGCTAGTTTTGGTTGTTTAATCAATCACTTGTGATTGTATTAAACCTAGTTGATTATTTTGCCTAAAGGCGTGGCCAACATATTTATATATGTTGGCTTGGTAATAGAAGTTTCATTCATATTCATCCGCTGCCTTTTGTTTACTGTGTTGAAGACATTGTTGAACAGCATTGGTGGCAACATTGTCTATTGAACTTGTTCCAAGTACCAATCTGGGATCCTACGTTCTAACACATTGCTTATATGGTGGTTTATGGATGACAATTTCTTGCATAACATTCCATAAGAAGTGGTGGATCACGGGCCAAAACGCACACGAACTTGGGCAAAAAATTTGGAGTTCGCAGAAGGCCTCTACGACTGCAGGGCTCGATAATTGGACCAATGTTGGGCCATTTCCTCTCGGACTATTTTAAAACGTCGAAACTTCGTTATCTTGAAAAGTGGTCTTCTACAATGTCTTAGTACTTCGAAAAGCTTCGCAATGGTGGGTCTCATGCCTTCATTGGATTCTTCTAACTCCTTGCACGAATTGATGATCGTCTATCGATATTTTCTCGGATTAAGCGTATTTCTTCGTATTTGCTCCAATAATTGCCATTATCTCTTCACTTTGCATATATGTACCTCTTGAATCATCAAAATACGTAATTAGGCATAATATGACAATAATATTTAATATTGCACCTAAAACAACGGTCTAAAGTGGCCTTAAATTGCATATTTCATTGGCGCATCTGTTGGAGTAGTAGGGATTGAGAATACTAAAGGTAATAATAATAATGAAAGAAATGATACTAAAGAAGGTAGTAATAATTCTAGTGACGGTGAGGATGAGCATGAAGATGATGAAGAATGTGATTTATAAAATGATATAGAAGAGCCCAACATTTGTGATAGTGATGAGAACTTGGATATTGTAGTGATGTGACCGTGAAATATGTGTTTTTGCACACTTTTAGACCCTCGTTTTTTTGCCCAAAATTCAATATTTATATAAAAAAAAAAAAAGACAATTACCACTTTCTTGTGTATTTTGTAGGTGATGATCGCATTTTCAAGGAATTCCACGTTTTTTGGTGCCAAAACGTCATAGTTATGCCAAATCGAGGAAAAATAAGGAAAAACGATGATTCAACCACACAAGCAGTTAGAGGAGTCCAAACAAGGCACTTGACCAACCGTTGTGTGTGAGTGTCAGTTAGTTATAACAATAATGTAAAGCACATATAGTAAATGATACACAATTTTATAGTGGTATCTGAGGGTGGCGTAATCCCTCAACTAATCCACCCGCCTTGTCACATGACTTGAATTCACTATGACAAGATGATGAGGTTCCTTACAAAATCCTATCTCTATTCAAACCCCTTTATAACACTAGGTTACCAACCAAGTGTTCCCCCTGAGTTATTCCCTAGCTTTCTCAGCTAAGTACTTCCACTACTCAGTAACCTTTGAACTATTCCTTAGCTTCCTTAGCCAAGTACTTCCTCTGCTCAGATAGGTTAGGCCTTTAGCTTTCTCAGCTAAATCCTTTCCTTAACACGCCTGTAGGTGTTTTTGAGGTTACAGAGTTGTCACAATAAGTTTAACTTTGTAACGTTTCTCAGTTACTTAGTTAGAACTTGGAGAATTAATGCTCCTTTATACTCTTTTCAAAGTACGAGAAGTTGTTCTTACTGACACAAGGCTTGTTACTTGTTTAGGAGAATGAATCACTGATTTAGCCGAAACTTTGAACTTGTGATTCAACTCCTTCATAGTATGCAAGGCTTGTTGAAGTTCAGGACACTTAGAACTTGTGGCCTACTTAGAAACTGGGAGCTTGAGTCGCAACAGTAAGCTTGAGAGTTTGTAATTAAGTAGGTTTGAAGACTTGTATGCTTGTTTTCATTCTGAGTTGTGTGTCTTTCAAACATTCTAAGTGGTAATATTTTATAGTTGAGAATCCTCCCGTTCGAATAGTATTCGTTAGGCACTATGGAATTCAAAATACTGATATCTAAGATAGTACTGCAGTAAGCCTTGCCCCTTTGCAGAGACTTTCCTCTTTTATTCAGACATCACTGTCTGCGTAATTAATGCAGTGTACTATTTTATCCTGTAGTCTCAACGGATATGTGCAAGGTTTCTGAGCCTTTACACAATCCTTTCTCAGTTTCCTTTTGTCTTCAGAAACCTGTTTTAAGTGAAACTTGTCTTTGAACAACAATTGTTTCCTCAAGGTATATGAGGATAGGTATCTGAGAAGACCTTCCTTCCTTGTCTTCAGTTATCTTGTGTAGTTGACTTGATCTTCAAAATGGATGTCTTCCTGCTGGATGCTCGCTTCTTGGTCTTCAATAAAGATATAAAAATTACATTCAAAAGACCTAACATCATATACAAGATTAACTAGACTAACATACTCAGTAAGCTTCATCTTTTACAATGTTCAAGTGAACTAAGAGTACTAGTTACCTTTACGAGCTAAGATATGTCATTTGAGTTGCTGATCGAAATCTAAAAGATATTCCTAACATTAAGTCATTCCATACATGTGGATGAGTTATCCAGTGTGCTAAAATTTGGATACAAGAACAATGGTGTGGAGAAAATTGGTCTCTGTATTCAAGAAAATTCTGGAAAAATGAATTTTGGGGTTCTAAGGGGTCAGGTCGCAACCTGGATACACTTAGACCACGACCTGATCGACAGGCAATGAGCCCCAAACTCTACGCCCCCAAGCGGTGGCGACTAGATAGGCGATGCGACCATAAATTGTGTCGGGCCGCGGCCAGGACTAGAGCAAGTCGTGTCCTGCTATGCGAACATGTCACACTTGTTCGGTTTTCTTGGTGTTTTTTTACGTTTTTCTTGAATGGTTGGCTAGCTTAAGTGTGTACAACATATCCTTTCTTCTTGTGACTGATGAATGAAGGATTGTAACACTTCTTAAAGGCTAATAACTTATGGGAAAGGTTACGAAGTGACTATAAATATGTAGTGAACTCTCTAGTTCATTTACAAACATCTTTCTCACTTTTTTTCTTTTCCTCTTTGCTCTCTTTGCACTTTTTTAAACTCAATATAAGGTTCACCAAATTTGGTTATCGGAGTAAAGTTTTGTTTTATAAGTAATCATTTCATTTATTCTTGCTTACTTTCTCATTCTTATGCTTAAAGGAGCATGTGTTATAAGCCATGTGTGTGAGCTTTGTTCATGTCAGCATGTTCATTAGAGTGTGATTAGAGTGCTTAATATCAGCGGAAGGTAGTTAATGATCCTGTTTTGGAATAATGTTCTGCTTGTTTAGTTGAGTGCTTTAGCAAACTGATTATGTAAAGCTAAATAATTAGTATAATCATCCTACTTGTTGTCCTCTTGGTTTTCTTAAGATTTTTCTAAATACACTCAATTACATATACACTAAACTAATCACACATATAATCACAATGATATTTAAGGACATTTATAGAATTTTATCTACAAATGTGGACCCTAATGAACAAAATACATCTAAACCAATCACAAAAACTACTTTCATGAATCTGTTTCGAATGTCCAAAGTACGTCTCCAAAATGTGCTACCAATCACCGCGTTTAGCAGACAAACTGCATTTTGAAGCACAGAATTCATCCGGGCTTTAGAAATTCTATTTGACCAAACTCAAACACACTTTGAAACCAATCAGGCCCTTAGCTAATTGTGATTGAGTTGCTATTGATGGTGCAACATGAATACTCTTGTGATGGTTGAATTGAAGGAGAAACTTACCACAGGAGTAGATGTGGGCATATTGGATCGCTACAAAACGAGTTTTGAATGAATGGTTACATCTTAGATTTAGTTTTATTTCTCATTTTCATTGTCATAATCATATTTGAAACATACATTTAGAGGTTTGTAGATGTCGCTTCACAGCTCGAGCTAACTTAAGGTATTATGTGATTCGTAGTATGCATATCATGTTAGGATATTATTGATGTAATTTTCCCGCATAAAATGTTGTCTAATTCATAATGCATAGGTTTGCAATGGATTAACCATAGTTTTTATATAGAGGCAATTGGTACGCTGCTTTAATTTGAGTTGGTTTAACTAAGGTGATAGTAACACGTAGTCGTAGATACGTAATTAGCATATTAGTTGGCATATTAGATCGACCGTACGTACGTATGTATGTATGTGTGTAACAAACATACTCCCTCCATTTTCATTCGGTTTGCGTTTTTGCGTTTTTGACGCTTCCTATGAAACAAACTTCGTCTGCGGATTACTCATAAATAATATGTTGGTAAAAAAAATTAAAAATTCTTAAATTAAAAATTACACTTTAAATTTTCATTATATATTTTTCATAAATCTATTAGAAGTATTATATGTGAGTAAATCAAGCTCAAAGTTGAACGGTGTTGACCAGAAAAAGTCAAACGGGTAAATGAAACTGGAACGGATGGAGTATTAATCATGACCTTTGGTGACTAGTTTATCATAAAGACGTGATAAACCTATTCGCAAATATTATGACCATTTGAGTTTACGATATCTCTCAACATAGAAGTTAGGTGTAAGAGTTTAAAAATATCACCATGCACACGTTCCGCAATGTGATCCGCCCAATACTCCAACCCACAAATCTATCAAGGCACTGTCCATGATATCTTTCTAGCAATAATAAAGTAATAAATTTCATTTATATATAAAAAGTTTGAAAATCGATACAATCTTCATAACTTTGAGCGTCAAATAATTATCTCCAAGATTATTTATTTATTATTATAGATAATACTATCCAACTCTTTTACTTTCTGATACATTACAAAAATTTAATAAATTGTTGCAAAAGTCACTCTTGTTATCAACGTCAAAGTGATTATCGACAAAATCTAAAAGAACATAAAAACACATTTTACTAAAAGAGAATGAGCAACATCTTGCTAGATAGCACACATAAATTTCTATAAATACCTATAGCCATTCTTCATTGCAACACACTACATCATAAACTATCTCTTCTTGTTTCTCTAGTGTTTTCCTTTCTGAGAATTTTTCTCCAGTGTTGAACATATTGATTTTTGATATGGCAAGGGGTCCAGGGCTGACTGGGCATCGTGATGCCATGATGCGGCCTCAAATGAGGTTTGTAGCAGAGATATGGGATCCCATTACTAGGCGTCCAGTCAGGATTGGCACATTCCATTCCCAAAGGGATGCTTCAGTGGCATACAATGCTGCAATTCCAAGATTTTATGGTCCGAGTATGGGAACTTCTGAATTGGTTCCCATAGGTCGCATAATATCAATTAATGTGGTAGATCCATCTCATGTTCCTCGCCCCCCAGCACCTCAACAACTAAGATCTGCTCCACTTCTACCAAGTCGTGTCAACATCAACTTATCCACATTACCATATAGTGTTCGACAATGTCTTATGGCTGAAATAGCAAGGCGGAGACCAGGAGTGAATCGTTTCCAGGTCAATACTGGCGTTGTGGTGCAGATTCCAATTCACCCCTCTATTTTGAATGAACCACCACCACAGGGAACTAGGAACCCCCGTGATTTTGACCTAAACATGCCACCACAAGGGTCAACTGGAATTCCCCGTGATTTTGACCTGAACATGCCACCACCTCAGGAGTCAACTGGGATTCTCCGTGATTTTGACCTGAACATGCCACCACCTCAGGAGTCAACTGGGATTCTCCGTGATTTTGACCTGAACATGCCACCACCTCAGGAGTCGACTAGAATTCCCCGTGATTTTGACCTGAACATGCCTCCTCCTGAAGATCAGTGAGACTTTGTTATAGCCTTCAATCTCCTTATGTTGTTTTGCTAAGAAAGTTTATAAGCACACCATAAATTGAATTTACTATATGTATTAATGAAGAATTACTTTCGATGTACTAAACCTCATTTTCCAAGAAGTTCAGTGTGCTCGAAGTGTATACATAAAGTATATGTTGCTCATCAATAAACTTTGGTTTGGATTTGTCATTCGTATAGCGTGTTGTATATATGTATATGATAATTGTATCAATCATGTCATTTAACTCTCTTTACATTTAAAAGGTCAAATGGAAAAATGAATCAACTTATATACATTCAGTAAAGATGATTATTTATTCCACTTTATATGGATATTACATGTTTTGTACTACTATGTGGCCACCTTGACCCTACCATCTTGACATGCAAGCAGTAGTAGAGAGATTTCTAATTATTTGCCAGACTCGAGTGCCAGTTCCAGTATCTCAGGAGCCACCAACGACAATTCTTCGGGAGCCATAGCTTCAGTATTATCGTGCTAGCTACTATTATTATGGATACAAGTATACACTATGATCAGGCACGTTCTTGTCGACAGACCATTGGGGGGGCTTTTGGATTATGTGGAATACCTTAGAGTTTGATATAATTGTGCATGATGTTGGGGATCGTCTGGTACATTTCAGAATTGTGAAACCTCTTCAACCCTTGCATCCAAACCATTAGAATCAGGTATAGAATAATTTATATTTACTTTCTTCCTCTGTTCATGACCATTGGGTTGCTTTACGTAACTTTAATCTACTTTGCACCCGTAGGAAAAGGTTGGGGGTTGGAGGAGGCCTAAATGGTTTAGTATCCATAGTTTTTTCTTCTTTTCTTATAGGTTGTTATTTGTGGGTTAGATATTTGGAATTTGTGGGCCTTCCTTTACTTGATCAAACTGTCAATTTGGGCCGACCTTTATTTGTGAAGGCCTTGATCATGTGTATGCGCGCGCCAATGGGTCTTGATCCCACCTTATTCCAAACACATTTGTTAGGTACTATACTTTTAGTTCTGACAAATGGTACAGTACTTTTTGTTCTATATTCGGAAGGCTGAGCCTCACTCTCAGAAAGTACGGATTGTGCATTAAATGCATTGTACCTTTTGCTTTTCCGTATTCCAACGAATAGAAAGATAACTCCGAAAGTTTTGAGTAGTCTTTCTATTCTATCAGTAAGCTTTGATTATCAGAAAGTTGTTTCTTAGCACAACCTACCATGTCATATAGATTTTCACTTATGTCTCGAAGCTTTTTTATGTACAAGCTTTTTGAGAGTTGTAGTCTTGTTCTCAGAAAACTTATTCAGTTTTCATTGTGTCTTCTACTCTTCGTAGCTTCCTTGCTGATGATGTCTTGGTCTTCTCCAGAAAGATAAAACAATAAAAATTACATAGAGGCGCGACATCCTACAAGTTACTACTCTAAAAGTCTAAGTAAATTTCATCTTTTACAATCTCCGTCAGAAACCTATGGACTAAGAGTACTTTAAACTTGTTGAGAACTAAATAGTCAGTGTTGCTCATCATAATCTAGAAGTTTAATTCTAACAATATCAATGTTACATCGTTGTCATACATTAATGCGGCATTTCCTATGATATTGTATTTATATCAATGCTACTGCATTGCCGCAGCATTGCATCTGGAACTAATGTTTATCGCATCACTGTGTCCTATATTCTTTATATAATCAAACTAGACTCAATCTTCTGAAATTGTTAAGATCAATACTAAATTCTTGTACAAATGAACAAATTATGGAAGAAAATAAGAGGTATAATTAAAGTTGAAATGGTTCAATTTGAAATTAACTTTGATGTAATTAACTCCGGTGAGGTCACCGGAAATGTCTTCGGTCGTCGGAGTAGTCTCCAGTGAGGTCAGTGGTCACCGGGGTAGTCTCCGATGAGGTCGTTGGAGTCGTGCCGAACACTCGCCAGAGAAGATATATAGTGAGGATGAAGGGTATTCTTTTTAATTTTATTATATATTAAAACTTAATAATAATATGTAATTTTAATAAAGAGTATAAATGTGTAATTACATTTACTTAATCTATTATAGATATTTAAATCTATGTTTTAATATTTTATCATGCCACATGTCAAGTTTTAAAAGGTGTACAAACAATGATACAATGCGAGAAGTCCTAAATTTAACGAATCCCCATAAAATTACTTCCTCCCGCACCTAACTATCTCCGCATCACCGCGCATACCACTTATAGTTTGAATTGTCCCCATGGTGAGGGTGTATGATACTTGATGTTTGTTGGTTGTAACCAGGATTTTTTTTAATTATCAGTACGTTTGTAGTTAATTTTTTGTTTTTAATTGCTAATTTTTCTTGGTTGTTGTTTGATCTTCTGCACATAAACTAAGTGCTAAGTGTATTGCATACTTGGTCATTGTTACTATATACTATTAACAGAGCATTTAACATCTAGGTGGGTAGTTTAAGCCAGGGCTTAACAATATGCTACTTGTTCCAAACTTCCAATGGTGAAATTTGGTGTTCCTAATTTCATAGCAAGTAGTAACATTAGCTTAATGAACCAAGAAAGATGGACTTCCTCCGTCCCGGAAATAACTTCCCATTTTGCCATTTTTGGTATTCCAAACAAAACATCTCATTTCCAAACATCTCATTTCCTTTTTTGGTAACCGCTCACCCAACTTTAACATTAAATATATTCAAAAGTAAACCCATTAACTTTATTTTATCCAACTTTCAACCTCAAAAATCAATTTGAGGTACCTACTAGTACTATTTTATCTAAAAGTAATATATATCTTATTTTCTCCATCCAAAAAGTAAATGGAAGTTATTCCCGGGACGGAGGAAGTAGTATATATAAATTTTAATCACTCACAAAATGGCAAAATCAGATTTCAACAAAAAAATTCTGAATTATACTCGGTTAATTAACTACTACACAACAAACATGCTCTTCAATTCATCAAATGGCAACATTCAGTTAGATGCAACCGTGATATGCAGCTAAATAATTTAGGCTTCTTTCTAGTATTAAAAAGGAAAGAGAGTTCAACGACGATACCCATGTTGTTTGAAGTTGAAATGCAATTTCAGAATCTGGCCTTCCAAAGTACATCTGAATCTGTTTTTCCTTGAGCACTCTCATTCATCATTCACAATCCCAAACGCAATTGACATATTTAGGCTTAATGTTTCATATTTCATATTTCATTTTATTACAATTAACCCCTTAAAATTTTCAAGTTATAATAAATAAGCCTTAATGTTTTAAATTTTCATATTTTCATCTATGTTCTTCTTCAAATCATTAAAAAACAAAAAATGAAAAATGGAGCTTCCATGGAAGCTTCAATGGAGCTTCCCCTTTTTCAATCTTTTTTTTAGTTGTTTTTTATGAAGAAGAAGAAGATGGATAAAACTATAAAAAGTTAAAACTTTGGGGTTTAATTTGAAAGTTTTAGGAATTATATTGAAGTATTATGTCTATATTGTAAAACGCAAAATATTTGAGACAAATGTGTAATAAGATGATACTTGTATTTTAAAAGAAATGCTTAAATAGAGGGGCAAACTAGACTTTTTGCCAAAAGTCAAACTTTATGCTCAGATTGGACTTCATTGTAAATTTTGAATCGTTAGGGACCTAATCGTTCAGGGCATCTAAAAAGGCGGTTGGGTGTAAAATTCCCTATAATATAATAATAAAAGGTGTATAAACACATTTTTGGTTTTTTGAACAGAAAATAAACAAATACGAAAAAGAAAATATTTTTGGGATTTAATCTGGGGAAATCGATTTTCCCCAATTTTATAATTTTTTTGGGTTTATGTTGTACATAATGAAAGACAGTGCAGAAAGTAAAAAAAGCGAAAGGAAGAATTCAATTTCTCTGGTCGAAACTTGCTTGAGCGGTCAAGTGTCCCCGACAGCAGCGCCAAATTTTGATGCGCATTCAGGAATTTAATATCGTTGTAATGCCTGCAATCCGTAAATACAATCAAAAATTAAATTTATTTTATGTCGGAAGTCCTCAAATCCACAGTTTATAGCAGATTGTTGACTCGGCATGTCGTTCTCCACAGACACTTAGCATAGAACAAGCAAATAACGTAATTGTTTAATGTGCGCAAAAAGCATTAATAAGCAGTTGAATTCTAACAGTTTTTGTTATCAAAGGAGGTTGTGAAGCGTAAAGGTCCCCCGACCTAGCTCGTACTATGCTACTCCCAACTTCCTAATTATCATACTACGTAATTACCTCTAATGACAGCAAGGCATAATACTAAACATCAAGGCGCAGTCGATACCAGTACCCTTACTCAGTTCAATGAAACTGTTGTGTCACTCAACAGAACATCACGCCACGAAGGACGTATAGAGTTGTATAATCACAGATTACGTCTAATAACTATTTCATTAATGTATCACGGTGTATAAAGAAGTAGCACAACAGAGTTTCGGCGGTTCGCCTTTACAATAAGTGTTTAGCTACTCATAGTCAAAGCATACTTAGCAAAGGAAGAAATCAAAAACAAGAAGAGAAAGAGAAAGCTTAGTCTTTGATGTCTTCGTGTTGCTGCTAGGGTTTCCTCCTTGTTGTTGCAGACGGCCAGGGTTTTGCGGTTTTGGGGTTTCACTTCCCCGATCTCTCAAGAGAGCTGCTTTGATTACGGTGTGTGATTACGAGACCCCAATACACTTATTTATAGATAAATTTCATGCTCCAATTTCTAGGATGTATAAGGAAGGTTAAATGGCGGGCGCTAGCCTGTTGGACATCGAAAATAGTCCGTTTTCTAGATTCTTCGGTTGACTGCGATCACCAGGTGGCTGCAGTCACCTTGATGTGCGCTTTCTGCGCGCTATTTTGTCTTGTGGCTTGATTTGGGGCTTCGTAACCTCGTTATTTTGAAAAGTGTCATTCTTCAGCATTTCATGTTTTTTCGAGAGCTTCGTAACGGTAGGTAGCATGACTTTATCGGACTTCTCTAGCTTCATGTAGGATTAAATCCTCGTATTTCCTTATTTTCCTCGATTTGGCATAAATATGACGTTTTGGCACCGGAAAACGTGTAATTCCTTGAAAACACGATCATGACCTACAAAATACACAAGAATTGGTAATTTGCCATAATATGATGTAAATATTGAATCTTGGGAAAAAACGAGAGTCTAAAAGCATGCAAAATCGCACATTTCATTGTCACATCATCCTCCTCCTGCAACCAACCACACCTCTCATGGTTTAGCGGTTGGTTTGACTCTTACATCATTTGTAATCAATGTCCAAACCTTTGTGCCAGCTCAGTTATTCTAGGACTGATTATCGTGTGATATGATGGCCACACTGTACCAACATGTCGTTTCATGTGCACCCGGATACCAGTAGGGGTGATCATAAACTCAATATCATTATTTTATCTAACTTTCAACTTTAAAAATCAATTTGAAATACCCACTAGTAGGGGTGATCATAAAATCCGAAATCCGAAAATCCGATCCAATCCGATCCGACCCGATGTATTCGGATCGGATTATGGATTATGATATTTTAGATCCGAAGATTTCCGGATTAATCCGAAAATCCGAATTAATATATATATATATATATATACACACACACAAAGTTTTCCCCTTATTCACCCAAACAAAATACAAAATAGAAAGTTAGCCCAAACAAAATACAAAATAGAACATAGAACTCCAAACTTTTTGTATTTATTGTTTTGAAGTAAACTTGTGAACTTTATTTTGTTTATTTTGAATGTGGAACTACTGAACTAGTATTTAATTTGGCTACGAAATGCTATTTTAGTTTTTTTTTTTAATTAAAGTTCGGATTAAATCCGATCCAATCCGAACTTTTTCGGATTGAGCCTTTAGTGATCCGAAACTTCGGATTGATCCGAACTTCGGATCGGATTGGATCGGTTTAATCCGAACGTGCACCCCTACCCACTAGTACTATTTTATCAAAAAGTAATATGTATCTTATTTTGTCCACCCAAAAAAGTAAACGGGGAGTTATTCTCGGAATAGAAGAAGTAGTATCTTTTAACATTTTTAACATAAATTTAAAAATTAAGAGATGTTCAAAGAAAAATATTTAAATAATCTACTCCCTCGATCCCAATCTCAAATTTTCCATTTTATGTTTTGTTTGTCTCAATTCCAGCTTCTCAAACCTTATATGAAAATTTTATCTCCTACTTTATTCACCCTCTCATACTTGTTAACTCTCCATTCTTTTATTCATTAAATGTTGCTCTTCCTAAATTGTTCATATATATTTATATAATTTACTCTTAGCCTTCTTGTTCAATTCAATTAGAAATTGAATTCAGGACATATGGATTAATTAACTACATGAAAAGTCAATATTTTTCTAATTAAAAAAATCATATTTTTCTAAATGTATGGATCACCACCTTGTTTATATAATGTAGTGTAAATTTTTGTTGTATTTACAAAAATCAATTCTTTTGCTCTCAATGAAACTTCCCTTTCTTTAGATATTGATAAAAGAATAAAAATAAAAATCCATGTACTTTGGTTGTACTCGAATGTACTAAGGATTACAATTTATGACGACACCTTAACTCCATGTACTACATTGTACAGTACGATCATTTGGAAAAATGTTTGGTACAACTCCCTCCAATCTATCCAAAATAAAAGCCCCATTAACAATGCCTTTTCTTTCAGTTCATTACCACATTCTTAAGCCAAAAATCTTCTCCAGTTGTTGAAATGGATCAGGCCTTGAATCCCGGTAATAATATTTTTCAAGTTTTTTATGTTGCGGTACATTTTCGATCTTCTTGAAGCTTACAATTTTTTGTTTTCTGTTTTTGCTTTTTACCTGCAGGACGATGTGTTATTGCAGGACTTACTGGTGAGTTCTTGAACATTTCTTCATCTCCTATAATGATGATCGGTCGATGAAACCGTGGTTTGTGGTGCAGATTTTGTTGGTCCAGCCGCGGTTGCAGAATTCAAGGGACCGGTTATCTATGGTGTGGTTCGATTAGCTCAAGTGAACATGGAATCAGCAAGAATCGAAGCTAACTTCAGCGGTTTGGCACCTGGAAAACATCGTTGGTCCATAAACGAATTCGGTAATTTGACAAAGGGTGCAGCAAGCACTGGTAAGGTGTTCAATCCAACTAATCATAGGACAAAGGTAACAGTATTTTTCCGCTCAAAATACTCTACCTCCTTATAAGCATCAATCCATACCGATGATATTCTTTAACTTTTACCACATGATTTTTTCAACTTTCAGCCACTTGGTTACCTGGGAACATTAGAGGTGGATGATAAAGGCGACGCAGTCTTTTCTGGTGTCAAAAATAAGGTGAGCGTTTCTGATCTTATTGGACGGGCCATTGTGGTGTATGAAACAGAGGATAAGCTTGAAGAGGAGGGTCTTACCGCAGCTGTGGTGGCTAGAAGTGCCGGAGATGGAGAGAACTGCAATAAGCTTTGTGCTTGTGATGGCACTACAATTTGGGAAGCAACCAATGCAAATTTGTGATCAATGTTTGCATATAACACAAGTACATTGTTGAAGTACAAAGCAAGAACACTATGTGATAGGAGGGTTTCTTGATTCTGCTATGAAATTCTATGCTTTTGTTTTATACCGTAATGGCTTGAGGAATCTATGAGGGTCACATGCTTTTCTAGGGTTTCTCAGGCAGGGAAGCCTAAACACCATAGTATACGACTACGTTAATGCAAACCCCCTTGCAACAGTACACACGATTTTACTGCATGTTCTTGCAAATCACAACATTCTACTGAACAAAACATGATTTATTTGGACCGTTTCTGATATCAGATGCAAGAATAACAGAATATAGACATAAGACATGGACTTCCACAGAGTTTTGCAGCCTAAGCCCACATGGGGTTTTCACGTTTGGCATATGCCTGCTCTAACCGAGATCTTTGGGGATGATTCCGTAAAAAGAACAATGTATAGTACATCTCAGCCAAAAATGCTAATTCTAGTGAGTAAATTTCAGGCACCTACCTCAATAGTTGCGAGAGGTGAGTAGTCCATCTTTCTTGGCCATTTCATAAAGAGCAATAGCCATCAGTACTTTTGCATCAGCAGTCGCCCGCCATAGATTCTTGTACGGTACTACATGGACCTTGATAAATTCACCATGATCTCGAAGGCCTGTTTCTTTCCCTTGTAGCTGTGTAATTACCTCTTTATCAACACTTCCTCTATACAAAAACAAACCAAGATCTTCATCGCATCCGCCCTGAGTTAACAAAAGTATCAGTTACTTGTCACTGAAATTTGCAGAAAGAGTGGACAAGATTTTTTTTTATTGCAATTGCATGTAAACTATCCATAGCATAGTTGTCTGTCACTGGCACGCACAAGAGAATTGTACCTTAAGTGAACTTGAGGACTGCTACATGCCTACATGATCAAACTTACTATAGTATTGTATTGGTTTTAGTATCGTTACAAGAAGTTATTATTTCCATTTTCCAGGACTTGACATGAAAATAGTGGACAATAAGAACCAAATCATCGGTGGCCAAGTTGTGAGTGGTAAACCATATGCCAAAATGCCCAAGATTGTCAGTAACTTGGCATATTCAAAGATCATTTTCATAAATTACAGGCTGTTGGCAGTTTTAGTCCTAAAGAATCAACTAGTTTCAGTTTTGTTATCTTCTATTTTCGGGCCAATCATGCAATTGATCTGCAATTCATTAATAGTTCCACTTTTACTCAAACAACTACTGCTGTCCAACTCATGAATAGAGGTCTCACCGGCGAGGGAAAAACCCTGCATCCAGTCGATGGATCTAGGAAGGCAGTGAGATCAATTACATCTTCCAGATTTAAATGTAGGCCAGTCTCCTCTTCAACCTGTCATATGTAAGTGTAAAGAAGAAAAATGCAGCAACTTCAGCATGTTCATAATGTAGATACATTTTTACATTCGAACTGTCATAGTGATTAGTGATAAACAAATAGCCTGGAAGAGGAACAAATTTTAATGGAATTGAAATAAACTATTTGTGCAAACTAAGAGTAAGATTTATAATTTACCCTGAACAGAATAATGCTCAAGAAGAAAGTACTGAAAACCATAATTTTGGTCATCTAAATCATATTCACTAACAGCTCTTGGTCAAAGCACGATTTTGGTAATGAAATTTCACAAGCGAATGGAAATTGTGAAAGACCACCACAAGCTACCAAGATACTCAACATAACTAAGCTCTAAAATGTTGAAGCCGAGCAGCCAAAGGAATGAAAAAAGGTCTATCTCAATCAATTCTAAAGGCTTCATGCAAACAATGAAATACTTGAAGTTGGTATGAGACAGAGACCTCGCGGATAGCAGTTCCAGCTATATCACCTTTGTCATCATCCAACATCCCAGCAGGTAGTTCCAAGATAAGCTTCCCAACTGGGACCCTAACCTTCCATGTTCAAGCAAGCAGATCAAGCATACATCGGTACATGTGCTGATTGTAACTCAAAGAAACAAAAAAAAAAAAAAAAACAAAGGCTACCTGTTCTGTGAGAACAGCATATGTTTCTCCATCTGATTCCAAAAGGATAAGCACTGCAACTGCAGGCCCTCGTGCAAATACAATACCAGGAACCTGTACATATATCAAGCAAACATAAATTTACAATCCTCGAAGGCAAAAGATTAGAGAGAAAATCCATTGGGACATTTAAGTAAAATTTATTTACAATCTCCAAGAAAATTAAGAACTTGTAACTTGTAAGTTACTAACAGAATATTATTGCAAGTGTAATGTTCATAACAACACTTTCAGCAGCAGAAGTTTATCCTCTAGATCCAATTACCCATTTCACTTGGGAAAGAGCACTCAATAAGAAAACTAAATCAGTACAGCAGAAAAGATTAAGAACACTCTGAATGCGGCATGTAGATTTTAAACTACCTTTTTCCCACTTTGATTGTCAATTACGTCTGCTGTGAACTTCAGAAACCCAACACGACTACCAAACATATCTACGCCCTGCTCCAGAAACATAGAAACAACATAAAAAGGAGTCTCTAATAGAAATTGGTGATTTGCAACATTTTCATACCCCATTAGTATCAGCATCCACAACCGTGCTTGGAGATAAGATAATAAGCTCACCATTCTTACAGTGGTATTTAACTAAAACAACCAAAATGTAAACACTGACCACTGATGCTGAAAGCTTGCAACATATAGAAGAAATCACACAAAAAGTATACCTAGATGTACAGATGACATATAGAAGAAACTTGTTCATAGCAGCGAAAATATCAAGACATGGTACAGTATGAGGTGCATTCAAACTGCTCAATTGTAAAACATAGTATTGATCTTTTCTTTGAATGATAACAAGCTCCCCCCCCCCCCCCCCCCCCAACAAGACACTTGAGGAAAAGATTATGATGATAACAAATTTGAAAAATATTGGTTATTACTAATAAAGTAACAGCGTAAATTGGTTGGTAAAAGATTTGCTGTTTTTCAAATGGGAAGCAGTTAGTCTGACCACCAAGAAATTTTAAATGGCGCAGAGTATAAAGTTTTGAGAAAGCAGTAACACCACCTGGATCGAGAGGATTAATTCTTTCTTGAAGCTCAATTGATAGTCAACACATTAATGAGAAAGTAATTTATCTATATTTACTACGTGATCAGCGGTCAGGATAAGCACCATAACATATAACTTTAATATGTTTTGCAATCAACAACTACTCCAGTGTGTATAAAGGTTTAATCATTACGATACAATGCCCAGAAAAGAGGATTAAATGAGTCCCTTGTATGAACAGCTTGAACTGATCTATTTTAGCAAAATTTTGACATCACTCCAAGATCACTTAATCAGAACCAAGTACAAAGAAACCACAAATGATAAATCTACAGAAATTGGCATGTATAGTCAAACAAATAGAAATCCAATTCAACATACAAACATCTAATTCTCACAAAACTTTAGCACTAGAACATCATAAGTGGAAGACAGAACATTTGCCGGAGAAACCTGAATGAGCACTTGCTTAAGGGACATGGATCCATTGACCAGCAACCCTGTTTCCATCTGTATATTTTTCAACCACTGTTGGAATAAGGAGGATTCAATGGCTTTCCTGCAAGAACCATAGATTCAATAAATCAAAGGAAAGCAATAAAAAGAAGGTTCAAAATCTGAAATAAGGAAAAGGAGGGAAGAATTTTCAAAGAGCAGGCCTCTGCCATAAAATTTCTTACTCTGAGTTATCGGAAAAATGAATTAGTTCGCAGCAAACAACAGGAAATTGAAGTATCTTGAGAGCGGAATACTAATTACGCCCTCCATCAGCCAAATATTTACCCGTATTCATTTTATGGACGCCTGGTTAATAAATACCCATACCAAAAAATAGAAAGAAAGAAAAAAAAGTAAACTCTACTAACCACTATTCTTCTTACTTTATTATCTATTTTTCATACTTTTTCCACTCTTTATCATTTCTATCCCTACTTTAATACCCACTAAACAACTTTATCATTATTTATTCATATTCCTATAAGAAGCCCCACAAGAGAAGTTTCCCAAGCTTAGGCGGACTGAGGTAGTACTATAGAAGAATGATTATTAAGCCTTAATTTTATGGTGAAAGAAAACTGGATTCACAACCCTGCTAAATGCCAATTCACGTTTCTATTCTTCATCCCTTTCTAGACATATTTTTTTAGCAATAATAGGACTACAATTTGGCTGTTAAAAACAAATCATAACTAGCATGTTGCTTCCCTGCCCCTACGTAACTACTCCTGTCAATCGTAGATTATCAGGAGACATACAGTTATTAACTTTTGTCCCGTGGTCATCTCTTACAAAATACACATTGTATTCTCATACTTAGTGTAATGTGCACAAAAGGAGGAAAGTGAAAAGAAGTAGTGTCAGTATACCTAGCAACCAAGTACAAAAACAAAACAAGGCAAAAATGAACCCGACTCCTGAGGCATCCCTGATCCCTCTCAAGTAGTGATATCTTCTTGCTCACCCTTTTTGTAGAGATAAGCACGTGCAGTTAATGTTGATGTTGATACATCGACTATTAAAAACTTTTTCACAGGTCGAGATATCGGGAAATTCTGTCTGTTCTTTTGCAAGTCCAACAGCTTGTTAAATTAGAAAAAAATACAGTATATTTGAATGGAATTTCCTCTCAACATTTGATCCCTTTCTACATAAATGACCAACATAAGTTATACTAAAAGCTAACTTATTGCCAATTAAGCAGAAACCTATTACATTAGTTACCAAATTTGTTCCCAATTATATCCAAGTCCAATGAACTGGTGTCAGGTATTTCTGAATTTCAAGTTTCGAGAAAAGATGGAACATTATGATCTTGCAATTTCGCTATCACACATTCAAATCAAATAACATTATTGACAATGTAAGTCAGTGGAGAGGACCAAGTATACTATACCATAATAAGTTAATCATAGGCCAATACATGTTTATATATGTCAGGCCCAGAGCCTGTATTCCTCGTTAATAGTTTATATGAGTTTTATCACATACTAAACATGTTCGCAAATGAATTGCAGGTTAGAAATAATTAAAGCAAAAGAAAGAAAGAGAAGTAATTATGCCTGAAATCGGAGTGAGAGACACCGGAGGCGGCGACGACGGAGACAGGTTGGGCGAGTTGAGGGGGGAGGGTAATGGTATGGGTTAATTGTGTTTTTGGGGAAGAAGAAGAAGAAGAATACATGATCGAACTAGTTCTTGGTTTATGAGGAAAAATCCGATGAGGATGAGTTGAGTGGAAAAATGGGAAATTGGTGGAGCAGCTCACTCTCGATATAGGAACCACCTGCAGTATTCTCATTTTCAGACACACACACTTTCTCTATTTTTACTATTTCCCCTCGTTTCAAAACCAAGTAGCAAGTACGTACTAAAAACTTTTGGGATGCAGTACACGAATTTCTTTATTAAACCACTACTAACACCTTCAAAACTGCCATGCGGGGTACTCGAGTGCCAAACTTTGGACGGTTTAAATATGGATTCATGTTGAAAATGCTTACATTATCCCAATGTTGCACTCCATCTCAATCATATGGATGTTAAAGATGACATTTTTTGGGACAAGAGCGGGCCGATCAACTTTTCGAAACTCAATTCGTCCTAGCTCCAAAAGTACATGTGAGTCTAAGATAAGCGAAGGTTAGACCCCTTTTAGACCGGTTTACCGGTTTGTTTAAAGTGATTCAACTTGAGCCTCAAAGGTTTAGAAAGTAAGTGGTTGAATAGTAATAAATGACTTACCTTCACAAGGAGTGAATGAGGTCTATTTATAGAAATCATTCGGGAGACCAAGTCCCTTAAATCCTGGGCCGTGTCCTTGATAAACATGTGTCCCGGGATTCTAGGTAGATAAATCACTACTGGTCAAGGCTCGGGCCTGTGGTAGAAGATAATGGCCAGTAGGTCAGATAGCACCTCTGTAGGTCAGAGTATACGCCTCTGCCATTTATCTATTTCTTTGACCTATACATATCTCGGTGGTTCAACCTCGTAGGTCGGGGATCCGAGACATGGATAAGTTCCGGGTGATAGACCGTAATACGATTTGGTTAATTCGTCTTCGTTCATTAGGAGTTTTCTGTCTTAGGTCAGGCGACTTTGGTAAGGCTTATTTTAGCTGTAACTGAATCAATTGTTCAAAAAAAGACCTCTCATCTTTACTGTATTTCGTCACACTTGATATACAATTGATTCACTAGATATACAGTTTTTGTCCTTTTTTTATTTGAAGTTACTTTATGGAGTCGAATTTTGGGGGAAAAGGGTCTTTTGCACCAATGTTTCCACATTCATTTTCTATTGCTCAATTTGAAGAGACTTGTACAGTATATGGATTAGTTAGAGTTGGAGGGAGGGAATGTTATCCAACATTAGAGCATATAAGATTATCACTACGTTTGGAATTAGTAGGTCCATACTTGTCCAAGCAATACACATTTTGTTGTTTGGTTCATAAATAAAAGTGGGCTTTCTGTTTGGGCTACAATTAAAATGGCAGCTCTCTAAGTAGTCGACTGGGCCGGTTGGCGGTTCTTGAGCCTATAGGGTTAATTAGTGTGATGAACCCTTTCATAGTCCATATCACAAAAAAGACCCACCTCATCATTTTTGTTGGATTGAGAGACACTTGTACTTTTATGCATCAAAATGTCAATCTGTAATATAGTGCAACAAAATGTACTATAGTGCAGTCTGCTATTTTACATAATTGTTGTCCATTTTTAATTTTTTTATATTTCATGAAATTCATTCATTTTTTCAAAATATTGCATGCTATACTTCAGTGTAGCATGTTTTACAATAGTATAATGTCAATTTCATTATTGTATTTCCAAATTCTATAAATTTAATCCTGAACAAAATCCATTTGCTAACTTATCTCCTAATCAAAATTCAAAATATCGCTTAGTTCATTAAACTAGAATTGGGGCTTGCACTTTAGTACTCGTATGTATATGAATATGACACTGCACATATTACCAAATTCATCAGGTTTTACTACATTTAAACTTCTATAGATCACAAAGGTGTTTCAGCTTCTTAATATTCCAAACAATTTGCTCGATAATGTTATTTCCTTGTATATATGTGTATAATATTGTTTGTATCATTTCTTTTCTTGAGATCTTCTAGCTTTCGGCTTTCACCTCCAAGCCATTTGATGTAACATATTGAGATAATGAGACAAACACAAATTCTTTTCACGAACTTTCAAAATACATGTATACGCTTTGTAAATCAAGACGGTGTTTAATGAAAGCACCATATACGGATGCTCAATGACTAATGATTACAGTCACTTTACATAATGGGGCGTCTCTGTTGCCTAATATTACAAACCATTTGCTTGGATAATGTTACTTCCTTGCTATATATAGATATGCCATATGATTTGTATTATTTATTTTCTCGAGATCTCCTAACATTTTCACAACCTACCACTAATGTATTAATGTACAGGTTGAGATGACAAAACCTAAACAGACTTCTTTTCACAATATTTCAAAATACTTGTATTTGTATTGTAAATCGATATAGTGTTCAATGAATACACCATATAATCATCACCAATGAATGAAAATTAAAGACACTTTATGTCATGGGGGCATTTTTGTTGCCTAATATTCCAAACCATTTGCCTAAATAATGTTACTTCCTTGATATATATAGCTATGTCATAGGATTTGTATCATTTATTTTCTCAATATTTTGTAAATCGATATAGATAGTGTTCAACGAACTCACCATATAATCATGAGTTCATGACATGAATGATGATTAAAGACACTTTACAAAAAAAAAAAAATGAAGAAAAACTCATGGTAACCCTCCGGGGCATTTTCATTGCCTAATATTCCAACAATTTGCTTGGATAATGTTACTTCCTTGCATATATAGCTATGTCATATGATTTGTAGTATCATTTATTTTCTCGAGATCTCATAACATTTTCGCATCCTACCACTAATGTATCAATGTACAAGTTGAGATGACAAAACCTAAACGCACTTCTTTTCACAATATGTCAAAGTACTTGTATGTGTTTTGTAAATCCATATAGTGTTCAATGAATACACCATATAATCAGCATCAATAAATGATGATTAAAGACAGTTTATGTTACTTCCTTGATATATATAGCTATGTAATAGGATTTGTATAATTTATTTCTCGATATCTCCCAACACTTTCACGTCAGATCCATTAACGTATTAATATCGAGGTTGAGAGGATGACAATACCTAAAAATACGTGTAGATGTTTTGTAAGTCGATATATATAGTGTTCAACGAACACACCGTATAATCATGAGTTCATGATCAATGACTGATGATTAAAGACACCTTATCTAATGGGCTCTTTTTTGTTGCCTAATATTCCAAACCTTTGCCTGATAAAGTTACTTCGTTGACATATTTAGCTATGTCATAGGATTTGTATAGTATCATTTATTTTCTGGAAATATCCCAATTTTCATATCCAACCCACTAATGAATTAATCTATAGGTTGAGTTGATGACAAAATCTAAGCACACTTCATTTCACGATATTTCAAGATACTATTACTATATACTGAAGTATTTTGTAAATTGAAACGGTGTTTTAATCCATTCCATGCTTAATAATAGAAGGATTTAATTCCAAATGAGTAGGTAAGATTTTGAAATGTCACTAATTGTATTAGACTACAACAACACCACATTATGTGTATTTTTCTCTTCTCGTATTTGTCATACTCACTCATTTTTATAAACTACATGAGATACAACTATGTAACAAAATTGTACAGGTGGACTATGTTTTCTTCATCTGAAAACTAATTAATTTTGTTGATTCATATAGCCTTCGCCTTCGACTAATTTAGTTTTTTTTATACGACAATTCGATTCATTCAGCCTATTCGTATCAAGAGAACGGAGCCTAAAGGGGAAAGATGGTGCAATCGAACTATGAGCAAGTATAGTAAAAGGGAAGATTTTTCTAATCTATAGGAAAATCCGGTTTTTACAATAAAAAACCGGTCAGAAACACTACAAACCGGTTAATAGTTTTAATATAAATACCCAAATAATAACACACTCTCTCACAAAATTCACAAAACTCAACAATCTTTCTCTCTCTACAAAAACCCTAGAGAGAGAAACAAACCCATTTATATCTCTCCCTTCCTCCCTCCCCACCCCCCCTCCTCCCTCCGCATGAACCGTCGCCGCCCTCTCCCTCCGCCGGAACCACCGTCGGATCCATATCCTCCGCCGGAAATTATGGTGCTCAATGTACCGATCAATTTCTCTCTCTCTCTCTCTCTCTCTCTCTCTCTCTCTCTCTCTCTCTCTCTCTCTCTCTCTCTCTCTCTCTCTCTCTCTCTCTCTCTTTATCGGATCTTGCGGATTTCCACCGAATTTTCAGATCCAAGTGCTACCATGTTCAACTCAACAAATTCATCTTGTTTTTTCGTTAAATTCTCAATTGAAAATGAAATTTGACCTTTTATTGTCGTTTTTCGCTAATTTTACGATCTCATGTTTCCAGATCTGGTTTCAGATCTGAAATCCGTACAGTGAAAATCGAATTTCACAATCTGGTGTTTTGTTATGGTTTTAAGAACCGGTGTTATAGTTTTATGTATCGTTGTTATGGTTTTAGTTTGTGTTTAATGTCTCGGTCTGTTATTGTTTTAGCGCATATGTTATAGTTTCAAGACCTATTATTGTTGTTTTAAGCAATGCTAGTGTTTTTAGGCTCTGGTAAAATATTTCTGGTCTGAATTGTTACAAATGTTTTATCATAGTTTTAAAAGGCATTGTTATAGTTTTAAGATGTACTATTATGGTTTTAAGTACAAATATTACCGCTTTTAGCTTGTATGTTCGGCTTTGTTATAATTTTAAGATGCATCGTAATGATTTTAAACATTAATGTTATTATATTTAGTTTATTGAATATTTCATTGTTATTATTTTTAGCGACACGTTATAATTTTAAAACCTAATGCTGTAGTTTTAAGCATCAACGTTAGTGTTTTAGTTTTTGTGAAATATTTATGATTTGATTTTTTGCAAATGTTTTGTTATAGATTTAAAAGGCACTGTTATGATTTTATGTATTAATGTTACTGTCTTTAGCTTGTGTAGCATGTTCCTACTTTGTTATAGTTTTAAGATGCACTGTTATGGTTTTAAGGATCAATGTAACTGTTTTTAGCTTTTGTTGCATGTTCATTCTTTGTTTTAAGCACCCATGTGATAGTTTTGATGAGAGTTGTTATGATTTTAATCCAGTTAGTGAATGTTTTAAGCAGGTGTAGATGATGATACAGAGTTTGATGATGGGTCTCTCAAAGGTGTCGCTGCAGTATTGAAGCAACAAGCACAAGCAACAGAAGGCAGGAGTCCGAAGTTCACCAACAAGTTTAATCGAAAAAAGCCTATTTTGATAGCTCAACATTTGCATCAAAAACACCGAATGAACATATATTGTAATTTTTTCTATGAGAATAGATGTTTTCAAATATTTGGATGACTGAATGTTCAAGTGCTTATTTTAAGCTTGTTTATTGTTGTTTTAATGGCTTTTCTGGAACTTTTAGACTTGTTTAATGGTGGTTTAATGATATTAGATTGTCACTTAAAACTATAACAAGCCATTATAAAAATATCATGTTGGTTCTTAAAACCATGATACCATCTGTTAAAAATTTAACAAAAATGTTAAAACTATAATTGAAACATGCAATACCGACGCATTAAAACTAGGGTTGATCATAAAATCCGATCCAAAAATCTGAAAATCCGATCCGATGTATTCGGATCGGATTACGGATTATGATATTTTAGATCCGAAGATTTTCGGATTAATCCGATCCGATCCGTCAGATTTTCGGATTAATCCGAAAATTCGAATTAATATATATATATATATATATATATATATATATATATATATATATATATATATATATATATATATATATATATATCTATATATATTCCCCTTATTCAGCCAAACAAAATACAAAATACTTAGGATGCTGGGAAGTTGGATTTTGGTTGTTGGAAATATGCACTTTCTATTTTTACTTCAAAGAATGTAATCGACTAGTCGTTATTTTAGAACATGAACTCCAAACTTTTCGTATTTGTTGTTTTGGACTTGAAGTAAACTTGTGAACTTTATTTTGTTTATTTTGAATGTGGAACTACTGAACTAGTATTTAATTTGGCTACGAAATGCTATTTCAGTTTTTTTTTTAATTAAAGTTCAGATTATTCAGATTAAATCCGATCCAATCCGAACTTTTTCGGATTAATCCGAAATCCGATCCGATCGTTCGGATCGGATTTCGGATTGAGCCTTTAGTGGTCCGAAACTTCGGATTGATCCGAACTTCGGATCGGATTGGATCGGATTAATCCGAAAAATGAATTAGTTCGCTAAGAACATTAACAAAATACTTTAAAACTGTAACTGAAACTTTCAATGTTAACTGTTAGGAATATCTGTTAGTATTTTGATCATTCATCACATGTTCTTATCTTTGCCAGAAATGTGATTAAGTACTCTTAGTTCACTTGAACATTGTAAAAGAGGAAATCACTGAGTATGATTAGTCTAGTAAATCTTGTATTAGGATTATAGGTCTCTGAATGTAATTTTTATTTCCAAGAAGACCATGAAGATCAATCCTAGCAATGGAGCTTTTCTGAAGATTACAAGACCGGAGATTGCACAAGATTTATGAAGACACCAAGGTTTAGTCTCACTCGGAAAGACTATGTCCTTAATCCTTTCTTAAGTGCATTTAGTTAATTTTGAAATATGATTCTGGAACATATGACATCATGAGTATGGAGCATGCAAGCCATCATAAAGGCTAATGTATCCGTTGAAGACGACAGGACAAGAAATAGTACATGTGCATTAATTGCATCGGCAGAAAAGCCGCTAAAGCACAGTCCTCTCTGAGATATGAGACAAGGACTTCTGAGTACTCATTTCAAGATAAGTATAGACTGAATTTGAATTGTATCTAACGGATAACATCCCAATGACTCTCTAATTCATCTATAAATATCACACACTTAGATGCTGAGAAATACAACGACCAAAGAACGATCTAACTTGCAAACTTACAATCTAGCAAAGTATTCTCTCAAGCACTCTACTACCCTTTCTGAAAGCTTTCATTTTCAAGAATCACTAGTAGTTCTAAGTTGTCCGAACCTTAACAAGAGATTGTTATTCGTGAAAGAGTTGAACTATCGATAACCTTTCAAGCTCATTCTCCGTAATCGGACATCAATTACTGGGTCAAGAAGATTGCCATACACCTAACAAGTGTATTAAGTAGTCTTGTTCTATTAGCCTCTCGAAACATAACCTAAAAGTTATACAAGAAGCCTCTCCGACAAACCTTATAACCAACACCATCAAGGCGTGAGTAGAGGAAGTACTTGATTTGGGAAATCGTGAATAACCCAAGGTTATCTCGAGTAGAGGAAGTACTTAGCTCTAGGAGTGGGAATAACCCATGGGGAACATTTGTCAGAACCATTTATTTAGGAATCTTAGAATAGGATTATTGTAAGGTGAACTCAATTATCGTTTCTAGTGAATTCTAGGTCTCGAAAGACCGGTGGATTAGTTGGAGGATTACGCCACCTCCAGATACCACTATACTTGCCGTGTTATTTACCTTCAGATTTATCTTTCAAAGAAAGCACACACACTTACTTATTGTTCAAGACTTACCTATCTCAAAGGCTTCAAGGCCTGACTTAAGTATCGAAACCCCGCTTCGAGAAACTGTGTTTATCGACAAAAGTTTAAAGGACTATTCACCCCCTCTAGTCTTTTACTTTGCCGTTATCCGACCAACAAGTGGTATCGTAGCAGAGGTTCCCAAGCCTTCAAGATCAACCTAGATCCCCAGATAGGTGAAGAAACTTTGTCCCTTTCTGAGGACTATATAATTTGTGTGTTAAGTGCGCAGGAATGTCTCTGAGTGATGCACCCGTTCTGAAGCCAGAAAACTACGACAAATGGAAGAACAACATGATGCTCCATCCGAGGCCATTAGTGATGAGATGATCTATGTCATCAATGAAGGGCCTATTAAAATCAGACAACTCAAACAAGTTACTAAGGTGTCTGATGGAAGAAAAGCCTCAGACAAGGAAGATGAAAGCGAGGATGCGACTTCTAGTGATAGTGGTCGTGTTGCTCGTGGAAGCATTATGTATGAAGACAAGCCAAGAGAGCTCTGGACATCCAAGATGCCAAAAGACATGATTGGATGGTCAAGCTCGAATATAATCATCGATCGACACTGAGCACATACAAGGTAAATCAGGTGCTAAACGGCGAAAGTCACGCAATTGATTGAAGAAATCGCTTGAATCGAGAAAACCAAAGAAAACAAGTTCGAAGTTCTTAAATTCAAGTTCCAAAACTTCAAGCAAGGTCCCACCGAAACTCGAAGAACTTGATTTCGTGTTTACTACTCTTATGAGTGATATGGCGCACTTGGTGAAAGCAACAGATACTCCCAAGTAAAAGATTAAGACTATTGTCAAGTCTCAATCACAACGGGAACACACTAAATTCTTTTATTTCAACCAAGGAATGCCAAATATTACTCCAAGAGAGCTCTTCTCTCATCTTGCTATCAGAGATTATGAGACAACTCGTAGAGAACAAACAATGAGAAGTTGCAAAGTGTTGCTCTAGTCTCTCAAGGTACTTCAAAAGAAAGATACCAAAGACGATTCAAGAAAATGCTCTTGCAAGAAGTCACATGAATAAATTTGTGAGTCAAGAGATTGAGAGAAGAAAAGCTAAAGAAAAGTCAAAAGCATCTTCGCCCAAACTATCATCAAGATAAGAACATTCAACTAAACAACTCTCAAGACCCCATTCGAAAGGTGTTAGTATCGAATCACAGAGATAGGAAATGATATCCGCTTATTGTCAAAAAGCCCGGTCACTAAGAGAGATTGCCGCTTTAAACAAGCTCAAGACATGTGACAAGAAGGATGTAAGAAATTACAAAAGAAATCAAAGGGCCTTACCGATCAAGAAAGGAAGAAGATTCAAATCCAACTTGATGCTCTAGATATCGAGACAGATTCAAGATGGAGATTCGATAACTCAAACCTACCATCACTGTGAATTGTGTGGAATCACCCACGACGTAATCGACTTCAAATTTTAAGAAGAATGAAATGTGTGGAGTTGCCGAGATTGCGGGTCCGACATCTCCAACATTGAAATGTGTCTTATGGCGATGAGGTAACAAACATTTCACAATTTCAGACTATGAGGGTGATGATGGAATTGAAGATCCGAGTTAATCAGAGTGAATTGATCGTTATGAGAAAGAATTTCCGAAGCACAATCCAAAACCGAATTCTAGAGGAAAGCAAAGAAACTCTTGAAAAGAGGTTTCGAGCTAACCAGGTATCCGAGAACAAGAGCGTTGAAATAGCCCTTCCGAAAATCGATATCCGAAATGAAAATTTTCACAAACTAGCCTCGATGAACTTAATAAGAAAATGATAAAGCCGCTTTCGAGAATGAGGAACTTCAAAGAAAGAGATATCCTTCCAATCTTATGCAAAGGCTAGTGACACTCTCACCGAGGTTCAATCATATCTCGAGATCCTCCGAGAAAGGTGGACTTGGATTTGATGAACAATCGAGTAATTCATCTCCTCCAAGAAGAGTGATGAAAGGTTGACCTTTATAAAAAGTCAATGAATGGTTCTTCAACCACCTATAGCATTGGTCGAAGCTAAGGTAGTTGACAAAGGAAAAGGAGTAGCAACCCAACCTTTGAAAGAACAACAAGTTCACAAGAAACTTGTGGGTGAAGCTTCTGAAAAGAAATACAACCCTCAGACATGTAGCCATCCACATTGCCATATTACTAGGAAAGGGAGAATTGCTAGAATAGACAAATTCTCTACTGTACCATTTTATGAAAATAAAGACGGTACAGAAACTAGTAAGGCTTCTGAAGACCGCATCCAGAAAGCCAAAGGTGTTCGAAATGGCATTGGCTATCGTGCTATTGGAAAAGTCCTTTTACAATAATATAAGGAAGGACAAGAACAATGGCGCAAGGCTGATATTGCACGAGTAATAAAATGTATGGAAGAAATCTCAAACCACTGAAAAACTGAATGCCAAAGCTAGAAGGAACCTGGCCAGAAAGGCTAAGTTTGCTGAAAAGCAATCCTAGAAACCCAGGGTCCAGAAAGCACCAAAAGGAACACCTAGAAACACCTCAAGGAAGATTGAGATCAAAATTACTGATTCTATTGTTTCTCCTTCTGATAAAGTTAGACAAAAACAAACTCCCAAGAAATTCACTAAAATGTGGATTCCTACTGGAAGAATGTTTAGTCTAAGTGGTTCTATCTCCGAGGCAAGAACCTAACTCATGTTTCCTGTTTTGTGCAGAACGCCTCTTGGACTAAGGCTCAATGGCTATTTGATAGTGGATGCGGAAAGCACATGACAGGAGACAAAGCAACCGTCAACTACAAAGCTTGCAACAATGGACCGTACATCGAGTTGTCGAGGAGAATTAAATCCTCTCGATTTCGCAACGTAAATTGGGATCCTTAACCATCGACGACATATGTTAAGGGTTTGAAATACAATCTATTTAGCATGAGCCAGCTTATGCATAAGGATTTATCGTGAAATTTAAAGCAAAATATTGCAAACTTATCGACAATGAGTCAAAGCATACCTTGGTTGCTAGCGGAAAGGCGCCTTTATGTTGTCGATTGGGCATCTGTCACAATCAAGAATGTCTCATGGTGAGTCAATCAGTCACAGTAATAGCCGTTATGGCACAAAAGAATGAGTCACTTGAATTTCAAAACTCAACAAACTTGCCAAGAAAGAGTTAGTAGTCGGCCTTCCCAAAACATCTTTCGTAAAGGATGGTATCTGCTCGCTCGGATGGGGAAACAATCTAAGATCTCTTTCAAGTCCAAAATCGTACACTCTAAGAAAGTTAGACGCAACTATTACACATGGATCTTTTGAATCATCTCAGAATTAGTTATGCGCAGAAAGAAGTATGGTCTTGTTGTTGTAGATGACTTCTCAAGATTCACTTGGTTGTCTTCAAGCATAACTGATGCTAGGTGGAGATACCAAACTTGCTAAATAAGCTTGAAGTCATGAAAATGACAAGGTATCTCGCAATCGTAATGCACTATGGTATCAATTTGTCAACCAAGACATAAAGGAGTTTTGTACCAAAGAAGGTATACAACATCAACTTTCCTCAGAAGAACACCACAACAAAATGGTGTTGCAGAAAGAAAAATAGAACCCTTAAAGAAGCAAAGAAGGACAATGTCAATGACATCAAATAAGTGAAGTTTATTGGGTCAAGTCAGAAACACAAAGATGCTACACTCGTAATGTATGTTTGATAAACAAACACCATGACAAGACCCTTATGAGCTCTTGGTTGGTAGACCCCTAATATTAAACATCCGAAAGTGTTTCGTTGTAGATGTTTTGTTCTTAACAATGGAAAAGAGTATCTAAGAACATTTCAACTAAAGGCGATGAAGGAGTGTTTCTTGGTTATTCTATGAATAGCAAAGCTTACAGAGTTTACAACAAAAGAACAAAGAAGATTGAAGAATCACCATGTCAGATTCTATGAAGAAAGCAAGAAATCACCCTCGATGATGAACTCTCGAAAGGTTCAAGGAACTAATGTTAAAGGATTCAAGAAGAACCCTCGAAAGGAAAAACATCATTATGGAAAGAGAGGATGACTCTGACGAAGAAAAGCATGAAATTCCTAGTAACAACCAGATGATTTTCAGACATGATGAAGAATTTCCTATGAAAATTCCAGAAATGGAAACTGAAGATGTTCATTAAAGAGCTAATTCTGGAAATGACCTCTCTGACAGGCATGTCCCAGAAAGCCCTCACACTAAGCAAGTGTCAGACATTCAACGCCCTCCTGTGGTACAAAATGTCATAGATACTGAAGAAGTATCAAGTCATAATCATAGTGATTCACATTCAGATCACATAGATGTCAATTTACTAGCCCCAAACCCATGAAGAGATGGATCAAGGATCATCCTGCAAAGGATGTGATTGAACCAATCAATCAAGGTGTTAGGACTAGGAGAGCAATAGCCGAAAATGCTAATTCTCTCTTTGGATGTTTCATCTCAAACATTGAACCTAAAACTATTGAAGAAGCATTAAGAGACCAAGACTGGATCTCGCAATGCAAGAAGAGTCGATCGCTTGAAAGAAACAAAGTCCGAAACTAGTTCAATTTGTAGAAGGAATATCCGTGATTGGAACCAAGTGGGTTTTCGTAAACAAGATGAATGAATCGTGAAATAACCGTAAACAAAGCAAGGTTGGTTGCCAAGGATTCACCTGCATCAAGGTTTAGATTTTGATGAGTCATATGCACTAGTTGCCGATTGATGCAATAAGACTCTTCGCCTTTGCACTCATAAAGACTTTAAAGTTTATCGATGGATGTCAAAAGTGCATTCTTGAATGGTGAACTTGCGAGGAAGTCTATGTTGAACAACCACCGGTTTTGAAGTTTCCTAAAGTAGAATGGTCTATAAACCATGTAAAGCTCTATATGGATCAAACAGCTCCAAGAGCATGGTATGATACTTTGGCCAAATACCTTCCGGAAAGTGGTTTCAAGAAAGGTGAAGTTGATAAAACTTTATTTACCTTAAATCATGATGGGAAACCGCTCTTAGTTCAAGTATATGTTGATGACATTATATTTCGATCTAAGGACAAGCAACTTTGTGATGACCTTGCAAATCTCATGAAAAATAAGTTTGAGATGAGCATGATGGGAGAATTGAACTATTTCCTAGATTGCAAGTCAAGCAACTCAATGATGGAATATTCATTAGTCGATAAAGTATGCAAAAGACATGCTCACAAAGTTCAATCTTAAGCCCTCCGAAAAGAATGCTAAGATACCTATGAGCATAGGAACCAAAATGACCTATATCGAATCATATAAGAGTGTTCAAGAACACAAGTATAGGAAATTAATAGTTCACTACTTTACCTTATCGCAAGCGCATCAGATATTCAATATGCAAATGAGTGTGCTAGATTTCAAACAAATCCAATGCAATCACACTACAACATCGCTATGAAAGTATTAAGGTATGTGAAAGGTACAAGAAATGTAGGTTTGTGGTATCCTAAAGAAGGTGGATTGAGTTCAAGTTACTCGATGTCGACTATGCCGGATCAATGCTTGATAGGAAAAGTACATCGTGAATTTGTCAGGGAACAAGACTTATCTCATGGTTTAGCAAGAAGCAAAACTCAATTGCAACTTCTACCACAGAGTCAATATATTGTCACCGGTTGTCAGGCAACACAAATTCGTGGATTCAACAACAACTCGTAGACTATGGACTCAATGAAGAGAAACTCCTATTTTCTGTGACAACACAAGTGCTATTGCAATCACACGTAATCCCAAGTTCCATGCCGTAACAAAGCACATTGATGTTAGACACCACTTCATCGTAGACCATGTTGAAAAAGGCAATAGAGATACTCAAGATCGCATGAAGACCAACTTGCAGATATCTTCACCAAGCCCTACAAGAAAGCCGGTTCTTGACCTTAAGACATAATCTTGGATTGATGGAGTTGCTAAGGACCTAAAAATGTCCCGAATCTCTAAAGTCCGAGTAAGCAAGGTAGAAAAGAAGGTGCCTCGAGAACATGCTCTCGTAGTTGTTGTTAAGAAATGTTGCAAAGGTTTCTGAGTAGCAACACTCAGAAAGGCAAAACATTTCTGGAACGGGTATCTAGAAAGGCAAAGGTTGGTACACACTCAATGAGTAAATAAGACTAGAACTTACTTACTAAGAGTGGGTCAAATACATTCAAACAACTGAAGTTTCTGATTCTTGAATTCAGAAAACTATTTAGTCATAAAGATAAAAGACACACAAAGCCCAAAAGGTATAAGTTCTGAAAGTCAAACATGTCCAATGTCTTGTATTTTTACCATTTTCATGATAAACAATTTATAGATAAGGACTTGACATTCAGAATGATAAGCTCAAACGATCAAAGTGTTCTCACTCTTTACTTAGTGACACAATGAATGCAGCATATTAAAAATCCATCAAGTCGGCACATTACCATTTGTTGATTGATATCATTACAAGATATTCAATATAAGCCCTTGATGTATAAACGTTTGATCTCAACGGCTGAGATTAAAACAAAGCAAGTAATGTCTGTTTAGAAATTCAGACGTGGCCCACTAAGCATTTAATGAAGTACAAAGGACGTACCTTTATGCAGATGCAAAGACACGCATTCATATTCAGCTATATGTATGTTGTATCTATGTATGTTTTATCTGCTATATATATAGTAATTGGGCAAAAGACAAACACTTTTACCAAATCCAAAATTTCAAACTTGCATCAAAATAGCAAAATCTCTCAAGATTTCTGCAAACTCAACTTTTTGTGCTTAGTCTTCTGAAAAGATAAACTAATCTCAATTACTTGTGCAAAATCCTTCTGCAAAACCACTTATTCAAAACTTTATATAAAGAGATGGCACCCAAGAAGATGACCACCAAGAACCCTAAGGCCGGATCATCTACTCCTGCTGAAAAGCAAGGAGGAAAAGAACTTAAGGTGTTGAATAAACGCCTTCTGGGAGAATTCACCCCTTCGGACTGGAACCCTAGTCATAAAATGAATTGGGGAGCATTCTTAGTGAAGAAACAATATAAGCTCTTGTTGATGAAAATGAAGCCAATATTCAAAAGCTCAAAGAAGCTAACACCCAGGAATTGGCGCTCCTAGATGAGCAAAGAAATCTAAAAGATGCCATTGTTGTCACAACTGCTGAAATAGATACCATGGATGACAATGATGATGAAGAAGATGATGCTGAGACTGCATCAGAAAGACCTTCTACATCTTCTCGTATACAAAGACACTTGATGGAAAGCAGAAAAAGGTTGTCAATCTGCAAACTATTCAAGAAAAAGATAATAAGAGTGATGCTGAAAACAACCAAAACTTGATTACTGACGCAGAAGATGAGAGACTTGTCACTCAACACAAGAGAGCTCTACTTGCTCCTCATATATTCTCTGCACCAAGTAGTTCAAGAAGTGAAGAGCACCGTGCGTAAATAGTATCTTTTGGAACCCGTCGAAAGACACTAATTGCTCAAGACATGTATGCTAAAATCCGTCCCGAAGAGATGAAGTCATCGTCATACATTTCAACAAAGCAACCAAAGATAGCTCTCTCGTAAAGACATAGGGTTGGTTAGGGATGAGGATTGTAACAATGCTAATGCAGCACTCAATGAAGCCAGCCATGCTGTTCTGCAAGCCAACGCCATTCTTAGGCCACTTGAAGAGCTCAACAGAAAGGAGCAGAACTGTTAAGGTAACCACGAGTCAAGAAAGAAATCCAAGAATTGGTCAGGTGCACAATAATCTCCGTAAAAACTTCGACTCACTCTCAAGCTTATGCCATTATGAGTCACCATTCATGACTAAGGGGAGGAAGAAGAGATGCCTCGAAAGGCAGAGGAAGAAAGAGAAACAATCTATGCCTCCTCCTCAAGTCAACTAGTCATCAAGAACACCGGAGATGCCCTTGAAGAAGTTGTTCCAGATCAACCACCGTAAGGTCGAGAAGTATGGTCACTAGGGAACCAAGTCCCTTAGGATCTCGGAAGGGAACAACCAGAATAATCCTGAAAAAGGAGAAGACCAAGAAGAAGGAAAAGTAAGAGACCAAGAAAGATGCAAGCCTCCATTGTTGAACTTCAATGATGATGATGAGGATGAATCTGATACAGATGAACATCCACTTCACAAGAGAAGAAGGCAAGTAAGCACCTCACAACCTCCTCTGGCAGCAATGCCTTTGGCAGCCAAAACTCCTTCTGGAAATACCAAGTCAACACAAGGAACTTCCACCAAAGACAATTTCAAGGCAGAAGAAAGGGTTAGAGGATCTCCCATGTAAGGCCACCCAATGTAAAAGCAAGAAGGATTCCCAAATAAGGTAACAAACAGAGAAATTGTTCAAGAAAAGCCAACCGATGCCCACATTGAATATGTGAAGACGAGTAATGAAGAGTCTTCATAGGTGCATTCTAACAAGAGAGGTATCGATTCGAACTACAACATTTACTTGTCAATGATAAGTTTCCAACTCCCATCCTCAACCAGACATCGAATGGAGAGAAGGCAAGCTTTAATTGCTAACTGAGCACCTTCATGCCCGCTAAACTTTGAAGTAGAGAAGAGAAACGATGCCGTAAAGATGGACCTCATCCCTTACCTAAAGTCTGATGATGTACACAAGGTACGAAAAATGGATGGTAGCTACAAAGAAGAAGAACAAACTAGGAGTTTCAACCTATGAGTCATTCTATATGACATCGATGAATACCTAGATGATATACACTATCCGGAAGAAATATACAAATATTTCAACCTATCTCACCGCAAGGTATTCATGCCCGGTCTGGGAAAATACTTGGTCAAACATTTTCGAGGAAAATCATAAACTTGCAAGAGTTACCAAGAAATATGTGATTTGTCCGTAAAGATGTAACTCTCTCGGAAGGACTCTTTATGATTATGTCCAAGAATGCGTAAAAGTGGATGATTATGTCAATCGATCCGTAAGGGTGTCAAGAACTTGAGGTTTCAACCTAAGTTATTTTTGAAGACTTGAAGACTAG
This sequence comes from Plantago major, assembly GCA_026545765.1. NCBI lineage: Eukaryota > Viridiplantae > Streptophyta > Magnoliopsida > Lamiales > Plantaginaceae > Plantago > Plantago major. The sequence continues at coordinate 48,542,338 of CM048842.1, read as the reverse complement.
TATCTTAGAATGTTTACTTGAGTTTGGACTCTCCCGTTGTTCTAATTTACTTAGTGTGTTTTGTTACTTTTTGTAATCTTGCCGATTGTTTCAATTTCTATCTATAAAAGTTGATCTCACTCAGAATCGTACCTTTCAAGATCATACTCTAAACATTATAATAGATGACAACTTATCCGCAAAGAATACTTTGTAATTTGTCGATGCTTACTTTCTCGCACTTAATTCAACTAAAATTGAATATCATTTGAAATGATTAAGTGGCGGATTGTTTTCTTCCGTGATTACAAATTTGTAATAGACTTTAAAAGATAGTCATGGATGACCGATCAAAAAGGGAAATTTGTTAGAATATCTCATAGTATTTTGATCATTCATCACATGTTCTTATCTTTGCCGTAAAGGTGACTAACTCTTAGTTCACTTGAACATTGTAAAAGAGGAAATCATGAGTATGATTAGTCTAGTAAATCAGATTAGGATTATAGGTCTCAATGTAATTTTTATTTCCAAGAAGACCATGAAGATCAATCCTAGCAATGGAGCTTTTCCAAGATTACAAGACCTAGATTGCACAAGATTTATGAAGACACCAAGGTTTAGTCTCACTCGGAAAGACTATGTCCTTAATCCTTTCTTAAGTGCATTTAGTTACTTTTGAAACATGATTCTGGAACATATGACATCATGAGTATGGAGCATGCAAGCCATCAGAAAGGCTAATGTATCCGTTGAAGACTACAGGACAAGAAATAGTACATGTGCATTAATTGCATCGGCAGAAAAGCCGCTAAAGCACAGTCCTCTCTGAGATATGAGACAAGGACTTCTGAGTACTCATTTCAAGATAAGTATAGACTGAATTTGAATTGTGTCTAATGGATAACATCCCAACGACTCTCTAATTCATCTATAAATATCACACACTTAGATGCTGAGAAATACAACGACCAAAGAACGATCTAACTTGCAAACTTACAATCTAGCAAAGTATTCTCTCAAGCACTCTACTACCCTTTCTGAAAGCTTTCTGTTGCTTGAAGAATCACTAGTAGTTCTAAGTTGTCTTGAACCTTAACAAGAGATTGTTATTCGTAAAAGAGTTGAACTATCAGATAACCTTTCTGAAGCTCATTCTACGTAATCTGACATCAATTACTGGGTCAAGAAGAGCGATTGCCATACACCGAACAAGTGTATTAAGTAGTCTTGTTCTATTAGCTCGAAACATAACCGAAAAGTTATACAAGAAGCCTCCGACAAACCTTATAACCAACACCATCAAGGCGTGAGTAGAGGAAGTACTTGATTTGGGAAATCGTGAATAACTCCAAGGTTATCTCGAGTAGAGGAAGTACTTAGCTCTAGGAGTCGGGAATAACTCAGGGGAACATTTGGTTGAACCATTTGTTTAGGAATCTTAGAATAGGATTATTGTAAGGTGAACTCAATTATCTGTTTAGTGAATTCTAGGTCTCGTAAAGACCAAGTGGATTAGTTGGAGGATTACGCCACCTCCAGATACCACTATACTTGTGTTATTTACCTTCAGATTTATCTTTCAAAGAAAGCACACACACTTACTTATTGTTTCAGACTTACCTATCTTAAAGTCTTCCGCTCGATTTAAGTATCGAAACCCCTGCTTCGAGAATCGTGTTTATCGACAAAAGTTTAAAAGACTATTCACCCCCCCCCCCCTAGTCTTTTACTTTGCCGTTATCTGGACCAACATTAACAAATTAAAACCATAACATAATCTATTAAAAGGATAATGAAAAATGCTTGTCTCGGCGGTTTTTTGAGTAACCCGGCCGGTCAGACCGTTAAAACCCAAAAACCGCAAAAAAACCAGAAAAAACCTTGAATTTTCTATCTTTTAGGAAAATCTTACCTTTTCCAAGACTTTGGCTAGAACTATAGGCAAATTAGTTAAGCGACTAGAGCGTCCGTATGTTTAAAAGAGCGTCATTTATTATTTTGCAGTTTTAACGCACAGGCTTCCGATCTTTGATTAGTGTATTCCAGTCCTTGTACACTAGATCTTAGTTATCTTGTGTCCAATTCCATGAAATTCACAACGGGATCCCTTTATATTTTAAAAGAATGTTAATATAGTGACGATGAAAAAAGCTCCTCCACAAATTAAGTTGACTTCAATTGAACCCCAGACAACCCCCCCCCCCCCAACCCATATGTGCCCTAGCAAATGGCATGAAACAAAAGAAACACAGAAAATGGAACTCCTTGGCTTCATACTATCTTCTCTACTTATATTAGCTACTTCTACTATCTTCCTTTCAAACATCATTAAGAGAAAAGCTTCCACCTGGCCCATATGGCCTTCCAATCATAGGAAGCCTTGCTACTATAGGAGACAGACCTCATGAGTCATTAGCCAATCCAGCCAAAACTTATGGCCCTTTAATGACAGTTAAATTTGGCCTTGTCAACATTGTAATGGTTTCTTCCAAAGAATTGGCAAAGGGAAATTCTTCAAAAGAATGACCAAACATTCTTGGGCAGGCCAATTTCACAGGCTGTCATGGGGGAGAAAGGTTATGAGTCCGCCATGACATGGATATCAGGTGGTCCACAGTGGCGAAAGCTTCGGAAACTTTGCAACAGCCAGATTTTCACGCCTTAGCGTCTGGACACTTCACAGGATCTGCGCCATCAGATGATGAGCGAAATGGTTCAGCATGTCAACGAGAAGCGCTCAGTTGGCGAAGGAGTTTATATCGGAAGGTTGGTGTTCGGGATTATGTTGAAGGTATTGTCAAACACACTGTTTTCTTTGGAAATGTTTGATTTGAAGTCGGACAAAATTGATGAGCTAAAAATGCATATTGGGAATATTATGGAACTGTTGGGGAAGCCTAATGTTTCGGATTACCTCCCCTTTCTTGAGACTTTTGATTTACAAGGGATCAAGCACGACATAAATTACTCGTATGATCAGTTACACAAATTGGTTGGTGAAATTATTGACCAGAGGATGAAGAGTAGGAGTTGCAAATCGTGTAGGATTGAAGATTTCTTGGATGTTCTTAATTTCTTATTGATTGCACTGATGAACAGGGCCCTGAAGCATTAAGCCATCAAGAAGTCACACTTCTACTCATGATAAGTTATGTATATTCACAAACTGTCCTATTCAGTCATCGTGACATCTCAACTTTTAGATCAATTATCAATCCACAATTAACATAAATGGATTAACTCCGAACATCACTATAAGCTCGATCTTATAGATGAGATGCAATCATGCCATACATAGTATCCAGAACTTGGGACAAACCCCCAATGTTCAGGACAGTCTTAAAGACAAATAAGCTAGAGCTGGCATGGCGATTACTAGATCTCATTAGTATAGAGTTAACAACTAGATGGGTTGGTTCTTGCAGATTAAGGCAAATTTACTGATTTGATGGGAAAATTAAATCCAAGTGTCTTTTCTTAATCAATGGAAGTCCTTTCTTTCTATAACTTTCCTCACTACTACCTGCTATGCGTGAATAGTCACGGCCTCGAACAATATGTAATTCAGGAGCTATTCATCGGTGGAACGGACACTACCACGACAACAGTGGAATGGGTGATGGCTGAACTGCTCCACAATCCAACAATATTAGCAGGAGCAAAACAAGAACTCCTAGACAAAATCGTGTTTGGGAAGTCTGTTCAAGAAAAGACATACCAACTTCCCTATTTAGATGCAATCATTAAAGAAACACTGCGGTTACACCCTACAATACCTTTCCTCCTGCCCCATCGTTCTGAGGAAGAAGTGGAAGTCTCTGGATACACCATCCCGAAACATACGAAAGTCTTTGTCAATGCTTGGACGATCTTTAGGGATCCTGCATATTGGGATGAACCTACTGTGTTCAAGCCAGAAAGGTTTATGAATCAAGAGTTTGATTATAGGGGATAAGACTTTTCTTTCATACCGCTCGTGCTGGAAGGCATATTTGTCCTGGATTGAACCTTGCTGTGAGAATGGTGGGCTTGATAGTGGCTAATCTTGTCCACAATTTCGACTGGAAGCTGCCCAATGGCATGATTCCTCAAGAGCTTAACATGAGTGATAAGTTTGGTGTTGCTCTACATAAAGTTGAACTACTTCTTGCCATTCCTGTATAAAAAAGTAGCTTTCAATCAAGTTCCAAATCATGTTCTATTCTCATTCTGTACACACTAACTATATGTATGTAAGGGTTTTTACACAAACCTCCCTTGGATAATGGACATATTATGCATAAACCATAACAGTGCTCCGTAAGTTAGTTACTTTCATACACCCTGCCGTTAACATTTTATTACACAAAATTTTGAAACCATTAACTAATCCATCAAATACCCCCTGGGACATATTATTATGTCATAAATAATATTAAAAACATCAAAATAAATGAAAACAGCAAACTCACATGGCCAATGGATATGGCATCTTCAAGCTCCGCCACAAGCGGAGCATTTGAAGCTTTGCCCAGGCAGAGCTGCTCCAGTCAGAGCTTTGAAAACTCGCCATGGGAGCGTAAACTGCTCCGATCTGGAGCAGTTAGCCAACTGCCCAAGATCGGAGCTTTGCAGCTTTATTGGTGGAGCAAAACAAAGCTCCGCGCTGCCGGAATATATATTGGGTTCATTCTTCGTTAAATTTTGAATTTTCTTTGATTTTATTTTCTTTTCAGTTTAATTGTTATTATTGTATTTTAATGGGCATTTTGGTCATTTTAACGTTGACTATTGTAAAACTAAAGGCAGGAATATGAAAGTAATAAACTGATGGAGCACCCATTTACATGTAATATGTAGATTATCCAGGAGAGATTTGTGTAAAAAACACATGATATAAATAATATCCATGTTTTTTTTATTTGTCACTTCGGAATTTTGACACACAATAAGAACAAGGTAGGTCTTTGTTCCCGATATTACCTACCCCTACATAATAATGATCTTGCCACAAACAAAAGGAATAAATGAATGACAAGATCTGATGACTCCATTAGATAAAAAAAAAAGAATAAAGGGGTGAGTATGGAAAAACCAGAATGACAAATTTTAATAAAAGCAGGGAGTATAATTTTAACTGAAAGTCATGCATTTCCATCAGTTACATATTTGACATTGATTTGAGCTCGAAAAGTATAGAGTACTGCACCTCAATGACTACAGCCGGGCAAAAATTCTGTTCAAGATTACTGAACCAGGAGATCTGGCAGATGCAGTTTCTCCGACCAACTGAGGTTCCTTTCTGTCTGCACCTTGAGAACATAGGTAGGAAAGGGACTGCAGCCATGAAATCAATGCAGGTTTCCGTGTAACATCATCAGATTCTGCTATCTGTTGATACAGCTGGTTAAGGAGCATGTTCTGGGCTTCAACAGGCAGCTGGACAATCAGCTGGGCCAGTAGCCTCATTAAACTAGGTAGAACCTGCAGCAAGCCCTTCTAAATTACCTCCAACAACCAGTCATAAATAAGAAAAAAAGTCCATTGACATATCTTGTAATTTGTAAAGGTGTGAATTGGGAAACAAGAATGTTATTATAACACAGTAAGGAAGTAAATCTGTACATGTAAACCTAAACACAACAAGGGAGTACATGTTAAACTAAACACTGTTCAGGACTAAACATAACAGTTCCTTTCTGCATACCCCGGATTAAAATCTTAATTTTGTGAGGCTTGGTGACACATGCATCTGCTAAAAATACCAATGAATTTGGTACACGCAGCGAAAAGAGAGCATGATAGTTCACAAACTACAACCTTGTGTTTTTTATCAATAGATCTGCTTCAAACTTTTCAAGATTATGTGAGGAGGCTCTACCTGTATATCAACTAAGGTGAGCAGGTGTAAAAGAAGATCTAGCAACTTATTAGATGGCTCCGAGTCTGCCTCCCAGTTCTCACTGCACAGGCTTTTAGCACTTTCAACTAGACAATGAATGCAATAAAATATAGACGGACTTCCAGCAGGAAGATGTCTAACAAGTGCAGCAACACCTGAAGCCATTCCCTCGAATGGTGTTATCCCAGGATATCCCTGAATTAAACATGAGTGAACAGTTAGAATCTCAAAAATACTAACAGTGTCAAACTAGATAATAATGAGTTGATGGCATGGTTGTCAAGAATCTAATACCTCTAATGATCTCTGTACATAATAAAAAACAAGCTTCTCCTTCAGTAAAACTCTTTCATCTGACACAGGATCTTTACCAGAAGATATAAAAGATGCAAACATTGAATGTGAATATCTGGCAACTTTACCATTTGGATGTCCCATGTATCTATTCAATGTACATGTTAAGGACAACAATCATCAATAAAGTTAAAATTGACTCTTTCTTTTCAGAAATCTACTGGTTCAATGTAGGATACAGGAATATAGTAGGTGTGACCACTTTCTCAAAGACAGAAGCTGGTATATGCTCGATACATGTTGGAATAACTCGCATGTAAAACACAATCCGTGCAGTCTGTACTTCATCAGTAGCCCAAAGATACTCCACCTCCGGCAAGCCGGAAGAACCTGTAAGACACTTGTTAAATCTACCAAACAGTACCCCCAATACAGGTTGAACAGAACTAGACAGAGACCAAATTAGTACCGTGGTTTTTTAGTAAATCTTCATAGGAAGGTATAGATTCTGCAAATGAGATACAAGCTGATTCATTCTCCTGCAAGCTAACTATAACAGCTCTAATTGTATCCATGTACTCAGGCAAACGCATCCGACGAAAATACTCCATGCATGAGAAAGAAACTAATATTCTCACAGAAGTTTGTAATCGAGTTACTTCATTTATTCTCGATTTGAACTTGTGCTTTGTTACTCCTAATGCAAAAACCACGACCATAAGGAAAGCAGATTCAGCAATTTTCTCGATTTCGCTAATTATATTGACACCCCTGCCACGAAGCACAAAACCTGTTTGCCGATGCAACATGTAGACTTCCTGACAGTAATCCCATATGAGATTCTCAACTGTGCTCCGACTGTCTTCATTTGCAGAGGCATACATATTGCAAAAAACCCCAGTTGCTGCTCCTGCTTCCTTGAAAATTATGCCACCAAGATGTTGTTTGATCTCATGGAGAACCACTCCCAAACTTTCTCCAGGAAATCTAAGAATCTTATTATACATGCGCCTTAAAGGGAAAATTTCCGTCAATAATGCTTGAGCAAGGGCCACAAATAGGGAAGGTCGGTAGGAGACTGAGCCAGCTCGTGCAAAAGCTAGTGTTATACACTGCAAAAGAAAACTATGCCTGGGTTCATTTTCGGGGCCAAAACCATTGGCTACAGTAGCAAAATTTCTCGCCGTGATCTCGATGCATTCCTCAGCAGAATTTTTAAGATGCAAGAAGCCACTTGATCCAGATCTATTGGTGGCCCTCAGTACTCCACCTGCAATGATAACTACGGCAGCGGAAGAATGACCAGGCCTAACTTTTTCCAAGAGATCACTTACACAGTCAAGTTTATCCAAGGAACGTAGGTGCAAGGCATTAGATAAAGCCCACTCGACTAAATGCAGTAACATGAGGCTCTGAGAAATGCTCTCAGTAGAACCTCCTTGACCCCAAACACTTAGCAAAGTATCTAGAATTCTTCCAAAGTGTGTGCTCAAGGAAGAAGACAGGGCATATCCAGCTCCAGCAAGAGCATGAGATACTAGTTCGTCAGACAACGATATAAACTTGTACTTTTCTTTCAATAACTTGCAGAGCAATTCCAAGCAGGCAGTTTTGGATTTCTCAGATGCAGATGACTGGAAAGAAAATGCACCCAGGAGAAGAATACCTTCAGAGAAGTAAAGAGAGCTCTCATCTGAATTAGATTGCTTGGATAAAATGTTCACGAGTACTTCGATAGCAGAATCAATAATGGGAGAAGATTGTCTTGATTTCCTCACCCAAATATACAGAAGCCTAAGGAACAAAGGAAATATATCCCGGGGAAGAGTGAGATGTTGCGAAGAGAGTATGGAAACAAGAACCTTTGCTTGTGGATCTGCCACGTAAACAGAAGCTTGAGAACTAACAAGAACCTTTAAAGCTTGGCCGTGATGGCTATTGAAAGACTGCTTTTGAAGTGAATCTCTAAGATCAGCCCAAGCTTGGATGATTGCTTGTGCAGAAGCAGAATGCACAGACCCACTTGTTTTGTTGCTCGTGAAGCTTACAGCCTGCAACCATTCTTCAAGGAAAAAAGATTGGGGTTGCTTTGCCATCATACAATCTCAGTCGAAATAATAATTATAATGCACCTGGATAATAAAAAAAGTTTAGAAGAATAAGCTTCACTCTTTCCATCAATACATACATACAATGGAGAATCACACATGAAATTTCTTTTGATGAATTCTCATAAGCAACTGCTTCATTTACTAAGCATTCATATAGCTGTAAAACGTTCTAAAAGATTGCCATGGCTTCAAATCATTTTTTCCCCCTCCTTTAGAAACTTATACCACTAACTAAACCTTGTTAAGAAATTTAGAAAATGTTGAACTATCACTAAAACCGTGAACATATGTCTCCGGAAAAACTATAAACAAGAAATTACAGAAACAATAGTGAACTTAAAAGTATCACCGTGTTTTTTTAGTAAGAATAACAAAATGAAGGTGCCATTGAGGATTTGTGTAATAGTAAAAACATGACCCTTTATATAAAACAAAGAAATCACAGGGCATGAGTAAACAGTAATCACCTCTCACACATGTAAGTATCAAAATAAGAACACAATGCTAAACTTTGTAATAGATCAACTACTACCAATTTTGAAAGAACACTGCAATGAAATATCTCAAATTCCAGAATTCGTAGTTTTATCCAATAACCAGAAAATAAACAGTATACATAATGCAAAGTTTGTAATTAGATCAACTACATACTGAACAAACCCAAATAGCAAACCGAAAAAACCCAAATAGCATTAGCAGCAGAAAGTCTCTCATCTTCCGGAATGAAATACAGCACAATGAAATAGAAATTTGGAACACCGAAGCTGACATCTTTAGTCTAGTACGAAGAGTAGTTCTGCGTCTTCTCTTATCTTCCGGAAATCGACGTCATAGCCAAATAGCATTAGCAGCAGAAAGTCTCTCATTGCCTATTATTACCTATTTAACCCATTTAGGAAATTTAAGTGAGAAATGATTACCCGGAATTGGAGAAAATTGCAGTAGCTAGATCAAGCTTTTCCAGTAGGTTCCAGAGTGGCGTAGGGTGGAGGGAGGCCGGTGGGCGGAGCGGAGATACTCTGGATTCTGGAAATCGGAAAAGCGCTACAGACTCTGGAATCTGGAATAAGAATGGGGCTAGGATTTTGTTTTGATATAAAAATCGGTTTTTTCCGGTCTAGCCCGGTTTTTTTTCTGTTTTGGACCGGCCCAAACCGAAAACCGAAATTTCCAAAATCTTCAAACCGATAACCGGACCGAAGAGATAATATATACCAAGTCCGAGTCCCACCTAATTAAGTGTACATAATTGCCATATTTTAGAATTCTATATCTATATATTTTTGGTGAATAGAGTAGTTCGTTCCCATCCCGTTAGTTTCTTACCAATACATTATTAGCTTGAATCAACAGCAATCAAGCAAAACAGTACGCTAGCAGTTGATGAATTCTCCTCCTCCTGATCTTCTCGTATGGCTCCCGCCCATTAATTCCCATCCAATCTATTCCATCCGCTTTGACGCCACCCACTGCTCTTCACAGTGGACGACGATTCCAACAACAGAACTGGGCTTTAATCTCAAAGTCTATGTTGAATATTGGAGTGAATCAAAACGATTGTTCTATGGGCTCATGTTGTCACAAGTGTTCTCGATCCCTAGAGTTTCAAATCCTGCTATTTTTAAACTCGATCTAACGAAATTTTATCAAAGTTTGTTCAGTTTCCACTCGATCGAGTTGATTACTCACAGGATGAGTTCAATGACTACATGGACATGGCAAACGCTTCTCTACACTCTAAGGATCAGCTCATCGATTACTTCCTTGATTTCATCCTTCAAGTTTTAGAAGACCCCACGGACCAATTGTCCATCACCTTGCCAATCAAGAAGATCATTCAAGTTCCCGAGAGTGAGGGACGGACGTGGGACTCTTGGTACACGGAAAAGAAGATGAATGAAAGAGCCGGTGACACAACATATTTCAAGGAGTATTTTCTAGCTATTAGTAGACCACATACAATGACTGAGTTGATGGACAAAGCAATGTCCTACTCCAAGAAGCCAACTACTGCCTCCAAGTCTTCAGTCGATTCGCTACAAGATATCATACTTTTGGATGATGATTAGAAAGAGTCTGGTTGTGCAGTGTGTCTCGAAAAGTTGTCTCTTGGATCCGAGATGAAGAGGATGCCGTGTTCGCATGTTTTTCACGAAGAATGTAGTGTTCAGTGGTTGCAGCGTGGTAGTCATATGTGTCCCGTGTGTCGTTATGAGTTGCCATAGTTTTTTAGATTTATGTGGTTCATGAACAAATTAAGAAGAGAAGGATTCCTTGTATTTGTATTATGTATTCAACACCATACATTTATGGTAATTAATTTAAAATTCTATCCATGTACCAAATTTTATTTTCATTCGGCGTCAAGTGTTGATGGGCCATTGACTAGTTCATCCCAATCAAAACTATCGTTTTTTCTTAATATGAGATTTTGAATCTTAAAAATAAATTATACTACTATATATCCTTTTCCATTATAAATAGACTCGTATCACCAATATTCATACTGTTTCTTTTTGCCATTTAAATATTCAAAAAGAATTACAAACCTTTAAATTTTTTTCGGCGGTTGTAGTTTATTATATTTCGATTAAGCTATTACTGAGTAGCATACTATGCACGGTAGCAAATCTGGCGCCACAACCGCATAAGCAAGTTACACATCTCTTTTACAGTACTACATAAATAAGAATCACTAGATTCTCCGAGTAACTTCTTTCAATATATATATAAGTCAAATTTTCAGTTTATTTTGGTAGCTTCTCTTCTCTCGCTCCTGTTTCGAATTGGTTTTCAGCGATTTCAGTTTAATAAATTTTGAGCAAGTTGTCAGAAAATTACACTGATATTTAGATTCGTTGAGTTGAAAACATTGAGCTTCAGTCTTTATATTGATTAAATTGATCTCCTCACTTGTGCTTCACCGTTATGATCACTTGCTTATTCCAATAGTCTTGCCAATTCCAGAAACTTCGGAGATCATTGACTTTCCTTTGTCAGTAGGTCTCTGACCATTTTTAGTGGCAACAACTTTAACAAGTCTTTGATCTTTCTGAACCTTATTTCCAGAAGTATTGTTTAGATGTTTTTAACCATGTTTTCCTTTAGCTTCCTTTTACATTTCTATACGATGAATCCAAAACTTAACATGACAGAACCACCACCTTTTATCTTCGGTTAGTGATCCCCACACGCCATTTGTAGAAGTTACGCTTTAGTGTGTGTAAATCACCCGACCTAGAGCGCGCACAAACTTACAGACTTGTACGGATCATATTCATTAATGATTTTTTCATTCTAGTCCTTTTTGCACCAAATTTTTCTTTGTTCTCCTACAGTTCGTTGTTATAATTTGTTCATGGTCTTGTTATGTTATACTCCCAATTCAACTCCTCGCATTCCATTTTGTGACGTTCAAATTCAACTTCGCATCCTTTTAAAGAAAAATTTATCTCTTAATTTATTCACTATCTCTCCTACTTTATTCAATCTCTCTATTAATTTTTACCATATCTTATATTTTATTCAATTTTCTCTTCGCGGATAATTGGATCCGGAATGAAGAGATTATTATAATCTCACACACACTACTCATGCAAAACACTTGCGGAAATGCGTTCTGTATCACAAATGATTATACAAAAGATGACTTATCGAACAATGGTTCTCCGTCTTCTGACCAGATAACAGTTGATACAAAAATCTCTCATCCACTAACAGTGGCACAGAAAACAAGGGCACTTGTCACGGGATGAAACTTTGATTCGTAAGAAATCTCGACCAAGTGCACTAGACTAGTTCGCCCCGAGACTAGCTAGTAAGCCTTCCGACCAAAGTGCTAAATGTGTAGGAAGAGTGTGTTGAGAACTTGAAAGTTTGCAAGAAAGCTTTGTTTGCTTGTATTTGCTTCATGATCAAAATGTGAAGGCCAAAGGCCTATATATACATGTATCCCACCTCCTTGATGGAAGAGTGGAGATGTTTCTAGTTCCTCCTATGTTCTAGAGCATTCTACCAAGCTCCTACCATTTACAAGTCTCCATAATATACAAGAATATACAAGATCTTTCTAGAACCTTCTATGACCTAGAACCTTCTACCAAGTTCTATATCTACAAGCTTTTATTCATCTACTATATACAAGGACATTCTAGAGAATGCTTCATTATCCATGGACTTGGGAACATTCTAGAGAATGTTTAATTCCTTCTTGGACTTGGGCCTTGAAAATGCTTCGCTTCGACCGTAAGATTGTTGGACCGTGACATTCTCCCCACCTATGTCGCCGTCCTCGGCTCGACCTTCTTGGAATTTCACGCCTCATGATCTATCCACTTCTTCATTTCCTCCGTAGCCTTGTCCAACGATGCCTGTGCAAGATCGACCTCTTCCTGTAATGATTTGGTAAAAGTGTAGGCCGAGGGGTTGTGTCCCGAGTACCTCGTCACTAAGTTATGCGGATTCATAGGTTGTCTTCCGGTTGCTAGCTCCCTTATGTCCCGGGCCACGGGATCTTGTTCTAAGCCTTCTCGTATGCGCTCCTTGAGATTTTTCTTTATTCGCTTATTGCAAGAAGATCCGCCCTCCGCCTTCGAGCATCGACTACACGATTTGTTACCCTCGCTTGGTCAAGGTGTCGAACTCCTTGTCATTCAAATTCCGGCTCTCGAGCTCTGAGTCCATCTTGCATCGCCTCCTATAGCAAAGTCGATGCATCGGTCGACCTCAGATTTTGGCATGATCCGCAAAGTAGGTACCGGCCTTCAGCCATCATGCCTTAAGTCGCTCAAAGGCCTCCTGGGGAATCATGCCTCCTCCTTTGGGCATGTCCGCGCCCGAAAAGATTCCTTCATCGTTTTTGAGTCCCCGCTCGAATCGCATGGCCGAGACCATACTGCATTCTTACTTCCCTCCTAGTCGGGATGACCCTAGTCTTTTCATGATCCAAAATGATTAGTGCATCAGAGAAAGGAACAATGAAAGCCCGAACCTCATCAAACCATCGCAGTCCCAAGACTACTTCATAGTCATCCATGGGAACTATGGTGAACGAGATTTCTCCTCGCCTCCGCGACTCAACATTCTTGGCTTGCCCGCAAACCTTCTTCTGAGTCGCATTCACGGACTTCATCGACCCTTGTCTTGGTGAGATGGCCAACTCCAAAGCCCTTGCCACTTCTTCCCGCATGTAGTTGTGGGTTGCCCCCGTATCAACAAGAGCCTTCACCTTCTTGCCCCCAATCAAGGCATCCACAAACATAGACCCCCTACTTGGCCCCTTGTTTGGCTCGACATTTGCCTTGAGGGCATTGAGCAAGTGCAAGGATCCCATTTGGGCCTCTTCACCTTCCGCCTCGCACTCCTGATCCGTGTGTCAAGGCAACTTTCTCCCCCCTCATGGGACAATTATACTTCAAGTGATTAGTAGAACCACAAATGTGACAAGCTTTGGACTTACCTGAGTCCTCCGTAAGCTTTCCGGAATAGGATGCCATCTTCCCCGACTTAGTGGGCGGTCTCCCCACCTTTTCCATCGTCCTCCTTCCTAAACTTCGCTTGCCACTCAAAGACTTCAACTCGATCAACTGCTCGGCCACCGCAATAGCCTCGACACATTCTCAGTATGTCACTATTGAATCTCAAGCTTTGCCCACGGCTTGAGACCATCGATGAATGCAACAGGCCTCCGAAGCCTGCTATGCTTGGCAACTCGAGCATGATCTCGAACTCCTTCACATACTCCTTAATGGTCCCGCTTATGCCAATTGCTCGAGCCTAGCCCGAGCCTCAACTCCACATTCTGCGGTAGAATGGCGCTGAACTCGGCCTTGAAATCGCCCCATGTCTCCATCCGGACAAGGCCTCGCTCAATGTCCGCCTCACGCCTCCACCATAGTAGAGCCGCCTCAACCAAGTAGTAAGGAGCCGTTTGTAACTTTGTCAGATCATCCCTAATGTTGCAAGCACCAAAGTATCGCCCATGGCCCAAAGAAAATCATCGATCTCCGAGCATTCCTAGACCCTCAATGGATTAGCCTCTAACATCAATCCACGAGGTGCCACACCTCCATGTTCCCCAACATCGCCATAGCCCTTTCAAGTATAACCATCTTCGCCTTGATGGTTTCCATGCTCCTTCATCTCTACCTTGTAGCCTCAACACGGCATGAATATCCGTAGCATGAGAGTTGATGGTGGCCAACACCGCCTCCAACTCCTCACGGTTGTCCTCCAACGCCTTACCCGCCCATCAGTCCTCCATACCATCGTGGTCATCCACGACTCCTCGACCCAGTCACCCGAGCCTCCATGGACTTAACCCTTGCGCCACTGGAGCATCACCACGCTGAACCGACTCCATTCCTTCCTTCTTGCACTAACTTTCCCAAGAACTATCTCCAACACGAAGCTACGTAACCACACTGGCTCGATACCACTTGTCACGGATGAAACTTTGATTCAGAAGAAATCTCGACCAAGCGGCACTAGACTAGTTCGCCGAGACTAGCTAGTAAGCCTTCCCACCAAAGTGCTAAATGTGTAGGAAGAGTGTGTTGAGAACTTGAAAGTTTGCAAGAAAGCTTTGTTTGCTTGTATTTGCTTCATGATCAAAATGTGAAGGCCAAAGGCCTATATATACATGTATCCCACCTCCTTGATGGAAGAGTGGAGATGTTTCTAGTTCCTCCTATGTTCTAGAGCATTCTACCAAGCTCCTACCATTTACAAGTCTCCATAATATACAAGAATATACAAGATCTTTCTAGAACCTTCTATGACCTAGAACCTTCTACCAAGTTCTATATCTACAAGCTTTTATTCATCTACTATATACAAGGACATTCTAGAACGCTCATTATCCATGACTTTAACATTCTAGAGAACGCTTAATTCCTTCTTGACTACTAAAACGCTTTTGACCGTAAGATTGTTGGACCGTGACACAGTGCTACCAATTTCATTGGTTCAAAACTAGGACACAATGACCCACCTAATGCCTTCCCCACACATGGTACTTTGCAGTTTAACTATCCCAGCAAAATTTTACATTTCTACTACAATGAATCCAAAACTAAACATAAACAAATCCCCTAATCATCGTCATTCAACAACAGGCGCCAGCTACATGATGTAAAATGTAAATGTACATCTACATAACTTCTTTCTTCTTATTTTAAGCAGTAACATCACTCGGAGAATCAAATCTTTTAAATGTTCTCAACTTAATAAATTGATTATCATTATCATACCGACACGCATATACCCCACACCACGAGAAATCCAAAAAAATGAATTTAAAACTATTTAATCTCCACATTTTCTCATCCTACAGCCCCCATCCTTCTCCCCCCTTAAATCTGAATCTCAACCCTCCACCCAGATCCACCCCAAGAACAGATCTCCCTCAACACCCTTTAGCTAAAACTCCATCACTTCCTAACACTTCACACACCCATTCTTTACACTAAAACTGCAAAAAAGCTTGCATTTTTATTGTGGGTTTTGTTGTTCTTCAACTTCTTTACACAAAAACTGCAAAAAGATTGCATTTTTATTGTTGGTTTTGTAGTTCTTCAACTTCTTTACACAAAAACTGCAAAAAGATTGCATTTTTCTTTTGGGTTTTGCAGTTCTTGAATTTCTTAACACAAAAACTGCAAAAAGATTGCATTTTTATTGTGGGTTTTGCAGTTCTTGAACTAGTTTGCTGTAATGGTGGAGGCACAGTCATGGACGACAAGGAGGGGCAGTAACCCACGTCTGGAGCCCAATGAACACCAAGTCTTGGACATTCCAGTCACCCCAACTGCAGAAATCAGGCAGCTCCAGTACGGTCCGCTCATTTCTCCGGCATTCCTAACCGCTTCCATTATTGCATCCTGGTATTTCTCCAACATTGGTGTCTTGTTACTCAACAAGTACTTGCTCAGCTACTACGGTTACAGATACCCCATTTTCTTGACAATGCTTCATATGATTTCTTGCTCGGCTTATAGTATGTTTGCCATAAAGTGGCTTGAGATTGTGCCTTTTCAGCAAATACACAGTAGGAAACAGTTCTTCAAGATTTTCGGTTTGAGTATTATCTTTTGCTTCTCTGTTGTTTGTGGAAATACCTCTTTAAGGTACTTGCCGGTATCTTTTAACCAGGCTATTGGGGCTACGACCCCGTTTTTTACGGCGATTTTCGCTTTTGTGATTACCTGTAAGAAAGAGTCTGCTGAGGTTTATTTGGCGCTGGTGCCAGTGGTTCTAGGGATTGTTTTGGCAAGTAACAGTGAACCACTGTTCCATCTTTTCGGGTTCTTGATGTGCATTGGTTCAACAGCTGGAAGGGCTTTGAAGTCTGTGGTTCAAGGGTTGTTGTTAACTTCAGAAGCTGAGAAATTGCATTCCATGAATCTGCTCTTGTACATGGCTCCTATGGCAGCTATGATTTTGTTACCTTTTACATTGTATATTGAAGGAAATGTGTTTGCTGTGACAATTGAGAAAGCCAGGGGGGATGGATTTATGGTTTTTCTGTTGATAGGTAATGCCACGGTTGCGTATTTGGTTAACTTGACAAATTTTTTGGTTACCAAGCATACAAGTGCCTTGACATTGCAAGTGTTGGGGAATGCTAAAGCCGCGGTTGCTGCTGTGGTGTCAGTTTTGATATTTAGGAACCCGGTGACGGTGATGGGGATGACTGGATTCGGTGTTACTATAATGGGAGTGGTGCTTTACAGTGAGGCAAGGAAGAGGTCCAAGTCTACAGCTCACTGACAGCCGAAATGGCTGATCTTTATTCAAGGGTGGAGATAAGATTATTCTGGTATGCACCCTTTTTCTTACCTTTGATTGTGAGGTTAATCTGAAATCAAAAGGTGAAAGATATATTGATGATTTGGTTTGTTGTATATGAAGATGGGGTATGGAAAAGGGTAGACCTTGATGCCCTTTTGTGATTTATTCACTGCTTTATAAATTGTTCCGCAATGGGTTGGGTTTAAGAGAATAAAGATGTCTCTTTTACTTTTCCCTTGTTTTATCAGTATGTTCTTGGGAAGAAAGCAGAACATATATAGAGACTCTGATTCTTTGGATATTGCTAAATGTTAATTGTAATCATTTTGTCAAACAACACTTGTGTTAATCTAAGATTCATGCAATTGTGAATCGATTTTCATATCTCTTTGCCTCGTAAGTTTGTTTCTTGTCCTATACATGTTCCTATGTGATTCAATTTCTTGTTTTGTCCTTCCAAAATTAGAGTATTTGACATGCTAATTAGGTAATGCCGAATTGTATTGAACAAGCGACGGAAGTTCTTAAGACCGACTACTTCCTGATTAAGAAATTTTGTTTAGCGCAAAAATGACTATTGAGGTTTGATTCTTGGTGTAACGGCATGTAGAGGAATGATATTCGATTATTCATTAGGCTAAGATAAATCAGGGTATCATTTGCCAGTCTTTCTTCCCTTCTTCATCCAGGAACATTTTAGTATCTATCCTGCAATTCTTAGCTTCTGCCACAAGCGCCACCGTGAACTAGCATTGCTAAATGAAACCTCGACTCATAATGAACATCAAAACAACATATCCTGAGGAACTATTAGTAGAGCAATATAAGTAGTAGCATATCATGCTTAGTGGAATAGGGATCATGCAGTTCCATAAATGACAGTGCAACTACTTTTATGGAGTAGAGTTGTTAAGCTTTCATGAGTCTTGTACCAAGTACCACCAGTTAAAGATTATGATGATCATATGGGCTAGATTTTATAATTGCTTTGTGGAAATAATAGCACACCTTTCTTAATAAAAGGTAGTTGATCTGGATTAGGTTGAAAGTGAGCTGTTGCATTACAGATTAAGGAATGTGTAGCAAAGTTAGGTTTGCAGTTGTTAAATGAGATGAAGAAAGACTCTTGCTTTATTTCATCAGTATTTGTTTGAGTGGGCTCCAACTGATGTTTTCATTTTCATGCAACAATGGTGGGACTAGGACCACATGGAAGAACAAGCAACTTGTCATTCAATTTATGTTGGTTGGGAGATAAATCATTGTCATATACCTTCACTGAGTTCACTAATTTAAACAAATGATGTGGATATGTTCCCATCTTTTTTTTCTACATGAGATTTTTTCACCTTGTCTTGGTTGATTTTAGCTTCTTTTTTATTTGTTTCTTCTTTCCTGCCAACAAAAATGGCATAAGTTTTGTCCCTGTTGGTATGTTGAGATGATTCAATGGTAGACACTGTCACAAATTGCATCATGGTAACATGTACATTATCTCTGTTACGGTTGACGCGTAGTTTTAAGAAAAGCTAAAATAATTGATAAAATATGAAAACATAGGTAAAATGTACTTTAATAACAAAATGTAATTTGCGTAAAATTTATAATTGCTTATTATTCATTGATGTGTTGCAGCTTATTTTTTATGTATGAAGTTTTGTTAATTGGTGGAAAAGATAAATTGACTCGCGTGTTACGAAAGTGGATCTTTCAATGAACCTATCCCCAGTACACACTTATGATTTTGTGTATCATTAGTTGTTTCTTAGTAGTGGCAATTAATTGTCAATGTGTGGAAACACACTCGCAATTTTGTGTATTACATACCCATTTCGATTTCGACCTATTGACTATATTCGATATTTAATATCGAATTCTCTTAAACTTCATTAAGAATAATTTAATAAAATCATATATTCAAAATTTAATTTTAAATTTTCATTATACGATTTTATTAAATCATTCATTACGCTTTAAGAAGAATTTCACAAAACAAGACAAATAATGAGTTAAAGCCAAATAAATAAATCTATGGAATGAAGAGAGTAGTAATTAATCGTAAATGTGTCCAAATGATATGATATTATATGAGTCGAGTCTAGTTGAGTTGATCTTCTTATACCTTGAGCTTCAATCCAATTGCACTTGTGGCCTAGCTTGACTCACTCAAAAAGAGTCAATATGCGAGGCTGCGAGCTTGAGCCTGATGCTTGAAAGACCATAATTAAGCATGAACTTGAAACACCATAAATAAGCTCGAATTCGACCATTTGGGTCACTGGGCTTGAGATAAAAATAAAAAAAAATATGTTCGGAAACTAATTAGTGAGTCCGTTGGTGAGTTTGAAAGTTCTATTCACTTTGTCAATATGCAAATTAGAGATTTGATTTCACATGTACTACTATTATTTATTGAAGTACCACACGTTAGTAGGTTTCCAAAGAAAGCCTCGCACATATCATCCTAATTTTTGGATGAGTGGAGCCTTAATGAGTATGTGGAGTGAGTCTATCCATCTCGAGAGTTCACAATAATAGACAAATATAGACAATTTACACAAAAAAACTACATAATCTAATTTTTTTCGGATCAACCTGGCCGAATCGGATTGACCTGCCTTTTTTTTTTTTAATAGCTCATCGTGGCTTTCATGTATACATCCAATCATATTGATATTTTAGATAAAAAACGTATATAATCATATATATTTAGCGTAAAATCATTAATGAAAACATACTTATCCAATAAAAATACAATAATCATAAATAAACATAGAATTCAATTTTATTCATCAAATAATAAATGTCGTTACATATAAAACAATAAAAATATTCAAATTCACTAAATACAAACTACAATCAATTCTGCAAAAACATATCATCCGCAATAACATTTTTCACACCCTTCACTTATTCGTCGACCCCTTCATGTCGCCATTTTTGTCATCAATCTTTTTCTTTATTCGACCACTATTATGAAAACCTAGTACATACAAAACAAACATCACTTATTTGACATTTAACATCAACAATTGCAATATAAACATATGCCATTAGTGGTAAGAAGATTTAACCATTCACAAACAAAAAAATCAACTAACATCAACTATTTTACATTCAACATCAACAATTACAGTAAAAACATGCACAATTTACAATGAAAAGATACCAGTTTTACAAAACTAAAGAAACTCTAAACAAAAAAGCAATGAAACCACAAACATCAACAGTTTACAGCAAAACATACACTATTTACATAAAAACCTAAACAATTAGAACTTAAAAAAGATGAAACTAAAAAACGGTATTAAAACATCACCTATTTACCATTAAACATCATCAATTTCAGTATAAAAATAGGTTGTTCACACATACATCCAAGTTCTACAAATCTACATGAACTCTAAAATATAAATTGAAACCACGAATATCATCAATTTACAGCTAAACATAGACAATTTACATACAAACCTAAACAATAAGAACTTTAAAATATTAAACAAAAACCTATATATTGAAACATCACCTATTTATCATTAAACATCAGCAATTTCAGTATAAACATGCACAATTCACACTAAAAACTATCGGTTCTACAAACCTACAAAAATCCAAACAAAAAGAAATGAAATCACAAATATTAACAATTTACAGATAGACATACACAATTTACATAGAAACCTAAACGATAAAAAATTTTGAAACTAAGGTGTCACAACAAGTACCATATCTACAAATCTGACAACACATTCAAGTTCAACAATGGCTAAAAAAATTCATCATATGTGTAACCATAAGATTCGAAGCAACTACGAACACAACAGTCAGATATTCAGATCTAAATAACTGAAAATCGAACCACGAGTATGTTAAACCAGCTCTAAACAATAAGATTTGGTAGGCTATAAACAATATAAACAAAAAAATATGTTAAACCAGCTCTTATTGATCTCATTAGTAACCTCAAGAAAATAAGGTAGCCAAACAAACAGCTTACGAACAAAACAATGAACACAAACATATTAATCTCCTAGGACTTGTCGAAAAGTCATAGACACTTGGGACTTGGGGAGCAAATTATTTAAGTGTACATGGTAAAAGTCATATGGCACTTGATATTTTCCTGAGTTAAGTCTTCAAGCCATCATCAATTTGATAGCAGCAAGCGAACCAATAATCCACAAATAAGTCTTCAGGGGAGAGACCTGAGTAGCGGCAGAAGGAGCCGGGGCGGGCCCCTCTGCTGCCACATCTATAACAAGCTTCATTCCCTTGGTGCAGTGGTCCGCAACACTGCAGATGTACCACTTTCTTCCCGTGGCGGCAAGGGTGATTGTGTCCTGTCCACTCTTGAGAAGATTGCTTGAGTTCGATTCCACGCAGTTATGAAAATCCGTGGCATTCACTTTAGCAACATTGTGATACTCCTTGTTATACATGAACACTAACACAAACAGAAGAAAATGCAAACAATTCAGTATTGATTTTGTCACTAGCTAGGTTTATTTATACTAATAAAATCACAATAAGATAAACATACTGAGTGTATCTCCAACTCGAAAGTCTTTCCCATGAGCCCATTCGGTGTAATTAACATCTAATTTCCAACCCGCATCATCTCCAACCATGTAGTCAGTAGCGAAAGCTGGAGCAGCGAAGGCTGCAATGAACAGCGCGATCAGGAAAGCTTTCGAGGCTGCCATTTATTGATTTGGAGGTCTTGAAATCGGAGTGTAGTCGAATGATTTAGCTTCGGCTTGGTGATGGAACTAGGAAGCTGTAAGTTAGTCTTATATAGGCTCATTCTTTGTGAATAAAACAATAGGCCGGCCAATGTAGTTTAAAGTCCTATGTTTGAAACCAATGATAAATTGATTCGGTAGATCATACAATTCGCATATAGATTGGTCCGAGGTACAAGAATGATAAAAACCATGAGGACACAAACTTATTGTGTTGTTATGGAACGTACGTGGAGCCTCTCTACTTTGTGCTTATGCATATTCTACACTTTTATTACACCACATGAATCGATTGAAATTGTACATTATTTTAGATGTGGATTTCTAATTTAAAATAATAGAGTGCACAACAAGAACCACAAAGATGTAATCTAACCTTATTTGTCGCTATTCTTCCCTGGTACCAATGTTCAATGCCAATACCTTTAACTATAAAAATCACATATTTAATTAAACGATTACGGGATTACTATGATCACACTACTATCTCGCCTGTAATTCAATTTAAAAATTATTCTTTATGTTTGTGTTGGTTATAACATTTAATTTGTTGCAACAAGTGTAATTTCCCTCATATAACTAAGATACCTTTTTATGGCAAAGAATAATACTAATTGGAACCAATATATATTAAACAAACCATATTTCAAACTAAACTTATACTTGTAACTTAACACATAGTAATATTATATTGACCTGCTTCCCATAGTGCAAAAGTTATAATTTTTTATGGGCCGTAGACGCCGTAAATTTACAATCAAATTAGGATTAGAAATTGGGGCCACCGACCTGCAAGGCAAAGAATAGCAAATGAGACGTGAGGTTCCAAGGTGACACCGTGTGGTGCCGATTGCATGGACTCACGCCAAATTAGAGGACCGCGTACATCGTAATCAAATGAAAGAGGTAGGAGAGAGATGACGGCAAGCGCCGACTTATCCTCGTTGTCGAAGTTGGTTCAGCAACGTGGTGGATGAGCACCAACAGTGGGTTAGCTGACCTTGTAGAAAGGAGCTAGCTGGTAATCGTCTGACAGAGATGGATGACGATGGATGATGGCGGATAGTTGAAGGTTGATGATGGATGGTGATAGACGATGGTGGATGAGGGTAGGTGACGGTTGGTGTTGATCAGAGAGCTTGAGAGAGATGGAGGCATGAGAGATTGATTGCTAGGGTTTGTTGTAGTCAGAATGCGATGATCATCCATGTCTCCCCACTCTTCTCTATATAGCTATGTTATGAAATCCGGCGGGTCGACCCGGTTCAACCGCGACTGAGGGGTTCCGGCCGAAACCCCCAAACGAAAAATCGGGTTTCGGTAAAAACCCGTAAAAATCCGGTTCCAACCGGTTTTCTAAAAAATAAATAAATGAAAACAGGAGAAAAAATAAAAACGGCCCAATAATCAAAACAAAAGCCCTAGTCTTCTTCCTCGAGTCGGCCTTTTCCTTTACGCTGTTCTTCCTTTTTCGCTGCTTTTGGCTCGTTTCTATTCGCCGCTCTTCAATCGGCTCTGTCCCGTCGTCATTGGGCTCGCTCATGCTTTTCAGCTGTTCTTCTACTTGTATACTTTCTTTCTCCTTGTCATTGCATGAGATTGTGAAGGGCTTTGGGGTGGGATTTGGGTTTGATTTGGTGGGTTAGGTTGGATTGGAAGGAAAGGGATTGATTGGGGATTTGGGGAAGGCCAAAGGGTGTGAATTGTTGCATTCATATTTGCGTAATTTTATCTTTGAATTTGGTTATGATGAAGGAGAAAACTATATATATATATCGTAAATTCCAAAAGGAAGGAGTAATTATGGGTAGTTAAATTATGCTACAACCATGTGTAGTGGAATTGTGGCAATGGAATCGAGGCATATGAATTGAGCCATCATCTATATTTTATATGAATTGTGGCAATTCAATCGAGGCATATGTCGCTTATGCAATGTTTTTATCTTTTGTTTAGGTAAAAAATGTATATGTTGAATTTTTAAGGTATACATTATGTTTTATTTTTAAAAATATTTTTTGTAGGTTGACCCGAGTTGACCCGGTTGAACCTCCTACAGTAGGTATGCCGGGTCAACGTCCGGGTCCGAGTTTCAAAACATAGCTATATAGTTCCACCATCATTAGGGTCTGCTCACAATCTAGGTGAGGTTGTTGGACCTCACTAAGTGGGTTGGACCATGTATCACGAGTCGAGGGTGGTTTCGAGTTTGTTCATTCTCGGTCGATCGAGTACCAAGCAAGGCGAGCTTGTTCGTCTGTCAGCCAAGTGCTAGCTGACATAGTCAGTCGTGCATGACGAGTTAGTTAGTCCGTTAGCCAAATGTTGACTGACGGGGTTAGACATGCGAGGTAAGTTGGCTAGCTTGTCAACCAGCTGGGAGGTTGAGGAGGTCAAGTGAGTCGGGTAGCATGTAGACTACTTGGTTGGATAGACGACTCAACTAGGTGGGTTAGCTCACTGGCCTGTTGGAATCCAACTCTTGTATGAAGCCAAGATGGACTCGTTAATGGACTATGGATTGGGCCGTAAACCCAGATGGACTAAATTGTCAGTTTCATTGGCAAGAGCGAATTTTTGCCAGTACAGTTTGTCCCCCACTCTTCGAGTCGAGTGTCTCGAGTCGGAGAGTAGAAGTTCTATGCCCAATAGAGCGATGCACGCTAGGTCGCGGGCGGATGCTATCCTGTTCCTTCAAAGGTGTCAATTATCCCATAAGTATACTAGAATAACAGACATTAAGCTCACTGATAAGGAGAACGATTGGTTAGAGAGGTGGATGTCACTCATAGTGATCTAGTGGTTAGCTTGGCATTGCAATGCAGAAGCTCACTGACAGACACACTTGGCTGGGAACAACTAACCTAGCGAGATGGATTTTTAGTGACTGGCATTCTCAGTTGGACAAGCCAATCTAGTAAGTCGGAGACTTACAGATTGACATTTAAAATTGGACGAGTCAATTAAGTAAGATGGAAACTTACGGACTAAAACTTTCAAGATGGGCAATTCAATCTAGCAAGACGGAAACTTGCAGACTAAAACTTTCAAGATGGGCGATTCAATCTAGCAAGACAAAAACTGGCAGACTGAAAATTTTAACATGGACAAGTCAATCTAGTAAGATGGTAGCTTACAGACAAACACCTTTGGATGATAGCATGGTGGCATAGTAGCTCACCGACCATATTTTGGATGGAAGCTCAATGGCCATATATTTGATGATGGCATAGTTTCATGGTGGCTCACCGACCATATTTTGGATGGAAGCTCAATGGCCATATATCGATGATGGCATGGTAGCTCACCACCATATATCAGATGATGGCATGATAGCTTGCCACTGAAGGTGGCATGGTAGTTTGCCACCATATTTTGTATGGAAGCTCAATGAACATATATTGGATGATGTCATAGTTTCATGGTGGCTCACCGACCATATTTTGGACGGAAGCTCAATGGCCATATATTGGATGATGGCATGGTTGCATGGTAGCTCACCAACCATATATTGTATGATGGCATGATAGCTTGCCAGCCTGTAGAGTAGCATGCCATCCCAATCGGATGGCGTACCGTCACCAGTGGTCACCGAAGTCGGATGGCACCGTCACCGACGACGACTGATACCGGATGGATGACGACAACTGGATGGTAACCTCGTCACCAATGGTCACGACAACCGGTTCGATGGTCGTCACCGGATGGCGCCTCGTCACCGGACAACACCGACAATCGGATGGTACCGTCACCGGATAGATGATGGCAATGGATGGCAACCGGATGGTCACCGACACCGGTTCGATGGTTGCTCGTCACCAGATGGCGCCTCGTCACCGGGTGGCAGCCTACCTTGGATGACAGACAACCGTCACCGAGGGCAACTGCAATGGATGATACCGCCACCGGATGGATGGCGGCTCGTCACCGCATGGCCCGTTGGTAGCATGCCATCCCAAGTGTAGCTTGCTAGCCTGGATGGTAGCGCATCATCCCAAGTCGACTTGTTAGTGGCGCTGTAGCTCACCAACCATGTTTAAATCGATGGAGGCATGGTGTCTCACTAGCTCCAGTTAAATTGGATGGTGGCATGGTGGCTCACCAACATACATAGTCGACTTCTTTCTTCTTCACTCCAACAAGACACCAATTTCATCGTCTTAATCTCATTTCCTCTCCTTTTCACGCCAGTTATTTCTTCGTCTCAATTTCACTTCCTTTGATGTCCCCCTTTTGATGGAAGAGGTGAGATGATTTATGGGGCATCTCTGATGAAGAGGGACGGAGTGGATAGGGAGTGGAGAGGTGGCCGGAGGAGTGAGCGAAGCTTGACAAGAATTTCTTATTTCCAATGAACTTCTGCGCGTGTGAGGCTGTGGGGAGATTCCGGTGATGTGGACAGCGAGATGGAGCAGGGAGACTACGAGTGTATGTACTGTTTAGGGATCTAAGAAGAAGCAAGAGGTTCTGGGTGTTGGTGTCTTGTGACGGGTTGGATATGAAATTTTGTGAAGTTGCACATTACATTTTTGCAAATGAATATGTTGATGGACATTTTAGTCATGCTTATGGTAATATTATGCCGTGGTGCTTTGTTTGCAAATGAATATGTTAATGAGGTCACTTTATATGTATCTTGACTTTATGGAAATGCTAGACTTTCGTTTTGCTAATTGGGAAAGTCGTACATAATAGTATTCGAGAATATTTTGTTTGATGAAGAGATGTTAAATTTTCTCTTATAATTTTTCTCTATGTGAATAACTTGTGGATAGCTCAAGTGTAGCTTCTCGAGAGCATGCCAGGAGCTTGAGAGCAGCTTTCTGAGAGGTTATTAGGAGGAACAAAGGTTCTTTAACCTACCCAACTATCATCGTCATTTTTTCCATTTCAATAAAAACGAAGAGGCAAAAACAGAATATTACAATTTATATAAATAGTAAATTAGAGCAAAATGAACATGTCCAAGTCTCAGTAGTTGGAGTATGATAATCAAGGATATCTGAACGAGGCCAAAAAGTCTTCAAATAGACTCTAACGACATGATTGGATGTCTCAGATTCTGATTGACAAACATGGCAAATAGAACCATCAAGAATATGTCTAGATACATAAATACTGTATCAGGACCACGATTTAAGAATGGTAGCATGTATGATAGATTGTGCAATATTTTCAGTTTCAATAGGTGAGCTTTTGATTAGAAAAATAACATGGTTGCTTATCTGATCTGAAGGAAGCATCAATTTGAGTAGATCTATCTTCTCACTGGTTTATAAAGAACGTCAGCAAGTTCCTTTGCAGGTTGTTTCTGACAAGAATAACAGAATACAAAGCTCCCGTAGACCTGTCTGATTTACTGAAAGGAATTGGTATTTTATCCTTCTCGAGCCTTTCTGATTTAATTTCCTCATTGAGGAAGAAGTTGATGGTTGCATCATTCCCTAGCCGCTTCCGTTTCCCTGTGACTTGAGGTGTTGATTGTTAAAAAACTGATGTTTCTCTACCTGACCTTGTCAAACTTGCTACATTAGCTCCTTCTGATGTACTTCTTCCCTGTTCCCACTGTTCACTTTGTTCGTGAAATTTCTTGTCATCTGATCTGGTGCATTCTCATCAGCTGTAAGAGAATTAAACGTTAACAGCCTTTAAAACTCTTAACAATACCAACAACAATAAAAGAACAGAGAAAAAAAATACATTTTATCTACTGTTTAGCTACTCTTAACAACCAATCAAAACAACAATCACTTTGGAGCAACACAGTAGAAGACACAAAACAAGACTAATCATGAATACCACAAAATTTACAACAGCAGAACTGCAGAAAACCCAAAACTACAATGCACAAAGTGAGATTGAATTAAACACCCATAGAGATACACGGAGAGTTTAAGATGGAGCAATCAACAACATAATTATAGGCGTTCAGATACTAGTGATTAGTAGCCGCATAGCAAGAAATTTAAGTAAGGTGGATTAGTTTCTTTGTTTGAGAATCTGAGAAGTGAAAATAGATCGTATGATCGGCAGCGGTGGAAGTTGGGAAGGTGAGAATGGAGGTGGCGAATTGTCAAGCATCATCAGAGATAGCTAGGAGAAGTGAGGAAAGGACAGATCTGCAATAAAAGAGTCAAAGAAGAGATGAAGAATCAACGAATAAAGAAGCAAGCAGTTAGTTTTCTCTTCAATAATGCCCCCTTATTCTCTTACTATTATACTCTAATTTAATATAATCAGATCACACTCGCTGCCACACAAGAGATCTTCAAGAAATTAACCCAAGTGAATGTAAAATAAAAGGATTAAGGTATTATCTACACAAGAAAGACACAACAGCATTCCATGACTTTGAGAAACTTCAAATTCATCCTAATGCAGCAAATATTGACTAATGTGTATTAGCTAAGGTAATTTTCAAGATTAAAACCCAATTATCAGTTACACATCGACTGTACATGTGAAAGAGTCCGAGGAAAAAATTCAAAATCACTCACGTAAGAGACGATCTGGAAGTAAGCGCAGAAGGACGTTCCAACAAAAGAGGATCCTAAAAAACTAAGAGAGTAAAATGCTAGTTCTCCATTTTCATGGGAGGATTTGATTGAATGGATTGAAATGTTACATTTCTTGTTGTTCAATTTTGCAGTAGTAGGCCTTGTACAATATGACATAACTTCTTTCTATGCTTTTTGTCCTAAATCCACCCAGTCTCTTACCATATCTTTCTTTTTTCTCATCCAAAACAACGAAAAGAAGATCGGAGGCAAATTATTTGATCTCTACATTCATCGTAAATAAAAGCCAACAATGGAGATCATATCATCTAAACCAATGTTAGCAGAATGAGCACGAAAAGCTCCTGTAACACAAAGTTCTTATTTGCTGAACCCTACTGCGTAGACAACTACCCCTGTCACAACCAGCTTTTTACCTAAACTCCGCCCTTTTCTCAAAATATCAAACCCACTATTACTACTCTCTTCAACCTCTCATTCATCTTCTAAATACACAGGAGAGTAATCAAACTATCAAAGTTGTCCCAGTGTAAACTTGAATCTCTTCCATCCAATGTGACATTTTAACAAGCTTAGACAAGGCAACTAGCGAAATACACCATTTAACAAAAAACTAAGCAAATAATAACATTAAAATAGACACGATTTCGATTACCTGCACTTGATGACGGATGACAGATGGTAAGAATTAGTGGACAGCCTTTGATTGGAAGCTGGGAATGATTCGTCAGCTACAGCTCAGTACTCCACTTAGCACAGTGGAGCAGATTCCTTCTCGGAACGACCTATGCTACAGAGATGATTACAGAGATTAAGGCAGTCAGACTTCGATGTCGAGGGAGATGATCAACTGCCAAGTTGGAAAGTTGGAGGGTCTTTTTTTTTTTTTTAATTTTTTTTTTAACAGAGTAAAAACGTGGAGACACTGATTTTGAGGGCTTAGATTGTTGGTGTTTGAGACATGCGCTTTGCTGGTGAGAGTAGGTGTCATAACTCATAAGTGTTTCATCATCAATGGAACTGAATTACAGTTAATTTCCTCCACCCGCTATACAATAAGCTTATACTATTACTATAAACTAACATAGCATTTACCAATAATAATAATAATAATAATAATAATAATAATAATAATAATAATAAAATGACATAATTGGGAAAAAATAAAAAATGATAATTGAAAGGGAGAAAATCATGTCAACGTGACTTGAACCCTGCACTCTACTTAAAAGAGTTTCACATATACACCACATTTACATTGATAGTAAAATGGATGTATGACATTAAAATTGATGTTGATATCTAGTCACACTTGTAACTTATTATACAACTAGCTATACATTGTTCCTGCAACCAATGTACATGTAGTAAAAATCCCCAGCAATCAACGACAGTCCTGTCTCTAACATAAAAAGAATACATCGTCGACATCTATGGTCATTCAAGAGAAAGTGGGATAGATAATATATATAGGACACATCCAGTGGAATGAAACATTCTAAATGCATTCAAATTTATAAATTGTAGTACTATATACCATTTCAGAGAACAAGCCTTTCAGAAACAATTTTGCAGCAGGCAGAACGACAAGTCATACCAGGAGTTCATAATTATGCATTAGCCAGCAATAAAAAATACTTGTACATGAGAACGAATAAGCTTAAAAAATGTATGATTGAACATCAACACAAGCAGCCATCTTACAAACATGGTAAATAACTAAATATCATTAATACAAGCAGCACAACTGTAGATGGACAGTTCGGTTAACAACCACTGGAATGCAATATCCAATTCTATCAATTTTGAGTAATAGGCCGAAATGGGAAAACGTTAGTTGCATCTCAAATTTGCGAAGAACACTAACCATGTAGCAGCCTTTCTCACAGATCATGCGTATAATTCAGTAGCCAATGTCACTTGGATCTCCTACAAACTCTGCAATCTCCTCAAGTTTCACGTTGAGCAATTCATGTGTGTCTGCATCTCTTACTACACCCTTCTCCTTCTCCGTATCACGCTCCATCAAATTTCCATACACACCCTTGTGTTTACCATACAGAACAAGCACGGGACCCCCACGTTTGGGCACTGCTGTTTCCAACAATTCCTGATCTACCCCTTGAATTAACTCCTTGGTTTCATCAATTGATACGTCACAAACACCCGGCCCAACAACATCCACTACTATCCCCTTCTTCAAGAACAACTTCCCACCCTTGAGCTTCTTACTTATAATCCTCACTCTGATATGGTTTCTCAACCAATTAACCTTCTCGGTCCTCCCTCTGACCTTTTCAACGCTCTTTTTGCTGGAAGAGTTTCTATCTCTCCTATCTTTTGATACAAGATCTTTCTCCTTCACTTTCAGTTCCTTCAATTTTCTCAAAAACTTTTCCTCCTCCGAAGAACCCACCCCTACAACATCTGCAGACCTAACTTTCACCTTCTCACCCGACTTCGACACCCTCAAGACTAATGAATCACCATCACTCCTCAGCTCAACAACTGTACCCTTTACACCCATATCTCTCCCATGTACTATCCTAACCTCTTTCCCCACCATAGAACTCTTCTTCACCACCCTATCCTCACTCTTCTTCTTCCCAACATCCTTTCTCCCACTACTATCACCAGCATTGCCATTACCAGTAACTTTCTCCTCAGGCATATCACCGGTAAACCCTAAACCTCCTCTTCCCGCCCTCCTCGTCACCTCCGAAATTTTCACATCCTCTTTAGCATTACGCCCAATACCCCTACCCTCTTTCCACCCATACCCTAAAAGCAACGCCGCACCAAACCCTTCCACCGGAACATCATCGAATTCGTCCATCCCCGTATCATCTGGCAACTTATCCAAATCATCCCGCAACTTCCTCATCTCAAACTCAGCCATCGACTCAGCTCGACCGGTAATTGAACCTGCAGACGGCTCACGCAGATTAAGACCGTAATTGATGGAACCATCGGGTGGTGCTTCCGCATTTGATGCCGGATCGAGCTCAAACTCACGGGAGGCATCTTCGCTGGATTGAGAAGGCAAGCTCTGTAGGTTTTTGAGCTTCTTGTTAGGGCGCCAATTGTTCGGGATCGGTGCGATCGGTTTAATGGTGGATTGTTTGTGTGAATGGTTGTCAGAAGCGTCGAATTGGCTGACATAGGTTTTCGGTGCGGCGTCGGAAGGTGGTGGTTCAACGGCGGCGAGAGCTGAAGGTCTCTTTGGGCGATTCGATTGGGGTTTCAGTGTAATTGATAGACTCATTTTGCCAAACCTTAACCGGAAACACTGATCAATCGAAGAAGAGATTGGATAATTGAGTTTACAGAATTTGTTAGGGTTCTTGTAGATGAACTAAATTATTGAATTGGGGATTGTTTGTCACAAATTATAGTAAAAGGCCTGATTTTACTATACTAGCATACAAAAAAATGCAGGCATTTTTCAATAATTATACTTTGTTAAACGCAACTTACATTTTTAAAACACCCCTTTATTTATTTAAAAAATATATTGGAACTCGTACAACTATTTTCTTCTTTTACATAAAATCTCTCCAAAAACTATAGTATTTTTTTAATTAAGTACGGACCAAGTCACCGATGGATGGGAATTGAAACAAACTAGATTGGAATCGAACTAGGTCTAAACATCAACTGACTAGAGGGGTGGGAATTGAACCAAGCAAAAGATTCAAAGCTATCCATGATATGTCAACTTCCTATTTTCGACAAAAGATCAACTGCTCAATTTGCTTCTCTATGTATCAATTGCATATGAAGCATCTTCCAACCTCTGAAGCATCTTTCTAATTTCCTGCACTACATGCTGGGGCTTCCACATTGGATCCATGTTCCAGTAAACACATTCAAAAGTATAAGAGGAGTGAGTTCGTATAATACAACTACTCAGATTCCATTGAAGTGCCATGCTTATTCCAAGCTTTATAGCTTGAAGTTCGGAAGTGTTATTACAAGTGCTGCCTCAGTAAGCAATAGCAGCTCTAATAAAATCGTCATTAGAGTTTCTAATAATGCCTTAAATTCATGCATGCCCAGGTTTCCCAAGAGAAGAACCATTGAAAAAACACCTGGAGGTTTTAAGAGCCTTAGAAAACTGTTTATCCATTTTCACCACCACGACGAACCACAACTAGTATTGTTTTTAAGCCCAGCCGATAATTTCATTACTCGAACTCGGCTCGTTAATAAAAAACTACTGTACTCACATTGAAGATGCAGATTGGTCTGGTACTGAAGTTCCGGTCGGAGCTTCCATGGAGGCTCCAGAAATGGATATGGAGCTCCCATGGATCTTCCATCGAAGCTCCAATCTGGAGCTCCAGAAATGGAGCTTCCATGGAAGCTTTGACCGGAACTTCGATTAATTTTTTTAATTGTTACTGCCTTCGGTCTTTTACAAGCTTTCTAAGCAGATTTTTTTTTCCAAACTTTGACCGTAAATTACTCGCAAATTACATGCAAAAAGTATAAAACAAAGTTATATTAGTAAAATATACTTAATTTGTTTTCATAATATAATTTTATTATATTTTTTTGTCGTGTAGTGTGCGAGTAATTTCATAGTTCGGAAAAAAGGCCTCCTGAGTAAGCTTGTAAAAGACTGGAGGGAGTTTTTTTTTTAATTTTTTAATTGGGGGTATTTGTTGAATGTTTGATTTTTTGTGGGTTGGTTTTAAATTTATTTATGAATAAGAATATGAAGAAAAGTGAAATTGGGCTATATTTTGTTAAGTTTGAAAAGGAGGGGTTACATTGTAAAAAATCTAAACATTTTATTTCATTTTACCTTTTCTTTTAATTGATGGTTAACGGTTTTTTATTTAAATGTAATTGTTCATCCATCAAGTACTAATCTGTTAATAATAAAACAATAAGGGTAATTTATGAGATTACCCTTTTTATTTGGACGATTTTGAATGTATTTTGTAACTATTTAAATTTTAGGACCAAAACGGAGAATGGGGCGTCGAATTAGAAGACATAACATGAGATTAACCTAATTAGGTCAACTTCATGATGTCACAAAGAACATCACATACAAAATATAATAATTTTCTTCCAAATAGAAGTAGGAATAATCCATGCAGTTATGAAATTGTGATCAAGAAGTGATGACCAAATAAGGTCTTAAGTTTTCCTGACGCCTTAATTAATAAACTTGATTGGTGCGGTATCTAGAAATAAGAAGCAGGGGCAGCTGCGACGTCAATGGCAAGCTTCAATCCCAAGGAGCAGTGGTTCTTAATACTGCAAATGTACCACAATTTTCCTGGGGAGGCAAGGTTTATTATGTCGTGTCCGGTCTGTAGAATGCTGCTCGAGTTCGATCCTACACAGTTCTGGAAATCTGTTGCGTTCACTTTCGCAACATTGTGAAACTCCTTGTTATACACAAACGCTGCACCCACCGAGGAGATCATGGTAAGTACTAAGTAGACGATTAATTATGTGACTGTTTGCAAAAGATTTTCGAAAACTAACTGTTGCTTTTTTATAGTAGAAGAAAAGGACAGTTCCCTAAATATATGACTTTTAGAACCACTCCTTTTGAAATAATCAAAATCATTTGCGAACAAGAAGTTGGTAAGGACGTAAATGTAAGAGAAGGATATTTAGCATGAAAACGTACCGAGTGTGTCTCCAACTTTGAAGTTTTTTCCATTAGCCCATTCGGTGTAATTAACTCCCAGTTTCCAACCAGCATCATCTCCAACTATGTAGTCTGTTGCAAAAGCTGGAGCAGTAATGGCTGCAACGAACAACGCGATCAAGAAAGCTTTGGAGGCCATATATTAAGTCTTTGAAGGTTTGAATCTCAAAATGCTGCTCCTTGATGGATGAATTTGCTTTGTATATATGGTGATGCTATATATATATATATACATATATACAATGCTTCAGAGCAGTTAACAAACCCAGATCTTATCTTAACAATAACGGCTACAAGGTTAATTAAGATTTCTTATAATTACTAGTATCCCATACTTGGAAAGATTTCTTGCCTTTTGTTAACCAAAGTTAGTTATCATTTTTCCTCCTTTTAAGATATTTGCACTAAATTTCAATGGATTTCTTCCCTTTCTTTCCTCCCTTTATTGGGCTTTTCATAGTCACTTTCATATTTTCTACATTCCATTTATAACAAATATAAAAAATTAAATATAATAGTGGAAAATTATTAATATATAATATAAAAGTAATAAAAATAAAGCAATATATAATTAAATATCAATTTAAAGTTGAATTTCACCTGTTAAATATCCACCAACTCCTTTATTGAGAAGAAAATGCCTAATTTGTGGAAAAAATTCAAAATATTAAAACATAAAGAAGTTATGTTAAGGTATCTATATATATTTAAAAGACCAGTTTTTATTCTCAAAGTTAGCTATAGGACTTTGCCCTCAAATCATTGTGAGAATTTCTTTGAATTAATTTGATTTATTTGACTAAAAAATACAAGAAAATTATAAAGAAGGTAAGTCTACAACTCCAACCCATTTAACGCGTTGTTGGATCTGAGAAGGATACACGCTCTAATCTATTTTGAGATTTGATCAATCAAATATATAATATCCCCCAAAAATCTCCTCATTAACACAAAGAGCAATCTATTTTTGGACGTGAGATTTGCAAGGTTTATAGTATGATATAGCAAATCTTTAGTTATAATCCACCCAAATTAGACACGCTAAACTAAAATGATAGAAAAAAATACAGTCTATTAGTATTAGTTGCTTCGAAAAATATATAGTAAAGTAGGAAACAAATCGTTGGAAATATACTATCCCATATATACGAAGTCAAGCCCTTAATTATAAATCATTCGAGTTCCATAATTTTTGTACCCAATGTTGATTGGATGGGAAATATGAAGCAACCGAGAGGGTTCAAGAATACGATATGAATGCATTCCAGGTCCTCACATGATAATTCAGGTTCGATCGTCCAACATCGTGGATCGTGAAGTTCAATTATCTCACGTTAATTCGTAGTAGTCAATCCGCATCCGGATAATTAATGTAATCCACTATGTCGAGAAAACTACAAAAAAATTACAAAGAGCTAAGAATAAAGTCCTTAACAAATGGTTGATTCTCAGGTAAGTTTTATATTGTTCTACCGTTAGCTATACTAATTATGTCCATTTTGCACCAATTACGTATGTACGTCATGTAAAAAGCAAAATATCAAGTCGTACAGAATTGTGTATTTGTCTATTATTAGCAGGTCTGTTTCCCATAGTTTAAGATATAGTATAGTATAGTTTTACATGCTCGGTTTAGCAATTGATGGACTAAATCGATTTGGACTCGTTGTATTCTGGTGCTATTATATTTTATACCTCAAGTTTTGTAGTCACGTGTTTTTTTATTTTTCATTTAAAAATTATTATTTATTTTTACAGCAAGAAAACGCTTCAAAGGTTTTACATAGATTCGTCATAATTTCCATGATTCCATCCGTAAAACATTCACATCAACTCACAACTCCTACTAAGTAATGTTGAAATATTCTACCGCAAGCGTCACTAACTAGAAGCGTCAATGTTTTGAAAAATCATGTATCAGTACAATATATCCGTCGCATAACGTCTAACAACCTACAAATACTATTTTTCAGGTAAATGTATTCATACATCGCAATTACTCATGAGCAGTCATACCAACTTGAGGACTGGAGGACAATGATACTTTACTAAGATGCAATGTTGAAGTTTAATTTCTTACTAAGTTACAATCCAAGAGTAAACAATAATTCAAGAAAATATGTAACTTGATCAATTTGATTTGTGCGATCGAAAAATTCAAATTATTCTATTTATATTTTAAAGCCCAGTTTTTATTCTAAAGGATTATATAGCACTTTTGTCAAGATTGAATGCGAAAATTTCTCTCATTTTTTTATATTTATTTGATTAAAAAATCAAAACAATTACATAAAAGGTAACAAAAATCTTTTTTTATACTGTTCTCTTCTTTTCCGCAAGTTGTCACACGTTTTCACAATTGCAATGTCTATTATAAGTACGTAGTATATAATTATATAGTAGCATTTAATTAACCTAGAATAAGGCCAAAGTTTTTCGCATGCTGCAATGTATTTCTCACAAATCAATTTTGCATGTTTATAGGAGCAGTTAACGGAAGTCAATGACAAACTTCACATATCTATAAATAGCAGCAACAACATATATATAAAATTCACTCAACAGAATCTGATATTACAAACGGCTCTCTTTCTATCTTTGTAGTGGAATTTTATTGGGAGGTTTGTATTCCTAATAAAATTAATGTTTTTCTTGGAGATGAATAAAGAAGGCAACCCATGATTTGAAGCTGTAATTTATATACGGAGTGGATGTGATGTAACCATAGTTTGTTGAATCATAAAATCATATTTGAAGTCGTGTGTCCAGTTTGACCAAAGTGGATGTGGAGTTTTCATATTTAAAACTGTGTGTCTGAGTTTCATTCACAATCTCACCTATACTACATTAGCCAAAAGTGGAGAATTTGGTGCCACTATGGAATAACAGTGCAAGAATATGGATTGATATAACAGTGCAAGAAAGGTGTGAAGAATTTGGTGCTACTATAGAATAATTGAAGGGTATTGACTGTGAAGTGGAGCATGAAGTAAGAATGGCCCATGGGTGTATGTATAGATTTTGTTGGTATAGATGTAATGATATTTTTCGTATGGAGCATGTAATGATAATTTGGTGCTCATGTAACCGATATCAAGTATTTAATACATTTTTTCCGTTTAAAAATAAATAAATTTAGCCCAAAGTGGATATGGAATTTTCATCCATTTTTTTGTATTTTAATTGCTTAATGAATACGTGTAAGAAAAGTTTTGATATTACAATTAATCATGTTCAAATATGTCATTAATCCATTCTCACTGTCCGTAATCAAATCTATGCTATTTAACACTAATTTTGGCATGTAACTCTAATTTATGTAATAATTTTATTTCCTATTTGGAAATCACATTGTTATGTAAATTAATTTAATTTAATTTTACTAGAATATTTGTGCACGTTCTACATGCATATTAAAATCAAGGGGCAATTACTTAAGATACCCGTTAAATTTGGTCCAATTACAAATTTAACCTTTGATTTGATAGAATTACACTTTCGTCCAAAAATTAGCCTACAGGTTTTTTCTAATTACATATGGGTTCAAAAGTCAACAGACCTGGTGACATGGAGTCCCTTTTTTCTATTGTGGATGAGGAAGTTGAGATATTCAAAGAAAATATGCCACTCATCATTTTGATTTTTAGACTTTCTTTTATTCTTTCTATTTATTTTCTTCTATTTTCTATTCTCTTTCATTTCTCCGGTTTTAAAGAATTGCAATACAAACTTGGAGAATATCTAAATTTTCATTTGCCACCCATGAGTTTTCTCCAAATCTAAAACAAGCCCTTTAACCTTCGTCTAAATTAGTGGGACGACCACTCGCTAAAATAGTACAAATGTAAACCTCACTAACCCCACTATCTCTTTTTTTTTTTTTTATCATTCATCTCTCTTATCTTTCATATTTTCTCCATTCGTTATCATTTCTCTCCAACCAAACAATAAATTATCGCCATCTTAAAAAAAGGTTTAAACGACAGACCTATTTTAGTGTGATGGAGGAAGTATTTATTTTAGTAAGTTGACTTCATATATAATTTTATGAAAATTACATATACCTCCCTACTAGATGGTTTGTTTACACATTAGTCTCGATGTTTGATTTGTTACATCCGGGGACAAAATAATTACATCTAAGTCCAAAAGTATTGCAAAAGATATAAAAAGTGTCGCAAAAGATCATTTTAGACCCATGTAATTCTTTTTGACCCATATGTAATTATCGAACCGAAGGACTAATGATGTTCTACTATGATGGAGGATGGGTGCCAAAAAAAAAAAAAAAATGACCACCATACCCCGTGAAATTATGTTTATAAAATAATATTTTTTTGGGGGCCCACATATCACCTCCGTGGTTGTTAACCTACCATGTTATCAGTATACACTTTTGTGATTTATTTTGATTCGCATTGTGGATGCGCTTTTTATAGCATGCATCTACTAATTAACGGGTCAGAAGTGTTAGAGGACTCGATATAAAATACTCCTTCCGTCCTAAATTCAATTACACGCGGTCCGGACACAAGTTTTAATAGCAAAGTAAATAAAGTAGAAGAGATGGTAATAAAGTAGAAAATAGATTGAATAAGTAGGAAAAATAGGGAACAAGGTATGGAATAGATTGAATAAAGTAGGAGAATGATGTTCCATTAAAGGGGATGGGGTTGAAATTGGGACGTTCCAAAATGGAATGCGGAAGTTGAATTGGACGGAGGGGTATATGTTATCAACCCGTCTGGTCCTGTACGGATTCGGGTTGGATCCTACGTACCCCTTTAAAAGCATGTGGTGTGTCGTGTTTGACATTTTATAAAGTTAACATAAAAAAATAGTTAATCATTTTTGTATTGGATACAGGACTGCCCACCGAAAATACGGCAAAAAATTAACTCCTATTTTCTTGATTAATTTTGTATGCCCTTCCCTTTCTATTTATCATTAAAATTAAACTATACAATATCATCAACGGGGGTTAATACTAGATTCTGTTAGTTCTTTAGAAAAAACTACACCCCCGGCAGGGGTGTAATTAATGAAACTAACGTTCGTAAAAATTTCACGAAAATTTTCAGTCAACGTTCAGTTTATGTTCGAGTTTGACCTAACCGAACAGCTCGCAAACATGTTCGTTAATAAACAAACACGAACATGAACATATAATTTATTGTTCGATAGTTCACGAACTGTTCGTGAATAAATTATATCTATAATAATTTTATATTATTTTATATATGGAGTATAATATTCCCTAACCTAATATATCATTTTCATTTTCCACATAAGTTATAATACTTCCGTCGTCCCAAATTCATTTACCTGCAGTTTTACACATATTTTAAGATAAAAGTGAATAATGTAGGAACTATGATAATAAAGTAGGAAAGATAATAATGAATAAAGTAGAAGAGATAGTGAATAAAATGTGAGAGAGAATGAATAAAGTAGGAGAGAGATTTTCCATTAAAGGAATGAAGAGTTCAAATTGAGACGTCCCAAAATGAAATGCGCGGGAAGTTGAATTCGGGGCGGAGGAGGTATTTTCTAACATAACCTACACAAAACCTATAATATTTCGCGAACTGTTCGTGAACATGTTGAAACCTTAACGAACTGAACATGAACAAGTGTTGAGATGAACATGAACATGACATATATTAACGAACAAATGTTCGTTAATGTCAATGTTCGGTTCGAAATACACCCCCGGGGTGGGTGGGGGGGGGGGGCATATACTCTAGGCGGAAAACTCTTCGATCTTCTCTACTTTCTTGATCCATATCAGTATTTGGGGACAACCGTAGCATGTGAAATTATGTTTGTGGAATAATAATTTTTTTGTGTGGGGTGGCCACCACCATAGTGGTTTTTTTTTTTTTTGGGTGGGTAGGACTTGATCTTCTATACTTTCTTGATCCATAACCGGCATGGTGGCATGGTGGGGGATTGGTGAAAATAATAATAAAGTAGCATGTGAAATTATGTTTGTAGAATAATAATTTGTGTGTGTGTGTGGTGGGGTGGCCACATACCACCACTTGGTTTTATTTTATTTTTTTTGGGGTCCAGTACACGCTAGGTGGGGAAACTATCTTCGATCTTCTCTCTACTTTCTTGATCCAAAACGGACATGGTGGGGGATTGGTGGGACAAAAAATAAGTATGTGAAATTATGTTTATAGAATAATAATTTAAGTGTGTGTGGTGGGAGATTTGGCAACTCTCTAGGCGAGAAAACCCTCTTCGATATTCTCTCTACTTTCTTGATCCATAATGTGCGCCGGTGGTGGTTGTATGACCACATTCCATCATGGGTCACGGGTTGCCGGTAGCCAATCCGTAAAATAGATAAATTATACTCAGTGTTGTACCTTATGCTTTATATACTCAACATTGGCAATCAGATAAAATTTATACCTTAAATCAACCATCCATTTAAACATTGTACTCACCAATTTTGTCATCATAAAATGGCGTGTTGTTCAAACGCCAAAGACTGCTCACACGATAGATGGGCAAAATAGATAATTATACCTGTGTTACACCGATATAGTTTATATACTTACATTGCCACCTTGTAAAATTTACACCTAAATCAACCACCGCTTAAACATTATACTCGCCAGCTTTGTCATTAAAAAATGGCGACACGTGTCGAGTTGTGGTTAAATCAGAACATTTTATTTTTAAGAAATGTAAAATAATGTTTTGAATCAGATAGTATTCTCCATTTCAAAAAGTGTTACATTTATTATTCAATGTCAATCGTTCGCTGCTTGACTATTTACTCTTAAACGATATTAATAAATAAATTATTAAAATTATATAATGAAAATTTAGTAATTAAATTTTTATTATATGATTTTATTAAATTGTTTACTATTATCGTTTATGAGTAATTTGTGGTCAAACTCGAGGACAGTTGACCGGTCAAAGTTAAAATGTAACACTTTCTCTGAAATGGAGGGAGTATTAATTAATATATACTTCCACTAATTAAAAAATGAAAAAAAATATGGAAGCTTGACAAATTAAAAAAGAAAAAACAAAGATTAGCAAAAATGTCAGCTGTACATTCAATCAATTGACCGGACATGTGTGAGATGTACTGTTGGGATTAATATCTCTCTTCAAAATTAGTATGAATTACCACGAAATAAAGTATGTGCTTTAGAAAATAATATCTGAGATAGCTTCATCCGAGGAGCTTCTTCCGAGAGGCATCTTGAATTCAACCCGCTACAGTTTATAACGCTCAGAGAATCACATCCTGGGAAAGGGCGACTGCCCACCTGCATGCAGCTACGGTCCG
This sequence comes from Plantago major, assembly GCA_026545765.1. Lineage (NCBI taxonomy): Eukaryota > Viridiplantae > Streptophyta > Magnoliopsida > Lamiales > Plantaginaceae > Plantago > Plantago major. Next base: position 48,501,028 of record CM048842.1, on the reverse strand, counting down.
AGGACCCAACACAAGGACTCTACGGTTGACACGTGGACGTCTTACTATCTAGGGCAGAGACCCCAACTAGGGACATCTAGGCTCACTTATCAAGGTGACCAGGTTACTTAGTTGTATGCTTGCTTTTCAATATTTACCTCCGAGGAACCCAGAGCATACTGCTCGGACCCCATCAGTTAAGTCTAAGACTGGTCGATCCAAGGCAGACCAGCTTAACAGACTAACCCCCCTCTTAAATTAATTGTGCAGGATTCAAGGAACACTTTCCGAGGAGCCTGAACAGAAGACCAATCTTTCAGAGGAGCTACTATTTTCTAGGCTTTTCATAGACTTATTTTTACTTTTTCAACATGTTTTTATCTTCATCATGTACGTTTAATTTGGGTGTATTACTAAACAAAGGAAAATAAATGTATAACTTCATAAAATGATGGAGCTTCCTGCCATGCTTTCCATAGAAGAAAATAATTAAAAAATTATAATAATTGAGGATTGAGGGCTAAAAGAAATTAAATTTGACGTTATAAGTTTTTAATATTTTTTTTAATTTTTAATTTTAATTTTTTTAATTTTATATTTGATTAATATATTTTTTCATCTTTATTAAATCAAACTTTCATAGTTTTATAAATTTTTTATGGTGTTTTAAATTTATTTTTCCATGTTCTGATGACAAATTGGCCGGAGTATGATGTTTAAAGAGATGGTTGATTTAAAGTTTAAATTTTATACGGTGGCAATGTTGAGTATATAAACTATATAATGTACAACCTGGAGTATAATTTATCTATTTTACCTCGAGATTAGTTCTGCAAGTGACATGTGTCTAGCGCGTAAATGGTGCCGGCGTTTGAACAACACGCGCCATTTTCTGATGACAAAATTGGTCGGAGTATAATGTTTAAACAGATGGTTGATTTAAGGTATAAATTTTATACGGTGTCAATGTTGAGTATATAAACTGTACAAGGTACAACCTGGAGTATAATTTATCTATTTTACCCTAGCCAATCCTATTGATTGTGTTGTATACTTTGGCATTTTATTTTTGTTCGGGTTTGAGGGATACAATTTTTTTTAAAACATGTATATGTTACTAATTAACAATTCAGGTACGGTAGGACCCGATATAAAATATATGTTATCAACCGGTCAGGTTAAGGTTGGATTCTACCTTTTCAAAACATATCTGTCATGATGAGTCGTATTTTCACATTTTCTATACTTAGCATAAAAAAGACTCAATGATATAGTATTTGATGAAGAATGACTACCCACCGACACCACAACCGACGTTGTTTACAAGTAAGTTTGACTATCTTATTTTCTCGAGTAATTTATTTTATCCTCCCATTTTCTATTTATTGTGAAAAGTAAACTATACCGTGGCATCGCCACGGGTTATTACTAGTATAAATAGTAAAGTGGCAATACTTGCACTTTCATTTCTAATTAAACATTCATACTTTTTCCTTTGTATATATAAGTTGAAACGATTTGGCTCAAGTGGTAAGGGACTTGAGTTCACTTAAGCAAAGTTTCGAGTTCGAACCTTGTGGCTCAAGTGGTAAGGGACTTGAGTTCACTTAAGCAAGGTCTCGGGTTCGAACCTTGTGAATGTAAAAAAACACCGTTGGGACACATGTAATCCGTGCTCGGCTGGATTAATCGCATGTAGCGGATACCCGTGAGAAATAAAAAAAAAAAAAATTGAAGTACATAATGGCAGAGTTTAATAAAATATTCATAATTTTTCCTTCGTATATATAAGTTGAAGTACATAATGGCAGAGTTTAATTAAATATTTATACTTTTTCCTTCGTGTATATAAGTTGAAGTACATAATGGCATAGTTTTGAAAGGGATCAATATTAGTAAGGAATCTACTTAAGTTTTTAAGTATAAGTATAGATGGGTGACACACTTTGGTCCCTTCATTTTAAACAATAACACTATAGGAAATGTTTAGACAAGAAGATTCATACTTTTTCCTTCGTGTATATAAGTTGAAGTACATAATGGCATAGTTTTGAAAGGGATCAATATTAGTAAGGAATCTACTTAAGTTTTTAAGTACAAGTATAGATGGGTGACACACTTTGGTCCCTTCATTTTAAACAAGAACATCATAGGACATGTTTAGACAACAAGATTAAAGTCCACGGTGGTGAATAGATTTTAAAATTTTTGTGTCTAAAACAAATTTCTCAGCAGGTATGGGTGCCTGCTAGTACTTTTCATTTACAGAGTGCGGAAGACTTTTACAATTAAGTGACTGAGTGTGTGCTATCAGTGAACAAAACTACTTTAGACATATAAAGAGATAGAGTAGTGAAAGTAACTTGCTGAAAGTAAATAACACTTGCTTATAATTGTATTTGAAGGTGGCGTAATCCTGCAACTAATACACTTCGCCCTTCATAAGGACTTGAATTTACTAAGACATAATAATGAGTTTATTACAAAATGCTATCCTCAGCTAAATCCCAACCATAAGTTCCCAACTTAGTAGGGGTTTTCTACCGTGACCCCCAACTTAGTAACCTTGAACCCTCTTTCTTTGACTAACCCAAATACTCTGGTTCCTCCAAGTGGTTTTCCTTAGTTTTCACAAACTAAGTAGTTCCTCCCTTAACCTTTTCCAAGGGGTTTTGCTTCTTAATCCAACTAAGTAGTTCCTCCTTAACATGCATGTTGATTGTTTGTGTAGTGGTTGGTTTTTCAAGATAGTGTGTATCTAAGTCACAATGTTTCAGTGACTGTGATACACAAAAGTACTTCTTCCTTTCAGGGGCGGAGCCAGGATTTGAAGGTGGGGTGGCGAAGTATTATAACACGGACACAATATGTAATTTAGTTAGGCCGGGTTAGGACGGGTTAAACCGGGTCGGAACAATATTTTTTACACCAAATTCATTATACATATGTAAATATGAATATCCAAGTAAAATGAAAGGAAAGAAAGAACCACATCATGATAAAGGCAAACAAAAAAAATGAATAAACGATCCACTTCTGTAAATCGTACTCTACGCCTCTTCATGTTCTCAAAATCGTCAGTGATTGAATCAATGTCAAAACCCTCGACAATTCATTTTTCAATATGCATTATCAAATTGCTAGACAAGAAGTCATCCTCCATTGAACCCTACATTCTTATCTATATGCAATTTTCATGATTGAAAATGCACGCTTAACATGCTCTAGAAGTACAAAAACTGCCCGTATAACCCTCTTAAATTAGTTAATTAGTAAAATATCTCTTTAATCACAAAGCCATGGAAGTGACGTGTATTAGTGAGAAACGGATTGATGTTCTTAAGTATATGTATAATGTTTTATGAGTAAGTCTACATTTTATAGCATCATTTTTTTTTCGTATATGTATATTACCGATATTTTTAGTAAAACCTCTAATGTTTTTTGACATAACTGTAATGTTTGTCCGTCTCTTTTAACCTCTCCATAAAACCTTCTCTCAGGAGACTTACGTTAAATTTATCAAATATTATAATTTTCTCACTTATTTAATTATAAAGCCGACTATTTAAATGTACTAACTAAACGTTTTAGGGGTGGCGGAACATATAATTTTCTAAAATATGGCTATAGTACTAAAGAAAATGAAAAATTTGGGGTGGCAACCGCCACCCCCTGTCTCCGCCCCTGCTTCCTTTAGACTCCTATATTTTAAGGACATGAAGATTGTTTCTAGAAAACAAGACATCTTCTTGTTTAGAGGAAAGAACACTCTTTAGTCGCAACTTAAAAGCTTGTTCTGCTTCTTTACAAGTAGCTTTGCAAAGCTTGAGTCTTGTAGGAGATTGGAGACTTAGAGCGCTGAGAAGGTTTCGATCGCAATATAAGCTTGAGTGTGTTCGTGGTGCTGGTTGTATTGGTGTATGGTCTCAGCTACTAAGTGCTTCTATTTATAGTGCAAATAATTCCCAATGTAATTTGATGCCGTTGGATACAAATTCAAATATGGTGATTTTTTTCCCAAGTATTTATTTGATATTATTAATATTATTACTATTATTATTAATCGGTGACACTTGAAATAAAATGAAGTATGAAATTTTAAAAGAAAATAAAATGAGTAGTTTAGTTTAAAATGAAGTGAGGAAAAAAAAAAGGAATTAGGAGTGTTGGAGATTAAGAGTTTGATTGATTGGGTTTGATGTGAGTTGAATGGTGAGGTGGTAGAGAGTGGGGGTTTTGTAGAGTTTGAGATAGTCATGGAGTATTGTTACGGAAGCTTGAGTCTTATCATATTTGAACTCGACTAAAGCTCATACCAAATTAATCGAGCTCGCACTTAATCATTCACACTCGAGTTCGAGCTCGCTTGAAAATTAGCTCGTTTTGTTAACACTCGAATCCAGGTCTAATAATGAAATACTCTGCCTCGGTTTTAAATATTAGTCACTTCTCCAACCAAGTAATTAAACACCGGTAAGGAACTAACTAAGCAGATGGATGGTCTGGGTTGAATGAACAATCTAATTTTGGTTGCACGGGCATCCAAATTTCTCCCACAATTTCCATTTGACCTTGTGTTACAAATAGCTAGCTAGCCTACTTGTTACAAGCTGACCCGTGAATTCCTAACTTTACAGGAAAGGGAACACTTCTATTTGACGTTCCGTGCAATTTCAAACCACATATTGCATTCTTGTTAATTTCATGGCACGTGAAATCTCTTCATAAAGGCCATTTTTGTGGAACAATAAGCCTCAAGGACCTTTTTTGGTTTAAACTCCACCAAACAACCACTTATTTCCAGCCTATGATTTTAAATTTTTAATCTCGTGATCCTGTGAAAACATTGACAGGAAACAGTACTAATACACCTATTGATGGACTGGACTGATGAGTACTTAACAGGGTAGGTGTTACAGTTGTTGAAACATTGAAGCCTATAGCTACTAGCTAGTATCAATTGACTTCTTGTGAGGTAATATGGAGATGAGAGAAACCACAAGACGATCACCTGAGACGTTTTTCGTGGATATTCATGAAGTACCGGAGGAAGAAGAGGAAGACGATGAACATCATGAAGTAAACAATTCTACAAAACAACCGGATAGGGTAGAGAAAAGATTGAAGGTTCGGGAGTCTAAGCGAAGTTTTAGCAGGCAAGTTTCACTTGAGACTGGTTTTTCGGTGCTCAATGGGGAGTCTAAGAAGAAAATGGAGAGGGGAGCACTACCAAGAAGTGGGAAGAGTTTCGGAGGATTTGGTTCGGCTCTTGGGACTGGAGCAGAAACAAGAAAGGGTGATTTTGATATTTTCAGAACCAAATCTGCTCTTAGTAGGCAGAGCTCAAAGTTGCCTTTCAGGAAGGAAAGTGGAGTGCTTGATCTTCAGCAGAACGAATTCTCTGGAGCGCTGGATAATGAGCTTGTGAATAAAAGTGTTCCTGCTGGGAGATATTTTGCTGCTCTTACAGGACCTGAACTAGACCAAGTCAAGGTATATATGGAACTGTCTTACCTTGATTTTATCTTGATTGAGTTCCTGTTTGCAAATGCTTCGTATCGTTTATAATTGCCTCTGGAGGCTCATTACTAAAACAGTTTTTTCAGCATGTTTAAACTGGTTATAAGTTGAAGCAATTTCTTACAAGCTTAAAGAAGCATTAAGCAGTTTATAAAAATCAATACTAAACTATCACAGAAAGATGCCTTGTGCCTTTGACATTCAGCATATGTTGAGCTTAGTTTTGTATTTGGACTTTTACAGGATTCGGAGGATATACTCCTGCCAAAGGACGAGATATGGCCGTTCCTCCTTCGGTTCCCCATTGGTTGCTTCGGTATGTGCCTAGGACTTAGCAGCCAAGCTATCCTCTGGCGCGCCCTTTCCTCAAGTCCAGCCACAAAATTTCTCCACATTACACCCTATATAAACCTAGTGATCTGGATACTGTCCTTATCTGTTCTTATTGCAGTATCCATCACCTACGCACTAAAATGTATTTTCTATTTCGAAGCTGTCAAAAGAGAATACTTCCATCCAGTCAGGATTAATTTTTTCTTCGCCCCGTGGGTCGTCTGCATGTTCTTAGCTATTGGGACGCCGGCTATCATTGCACCAAACAATCTGCATCCAGCTGTCTGGTGTGCGTTTGTAGCCCCAATCATCTACCTTGATTTAAAAATATACGGACAATGGCTCTCAGGAGGGAAGAGGCGTCTTTCCAAAGTTGCGAACCCTTCTTCCCATCTCTCAGTTGTTGGAAATTTCGTTGGAGCAATTCTGGCTGCGAAAGTGGGTGGCAAGAAGCAGGGAAGTTCCTCTGGGCAATTGGTTTCGCGCATTACCTTGTTGTATTTGTGACGTTGTATCAAAGGTTGCCTACCAGTGAAGCACTGCCAAAGGAACTTCATCCTGTGTATTCAATGTTCATCGCGACACCAGCAGCTGCCAGTATTGCCTGGGGAGCCATTTATGGTGAATTTGACGGTTTAGCCAGGACATGCTTCTTCATTGCGATGTTTCTTTACTGTTCACTGATTGTCCGTATTAACTTCTTCAGGGGATTCAGGTAAACATGTATCCGCATTCAAGTAAACAGCATACAATAGAAACATTATGATCTTAGTACTTATTACTACTTGTTGACAGATTCTCCGTGGCATGGTGGTCTTACACGTTTCCGATGACAACAGCTTCAATAGCAACAATCAAATATGCAGAAGAGGTCCCTTGTTTGGTGAGTAGAGGCCTGGTCTTAATACTTTCATTGATGTCATCAACAATGGTCGCGGTACTATTTGTTTCAACCTCCTTCATGCTTTTATATGGCGCACTTTGTTCTCAACGACCTTGCCATCGCCATAACAGAGAAGAGACAAGGCAAGGAGAAGAAACCTGTGAAAAAGGCGTATGACATAAGACGCTGGACCAAGCAATCGCCATTGTCATTTGTTACGAGTATCGGGAAGAGCAATTCAGCAGAAAAGGATAATGAAGGCGAGAAATAGGCAAATGCATGTAATGAATCTTTGTTAATTTGCAGGATTTGGTTACAAGTAGATGATTTGCTTGTAATTAACTTCTAATGCATAGTAAGTTATATTTACATCCAGAACCACTGAAAGAAGATTAGAAAAGACATGTCAAAGAAAAGTGTACCATCAAAGCAGAATTTGTGATTTCATCTAAAAAGAAATTATATACGGCTTTTTCAAAAGCTATGCCGAATTCAAAATTTTCGAAAATATTACCTATAAAATTATTTTTTCCAAATTTTAGGGGGGGAGGAATTGCCCGCTGCCCTCTCTAGGTCCGCCCATGTGTATCATATGATTGTTTTAAAGCTTTTGTATATATATGAGCTTGGGTTGTATCTTGTAAACATCCATATAGTAATACATTAATGAGGAACTTGCACATAAGCAAATAGGCTATGGTTTATGATATGATATAAACGGTTAATTCCTCTAGCCATAGAAAGAAAGCTAAAGTGTGGTTGATGTGCATAGGAACATCAGTGTACTATGTGCAACACAAGGACATATTGTCGATTCTGAGTCCTAAGATAGGAAATCTCCAGTTTGTGGCAAGTTATTACAAATAATGGGGAATCACATTATTTATACTCCTACCGTCCTACGTCCAGTATCTACAATCAACTATTTCGCACACCAACCAAGCAAAAACGAGGAGGGACAGACAACAATAAGGATTACTATCAGATTCGACAAGAAAGGAACCATGGTAATTAAAAAAAAAAAAAAGCCTAAGGGCACAACAATTCAAGAAAGAAAACCGAAGATTCATAACTTGAAAAATGAAGGAAACCTTAGAAGTGAAAAAAAATAAAATAAAAATCCTAAGGGCTATGATTGAAATAAGAAACCGACACAGAAGAAGGGGAGAATTGCAATATTGGTCCCTTAAGTGACATACCTTTTCGATTTTGGTTCTAAGTGTCTTTTGATTCCCGAAATTGGTCCTGAGGACCGTATAAACATACGTATGCCACTGAAAGTTTACAAATAAACTCCAAAAGTTTCAACTCCTTATAAATAAACCCCAAAATATTTTAGAATTCAAATTTCACCCCACCACCTTCCCTCCACCACTTTCATACCACCACCACCTCCATTCATCTCCAACCAACTCCACCAAAATTCAATTTGATAATTTTATAAATCTTAATTTAAAAAAAAAAAAAAATCTTCCATGGAAGCTCCTTGAAGGAGAAGGAGCTTCCCCATGGCAGGAACTCAAGTTGAGCTTCCTGCCATGCCGAAGCTTCCACGGTTTGAAGCTTCCCGTGGAAGCTTCAAATCTAAAGCTTCCCACTTGCATAAAGCGTCTCTATCCTACGCCCCTTCGCATCTACTCGGTCCAACCCACTCTCACTATAGGTCCGATCCCTCTTACTGAATAAACAAACAAAGGGAAGTTTAACGTCCGAAGCTAGCCTAGGACCGGACGAACTCCGGGTCGGACGCCTCACAACAGAAGACCCTCAATTGTACAAAAGGGTTAAGTCAAATCCCACTAAGTAGCTAATATGAGTTGGTCTTGGCTCGAAAAGTAGGCTCGGATCTTGTTCCGAAGCACTGCTACACCATCGTTAAAAGTCTACTCAGGACAACATAGGTCCTAACCTAGCATACGTCTGTACCCATTGAAAAGGAGATATGTCTATTTAGCCCAAGTGGCCCGATATAAGTGTATACATCTGTCCAAATGGTAAAGTAAGGGTAGTACGTCACTCCCTTATGCCAAATACATCATATGTGGACGATGACAATCTCCACGGACACCAAGTCCAAAGCTTCAAAAGCAAAAGAAATACAACACGACGCTGACACTTTGTCCAGATGGTGTTACATCCGGACAAACTACAACAGACTTGTCGCAAGGAAAATTGATACTCTAAGAAGCATCACCCCGAGTTGAAGTTTCCTCTTGTTGATCAAGTCCAGACTCCAACTGTTCACCCGAGTATCAGCTCGACTAGAACTTGGTCCTTTACCAGAACTCAACCTTCTTCGACGCTTCTGCGGACAATCATCTTCTTCATCATCGTCCGCATCAAGACACGGACCTATCTCTTCAAGCATAGAAGCACACAATGCTTCAGGTGAACACTGATAAGACGCCTCAGATTGGTTCTGACTATAACTCCCGGACATCCTCGGGCACGGAAAAAAAGAGTGCAATAGTGAGATGAAGGTTATTTGTCCGAGAGTCCATTTAATTATTTTCTTAAGGCAAGCTTAACTAAGATTCAACATCGGTCCGACACCAAGAGACACAACAAGCCAAGAAAACAAGTAACAAGCAACACAATCTGAGCTTACACAGTCTACCCACCAAGAAGCACATACACCAAAGATCCAAAACAACCATGAAGGGCATATGGAAAATCATCCATAGCAACAAACAAGTCTATTCATTCATGCCGAAGCAAGAAGTCTAGCGGCCTAAGCAACAAAGCATAATACACATGTGATCTGCAAAAACCCAAGTAACACAAAACTCGCAAGAACTACAAAAAATGATGGTTTAAGACAAGCGAAGCGGCAACTAGATACGGAAACAAGAAAACAAGAGTAGAGTTATGGACAGTAGCCTGGTGAATCCGGTACAACAAAACTTCAACACAATAAGCGAATAAATATTGAAACTCAATGTAAGACCAAGCTTCGACCGATTTAAAAGATATCTGGAACAGCAGATGGATCCAGGGCTTCTATTATTTTTTGTGTCTTGAGATTAACCCAATCCGAGAATCTCGATCTAAATTCGCAGCAGATCTGAGATAATAGCCGGATTCGGACCCACAACCCGCCTTTACGTAAATGAGAGTCGGATCGAGCGAACAAGATGGAATCGCAAGGACTCGGACTCGGAACGGCAAGCACTTGAAATGGAGCAGCGAATCCGGATTGAGATGGAGAATCCGAGCCGGGCCAAAGTCATACCAAAAAATCTTGCAAAAAGATCTGAAGCAGAGGGATCCAAACAAGATGACGCACTTCGGACAAAGAACAACAATAATAGAACAGACTTCTTGTAAAATCCCGGATTTTTATTTTTGGGTCGTCCATTAGTATTTAATTTGGAGACAAAAATTATTTTCAACGCGAAGTTAATATACGGATTTTATAAATAATTATCGAACGGATCGATAAATCAAGCGGCCATTTATAATGATTATTGATTTGAGTTTGGAGGGAGTAAATGTCCAATTGTGTAAAGTCCAAGTTTACGAAAGCCCGTATTGCTTAATCTCTAAAACTAGTCATCTTCTTCTTCCAACTGCCTTCTCCTTGTATATTTCATTAAAGCCGCCACCATCTTCAGCCTCCAATCTCGCCACCACCTTCCTACCGATCGTTTTCTCCTTCTTTTTCCATATTCTCATCTCGTAAGCCAGGAATCTGGAGTATGTATTGGTATTTGACGAGTTGTTGCAATTATGATGATTGAATTTCGGAATCTTACTGAATCGAGTAGTTTTGGACCAAGATCGAACTGGGTTTGGGTGTTATGGATAGCGAAACCGAATCAGATCGAATTCGCGAAGTTCTTGGATCGATTTGTGTTATTTTGGATTGTTTTTTGACCGATTTGGACGGAGGAAGTTGATGAGAATCGTTTGATGTTACCCTTGCTTGGATTCGGATGAGTTTAAATCGAGTTTAGAAACTTTCAGAATTCGCAGGGACTAGATTGAAAGTTTGCAGGAAGCTGAGGGGCTGATCTTGGAGAATTCGACATAGGTAGGGGACCTTGAATGCAATTAACAAATTTGATCAACACTTGGACTGATCAAATAGCTCGCTGATATAAAATATAACGAAAGTAGTATGTAGCCGAGTGGCAACTGGTTGTGCATTGTTTATGAGAGGTCTGTGGTTCAAACCACACTGGAACCAAATTTTGTATTCTTTTTATTTCCAGCCTGTTTCGACCCGTTTAAATTACCGTTTTGCCCCTGAACGTTACAGAATTAAATATATGCCTTCCTACCATTTATTCCTATTTTTCCTAGCTCAAGAAATTATCGTTTTGCCCTTGTAACCTACTTATTCCTTTTTGACCTATAGAAACCGGAGTAGAGACATTATGGAGGTTGTAAGCGGTGCTCTGGAGGAATTGTGGTTCAAGGTGACTTTGGATGATTCGAGTTGCAATTAGTGGATGGCTATGTTAAGTTGGATTCGTATCGACATTGAGGTAAAGGGGTTTCTTTGACACTTTTGCTCTTATTTTCAGACATCGTACATATATAGTTTTAATGTTTGATAAACAACTTATGGTTATTATATCAAGATATGGGACTTGGTATAATAGTCTATTTGAAAGGATCATGTATGTGAATACCCAAAACGTATTTTATGACGTGTGCGATGTGTGAAACGATTTTGTACAAGTGCATGGATAAATGTTATGTTTGAGCTCGCCAGACTATGAAATGTTATGTGCCTTTCGGGAATTTGTCCGCCGAGTACTCCTTATGTTATGTTACCCCTTTGGTAGGGATTATGTTTATGTTATGTGAGCCGACTCCGTACAATGGACTTATACTAGTGGCCATAGGATCATGTCCGATCGAGCCTAAATGTTACGCTTTCTATGCCATGCAACTTTTGTATATGTGTGATCAGACGTGTGTATATATATATATATATATATATATATATATATATATATATATATATATATATATATATATATATATATATATATATATATATATATATGTATGTATGTATGTATCTTCAAACTCGCTGATCCTAGAATTGTCACAACGGCGCCACCCTTACACCCCTTTCAGATATCTAGTAAGTGACTTCGGACAAAGGTACTTCGGAGTTGTGGCAGATTGACTGTGTCGAATTAAAGTGAAGACTCTGGAGTAATTGATTTGTACTGCTGGGATATTGTATTGCATAAATGACTTATAGTATTGGACCTGTTGTAATTGTTTGAGGACTTGTAATTGTTCTACTTCACATTAGAGGATTTTAGACGCCCGTTTGTCTCACTCGAGATATCATATATTTTGAGGATTAAAGCGAGGCTTTATCTGCGCGTTTCATCTCACGACTATTATCGCTACCAAAGTGAATTGGTTTCGGGGCGTGGCACTTCTGTAGCAAACTACGAGACTCAGACCGAACTAAGCACCTTGGATGGAGCAATTAACAAAGTAGTTCCGGACTGCTAGAACGGATCTGGGCTCGGACAACAAGCTTCGGAGGAAATCGGCTTCCGACACGATGGGTCCGGCAAAACAGATCTCGAAAAGATGGTCAAACGGAAGTGATGGAACAGAACTGAAGTAGAAGCTTTTAGATCCGGACTCATAAGATTCGGACTGTAGTAGCAAAGGGCGAGATGCGGACGGAGCAGGAATGGCAGAATAGAAAATTCCTTGGATCGAACAGATATCGCGAATTCAGACCAAACTGTGACCTTCAAACATCAACAGAGAATTTCGAAACTCCGGATTGCAGCGGTTCGGATTTGGCACAGCTCGGATTGCACAAATTAAGTGAGCACTTCGGAACAGTACTCCGGCCGGAACGGAATGAAAGAGGAGCAGCCGACCTCGAAACTCGGACAAGAGATGAGCTTCGAACTGAGGTAACGGAATAAAGAGGCGGACTTGATATTTTGATTTCTTGATGTGTTGGAATCTTGGAGTTAACGATGTCAATGTTTGAGGCTCATGAGCATAATTTTGTTGCTGTGTCGTCAAAAATACATGATGGAGGAGTAAGGAAGTAATAATGAAGAATTGATTGTTTGTGTGCTTGAGTGGATAACGATGGATTTGGCTTTTAGTGCATAGCTACCAGCTTTTGACCAAGACATATTAACAAGGGTTGAAGTTTTCAAATGAAGGACTACACGGCTTCGGATGAATGGAAGACCAATATATCAACTTACAAAATTCTACTCTCTAAAAATGGTTGTGTAGCTCTAGTGGAAGGAGTTATATACATAGGAAGCATGCCAAATCAACTTTGGTCTTCATCCTAACTCTAGAAAAAGGCCTTGAGATTTAGATCCAACCTTAAACAAAGGCCCTTCCATCACTCTGCATCACGACATTCGGTGCAACTCCAACCGAGCCCGGCATATCATTTATGGCTATTTACTTCGAAAAAAAATTCGAAGTCCGAATCCGACATCCGAGCGACAAAATCTACACGTACATGGCTCCTCGGATCCGACATTCGAGCGACAAAATTTCTAAAGTCCTAAGCCTTCACGTTTAACCCCATCTCGCTTATAAATACCTCTTTTCCTACAGTCCGAGACGGTAAGAAAAGGGGGGGGGGGGGGGGGGGTGGGGGTGAGAGATAGGGAAAAGACAAGAGAGGACACGGATAAGGAAATTTTTCAAAGCTCACAAGATCGATCGCACAAAGAAGCTCCCCACTATAGTTCCTCAACTATCTTCTACTAAGATACTTGAAAACTAGGGGGACATATGTTGATACAGAAATATGTCCAAGGCGTCAAAGGCATTCTAAGCTCCCCAGACACTATAGTTCCACAACTATCTTCTAGTAAGATACTTGGAAATTAGGGGGACATATGTTGATACGGAAATATGTCCAATCCGTTATAGACGCCTTTGGAGTGTATCCTAAGGTGTATCAAACTATCTAAGGTCAAAAGGCTCAATGTCGACCCAGAGGTCCGACCCTTGACCTTCCCGGAATGAGCAATGAGAACCTTGGCCTTCAAGACAAATGGTCCGACCCAGACCATGGTCCGAGCACCATGATGGTCCAACCCAGAGACGTTGCTTCGGACGTATGACTAGCAAGGTCTGAACCAAGTGAACTGGCACCAAGAGAGAAGGAAGGGTCCGAGACTAGCAAGGTTTGAACCACAGTACTTTAGAAGGTTGTTTAAGTTATCTTACTTTCAAGTGAGTACCGCTCGGACCATTTCTCCGGACCTATCCTTTCGGACGAAGGTCCGAAGCGGACATCAGAAGTCTCTGATCTCTCGAGGAAAGACTAAAATACCCTCGAAAGCCCAAAAGGGAAATGTGTTAAGTCTCCTTAATGGGCCATGGGCCTAATAGAGCATTGTTAGCGCAATCTGAGCCTTACACTTAGCGCGATCTTGTGAGTCCTCCCTTTCTCAAGGGAAACCTATAAATATGGACATATCCTCACAACGCGAGGTAAGCCTTCTTCCCGGACTCTTACCTTCCCGACTATTATACAAAGTAGATCTTCAGTCTCTCTTGAGTAAAATCTCGGACCGGTTTGACACTTAGCAAACTAGGTCTACGGTCCTAAATACCCCCCCCCCCCTCCAAAGTTACTTGTGCAGGTTCTTACCCTTTAGAGCTTTGGACCTTGGAGTGTTTTGGACCCTAGCTTTGGACCTTGACTTAGGACGATTTGCAGTGATTTGGAAATGGACGACTTATGAAGAACTTATTAAGTGGCTGGGGGACTTCTCCCTCAACAGAATTCAACGAAACTTTATATGGTGGTTTGAGCTTCGTGACGGATTGGGCTTGCACTTGCCTCAAACACGCAGTAAATCCGGTGGAAATGGCAGATCGGGAGAGATACGCACAAACATGTTTGGTGTGTTTTTTTTTCTTCTTTCAATTTCCAGCGTGTTTTTGGTCTGTATATATAGGCAACCGGTCCAGTGTTTTTCCTAAAAACCGCAAGCCTGGTTCATTTGACAGGTTTTTTTACTTGAAAACCGAACTTTCCTATGTAATAGGAAAGTCTTGAGCTTTAGAATACTTACTCTATTTTATATACTATTTCCATTCCCGTCGAAACTTGACGGACCATAAACTAGTTATAATATAATAAAAAACACTTAAACTATGTTAGATATTTTGTTAGAATATCTGTTTAGATTTTGTTCAGCAACATGATGACTTATCTTAGTCTCAGAAAGGTGATTAGTACTCTTGGTTCACTTGAACATTGTCAAAGAGGAAACCCACTAAGTATGATAGTTTAGCTAATCTTGTATAGGATGTTAGGTCTCAAAATGTATTTTTTATTTTATGAAGAGAAGATCAAGAAGAAGACATCCAAGCAGAAAGCTCAACAACTTTTGAAGATTTGAAGAAAACTGCACAAGATTACTGAATCTGTTATTCAGATATCTTAGCCAGATATCTTGTAGACGCAAACAGTTTCAAACAAATCGTCACAAGAGATATCTCGAGAAATGAGATACATATCCAAGACAAGGAAAGTGTCCACAGATATCTGCTCTCGATACCTTGAGCGTTAAACACGCTTCAAAAGAAACAAGGTTGTTTCAATCAATACAAGTGGTATCTCAAGAATGAAGATAAGGACGCAAAGAATCGTATAACAAGTCTAGTCTCGATATAATGCATAGTTCCGCTGACACTACAGACAAAAAGTATAGTACAATGCATTTAATGCACGGACAGAGATGTCTCGAGTAAAAGCAACGGCAACTTCGAGAAGAAGACAAAACTCGCCATAAGATTATACAGATATCGATAGTTTGAATTTGAGCCTAACGGATACTATTCAAACGGCACTCAAATTCATCTATAAATATCAACACTTAGAAAACTTGAGAGAACACACGAACACAACTCGTAACACCAATACGCTAAAACATACGATCTCCGATCTTACTCTCTCAAAGCTTCTTACTTATTATCAAAGCTTCATGCATTACTAAAGCTTGTGATCTTGAGTAAACACCAAGTTCTAAGTGTCCCGATCCTAAACAAGCAAAGCTATCTGTGAAGGAGTTGAATCAAAAGATCAACTATCCGAGATTCATTCTCTTGAGCAGATATCATAAGACTGGTCAAGAAATCGAACTAGATACCATACCGTAAAGTGTATTAAGTAACTTAGTTCACGAGCTATCTCAATAATCAAAGTTATTAAGACGCTCATATGACAACTCAAACCGAAACCAACACCAAAACCGGCGGGAGTACGTGAAGTACTTAGGTTGAAAAATCGTGAATAACTCCAAGTTACCGAGTATAGGAAGTACTTGATTTGGAAACTAAGGAATAACTCCAAGGTTTTGAGTATAGGAAGTACTTAGCTTGGGAAGCTAGGAACAACTCAAAGGTTTCGAGTATAGGAAGTACTGGTCAAGAAGCTAGGGAACAACTCTGGGGAACTTTTGGTTGGGAACCAATTGTTCGTAATCTTAGAATAGGATTTTGTAAGGTTATCTCAATTATCTGTTCTAGTGAATTCTAGGTCTCGATAGACCAGTGGATTAGTTGAGGATTACGCCACCTCCGTGATACCACTATACTTGCCGTGTCATTTACATTTCAGATTTATACTTCAAAGAACACACACACTTATTAACTGCTTTCTACACTTATCTTTATTAAGTCTTTCAGACTGATTTAAGTATCGATATCCATTCGTGATATCTGAGAAATATTTGTTATCGACAAATGTTTTAAAAGACTATTCACCCCCCCTCTAGTCTTTTACTTTGCCGTTATCTGGACCAATAAGTGGTATCAGAGCAGGAGGTTCACCAGCCTTCTGCACTGAACCTAGATCCCCAGATAGGTGAAGGAACTTTGTCCATTTTTTTTTGGACTATTTAATTTGTGTGTTAAGTGTGCAGGTATGTCTCTGAGTGATGCACCCGTTCTCAAACCAGAGAACTACGAGAAATGGAAAAATAACATGATGCTCCACCTTGAAGCCATAAGTGACGAGATGATCGAAGTAATAAAGAATGGCCCAATAGTCATTCAACAACTTAAGCAAGTCATGGAGGTTTCAAGTGGAAGAGACAGAGATCAAAGCGAAGGATCTTCACAAACAGATGCGTCAACTAGTGGAAGATCTACTGGTCACGTTATTTACGAACCAAAGCCCAGAGAACTCTGGACATCGGAAGATGCCAAGAGGAATCGTCTGGATGGTCAAGCTCATAACATCATCATCGATCGACACTGCAGCACATACAAGGTAAACCGTGGGTGCTAAACGGCGAAAGTCATACCGCAACTGATTGAAGAAATCTGTGCCGGAACTGAGAAAACCAAGGAAAACAAGTTCGAAGTTCTAAAGTTGAAATTTCAAAATTTCAAACAAGGTCCCACTGAAACTCTGGAAGAACTTGATTTCAGATTTACCACTCTTATGAGTGATATGGCGACTTGGGGAAAGCAATAGATACTCTCGATGAGAAGATTAAGACTATTGTCAAGTCTTAACCACATGGAGCATACTAAATTCTTTTATTTCAACCAAGGTATGCCAAATATCACTCCAGTGGAACTTTTCTCTCATCTTGCTACTGTTGACTATGAGACAACTCAGAGAGAACAAACAACTGAAAAGTTGCAGAATGTTGCTCTAGTTAATCAAGAAACTTCTGAAAAGAAGAAAAGCAAGGAGGAGACTGAGGATGCTCTTGCTGCAAAGCAAATGAGTAAATTTGTCAGTCGAAAAATTGAGAGAAGAAAAGCCAAAGAGAAGCTGAAAAAGCATCTAGGCTCAAACTATCACCAGTAGAAAAATATGCAGAGCTCGCTGAACAAGCATTTCGAAAGCATCATGTACTGAGGAAGCAGAAATTGGAAACGATATCTGTTTCTATTGTCAGAAACCTGGCCACTTCAAAAAGGATTGTCCTGCCCTCAACAAACTAAGAACAGGCGACAAGAAAGATAGAAGAATCTTCAAAAAATCCAAATTCAACTGGATGCTCTAGACGTTGAAACAGATTTTGGAGATGACAATTCAGATGATTCAACCCTACCATCACCAGAACTATGTGGAGTCACTCATGATATAATCAACTTCGGCCTCAAGAAGAATGAAATGTGTGGAGTTCTTTGAAATTGGACTGCACATCTCCAACATAGAAATCTGTCTTATGGCTGATGAGGTAACACATACTTCTTGCTACACTTATGAAAGTGATGAAGAGGAAATAAAAAATCTAGAAAATCTCAGGAAAGAACTTGACATCTATGAAAGAGAATTTCTAATGATCCGAGCTAGAGTCGAAAACCTTGAAGAAGAAAAGAATTTTCTTGAAAAGGAAAATTCTCAATTAGTTAAAGAATCTGAGAGAAAGGATGCTGAAAATGCATTTCTCAAAGCTCAGATATCTGAGACTGAAAAGTCACATAAAGAAGCAATGGCTGAGTTACGAAAGAATTATGAAAATCTTCTTTTTGAAAACAAGGAACTCAAGAAGAAAGAACTATCTTTTCAATCTTATGCCAAAGCTAGTGACACTCTTACTGAAGTACAATCTTACTTAAGAGATCCTTCAGAAAAGAAAGGACTTGGGCTGAATACTCGATGATTGCTCTATTATTCTAATAAGAGTAAAGAAAAGAGAACATTTGTAAGTACTCAAAGAAGACGGTTCCCATGCAATCTATAGTATCGGTGAAAAGACAAAGATTGTTGACAAAGGAAAAGGCGATTCTGACTAAACCTTTGTGGGAAAAACAAGTCAAAAACAAACCGATGGTATGCGTCTACGAAAAGAACACAACACCGAAAAGTGTAAACACCTACGATGCTATGTCTCTCAAAAGGTAGAATTGCGAGTCGGCAAATTCTCCCATGTCACTTTTTCGGAAAGAAATTGGATCAACCAGAGACTAGCAAAGTCGAGAAAAGATCTCAGATAGCTTCAAGTGCTCGAAACGGTATTGGCTACAAAGGCATCGGAAAACAACTTGCTCATGAGTACAAGCAGGAGCAAGAACGATGGCTGAAGGCTAGAATTGCTCAAAGTAATTATCAGAAGTGGAAGTTAAATCAAGCCACTGAAAATCTGAATGCCAGGGCTAGAAGAAATCTGGCAAGGAAGGCTAAGTTTCTTTGAAAAGCAAACTCGAAACTGACAGGTATCTGAAAGCATCATATGGAGCACCTATGGACACACCAAGGAAGAAAATAATTCTTACTAATGATAACCTTCATTCAAAAAGAATTCCTCCTTATGTTCCTGTCAGACAAAAGCATATTTCAAAGAAATTCATACAAAAATGGATTCCTACTGGAAGAACTTTTAATTTTGACGGTTCCATCAAAGATATGAGAACCTAATCTCCTGTTTCCTGTTGTGTGCAGAATGCTTCCTGGACTAAAGCACAATGGCTATTTGATAGTGGATGCGGAAAGCACATGTGAGAGAAAGCAAATCTGGTTGACTACAAAGCTTGCAACACGGGACGGATATCGATTCTTTGGAGGAGAATTAAATCCCTCTCGATTTGGCAACGCCAAATTGGGAACTCTAACAATCATCGTATTACATGTTAAGGATTTGAAATACAATCTATTTAGCATGAGCCGCTTGCGACAAGGGTTTTACTATAAAATTCAAAGCTAAATCGCAAACTAATTGAAATGAGTCAAAGCGCATACTTAGTTGGTCGGCGAAAGGCGCTTTATGTTGCCGATCGGGCATCTCCACAATCAAGAATGTCTCATGGTGAGTCAATCGTCACATGTAAGAGCACTAGTTATGGCACAAAAGAATGAGTCACTTGAATTTCAAAATTCTGAATAGACTTGCCAAGAAAGAGTTAGTGGTTGGTCTTCCCAAAACATCTTTCAGAAAGGATAGTATATGTTCTGCCTGTCAGATGGGGAAACAATCTAAGATCTCTTTTAAGTCCAAAATCAGACACTCTAGTGTTAGACCACTGCAACTTTTACATATGGATCTTTTTGAATCATCTGTAACTAGTTATGCAGGAAAGAAATATGGTCTGGTTGTTGTAGATGACTTCTCAAGATTCACTTGGGTTGTCTTTCTGAAACACAAATTTGATGCCAGGGTGGAGATACCAAACTTGCTGAAAAAGCTTGAAATCATGAAAAATGAAAAGGTATCTGCAATCAGAACAGATCATGGTACTGAGTTTGTCAATCAGTACATAAAGGAGTTTTGTACCTGCAAAGGTATACAACACCAACTTTCCTCTGTAAGAACACCTCAACAAAATGGTGTTGCAGAAAGGAAAAACAGAACCCTTAAAGAAGCTGCAAGGACAATGCTAGCTGACACTGAGATAAGTGAAATATATTGGGTTGAAGCTGTAAACACAGCCTGCTACACTCAGAACAGATGCTTGATAAACAAACATCATGACAGGACCCCCTATGAAATCTTGGTTGGTAGACCCCCAAATATCAAACATCTGAGAGTATTAGGTTGTAGATGTTTTGTTCTAAACAATGGGAAAGATTATCTGAGAACATTTCAACCAAAGGCAGATGAAGGTGTTTTTCTTGGCTATTCCACAAACAGCAAAGCTTACAGAGTTTACAACAAAAGAACAAAGAAAATTGAAGAATCAGTTCATGTTGTATTCTATGAAGGAAGCAAGAAAACACCTCCTACTGATGAACTCTCAGAAAAGTTCAAAGAACTATTACTGAGGATACTAAAGAAGAACCCTCAGAAAGGAAAAACATCGTTATGGAAAGTGAGGATGACTCTGACGTAGAAAAGCTTGGAAAGCCTAGTAACAACAAGATGACTCACAAACATGATGAGGAATTTCCTATGAGTTTTCCAGAAATGGAACAGGTTACTGAGAACCTTCATCATGGAGAGGTATCTGAAAATAAGAATGCTGAAATGCATGTCTCAGATATCTCTAACACTGAAAAAGTGTCAGATATCCATGACATTTCTCATATGTCAGATATCTTAGATACTGAAAAAGTATCAAATCAAAATCCTAGTGATTCACATTCAGATCACCTGGATATTGATCCTACTAGCACTAAACCTTTGATGAAATGGATCAAAGATCATCCTACAAAGGATATAATTGGACCAATTAATCAGGGTGTTAGGACTAGGAGAGCAATAGTGAAAATCTGATTCTCTCTTTGGATGTTTCATCTCGAATATCGAACCTAAAAGTATAGAAGAAGCATTAGGAGACCAAGACTGGATCTCTGCAATGCAAGAAGAGTTGGATCAATTTGAGAGAAACAAAGTCTGGAAACTAGTTCCATTTATTGAAGGAATATCTGTGATTGGAACTAAGTGGGTTTTCAGAAACAAAATGAATGAAACAGGTGAAATAACCAGAAACAAAGCAAGATTGGTTGCCAAGGGATTCACTCAGACTGAAGGCTTAGATTTTGATGAGTCATATGCAGTTGCAGATGGATGCAATAAGACTCTTTCTAGCCTTTTGACTCATAAAAATTTCAAAGTTTATCGATGGATGTCAAAAGCGCATTCCTAAACGGTGAACTTGCGTAAGAAGTTTATGTTGAGCAACCACCGGCTTTGAAGTTTCCTCGAAAGTAGAATGGTCTATAAACTATGTAAAGCTGTATGGATTGAAACAGGCTCCAAGAGCATGGTATGACACTTTGTCCAAATACCTTCTGGAAAGTGGTTTCAAGAAAGGTGAAGTTGATAAAACTTTATTTACCTTAAATCATGATGGGAAACTACTCTTAGTTCAAGTATATGTTGATGACATCATATTTGGATCTAAGGACAAGCAACTTTGTAATGACTTTGCAAATCTCATGAAAAACAAGTTTGAGATGAGCATGATGGGAGAAATGAATTATTTCCTAGGATTGCAAGTCAAGCAACTCAATGATGGAATATTCATTAGTCAAACAAAGTATGCAAAAGACATGCTCACAAAATTCAATCTTAAGCCTTCTGAAAAGAATGCTAAGATACCTATGAGCATTGGAACCAAAATGACCTATACTGAATCAGATAAGAGTATTGAAGAACATAAGTATAGGAAATTGATAGGTGCACTACTTTACCTCACTGCAAGTAGACCTGATATTCAATATGCTGTTGGAGTATGTGCTAGATTTCAGACAAATCCAATGCAAACACACTACAACATTGCTATGAAAATATTAAGGTATGTGAAGGCAAGATAGATGTAGGACCGTGGTATCCTAGAGAAAGTGAATTGAGTTTAGTGGTACTCGGATCTTTGATTATCTTTGGATCATTGCTTGATAGGAAAAGCACCTCGTGAACTTGTCGTTTAGGCACTAGACTTATCTCATGGTTTAGCAAGAAGCAAAACTCAATTGCAACTTCTACCACGTAGGCTGAATATATTCTTTGGTTGTTGTGCAACACAAATTCTGTGGATACAACAACAACTTAAAGACTATGGACTCGATGAGAAGAAAACTCCCATTTTCTGTGACAACACAAGTGCTATTGCGATTACACAGAATCCTAAATTTCATGCCAGAACAAAGCACATTGATGTTAGACATCACTTCATCAGAGACCATGTTGAAAAAGGCAATTTAGAGATACTCAAGATTGGGACTGAAGACCAACTTGCAGATATCTTCACTAAGCCACTACAAGAAAGCAGATTCTTAGCCTTAAGACATAGTCTTGGACTAATGGAACTACCAATGAACTGAAAGAGTTCAGGTATCTGGAACGGGCATCCAGAGAAGAGGTATCTGGAACGGGTATCCAGAAAAGAGAGAAGAGGTATCTGGAACGGGAACCCAGAAGTCAAAAAGGCTAAAGAGCAAAAAAAAAAAGATAGTTTAAGATCTCTGAGTCGAAAACTCAGATATCTGAATCATTCTATGAACGGGGAACACAAAAGAGAATAGCATAACTATCTGCAGTCAACTACTCTCTTGAAACTCGCACTATTTCTATTTTGATGAAAAATTTGGGAAAATCCTAAGTATAAGACAAATTCAGATGCGAACAGTGTCCTTGCTCCAACAGAATTGTGATTCAGATAGCTATTAGCCAAAATTCATTAAATGGGCACAATTACATTTGTTGATTGTGATCATTGCTGGAGAAGCAATGGTGACCCTTGATGAATTCAAGCGCTTGATCTGAACGGCAGAAATTAATTCACAGTAAATAGTGGACTGTTGACATTCAGACATGGCCCACTAAGCATTTAATGCCGAACTAGCTTTTGCTCACGCATGTTTGCAAATCACAAATACGTATACACAAAATCAATTTGTATGTATTTGTCTGTTGAGATTCACTTGCTATATATATAGGATTTTGGCAAATGAAATCACTTTTGCCTAATCCGAAATTTCAACTTGCATCAAAACAGCAAAAACCTTCTCCTAATCCTCTGCAACTTCTCTAAAATCTCTGCATTTCTTGATTAAGTTTTTCTGAAAAGAATCACTCAATCGAATCTCTTTCAAACACAAGCTTCAAATCCTTACTATATAAAGAGATGGCCTCCAAGAACACTTCTACACAGAAATCCCAATCCTCCATGATGCTTCTGAAAAGCAAGCACCAGAGTTGGTTATTGTTAACAATCGACTGGTAGGAGCTTTCAATCCTGACCATTGGACTTCAAGTCACAGAATGATTTGGGGTGGTGCCATGGTTGAGGAATACCTCACGGCTGCAATAGAGAACCAAGCCGACAGAAAGCTAATTCTTGACATGCTTGAAAAGGCACAAATCAAGGGCTTTTGTATGCCGCCCTAGTGGAATTTCATCACTTGATGTGTTGGAATTTTACAACAACTCGATTATTTCCTGTATCAAGGCACCTTTGAAATAGTGTCTATCAAAACCTCGATCGAGGAAAGGAAATCCTTACGGACTTAACAACTTTCTATAAGTTGTTTGAGGTTCAAAATCTTGGAAAGGATTTTGAAATAAACACCAAGGATGAGGAACTCCTTGAAGGTGTTAAAGAACTTTCTGATGATGTGTGATCTTGAGAAATCGAGATACACCCACTGAGTTCAAACTTGCTGACATCCGAACCAGACATCTGTTGGTTCACTGGGATGTACTGGTTTGCATTCTTCACAGATGCTTTGATGGTCTACAAGGAGGTGCTGACCAGATAAGCCAAGAATGATGGATCATGATGTTCTTGCTGAATCAACAAGACAAATTTGAAAACCCTTTCAATGGGGAAAGTACGCCTTGAAATTTGTGAAGAAGATTCAGCTTGAGCCTAAGATTGTTAAAGGACTAGCTGAGCCAAAGGCCACAGAGGATATGGTCGAAGATATGCTACTTTGGAAAAGCTTGGCATTGAGCTCGGAGACAGTGAAATAGCTAAAGAATTAACTTCTACAAGTATGAGTATACAAATCGATGAAAAAGGTTCTTGGGTCTCGAAAGGTCCTAAGAAGAAAATCGAAAAGATATCTCAAGAAAAGGTTGCGACCAAGAAACCGAACTTCAAGAAAGAAGTCTGGCGGCAAATTAGAAGACACACCTAAAGAGGTTGTCAATTCTCTGAACATGGCAGATAAACTCATTAAAGCTGCAAAAGAGTTATCACCTACTGAACAAGTAGACTCAGCAAGAGAAAGTGCTTTCAGAAATGTTGCGACAAATGCAGAAAGCCTTGCTGATGAACTCATGAATGCTGCCAAAAGTGGTGAAAAACACCAAGCCCCATCTGCAGAAACCGCAGGAATAATGGACCAATCAGTTCCCAATGCTGATGAGAGCTCTGACGATGAAGATGATGAACTAGTCATCTCTCAAGTCCTAGAAAAATCAAAGAGGGCCAAGGTTACTGAACAAGTAACTGGTGATAAGGTATCTGAAGGAAAACTTACACCACAGGTTGCTGAACCTATAGCAAAGGTTGTTGGTGCAAACACATCATCAGGGAATGACTCTCTTGCACAACTTCCCAAAGCCCTGATGAGTGGTATCTTAGTATTGGCAGATGCTGATGGAAATGCCACATCTAAGAATCTGGAAGAACATTCGACTGATCAATCTTCTGCTTCCAGACAACCACAACAACCACAAACACAACAACCACAACAGCCACAAGTGGTTGATGAAATGGTAAATGAACTCCATTTTGAAATACCGAGAATACAAGATGTCTTTGAAGAAAATCTGTAATTAGCGGGTTCCCCAACTCAATGAGAGGGATCAAAGCGAGACATCTACTCGTAATGATCAACCGGGGGCAAATCGAGTTGCATACTCGGGAAGGTGTGAAGTACGTAAACTTCAAACAAAGAAACTGAATCGACAAGACGACCAATGTATAGAAAGGTCACAAGTTCCAGAGACCAATCGACTGGCTTTCGGGTAAATGGTGGTTTAATTCTTACCTTGTGAAAAACTTTATACTTATAAATCTTGTTACCTTATAAGAATCTCTTTGTTATAAATTTGAGTTAGAAACGGAAAAACAAGAGGAAGCTGAAAAGCTTACCTCAGATACTGAAAAAGAGGTTCCTTCAACCTCAACTCTTGAGAGATCTGAGCCTGTGCCACAGGTAAATGATTCTTAAAGAGAACTAACTTTTCAGTAAAAATGTTTGTATGCTCATTCATGATAAATGTTTCTAACATGCTACAACTGAGATGGAAGAAGATAAGGCAGAAATGCCAGAGACAAACCTAGAAACCAACAAGGTTTCTGAAGAACACATCACTGAGCCTTCAAACTTGAAGGTATATGACAATCAAGTGACAAGTATTCTTCATCACAGGTTATCTTTTATCTCTTCTCATGTTCAATACTTTCTACTTACAGGCTTTTTCAGAAGTAGAAATGCAAGGGGATAAAATTGCGACTTCCCCTGCATCAATGGAAATTGATGAAGCCCCTAAGGCAACATCACTCGAAAGAACACCAGAAACTGCACAAGTCTCTGAGAAAAATGAATCTGAGCTTCCTTTTGAGGAAGTAAGTAGCTCAAATCAGAATTCATTAAAAGCATATGAATGCATAGCTTCTTTCAAAATATTTCCTAAGTATTGTATTTATCTCAGGTTCAAGAAAGAAAGGTTGATGAGGACCAGACTCCCAAGTCTCCACCTCACCACAAGATATCTGAGACACCAATCGTCTCATTAGAACAAGTATCTGAGCCTGATGTTCCTACTCAGGTAACTCAGAAACTAAACTACACTTCTACTCAGATATCTACAAAAGTTTTGAAACTCACTCAAAACTCTTTCTTTCAGGCTCAAACAGATGCAAAGCAGGTTCCCATTGAAGAAACAAGGGACCTACTTCACTTCTTCAAAGCTCACACTTTGCCAAAGCACATTCAATGCTTCAAGAAATGGCAGAAGTTAAGGTGCTCTGATCTCTCTGAAATATTGAGAATAAGCGATCAACCAACGGGACGGCACGAGCTCTTTACCTGGAAACATATGTCCAAGCAATGTTCGCTACAGAACAACATACAGTTGCGACTCTACTACACAAGGACTTTTCCAGAGAAGTGGCGCATAGTTTGATACATGCCTTTGAACAGGCAGATGATCAGACAAGATTACAGATGGAATTCAAGCCAGTTTTGCCCCAGACTCTGCAATTCATACCTTCTGAACAAGAAGAAGTTAATGGGCAGAAGATCACTATCCCGGAAGTGATCAATCTTGTATCTGAAGATGATGAGGAGGAAGAAATGAATGAAAATTTCTTTGATGAACCTCCCACTGATCATCACCAAAAGGATGATAATGACAAAAAGGATGATGATGATGCTCCTGCACCAGGAACCGGAGGAATTTCAGAGAGAAACAATGCCTCAGCTGCTGAAAAGCAAACTGAGAAGACTTCACAGAAATCTCCGTCTCCATCTCCTCAGAAATCTACTCATCCATCTTCTCACCAACACGCAGTTACTACTGAACAAGTAGTTGAGCTTTCTGAAGAAACCAATCAGAAAATGTTAAACACTAAGACCAGAAGTGCTCAACTCAGACAATTGTTGGAAGAAGAACAACAGCTCCATCTTCAACTGGAAGATCAAATAGCTCAATCCAGAGAAAGGCTTGATCAACTAGAAGATCAATACCTCAAAGAAATGAATGCTTACTCTGCGGTTAGCGAGCTACGGGATGCTGTTCAAGAGATCGCCAAAGAACTCGATACTGAAGAAGTATCTGAAGACAAGCATGATGCTAAGGCGGCATTATCTTTGAAAGAAGTACCATCCTCCTCCCAGAAAGGAAAGAAACCAATCTCTGAGATGGTTGCTGGACTTGATACAATTGATGAAAATGTCCAAGAGGATGAAGATCACTGGGCTAATCCCTCAGAAAATGAAGAAGACAAGACTTTGGCAGGACACCGCCATGAACATCTAGCGGTTTCTCACTTAAAAAGAAAGTTGATTGCTCCTACAATCTTCAACAAACTGCCAAACGTCCACTCTCAAGAGTACATGAGCAGGTACCAATCTTGCTACTCGAACAAGGAGATGTCTTCACGAACAAGGAAGTCATTGCCTCGTCCCTACGAAATGAGAAAGTTCCTTTGAGCTCATCACTCGAGAACAACTAGCATGATCATTGCTCGGAAAGATCAGGAATGCTAAGGGCGATGATGTGTCTTTAGTGAAAAAGCTTTTCAAGAGGCAAGTTACATCTTTGGAAAAGCAGATGCCATCCTAGGCCCATTGGCAGAGCTCACTGATAAGGACAATGGACTTATCAAACAAAATCAGGAGCTCAAAGCCGAACTTCAGAAGTTGGTCACTGCCTACAACTATTTACAAGGGCATTTTGACTCTCTCTTAGATTCCTTTATAAGACTGAGTCAGCCAACAATGACTAAGGGGGAAAGAAAGTACAAATCTGGACCTCAAAGTCAGGGGGAATGGGAAGAAGGAGATGAAAACAAGAAGAAATCTGGAACTGGTGCTGCTCAGAAAGGAAGAAGAAAAACTTCCCAGCCACCACTCAGAATCAATGAACCCTCCTCAAGCCAAGCTGCTTTGCAAATAGTAGCTACTTCCCAGAAACCTACTGAAGCAACCAAAATGATAACAAGGGCCATGGCACAGAAACCTCCAAGGAGTACCAAGGCTCCAATGAGAAGGCAAGTTAGAGGGATTGATGAATCTTCTGAAGAAGAAGAAGAAGGTCAAATCAAATCCCTGGGCAATGAAGAAGGCTGCAAAGATCTCACAAGAATTGATCTTGATGATGATGAAGAAACTGATCAAGATGAAGCTCCTCTTCACAGAAAAAGGAAAATTGAAAGCCTAACTGAGCCCATAGCTGCAAAGCCCCTAGCAGCTAAAACACCCTCTGGAAATACCAAGTCTATCCAGGGTGGTAGTTCTTCAAGCAACAACCCCAAAGAGAATTCAAGACAGAAAAGGAACAGACTGAGAGCTGAGCAAAGACAAAGTCAACTTCCACTCCGGCCAGAAGAAGCCAAAATTGAGTATGTGAAGTATGACAATGATTCCTCTGTCTACAGGTGCATCAAACAGAAAAATGGCTATTGGATTATGGAACTTAAGCATCTATTGGTAAATTCAAGATTTCCGGAACCAATCCATGAACAACTCATGGCATGGAGAAAGAATAAACCTACCTTGATCAACACCAATCACATCAAAGCATAGTTGGATTTTGAAGTTGTCAAGAGAACTGAAGCCATGAAGAAGGACCTCTCTGATGATTGTCCATATGGAAAGCCAGATGATGTGCACAAGATTCTGAACATCACAGGAACAGGCACAAGACCAAGACTTGCTGTGGAACCCTATGAGTCGTTCTATCTGACAGAAGATCAATACAAGGGTGACATCAGATATCTGAAGATTATCTATGGATACTTCAAGCTTTCAGATATCAGAATAGAGCATGCCTGGAAGTGGGGAAAGTACCTATGGGTCAAGCATTTTGCCAAGAAAAATCCTACCAAAACCTACAAAGAAGTCTGTGGATTTGCCAGAGACACAGAGATGCTTGTCAGAACTCTTCTTTATGATTATTCTGATGACATAAAAAGGTTTGGAGATAGGAAATTTGCAGACTGATCCATAGAAACTTTGTTGAAGACTTGAAGATTGAAGACTTGAAGACTAGTTCTTTAGGATGTTTACTTGGAGCTTGGTTACTCCTGTTGTCCTAATTTACTATGTAATTTTTGCTGTATCTTGCTGACTGAGCTTAAATGTGTTATGTATTAAAGTTATCTGTAATCCTTAGTTGCGACTTATCTGAAGAACTTACTCTCAGATAGTATTTTATAAAAGATAACTTGTCAGCAAAGATCACACCTTGTGATTTGGTTGATGTCTACTTTCTGCACTTAATTATATGATTTGAAAGATCTCAAGAAATGATTAAGTGGTGGATTGTTTCCTCATCCAGATTTGTAATAGGGAAGATAGTCATCGTTGACTGATCAAAATGGGGGAAATTTGTTAGATATTTTGTTAGAATATCTGTTTAGATTTTGTTCAGCAACATGATGACTTATCTTAGTCTCAGAAAGGTGATTAGTACTCTTGGTTCACTTGAACATTGTAAAAGAGGAAACCCACTAAGTATGATAGTCTAGCTAATCTTGTATAGGATGTTAGGTCTCAAAATGTATTTTTTATTTTATGAAGAGAAGATCAAGAAGAAGACATCCAAGCAGAAAGCTCAACAACTTTTGAAGATTTGAAGAAAAGCGCACAAGATTCTTGAATACATTATTCAGATATCTTAGCCGGATATCTTGTGACGCAAACGATTTCAAACAAAGCGTGTCACAAGAGATATCGAGAAATGAGATACATATCGAAGACAAGGAAAGTGTCCACAGATATCATTCTCGAGATACCTTGAGCGTTAAACACGTTTCTGAAAAGAAACAAGGTTGTTTCAATCAATACAAGTGGTATCTGAAGAATGAAGATAAGGACGTGCAAAGAATCAGACAACAAGTCTAGTCTCTGATACAATGCATAGTTCCGTTGACACTACAGGACAAAAAGTATAGTACAATGCATTTAATGCAGACGGAGATGTGCGAGTAAAAGCACGGCAACTTCGAGAAGAAGACAAAACACCTTTCTGATTATACAGATATCGATAGTTTGAATTTGAGCCTAACGGATACTATTCAAACGGCACTCAAATTCATCTATAAATATCAACACTTAGACAACTTGAGAGAACACGGAACCTGACTCGTAACCTTGAATACGCTAAAACATACGATGTCCGATCTTACTCTCGAAAGCTTCTTACTTATTATCAAAGCTTTACATTGCGACTAAAGCTTGTGACCTTGAGTAAACCTTTGAAGTTCTAAGTGTCCGATCCTAAACAAGCAAAGCTATACGTGAAGGAGTTGAATCAAAGATCAACTATAAAGATTCATTCTCTTGAGCAGATATCATAAGACTTAGTCGATAAAATCGAACTAGATACCATCTGTTGTAAAGTGTATTAAGTAACTTAGTTCACAGAGCTATCTGAATAACTGAAAAGTTATTAAGACGCTCATCTGACAACTCAAACCGAAACCAACACCAAAACCGGCGTGGAGTACAGGAAGTACTTAGGTTGAAAAATCAGGGAATAACTCCAAGGTTACCGGAGTATAGGAAGTACTTGATTTGGAAACTAAGGAATAACTCCAAGGTTTTTGAGTATAGGAAGTACTTAGCTTGGGAAGCTAGGGAACAACTCAAAGGTTTCTGAGTATAGGAAGTACTTGGCTGAAGAAGCTAGGGAACAACTCAGGGGGAACTTTTGGTTGGGAACCAATTGTTCAGAATCTTAGAATAGGATTTTTGTAAGGTTATCTCAATTATCTGTTCTAGTGAATTCTAGGTCTCTGATAGACCGAAGTGGATTAGTTGGAGGATTACGCCACCTCCAGATACCACTATACTTGCTGTGTCATTTACATTTCTGTATTTATACTTCAGCAACACACACACACTTATTAACTGTTTCTACACTTATCTTTATTAAGTCTTCCTTTTCTGATTCTAAGTATCAGATATCCATTCAGATATCTGAGAAATATTTGTTATCGACAAAAGTTTTAAAAGACTATTCACCCCCCCCTCTAGTATTTTACTTTGCCGTTATCTGGACCAACAAACTATATATGAATGTCAACATGTACATGATATATTTGTATGAAATTGGTTTTTAAAAAAAATGAATGTTCAAACAATATATACGTACTACTTTTTATGTTCCTAAAAACCGCTTTTCTGATTTTATGGAAATTTTGTTGTTTTGATTGTACATCTAACTATGAAATTAGGAATATGATTGATTTAATTTTCCCCCATTCTTAGTTTTTTCTTATTTTCCCAACATTTACAAGATTAAGACACGAGTCCAGCGATATTTTATATTTTTCCTTTTCTTTTTAATTTTATAATTTCTTAAAAAAATCATTCACCAAATTAATTCTGGTGATGACACGTGTCATGCAGGTTTGTCCTTAGTTTTTATGACACGTATAAATCAGGTAAAAAATTGACCGGAGTGCACAAATTGAATGTATGGTGAATTTAATGGTCACAAATTGGATTAGTGTCAATATTGAGTACCCTTTATGTACATGGTACAACATAATTCTACAAATTAGACGATGTCAACGTTTAGTACCCATTTTGTACATGGTACAACATAAAGTATACAAATTGAACGATGCAACGTTTAGTACCCTTTCTGTACATGGTACAACATAAAGCATACTTTTTGGATTTTACCCGAGGTTTTGAAGAGAGAGAGAGAGAGAGATGTAGCCTCTATTGTAACTTGAATGTACACACGCCAATCTCTCCACACACCAAAGTTTTTGGTTATTCACTACATTTAATAAGTATCTGTTGGTCCAGATAACGGCAAAGTAGGGGGGGGGGGGGTTAGTAGTCTTTTCAAACTTTTGTCGATCACAAAGTTTCTCAGATATCTTTACAGATATCTGATACTTAAATTCAAAAAGCGGAAGACATTGTGTGATAAGTGCAAGTGTCAGCAAGCTATAAAGTGATAAATAATCAGTAAGCAATAGATAACTAAAAGTAAAGTGCAGTAAGAAAATAACACAAAACTTTTTATTGTGGTATCTGAAGGTGGCGTAATCCTTCAACTAATATACTTGTCCATTCTCAAGACTTGAATTCACTAAGATAAGATTATGAGTTTTCCATACAAAATCCTATCTCTTGATTTCTTTAACACTAGGTTCCCAACCAAGTGGCCCCCTGAGTTGTTCCCAACTTTCTCAGCCAAGTACTTCCTCTACCTAGTAACCTTTGAGCTTTTCCCCAGCTTCCAAAGCCAAGTACGCTCAGTTAGGTGAGGACTTTAGTTTTCTAAACTAAATCTTTTCCCTAAACACGTCTGGTGGTGTTTTTGGTTATGGTAGTTGTCAAGTAAGCTAACATATGTAACTTGTTCAGTTACTTAGTAAGCTTGAAGAATCAAGCTTCATTAATACTCTTTTCAGTGTATGGGAAGTTCTTCTTTATTGACCCAAGTTCTTGAAGTATGTTCAAGAGAATGAATCACATATATAAGTCGCAACTAAATCCTTTGATTCAACTCCTTCACAGTAAACAAGTATTGTTAAGGATCAGGACACTTAGAACTTTTGTGCTACTTAGCATCAAAGAGCTTGAGTCGCAACAGTAAGATTTGAAAGAAAGTAGGTTTGAAGGCTTGTATGCTTGAGTGTAATTCACAAGTGAATTCAGTGTCTTGGTGTTCACAAGTGTGTCTTCAAACATTCTAAGTGGTGATATTTATAGTTGAAAATCATGTCGTTTGAATAGTATCTGTTAGGCTCTTAGAAATTCAAACTATTGATATCTGAAAATAGTACTGCAGTGAGCTTTGTCTCTTTTCAGATATTTCCTCTTTTGCTCAGACATCTCTGTCTGCGTAATAAATGCACTGTACTATTTTTGTCCTGTAGTCTCAACGAAATTGTGCAAGCTAACTGAGGCATTACACGTTCCTTTCTCAGTTTCCTTTGAGTGTCAGAAACCACTTTGAAAACTTGTCTTCCAAAGACACTTGTTTTCTTAAGGTTTTTGAGCCAAGGTATTTGAGGAGACATTTATCATTAGTCTTCAGCAATCTTGTGCAGTCTCTTGATCTTCATAAATTGAGCTCTTACTGCTAGATGCTTACTTCTTGGTCTTCTTCAAAGATACAAAAATTACATTCAAAGACCTAACACCATATACAAGATATGCTACACTAACATACTCAGTAAGCTTCCTCTTTTACAATGTTCAAGTGAACTAAGGGTACTAGTTACCTTTCTGAGCTAAGATAAGTCATTAGGGTTGCTGATCAAAATCTAAACATATATTCCTAACAAATTTCTCCATTTTTTATCAGTCAACCATGACTATCTAAGGTTCCTATAATGAACTGGATGAGGAAACAATCCACCACTTAAATATTTCTTAAGATCTTTCAATTCGTTTATTAAAGTGCAAAAAGTAAACATCAACCAAATCACAAGGAGTGAACTTGGTGACAAGTTATATTTTATGGAATGATATCTGAGAGTAGGTTCATCAGATAAATTACAAGTAAGATCAAATAACTTTTTACAAGATAACCAATAAAGTTCAGTCAGCTAGATACACAAAAATTACACAACTTATAGGATAACAAGAATGTCCAAGTTCCAAGTGAACATCCTAAAAGTCGGTCTTCAAGTCTTCTTTCTTCAACTTCTTCTCTCTGGGAAAATTCTGTCACCATACCTAATAATGTCATCAGAGTACTCAAGGATGTATGTTCTTATTATCATCTCAACTTTCCTTACACCCTCAACATTTTGCTTGTAGGTTCTAGTGGAGTTGTTCTTGACCATTTGCTCTACCCAGAGATAGTTATCCACAACAGAAGTTAGTATGAAGACAATTTGCTATCTCTATTCTCCACAACAAAGATAGTTGACATTTCACGAATCTTTTAGTATGAAGACAATTTTCTCGTCTTTATGGCTCTATATGAAGAATTCTAAGATTTTTTCTAATTAATTAAGTTATGTAAGCGTATTTTAAATTTAAATACACTTATTTAATCATTCTCTTAGTTATGTTATGTGATATATATATATATATATATATATATATATATATATATATATATATATATTTTTATATATATATATATATATATATATATATATATATATATATATATATATATATATATATATATATATATATATATAGTTTTATGTATATACACTTCATTGCTTAGTCTCACCGCTACTGCTATCCAGATTTTTATGTTCGCCGCTACTTGTCGCGATCCAGAATTGACAACACCGGTCTTATATAGTTTTATGGTTATGTCATATGATACTTTAGAATCATTTATTAATTATGTGCTACTAAACAACTTCAAGGGTGGTTTTACCCATCTTTCGAATCCATATTGATAATGTTGCTGGACTTCGCTCTTGTTTTGAAATCAGCAAAATAAAAAACATTTTGCCAGTTGATCTATTCCAAATACACATTATACTATAAGTATCATTCATTTAAAAAAAAATGTTATAAGTGCACACAATGGAAAATATAAATTTGGGAGAAATATGTTTAAATGTATAGATCGAATTGTAGACTTTTGAAAAGTAGGGGAAAAATTAAGTATATCTAAATCACAATGGTTTCTCCAATATCAGTCTTGGATTTTGTTGAATATTCAATTTTCACCACAACTACACATGTATGGATATTCCAAAGTTACAATCGATTTAATGTAATGAAAATAAATTTTATTAGATCATCATCTAATGAGACACACAATTTGCGCGAATAATTCACCCTTGTAGCTTCCCTATTATGTATGATAACTGAACTTGTGAGATTTGTACACATTTTGATCAACGAATTGTAACTGCTTATTTAGATATTTACGAAAAAGATTCGTGCAAGTTGTATTTTTGTTACATGGTATATATGTACGTGGAACTAGAACACATTAAATTTTTATATTGGTACACTAGTTTACGCTATACTTTTTAAGAAATCCTTTATGTATAGACATTATACAACCGTATTTTACACCTTTTAACAATAACACAGTAGACAGACTTCATAAATCCAAAAGTCAACCCTCATTTCAACAATGGCAAGTTTTAAATGGCGTCGAAAATATCAAAAAT
The DNA here is from genome assembly GCA_026545765.1 of Plantago major. Classification (NCBI taxonomy): domain Eukaryota; kingdom Viridiplantae; phylum Streptophyta; class Magnoliopsida; order Lamiales; family Plantaginaceae; genus Plantago; species Plantago major. Next base: position 48,466,128 of record CM048842.1, on the reverse strand, counting down.
ATTTTTCATGATTCTAAAAAGCAAATTGAAATTCAAATCACCGAAGTTTATTACAATTCAAATCAACCAAAAATTTATTTTTTTAAATAACTTTAATAATAATAGGTTGCAATCGAACCCTTTTAATTTTGTTCCTTCATTAACATATTCAAAGTAGCAAATTTTCTCATGCTTTCATTAATAGAGCTTGAATCGTCCCATTCTTCAAGTGTTTCCGCTCTTCCATCAATTCTTCTTAGTCTTCTATCAATGGGGCTGAAAACATCAATGAGTGGAGACGAATTCGGGCTCCAATTCAGGCTCTATGATGGATCTTGATGCTCTATTGATGGCGCTTTCAAAAGAAAATCTCCTCTAAAGCTTCAAGACCCGTTAATGGAACCCGAATTGGGCTCAAATAGTGCAGCTTAAAAGCTCCATTAATGGTTTAATGTAGTTCAAGAACTCAAATTGCATCAAATCAAGAATGGAAAATTGCAATCTAAGCTAAAGTTACCTACTTGAATTCGAATTCCATGAGCACAATATATTTGTGTAACTCCAAGTGTTACTCATACTATAGTTCAATGGCAATATAGTTGTATTCTAAGATGTACTATTTGTTTTTTTCTATATGCTCCCATGCTCACAAAGCCAAAGCTCCATGGTAAACATATCACAAACTTTGAAAATACCATGGGCTCATACTTATGATACTAATCATATTTGCAAAGGATGTCATGCAATATATTCATCATGAAGATAACTTTGCGGGGCTGGTTTCATACTAAAGAACGAATATTGCACCCGAAAATACAAGTATATTTCCATGCCGATAAGAGATGAGAAACTTGTTGAGTTCGTCAAATGCATTGGGCTCATGGAGCTCAGTAATTCAAGTAGAGAAAGTTACCTTATCTTGTAAAATCATACACTGAAACTACAACTTCATTTGTTTCCATTCAAGTTCAAATCCTGATTTGGACATTCCCTTGATCTCTTGATTGGTGATGCACATCATTGAAACAACCTAACATCACACATAAAACTAATATTACAAAATACAATGTATCTCATAAATTATCAACCATCAATCGGTTTCTTTTTGTAGTAGTCCTAGAAGTTTAAGGTGTGTGTTAATCAATAGCGAAGCCGGCATTGGAAATGTTCAATAAAAATACTAGGAATGATTCCATTTCGTCACTAGATGATGAGTCGGTTTTATACCGTCTAATTTGATCTTTTTTACCGTCTTTTTGTCATCCTTGAGTATAGTTTTATTAGTTTTCCTTAGGGGTGAGCGCGGGCGGGTTTTTACGAAAAATCAAACCGACCCACCTATGGCGGGTGATTATAATTATAAACCGAGGCGGGTAGAATATTTTTCCAACCCGCGGCGGTTCGGGTGATAAAAATGGCGGGCGGGTGGTGGGCGGATAGGCGGGTGAATACAGATAAAAATTGATGTAGTAAAAACTTGCAACTTGTGCAGAAGTATGTTGGTCCAGATAACGGCAAAGTAAAAGACTAGAAGGGGGGGGGGGGGGAATAGTCTTTTAAAACTTTTGTCGATAAACACAGTTTCTCACATATCTGTGAAGATATCTGATACTTAATTTCAGAGAGCGGAAGACCATTCTGTGATAAGTGCACGTGCTCAGCAAGATAGGTGTAAATACTTTGCAAGGTAAATAAAGCAAGTAATAAAATGCAGAAAGTAAATAACACAAGTCTTTTTATAGTGATATCTGAAGGTGGCGTAATCCTTCAACTAATCCACTTCGGCCTTTCTCAGACCTAGAATCCACTAAGACAGATAATTGATGTAACCTTACAAATATCTTCTCTCGATTCCTAATTACACTAGGTTCCCAACCAAGTGTCCCCTCTGAGTTATTCCCCGGCTTTCACAGCCAAGTACTTCCTGTACTCAGAAACCTCTTTCCTGGAGTTGTTCCTTAGTTTCCCAAACTAAGTACTTCCTATACTCCACGCCTTTTGGTGTATAGTTTAGGTTTGTTTGTCAGGTGTTCTTTAATAACTTATTCAGTTATGCAGATAGCTCTGAGAATCAAGTATACTTAATACACTTTACAATGTCTGGTTTCTTGTTCTTTACTGACCCAAGTCTATGATAAATGTTGAAGAGAATGAATCTCAGATATCAAATCTTAATTCAACTCTTTCACAAATAGCAATGCTTGTTAAGGATCAGGACACTTAGAACTTTTGTGCTACTTAGAATCAAGAGCTTTGGTCGCAACAGAAAGCTTCAAGGTAAGTAGTGTGCTTGAGAGAGCTTGTGTGAGAGTATTCAATGCAAGTTCAAGGTGTGTTCAGTGTTCTAAGGTGTGTTCTCAAGCAGTCTAAGTGTTGATATTTATAGATGAATTTGAGTTGTTGGTCTAGATAACGGCAAAGTAAAAGAATAGGGGGGGGGGGGGGGGGTGAATAGTCTTTTAAAAATTTTGCCGATAAACACGATTTCTCGGATATACGTAGATATGTCGATACTTAATTTCGAGAGCGGAAGACTTTTATGTGATAAGTGCGTGCTCAAAGAAGATGTGTAAGTACTTTGCAAGATAAGTAAAGCAAGTAATAATAAATGCGAAAGTAAATAACACAAGTCTTTTATAGTGGTATCTGAAGGTGGCGTAATCCTTGACTAATCCACTTGACCTTTCTCGGACCTAGAATCCACTAAAGGCAGATAAATGAGTTAACCTTACAGATATCTTCTCTTGATTCCTAAATACACTAGGTTCCCAACCAAGTGTTCCCCGAGTTATTCACGGCTTTCCACGGCCAGTACTTCTGTTTCGAAACCTTTTGAGCTATTCCTTAGCTTCCCGACTAAGTACTTCTGTGCTCGACAACCTTGGAGTTATTCCTTAGTTTCCCAAACTAAGTACTTCCTATACTCCACGCCGAATATGGTGTTGGTTTTAGGTTTGTTTGTCAGGTGAGCTTCTTAAATAACTTATTCAGTTATTCAGATAGCTCTATGAATCAAGTATACTTAATACACTTTTCAATGTATGATATCTTGTTCTCTACTGACCCAAGTCTATTGTAAGTGTTCCAGAGTATGAATCTCAGATATGAAATCTTAGTTCAACTCCTTCACAGATAACAATGCTTGTTAAAGATCAGGACACTTAGAACTTTTGTGCTACTTAGAATCAAGAGCTTTGGTCGCAACAGAAAGCTTGAAGGTAAGTAGTTTGCTTGAGAGAGCTTGTGTGTGAGTATTCAATGTAAGTTCAATGCTCTGTGTGTGTGTTCTCAAGCAGTCTAAGTGTTGATATTTATAGATGAATTTGAGTGCCGTTTGAATAGTATCCGTTAGGCTTAAATCAAATTCAAACTATTGATATCTGAATATAGTACTGTAGCAGGTTTGTCTTCTTCTTCTTCTTCTTCAGAAGCTACCGTTTTTTGTTCAGGCATTTCTGTCTTCACATTTAATGCACTGTACTATATTTTGTCCTGTAGTGCCAACGGAACTATGCATGGTATCAGAGATCTTTAAATAATCAGAGTTTTCTGAAAGTTTGCATGTTCTTTTCCATCGATTATCACAACTCCAGATACCATTTGTTGAAAGAACTTTGTTATAAAATATTCCTTATTCAGAAACATAGTTTATATCCAAGGTATCTGAGTGTAGATATCTGTGGGCACTTTCCTCGTCTCAGAAACCTTTTATTCTCAGATATCTTTTGCAACACTTGTGTTTCAAAACACTTGTTTCTTCAAGATATCTGGACATAGGTATCTGAAAAACCTTTGTCTTCAGCAATCTTGTGCAGTCTTCAAATCTTTAAATCCGTTGAACTTTTCTTGCTGCAAGTCTTCTTCTTGGTCTTCTTTAGAAAATAAAAATTACATTTCGAGACCTAACATCCTATACAAGATTTGCTAGACTATCATACTTAGTGAGTTTCCTCTTTTACAGTGTTCAAGTGAACCAAGAGTACTAACCACCTTTCTGAGCTAAGATAAGTCATTAGGTTGCTGATCAAAATCTAAATAGATATTCCTAACAAATTTCCCCCATTTTGATCTGTCAACGATGACTATCTGACCTATTACAAATCTGGATGAGGAAACAATCCATCACTTAATCATTTCTTATGATCTTTCAGTTCATATAATTAAGTGCAGAAAGTAAACATCAACCAAATCACAAGGTGTGATCTTTGCTGACAAGTTATCTTTTATAAAAATTGATATCTGAGAGTAGGTTCATCAGATATGTTACAAAGAAAGTTTACAGATAACTTTAGTACATAATACAATTCAGCTCAGTCAGCAAGATACAAAAATACATAGTAAATTAGGACAACAGGAGTAACCAAGCTCCAAGTAGACATCGTAATAAACTAGTCTTCAAGTCTTCAACACTTTAAGTCTTCAAAAGCAGTTCCATGGATCAATCTGCGAATTTTCTATCACCAAACCTTTTGATATCATCAGAGTAGTCATAGAGAAGTGTTCTGACAATCATCTCTGTGTCTCTGGCAAATCCACAGACTTCCTTGTAGGTTTTGGTAGGATTTTTCTTGGCAAAATGCTTGACCCACAGATACTTTCCTCACTTCCAGGCATGCTCGATTCTGATATCTGATAGCTTGAAGTATTCATAAATGATCTTCAGATATCTGATGTCACCCTTGTATTGATCTTCAGTCAAGTAGAAGGACTCATAGGGTTCCACAGCAAGTCTTGCTCTTGTGCCTGTTCCAGTGATGTTGGGAATTCTGTGCACATCATCTGGCTTTCCATAAAGACATACATCAGAGAGGTCCTTCTTCATGGCTTCTATTCTCTTGATTACTTCAAAATCCAACCATGCTTTGATGTGGTTGGTGTTAATCAAGATTGGCTTGTCTTTTCTCCATGCCATGAGCTGTTTATGGATTGGTTCTGGAAACCTTGAATGTAGCAGTAAATGCCTGAGTTCCAGAATCCAGTAGCCATTTTTCTGGTTTATGCACCTGTAGACAGAGGAGTTGTTGTCATTCTTCACAGACTCAATTTTGGCTTCTTCTGGCCTGAGTGGAAGTTGACTTTGTCTTTGTTCAGCTCTCAGCCTGTTCCTCCTTTGTCTTGAATTTTCGCTTGGGGTAATGCTTGAAGAACCACCCTGGATAGACTTGGTATTTCCAGAGGGTGTTTTAGCTGCCAAAGGCTTTGCAGCTATGGGCTCAGTTAGGCTTTCAATTTTCCTTTTTCTGTGAAGAGGAGCTTCATCTTCATAAGTCTCTTCATCATCATCATCAAGATCAATTATTGTGAGACTTTTGCAGCCTTCTTCATTGCCCAGAGATTTGATTTGGCCTTCTTCTTCTTCTTCTTCTTCTTCTTCTTCTTCTTCTTCTTCTTCTTCTTCTTCTTCTTCTTCTTCTTCTTCTTCTTCTTCTTCTTCTTCTTCTTCTTCTTCTTCTTCTTCTTCTTCTTCTTCTTCTTCTTCTTCAGAAGATTCATCAATCCCTTTTACTTGTCTTCTCTTTGGAGCCTTGGTACTCCTTGGAGGTTTCTGCGCTCTGGCCCTTGTTGTCATTCCTTGTTCAGGAAGTTGAGTGGTGGCCACTATCTGTAGAGCAGTCTGACTGGAGGAGGGCTCATTTATTCTGAGAGGTGGTTGTTCAGATTTTCTTTTGTTTCCTGTTCCTCTTCCTCTCCGAGCCTCTTGATATTCTTCCCCCTTAGTCATTGTTGACTGACTAAGAATCAAAAATGATTCTGAAAGGGAGTTAAAGTTCCCTTGCAGATAGTTGTGGCAATGACCAACTTTTCGGATCGGCCTTGAGCTCCTGATTTTGTTTGATAAGACCACTATCCTTATCAGTAAGCTCTGCCAGTGGGCCTTGAACAACATATGCTTTTCTAGCAGCATAGCAAGCCTCTTCAAAGGCTTTTGCAGCCATGTTTTGGTCATCATCCCTAACCATGCCTAGATCTTTCTGAGAAATGACCCGGTGGTTGTTCTCACGAGTGATGAGCTCGATGAATGACTTTAGTTCTGCGAGGTGATCTGATGGCGGCTTTGTGTTGAGAAGATAACTCCTTTTCAATTTAGCTTGATGCTTGATATACATTCAAGTATTCATTGGAGTTGACATTTGGCGACTTCTTTGAATATGTCGAGCAATCGACTTCCTTTTCAAATGTGAAACCGCCAAGTGTTCATTGCGATTGTTACGCGAAAGTCTTGTCTTCTTCATCATCGAGTTATCGGCGATGATCTTCATCCTCTTGGACATTTTCATCAATGTTCTCTAGTCCAGCAACCATCTCAGAGATGGGTTTCTTTCCTTTTAGTGAGGAGGATGGAACATCTTCTTGGAATGCAGCCTTAGCATCATGCTTGTCATTAGATACTTGTTCAGTATCTAATTCCTCAGCAATTGCCTGAACAACAAGCTGGAGTTCTTTCATTTCAACATAAGCATCCATTTCCTTGATTGTTTGATCTTCAATCTTCTGGAGCTTTGCTCTTGATTCAGCTATCTTTTCTTCCAGTTGAAGATGTAGCTGTTGTTCTTCTTCCAACAGTTGTTTGAGTTGAGCAACTCTGGCTTGTGCATCTGTTATTTTCTGAGTTGTTCCCTCAGAGTGCTCAACCACTTGTTCAGTAGTAACTTTGTGTTGGGAAGTTGGATGAGTAGATTTCTGAGGAGATGGAGAAGGGGATTGCTGTGAAGTCCTCTCAGTGTGCTTTTCAGCAGCTGAGGCAATGTGTCCTTGTGAAATCCCTCCTGTCCCTGGTGTAGGGGCATCATCATCATCATCCTTATCATCATCATCCTTTTTGTGATGGTCAGAGAGAGGTTCATCGAAGTTATTCTCATCTATTTCTTCCTCCTCATCGTCTTCAGATCCAAGATTAATCACTTCAGGAATAGTGATCTTCTGCCCATTAACCTCCTCTTGTTCAGAAGGAATAAATTGTAGAGTGCAGGGCGGGAATGGCTTGAATGCCATCTGTAATCTTGTCGACCATCGGCTGATTAAAGGCTTGAATCAACTTCATGCCACTTCTCTGAGAAATCCTTATGCAATAAGGTCGCACTTAATCTTGTTAGTGGGAAACATTTCATGGATGTAGTTCTCCAAGTCAAGAGCTCGTGCTCGTCTCGTAGGTTGATCTGTGATTCTCAATATTTCAGAGAGATCTGAGCACCTTAACCTCTGCCATTTCTTGAAGCATTGAATGTGCTTTGGCAGGGTATGAGCTTTGAAGAAGGGAAGTAGGTCCTTTTTCTCATCATCATGGACCTTCGTGGCACTTGTTTGAGCCTGAAAGAAAGAGTTCTAAGTTAGATTCAAAACTTGTGTAGATATCTGAGTACAAGTGTAGTTAGGTTTCTGAGGTACCTGCATGAGTACATCAGGCTCTGAGACTTGTAATACTGAGACAGGGGTTGCCTCAGATATCTTGTTGTGAGGTGGAGACTTGGAAGTCTGGTCCTCATCAACCTTTCTTTCTGCTTGAACCTGAGAATTAAAACATAACACTTAGGAAATTTTATCAAGAAAATTTTTATTGACAAATCAGATATCTGAGATGTCAATTACCTCTGTTGGAGGCTCAGATGTTTGTCTCATAGAAACTTGTGCAGTTTCTGGAATCTTTTCTTGTGATGAAGGCCTTGATGCCTCATCAATTTCCATATGTTGTGAGGATTGAGTGGGCAATTCCTCAACAACTTCTACTTCTTTTTGAACCTGTTAAGTAGAAAGTGTTAGTCTAAGAAAAATGATCAGAGATTGCTCTTTGAGGAGTATAAATATCTGAATGAAATACCTTCTCTACAGAAGGTTCAGATACTTGTTCCTCAGAGGCCTTGGAAGCCTCTGGATTCCTCTTTGAAGAGATAGACTTTTCAGTCTCTTCATTTTTCTTCTCAGTTGGAGCCTATTAAATACTTATTAGTGAAGTGTATTAACGAATATCTGAAAAATTATATCTTAAGGAAGTCTTTATCACCTGTAGCACAGGCTCAGATTCCTTAAGTTGTGAGGGTGTGGAAGCCTCCTTCTCAGTTTCTGAGGCAAGCTTTTCAGCTTCCTCTTGTTCTCGTGTTTCTAAATCAGCCTGTAACAAAGAAATTCTATTAAATAACAAGGTTATGTGGCACAAAATATCACAAGTAGAGAGTTAAACCATTCAGATACCTGAGCAATGTTAGGCTGATTGGTCTCTGGAACTTGTGACCCTTCTATGCGTCGGTCTTGTTGTTCCATTTCATCTTCTTTGTTTGAAGTTTCAGGTACTTTAGACCTTGCCTGAGTATGCAACTCAGTTGCCTCCCTTGGTTGATCATTCTGAGTAGATGTCTCAGTTTGATCCCTCTCATTGAGTTGGGGAACCTGCTCTTTTGCAGGATTTTCTTCAGAAATAAAAGATGCTAGTATCTGCAGCTCAAGTACCATTTCAGCAGTATTCACATCTGGCTGTTGTGGTTGTTGTGCTTGAGACAAACTGTTGAGTGTTGAGGCAATGGCAGTATCCTCCAACACTAAGCTATCACTCATCAGAGCATCTTCAATATGCTTCAGTCTTTGTTGCTCTGATGGTGTAATTTGTCTAGTTACCTTGGACACTGTTGCTTCTGCAGCAACCTTTGTAACAGGTGCTTGTTCAGCAACCTGTGGTGTAGGTTCTTCTTCAGATACCTCTAACCAGTTACTTTTTCAGTAACTTTAGCCCTTTTTGATTTTTCTAGGACTTGAGAAATGACTAATTCATCATCTTCATCGTCAGAGTTCTCATCAGCATTGGGAACTGATTGGTCCATAATTCCTGCGGTTTCTGCAGATAGGGCTTGGTATTTGTCACTACTTTCTTTAGCAGCATTGATGAGTTCATCAGCAAGGCTTTCGGCAATAGTTTTAACATTTCTGAAAGCACTTTCTCTTGCTGAGTCTACTTGTTCAGTAGTCGATACCTCTTTTGCAGCATTGATGAGTTCATCTGCATTTATGAGTTCATCAGCAGCTACGGCAGGTATCTGGGAATCGACAACCTCAATGGGTGTGCCTTCTGATTTGCCAGCAGCCTTCTTTCGTGAAGTTCTGGGCTTCTTGGTAGCAACTTTTCCCTCAGATACCTCTCCAGTCTTTTGCTTCTTGGAACCTTTCTGAGATCCAGTAACCTTTTTCATCATGTTTGTATACTCATATTTGTAGAGTAGGTTACTGTTGGCTATGTCAGCCTTCTCTCTGAGCTCAATGCCAAGCTTTTCCAGCAAGTAGCATATCTTTAGACAATAACTTACTGTGGTCTTTGGCTCAGCAAGTCCCTTAGCGATTGTAGGCTCAAAGCCTTGAGTCTTCTTCACAAATTTCATAAAGGCGTACTTTCCCCAATTGAAAGGGTTTTCCAGCCATTTGTCTTGCTGTTGCAATAAGAACATCATCATCCAGCGTTCTTGGATTATTTGGTCAGCACCTCTTTGTAGACCATCAAAGCATCTGTGAAGAATGCATGCCAACACATCCCAGTGAACTAACAGATGTCTGGTTCTGATGTCAGCAAGCTTGAAATCAGTGGGTGTCTCTGATTTTTCAAGATCACACACATCACTGTACAGTTGTTTTACACCTTCAAGGAGATCATCATCCTTGGTGTCTATTTCAAAATCCTTTCCAAGATTTTGAAGGTCAAATAACTTGCAGAAAGTTGTTAAGTCCAGAAGGATTTCCTTTCCTTGGACTGAAGTTCTGATACACACTATTGCAGTGCCTTCAGAAACACAGGATATAATTCTGGAGTTGTTGTAGAATTCTAACACATCCAGTGAAGAGATTCTACTGGGTAGAGCTGATAGAAAACCCTTGATTTTTGCCTTTTCAAGCATGTCAAGTATCAGTTTTACGTAAACGAGTCTCAACAATGACGATGAGGTATTCCTCGATCATGGCACCACCCCAAATCATTCTGTGATTTGAAGTCCAATGATTGGGATTGAAGTTCCGTACTAATCGATTGTTAATAACTACCAACTCTGGTGCTTGCTTTTCAGCAGTACCAGTGGTAGTACTTTGGGATTTCTGTGTAGTTGATCGTTTGGGTGCCATCTCTTTATATAGAGTGAGTTTTTCGAAGATCTGAAAGAGATTAAGGTGTAAGATTAGTGATTCTTTGTAGAAAAACTAATTTGGGAGCAGAGATTTGCAGAGGAAATAGAATGGTTTTTGCTGTTCTTGTGCAAGTCGGAATGTTGGATTAGGCGAAAGTGATTTCTTTTGCCAAAATCCTATATATATAGCAACGAAATTTAGACAAACATATACATACAAATTGGTTTTGTATATATGTATCTGTGAATTGCAGACAGGCGTGGGTAAAAGCTTGTTCGACATTAAATGCATAGTGGGCCATGTTGGGATTTCAACAGTCCACTATTTACCGAGAATTAATCTCCGCCGTAAAGATCAATCGCCCATTTCAACAAGGGTCACCATTGCTTCTTCAGCAATGATCACAATCAACAATTGTAATTGTGCCCATTTAATGAATGTTGGCTATTAGCTATCTGAATCACGTTTCTGTGTGAATGAGAACAATGTTGTATCTGATTCTATCTTATACTTGTTGTCTTTTCAAAGTTTTTCACAAAGATAGAAATAATTCGAATTTCAAGATAGTAGTTAACTGTAGACAGTTGTACTATTCTCTTTTGTGTTCCCCCTCACTGAGTGACCTAGATATCTAAGTACCCGTCTCAGAGATCTTCAAATAGTCATTTTACCCTTTAGCCTTTGGTTTCTGGATACCCGTTCCAGATACCTCTTCTCTTGTTTAAATACCCATTCCAGATTTCTTTTCTCTCTCCTTTGATATCTTCTTCAGATATCTGAACTTTTTCAGTTCTTTGGTAGTTCCATTAGTCCAAGACTGTGTCTTAAGGCTAAGAATCTACTTTCTTGTAGCGGCTTAGTGAAGATATCTGCAAGTTGGTCTTCAGTGCCAATCTTGAGTATCTCTATATTGCCTTTTTCAACGGGGTCTCTAATGAAGTGGTGTCTGACATCAATGTGCTTTGTTCTAGCATGAAACTTAGGATTCTGAGTTATGACAATAGCACTTGTGTTATCACAGAAAATGGGAGTTTTCTCTTCATTGAGTCCATAGTCTCTGAGTTGTTGTTGTATCCACAATATTTGTGAAGCGCAACATCCCGCAACAATATATTCAGCCTCTGTGGTAGATGTGGCAATTGAGTTACATTTCTTCTTTGAACCAAGATATCAATCTAGCACCAAGAAATTGACAAGTTCCTGAGGTGCTTTTTCTATCAAGCAATGATCCAGCATAGTCGGCATCTGAATAGCCAACCAAACTCAATCCACTATCTTTTGGATACCACAATCCAACTTCTACAGTACCCTTTAGATACCTTAATATCTTCATAGCAATGTTGTAGTGTGACTGCATTGGATTTATGAAATCGCACACTCCAACTGCATATTGAATATCAGGTCTACTTGCAGTGAGGTACAATAGAGACCCAATCAATTTCCTATACTTGTGTTCTCCAATACTCTTGTCAGATTCAGTATAGGTCATCTTGGTTCCAATGCTCATTGGTATCTTAGCATTCTTTTCAGAAGGCTTTAGATTGAACCTGTTGAGCATGTCTTTTGCATACTTTGTTTGACTAATGAATATTCCATCATTTAGTTGCTTGACTTGCAGTCCTAGAAAGTAATTCAATTCTCCCATCATGCTCATCTCAAATTTACATATCATGAGTTCAACAAAGTTTTCACAAAGTTGCTTGTCTTTAGATCAAAATATAATGTCATCAACGTATACTTGAACTAAAAGTAGTTTCCCATCATGGTTCAATGTGAAGAGTGTTTTATCAACATCTCCTTTCTTGAAACTACTTTCGAGTAGGTATATGGCCAATGTATCATACCATGCTCTTGGAGCTTGTTTCAGCCCATACAGAGCTTTCTGAAGCTTATAGACCATCCTACTTTCTGAGGAAACTTCAAAACCTGGTGGTTGCTCAACATAGACTTCTTCAGCAAGTTCACCATTTAGGAATGCACTCTTGACATCTATCGATAAAGCTAAAGTCATTATGAGTGCAAAGGCTAGAAAAAGTCTTATTGCATCGATCTTGCAAGCTGGTGCATAAGATTCATCAAAATCTATAGTCCTTGATGCAGGTGAATCCTTGGCAACCAACCTAGCTTTGTTTACGGTTATTTCACGGACTCATTCATTTGTTTTGAAAACCCACTTGGTTCCGATTCTGGATATTCCGTCATCAAATGGAACCGGTTTCGGACTTTGTTTCTCTCAAATTGATCCGACTCTTCTTGCATTGCAAAGATCGATCTTGATCCTTTAATGCTTCTTCTATAGTCTTTGGTTCAATGTTTGAGATGAAACATCCATAGAGACAATTTGCTTTTTGACAATTGCTCTTCTAGTTCTAACTCCTTGGTCTATGGGACCGATCACATCCTTCTTGAGGATGATTACTTATCCATTTCATAATGGGTTTTGAACTAGTAGGATCAATATCATTTTGATTTGAATGTGAATCAATATGATCTTGATGAGATACTTGTGAAGTATCTAAGATATCTGACACATAGGAAATGCCATGGATATCTGACACTTTTTCAGTGTTAGAGATATCTGGGACTTGTATTTTAGCAATCTCATTTTCAGATACCTCTCCATGATGAAGGTTCTCAGTAACCTGTTCCATTTCTGGAGTTGTCATAGGAAATTCTTCATCATGTCTTAGAGTCATCTGGTTGTTACTAAGCATAGGTTGCTTTTCATCGTCAGACTCATCCTCTATTTGAATGATAGAAATGTTTCCTTCTGATCCTTTTTCAGAATCTTTAATCATTAGTTCTTTGAACCTATCTGAGAGATCATCATTTAAGTGTACTTTCTTGTTTCCTTCATAGAACACTACATGAACAGATTCTTCGATCTTTTGCGTTCTTTTGTTGTAGATTACATGGCTTTGCTATTGAGAGAATAACCGAAATACTCCTTCATACGCCTTGGTTGAAATGTTCTCAAGTATTCTTTTCCATTGTTGAGAGCAAACATACAACCAAACACCCTTAGATGCTTGATACTTGGGGGTCTACCAATGAAAAGCTCGTAAGGAGTTTTGTCATGGTGTTTAATCGGACATCTGTTTTGAGTGTAGCATCTTTGTGTTTACGACTTCAACCCAATAGATTTCACTTAGTTCAGTGTCAGCAAGCATTGTTCTTGCTGCTTCTTTCAGGGTCCTATTCTTTCTTTCAGCAACACCATTTTGTTGTGGTTTCCTTACAAAAGATATTTGATGTTGTATACCTTTGCAGGTACAAAACTCTTTGATGTACTGGTTCACAAACTTCGATTACCATAGTGCATTCGATTCTGAGATACCTTGTCATTTTCATGATTTGAGCTTATTGACAAGTTAGGTATCTCAACCCTTGCATCAGTTGTGTTTGAGTAAGACAACCCAGTAGTAATCATCAACAACAACCAGACCATACTTCTTTCCTGCATAACTAGTTACAGATGATTCAAACAGATCCATATGCAACATTTGTAGTGGCCTTTTCACTGGAATGTCTAGTTTTAGACTTGAAAGATGGTTTGGATTGTTTTCCCATTTGGCAAGCTGAGCATACACCTTCTTTTCTATATGCCATTTTGGGTAAACCAACAACCAACTCTTTCTTGGCTAGCTTATTCAGAGTTTTGAAATTCAAGTGACTCATTCTTTTATGCCATAGCCAATTTTCTTGATGTGGCGATTGACTCACCATGAGACATTCTTGGTTGTGGCGGATGCCCAATCGGCAACATAAAGATTTCCTTTCGCCTTGCAACCAAGGTATGCCTTTGACTCATTGTCAATCACTTTACGTAGTTTTGACTTGATCTTGACAGTGTACCCTTTATCCACTAGTTGACTCATGCTTAGGAGATTATATTTCAATCCCTTTACATGAAGTACTTCAGAGATTGTAAGGGTTCCAAACTTCAAATTGCCAAAACCTATGGTTGGATTTTCATCTCGTCCAGCAAACCTGATAATTGGTCCATCATTGCAATTTTTGTAGTCAATCAGATTTGCTTTGTCTCCTGTCATGTGCTTCCCACATCCACTATCACAATGCCACTTTGAATTAGTCTTTAGAGTGTTCTGCACAAAACAGGAAACATGAGATTAGGTTCTCATACCAACAATGGAACCATCTGGACTAAACAATCTTCCAGTAGGAATCCATTTTTGAATGAATTTCTTAGGAACATTCTTTTGTCTAACAGGAACATAAGGAGGAATCCTAATTAAATGATTTGTATCCTTGTTGTTAAGAACTATTTTCTTCCTTGGTGTGTTCCTTGGTGCTCCATTTGGTTCTTTCAGATACATCGGGGTTTACGAGTCATTTCTCGACAAACTTAGCTTTCCTAGCATTTCTTCTAGCCACGGCATTGATTTTCAGTGGCTTGATTTATCTTCCACTTCTGATAATTGTTGTGAGCAATTCTAGCTTTTAACCATCGTTCTTGCTCTTGTTTGTATTCACGAGCAAGTTGTTTCCCGATGGCTTTATAGCCAATACCGTTCCGAGCATCTGGTGCTATCTGAGATCTCTTCTCAGCAGCTTTGCTAGTCTCTGGATAATCTATTTTCTTTCTAGAAAACGTGACATAGGAGAATTTGTCAGCTCCTGCAATTTTTCCTTTTTGAGAGACATAGCACTGTGGGTGATTACACTTTTCAGTGTTATGTTTCTTTTTAGAGACATTTCCCACATTTTTCCTTTGGACTTGTTTTTCCCACAAAGGCTTGGTATGGCTGCCTTTCCTTTGTCGACAATCTTAGCTTTACGTCGTAGATTGTTTCGGAATCACCTTCCTGAGCACTGACAAATGTTCGTCCTTCATTACTCTTATTCAGAGTGGAGGAACTGTCTGTGTGCGTGTCCAGCCCAAGTCCTCTCTTTTCTGAAGGATCTCTTTTTTTAATAAGATTGTACTTCCGTAAGAGTGTTACTAGCTTTGGCATAAGATTGAAAAGATAGTTCTTTCTTTTCGAGTTCCTTATTCTCAGAAAGAAGATCATCACATTTCTTTTGAAGATTGGCCATTGCTTCTTTATGTGACTTTTCGGTCTCAGATATCTGAGCCTTGAGAAATGCATTTTCAGCATCCTTTTTCTCAGATATCTTGATTAATTGAGAATTTTCCTTTTCAAGAGAATTCTTTTCTTCTTCAAAACTTTCGGCTCTAGCTCGGATCATTAGAAATTCTCTTTCGTAGAGATCAAGTTCTCTTTTGAGTTTTTCCAGATCTTTGATTCCCTCTTCTTCACTTTCCTAAGTATAACATGAAGTATGTGTTACCTCATCAGCCATTAGACAAGGTTCAATGTTGGAGATATCTGGAAAGATTTCTTCAGCAATTCCACACACTTCTTTCTTCTTTTGACCAAAGTCAATTACTTCATGAGAGACACCGCACATTTCTGGGGAAGGCAGTGTGGAATCCTCTGAGTCCTCATCCTCAGAATCAGATTCAATATCTAAAACATCCAGTTGGATTTGAATCTTTTTCCTTTCTTCAGTGAGCATAGCTCTCTTCTTTTGAAGATTCTTTTGTCTTTCTTGTCACCTGTCTTTAGTTTGTTGAGGACAGGGCAATCCTTCTTGAAATGACCAGGTTTCTGACAATAGAAACAGATATCGTTTCGATTTACCTTCCTCGATTTGATGCTTTACGGTGACTTGTTCATCGAGCTTTGCATATTTTTGTACTGGTGGTAGTTTGAGCCTAGATGCTTTTTCAGCTTTTCTTTGTCTTTTCTTCTCTCAATTTCTCGACTGACATATTTTCCCATTTGCTTTACAGCAAGAGCATCCCCAGTCACTTCCTTACCTTTCTTCTTTTCAGAAGTTCCTTGAGCAACTAAAGCAACATTCTGCAACTTCTCAGTTGTTTGTTCTCTTTGAGTTGTCTCATAGTCAACAGTGGCAAGATGAGAGAAAAGTTCTCTGAGTGATATCTGGCATTCCTTGGTTAAAGTAGAAAAACTTTGTGTGTTCTAGTTATGATTTAGACTTCTCACAATAGTCTTAATCTTTTCTGACTGGGTATATCTATTACTTTCACCAAGTGCAGCCATGTCACTCATAAGTGTTGTAAACCGGAAATCTAGTTCTTCAAGAGTCTCTATGGGACCTTGCTTAAAGTTTTCGAATTTGAGCTTCAAAACTTCGAACTTGTTTTCCTTTGTTTTCTCAGTGCCGGCACAGATTTCTTCAATCAGTTTCCAGGCCACTTTCGCCGTTTTTGCACCCCACAGTTTACACTGTATGTGCTCTGGAGTAGAACGTATGATGATATTACAAGCCTGACCATCCAGTCGATTTCTCTTGGTATCTTCCGATGTCCAGAGCTCTCTGGGCTTTGGTTCGTAAATAACTTGGTAGTAGGTCTCCCTTTGGTTGGCCTATACATGCATGAAGACCCATCACTTTGTTCTCTGTCTCTACCATTAGAAACCTCTATGACTTGCTTGAGTTGTTGAATGACCATTGGGCCATTCTTTATTACTTCGATCATTTCGTCATTGATGGCTTCTAGGTGGAGCATCATGTTGTTCCATTTTTCATAATTCTCTGGCTTGAGAATTGGGGCGTCACTTAAAGACATCCTGCAACAAACACACTAAACAAACGAATCAAGTGTAGGTGAAAGGTTAGTGAGCACTTATCGGGATCTAGGTTGATCTTTGAAGGCTTGGGAACCTCCGACTCGATACCACTTGTTGGTCGGATAACGGCAAAGTAAAAAATGGCGGGGGTGGGGGGGTGAATAGTCTTTTAAAACTTTTTCGATAAACACGGTTTCTCGGATATCGATACTTAATTTGAGGCGGAAGACTTTTATGTGATAAGTGCGTGCTTTCGACAAGATGTGTGTAAGT
This sequence comes from Plantago major, assembly GCA_026545765.1. Lineage (NCBI taxonomy): Eukaryota > Viridiplantae > Streptophyta > Magnoliopsida > Lamiales > Plantaginaceae > Plantago > Plantago major. The sequence goes on along the minus strand of CM048842.1, from coordinate 48,449,158 downwards.
ACTTTGCAAGATAAGTAAAGCAAGTAATAAACTGCAGAAAGTAAATAACACAAGTCTTTTTATAGTGGTATCTGAAGATGGCGTAATCCTTCAACTAATCCACTTCGGCCTTTCTCAGACCTAGAATCCACTAAGACAAATAAATGAGTTAACCTTACAGATATCTTCTCTTGATTCCTAAATATACTAGGTTCCCAACCAAGTGTTCCCCCTGAGTTATTCCCCGGCTTTCACAGCCAAGTACTTCTTGTACTCTGAAACCTTTTTGAGCTATTCCTTAGCTTCCCAAGCTAAGTACTTCCTGTGCTCAGCAACCTTGGAGTTATTCCTTAGTTTCCCAAACTAAGTACTTCCTATACTCCACGCCGAATATGGTGTTGGTTTTAGGTTTGTTTGTCAGGTGAGCTTCTTAAATAACTTATTCAGTTATTCAGATAGCTCTATGAATCAAGTATACTTAATACACTTTTCAATGTATGGTATCTTGTTCTCTACTGACCCAAGTCTATTGTAAGTGCTCCAGAGTATGAATCTCAGATTTGAAATCTTAGTTCAACTCCTTCACAGATAACAATGCTTGTTAAGGATCAGGACACTTAGAACTTTTGTGCTACTTAGAATCAAGAGCTTTGGTCGCAACAGAAAGTTTGAAGGTAAGTAGTTTGCTTGAGAGAGCTTGTGTGTGAGTATTCAATGTAAGTTCAGTGTTCTGTGTGTGTGTTCTCAAGCAGTCTAAGTGTTGATATTTATAGATGAATTTAAGTGCCGTATGAATAGTATCCGTTAGGCTTAAATCAAATTCAAACTATGGATATCTGAATATAGTACTGTAGCAGGTTTGTCTTCTTCTTCAGAAGCTACCGTTTTTTGTTCAGGCTTTTCTGTCTGCGCATTTAGTGCACTGTACTATATTTTGTGCTGTAGTGCCAACGGAACTATGCATGGTATCAGAGATCTTTAAATAATCAGAGTTTTCTGAAAGTTTGCATGTTCTTTTCCATCGATTATCACAACTCCAGATACCATTTGTTGAAACAACTTTGTTATAAAATATTCCTTATTTAGAAACATAGTTTATATCCAAGGTATCTGAGTGTAGATATCTGTGGGCACTTTCCTCGTCTCAGAAACCTTTTATTCTCAGATATCTTTTGCAACACTTGTGTTTCGAAACACTTGTGTTTCGAAACACTTGTTTCTTCAAGATATCTGGACATAGGTATCTGAAAAACCTTTGTCTTCAACAATCTTATGCAGTCTTCAAATCTTCAAATCCGTTGAACTTTTCCTACTGGAAGTTTTCTTCTTCGGTCTTCTTTAGAAAATAAAAATTACATTTCGAGACCTAACATCCTATACAAGATTTGCTAGACTATCATACTTAGTGAGTTTCCTCTTTTACAGTGTTCAAGTGAACCAAGAGTACTAACCACCTTTATGAGCTAAGATAAGTCATTAGGTTGCTGATCAAAATCTAAACAGATATTCCTAACATGAGTGCCGTTTGAATAGTATCCGTTAGGCTTAAATCAAATTCAAACTATTGATATCTGAGTATAATCTTGTAATCGTTTGTCTTCTTCTTGAAGCTACCGTTTTGTTCGGACATTTACATCCGCATTGATGCATTGTACTATACTTTGTCCTGTAGTGCCAACGGAACTATGCATTGTATCAGAGATCTTATACTATCAGAGTTCTATGAAGCTTTGCACGTCCTTTTCTAGAGATTATCACAACTCCAGATACCACTTGTTGAAACAACTTGTTATAATATATTTCTTTCAGAAACATAGTTTATGTCCAAGGTATCTAAGTGTAGATATCTGTGGGCACTTTCCTCGTTTCTGAAACCTTTTATTTCTCAGATATCTTTTGCAACACTGTTTATTTAAAAACGCTTGTGTCTTTAAGATATATGGTCATAGGTATGTGAAAACCCTTGTCTTCAGTAATCTTGTGCAGTCTTCAAATCTTCAAATCCGTTGAACTTTTCCTGCTGGATGCCTTCTTCTTGGTCTTCTTTAGAGGAATAAAAATTACATTCAGAGACCTAACATCCTATACAAGATTTGCTAGACTATCATACTTAGTGAGTTTCCTCTTTTACAGTGTTCAAGTGAACCAAGAGTACTAACCACCTTTATGAGCTAAGATAAGTCATTAGGTTGCTGATCAAAATCTAAACAGATATTCCTAACAAATTTCCCCCATTTTGATCAGTCAACGATGACTATCTGACCTATTACAAATCTGGATGAGTAAACAATCCACCACTTAATCATTTCTTATGATCTTTCAATTCATATAATTAAGTGCAGAAAGTAAACATCAACCAAATCACAAGGTGTGATCTTTGCTGACAAGTTATCTTTTATAGATTGATATCTGAGAGTAGGTTCATCAGATATGTTACAATGAAAGTTCAGATAACTTTTACAAGATAAAACAACAATTTAGCTCGATCGACAGAATCTGAAATACATAGTAAATTAGGACAACCGGAGTAACCAAGCTCCAAGTAGACATCCTAATAAACTAGTCTTCAAGTCTTCAAAAATTTCAAGTCTTCCAAACAGTTCCATGGATCAATCTGCAAATTTTCTATCACCAAATCTTCTTATATCATCAGAGTAGTCATAGAGAAGAGTTCTGACAATCATCTCTGTGTCTCTGGCAAATCTACAGACTTATTTGTAGGTTTTGGTAGGATTTTTCTTGATAAAATGCTTGACCCACAGATACTTTCCCCATATCTAGGCATGCACAATATTGATATCTGATAGCTTGAAATAATCATTTATGATCCTTAGATATTTGATGTCACCCTTGTATTGTTCTTCATCCATGTAGAAGGACTCATAGGGTTCCACAAAAAGTCTTGGCCTTGTGCCTGTTCCAATCAGATTAGGAATTTTGTGCACATCATCTGGCTTTCCATAAGGACATTCATCAGAGAGGTCCTTCTTCATGGCTTTTATCCTGTTGATAACTTCAAAATCCAACCAGTTTTTGATGTGGCTGGTGTTAATCAAGAATGGTTTGTCTTTTCTCCATGCCATGAGTTGTTTATGGATTGGTTCTGGAAACCTTGAATTAACTCTTCCAATAGTTGCTACCTCGTTTATGAAGTCTTGGCCGTTCGATGTGGATTGAGTGGGCAACTCCTCAACAACTTCTACTTCTTTTTGAACCTGTTAAGTAGAATGTGTTAGTTTGAGAAAAAATGATCAGAGATTTGTTCTTTGAAGAATATAGATATCTGAATGAAATACCTTCTCTACAGAAGGTTCAGATACTCGTTCTTCAGAGACCTTGGAAGTCTCTGGATTCCTCTCTGAAGAGATAGACTTTTCAGTCTCTTCACTTTTCTTCTCAGTTGGAGCCTATTAGAAACAAACACTTATTAGTCAAGTGTATTAAGCACATATCTGAGTTATATCTTAAGGAACTATTTTCTACCTGTAAGACAGGCTCCTGTTCCTTAAGTGGTGAGGCTATGGAATCCTCTTTCTCAGATTCTGAGGTAAGCTTTGCAGCTTCCTCTTGTTGTTGTGTTTCTAAATCAGCCTGCAACAAAGAAATTATAATAAGTAACAAGATTTAGGCATAAGTTATCACAAGTAAAGAGTTAAACCATTCAGCTACATGAGCTTTGTCAGGTTGACTGGTCTTTGGAACTTGTGAAGTTTCCATGCATTGGTCTTGTTGTTCTTGGACCACTTCTTTGTTGGAAGTTTGAGGTACTTCAGACCTTTCCTGAGTATGCAACTCAGTTGCCTCCCCTGCTTGATCATTCTGAGTAGATGCCTCAATTTGATCCCTCTCATTGAGTTGGGGGAACCTGCTCTTTTGCAGGATTTTCTTCAGCAACGAAAGATGCTGGTATCTGTAACTCAAGTACCATTTCAGCAGTATCCACATCTGGCTGTTGTGGCTGTTGTGCTTGAGACAGACTTTTGAGTGTTGAGGCAATGGCGGTATCCTCCAACACTAAGCTATCACTCATCAGAGCATCTTCAATATGCTTCAGTCTTTCTTGCTCTGATGGTGTAATTTGTCCAGTGACCTTGGACAAAGTTGCTTCTTCAGCAACCTTTGAAACAGGTGCTTGTTCAACAACCTGTGGTGTAGGTTCTTCTTCAGATACAGTAAATGCTTGAGTTCCAGAATCCAGTAGCCATTTTTCTGATTTATGCACCTGTAGACAGAGGAGTTGTTATCAGTCTTCACATACTCAATTTTGGCTTCTTCTGACCTGAGTGGAAGTTGGCTTTTTCTCTTTTTAGCTCTTATCCTGTTCCTCCTTTGTCTAGAATTTTCCTTTGGGGGATTGCTTGAAGAACCACCCTGGATAGACTTGGTATTTCTAAAGGGTGTTTTAGCTGCCAAAGGCTTTGCAGCTATGGGCTCAGATAGGCTATCAACCCCTTTTTTTTTCTATGAAGAGGAGCTTCATAGAAAATCAGTCTCTTCATCATCATCAAGATCAATTCTTGTGAGAATTTTGCAGCCTTCTTCATTGCCCTGGGATTTGATTTGGCCTTCTTCTTCTTCTTCTTTAGAAGACTTATCAATCCCTCTTACTTGTCTTCTCCTTGGAGCCTTGTTACTCCTTGGAGGTTTTTTTGCCATGGCCCTTGTTACCATTGAAGTTCCTTCAGTTGGTTTCTGGGAAGTAGCTACTATTTGCAAAGCAGCTTGACTTGAGGAGGGCTCATTGATTCTGAGTGGTGGTTGGGAAGTTTTCTTGTTTCCTCTTCCTCTCTGAGCAGCACCAACTTCAGATTTCTTCTTATATCCTTCTCCTTCTTCCCATTCCTCCTGACTTTGAGGTCCAGATTTGTACAATCCTCCCCCCTTAGTCATTGCTGGCTAACTAAGTCTCATAAATGATTCTGAGAGAGACTCAAAATGTCCTTGTAAGTAGTTATAGGCAGTGACCAACTTCTGAAGTTCAGCTTGGAGCTCCTGATTTTGTTTGATAAGTCCATTCTCCTTATCAGTGAGCTGCCAGTGGGCCTTGAATGGCATATGCTTTTCCAGCAGCATAGCTAGCCTCTTCAAAGGATTTTGCAGCCAAGTTTTGGTCATCATCCCTAACCATGCCTAGGTCTTTCTGAGCAATGACCAAACTGGTTGTTCTCTGAGTTATGAGCTCAGAGAATGTCTTCATTTCTGCAGGGACTGATGCAATGGCGGCTTTATCTTGAGAAAACAACTCCTTTTTCAATTTAGCCAGTACTTGATATCTGTTCAAGTATTCATTGGAGTTGACATTTGGCAGCTTGCTGAATATTTTAGGAGCAATCAGCTTCCTTTTCAAATGAGAAACCGCTAAGTGTTCATTGCGGTGTTATGCCAATTTCTTCTCGTCTTCATCATCTGAGTCATCAGCCCAGTGATCTTCATCCTCTTGGACATTTTCAAGATTTTCTAGTCCAACAACCATCTCTGAGATGGGCTTCTTTCCTTTGAGAGAGGAGGATGGTATATCTTTTGATGGTTATGCAGCCTTAGCATCATGCTTTTCTTCAGATACTTCTTCAGTATCTAGCTCCTTAGCAATGACATTTACAACATCCTGGAGCTCTTTGACCTCAGAGTAAGCTACCATTTCTTTCAAGTATTGATCTTGAAGCTTATTAAGCTTATCTCTGGATTTAACTAGCTCTTCTTCCAGTTGAAGATGGAGCTGTTGTTCTTCTTCCAACAGTTGTTTGAGTTGGCGGACTGGTTTGTGTATTCAATATCTTCTGAGTTGTTTCCTCAGAGTGCTCAACTACTTGTTCAGTAGTGTCATTTTGTTGTTGGGAAGATGGATGGGTAGATTTCTGAGGAGATGGAGGAGGGGATTTTTGTGATGTCCTCTCAGTGTGCTTTTCAGCAATTGAGGCATTGTTTCCTTGTGCAATCCCTCCTGTCCCTGGTGCAGGGGCATCATCATCATCCTTCTTATCATCCTCATCCTTGTGATGGTCAGAAGGAGAATCTTCATAGTCATTCTCATCAGTCTCCTTCTCTTCTTCATCTTTAGAGACCAGATTGATCGTTTCTGGAATAATGATCATTTGCCCATTTACCTCCTCTTGTTCAGAGGGTATGCATTGTAAGGTCTGGGGCAAAGTAGGCTTGAATGCCATCTGCATTCTGGTCTGACCATCTGCCTTCTCAAAAGCTTCTATGAGCTTGTGTGCAGCTTCTTTGATAAAGTCCTTATGCATCAGAGTAGCAAAAGAGTACTGCTCTGTTGGGAACATAGCATGGACATAATTCTCCAAGTTAAAAGCTCTGACTCTTCTCAATTGGTGATCAATCACCTTTGTTAATTCAGTCAGATCTGAGTTTCTGAGCTTTTACCACTTTCTGAAACACTTGAGATGTTTCTTGAGTGTGTGGTTCTTGAAGAATGTAAGCAGGTCTTCTGTTGAGAATGCAGAAACCTTTGGCACACTTGTTTGAGCCTGAACGAATGCATCAGGCTCATAGACTTGTACTACTGAGGTAGGGGGTTCCTCAGATATCTTGTTGTGAGGTGGGGACTTGGAAGTTTGGTCCTCATCAACCTTTGTTTCTGCTTGAACCTGAGATTAGAAACATAACACTTAGGAAATTTTATCAAGAAAAATTTTATTGACAAATCAGATATCTGAGAGGTCAATTACCTCCGTTGGAGGCTCAGATACTTGTCTCTCAGAGACTTGTGCAGTCTTTGGAATCTTTTCTTATGATGAAGGTCTTGATGCATCATCAATTTCCATATGTTGTGAGGATTGAGTGGGCAACTCCTCAACAACTTCTACTTCTTTTTGAACCTGTTAAGTAGAATGTGTTAGTTTGAGAAAAATGATCAGAGATTTGTTCTTTGAAGAATATAGATATCTGAATGAAATACCTTCTCTACAGAAGGTTCATATACTCGTTCTTCAGAGACCTTGGAAGTCTCTGGATTCCTCTCCGAAGAGATAGACTTTTCAGTCTCTTCATTTTTCTTCTCAGTTGGAGCCTATTAGAAACAAACACTTATTAGTCAAGTGTATAAAGCACATATCTGAGTTATATTTTAAGGAACTATTCTCTAGCTGTAAGACAGGCTCCTGTTCCTTAAGTGGTGAGGCTATGGAAGCCTCCTTCTCAGATTCTGAGGTAAGCTTTGCAGCTTCCTCTTGTTGTTGTGTTTCTAAATTAGCCTGTAACAAAGAAATTTCATTAAATAACAAGATTTATCAGACATAAAAATATCACAAGTAAAGAGTTAAACCATTCAGCTACCTGAGCAATGTCAGGCTGATTGGTCTCTGGAACTTGTGACCCTTCCATGCGTTGGTCTTGTTGTTCCATTTCAGCTTCTTTGTTTGAAGTTTCAGGTACTTCAGACATTTCCTGAGTATGCAACTTAGTTGCCTCCCCTGGTTGATCATTCTGAGTAGATGTCTCAGTTTGATCCCTCTCATTGAGTTGGGGAACCTGCTCTTTTGCAGGATTTTCTTCAGCAAGGAAAGATGCTGGTATCTGTAACTCAAGTACCATTTCAGCAGTATCCACATCTGGCTGTTGTGGTTGTTGTGCTTGAGACAGACTTTTGAGTGTTGAGGCAATGGAAGTATCCTCCAACACTAGAGTATCACTCATCAGAGCATCTTCAATATGCTTCAATCTTTCCTTCTCTGATGGTGTAATTTGTCCAGTGACCTTGGACAAAGTTGCTTCTTCAGCAACCTTTGAAACAGGTGCTTGTTCAGCAACCTGTGGTGTAGGTTCTTGTTCAGATACCTCTACACTATTTACTTTTTCAGTAACCTTAGCTCTTTTGGATTTTCCTAGGACTTGAGAGATAACTAAATCATCATCTTCATCGTCAGAGCTCTCATCAGCATTTGGAATTGATTGGTCCATAATCCCTGCGGTTTCTGCAGAAAGGGCTTGGTACTTACCACTACTTTCTTTAGCAGCATTGATGAGTTCATCAGCAGTGGCGGCAGGTATCTGGGAATCGACAGCCTCAATGGTGTGCCTTCTGATTTGCCAGCAGACTTCTTTCGTGAAGTTCTGGGCTTTTTGGTCGCAACTTTTCCCTCAGATACCTCTTCAGTTTTTCGCTTCTTGGAACCTTTCTGAGATCCAGTAACCTTTTTCATCAAATTCGTATACTCATATTTGTAGAGTAGGTTACTGTTGGCTATGTCAGCCTTCTCTCTGAGCTCAATGCCAAGCTTCTCCAGCAAGTAGCATATCTTTAGACCATAGCTCACTGTGGCCTTTGGCTCAGCAAGTCCCTTAGCGATTTTAGGCTCAAAGCCTTGAATCTTCTTCACAAACTTCATAAAGGCGTACTTGCCCCAATTGAAAGGGTTTTCCAGCCTTTTGTCTTGTTGTTGCAACAAGGACATCATCATCTAGCGTTCTTGTCTGATCTGGTCAGCACCTCCTTGTAGACCATCAAAGAATCTGTGAAGAATGCATGCCAACATATCCCATTGAACTAACAGATGTCTGGTTTTGATGTCAGCAAGCTTAAAATCAGTGGGTGTATATTGTTTATCAGTGTCACACACACCACTGTACAACTGTTTTACACCTTCAAGGAGATCTTCATCCTTGGTGTCTATTTCAAAATCCTTTCCAAGATTTTGAAGATCAAACAACTTACAGAAAGTTTTTAAGTCCAAAGGATTTCCTTTCCTTGGACCTTAGTTTTTATAGACACTATTGCAGTGCCTTTAGAAACACAGGTGTTGAGGGTAAAAGTTCCCCAACCACTTAGAGATTATTCTATCCCACTGGTAATGTTCAAGATATCCTTAAGTCAGAAGCTCCGTACTGAGTAAGAGCCAACGTGCTAGAGCCTGAGATCCGAAGCTTGGTAAGAACCTGCACAAGTGACTTGTAGGGGGGGGGGGGGGGGGGGTTAGGACCCGGTTTGCTAAGTGTCAAACCGGTTTGAGACTTTACTCAAGAGAGACTGAAGATCTACTCTGTATGATAATCAAGGTTCGGAAGTGATTATTGCTTACCATTATCATGAGAGTGTGTGCCCTATATATAGATTTCTCCCCAATTAGGAGGGTCCACCAGATCATGCCAAGTGTAAGGCCTGGATTGAGCCAACAAGGCTTCAATAGGCCCATGGGCCATTAATGAAACTTGTCCCATTCCACTTTGGACTTTTAGGGGTAGTTTAGTCATTAATGTGAGAGTATTAGAGGCTTTGATACAGTCTGCTGCGGGTCAAGGTCCGAAGAGGTTGGTCCGGACGTTTGGTCCGGACCGTATTGGGTTGTCTATGGGGAACTTCCATAAGTTTGTCCGACTCCTCTGATTCGGACCTTGTGGCTCGGACCTCCTTACTCTCTAGTGCCAGTTTACTTGGTTGGTTGTGAGATTGTCATGTTGGATCCGGATGGTCGTCCGGGTCGGACCCCATGGTTACGGACCACTGGAGGGGTTAGAGCTATTACCGTTAAAGCTCTCTCTGTCCTTCTCCTCCAGGATGGGTCAGACCTGAGGGGCCTAGGGTCGGACCTTAGGGTCGTATCATAGTGTTTCGGATCCTCAAACAACTTGGGACGCCTTAGGATTCGTTCCAAAAGCGCATATGACGGATTGAACATATTTTCGTATTAACATATGTCCCCCTAGTTTCCAAGTATCTTAGTAGAAGATAGTTGTGGAACTATAGTTGAAAGTGGAGGAGACAGTTTGTTTCTCGGTCCAATCCGTCCCTCGTAAGCAGAAAAAGGGGTGTAACTCGTGCTTCTTGTCGTCCTTAATCTTGATCTCTCTCCCCCCCCCCTTTTCTTTCTTTTGTTGCAGTCCGAGGAAGGAGGCTCGGAGTGCAACAAAATTAAAGAAAGAAGGGGTATTTGTAAGCGAGATCAAGTGGACAGAGAACGTCAGAGTTGTACCTCTTTGTGGGTGAAGGGATGATCCGAACGGACGAGAGTCCATGTGATGATGAGTTGGATCAACCGTCCTTGTAAAAAAGGGAGGGTTTTTATCAACCCTGTCGGGATGCTCTGGAGAGTGACATCCGAACGACGAGGGTCCGTGTGATGATGAGGTAAATCATCCTTCCTTTGTAAAAAGGACACGGATCCGAGGCAGAAGATAGATTGGCCATCCGAGGGTGTAGTAATGTGTTTCTCCCGAGTCTGGTGAAGTTGGTTGTATGTTTTTGTCATCGTAAGGTAAATATTTTGTACCAATGTGTCATTTCACCTGGTATTGTTGTACTATGCCATTGGATGAATCGTGATCTACGATTGAGATTTAATCCCGAAAAATGGTGATGGTTGGGCTTCCTGATTTAACCCTCTATAAATAGGGGTTTCACCGATGTCATTTTCACATTCTAGAGAGATGATTTTTGACTTTTTCAGTAATCCGAAGCAAGCTCAAGCAATCCGAAGCGAGTGAGAAGAAGTCCATAGCGAGTTATCCAAGCAAAGTTAGCTGCCTTCGACCCAACCATCCGAATACAAGTAAGTTAGCTGCTTGGTTTCCTGAATGGTTGTCAAATTTCCTTGTGTTTGTTATTTCGCTACTGTTGAAAATATGGTCTGTTCGGATGCATGTTTATGTTACGTATTCTATAGTGTGTCTCGGATATGTTGAGTAGTCAAGACTAACGCCGGACTGACACCGTACTAACTCCGAACTAACTTCGTCCGGTAGAGTCGTTTTCTATCCTGCGAACTTAAAACTTTTCCTTTTCTTAATATACATAAATGGCCTCTCGGACTGCCATCTTCAAGCTTACAAAATTGCTTTCTCCTTTCCCTAGGATGTCCGAGAGTGATAGTCAGAACCGATCCGAGGCTGAAGGATATGACTCCGACACATTGTCCCTATCAGACAGCTCCGAGGAGATTGATATTGTTGGTGGGGATGATTCAGTAGAGCTGGAGGATTCTCCTCGCCCGAGCTGGGAAAAGCCCGAGGTAAGATCTTTACTTCGGTTAGTTGTTCCGGGTTTAGGGTCTCCGAAGCATCGGGATTACCTACAAGTCTCTAATGTGCAGGGTGCTGGTGCTGTTCAAGGGACAAGCTCTTGGACCATAGGGGCTCTCCGTCCGCGGGGTGCTGGGAAGGAGCCCGAACTCCTGGTTGAGATTCGATCCCTCATTCGCAACCTAGGTTATAATTTTAGGAGTAACCCTAACCGAGTGCCGTGCATTCTGGATCCACAGGAGCCTAACATCGAGGAGGTGCATGATACCTCCGAGGCACCACCCGAGTTGGGTATGTTCGAAGAAGGTGTCGAGGATCGGGTCCAGGTTGCTGTTCCCCTTCGGACGGTGGTAGAGCTGAGTTCATCGTCCGGGGATGACAAAGTGGAGGAGGAGGGTTGGACTGACAATGTCAGTTCCGAGGAGGTAGAAGAGGAAGAAATGCTGTCCGCCTATGTTTTTCGGAGGGAGTCAGCTGGGCAAGCGGCTACGAGTCGTCAATGGACCGAAGAGGAGTTTCCCGAGGGGCTTAAGAAGGGTGAAGACGTGTTCCGGGTGAAATTCCCTCGGACGAGGGACGATGTAACTCATCCCGATCCGGAGGGTGAATTGAACGAGGAAGGTACATTGCCCACGTGCCCTTCGATTGTGATGGCCGAGGAGGTGGAAGAACTTCGGAGGAAGTATGAGATTCGGTCCGTGGAGATCCTTATTCCGGATGAGTTGTACGCTTTTTACAATCCGCCTCCGGGGTATATGTGCGTGCATGAGATAAGTCTTCACTGTGGGTGGCGTTTGCCAGTGGCGTCCGAGTTTTTGGACATTTTGAACGACATGGGGTTAAGTCCTCATCAAATCATCCCCAATTCTCTCGGAAATCTGATGTGCTTCGGGGTGATGTGTAAATACAAGGGCATCCCGGTTACTTTTGATAACTTCCGGAAGTTATTTAGTGTTAGTGTAAGTAATAGGAATACATCATTCTATAAGCTGGTGTGTCGCCAAGCATATACTTTTTTCGTCGATCCGCTCTCCTCCTTGGGAATAAATTGGTGGAAGAGATATATCTTCGTCCGGCCCGCTCTAAAACAGGGTCAATCCGAAGCGGAAAGGACCCAATGGCATTTTGAGAAGAAGTTTTTCCGAGGCAGGCTGCCGGACTGGAAACCTCCGGCTCGGAATGTTCCTTTGTGGATGCAAGCTCTCCACCGGAATCAAGATCCGAAGAAATATTTTTTTCGGGGATTGATCTGCCAACCCCTTCCCTATCTAGCTGGCTTTTCGGAGCCAAGTTTTTGTGACGGGAAGAAGGATCTGAGTAAGTTCTTCCTCATTCGGTCACGTGGTCAGTCATCCGAGTCGGTGGTCCCTTTATTGCTTCGTTTATAGTTGTGGATAAATTTTTTGTTATAATGTATTAACTTATTGTCCTTCGGATGTGCAGATTTTTGGTTCGAGTACACCAAGTCCACCATGCGGGAGCTGAAGTGGAAACAAAATGCCGCTCAACGGAAGGAGATGGAGGAGGGTACCCGAACCCAAATCATCAAGACGTCCACTGTGCTACCAATGGAAAAGCCTCGGAATGCTGCTACTTTCCAAGTGGAGGAGACTCAGAGGGCCGCGGCGGGCGAGGAGGCCCAGAAAATACCCACCCCGGACAAGGGTAAGGTGGCTGGCGCAAAGGGGGCCAAGAAACCTCCAAGGTCTGTGTCTCGGGACCCTCCCGATGGTTAGTCTTGCGGGACAAAGCGTCCATCCGAAGGTCGATCCTATGCCAAGAAGGGCAAAGGAAGCGAGTGGTGAGTCGGACTTGGGCGGAAGTGGCTTGGTTGGGCTGTTCGAATTTGGACGATTGGAGTTGTCGCAATTCACCAAAAGGTGAATCTTGATTTTACAGGAATCTTTTCTTTGTTCGGAGTCGGTACTAATTTCGGTTTATCGTGTATCGTAGCTTACGGCCGCTATTCGGGCATGTTCCATGGTGGCGGGTCAGAGGGCCACGATGGAAGAGGATCTGGAAGGCTGAGGCTGCTCGGGCGGTGGAAACGTCCAAGGTGAATTCCTTGTCTGATAGGCTGAAGAAGGCTCTTGCGGCGAAGAAGGTGTCCGAAGCGGAGGCTGCAAAACTGAAGAGTGCCATCATGTCGCTGGAAAAAGGACCTCGAAGCTCATCAGGAGGGTGTGGATGAGTATGTCAGCGTCTCCCGGACTTTCAAGCATATGATGCTGAATGAGATGTTGAAGGTCCGGACGCAAGCTGTCCAAGACTTCTTGGGGTCGGACGCTTGCAAGTTCATGCTCGAGTCCAAGTATGATGAGGCTCGGCAGGATGGCTTTGATGCGGCTATTGGGCAGCTCCGGCATAGGGGACAGATCCCGAGCGACCTTGACTTGGAGGCTGAAGGCATTACTGCTTTCAAAGAAGCAAATGGCTCGGACTTTGCTCCGGAAAGTGTCTCGGATGAGGACTTACTTCAATGTGAGTTTGTAGAGCTTGTCTGTGACAAGACCGAGGACAAGAAGTACAAGCATGGTGGTCCGTATCTTCCCTCTTTTGTGCACGGGAGTTGATGTCCAGTGTTTTTGTTCCGTTGGAAGACCATGAGGAGCATAACCGGGACTGGCTGACTCTGCCTGGTCCTGTCAAGGGTTTCTCTTCCGATCTGGACCTGATGGAGAAATGCCCTTCTTTCCTAAAGTAATTAAGGGCCCGAAGGGAGAGAAGTTTGGCGCAGGAGGCCCAAGAGAGAATGGCATCGGATGCACAAGTGTCTCCAGAAAAAGAGGCCGAGTCCTTGGTAGCAAGGCGCTCGTCAAGTCGTCAGGGGAGGTGAAGACGGGGTATGCCCCGGAAGCGTGTAACTCTGGTCTTCGGACCTTAAAAACTATGTTGTTTCTTTGTTACCCCTGTTTTTGTATGGATAATTTTTGTTGAATTTGCACAATCGATTCGGTATCCATGGCATTAGTCCAGGCTCGGTGATGGCTCGGGTCAACTCTTATCATTTGCTTGTGTTATTTCCTTTTCAAATACATGCTTCTCATTGTGTGTCGAATTTATAAGATAAATCAGTAACCCAAGTTTCGTTGGCTCGGTTTTCTTGGGACATAGATCCGAGTCCACGAGGCCAAAGCTTCCTAAAATAATGTGATTCTCAATTGGTTGACTCATGGGTCGGTCGGACAAGGCGTTTGTCCGAGTCGTGGTTCCAAATGTTAATCGCCCTAAGTAAACAGGAATGATTCGGATGTCATAAATCTTGCTTGATTTGTAGCGACACGGTGTACTGTTCCGAGTCATTTTGGACTTGCGGAAAGTTCTTAAAAAAGGAGACGTTCCAAAAAAGTTGAGTGTGGGCTACGGACCACGTTTGGCGCCTCGGGCTGAGGGATCCGAGCGGGTAACAGTTCAAAATTATTCTCCCAATGAGGCCGAAAGTGTGAAAAGACTCCGGGTTGGCCCAATAGCGGCCCAATTGTTGGGCCCAAGTTCAGGCCCAAGCCCATCGCCAACTGTCATGCGCCACGTGTCGAGTGGTGATCGGCTCGCCACTTCTATATATACCCCTGGATTGTATGGCTTTCCATCAGATCATTCCATCCCTTTTATAGTAATAGGTGGTCCAGATCCCGGGGTTTGGATGTCTGACGGGTGGGTTGATTCAAATGTTCTTATGCATGATCCATCGCTGAGGGTTTTTCGGTGGTCCGGAAATCCCTTGGGGTCGGACCATGCTGGGGACGATGAAATCAAGTCACTCGGAATCACTCTCTTTCGGATCGTCGTGCTAATATTCTTTCTCCGGGGCTGTAGTTCGTACCAACGACTCGAGCCGCGGGGGAGCAGATAAACTCGCTGGTTCCAAGGTTCTTCGAATACTTGTCAGCCTCTTCCTCGGATCGCCAGGTTAGTCTTCTTTCTCCGGGGCTGTGGTTGGTACCAACAGCTTGAGCCCCGGGGAAGCAGACTAGCTCGATGGCTCGGGGGATTACCAAACATTTCAGCCCCGGGGAAGCAGGCTAGCTTGCTGGTTTTAGGGATTATACGCCTGTTGCTTCGGAGAGTTAATTTTTTCGGGATATTTGTTCCTTACAGTATATAAGTTTCGGACATAGTTCTTGGATCAGCGCGCTAGTCTTCTCTCTCCGGGGCTATAGTGTATCAACACTTGAGCCCGGGGGGAGCGGACTAGCTCGCCGTTCCCAAGGACTGGAAGACTTTTTGGCATGGAGAATCGAATTCTCGGGCTATTTTCTCCTTCCACCATTTACCATTTTCTGGTGGTGCCCGAGGTGCGAACCAGAAAGTGGTTGTGGTGGAAGATGCGGATCGCCTGAGAGGACCGTGGAGCTGCCTTGCCGTACCAGAGTTATCCGGTTCGGATTCAACTTGTCCTTTTGGGCGGAAGTAGGGACTCATTATTTGGAGATCCATTGGTTCGTGCTGTTCCTGTTTTGCCTCGGATGCTAGCTTGGCTTAGCGGATATGCTTCTTGTTCGGATGTTGAATATGCCGCCAAGAACCGCGTGTTTGTATTGCACAGAACAATATAGATTACCCCCCTGTTTTACGTGACTCGGACGGGTGTATCCGAAGTTTGTAATTTTGTAATTTGTATTTTTCGAATAATACAAGGTCTTTTGAGTGTTTGCACCTTCTTTCTTCGGCTCGTTATATCACTTCATCCGAACTGGCTGGTATAAGTCAATCTTGACGAGAAATTGATTTCTCAAATATTTGTTGAATCAATTGGCTCGGACCATTGTGAATGGTCCGAGGCAGTGTGTTTGGGTGAATATAGCTTTCTTGGCTTGCGAAAAGTTGTATTGATTTGACGGAAATTCAAGTACAACTGGTGGGTTTCGAGGCCGGACAAAGAAAATGACAAAAACTTCGACAACTGACGTTGTCTATTTTCGAAGTGTTAACCTAAGCATAAAAATTTTGCAGATTCTTAGCATTCCAAGTTCTCTTCAAGGCTCTTCCTTGGTTGTCCTCTAGCTCAAAGCTCCCATTGATTCTGGCTCCAGTAACTTTTTAAGGTCCTTCCCATTTGGGCTTGAGTTTCCCAACATTGCTTAGGATGTCAGCTCTTCTGAGGACTAAGTCTCCGACTTGTATGTCTTTGGGAGAGACACGCTTGTTGTAGGCTCGAGCAGTCATGGCTTGGTATCGAAGGATGCTAGCTAGTGCCCCATTCTGTTTGTTCTCAAGGAGCTCAAGGTCGTAGATCCTTGCGCCTTCATTCTCAGCTGGGTTGTATTGCTGGATCCTTTGGGTTTCTACTACTACTTTCGAGGGGATGACCGCCTCGGATCCGTAGATAAGGGAGAAGGGCGTCTTCTGTGTGGAAGTCTGAGTCGTCGTCCTGTGTGCCCAAAGGACAGCGTCGAGATCATCTGCCCAACTGTCTTGGGAAGTCCTCAACCTTTTATCCAAAATCTTGACGATGGTCTTGTTGGTGGCTTCTACTTGACCATTGGCTTGGGGGTAACCAACGGAAGTGAAGTGTTGTTCTATTTTCAAAGACTGGAGCCATTCTTTCAGTCTTGCCCCGTTGTCCGAGACTAGAACCCTCGGAAGTCCGAAGCGGCAGATGATGTTCTTCCAGATGAACGTCCGGACTCTACTTTCAGTGATGGTCGAAACTGCTTCTACCTCAACCCATTTGGTGAAATATTCCACCGCCACGATCAGGAACTTTTTCTGATGAGTTCCGCGTGGAAAGGGACCAACTATTTCTATGCCCCATTGATCAAATGGGCATGCTATGATTGACGAAATCATAGGGTTGGTCGGACGATGTGGTATGTTGGCATAGTATTGGCAGTCTTCACAGGCACGAGCGAAGTTGGCAGCATCTGCATCAATGGTAGGCCAATAGTATCCTTGCCTTATGATCTTCTGAGCCAAAGTTCGTCCCCCGGAGTGACTCCCGCAACTTCCCGCATGAATTTCCTCCATAACAGTCTTCGCCTCCTGGGGACCAAGGCATCTCATGTGAGTGCCGGTGAAAGATCTCTTGTAAAGATCCTCTCCCATGATGAAGTATCTATTGGCTCAGCATAGGATCCTCCTTGCTTCTCTAGGATCTGAAGGTAGAGGGCCATCCTTGAGATAGTAAAATATGTTAGTCATCCAGCTTCTTTCAGTGCTCAAGAGGAAGACTTGTCCGTTAAGGTTTGCAAGGGAGGAGTCTGTGAGAGTCATCAGGATGACACTCCTTGTATCTAGAGCTCCTAAGGCCGAGGCATACTTGGAAAGCGCATCGGCTTTTTCGTTCCATTTCCTGTGGAATTGCTCAAGAGTGAATACTTCAAAGTGCTCCACCTCTTTCTTGAGAAGTTCTAAGTATTTGATCATGTTGGGTCCTTTAACAGCAAAAGACCCAGAAAACTGGGATTTTACGAGCTGGGAGTCTGTATAAGCTTTGATTCTTTTTACTTGAAGAGCTTTTGCCATCCTTAAGCCGGTGAGTAGTGCCTCATACTCGGCCTCATTGTTTGTTACTTGAAAGTTGAGGGTGATGGCGTATTTCAGCTTGGCTCCTTCAGGGCTTTCAAGAAAGATTCCTATTCCTCCTATTCGTCTGGTAGAGGATCCATCGACTTGTAACATCCAACATTTCTTGTTCTCAAGTTTGCTTTCTGATTCAGTAGTAGGAATTTTTCTGTCTTCCTGCTTCTTGTCGGAAGATGCAGGTGTCGAAGCATTGGTTACTTCGTCTAGGAGGAACATATGTCTCACCCTCAGGGAGTCTTCCATAGGTTCCTGATATCTGGACCAGAGCTGATCGTTACTTCTAAACATCTCTTCAGGCTCATTCTCTTTTGCCCTTTCTCCTTCTGGGGTATCCTTTGCTTGGGTGAGCATGACGTAGCTCACGACCTCCTGTGAACTTTTGGTTCCTTCTTCCGTTTCCTCTGGGTAATCTACCAAGAAGTCAGCAAGGACTTGATCCTTTTTAGCAGAGGGGGCTTGGTACCCGATATCATATTCACTTAGCTCAATCGCCCATTTGGATAAGCGTCCTGATTGATCTGGTTTGCCTAGGACATGTTTGAGTGGTTCATTGGTGAGGACCACGATACAATGAGATTTGAAGTAAGGCTTCAGTCGTCGGGCAGTGTAGACCAGCGCGAAGGCGAGCTTCTGAATTTTGACATATCTGGCCTCGGAACCCACGAGGGCCTTGCTCAAGTAATAGATCGGCAAGTGGTCATTTCCTTGTATCCGCGCCAATACAGAACTCATGGCTTCATCAGTAGTAGCTAGGTAGAGGTAGAGAGGTTCACCTTCTACTGGTTTGGACAAGAGAGGTGGCGAGAGAATGTAGCTTTTTAAGTTATCCAAGGCTTCTTCGCATTCCTTTGTCCACTCGAACTTGTCTCCTTTCCTTAGAATTTTGAAGAATGGTAAGTTTTTCTCGACGGACTTGGAAATGAAACGGCTCAGGGCCATCACTCTTCCCAAGAGCTTTTGCACCTCATTGATTGTCGTTGGTTGGGGTAAGTCTAGGATTGCCTTTATCTTCTCTGGGTTGGCGCTGATACCTCTCTCCGTGACCATGTAACCAAGGAACTTTCCTCCCTTTACCCCAAATGTACACTTTTCAGGGTTCAACTTCATTCCATATTTTCTAAGGATGGAAAAGCACTTATTGAGATGCTCAATGTGCTCCTCTTCAGTCTTGCTCTTTACTAGCATGTCATCCACGTAGACTTCCATGGTTTTGCCCAACTCCTCTTTGAATATCTTATTCACCGGTCGCTGATATGTAGCGCCTGCGTTTTTGAGGCTAAATGGCATGACCTTGAAGCAGTAGACCCCTCCTGCCGCAAAGAAGGCCGTCTTCTTGATGTCTTCCTGGGCCATCCTGATTTGTTAGAAGCCTTGATATGTATCCATGAAGCTTAGGAGTGCACATCCCGCGGTGGAGTCAACCAGCTGGTCTATGCGAGGTAATGGATAAGGATCCTTTGGGCAAAACTTGTTAAGCCTAGTGAAGTCATTACACATTCTCCACTTTCCTGGAGCCTTTTCAGCGAGGACCACGTTCTGAGACCGGTCAGTGCCTAACTTCCTCGATGTGTCCTGATTTCATCAACTTGTCCACCTCTCCTGCTATGATAGCATCCTCAACAGGCCCAAAGTCCTTCCTCTTTTGTCGGATATGTTTTACGGTTGGATCCATGTTCAGGCGGTGAACTGCGATCCTTGGGTCTATCCCCTTAAGGTCATCGGTGCTCCAAGAAAAGATATCGTGATTGTCTCTAAGGCATGTAATGAGCTTCATATCTACTTCCGTGCTCATCTCTGTTCCGATCCGAGTTACCTTTTCCGAATCCCCCTCAATCAACTGAACCTCTTTCAGGGCTTCATGAGGCTCTATCCTGGCAGTCTCAGGGAACTTTTCCTTGAGCGACCCAACACCAATTTCTTCCTTTAATGGGGTAAGAGCCAGAGGAGGAGGGCTTCCGGGTCTCTTAATGACTGAAAGAACGGGTACTGTGGCTCCTCTGGTCGATATGATTTAGCATTCCCAGGCTTCTCTAACATTGCCCATTTCTTCACCCACACCGTTCGGGGTTGGGAACTTTACCCTATTGTGTAGGGGAGACGTGACTGCCCTGAATTGGTTAAGTCCCGGGCGACCCATGATCACGTTATAGTCGAATGTGTTGTCGACCACCACAAAGAGGATCGTCTCAGTCACTCTTGTAGGGAAGGCGCCCATAGAGACTTGTAATGGTATACTTCCAATGGGACGCACTATAGAGCCCCCGAATCCTACCAAAGAGGTTTGTACTCGCCCATACTGAACGTTGCCCAGGTGCATCTGTTCCACAGTTCTCCTAGATATTACATTGGAGGAACTCCCTGTATCAACAAGTACCTTGTTGACTTTGTAAGTGGCGATGACTAGAGAAATGACCAGAGGTATGTCAGGATCTTTAAGATCACCTCCACCAGATGTTGGTGGGGGTATCTCACTGTCATCAAAAGTGATGGCATTCGTTCCTTTTAGAACCGGTGGGGCATAGGTTCTGTCATTGTTTCTCAAATATTGTGCGGTTCTTTCCCTTGCATTCCGGCTATCTCCTCCAGTTGGACCTCCTGCAATGGCATTGATAACCCCGCTATAGGGGAGGTTTTCCATTTCCATATCTTCGTGATACCTACGGTATCTTTGGGTATGGTGGGGTGTGATTTCTGCTGGAGGTGGCCGTAAGGATCCTGTCGGAGGTTCCGAACCACGCTCCTCCCTTCTTTGTTCATTCTTCTGGTGTCTGGAGGGTTCCTCCTCGTATACTGGTTCTTTCAATTTACCACTCCTTACCAACCTTTCTATTTACATTTCATTGGACACAATCCTCAGTCGAATGACCTTTGTGCTTATGAAACCTACAGTATTCCTTTGAAGCTTTGTTCTTCTTGTTGCTCCTTGTAGGTTTTGGCCATTGCATATCTAAGTTTTTCTCAACAATAGAGGCCAAGATGTCGGATCTCGGTCTATTGAGGCGAGTATACTCGGCGTATCTTCTTGGTGGTGTTCTCTCCCTGCGGAACTCCCTTATGTCTCTAAGTTCCTTCTTTTGTTCAAACTTTCCTGGATGGGGAAGAGGTTCTTGTCTTACTTGCTCTTTTCCCTTTCTGGCCCCGACTCTTATTGGGACATTTCTCCTGTACTCTTCTCCATACAAGACTCTTTCGCAGATATCTTCCAAGTACTTTTCAGTTGTGATTTCCTCATTGGAAAGTTTTCTTCTGAGATCATCGTTGTAAGTGTTAGCGTACAGGTGTCGGACCCGTTCTTTGATTCTGTGAGGCTCTACTTGGCGCACTTCGGCATTGAAACGGTCAAGGAAGGTCCTAAGGTCCTCGTGCTCTTTCTGGATTACTCCTGCCAGGTGCTCAACTGATCTCTTTCTCTTCTTTGCTTTCTCAAACCTTTTCAGGAAGAGGGAAGTGATATCCGCATAGGACTTGATGGAGCCATTGGGAAAAGAGGTCCACCAATCCATCGCTTCCCCGAAGAGTGTAGTGGAGAAGTTGAGAGCTTTCATGTTGTCATTCAGGCCATTGGTCTCTATCTTACTTTCGTACCTAGTAAGGTGCCCCACAGGACAAGTATCTTCATAATAGTGCTCAAGAGTTGGGATAGTGGAGTCAGGACGTTTCCTTTCCCTCCTTATCTCATCACATAAAGGATTGGGAGCTCTAAGAGTCACCTTCTCATGGCCTTCACCATCTTGCTCAAGGTGGCAATTTGAGTTTCCAAGGCCTTTTCTTGGACGTAAATCTGCTCGGCGGTTAGCTTCTCACCAATCCTTGGGTTGATGGCCATATCTGGAGGAAGATCATCAACGGGGACTATCGAGATTCTTTCTGCCACGTGGTCCCTTGGCACATGCTATAGAGCCCCACGCCGGCTAGTTCCAGCTTCATCTGCCTGTGGCATTACCGGACTTCTCCCATTTGTTCATTGAAGCGGCCCTCCTGTTGAGAAGGTTCCTTAGGTCCTCTGGTTGAGCTGGTTCCCCTAACCTTTGTTGAATTGGACAATGCTTATTCCTTGATTGTGCGGGTTCAGCTTGTCTTGGAATAGCCAAAGGAGGAGTAGGTTCAGGAGGCTGAAGATTGTTTGATCCAAAACACCTTTGAATGGTGGTGAGTAAGAGGCCAAACTGATTCTCACTCATTCCAAACTCACTTGGACGAATGATCTGCCCATTTGGAAGGGTGAAGTTTCTTCCCGGAGGAGGACCATGTGTTCCGGACGGAGGGACTTGGCCTTCAACTCCGAGTACCTGGGTCCCTATTGGTGGATCAACGGCTCTTTCCTCATCTGAAGAGAGGCTAGCGGTGTGGCCATCACTTGGGCAATCCATTATGTTTCTTGAAGAGGTTCTTGCCACCCTTTCCCTCCGAGTGGGAGGTCTACCTCTTTGCCTCGGGGCAGGCGTGCCAATCGCAGTAGCGTTGGTTCTTACTGACCTTCTTGTTCTTTCCATTACTGAAGAGAACGGAACTTTTTGTAAAGCTTCCCATAGACGGCGCCAAAATGTTGAGGGTAAAAGTTCCCCAAACACTTAGAGATTATTCTATCCCACTGGTAATGGCCAAGATATCCTTAAGTCAGAAGCTCCGTACTGAGTAAGAGCCTACGTGCTAGAGCCTGAGATCCGAAGCTTGGTAAGAACCTGTACAAGTGACTTGGAAGGGGGGGGGGGGGGGGTTAGGACCTGGTTTGCTAAGTGTCAAACCGGTTTGAGACTTTACTCAAGAGAGACTGAAGATCTACTCTGTATGATAATCAAGGTTCAGAAGTGATTATTGCTTACCATTATCATGGGAGTGTGTGCCCTATATATATTTTTTCTCCCCAATTGGGAGGGTTCCACCAGATCATGCCAAGTGTAAGGCCTGGATTGAGCCAACAAGGCTTCAATAGGCCCATGGTCCATTAATGACACTTGTCCCATTCCACTTTGGGCTTTTAGGGGGTAGTTTAGTCATTAATGTGAGAGTATTAGAGGCTTTGATACAGTCTACTGCGGGTCAAGGTTCGAAGAGGTTGGTCCGGACGTTTGGTTCAGACCGTATTGGGTTGTCTATGGGGAACTTCCATAAGTTTGTCCGACTCCTCTGATTCGGACCTTGTGGCTCGGACCTCCTTACTCTCTAGTTCCAGTTTACTTGGTTGCTTGTGAGATTGTCATGTTGGATCCGGATGGTCGTCCGGGTCGAACCCCATGGTTACGGACCACTGGAGGGGTCAGAGCTATTACCGTTCAAGCTCTCTCTGTCCTTCTCCTCCAGGATGGGTCGGACCTGAGGGGCCTAGGGTCGGACCTTAGGGTTGTATCATAGTTTTTCGGATCCTCAGACAACTTGGGACGCCTTAGGATTCGTTCCAAAAGCGCCTATGACGGATTGGACATATTTTCGTATTAACAACAGGATATAATCCTGGAGTTGTTGTAGAATTCTAACACATCCACTGAAGAAACTCCACTGGGAAGAGCAGATAGAAAACCCTTGATATGTGCCTTTTCAAGCATGTCAAGAATCAGTTTCCTATCGGCTTGGTTTTCAACAACAGTCGTGAGGTACTCCTCAATCATGGCACCACCCCAAATCATCCTGTGATTTGAAGTCCAATGATCGGGATTAAAGTCTCCTACCAATCGATTGTTCACTATAACCAACTCTGGTACTTGCTTTTCAGCAGTTCCAGTGGTAGAAGATTGGGATTTCTTGGTAGACGAACGTTTAGGAGCCATCTCTTTATATAGTGCAAGTGTTTGAAAGTTTTAAAGAGATTTGGGTGAGAGATTAGTGATTCTTTGCAGAAAAACTAATGAGATTTGCGGAGGTTGAAGAATGGTTTTTGCTATTCTTGTGCAAGGCAAAATGTCGGATTAGGCGAAAGTGATTTCTTTTGTCAAAATTCTATATATATAGCAACGTAATTCTAACAAACATATACATACAAATTGGTTTTTTGTATGTATCTTGAATTGCGAAGGCGTAGGTAAAAGTTTGTTCGGCATTAAATGCATAGTGGGCCACGTCAATTTCTCTGATCCACTATTTACGAGAATTAATCTTATTTGTTAAGATCAATCGCCCATTTCATCAAGGGTCACCATTGCTTCTTGACAATGATCACAATCAACAATTGTAATTGTGCCCATTTAATGAATTTTGGCTATTAGCTATCTGAATCATGTTTACGTGAATGAGAACCTTTGTTGTATCTGAGTCTATCTTATACTTGTTATCTTTTCAAAGTTTTACACAAAGACAGAATAATACAAATTTCAAGATAGTAGTTGACTGTAGACAGTTGTACTATTCTCTTTTGTGTTCGCCCTCACTTTGTGATCTAGATATCTGAGTATCCGTCTCAGAAATCTTCAAATAGCCATTTTACCCTTTAGCCTTTGGTTTCTGGATACCCGTTCCAGATTCCTCTTCTCTGGATACCCGTTCCAGATTCCTTTTCTCTGGATACCCGTTCCAGATTCCTCTTTTCTCTCCTTTGATATCTTCTTCAGATATCTGAACTTTTTCAGTTCTTTGGTAGCTCCATTAGTCCAAGACTATGTCTTAAGGCTAAGAATCTACTTTCTTGTAGTGGCTTAGTGAAGATATCTGCAAGTTGGTCTTCAGTGCCAATCTTGAGTATCTCTATATTGCCTTTTTCAACATTGTCTCTGATGAAGTGGTGTCTAACATCAATGTGCTTTGTTCTTGCATGAAACTTAGGATTCTGAGTTATGGCAATAGCACTTGTGTTGTCACAGAAAATGGGAGTTTTCTCTTCATTAAGTCCATAGTCACTGAGTTGTTGTTGTATCCACAATACCTGTGAAGCACAACACCCAGCAGCAATATATTCAGCCTCTGTGGTAGATGTAGCAATTGAGTTTTGTTTCTTGCTGAACCATGATATCAATCTGGCACCAAGAAATTGACAAGTTCCTGAGGTGCTTTTTCTATCAAGCAATGATCCAGCATAGTCAGCATCAGAATAGCCAACTAAACTCAATCCACTATCTTTTGGATACCACAATCCAACTTCTACAGTACCCTTTACATACCTTAATATTTTTATAGCAATGTTGTAGTGTGATTGCATTGGATTTGTCTGAAATCTGGCACACACTCCAACTGCATATTGAATATCAGGTCTACTTGCAGTGAGGTACAGTAGAGACCCAATCAATTTCCTATACTTGTGTTCTTCAATACTCTTGTCAGATTCAGTATAGGTCATTTTGGTTCCAATGCTCATAGGTATCTTAGCATTCTTTTCAGAAGGCTTTAGATTAAACTTGTTGAGCATGTCCTTTGCATACTTTGTTTGCTAATGAATATTCCATCATTGAGTTGCTTGACTTGCAGCCCTAGGAAGTAATTTAATTCTCCCATCATGCTCATCTCAAATTTACATTTCATGAGTTCAAGAAAGTCTTCACAAAAGTTGCCTTTAGATCCAAATATAATGTCACCAACATATATTTGAACTAAAAGTAATTTCCCATCATGGTTCAATGTGAAGAGTGTTTTATCAAGATCTCGTTTCTTGAAACCACTTTCTAGTAAGTATCTGGCCAATGTATCATACCATGCTCTTGGAGCTTGTTTCAGTCCATACAGAGCTTTCTGAAGCTTATAGACCATCCTACTTTCTGAGGAAACTTCAAAACCTTGTGGTTGCTCAACATAGACTTCCTCAGCAAGTTCACAATTTAGGAATGCACTCTTGACATCCATTTGATAAACTGTAAAGTCATTATGAGTACAAGGCTAGAAAGAGTCTTATTGCATCCAATCTTGCAAGGGTGCATAAGATTCATCAAAATCTAGTCCTTGATGCAGGTGAATCCCTTGGCAACCAACCTAGCTTTGTTTCTGGTTATTTCACCAGACTAATTCATTTTGTTTCTGAAAACCCACTTGGTTCCGATTACAGATATTCCGTCAACAAATGGAACCGGTTCGGACTTTGTTTCTCTCAAATTGATCCAACTCTTCTTGCATTGCAGAGATCCAATCTTGATCTTTTAATGCTTCTTCTATAGTTTTAGGTTCAATATTTGATATGAAACATCCATAGAGACAATTTGCATTTTCAACGATTGCTCTTCTAGTTCTAACTCCTTGGTCTATGGGACGATCACATCCTTCAGGATGATTTCTTATCCATTTCATAATGGGTTTTGAACTAGTAGGATCAATATCATTTTGATTTGAATGTGAATCAATATGATCTTGATGGGATACTTGCGATGTCGAGATATCGACACATGGAAAATTCCATGGATATCGACACTTTTTCAAAGGTTAGGGATATCGAATTTGATTTTCACAATCTCATTCTCGAAACCTCTACATGATGAAGGTTCTCAAAACTTTGTTCCATTTCGGAATTCTCATAGGAAATTCTTCATCATGTCTTAGAGTCATCTGTTGTTACTAAGCAATGGTTGCTTTTCATCGTCAGATTCATCCCCTAAGTGATTGATAGAATTGTTTCCTTTTGAGGATTCTTCTTCAGAATCTTTAATCATCAGTTCTTTGAACCTATCTGAGAGATCATCATTTAAGGGTATTTTCTTGTTTCTTTCGTAGAAAACTACATGAACAGATTCTTCAATCTTTTGCGTTATTTTGTTGTAGATTCTATAGGCTTTGGTTGAAATGTTCTGAAGTACTCTTTTCCATTGTTAAGAACGAAACATCTGCAACCAAACACTCTTAGATGCTTGATACTAGGGGGTCTACCAATCAAAAGCTCATAAGGAGTTTTGTCATGGTGCTTGTTAATTAGACATCTATTTTGAGTGTAGCAGGCTGAGTTTACAACTTCAACCCAATAGATTTCACTTATTTCAGTGTCAGCGAGCATTGTTCTTGCCGCTTCTTTTAGGGTCCTATTCTTCCTTTCAGCAACACCATTTTGTTGTGGTGTTCTTACGGAAGATAGTTGATGTTGTATACCTTTGCAGGTACAAAACTCTTTTATGTACTGGTTCACAAACTCAGTACCATGCTCTGTTCTGATTACAGATACCTTGTCATTTTTCATGACTTCAAGCTTATTCAGCAAGTTGGGTATTTCAACCCTTGCTTTAGATTTTTGTTTGAGAAATACAACCCAAGTGAATCTTGAGTAATCATCAACAACAACCAGACCATACTTCTTTCCTGCATAGTTAGTTACAGAGGATTCAAAAAGATCCATATGTAACATTTGCGTTAACCTTTCACTGGAGTGTCTAGTTTTAGACTTGAAAGATGTTTTGGATTGTTTTCCCATTTGTCAAGCTGGGCATATACCATCCTTTCTATATGCCATTTTGGGTAATCCAACCACCAATTCTTTCTTGGCTAGCTTGTTCAGAGTTTTGAAATTCAAGTGACTCATTCTCTTATGCCATAGCCAATTTTCTTCAGTGTGGCCAGATTGACTCACCATGAGACATTTTCAGTTGTGGCGGATGCCCAATCAGCAACATAAAGATTTCCTTTTTCGCCTAGCAACCAAGACTCTCTGCTTTGACTCATTGTCAATCACAAACTCACTTCAACCCAATAGATTTCACTTATTTCAGTGTCAGCGAGCATTGTTCTTGCCGCTTCTTTTAGGGTCCTATTCTTCCTTTCAGCAACACCATTTTGTTGTGGTGTTCTTACGGAAGATAGTTGATGTTGTATACCTTTGCAGGTACAAAACTCTTTTATGTACTGGTTCACAAACTCAGTACCATGCTCTGTTCTGATTACAGATACCTTGTCATTTTTCATGACTTCAAGCTTATTCAGCAAGTTGGGTATTTCAACCCTTGCTTTAGATTTTTGTTTGAGAAATACAACCCAAGTGAATCTTGAGTAATCATCAACAACAACCAGACCATACTTCTTTCCTGCATAGTTAGTTACAGAGGATTCAAAAAGATCCATATGTAACATTTGCAGTGGCCTTTCACTGGAGTGTCTAGTTTTAGACTTGAAAGATGTTTTGGATTGTTTTCCCATTTGTCAAGCTGGGCATATACCATCCTTTCTATATGCCATTTTGGGTAATCCAACCACCAATTCTTTCTTGGCTAGCTTGTTCAGAGTTTTGAAATTCAAGTGACTCATTCTCTTATGCCATAGCCAATTTTCTTCAGTGTGGCCAGATTGACTCACCATGAGACATTTTCAGTTGTGGCGGATGCCCAATCAGCAACATAAAGATTTCCTTTTTCGCCTAGCAACCAAGACTCTCTGCTTTGACTCATTGTCAATCACTTTGCATAGTTTTAACTTGATCTTGACAGTATACCCTTTGTCTACTAGTTGACTCATGCTTAGGAGATTATATTTCAATCCCTTTACATGTAGTACTTCAGAGATTGTAAGGGCTCCAAACTTCAGATTGCCAAATCCTATGGTTGGATTTTCATCTCCTCCAGCAAATCTAATAATTGGTCCATCATCGCATTTTCTGTAGTTGATCAAATTTGCTTTGTCTCCTGTCATGTGCTTCCCACATCCACTATCAAAATGCCACTTTGGATTGGTCTTTAGAGTGTTCTGCACAAGACAGGAAACAGGAGATTAGGTTCTCATACCAACAATGGAACCATCTAGACTAAAGAATCTTCCAGTAGGAATCCATTTTTCAATGAATTTCTTAGGAACATTCTTTTGTCTAATAGGAACATAAGGAGGAATTCTAGTTAAATGATTAGTATCATTGTTATTAAGAACTATTTTCTTCCTTGGTATGTTCCTTGGTGCTCCATTTGGTGCTTTCAGATACTGTCGGTTTACGAGTGCCTTCTCAAAGAACTTAGCTTTCCTAGCCAGATTTCTTCTAGCCATGGAATTTAGATTTTCAGTGGCTTGACTCATCTTCCACTTCTGATAATTGCCGTGAGCAATTCTAGCCTTTAACCATCGTTCTTGCTCTTGTTTGTAATCACGAGCAAGTTGTTTTCCGATGGCTTTATAGCCAATACCATTCCGAGCACCTGGTGCTATCTGAGATCTTTCCTCAGCAGCTTTGCTAGTCTCTGGGTAATCTATTTTCTTTCCAGAAAATGTGACACAGGAGAATTTGTCAGCTCCTGCAATTCTTCCTTTCTGAGAGACATAGCACTGTGGGTGATTACACTTTTCAATGTTATGTTTCTTTTCAGAAACATTCCCAACATATTTCTTTTGGACTTGTTTTTCCCACAAAGATTTGGTCGCAACTGCCTTTCCTTTGTCAACAACCTTAGCTTTCTGACCGATACTGTAGGTTGTTTGGGAACCACCTTGCTGAGCACTGACAAATGTTCTTCTTTCATCACTCTTATTCAAAGTGGTAGAACTATCTGTTTGTGTGTCCAGCCCAAGTCCTCTCTTTTCTGAAGGATCTCTTAAATAAGATTGTACTTTAGTAAGAGTGTCACTAGCTTTGGCATAAGATTGAAAAGATAGTTCTTTCTTTTTGAATTCTTCATTCCCAGAAAGAAGATCTTCACATTTCTTTTGAAGATTGGCCAATGCTTCTTTATGTGACTTTTCAGTCTCAGATATCTAAGCCTTGAGAAATGCATTTTCAGCATCCTTTTTCTCAGATATCTTGAGTAATTGTGAATTTTCCTTTACAAGAGAATTCTTTTCTTCTTCAAGGATTTCTGCTCTAGCTCGGACCATCAGAAATTCTCTTTCGTAGAGATCAAGTTCTCTTCTGAGATGTTCCAGATCTTTGATTCATTCCTC
Organism: Plantago major; assembly: GCA_026545765.1. Taxonomy (NCBI): domain Eukaryota; kingdom Viridiplantae; phylum Streptophyta; class Magnoliopsida; order Lamiales; family Plantaginaceae; genus Plantago; species Plantago major. The sequence goes on along the minus strand of CM048842.1, from coordinate 48,419,932 downwards.
ATGACTTTCGTAAGTATAACAAGAAGTATGTGTTACCTCATCAACCATCAATGTTGAAGATATCTAGAAAGATTTCTTCATCCATTCCACACACTTCTTTCTTCTTTTGACCAAAGTCAATCACTTCATGAGAAACACCGCACATTTCTGGAGAAGGCAGTGTGGAATCATCTGAGGCTTCATCCTCAAAATCAAACTCAATGTCTAGACCATCCAGTTGGAGTTGAATCTTTTTCCTTTCTTCAGTGAGCATTGCTCTTTGACTTCTTTTGAAGATTCTTTTGTCTTTCTTATCACCTGTCTTTAGTTTGTTGAGGACAGGGCAATCCTTCTTGAAATGACCAGGTTTCTGACAATAGAAACAGATATCGTTTCTGATTTCTGCTTCCTCATTACTAGATGCTTTCTGAGCCGGCTTGTTCAGCGAGCTTGACAGTTGCATATTTTTGTACTGGTGATAGTTTGAGCCTAGATACTTTTTTACCTTCTCTTTGGCTTTTCTTCTCTCAATCTCTCGACTGACATATTTTCTCATTTGCTTTACAGCAAGAGCATCCTCAGTCACCTCCTTGCCTTCATTCTTTTCAGAAGTTCCTTGGGTAACTAGAGCAACATTCTGCAACTTTTCAGTTGTTTGTTCTCTTTGAGTTGTCTCATAGTCAACAGTGGCAAGGTGAGAGAAAAGTTCCACTGGAGTGATATCTGGCATTCATTGGGTAAAGTAGAAAAACTTTGTATGCTCCCAGTTATGATTTAGACTTCTCACAATAGTCTTAATCTTTTCTGGTTGGGTATATCTATTACTTTCACCAAGTGCAGCCATGTCACTCATGAGTGTTGTAAACCGGAAATCTAGTTCTTCAAGAGTCTCTGTGGGACCTTGTTTAAAGTTTTGGAATTTGAGCTTCAAAACTTCGAACTTATTTTCCTTCATTTTTTCAGTGCCGGCACAGATTTCTTCAATCAGTTCCCAGGCCACTTTCGCCGTTTTTGCACTCCACAGTTTACACTGTATGTGCTCTGGAGTAGAACGTGTGATGATATTACGAGCCTGACCATCCAGTCGATTTCTCTTGGCATCTTCCGATGTCCAGAGTTCTCTGGGCTTTGGTTCGTAAATAACTTGACTGGTAGGTCTCCCACTGGTTGACGATTACTGCATGAAGACCCATCGCTTTGTTCTCTGTCTCTACCATTAGAAACCTCCATGACACCTTGAGTTGTTGAATGACTATTGGGCCATTCTTTATCACGTCGATCATTTAAATCCGATGGCTTCTAGGTGGAGTATCATGATGTTCTTCCATTTCTCATAATTCTCTGGCTTGAGAATTGGGGCGTCACTTAAAGACATCCTGCAGCAAACACACTAAACAAACAAATCAAGTGTAGGTGAAGAGCAGTTAGTGGGCACTTATCTGGGATCTAGGTTCAGTCCAGAAGGCTTGGGAACCTCCTGCTCTGATACCACTTGTTGGTCCAGATAACAGTAAAGTAAAAGACTGGGGGGGGGGGGTGAATAGTCTTTTAAAACTTTTGTCGATAAACACAGTTTCTCAGATATCTGTGAAGATATCTGATACTTAATTTCAGAGAGCGGAAGACTTTTCTGTGATAAGTGCACGTGTTCAGCAAGATAGGTCTAAATACTTTGCAAGGTAAATAAAGCAAGTAATAAAATGCAGAAAGTAAATAATACTAGTCTTTTTATAGTGGTATCTGAAGGTGGCGTAATCCTTCAACTAATCCACTTCGGCCTTTCTCAGACCTAGAATCCACTAAGACAGATAATTGACGTAACCTTACAAATATCTTCTCTCGATTCCTAATTACACTAGGTTTCCAACCAAGTGTTCCCCCTGAGTTATTCCCCGGCTTTCACATCCAAGTACTTCCTGTACTCAGAAACCTCGTTTCTGGAGTTGTTCCTTAGTTTCCCAAACTAAGTACTTCCTATACTCCACGCCTTTTGGTGTATAGTTTAGGTTTGTTTGTCAGGTGAGCTTCTTTAATAACTTATTTAGTTATGCAGATAGCTCTGAGAATCAAGTATACTTAATACACTTTACAATGTATGGTATCTTGTTCTTTACTGACCTAAGTCTATGATAAATGTTCTAGAGAATGAATCTCAGATATCAAATCTTAATTCAACTCTTTCACAAATAGCAATGCTTGTTAAGGATCAGGACACTTAGAACTTTTGTGCTACTTAGAATCAAGAGCTTTGGTCACAACAGAAAGCTTGAAGGTGAGTAGTGTGCTTGAGAGAGCTTGTGTGAGAGTATTTAATGCAAGTTCAAGGTGTGTTCTCAAGCAGTCTAAGTGTTGATATTTACAGATGAATTTGAGTGCCGTTTGAATAGTATCCGTTAGGCTTAAATCAAATTCAAACTATTGATATCTGAGTATAGTACTGTAGTACGTTTGTCTTCTTCTTCAGAAGCTACGATTTTTGTTCAGACATTTATGTCCGTGCATTCAATGCATTGTACTATACTTTGTCCTGTAGTGCCAACGGAACTATGCATTGTATCAGAGATCTTACACTATCAGAGTTCTCTGAATCTTTGCACGTCCTTTTCCAGAGATTATCACAACTCCAGATACTATTTGTTGAAACAACTTGTTATAATATATTTCTTTTCAGAAACATAGTTTATGTCCAAGGTATCTGAGTGTAGATATCTGTGGGCACTTTCCTCGTTTCAGAAACCTTTTATTTCTCAGATATCTTTTGCAACACTGTTTATTTAAAAACGCTTGTGTCTTCAAGATATCTGGTCATAGGTATCTGAAAACCCTTGTCTTCAGCAATCTTGTGCAGTCTTCAAATCTTCAAATCCGTTGAACTTTTCCTACTGGATGCCTTCTTCTTGGTCTTCTTTAGAGGAATAAAAAGTACATTCAGAGACCTAACATCCTATACAAGATTTGCTAGACTATCATACTTAGTGAGTTTCCTCTTTTACAGTGTTCAAGTGAACCAAGAGTACTAACCACCTTTCTGAGCTAAGATAAGTCATTAGGTTGCTGATCAAAATCTAAACAGATATTCCTAACAAAGTAGATGTGCAAGCAAAAAATAAATCAGCAACAAAGAGAATGTTCTGAACAAAGAGGGTAATGATTCTTTTGAAGTAGTTATCCTTATTTACTTAATTTTAAAGATTTTCACACAGTAATGGATGAAATAGTGACCCGAGAAGTTGCCAACTTGTGTTATTTTGCTTGAATACATGACATAAGATGAGAAGAATGAATGGTGAGTGCAAAAATGAAAGACGAAATAGTGCTTAAAGAGAAGAGTTGGAGGTTCACTTAAACAATATCTATACTCAACGACATAAGCGAAGATGCAACTTCTCTAGTCGATGGGTCTCCTTATACTTAAATTCACAAACATATACCTGCATACATACATACATACATAAAATGAATGGGTCATGGGTTGTACCCATCCAACCCACCACTCACCCACTAATGGCGGGCGAAAAAAAATTAACCCACCACACATTTTATAAAAAAATTAGTTGGCGGGTGCGGGTGAAAGGTGAACGGTTTGCGCGGGTGGGTCGGGCGGGTGGGTTTATTTCACAGCCCTAGTTTTCTTAGAGTATTTTTACTTGTTTTGTTCTTTGTGTGTTTTGTAGGTATTTGGCTAAAACCGCGCTAATTGAAAGCAAAATGATGTTTTTTATATGCATCGACAAGATATGGAGTTCCAATGCCTCGTATGGATGCTAGAAGTGGAGCGGAAAGGCCAAAATATTAAGAATTGGCGTCAAAAAGGCAAAACAGTCAATCTAGAAGAACTGGTGACGCCAGTTATAAAACTAGCGTACGCCAGTAACTCTCTGTTATTGGCGCAGGTCCAAACTGGCGACGCCAGTTTCTTCTTCAGCCATTTTCCTTATGCGATTTCTTTTCCTAATTCGTGTTTTTCTCCTTACGTTTTATATTAGACATTCATTCTATTGTCAAGATATATACTTTGCCCTAGATCTAAACCTAGGGGAGAAAAAAACTCCATATTCATATTTTTGACATTGAGACATATCTTGGAGCTTGGTTTTATCCTTGATTGATTTATCGATATCAAATTCTTGATCACCGTGGTAATTCTCTATTGTTTATCTCTTTACAATTCGTTCTTGCTCTTGTTTGTCGAATTGTATGAGCTTGCATGCGATTATCATTATGTTCATGTTTATCATGAGCAATATCTTGAAGTCTTTCATCTTTCAATCTATCATGAGTAGCTAAACCACTACGAATACGGTGATTGCGTATTCGCTTCTAAGGTTAGGATTCGTTCATATAGGTTCGTCTAGTTCAAATATCTTCGTAAAAACCTTTCAATCCAATAAGCTAGTTCAAAGATTCTCTAAAACGTTTGGTTAAGGATCGTGGATTGACGACTCACGATTACTCTAGTTCAAAGATTTTCAAATAACGTTTGGTTGAATTGGATTGAATGTTTTAAGTACATCGACCGTGTGACAAGTATGAACGATTTCCCTAGAGCGAATTAGCACCACTCGATCTAACTACTGTGTTCTCTTCTCTCTCACATTTAAAACAGTTATCTGCTTTTTTATTTTCTAGTTATAGTAGTTCACAACTCAAAAAATTCAGACAGTTTACGCAAGTGACTATTTGCTTTCAATTGCTTGGTAGCTTAATTGTTTCCTTAGCGAACGACTCTATGGTTAGCTTTGTTTATTCTACAACAAGTGCTTGCTACTTATTTCTAAGTATCAATTTGAGCATATCACTAGAATAGTGATTAAAAAACTAAAAAAAAAGAGATACTTACCATTTTAGTTTGAAGAAGAATCACTTTCAATAAATGGACGTGTTTCAAATTGGGCTTTTCGAGTTCATAAAGGCGTAGAGCATTGAGATATGCAAAATCAAAATGATTTGAGAGGACTGACTAGATTCAGAAATAGGCATGAACTGTAATTAGGAGAGGGGGCAAAGATTTTGTGTAAGCTGTAACTGTTGGAACTATGTGTTTAGAATTATAACACTCAAGTACAAATCCCGTTGTCTCAACTGCATTCAGAAATATCAGCTTATATAAGGATTTGAGAAACATGAAAATGGCAGTATGCATTTATGTTTTGAGAAAATTAAAACTTTTTTAGTAAGTACCATAACAAATATACCATATGTAGTAACTCATAATGTTATTACAATACTTGTTTCATGCAATTGATTAATCTTTAACTATTGAATATTTTAAATGGATCTACATCTTTTTGAACAGTCAAAGTTACATAACTGTAAACTGAGCTAGTTTTTTTGTATTTAAATTCATGAAAATACCATCTACGACCAATGAAAATTAGTTAGATAATTTCAATCGAAATAGCGTAAAAACCTAATATGATGTATGTTTTACAAATTAAATTACACGGACACACATTCCATGGAATCGTAAATGACGAAACTGTTACGTGAAAATTTTGTGTTGGTCAAGCATGCAAAATTAAAGTTCATAAAGCTAAATGACAATTTCACAAATCTTTTAGTATTAAGATAATTTGATCGTCTTTATGGCTCTATATGAAGAATTCTAAGATTTTTTCTAATTAATTAAGTTATGCAAGCATATTTTAACTTTAACTACACTTATTTAATCATTCTCTTAGTTATGTTATGTGATATATATATATATATATATATATATATATATATATATATACATATATCTTCCTTGCCTAGTCTCATCGCTACTGCTATTCCAGATTTTTGTGTTCGCCGCTACTTGTTGCGATCCAGAATAGACAACCCTGTCTTATATAATTCTATGGTTATGTCATATGATACTTGAGAATAATTTATTAATTATTTGCTACTAAACAACTTCAAGGGTGGTTTTACCCATCTTTCGAATCCATAATGATAATATTGTTGGACTTCGGTCTTGTTTTTAAATCAACAAAATGAAAAACATTGTGCCAGTTGATCTATTCCAAATACACATTATACTATAAGTATCATTCATTTATAAAAAATGTTATAAGTGCACACAATGGAAAATATAAATCTGGGAGAAATATGTTTAAATGTATAGACCGAATTGTAGAGTTTTGAAAAGTAGTGAAAAAATTAAGTATATCTAAATCACAATGGTTTCTTCAATATCAGACTTGGATTTTGTTGAATTTTCAATTTTCACCACAACTACACATGTATTGATATTCCAAAGTTACAATCGATTTAAAGTAATGAAAATAAATTTTATTAGATCATTGTCTAATGAGACACACAATTTGCGCGAATAATTCGACCTTAATTGTAGCTTCCCTATTACGTATGATAACTGAACTTATGAGATTTGTACACATTTTGATCAAACGAATTGTAACTGCTTATTTAGATATTTACGTAAAAGATTCGTGCAAGTCCTTAGGAATTATTATGGTGGGGGGGGGGGGGGGTCGGTGTAAAATCCGGAAAATTTTATTGGACCGTCTATTTGATTTAATTTGGAGACGAGAAATTATATGGACTCGAGTGGATACATGAGATTTGATTAGCCACTATTTTATGGATCGATAATTTTACACGGGCCATGATAATTTTATTGGATTGGATTTGCACCGGACTAAAAGCCCGTTTAATGTACAAAGGAGTTATTGGAAAATTTGGACTGGCTAGTTAAATCATTACGTTATGTTATGATAAGATATATTTTTACTAGGTTAAGCCTATTTACACTACCTAAATATGGTCACAGAAAAAGAAGAAGAAAGTGATGTCGTTTATGGAACCAACTGCCGCAAGAGAATAGAATTAGAGAAGAGAAGAAGATAGAGAACATCTTCAAGAAAAGGTGAGTTGTTAATCTTCTGTTACTTGGTCTTTAAGAGTAATTAATTATGGGACAAGATTTGATAAGTGTGATACAGAATCCTTTGGCGCATTCTTTCAGGACAAGTTACTGTACTGCGCGATCGATCGATCTAATGTACTGTAAAGTCGGTGGTTCAAGGTTACTGGTGAATAGTGGCTACGGCTTGGATTGACAGAAAGGTGGAGATAGAATTATATATATTTGTGACTTATGATCGATCATGACCGGACAGCGGGAAAATATTGAAATTGTTCTTCACATAGTGCTGTGATTTGATACGTGTGGTGGAGCTCGTACCTTGGATATATAGCGTTAATAATTGGACACGAGGTAAGGGGATTTCTGTGACACTTTTGCTTTTATTTTCCGATATAAAATGTATATATGTATAGTTTTCAATTGACAAATAACTTTTGGTTATTATATCATGTTATGGGACTTGATATAATAGTCTTTTCGAAACAGGATCAAGTATGTGAATTCCCAAAAGTATGTTTTATGATGCATGTGATGTGTGAAAATTATGTTTCTGTACATGGAGATAAAATATGTTTTGGCTCTCAGTTTTGCCTACGCTCTGTACTGACCTCTTATGAGGGTTTATTGGCATAGAAGTATACTTCCTACCGTTTATTGTTCCTTTCCGCGGGGGAACCTACCGTTATTGTTTCCTGTTTAGGAAACCTACTGTTTATGTTTCCTTTCGGGGAAACCTACTGTTACTGTTGTGTATGGCATCTTCCCTGCCACGGGATCTAATAGTGGCCTAGTGTAAAATCTGATTGAGCTAAACTACTGTTTTGTGAAAGTACTCCATGTTCTGATTTTGGATATGTGAATTGTTATAGTGTGTATATAAATATGTATGTTTTACTACGCTGCTTGATCCGGTAAAAGTGTCATTGAGGCTCACCCTTACACCCCCCCTTTCAGATATTTAGTAAGTGAAGTGACACTGGATGGTACAGTAGAGTGGAACCCGGTAGACGTATGGTGGTTCTTATGAAGACTTTCAATAGTTGTAGCGTACTCTGAGATTTATATTGTATAGGATTATTAGTATTGTTGAGATTGTCGTTTTGTATTGAGGACATGTAATATTATTGTATTTGGGATTTTAGATGCTCTGTTGTACCACTTTGAGATATTTATATATTTTGAGGATTAAAGTTAGGCTTCGTCTTGGCGTGAGCCCATCTCACGATAGACGGCCGGTCGCGTCAAAGCATTTTGGTTTTGGGGCGTGACAGTCGGTTTTAGTTGTTTCTTGCTCCGCATTCGCCTCCTCTTCTGGAATCACGGAACTCGGTTCCTCGACTTCATCCCCTGTCGATTCAACAGTGGCTACATCTTCAGTCTGCTCAGCTATCAGTACACGGGTCACTTGAACCGTTGCTGGAGTTCCCTCATCTGATGCAGAGTTCTCAACCTCGTTAGTACAGGTGGCAACAACAGACTTAACCTTCCTTGGTTCTTCAAAATTTATCTCAACTGCCAGGACTCTAATGTTTTCTGGGGCTTCTGGGGGTCTACCTTTCTCCATGAGCTGTAATTTCCCAACCAAGTCACCCAATATCTGTTCCAGCCTTCTTTGCGATTGCTCGATACTGTCGAACCTCTGGTTATTTTTTTCCTGAATTTTGTGTACCTCAAACCAGTACCTCTCAGACCTCTCCATATGACTCCTGATTTCATTTCGAATACGACTCTGAGTCTCTTCCACTGCTCTGGCTGCCACTCTCCTAGCCTTATTTCTTGCCCCCTTAAGTTGTGTTACTGCTGCTAGCTTCTCGAAGACACTATTAGGTTCATCAGCGGACGCTTCCAGGGAGGAGTTTTTACAGCTCACAACGACCATGTTTTGATACTCCCAATCCAGGACTTCATAAAATCGGATGCATAAGCTCATATCGTCTATCCTGTGGTGAGGGCATTGGGTCAATAACTGCAAAAAAACGGTCCCGAGCTTCATAGAAGGTCTCATCATGCATCTACTGAAACTGCATTATCTGGGCACGAAGTTGCTGCGTTTTCTCGGGGGGATAGAATTTATTCATGAATGCCCTGTAGAGCGAATCCCAAGTCGGCAGAGAACCCTCAGGTTGGTTTAACAGCCAACTCCTTGCCTTGTCCTGCATACAGATCATAAATACCTTCTTCCTTTTCTCCTCGTCAGTAACTGTGACCCCTTCGACTGTCAATGGAATCCCTGAAATCTGTAGTTCGAATTCCTTGACGAACCTTATCACATCTTCATCTGCCATTCCGCAGAATTTTGGGAGATTGTGGAGGTGGTGAGCCTTGAGTTCAAAATTCCTGGCCTTATTAGATAGAACAATTGCTGCTTTACCAGCCCTAACCACACCAGGCTGCATGTAAGCTCCATAGGTAAGCTCAGCCATCGGAATTTCCTTTCTGACAAACCTGTTGTTAAAGCTACACAACTCGAAAGCCTCGAAATATTCTTAGTTTCTGTTAGTGCACTAAACTTCAGGTTGAAAAACAAACAAATAACAAATCACTCTCAAATGCTACAGTAGGAATTGGTTCCCCGGCAGCGGCGCCAAATTTGATGTGCTCAAATTAATACTTAGAAAACAAGTAGTAAGCAGTTATTGTAGACAGACAATGCTAACCACAGGATCGTTCGCTAAGGAACCAATTAAGCTACGACAACGGTTTGAAAGCAAATAGTTACTTGTGAAAATAGATTGATTTGTAAGATGGTTGTTTCTAAAAACTAGAATAAGATAAAGCAAATAAAGATTTTTAACAATGAGAGAAGATGAACATAGTAGTAATGATCAAGTAATGCTAATTCGTTCTAGGGCAATCATTCATATTTGTCACACGGTCGGCGTACAGAAATCAATCAGTCCAATTCAACCAATCGTTATTTGAATATTTCAAACTAGAGTAATCGTGGGTTGTCAATCCACGATCCTTAACTGAAAACGATTTTGAAAGTCTTGAACTAGCTTATTGGATTGAAGGTTTTACGAAGATTTTGAACTAGACGAACCTATATGAATGAATCCAAAACCCTAGAAACGAATATACAATACTATCACATAACTACCGTGTTCGGAGTGGTTTAGCTACTCATGATAGAAGCAAGGATCAAAGAATTCAAGATATTGCTCATGTTAAACATAAACAGAATGATAATCGCATGCAAGCTCATACAATTCGACAACAAGAACAAGAATGAATTGTAAAGAGATAAACAATAGAGAATTACCACAATAATCAGGAATTTGATATCAATCCTTAAATCACAGATAAAACCAAGCTCCAATGTGTTTCAATGTCAAGAATAATTTCTAGGAGCCTCTTTTTCTATGAAAAAATCAAGTATATGAAGTTGTGGCAAAAGGAAGACCTAATTCTAACCTAAAAAGGAGTTTTTTTGCTGAATCTGTGAGGTTTTATCGCAAATCTACTTGGCCAGCAAAATAGCTTCACCGTGAGACAATCGTTAGGCTCCCAAATTGCTCTCACAAAATCTCGCCGCGGCGAGAACATCATTCACCGCGGCGAGCTTAAAACCTCTGTAACTTTTGCTGCAGACGATCTTTCTACAGATCCTACAGATAGGGGTGAGATCCACTCCCTATGGTCATGTTCTTTGGCCATGCTTCCAAAACTAAAGTTGTAGCCCTTTGAATGATCTTTCCGTGGCCATCGAGCTCAGGTCAATCGACATCATATGAGAGAGTTATGGCCAAAATGGCTAGACTGCTCCGTAAAACTTCACTTTTGCAAGCTTCGCTAAAACGGCTCTCAAATCTTCGTCCGAACTCCGAATCCACTTCCATTTTCACCCAGTTACTCTACATTCAAAGATCTAGAACCAAAGTTTTCACTCCGATTTTCACCTTCGGGATACAAAAATCCTACAAAGCACCAAAGCATAAAAACGTACAAAAACACTACAAAACTAAGGTCAAAGACTAACAAAAGACCGCTAAAAAGGACCAAATGAGACGTTAGAATATTGTCTCATCAATTATACATCCAGATTACACACCTTTCACCAACAACACATTAGACAGACTTCATAAATCCAAAAGTCAACCCTCATTTCAACAGTGGCAGGGTGTAAATGGCATCGAAAATATCAAAAATATTTTTCATGATTCATTCGCATTTTAAAAAAGCAAATTGAAATTCAAATCACCGAAGTTTATTACAATTCAAATCAACCAAAAATTTATTTTTTGATACAACTTTAATAATAATAGGTTGCAATCGAACCCTTTTAATTTTGTTCCTTCAATAACATATACAAAGTATCAAATTCTCTCATTCTTTCATTAATAGAGCTTGAATGGTCCCATTCTTCTAGTGTTTCCGCTCTTCCATCAATTCTTCTTAGTCTTCTATCAATGGGGCATAAAACTTCAATGAGTGGAGACAAATTCAGGCTCCATGATGGATCTTGATGCTCCATCGATGGCGCTTTCAAAAGAAAATCTCCTCTAAAGCTTCAAGACCCATTAATGGAACCCGAATTGGGCTCTACTAGTGCAGCTTAAAAGCCCCAAGAATAGTTAAATGTATTTCAAGAACTCAAATTGCATCAAATCAAGAATGTAAATTGCAATCTAAGCTAAAATTACCTACTTGAATTCGAATTCCATGAGCACAATATATTTGTGTAACTCCAAGTGTTACTCATACTATAGTTCAATGTCAATATAGTTGCATTCTAAGATGTACTATTTGTTTTTTCTATATGCTCCCATGCTCACAAAGCCAAGCTCCATGGGAAACATATCACAAACTTTGAAAATACCATGGGCTCATACTTATGATACTAATGGTATTTGCAAAGGATGTCATGCAAATTATTCATCATGGAGATAACTTTGCGGGATGGTTTCATACTAAAGAACGAATATTTCACCCGAAAATAGAAGTATATTTCCATGCCGATAAGAGATGAGAAACTTGTTGAGTTCGTCAAATACATTGGGCTCATGGAGCTCAGTAATTCAAATAGAGAAAGTTACCTTATCTTGTAAAATTATACACTGAAACTACAACTTCAATTGTTTCCATTCAAGTTCAAATCCTGATTTGGACATTCCCTTGATCTCTTGATTGGCGATGCACATCATTGAAAAAACCTAAAATCACACAAAAAAAATAATATTACAAAATAAAATGTATCTCATAAATTATCAACCATCATTCGGTTTCTTTTTGTAGTAATCCTAGAAGTTTAAGGTGTGTATTAATCAATAGCAAAGCCGGCATTGGAAATGTTCAATAAAAATACTAGGAATGATTTCATTTCGTCACTAGAATAGTGATTAAAAAAACAAAAAAAAAAAAAAGAAGAGATACTTACCATTTTAGTTTGAAGAAGAATCACTTTTAATAAATGTCTGTGTTTCAAAGTGGGATTACTTTTCGAGTTCATAAATGCGTAGAGCATTGAGATATGCAAAATCAAAATGGTTTGAGAGGACTGATTGGATTCAGAACTATGCATGAACTCTGATTAGGAGAGGGGGCAAAGATTTTGTGTAAGCTGCAACTGCTGGAACTAGGTGTTTAGAATTATAACACCCAAGTACAAATCCCGATGTCTCAACTGCATTCAGAAAGATCAGCTTATATAAGGATTTGAGAAACATAAAAAATGGCATTATGCATTTATGGTTTGAAAAAATTAAAACTTATTTAGTAAGTACCATAATAAATATACCATATGTAGTATTTCATAATGATATTACAATACTTGATTCATGCAATTGATTAATATTTAACACTTGAATATTTTAAATGGATCTACATCTTTTTTAACAGTCAAAGTTACATAAGTGTAAACTAAGCTAGTTTTTTAGTATGTTAAATTTATGAAAATTGCATCTACGACCAATGAAAATTAGTAATATAATTTCAATCGAAATACCGTAAAAACCTAATATGATGTATGTTTTACAAATTAAATTACATGGACACACATTCCATGGAATCGTAAATGACGACAAAGTTACGTGAAAATTTTGTGTTGGTCAAGCATGCAAAATTAAAGTTCATAAAGTTAAATGACAATTTCACGAATCTTTTAGTGTGAAGACAATTTGATCGTCTTTATTGCTCTATATGAAGAATTCTAAGATTTTTTCTAATTAATTAAGTTATGTAAGCGTATTTTAACTTTAAATACACTTATTTAATCATTCTTGTAGTTATGTTATGTGTCTGTGTGTATGTATGTATGTATGTATGTATGTGTAACTTCATTGCCTAGTCTCTCCGCTACTGCTATCCAGATTTTGTGTTCGCGGCTACTTGTCGCGATCCAGAATTGACAACACCGGTCTTATATAATTCTATGGTTATGTCATATGATACTTGAGAATCGTTTATTAATTATGTGCTACTAAGAAACTTCAAGGGTGGTTTTACCCATCTTTCGAATCTATATTGATAATATTGTTGGACTTCGGTTTTGTTTTTAAATCAACAAAATGAAAAACATTGTGCCAGTTGATCTATTCCAAATACACATTATACTATAAGTATCATTCGTTTAAAAAAACGTTATAAGTGCACACAACGGGAAATATAAATCTGGGAGAAATATGTTTAACTGTATAGATCGAATTGTAGACCTTTGAAAAGTAGGGGAAAAATTAAGTATATCTAAATCAAAATGGTTTCATCAACATTTGTCTTGGATTTTGTTGAATTTTCAATTTTCACCACAACTACACATGTATGGATATTCCAAAGTTACAAGCGATTTAAAGTTATGAAAATAAATTTTATTAGATCATCATCTAATGAGACACACAATTTGCGCGAATAATTCGCCCTTGTAGCTTCCCTATAACGTATGATAACTGAACTTGTGAGATTTGTACACATTTTGATCAATGAATTATAACTGCTTATTTAGATATTTACGAAAAAGATTCGTGCAAGTTGTATTTTTGTGACATGGTATATATGTAAGTGGAACAAGAACACATTAAATTTTTATTTTCGTACACTAGTTTACGCTATACTTTTTAAGAAATCCTTTATGTATAGACATTATACATCCGGATTACACACCTTTCACCAACAACACATTAAACAGACTTCATAAATCCAAAAGTCAACCCTCATTTCAACAATGGTAGGTTGTAAATGGCGTCGAAAATATCAAAAATATTTTTCATAATTATAACATTCGCATTTCAAAAAAGCAAATTGAAATTCAAATCACCGAAGTTTATTACAATTCAAATCAACCAAAAATTTATTTTTTGATACAATTTTAATAATAATAGGTTGCAATCGAACCCTTTTAATTTTGTTCCTTCATTAACATATACAAACTATCAAATTCTCTCATTCTTTCATTAATAGAGCTTGAATGGTCTTCTTCAAGTGTTTCTGCTCTTCCATCAATTCTTCTTGGTCGTCTATCAATGGGGCTTAAAACTTCAATGAGTGGAGACAAATTCCGGCTCCATGATGGATCTTGATGTTACATTGATGGCGCTTTCAAAAGAAAATCTCCTCTAAAGCTTCAAGACCCAATAATGGAACCCGAATTGGGCTCTACTAGTGCAGCTTAAAAGCTCCAAGAATGGTTAAATGTATTTCAAGAACTCAAATTGCATCAAATCAAGAATGTAAAATTTCAATCTAAGCTAAAATTACCTACTTGAATTCGAATTCCATGAGCACAATATATTTGTATAACTCCAAGTGTTACTCATACTATAGTTCAATGGAAATATAGTTGCATTCTAAGATGTACTATTTGTTTTTTCTATATGCTCCCATGCTCACAAAGCCAAGCTCCATGGGAAACATATCACAAACTTTGAAAATACCATGGGCTCATACTTATGATACTAATGGTGGTATTTGCAAAGGATGTCATGCAAAATATTCATCATGGAGATAACTTTGCGGGGCTGGTTTCATACTAAAGAACGAATATTTCACCGGAAAATACAAGTATATTTCCATGCCGATAAGAGATGAGAATCTTGTGAGTTCGTCAAATACATTGGGCTCATGGAGCTCAGTAAATCAAGTAGAGAAAGTTACCTTATCTTGTAAAATTATGCCTGAAACTACAACTTCAATTGTTTCCATTCAAGTTCAAATCTTGATTTGGACATTCCCTTGATCTCTTGATTGGTGATGCACAACATTGAAACAACCTAAAATCACACAAAAAAATAATATTACAAAATAAAATGTATCTCATAAATTATCAAGCATTATTCAGTTTCTTTTTGTAGCAATCCTAGAAGTTTAAGGTGTGTATTAATCAATAGCAAAGCCGGCATTGGAAATGTTCAATAAAAATACTACGAATGATTTCATTTCGTCACTAGAATAGTGATTAAAAAAACTAAAAAAAAGAGATACTTACCATTTTATTTTGAAGAAGAATCACTTTCAATAAATGGCCATGTTTCAAAGTGGGATTAGTTTTTGAGTTCATAAATGCGTAGAGCATTGAGATATGCAAAATCAAAATGGTTTGAGAGGACTGACTGGATTCAAAACTAGGCATGAACTGTGATTAGGAGAGGGGGCAATGATTTTGTGTAAGCTGGAACTGCTGGAACTAGGTATTTAGAATTATAACACTCAAGTACAAATCCCGATGTCTCAACTACATTCAGAAAGATCTGCTTAAATAAGGATTTGAGAAACATAAAAATGGCAGTATGCATTTATGGTTTGAGAAAATTAAAACTTATTTAGTAAGTACCATAATAAATATACCATATGTAGTATTTCATAATGATATTACAATACTTGATTCATGGAATTGATTAATATTTAACAGTTGAATATTTTAAATGGATCTACATCTTTTTTAACAATCAAAGTTACATAAGTGTAAACTGAGCTAGTTTTTTAGTATGTTAAATTTATGAAAATAGCATCTATGACCAATGAAAATTAGTAAGATAATTTCAATCGAAATAGCGTAAAAACCTAATATGATGTAAGTTTTACAAATTAAATTACACGGACACACATTCCATGGAATCGTAAATGACGACACAGTTACGTGAAAATTTTGTGTTGGTCAAGCATGCAAAATTAAAGTTCATAAAGTTAAATGACAATTTCACAAATCTTTTTGTATGAAGACAATTTGATCGTCTTTAAGGCTCTATATGAAGAATTCTAAGATTTTTTCTAATTAATGAAGTTATGTAAGCGTATTTTAACTTTAAATACACTTATTTAATCATTCTCTTAGTTATGTTATGTGTCTGTGTGTGTATATATGTATGTATGTATGTATGTATGTATGTGTGTGTGTATGTATGTATGTATGTATGTATGTATGTATATGTAACTTCATTGCCTATGGTGATACGGACATGTGTCCAATCCGTTAAGGGCGCCATAGAGCGTGTCCTAGAGCGCATCAAGGCTGAAATAGCCAATTCAGTACTAGTCCGACCTTCAAAGGGTCCGTCCTAAGGGAGACCATTCCAGGCCAACTAGTACTTACATGTCAACACACCTTCTCACCTATGTCCGACCAAGCTAGGTGTACGACTTTCGAACCTGACAAAAGGTCTCATGGTCCTTCCAAGTACCACAAACTGTCAGTCCTAGGATGCCAAACGGACCGGACGAGAGAATCTCGGACGCCACCATCACATTAAGACCAAATGTATATAGCAGAACCACTGAGATACTTTCGTGAAACTTCTGGCTCGGACACCCAGAGTTACCGGAGGGCAGATCAACCAAGCAGACAGATCTGTCTGAGGGACTGACACGGACCCAACAGGCGGGACAGTACTCTCAGAGGGAAAAGGTCCAAACTACCCTCCCAGGCCCATTAATCGGATGTGGGCTATTGTTCACTATTGGGCTGTGGGCCAAAGGTAGCATTGGTGTCCAAATTTGAAGCATACACTTGGCACCATCTTATGAGTCATCTCATAAGATATGGTCTCTATAAATATAGCCCAAGGTCCAAGATCTTAAGGTAAGCAATCCCCAAGTGATTCTTCCCAAGCCATATTGATATCACAACCTTCCTCATAACTATTACATTGAGAGCTCACAACTTTCTCTTGAGTAAAGTCTCTCACCGGATTGACATACGCAATCCGGGTAACCCTTTCTAACCCCCCCGCCCCCCCCCCCCACTTAGTCCTTTTAGGTACTCTAGCTCGGACAGGTACTGCCTCGTACTTCAAGTAGGAGGTGGATCTTAGACTAGGTAGCTTGTTATAGTTTAGTTAGTGTTTGAGGTTAAACCCCTCAACATTTTGGCGCCGTCTGTGGGAAACTTTACAAAAGGTCCCGTGCTTAAGTCAGGCTGATGGCAAGAACGAGGCGGACAACACGAACCAGTGCTGCAGGCGTCAAGACTCCACCCCCGTGCCCGCGCGGACGTCCACCCAACCGAGGACGAAGGGCCACTGCGGCTGAAAGGAACGCTAGAGGGAGATATCCGACCGATGGTCACACAGCGAGCCCATCCTCCGATGAGGGAAGAGACGTTCCGCCCAGAGGAATCCGTAATACTCCCGAGAAGATTGTACCTGAAAACTATGGAGAAGGGGTCGTACGAGTTTCTCCGGCAGAAGCTCAAGGCCCCACTACTGGTCAACAGTTTACTATGCCAGATGGTCGTGTAGTCCGCACTAGTGACCTCAGATTAAGCGAGACTCAGTTTGATAGATTGCTCACGATAATCCAAGGTTGCCTTGGATCTAACAATGCCCATCCTCAGCAAGTCACTCCGTCAGTGGCTACTCCGGTTCAAGCAGAGCCCGCCCTGTCAAGGAACAGGCAACGTCCGATCCAGCAGAGGTTGGGGAATCAGCTACCTCAAGGGGATCTGCGGAACCTTCTAGATCGGAGAGCATCTGCCTCCCAAATTCGGGGTGAAGGAAGTCCGAACGGTAGGAGAGAGTATTAGGAGGAGGATAACAGGCAGCCTCGAGCTCCGCAACGAGCACCTCCGAGAGCTAGAGATCATGTAGCGGAAACCATTCCAGTTGTCCGCCTAGATGAACACCCTACGGATGTAGCAGTTCATCCTAGGACGGGGGAGATAATGAATGCATAAGAAATCTACGCTCAGCAAAAAGCCTTGGAGGCCCAGATTCTAAATGTCGGACGCCTGGTAAAGGAGCATGAGCAGATAGCTATTAGTGCACCAAATCCCTTGTGCGACGACATCATGAGAGAAAAGGAAAGGAACTTGGATCAAGTGATTCCGAACTTGGAATACTATTACGGGGATACTTGTCCCATTGGCCACTTGACAAGGTACAATAGTAAGATGGATTCCAAGGGGATGAGTGATAATACAAAGGCTCTCACTTTTTCATCCACCCTCTTCAGAACAGCTATGGATTGGTACACTGCGTTGCCAAACAAGTCGATAAAATCTTATGCGGACCTTTCCTCCAAATTTCTGGGACGATTTGGAAAATCAAAGAGGAGAAGGCGCACTGTGGAGCATCTGGCAGAAGTTATCCAAAGGGAGCAAGAGGATCTCAGGACCTTCCTAGATCGCTTTAACGCGGAAGTTCTTCGAGTTGAGCCACACAGTATTAAGGAACGGGTCCGTCACCTGTATGCTAATACTTTCAACTCAGAGCTTAGCAGAAAACTTTCTAGTCAGGAAGTGAGGAGTGAAAAGCATTTGGATGACATCTGTGAAGAAGTAATGTATGGAGAGGAGTACCGAAGGAATGTTCCAGTAAGAGCAGGATCCAAGAAGAGAAAGGAGCCAGTAAAACAAGAGCATCGCCCTAATAAGTTTGATCCGAGGAAGGATCACAGAGATGAGGGCTTCCACAGAGAAAGAAGTCCGCTAAGGAGATATGCGGATTATACTTATCTCAATAGACCAAGATCCGACATCTTGGCGACTATTATTGAAAAGAAGTTGAATGTTCAATGGCCCAAGCCATCTCACGGTAACAGGAAGAACAAGAATGCAAAGGGATATTGCAAGTTTCACAAGAGCCGTGGTCATGAGACGGACGATTGCGTTCAACTGAAAATGGAAGTTGAACATTTGATAAGAGAGGGAAAGTTGGAAGATCACGTCTATACGGATGAGCTTTCTGGACATAATAAGAAGGAATGAAAAAGGAATGATAGAGCTACAGAGCCACCTCCCCATCCCCTATCCTTGCCACCTCCACCAGCCAACCATCCGCCTCGCACGGACCGACACCCATACAGGTACGATGATGACATTGAAATGGAGAACCCTCCATACAGCGGAGTGATCAACACCATAGCAGGCGGACCAACTGGGGGCGACAGTAGGAACGCGAGAGAGTGGCCAACTCAGAATCTCCGGAACAATGACAGATCATATGCTGCTCCAGCAATTCGAGGGACAAATGCTATATACTTTGATGATAGTGAGATCACTCCTCCTACGGCAGGAGGCGAAGACATAGATGATCTGGATGTTCCGCTGGTGGTTTCTTTAACCATTGCAACTTATCGAGTAAACAAGATCCTGGTAGATACAGGGAGTTCCTCAAACATCATCTCCAAATCAACAATAGATCAGATGAATCTGGGAGGAATCCGATATGAGAGAGTCAATACCTCCATATTAGGGTTCGGAGGAGGTACTGTCCGTCCTCTAGGAAGTGTCATGCTTCATGTTTCACTTGGGACACATCCCGCAAGAGTGACACAGCTAGTCCGTTTTGTAGTGGTGGATCGGACTTTTGATTATAATGCCATCTTTGGTCGTCCTGGACTCAATCAGTTCCGAGCTATATCCTCCACCCTCCATAATAGGATGAAGTTCCCAACCCCGTGCGGAGTTGGAGAGGAAGTGGGGAACATCCGAGAAGCTTGGGAGGGTTATATTATGTCCACAAGGAGAGCATCTGCACCAGTGTTGGCAGTCACTGTGACTTCTGATCCGCACGCTATTCTTCCACCAAAGAAAGAGAATCCTAACATTGTTGGGGAAGCTAGAAGGACAAGTTTCCTAAAACTGCACGGATCGAGCCTCATGAAACTCTCTGGGAAGTTGAGCTGGTTGTTGGGAGCCCGGATAAGAAGACTAGAATTCGGACAGAGATGAATGCGGAAGTGGAAATGAAGCTCATTGCTTGTCTCCGAGATAACAATGATGTCTTTGCTTGGAGTATTGACGACCAAAAGGGCATAGATCCGAGGATCGCTATTCATCTTCTGAACATGGATCCCTCGATTAAATATATCCGCCAGAAGAGAAAGGACTTCAGTCTATCAAGGATGCCATCATATCCGCCAAAGTTGAACGACTCATGAAAGCAGGACATATTGAAGAGGTTCGTTACTCTGATTGGGTTTGCAACGTGGTTCTAGTAGAAAAGTCACCAGGCAAATGGCGGATGTGCAATGATTTCACCAGGCTAAATAAGTTTTGCCCAAAGGATCCATACCCTTTGCCATGGATTGACCAATTGGTTGATTCTACAGCTGGATGCGCGTTACTGAGTTTCATGGACACGAATTAAGGCTTTTATCAGATTCGAATGGCAAAGGAGGATACTAAGAAAACAACTTTCTTTGCTGCGGGAGGGGTATATTGCTTTAAAGTGATGCCCTTCGGATTGAAAAATGCAGGAGCAACTTACCAACGACTGGTGAATCAGATGTTCAAGGAAGAAATTGGCACGACCATGGAGGTATACGTAGACGACATGCTCGTCAAAAGTAAAACCGAAGAACATCATATAGAGCACTTGAGCAAATGCTTCGTTATCCTCAGGAAGTACGGAATGAAACTCAATCCGGAGAAGTGTACCTTCGGAGTGAAGGGCGGAAAGTTTTTGGGCTATATGGTCACAGAGAGAGGGATAAGCGCAAATCCCGAGAAGATTAAGGCAATCCTACATCTGCCTCATTCGAAGAACCTCAATGAGGTACAACAGCTTATTGGACGTCTCATGTCCTTAAGTCGCTTTATTTCGCGATCCGCAGAGAAGAACCTTCCGTTCTTCAAAATCCTCCGGAAAGGAGAGATCTTTGAGTCGACCGCGGAATGTTCTAAGGCTTTTGAAAATTTGAAAAAGTACCTCCATTCCCCTCCGCTGCTCTCCAAACCCGTTGAAGGAGAACCACTCTACCTCTACCTAGCAATTACGGAAGAGGCAATGAGTTCCGTATTAGTACGGGTTCAAGCGAATGATCACTTGCCAATCTACTATCTTAGCAAAGCCCTTGTTGGGGCGGAGACAAGATACGTCAAGATTGAGAAACTTGCATATGCTCTGGTTTACACCGCAAGGCGATTAAAGCCATATTTCAAGTCTCATAAAATAGTAGTACTAACTACGGAACCTTTGAAACAGGTCCTGGGAAAGCCCGACCAATCCGGACGACTCTCTAAGTGGGCCATTGAGCTGAGCGAATACGACATTAGCTATCAGGCTCCGACAGCCAAGAAAGCTCAAGTCATTGCCGACTTCCTAGCAGAATACCCTGAAGCGGAGTCAGAGAAAGTCCCGGACAAACAGGCATTTGAATGTCTAATTACCAGGCAGATCAACCGAAAGCCGGTTCTGCCGAAGATCAGCCCCGAAAACCTTGAGGATGCACAGTTCATCAATCAATCTCGGACTACATCATGGGAGGAATCTCGGGTGAACCAAATGTTCCTTCTCGATGATCTCACAAGGGAATCCGGTACTAACAACTCCGATTCGGATGTTAAAGAGAAGGAGGAACAAAGGTTGGAAACTCGGGAGCTTACAGAAGATCTCCAAACCAAAGAACATCCCTCTGATGTTTGGACATTGGAAGTGGATGGTTCCTCCACTGGAAGAGTAGGAGGTATTGGAATCTATCTTACAAGCCCTGATGGCGCGGAACTCGACTATGCGGTATCCTTGGACTTCAAGGTCACCAATAATGAGGCTGAATACGAAGCACTGTTAGTCGGACTGCGTCTAGCCAAGTCCCTGCAGATCCGGAAACTCAAAGCTTACACGGACTCACAGTGAGTTTACCCTGGAGAAGATTGATAGGGAATGGAATGAAAGAGCGGATGCTCTGGCAAAGTTTGCGTCCGCAACAGCTGCTCTAGACACGAGGAGAGTGATTCTACTCACTATTACGGACTCATCCGCCACGAGTCCTACTCCAATTGTTATGATAACTGAAACGGGAAGGAACTGGATGACCGAGATCTTTAATTATCTCAAAGACAGATCCTTGCCAACCGATCCGAAAGAATCAAGGAGTGTACAGCGCCGAGCAAACATATATTTTATACTTGGGGAAGATTTGTATAAAAAATCTTTCGCTGGCACTCATTTGAGATGTTTAGGTCCACAAGAAGCGAAGACTGTGCTTGAGGAAATTCACAGCGGAAGCTGCGGAAGTCATTCCGGAGGACGAACTCTTGCTCAGAAGATCATTCGACATGGCTACTACTGGCCTACCGTTGATAAGGATTCTGCGAGCTACGCCCGAAGATGTCCTGATTGTCAATATTAATTATGCAAATGTTCCCCATCGTCCGACGCACCCTATGATTCCGTCAGTCATAGCATGCCCGTTTGATCAATGGGGCATCGATATTTTCGGACCATTCCTAATGGGTACTCAACAGAAGAAATTCTTAATTGTGGCCGTAGAATATTTCACCAAGTGGGTAGAAGCGGAAGCTGTGGCCACTATCACGGAAAGCCGCGTGCAGACATTCATTTGGAGGAATATCATTTGTCACTTTGGCCTACCAAGAATTCTTGTCTCGAACAATGGTGCCCAATTCTCGGGCAACAGACTCAAGGAATGGTTGGCATCTTTCAAGATTGAACAACGCTTCACATCTGTCGGATACCCACAAGCTAATGGACAAGCTGAGTCCACAAAGAAGATAATTGTTAAGATCCTGGAAAAATGGCTGAGAACTTCTCAGGAGAGTTGGGCGGATGACCTAGATGGCGTACTGTGGGCTCATCGTACCACTGCGCGGACCGCAATTAGAGAAACCCCATTTGCCCTGGTCTATGGCTCGGAAGCAGTCATACCAGCGGAAATTGCAGTTGAAAAAATGAGGGTCCAAAAGTTCAATGATTCCGTCAATCATGAAGCTCTGATATTTGATCCAGACATGTTGGAACAGAAAAGAACCGAAGCATTGGCTAATATCCACAGGTACCAAGCAACTGCAGCCCGGGCCTACAATAGGAATGTTCAAGTGAAATACTTACAGGTCGGAGACCTAGTGCTCCGCCGAGCTGATATCCTGAGCAATGTTGGGAAGCTTAAGCCTAAATGGGAAGGACCTTACAAGATCATTGGTGCAAGAGTGAATGGAAGTTACGAATCGGAAGACGAGTACGGACACCCACTCAAGCGTAATTGGAATGCCAGCAACCTTCAAAAGTTATATGCGTAGGGTCGCTTACACGGAACTCTGCCAGTTGTTTGGACATTTTAGGCTTAAACTGTTTATTACGCGGAACTCCGCCAATTTTGTTTTTGTTAACTCTTTTGTCATTGGCCGTGCAGTCCACAAGTTGTAATTGAATTTCCGTCAAATAAATACAACTTCTATCTTTCAATTCATAAATCTGAAATTTAGTGTTCAGGTGACAAAAAAGCAAGTAATGAATTTTATTCATATACGAAACAGAGTGTACATGTTAGGAATATCTGTTAGTATTTTGATCAATCATCACATGTTCTTATCTTAGCCAGAAAGGTGATTAAGTACTCTTGGTTCACTTGAACATTGTAAAAGAGGAAATCACTGAGTATGATTAGTCTAGTAAATCTTGTATTAGGATTATAGGTCTCTAAGTGTAATTTTTATTTCAAGAAGACCATCAAGATCAATCCTAGCAATGGAGATTTTCTGAAGATTAGAAGACTGAAGATTGCACAAGATTTATGAAGACACAAAGGTTTAGTCTAACTCAGAAAGACTATGCCCCTAATCTTTCTTAAGTATATTAACTTACTTTCGAAATATGATTCTGGACATATGACATCATGAGTATGGAGCATGCAAGCCATCAGAAAGGCTCATGTATCCGTTGAGACTAAAGGACAATGAACAGTACTATGCATTAAATGCATCGCGTAAATCTTTAAAGCAGTCCTCTCTGAAACAAGAGATAGTGACTTCTGAGTACATAGTTCAAGATATAAACGGATATAATTTGATAGAGAGCACAACGGATACAAATTCAAACGCCTCTCAAATTTATCTATATATATCACACACTTAGATGCTTGAAGCAAATACCTTAGAATGCTCTATCTTGCCAACTTACCATCAAGCAAAGTATTCTCTCAAGCACTCTACTACCTTTCTGTTGCTTGAAGAATCACTAGTAGTTCTAAGTTGTCCTGAACCTTAACAAGAGATTGTTATTCGTGAAAGAGTTGAACTATCAGATACCCTTTCTGAAACTCATTCTCCAGAACGGACACCAATTACTTGGGTTAATAAAGAGCAGACTGCTATCCACTGAACAAGTGTATTAAGTAGTCTCGTTCTGTTTGGATCTCTATAAACATAACTGAAAAGTTATACGAGAAGCCTTTCTGACAAAACCTTATAACCAACACCATCAAGGCGTGGAGTAGAGGAAGTACTTGATTTGGAAAATCAGGGAATAACTCCAAGGTTATCTGAGTAGAGGAAGTACTTAGCTCTAGGAGCTGGGGAATAACTCAGGGGGAACATTTGGTTGGGAACCATTTATTTAGGAATCTTAGAATAGGATTATTGTAAGGTGAACTCAATTATCTGTTCTAGTAAATTCTAGGTCTCAGAAAGACCGAAGTGGATTAGTTGGAGGATTACGCCACCTCCAGATACCACTATACTTGCTGTGTCATTTACCTTTCTGTATTTACATTTCAGCAAAGCGCACACACACATACTTATTGTTTCTGCACTTACCTATCTTAAAGTCTTCCGCGATCTGAATTTAAGTATCATAAACTCCCAGGTTTCTGAGAATCTGTGTTTATCGACAAAAGTTTTAAAAGACTATTAACCCCCCCCTCTAGTCTTTTACTTTGCCATTATCTGGACCAACAAGTGGTATCAGAGCAAGAGGTTCACAAGCCTTCTGCACTGAACCTAGATCCCCAGATAGGTGAAGAAACTTTGTCCCTCTCTGAGGACTATATAATTTGTGTGTTAAGTGTGCAGGTCTGTCTCTGAGTGATGTGCCCATTCTGAAACCAGAAACCTACGAGAAATGGAAGAACAACATGATGCTCCATCTGGAGGCCATTAGTGATGAGATGATCTATGTCATCAATGAAGGGCCTATCAAAATCAGACAACTCAAACAAGTTACTGAGGTGTCTGATGGAAGAAAAGCCTCAGACAAGGAAGATGGAAGCGAGGATATGGCTGCTAGTGATAGTGGTCATGTTGCTCGTGGAAGCATTATGTATGAAGACAAGCCAAGAGAGCTCTAGACATCTGAAGATGCCAAGAGACACAGATTGGATGGTCAAGCTCATAATATAATCATCAGATCGACACCTGAGCACATACAGTGTAAATTGTGGGGTGCTAAAACGGCGAAAGTTGCCTGGCAATTGATTGAAGAAATCATCGGGCGAGAAAACCAAAGAAAACAAGTTCGAAGTTGTTAAATTGAAGTTCCAAAACATCAAACAAGGTCCCACCGAAACTCTGGAAGAACTTGATTTCAGATTTACTACTCTTATGAGTGATATGGCTGCACTTGGTGAAAGAAATAGATACTCCCAGTCAGAAAAGATTAAGACTATTGTCAGAAGTCTCAATCACAACTGGGAACACACTAAGTTCTTTTATTTCAATCAAGGGATGCCAAATATTACTCCAGTAGAGCTCTTCTCTCATCTTGCTACTGTAGACTATGAGACAACTCAGAGAGAACAAACAGCTGAAAAGCTACAAAGTGTTGCTCTAGTTTCTCAAGGTACTTCTAAAAAGAAGGATACCAAAGAAGCATCTGAAGAAAATTCTCTTGCAGTAAGACACATGAAGAAATTTGTGAGTCAAGAGATTGAGAGAAGAAAAGCTAAAGAAAAGCTGAAAAAGCATCTTGGCCCAAACTATCATCAGTACAAGAACATACAAATGAACAACTCTCTGAACACCCCCATTCGAGAAGGTGTAATCTTGAAAGCTGCAGAAATAGGAAATGACATCTGTTTCTATTGTCAAAAGCCTGGTCACTTCAAGAGAGATTGTCCTGGTTTAAACAAGCACAAGACAGGTGACAAGAAGGACAGAAGAAATTTCAAAAGAAATCAAAGGGCCTTACTGACTGAAGAAAGGAAGAAGATTCAAATTCAACTTGATGCTCTAGACAAAAAATGAGACAGATTCTGAAGATGGAGATTGAGATGACTCAAACCTACCATCACCAGAATTGTGTGGAATCACCCACGATGTAATCGACTTCGGTCTTAAGAAGAATGAAATGTGTGGAGTTCTTTGAGATTCTTGGTCGGACATCTCCAACATTGAAATGTGTCTTATGGTTGATGAGGTAACTAACAATTCACAATTTACGTACTATGAGAGTGATGATGGAATTGAGGATCCAGGTTGGTCAAAAGTGAATTGGATCGTTATGAAAGAATTTACGGAAGCACAATCAAAACCGAATTCTAGAGGAAAGCAAAGAAATTCTTGAAAAGAGGTTTCGAGCTAACCAAAGTATCTCGAGAACAAGAACCGAAAGAGCCTTTCCGAAAGCTCGGATATCGAGAATGAAAATTCTCACAAACTAGCCTTGGATGAACTTAATAAGAAAATGATGAAGTCGCTTTACGAGAATGAAGAACTCAGAAAGAAAGAGCTATCCTTCCAATCTTATGCAAAAGCTAGTGACACTCTCACTAAGGTTCAATCCTATCTGAGAGATCCCTCTGAGAAAGGTGGACATGGACTTGATGAACAATCGAGTAATTCATCTCCTCTGAAGAGGAGTGATGAAAGGTTGACCTTTGTAAAAAGTCAGAATGGTTCTTCAACCACCTATAGCATTGGTCGAAAGCTAGGGTAGTTGACAAAGGAAAAGGTAGCAACTTCGCCTTTGAAAGAACAACAAGTTCACAAGAAACATGTGGATAAGGTTTACGAAAGAAACACAACCCTCGGACATGCAACCATCCACATTGCTATATTACTAGGAAGGGAAGAATTCTTTGGAATAGGCAAATTCTCAACTGTACCATTTTATGAAAATAAAGATGGTGCAGAAACTAGTAAGGCTTCTGAAGAGCGCATTCAGAAAGCCAAAGGTGTTCGAAATGGCATTGGCTATCGTGCTATTGGAAAAGTTCTTCTACAACAATATAAGGAAGGACAAGAACAATGGCGCAAGGCTGATATTGCACGTAGCAATAGACAGAAGTGGAAGAAATCTCAAGCCCTTTGAAAAGCGAATGCGAGCTAGAAGGAACCTGGCCAGAAAGGCTAAGTTTGCTGAAAAGCAACCCCAGAAACCCAGAGTCCAGAAAGCACCAAAAGGAACACCTAGAAACACCCCGAGAAGGAAGATTGAAATCAAAATTACTGATTTTATTGCATCACCTTCTGATCAAGTTAGACAAAAACAAACTCCCAAGAAATTCATTACAATGTGGATTCCTACTAGAAGAATGTTTAGTCTAAATGGTTTTATCTCTGAAGCAAGAACCTAACTCCTGTTTCCTGTTTTGTGCAGAACGCCTCTTGGACTAAGGCTCAATGGATATTTGATAGTGGATGCGGAAAGCACATGACAAGAGACAAAGCAAATCTGGTCAACTATAAAGCTTGCAACAATGGACCAAACATCAGATTTGCTGGAGGAGAATTAAATCCCTCTTTGGGATTTGGCAACGTCAAATTAGGATCATTAACAATCACTGACGTATTACATGTTAAGGATTTGAAATATAATCTATTTAGCATGAGCCAGTTTGCAGACAAGGGATTTACTGTGAAATTCAAAGCAAAGTATTGCAAACTTATTGACAATGAGTCAAAGCAGACAGTCTTGGATGCTAGGCGGAAAGGCAGTCTTTATGTTACCGATTGGGCATCTGCCACAACTGAAGAATGTCTCATGGTGAGTCAATCAGGTCACACAGAAGAGCACTGGTTATGGCACAAAAGAATGAGTCACTTGAATTTCAAAACTCTGAACAAACTTGCCAAGAAAGAGTTAGTGGTTGGCCTTCCCAAAACATCTGTCAGAATGGATGGTATCTGTTCTGCCTGTCAGATGGGGAAACAATCCAAAATCTCTTTCAAGTCCAAAATCAGACACTCTAGTGTTAGACCACTGCAACTATTACACATGGATCTTTTTGAATCATCTGTAACTAGTTATGCAGGAAAGAAGTATGGTCTTGTTGTTTCAGATGACTTCTCAAGATTCACTTGGGTTTTCTTTCTGAAGCACAAATCTGATGCAAGGGTGGAGATACCAAACTTTCTGAATAATCTTGAAGTCATGAAAAATGACAAGGTATCTGCAATCAGAACAGACCATGGTACTGAGTTTGTCAACTAGTATGTAAAGGAATTTTGTACCAGCAAAGGTATACAACACCAACTTTCCTCTGTAAGAACACCACAACAAAATGGTGTAGCAGAAAGGAAAAATAGAACACTTAAAGAAGCAGCAAGGACAATGCTAGCTGACACTGAGATAAGTGAAGTTTATTGGGTTGAAGCTGTAAACACAACATGCTACACTCAGAACAGATGTTTGATAAACAAACACCATGACAAGATCCCATATGAACTCTTGGTTGGTAGACCCCCTAATATCAAACATCTAAAAGTATTTGGTTGTAGATGTTTTGTTCTTATCAATGGAAAAGAGTATCTAAGAACATTTCAACCAAAGACAGATGAAGGTGTGTTTCTTGGTTATTCTATGAATAGCAAAGCATACAGAGTTTACAACAAAAGAACAAAGAAGATTGAAGAATCAGTTCATGTTGTATTCTATGAAGGAAGCAAGAAAACACCCCTTGCTGATGAACTCTCAGAAAGGTTCAAGGAACTAATGATAAAGGATTCTGAAGAAGAACCCTCAGAAAGGAAAAACATCATTGTGGAAAGAGAGGATGAATCTGACGAAGAAAAGCATGAAATGCCTAGTAACAACCAGATGATTCTCAGACATGATGAAGAATTTCCTATGAGAATTCCAGAAATGGAAACTGAAGATGTTCATCAGAGAGCTAACTCTGGAAATGACCTCTCTGACAGGCATGTCCCAGAAAGCTCTTACATTGAGCAAGTGTCAGACATTCACCGCCCTTCTGAGGTGCAAAATGTCACAGATACTGAAGAAGTATCAAGTCATAATCATAGTGATTCACATTCAGATCACATAGATGCTGACCCTACTAGCCCTAAACCCATGATGAGATGGATCAAGGATCATCCTGCAAAAGATGTGAGGGGACCAATCAATCAAGGTGTTAGGACTAGGAGAGCAATAGTTGAAAATGCTAATTCTCTCTTTGGATGTTTTATCTCAAACATTGAACCAAAAACTATAGAAGAAGCATTAAGAGACCAAGACTGGATCTCTGCAATGCAAGAAGAGTTGGATCAGTTTGAAAGAAACAAAGTCTGGAAACTAGTTCCATTTGTAGAAGGAATATACGTGATTGGAACTAAGTGGGTTTTCGAAACAAGATGCATGAATCTGGTGAAATAACGTAAACAAAGCAAGGTTGGTTGCCAAGGATTCACCCAGGTGAAGGTTTAGATTTTGATGAGTCATATGCACCGTTGCAGTTGGATGCAATAAGACTCTTTCGGCCTTCTTGACTCATAAAGATTTTAAAGTTTATCAGATGGATGTCAAAAGTGCATTCTTGAATGGTGAACTTGCTGAGGAAGTCTATGTTGAGCAACCACTGACTTTGAAGTTTTCTCAGAAAGTAGAATGGTCTATAAGCTACATAAAGCTCTTTACGGACTGAAACAGGCTCCAAGAGCATGATATGACACTTTGGCCAAATACCTTCTGGAAAGTGGTTTCAAGAAAGGTGAAGTTGATAAAACTTTATTTACTTTAAATCATGATGGGAAACTACTCTTAGTTCAAGTATATGTTGATGACATCATATTTGGATCTAAGGACAAGCAACTTTGTGATGACTTTGCAAATCTCATGAAAAGTAAATTTGAGATGAGCATGATGGGAGAATTGAACTATTTCCTAGGATTGCAAGTCAAGCAACTCAATGATGGAATATTCATTAGTCATACAAAGTGTGCAAAAGACATGCTCACAAAGTTCAATCTTAAGCCTTCTGAAAAGAATGCTAAGATACCTATGAGCATAGGAACCAAGATGACCTATACTGAATCAGATAAGAGTGTTGATGAACACAAGTATAGGAAATTGATAGGTTCACTACTTTACCTTCTTTAAGCGGACACGATATTCAATATGCAGTTGGAGTGTGTGCTAGATTTCAAACAAATCCAATGCAATCACACTACAACACTGCTATGAAAGTATTAAAGTATGTGAAAGGTACAGTAGATGTAGGGTTGTGGTATCCTAAAGAAAGTGGATTGAGTTTGGCCGGTTACTCAGATGCTGATTATGCTGGATCAATGCTTGATAGGAAAAGTACCTCAGGAACTTGGGTTTAGGAACTAGACTTATCTCATGGTTTAGCAAGAAACAAAACTCAATTGCAACTTCTACCACAGAGGCTGAATATATTGCTGCTGGTTGTTGTGCAACACAAATTCTGTGGATTCAACAACAACTCAGAGACTATGGACTCAATGAAGAGAAAACTCCCATTTTCTGTGATGACACAAGTGCTATTGAAATCACACAGAACCCCAAGTTCCATGCCAGAACAAAGCACATTGATGTTAGACACCACTTCATCAGAGACCATGTTGAGAAAGACAATATAGAGATACTCAAGATTGGCACAGAAGACCAACTTTCAGATATCTTCACTAAGCCCTCACAAGAAAGCCGGTTCTTGACCTTAAGACATAATCTTGGATTAATGGAGTTGCCTAAGGACTGAAAAATTGTCCTGAATCTCTAAAGTCTGAGTAAGTGAGGTAGAAAAGAAGTAGGCCTCTGAGGGCATATTCTCAGAAAGCCAAGTTGATAAGATGTGATGCAAAGGTTTCTGAGTAGCAACACTCAGAAAGGCAAAACATTTATGGAACGGGTATCCAAAAAGGCAAAGGTTGGTACACACTTAATAAGTAAATAAAACTAGAACTTACTTACTGAGAGTGGGTCAAATACATTCAAACAACTAAAGCTTCTGACACTTGAATTCCGAAAGCTATTTAGTCATAAAGAGAAATGGACACACAAAGCCCAAAAGGTATAAGTTCTGAAAGTCAAACATGTGCAATGTCTTGTATTTTTACCATTTTGATGATAAACAATATATAGATAAGGACTTGACACTTAGAATGATAAGCTCAAACGATTAAGTGTTCCTACTCTTTACTAAGTGACACAATGAATGTAGCATATTAAAACTCCATCAAGTCGGCACATTACTATTTGTTGATTGATATCATTACAAGATATTCAATATAAGCCCTTGATGAATAAACGTTTGATCTCAACGATTGAGATTAAAACAAAGCAAGTAATGTCTGTTGATAAATGCAGACATGGCCCACTACGCATTTAATGAAGTACAAAGGACATACCACACCTATGTAGATACAAAGACACGCATTCATATTCAGTTGTATGTATGTTGTATCTATGTACATTTTGTCTGCTATATATATAGGATTTGTGCAAAAGAAAAACACTTTTACCAATTCCGAAATTTCAAACTTGCATCAAAACAACAAAATCTCTCAAGATTTCTGCAAACTCAACTTCTTGTGCTTAGTCTTCTGAAAAGACAGACTAATCTCGATTAATTGTTCAAAATTCATCTGAAAAACACTCACTCAAAACTCTATATAAGAGATGGCACCCAAGAAGATGACCACCAAGAACCCTAAGGCCGTATCATCTGCTCCTGCTGAAAAGCAAGGAGGAAAGGAACTTAAGGTGTTGAATAAACGCCTTCTGGGAAAGTTTACCCCAACGGACTGGAACCCTAACCACAAAATGAATTGGGAAGCTTTTCTAGTAAAGAGATATGTACCAGCAGTTATACCTTCAAGACCAGAAAGGAAACTGATATTGGGGATGCTGAAGAATTCCCATATCTACAAGCTTCTGCTCTCCAGTGGACTATCCACATTGGATGTCTTTGGAGTTCTATAACAACTCCAAAATCTTCACAAAAGTTGTGAATGATGAAGAAGAAAAATACATGCAGACTGAAGTCCAAGGACAAGAAATTGTTCTAGACTGTAAGACTTTCTGCAAGATATTTCGATTGAAAAATCGAGGAACATTTGAAGACATCAACATCAAGGACGCTTCCATGATTCAAGGCATCAAAGAGCTATTTGAAGCAATCCAGTTAGAAAATGTAAAGGTTGCCAGAGACTTTGTTCAAGGCCATCGAACTAGTCATCTCTAGAAACACTTGAGTACTTTAGCTCTTATTACGTCCGTTGCTTTGATGGCAACAAAGGTGGAAATGACAGATAAGCATGGAGAGATGGATGATGATGCATCTTCTGAACAAGAAGCATGAAGGGCAGGAAACCCACTTCAATTGGGGGAAGTACGCCTTCAACAAATTCCTTGGACATATTGAGGAATTTGAGCCCAAAATCATCAATGGCCTTGCTGAGCCAAAAGCCAATATGCACTTTGGTCTCAAAATCTGTTACATTCTGGAAACAATGGGAATCACTCTCAGAGAGAGGCAGGAAATCCCAGTCACCAACTCTCTTTTCAGCCACGCTTTTGAAGAAAAGGAGAAACTTGTTCTTGAACGAACTTTTCGAAGAAAGCGGAAGAAAAGCGCACAGCAAGGTGAGGAGGTCTCTGAGCAAGCTCAAGCTAAACCTCCAGTTGCCAAGAGAAAGAGGACTCATAGCAAAAGAGCCTCCAAGCCCCTAAGCATACAAGAGGCGCAACCTTCTGGAGACAAGGTCTCAGAAGATGTTGGACGCTGAGAAAGGCAACTCCAGAATGCCCCAAGAGTCCTGAACCAGAATGCTCCAGAGATGATAGAAATATCATAGATGGGTCTGCACCAACACATAATAGTGATTCTGAGGATGATGAAGTACTTGCAAAAGTACTCAAAAGATTCAAGTATGAGACCCATGGAGGAGCATCAAGCTCAGCTCTTCAGAAAGACTAGAGCCCCTCTGCCCAGCAGGAAGAAGAAGGTCTGGGTGAGGATGATAGAATGATGGAAGATGTTGCCATTGCTTCCACATCACAATGCCAGCACTTAATATTTCTGAAGAAAATCCTGTTTTAACACAGGTTCCTCAACCTTCTGAGAAAGGGATCAAACTGAGATGGAAACTCAGAATGATACTGCAAAGGAGAACAACAATAAGCACAGAGAGACTGTGGAATCACCACAAGTCCAAGATATTAATGATCAGCCTGACTCTATTCAGGTAACAAAGATAGTTTGTATCTAACATGTCAACATAATTGTATGTTAACTTGTTACTCATAAGCTGTATTTGTTACAGGCCAACTGGGAGACACACTTTCAGGGGGAAGAAAACTTGTCCACCCCCTTGAATCAAGAAGAGGTTCCTCCAACCTCAGAACATCAAGAAGAGCCTGTCCCACAAGTAGTAAAGTTATCTCTGAACAAGAAATAACTAAAAATGCTCTTATCTTATGTTCTAATATTCTTAATGTCTCTTCTTAGGCTCCAACTGAGGAAGTAGTGGTGGTGGAACCAACACCCCAAAACCTAGAGATTCCAGAGGCTGAAAAGCTTTCTGAGGAAGTATTTACTGAGCCTTCTGATGAGAAGGTAAGTAATCAGTAATAGTCTTCTTCAAGAATACTCTGGAAAAACCACTACTAAATCTTTTATGTTTGTTCTTACAGGCTCAGTCAGAAGAACAATTGGATGGAGAAACAGTTGTGTTGTCTCCTCCAAAGGAAACTAAAACTGCTGAACAAGCGATTCTGCAAAAAGGTTCGAACCCCCAAGGTTTCTGAGAAAGATGCCGCTGAGCTTCCTCACTTGGAAGTAAGTGAAGTCTCAGAAAGCATTTTTCCACTTATCTTTTCTGTTAACAGTTTCTAAACATATTTGATTTTAATTCTCAGGTTCTAGCAGAAAGAAAAGTTGATGAGGATCAGACTTCTCCTCACAACAAGGTATCTGAGGCCTCTGTGCCCAAGCAAGCAGAAGTACAGGATAATGAGCCTAGTGTTTCTACACAGGTATGCTCAGAAAGCCTATTTTAAACTACGATACTAACTCAGCGGTTTGAGCAAAACTAACTTGAACACTTTCTTTCAGGGTCAAAGTCTAGTGACAGTTGATTTACTCAAGGCCTTCCAGAAGCACACCTTAAAGAAACATCTCAAGTGCTTCAGACAATGGCGTAAACTTCGTAAAGGTGACCTTTCTGAATTAGCCAGAGTAATCGACGTCCCAGAGAAGAGAGCAATCGCCTTCAATCTGGAAGATTATATCCATGCATTGTTCCCAACAGAGTCCTACAATTTTGCCACTCTGATGCATGAAGACTTTATTCATGAAGTAGCACAAAGACTTTTGGCAGATTTCAAGTCTGCGGATGCTCAAACCCAAGAGCAGATGGTTACCCATCCTGCCTTGCCCAGCAAGCTCACAACCTACCCAACTGAGCAAGAGGAAGTTAATGGGAGGATGATCACACTTCATGATGTGATCAACCTGGTTTCTGAAGATGAGGAAGAGATGGACGAAAATGATTATCAAGAACCTCCCTCTGAGCATCCAAACCAAGAAGCAAAGAAAAAGGATGATGATGATGATAACCAGAATGATAATCCTCAACCTGGACAAGGTGGGATTCAGAAAGCCAACAAAGGAAGTGGAGCACAAGATAATCCTTCCAATGCTCAGAAAGCCCCATCATCATCACCTCCCAAGTCTCATCAAGATACCCAACAGGCTGAACATAATGATTCCATAGAAGAAATTTCAGCCGCTGAGTTTAGGATTGAACAACTCAGAAAGGTGTTGGAAGAAGAGAAGAGAATCAACTTAGAGTGTCAAGCTCTTGTTGATGAAAAGGAGGCCAAACTCAAGAAGCTCTGAGAAGCTAATGCCAAAGAATTGGCACTCCTAGATGAGCAAAGAAATTTGAAAAATGCCATTGTTGTCACAGCTGCTGAGATAGATGCCATGGATGAAAATGATGATGAAGAGCATGATGCTGAGACTGCATCAGAAAGACCTTCTACATCTTCTCAAAAGGCCAGCACACTTGATGGAAAGCAGAAGAAGATTGTCAATCTGCAAACAATCCAAGAAAAGGATTATGATAGTGATGCTGAAACCCACAACTTGATTACTGAAGCAGAAGATGAGAGACTTGTCACTCAGCACAAAAGAGCCCTACTTGCTCCTCATATATTCTCTGCACCAAGTAGTTCAAGAAGTGAAGAGCACCATGCCAGGAACAGTGTCTTTTTAGAGCTCAGAAAGACACTAGTTGCCCAAGACACAGAAGTGCTAAAATCCGTCCCAGAAGAGATGAAGCCATTGGTTGCTGCTTTACTCAACAGAGAAACCAGCATAGCTTTCTCTCAGTAAGACCTAGGGTTGGTCAGGGATGAGGATTTTAACAATGCTAATGCAGCATTGAATGAAGCCAGCCATGCTGTCCTGCAAGCCATCGCCATCCTAAGGCCGCTTCAAGAGCTCAACACAAAGGAGCAGGAACTGGTTAGACAGAACAAAGAGCTGAAGAAGGAACTTCAAGAATTGGTCAGGGTGCACAACAATCTCCAGAAAAACTTTGAAACTCTCTCTGAAGCTTATGCTATCATGAGTCAGTCATTCATGACTAAGGGGGAAGAAGAGATGCCTCAGAAAGGCAGAGGAAGAAAAAGAAAACAATCAAATCCTCCCTCCTCAAGTCAACTTGTCATTAAGGACACCATTAGAGACACCCTTGCTAAAGAAGTTGTTCCAGATCAACCAGCCAGAAGGCTGAGAAGTATGGTTACTAGGGGAACCAAGTCCCTTAGAATCTCAGAAGAGAAGAAGACTTCTGAAGAAGAAGAAAAGGAAGAAGGAGAAGTAAGAGGTCAAGAAAGCTGCAAGTCTCCAATCTTTGACTTCAATGATGATGAGGATGAATCTGACACAGATGAACATCCACTTCACAAGAAAAGGAGACAAGCAACTACTTCACAACCTCCTCTGGCAGCAAGACCTTTAGCAGCCAGAACCCCTTCTGGAAATACCAAGTCATTACAAGGAACATCCACCAAAGACAAATTGGCAGGAAGAAAGGGTTAGAGGATCTCCTGACAGAAGGCCACCAAACAGAAAAGCAAGAAGGGATTTCCAGTTTGGCAGAGTAAACAATGAAACACATCAAGAAAGGCCAACTTATGCCCACATTGAGTATATGAAGACCAGTAATGAAGAATCCTCATATAGGTGCATTCTGAACAAGAGAGGGTATTGGATTCTGGAACTACAACATCTACTTGTCAATGATAAGTTTCCAACTCCCATCCTCAACCAGATCCTGAAATGGAGAGAAGGCAAGCCAGAATTGCTAAAACCTGAGCACCTTCATGCCTGGCTAAACTTTGAAGTAGAAAAGAGGAATGAAGCCAGAAAGATGGATCTTTCTTTTCCCTGTCCTTACCCAAAGTCTGATGATGCACACAAGGTAAGAAAACTGGATGGTAGCTACAGCAGAAAGAACAAACTAGGTGTTTCAACCTATGAGTCATTCTATATGACATTGGATGAATACCTAGATGATATACACTATCTGGAAGAAATATACATGTATTTCAACCTGTCTCAGCTGCAAGTAGACCATGCCTGGGTCTGGGGAAAGTACTTCTGGGTCAAACATTTTCTGCGGAAGAATCACAAGCTTGGCAAGAGTTACCATGAAATATGTGACTTATCCAGAAAGACAGAGCTCTCTGTCAGAAGGATTCTTTATGACTATGTCCAAGAATGCTGAAAAGTGGATGATCATGTCAACTGATCCAGAAAGGATGCTGAAGAACTTGAGGTATTTGAACCCAAGTTGTATTTCTGAAGACCTGAAGACTAGTAACATTAGAATACTCTCTTGGAGCTTGGACTCTCCTTTGTTCTAATTTACTTAGTATGTTTTGTTACTTTTTGTAATCTTGCTGATTGTTTCTAAAAGTTGCATCTCTTTCTGTAAATTGTACCTATCTGAAGATCATACTCTCAGATACTTTTTAATAGATGACAACTTATCAGCAAAGATCACTTCTTGTGATTTGGTTGATGTTTACTTTCTGCACTTAATTCAACTAAAATTGAATATCATTTGAAATGATTAAGTGGTGGATTGTTTTCTCTTCCAGGATTTCAATTTTGTAA
Source organism: Plantago major (assembly GCA_026545765.1). NCBI lineage: Eukaryota > Viridiplantae > Streptophyta > Magnoliopsida > Lamiales > Plantaginaceae > Plantago > Plantago major. The sequence continues at coordinate 48,382,611 of CM048842.1, read as the reverse complement.
TAGGACTTAAAAGATAGTCATGGATGACTGATCAAAAAGGGGAAAATTTGTTTGGAAATTTGTTCAGGTGACAAAAAAGCAAGTAATGAATTTTATTCATATACGAAACAGAGTGTACATGTTAGGAATATCTGTTAGTATTTTGATCACTCATCACATGTTCTTATCTTAGCCAGAAAGGTGATTAAGTACTCTTGGTTCACTTGAACATTGTAAAAGAGGAAATCACTGAGTATGATTAGTCTAGTAAATCTTGTATTAGGATTATAGGTCTCTAAGTGTAATTTTTATTTCAAGAAGACCATGAAGATCAATCCTAGCAATGGAGCTTTTCTGAAGATTAGAAGAGTGAAGATTGCACAAGATTTATGAAGACACAAAGGTTTAGTCTAACTCAGAAAGACTATGCCCTTAATCCTTCTTAAGGATATTAACTTACTTTCGAAATATAATTCTGGACATATGACATCATGAGTATGGAGCATGCAAGCCATCAGAAAGACTCATGTATCCGTTGAGACTAAAGGACAATGAACAGTACTATGCATTAAATGCATCGGCAGAAATGCTGCAAAAAGCAGTCCTCTCTGAAACAAGAGATAGTGACTTCTGAGTACATAGTTCAAGATATAAACGGATATAATTTGATAGAGAGCACAACGGATACAAATTCAAACGCCTCTCAAATTTATCTATATATATCACACACTTAGATGCTTGAAGCAAATACCTTAGAACGCTCTATCTTGCAAACTTACCATCAAGCAAAGTATTCTCTGAAGCACTCTACTACCTTTCTGAAAGCTTTCTGTTGCTTGAAGAATCACTAGTAGTTCTAAATTGTCCTGAACCTTAACAAGAGATTGTTATTCGTGAAAGAGTTGAACTATCAGATACCCTTTCTGAAGCTCATTCTCCAGAACGGACACCAATTACTTAGGTCAGTAAAGAGCAGACTGCTATCCATTGAACAAGTGTATTAAGTAGTCTCGTTCTGTTTGGCTCTCTGTAAACATAACTGAAAACTTATACGAGAAGCCTTTCTGACAAAACCTTATAACCAACAACATCAAGGCGTGGAGTAGAGGAAGTACTTGATTTGGGAAATCAGGGAATAACTCCAAGGTTATCTAAGTAGAGGAAGTACTTAGCTCTAGGAGCTGGGGAATAACTCAGGGGGAACATTTGGTTGGGAACCATTTGTTTAGGAATCTTAGAATAGGATTATTTTAAGGTGAACTCAATTATCTGTTCTAGTGAATTCTAGGTCTCAGAAAGACCGAAGTGGATTAGTTGGAGGATTACGCCACCTCCAGATACCACTATACTTGCTGTGTCATTTACCTTTCTGTATTTACATTTCAGCTAAGCACAAACACACACATACTTATTGTTTCTGCACTTACCTATCTTAAAGTCTTCCACGCTCTGAATTTAAGTATCAGAAACCCTGTGTTCGAGAACGTGTTTATCGACAAAAGTTTTAAAAGACTATTCACCCCCCCCCCCTCTAGTCTTTTACTTTGCCGTTATCTGGACCAACAGTACATGACACTGTCTTTGCAGTCTACAACCTCAGATCTTTATCCGGATCTACAGCTACAATACATAAACTGTAGAGAAAGTCTCTGGAGATATGTCTTCTTCCATCGAGATTATTCCTCCGACAGGAAAGTATTTCACTTAGTCATTACTTCCGGGAACACCAAGAATCTGATGTGCCCAGTAAGTTGGAATTCTACAATATCACCATACCTTTGATTCCTTCTACGGATCCCATGCACAGTGTGTACGGACACATTAAACCAGTAATTGTTAGCCCAGCCCGAGCCACCATGAGTCAGTAATTTTGTCATGACCAGCCTATAAAAAAGGCACTCGGAATCTCATGCTCATGAGTAGATTAGACGGACACATCTATTATGTGTTTAAAGGTTTGATCCGACATCAAACCTCGGAGCTTTACAGCATCAAACCTCCTATCTCCGGACAGGGGGGGGGGTCCTTCAACGATATATGTTTGTTCGAATCCGAGTGCGGATCTGACGCATTGATCGTATGGCGACACACCCGCCAGCAGCTCCTTAGAAAGAAAAACTCCTACGGGGGGGGGGGGGGGGATCGCACATACGACCGATAAGATCATCCATTAGTATACCCCCGGATCTGAACATTTCCCAAGATCTGTGTTTTCTAACAACTGATCTCGAGCAATCATCCCCTCCAGACCCACGCAACTCTCAAACTTAAGACAAGCGCCGATTTGAGAGTGGACGGGAGTCTCGAGGGGGAGACTAGTCAAGAAATCATCTTCTTATGGGTACTACCGGGCTCAAAATTGTAAGGTTTATCCGAGTTTGAGAAAGAAGGTGGAAATTTTCAGTAAGAATGGAAATTGGGTCGGATTTAGGCGATCAATGCAAAGGAGAAATCGGGTATTTATAGAATGGTTGAACCAATCAGCGTTCGCCACGCGAAAAGATTGACGTCGATAATGGACTTGGGTTACCCGTTTGGGCCAAACAGCGTTGGATTCAGCTTACCCTACCAGATCCAGACAAGCCCATTGACCACGTTCGAGCTCGTACTTGCTGACCATTTTGCAAGTAAATGGCATAAAAATGATCCGACAAAGTAAGTCTATGAAAGAGATAACAATTTCATCTATTGAGGTCAGTTCGAATTTCATTAGAAAATCATTCAAACATTCAAAGAAACAGAAAGTACAACTTTTCAAGGTCCGAGGACCATGCATATGCCTACGGGGCATACCCCGCCTTGTCCCTTTAGTGGATTCCCGAGGTTGAGCCTTGAGATTCCGAGCCATCACCTTGAGCCAGACGAGCTTGCTGCTGCATTCGGATCCTCCTACGGATCATCTTCAGCACCCGCTCTCTCTCTTCCTCGGCTCGCCTCCTGGCCACCACCGGACACAAAGGGGGATCACCTTCTGGATCAAGAATGATTGAGGCATCCACTGTGCCTTTACCAGGATAAATCGGAGGGTGCATGTTTCCGCAGGCACAATTTATCCAGTGCCGACAGCAATCGTACTTGGGATAATTTGGCTTTCCAAAGTCGAAGTTCTCCAAGTCGGGAAGCACTGCACTTGCATTGAGGTGAAGTTGCCTAGCTCGGCCTGCAGCTTCTCGGGCGGATTCCGACATCCGAAAGGAATCTGACTTTTTCGGAGAGTAAAGGCTGAAGAGAGGAAAAAACAGTGAGAAAGGAAGGATTACCATATCCTTATTTATAGGAATGAAGAATCCCTACGATCACGCCACGTGCCCACCATCTGACGGCTCGGAAGATGAAAGGACGCAGTAATAATGGCGACTCTACCGCTTCACCTTCCCCCTTCTAGAAGATTACGCATCCCCATAAAGTAAGTCGGGATAATAAAGACGAGTAGTCTGAAGATCAGCAGGACAATGGTTTGATTATCATACATCAGAGGTCGTTCAAAGTGATCCGCGTTCGCAAGAGATGTATATTTACGATAACTTAGCATATGAAGGATGGATCAAAGGAAATAAAGGAGAAAACAAGTGCTACATCAAAACATAGATAATATTGTACCAAGGATAATTACTACAGACAACAGAGATGATGAAAATTGTACTTGGCAACGTCCCATGCCGTCAAAAGATCTCAAAATTCAAATGTTTACAAATTTTTCACGGGGCATACCCCGGACTTCTTACTGAGGAGGAGATTGGCTCGGACCGGCTTCATCAACTCTAGGCGGATTAGTGGAGGATGGATTGGCATTGACATTGGCAGCAGTAGCGCGGGATGCAGCAACGTCATCGAAGGAAGCCTTAATGTTCTCAAACAAGTTGAAGTCCGCGTCAGGGCCAACGATCCGAGAAGGCATGTAGTACCAATTCTTCAGATAGTTCACGTTTTGATGGAACGGCGTGAAGCATACCTTTCGAAGAGCATCCGGGACGCACTTGGGAAGAAAAGGCCCGCCGTTAGTGATGTCAATCTCACCTTCCTCGATGACCACCTCCGCAAACTCGCACGCATCCAATCACTCATCTGGCACAACCTCCACCGGGATCTCCACTCCACTAGCATCCGCGGACGAATCCAGTCCTTCCGCCTTCCAATCGAAGTTCTGCGGAATTAGCCCCTTAGCCTGCAACTGGCCAATGGCGGACGAAAATCCCTCCAAACAGAAAGCATCGGACTTGTCTGCCATGAAGAACTTGAAAGAGTCGGACTTCATGAAGTCCTTTGCCGCATCGAGCCGGGAAAATTGGAGGTCCTCAAGAAGTGAATCCTTGGACTCCAGGAATTCCTTCATCGACTTATCGATAAAGTTCTCTTGCCACTCCAAGTCCGACTTTACCTCCTGCAAGCTAGCCTTCAGCTTGGCTGCTGTGTCCTTCTGCTTCAGATGGGTTTCCGCCCGCTTGGATTTTTCTGTCTCGTCCGCCGCTGAGGCTACCGCCTTGTGAAGGTCCTCCTCAATGGTAGCCCGCTCGCTAGACTTCCACTGCATAGCCTTGATCATGCATCCGAGCTACAGGAAGTCCACACATACAAAAGTTATATTTCTATCATAAAAAGCTGAAAGCATGGAAAGGAAAACATTGATAAGCTGCTTACCCTTTGATGCAACTCATGGAGCTCTCCAACCCGCTCAACCTCAGGGAGTCCGTGACTCCGTTCGTATTCCGCATCGAGAGCTGCTTGGTCGGACAGTGGCAGAATAGCGGCAAAATGTTGTCTCTTGGCAGCAAGAGAGGCATCCGAAGTTGCACCCCTCTTCCTGCCCGAGGTGATGGCATCCTGTATCAGTACCTCCCGCGGAGGTGCGGGTGTAGCAGAAGCTGATGGCTGGGAGGCAGTGGTGCTGCGGGTTGCCGGACCTTTGCCTTTGTCGGGCACCACAAGGACTTGCGGATCCTTGCCCGCCTTCCTATGCCTCTCCTGCTCTGCAGCAAACACGGCCGCATTTTTTGGGTCCGCCATAGGCAAACCCGCGGACGTATTGATAATTCTGGCCCTTTGGCCAGTGGCAAGCTCGAGGGCTTGCTGCTCCCTCTGCTGCTTCTTCTATTCACGGAGGGTCGACATTATGTACTCGAACCAGTAAGCTACATAAGGAACAAACAATGTCAGATATGGATCCATAACACCGTGAACAGCGGACAACTATGCAATGATCATACATAAAAAAAAACTCCTAAGTTACGGATTCTTACAGAAGTCAGTCTTCCCTCCGACCTCGTCCACGTCAGTCAGTCTGCATAAGTATGGCAGCGGCTGATAGATCAATCCGTGGAACGGATAAGTTGGTGGGTTGTTTTTCTTATGGATCTCCGCCACCCACGGAGCCACGTTCTTGGGGAGAGGGCGCCAGTCCGGGATACTCTCCCTTAGAAACTTCTTGGGCAACCCCCATTGTTCTCGTCTCCTCGCGGACTCCCCAGGCCTCAAAGTCATCTGCACGAAGATATACTTACCCCACCACTTTGATCCGAGTGAGGAGATGGAGTCCGAGATGAAGTTATATGATTTCCTATTTACAAAAGTATAGAAAAGGGGGTTCCCCGGACTGAAAGGAACATTGAAGAGCTGTTGGAAGTTCTCAAAGTTCACCGGTTGCCCCTTCTTTTTACAAAAAATAACAAAACAAATGAGGTTACCCATAGATTTTGGGATAACCTGGCTCGGACCGATACCAATGTGGTTCAGAATGTGCTTCAGCTCGGACGCGATGGGAACCTTCCATCCACAGGAAAAGGCCGCCTCGTGCACACACATGTGTCCAGCGGGCGGCTTATAAAAGGCATGCCCGGGTTCTAGCACCATGATCTTGATAGACTCAGGGATTTTCCACTTCCGCCTCCACTCCGGAATGTCCTCAGCCTTCACCTTGGACGGACATGTGGGCTGAAGACCGTCCACATTAAGCTCAACGTACGGATCAGCTATAACAATGGCGGACGCAGGACGAGGGAATTTAGTTCGTGCTACTTGGGCTGCACGACCAGCAGCAAGGGGCGGATTAGAATGCATGGGCACTCTAGGATGAAGAACAACCTGGCGATTGTTCCGCCTGGAACGTTCCCGCAGACGAGTGGTTTGAGAGGCTTCCTCCTCCTCTTCCTCGTCATCCTCATCTTCTTCTCCATATTCCTCCTCTTCTTCCCCACTTTCGGGTCTCCCAGGTGTACTCGGGTTGTTCGGACCTGTTTCCACCACAACACGATCCTCCTCATCGACCTCAAACATCTCTACATCATCTGCCTCACGACCAGAGTCGCCTTCCTGCTCCATCCGAGGCACACTTCCACCAACCGATATGCCACCACTACCGATGGTCCGAGATCGGACTCGCACCCTTGTTCTCACAACGTTCCCTTGGCTACTCACCCCATCATTCGGAGCAGCAACAGTACCACGGGTCCCTTGCCCAGCATCTGAATCGTCGGATGAAACAACCTCCACAATGTCCGCCCTATGTACTTCCGCAGGAAGAATGTTTTCCGGGATCTCCAACCCCTGATCGTCTGACTCAGACGAGGATACCGTGCTAGATTCGGATCTTTGGGATATCCCGTCATCATAATCAAGGACTTTGTGCTGATTCTGACTATCACTCCCGGACATCCTAGGGCACAAGGAAACGGATCAATAACGAGGATTGTGATTGTCCGAGAGTTAACTTAAGTGTCTTATTAAGTCCAATGGTCCGAGGATGCCCTACCTTATCAGATTTTCTACATAGGACACAATCTCATGACACCACGGGTACTAGACTTGGCACGCAAAGACGTGCCATTGTCACTATTATCTACCCTACATGGCACACTAACAGGAACATCTTACACAGGCCTGTGTGCCAATCGGCACCAACATATCACCAAACAGGCATGCATTCCCGATTTTTATGCATATGTAACATACTATACAAGTCAGCTCAACAAGTTGCTGCTGGAAATTAGCACAATACAGCATACATGAGGAGTATTCCGACTAAGTATACTACAGGACTCTACACATGCAACATGTGAAACCACGGAATCAACGATCAAACGTCCAAACAAGAGAGAGGCATACAAGCATCAAGCGAGCATATCATGAAAAAGAAAATTCGGAAAGAGTCAAGACATACTTACTTGATAGAGTTGATTTGGTAAGTTTGCACGGACGTGGAAGCCTTGCCAGCTCTCCGAGAGTACAGATCTCAGTTGGAAAGTGAAAGATTTTGCGAGTTTTGCTTGCTCGGATTGATTTTTGTTTGCTCGGATCGCTGAAGAATCGCTCTGAGTTTTCGGTTTGGCCAAAGTGTGAAAGCGACAGATTAGGCAACTATTTATAGGGGTAATTGGGGAAGCCAAAGCGTCACAACACCAAGATTCAAACCCCAACCGTTGATCTTTTCAATCCAACGGATGCGCCGGTTCACAAGTGGTGTATTGACGGCACACTCCATTTAATTCTTCTCAGAAACGTCACATCACTTGGGTTTAAATCCCAACCGTTGATCTTTTCGATCCAAGGGTCGCATGGCTTCACCCGGGATCTTTTCCCGAGGGATGGACAGGCGACTTATTGGGCCTTTTGACTCACTGTTCATCAGCCCAGGTGGGCCATTCCACATATTTGGCCCAACGGATTGCTTCCTATACACTCTTCCACAGACGACTTCTTCAGATCCTAATCGTACTCGGATCTATATATCTCGGATACAAATACCTTTTCCTTCTACAGTCCGAGCTATTACATACCTCGGACTGTAGAATGAAAAGGGGGGGGGGGGGAAGAGATATATTGAATTCCTAAGAACACGGACAACGGATCTCACAAAAAGGAATTTTTTCCTTTTCAGTTAACGATTCGGACACGCTCCACAACACACTTGTTCTTTTCATAGTTACCAACTATCTTCTACTATGATACTTGGAAACTAGGGGGACATATGTTGATACGGATATGTGTCCAATCCGTTAAGGGCGCCAAAGAGCGTGTCCTAGACAGCATCAAGGCTGAAATAGCCAATTCAGTACTAGTCCGACCTTCAAAGGGTCCGACCTAAGGGAGACCATTCCAGGTCAACTAGTACTTACAAGTCAACACACCTTCTCAGCTAAGTCCGACCAAGCTAGGTGTACGACTTCCGAACCTGACAAAAGGTCACATAGTCCTTCCAAGTACCACAAACTGTCAGCCCTAGGATGCCAAACGGACCGGACAAGAGAATCTCGGACGCCACCGTCACATTAAGACCAAACGTATATAGCAGAACCACTAAGATACTTTCGTGAAACTTCTGGCTCGGACACCCAGAGTTACCGGAGGGCAGATCAACCAAGCAGATCCGTCTGAGGGACTGACACCAACAACAGCAGACAAGACTCTCGAGGAAAAGGTCCAAACTACCCTCCCAGGCACATTAATCGGATGTGGGCTACTGTTCACTATTGGGCTGTGGGCCAAAGGTAGCATTGGTGTCCAAATCTGAAGCATACACTTGGCACCATCTTATGAGTCATCTCATAAGATATGGTCTCTATAAATATAGCCCAAGGTCCAAGACCTTAAGGTAAGCAATTCCCAAGTGATTCTTCCCAAGCCATATTGATATCATAACCTTCCTCATAACTATTACATTGAGAGCTCACAACTTTCTCTTGAGTAAAGTCTCTCATCAGATTGACCCCCCCCCCCACACTTAGTCCTTTCAGGTACTCTAGCTCGGACAGGTACTGCTTCGGACTTCAAGTAGGAGGCAGATCTTAGACTAGGTAGCTTGTAATAGTTTAGTTAGTGTTTGAGGCTAAACCCCTCAACAGGCTAGTCTCACTGCTACTGCTATCCAGATTTATGTGCTCGCCACTACTTGTCACGATCCAGAATTGACAACACCGGTCTTATTTAATTCTATGGTTATGTCAGATGATACTTGAGAATCATTCATTTATTAATTATGTGCTACTAAATAACTTCAAGGGTGGTTTTACCCATCTTTCGAATCTATATTGATAATATTGTTGGACTTCGGTCTTGTTTTTAAATCAACAAAATGAAAAATATTGTGCCAGTGGATCTATTCCAAATACACATTATACTATAAGTATCATTCATTTAAAAAAATGTTATAAGTGCACACAATGGGAAATATAAATCTGGGAGAAATATGTTTAAATGTATAGATCGAATTGTAGACTTTTGAAAAGTAGGGGAAAAATTAAGTATATCTAAATCACAATGGTTTCTAAGTATGTCTTGGATTTTGTTGAATTTTCAATTTTCACCACAACTACACATGTATGGATATTCCAAAGTTACAATCGATTTAAAGTAATGAAAATAAATTTTATTTAATCATCATCTAATGAGACACACAATTTGCGCGAATAATTCGCCCTTGTAGCTTCCCTATTACGTATGATAACTGAACTTGTGAGATTTATACACATTTTGATCAATGAATTGTAAATACTTCTTTAGATATTTACGAAAAAGATTCGTGTAAGTTGTATTTTTGTTACATGGTATATATGTACGTGGAACAAGAACACATTAAATTTTTATTTTGGTACACTAGTTTACGCTATACTTTTTAAGAAATCCTTTATGTATAGACATTATACATCCGGATTACACACCTTTCACCAACAACACATTACTTCATCAATCCAAACTTCAACCCTCATTTCAATAATGGCAAGTCGTAAATGGCATCGAAAATATCAAAAATATTTTTCATAATTCTAACATTCGCATTTTAAAAAAGCAAATTGAAATTCAAATCACCGAAGTTTATTACAATTCAAATCAACCAAAAAATTATTTTTTGATACAAATTTAATAATAATAGGTTCCTTTATTAACATATACAAAGTATCAAATTCTCTCATTCTTTCATTAATAGAGCTTGAATGGTCTCATTCTTCAAGTTTTTCCGCTCTTCCATCAATTCTTCTTAGTCTTCTATCAATGGGACTTAAAACTTCAATGAGTGGAGACCAATTCAGGCTCCACGATGGATCTTGATGCTCCATTGATGGCACTTTCAAAAGAAAATCTCTTCTAAATCTTCAAGACCCATTAATGGAACCCGAATTGGGCTCAACTAGTGCAGCTTAAAAGCTCCAAGAATGGTTAAATGTAGTTCAAGAACTCAAATTGCATCAAATCAAGAATGTAAAATTGCAATCTAAGCTAAAATTACCTACTTGAATTCGAATTCCATGAGCACAATATATTTGTGTAACTCCAAGTGTTACTCATACTATAGTGCAATGGCAATATAGTTGCATTCTAAGATGTACTATTTGTTTTTTTTATATGCTCCCATGCTCACAAAGCCTAGCTCCATGGGAAACATATCACAAACTTTGAAAATACCATGGGCTCATACTTATGATACTAATGGTATTTGCAAAGGATTTCATCCAAAATATTCATCATAGAGATAACTTTCCGGGGCTGGTTTCATACTAAAGAACGAATATTGCACCCAAAAATACAAGTATATTTCCATGCCGATAAGAGATGAGAATCTTGTTGAGTTCGTCAAATACATTGGGCTCATGGAGCTCAGTAATTCAAGTAGAGAAAGTTACCTTATCTTGTAAAATTATACACGGAAACTACAACTTCAATTGTTTCCATTCAAGTTCAAATCCTGATTTGGACATTCCCTTGATCTCTTGATTGGTGATGCACATCATTGAAACAACCTAAAATCACACAAAAAAATAATATTACAAAATAAAATGTATCTCATAAATTATCAACCATCATTCGGTTTCTTTTTGTAGTAATCCTAGAAGTTTAAAGTGTGTATTAATCAATAGCAAAGCCGGCATTGGAAATGTTCAATAAAAATACTAGGAATGATTTCTTTTCGTCACTAGAATAGTCATTAAAAAAACTAAAAAAAAGAGATACTTAACATTTTAGTTTGAAGAAGAATCACTTTCAATAAATGGCCGTGTTTCAAAGTGGGATTTCTTTTCGAGTTCATAAATGCGTAGAGCATTGAGATATGCAAAATCAAAATGGTTTGAGAGGACTGACTGGATTCAGAACTAGGCATGAACTGTGATTAGGATAGGGGGCAATGTCACGCCCCAAAACCCAAATGCTTTGACGCGACCGGCCGTCTATCGTGAGATGGGCTCACGCCAAGACGAAGCCTTCCTTTAATCCTCAATTACATAAAAATATCTCGGAGTGGTACAATAGAGCATCTAAAAATCTCATATACAATAATATTACAAGTCCTCAATACTAAATAACAATTCCAACAGTACAAATATCTTATACAACACAATAGAAATCTCAGAGTCACAGCACCTCCTAAACAGCCTTCACATATCCGTCATCTGACTACCGTCTCAACTCCAAAGTATCTTCGTCCAATCACTTATTAAATATCTAAAAAAATGTGTAAGGGTGAGCTCCTGGCACTTTTACCCGGATCAAGTACATATGAAAAGTTTACATATATATATACACTCCGTTTTATATCAAACATAGTCGAAAATCATTTTGCATGGAACACATGTCACAATACACTATTCACACATTTAGCTCGAATCAAATATACACTATGGCCACACAAACCGTGGTGGCACACAGGTCGGCTTTAACATAACATATCCCCTAACACAATAGGGGTCCACAGACATAACACTGGGAGTACTCCAAAGCACGACAATCCCTCGAAAGGGTCCACACACTTCATAGGCATATCGATGAGCATAAACGTACGTACACATAATCCATGCTTTATCAAATCACTTTCACAAATCGCATACACAGACAAAACATTTTATGGGATACACATACTTGATCCTTTTTCGAATAGACTATTATATCAAGTCCCATTACTTGATATAATAACCATAAGTTATTTTTTCAATAAAAAACTATACATATATGTACATTTTATATCGGAAGATAAAAGCAAAAGTGTCAAGAGTTCCCCTTACCTCAAGGTCGATACAATTCCAAGTCAAACTTAAATACCCGCAAGATCCTCCAATAGCTTGCACATCGAATCCTCCAAAGTCACTTTAAACCATCATTCATCCAAAGCACCACTTGTAAACCCCACTTAGTCTCTACTACGGTTTTATAGGTCGAAACGGGAAAAGTATGCTACACGGGAAAAACAGTAATTTCTAGAGCTAGAAAAAATAGGAATAAATGGTGGGAGGGTAGAATAGGCATATCATGGGATTCGAACTGCTGACATCCCAAACTCCATACCCACATAGTTCTGCCACTCGACCAGAACAATTGTTGTTGCTAATTACTCATCAATAAAAAATTCAACGTATAACTGAACTGTTTAACCAATTAATTTACAACCAAGTCCCTTGGCCAACTCAAATTCTCCAAAGTCAGCCCTTCAAGTTTCTGCAAATATTCACATAGGTCCCTGGGAATTCAAAAACTTTCCAAACTCCATGAAATCGAACCAAACTCCTCCAAATCCAAGCAAGAGCTACGGGAATCGATTACCCATCATCTCCTCCATCTAAATCCATCAATAACAGTCCAAATCCTCAATGAATCGGTCCAATCGAATCGCGAAATCGGTTTTCCCAATTCTTGTTTCTGTTTCGCGATCCATAACACTCAATCTTCAATCAATTCCAAACCTACTCGATTTCAGTCATAAATCCGGTTGTAACTCTTGTGTAATTATCAAAATCGAGTAATAACAAGATCGGACAGAACGATAAGAAGAAGAAGATAACGGCAGAAGTAGAAAAGCTGAAGAAGAAGAAGGAAAGGAAATAACCAACATAAATAAATAAACCTAATGGGCTTTCATATAATTGGGCTTATCTTGGGCCAAACTTGTCGGTCCAAGCCCAATCTAATAAACTCGATAAATCTCTTCTTATTTATCGATCCGTAAAATAATGGCTAGTAAAATCTCGTATAGCAACTCAAGTCCAAATAATTTATTGTCTCCAAATTAAATTCAAATGGACGGTCCAAAAATAAATTTTGGGTTTTTACATAAGATTTTGTGTAAGCTGCAACTGCTGGAACTAGGTGTTTAGAATTATAACACTCAAGTACAAATCCCGATGTCTCAACTGCATTCAGAAAGATCAGCTTATATAAGGATTTGAGAAACATAAAAATGGCAGTATGCATTTGTGGTTTGAGAAAATTAAAACTTATTTAGTAAGTACCACAATAAATATACCATATGTAGTAACTCATAATGATATTACAATACCTGATTCATGCAATTGATTAATATTTAAAAGTTGAATATTTTAAATGGATCTACATCTTTTTTAACAGTCACAGTTATATAAGTGTTAACTGAGCTAGTTTTTTAGTATGTTAAATTTATGAAAATACCATCTACGACCAATGAAAATTAGTAAGATAATTTCAATCGAAATAGCGTAAAAACTTAATATGATGTATGTTTTACAAATTAAATTACACGGACACATATCCATAGAATCGTAAATGACGACACAGTTACGTGAAAATTTTGTGTTGGTCAAGCATGCAAAATTAATGTTCATAAAAATAAATGACAATTTCACGAATCTTTTAGTATGAAGACAATTTGATCGTCTTTATGGCTCTATATGAAAAATTCTAAGATTTTTTCTAATTAATTAAGTTATGTAAGCATATTTTAACTTTAAATACACTTATTTAATCTTTATCTTAGTTATGTTATATGTTTGTATGTATGTATGTATATGTAACTTCATTGCCTAGTCTCCCCGCTACTGCTATCCAGATTTTTGTGTTCGCCGCTACTTGTCGCGATCCAGAATTGACAACACCGGTCTTATATAATTCTATGGTTATGTGATATGATACTTGAGAATCATTTATTAATCATGTGCTACTAAACAACTTCAAGGGTGGTTTTACCCATCTTTCGAATCTATATTGATAATATTGTTGGACTTCGATCTTGTTTTTAAATCAAAAAAATGAAAAACATTGTGCCAGTTGATCTATTCCAAATACACATCATTCATTTAAAAAAATGTTATATGTGCACACAATGGGAAATATAAATCTGAGACAAATATGTTTAAATGTATTAGATCGAATTGTAGACTTTTGAAAAGTGTGGGAAAAATTAAATATATCTAAATCACAATGGTTTCTTCAACATTTGTCTTGGATTTTGTTGAATTTTCAATTTTCACCAAAACTACACATGTACGGATATTCCAAAGTTACAATCGATTTAAACTTATGAAAATAAATTTTATTAGATCATCATCTAATGAGACACACAATTTGCGCTAATAATTCGTCCTTGTAGCTTCCCTATTACGTATGATAACTGAACTTGTGAGATTTGTACACATTTTGATCAATGAATTGTAACTGCTTATTTAGATATTTACGAAAAAGATTCCTGCAAGTTGTATTTTTGTTACATGGTATATATTTACGTGGAACAAGAACACATTAAATTTTTATTTTGGTACACTAGTTTACGCTATACTTTTTAAGAAATCCTTTATGTATAGACATTATACATCCGGATTACACACCTTTCACAGCAACACATTAGAAAGACTTCATAAATCCAAAAGTCAACCTTCATTTCAACAATGGCAGGTTGTAAATGGCGTCGAAAATATCAAAAATATATTTCATGATTCTAACATTCGTATTTTAAAAAAGCAAATTGAAATTCAAATCACCGAGGTTTATTACAATTCAAATCATCCAAAAATTTATTTTTTGATACAACTTTAATAATAATAGGTTGCAATCGAACCATTTTAATTTTGTTCCTTCATTAACATATACAAAGTATCAAATTCTCTCATTATTTCATTAATAGAGCTTGAATGGTCCCATTCTTCAAGTGTTTCCGCTCTTCCATCAATTCTTCTTAGTCTTCTATCAATGGGTCTTAAAACTTCAATGAGTGGAGACCAATTCAGGCTCCATGATGGATCTTGATGCTCCATTGATGGCGCTTTCAAAAGAAAATCTCCTCTAAATCTTCAAGATCCATTAATGGAACCCGAATTGGGCTCAACTAGTGCAGCTTAAAAGCTCCAAGAATGGTTAAATGTAGTTCAAGAACTCAAATTGCATCAAATCAAGAATGTAAAATTGCAATCTAAGCTAAAATTACCTACTTGAATTCGAATTCCATGAGCACAATATATTTGTGTAACTCCAAGTGTTACTCATACTATAGTGCAATGGCAATATAGTTGCATTCTAAGATGTACTATTTGTTTTTTTTATATGCTCCCATGCTCACAAAGCCTAGCTCCATGGGAAACATATCACAAACTTTGAAAATAACATGGGCTCATACTTATGATACTAATGGTATTTGCAAAGAATTTCATCCAAAATATTCATCATAGAGATAACTTTCCGGGGCTGGTTTCATACTAAAGAACGAATATTGCACCCGAAAATACAAGTATATTTCCATGCCGATAAGAGATGAGAATCTTGTTGAGTTCGTCAAATACATTGGGCTCATGGAGCTCAGTAATTCAAGTAGAGAAAGTTACCTTATCTTGTAAAATTATACACGGAAACTACAACTTCAATTGTTTCCATTCAAGTTCAAATCCTGATTTGGACATTCCCTTGATCTCTTGATTGGTGATGCACATCATTGAAACAACCTAAAATCACACAAAAAAAAATAATATTACAAAATAAAATGTATCTCATAAATTATCAACCATCATTCGGTTTCTTTTTGTAGTAATCCTAGAAGTTTAAAGTGTGTATTAATCAATAGCAAAGGCGGCATTGGAAATGTTCAATAAAAATACTAGGAATGATTTCATTTCGTCACTAGAATAGTCATTAAAAAAACTAAAAAAAAGAGATACTTAACATTTTAGTTTGAAGAAGAATCACTTTCAATAAATGGCCGTGTTTCAAAGTGGGATTTCTTTTCGAGTTCATAAATGCGTAGAGCATTGAGATATGCAAAATCAAAATGGTTTGAGAGGACTGACTGGATTCCGAACTAGGCATGAACTGTGATTAGGATAGGGGGCAAAGATTTTCTGTAAGCTGCAACTGCTGGAACTAGGTGTTTAGAATTATAACACTCAAGTACAAATCCCGATGTCTCAACTGCATTCAGAAAGATCAGCTTATATAAGGATTTGAGAAACATAAAAATGGCAGTATGCATTTGTGGTTTGAGAAAATTAAAACTTATTTAGTAAGTACCACAATAAATATACCATATGTAATAACTCATAATGATATTACAATACTTGATTCATGCATTTGATTAATATTTAACAGTTGAATATTTTAAATGGATATACATCTTTTTTAACAGTTAAAGTTACATAAGTGTAAGTAAGTACCACAATAAATATACCATATGTAATAACTCATAATGATATTACAATACTTGATTCATGCATTTGATTAATATTTAAAGTTGAATATTTTAAATGGATCTACATCTTTTTTAACAGTCAAAGTTACATAAGTGTAAACTGAGCTAGTTTGTTAGCATGTTGAATTTATGAAAATAGCATCTACGACCATTGAAAATTAGTAAGATAATTTCAATCGAAATAGCGTAAAAAGCTAATATGATGTATGTTTTACAAATTAAATTACACGGACACACATTCCATGGAATCGTAAATGACGACACAGTTACGTGAAAATTTTGTGTTGATCAAGCATGGAAAATTAAAGTTCATAAAGTTAAATGACAATTTCACGAATCTTTTAGTATGAAGACAATTTGATCGTCTTTAAGGCTCTATATGAAGAATTCTAAGATTTTTTCTAATTAATTAAGTTATGTAAGCATATTTTAACTTTAAATAGAATTATTAAATCATTCTCTTAGTTATGTTATGTATCTGTGTGTGTATATATGTATGTATGTGTGTTTGTATGTATGTATGTATGTATGTATGTATGTATGTATGTATGTATGAATGTATGTATGTATGTATGTATGTATGTATGTATGTATGTATGTATGTATGTTGTTGATACGGACATGTGTCCAATCCGTTAAGGGCGCCATAGAACATGTCCTCAAGCGCATCAAGGCTGAGATAGCCTATTCATTGCTAGTCCGACCTTCGAATGGTTCGACATAAAGGAAACCATCTCAGGTCAACTAGTATTTACAAGTCAGCAAGCCATTTCAGCTAGGTCCGACCAAGCTAGATGGATGACTTCGGAACCTGACAAAAGGTCACATGGTTCTTCCAAGTACCACAAACTGTCAGTCCTAAGATGCTAAATGGACCGGACGAGAGAATCTCGGACGCCACCATCACAGTAAGACCAAACGTATATAATAGAACCAATGAGATACTTCCGTGGAACTCTAGGTCCGGACACCTTGAGTTGCCTAAGGCCAGATCAACCAAGCATACAGATCTGTCCGAGGAACTTACACGGACCCAACATGCGGAACAGTACTCTCAGAGGGAAAGGTCCAAACTACCCTCCCAGGCCCACTGATTAGTATTGGATTACTATTCACTAATGGGCCATGGGCCAACGGTAACATTGGTGTCTGTTGGTCCAGATAACGGCAAAGTAAAAGACTAAAGGGGGGGGGGGGTGAATAGTCTTTTAAACTTTTGTCGATAAACACAGTTTCTCAGAAACCGGGGGATTTCTGATACTTAAATTCAGAGCGCGGAAGACTTTAAGATAGGTAAGTGCAGAAACAATAAGTGTGTGTGCTTTGCTGAAAGATAAATACAGAAAGGCAAGTAACACAACAAGTATAGTGGTATCTGGAGGTGGCGTAATCCTCCAACTAATCCACTTCGGTCTTTCTGAGACCTAGAATTCACTAGAACAGATAATTGAGTTCACCTTACAATAATCCTATTCTAAGATTCCTAAACAAATGGTTCCCAACCAAATGTTCCCCCTGAGTTATTCCCCAGCTCCTACAGCTAAGTACTTCCTCTACTCAGATAACCTTGGAGTTATTCCCTAATTTCCCAAATCAAGTACTTCCTCTACTCCACGCCTTGATGGTGTTGGTTATAAGGTTTGTCAGAGAGGCTTCTTGTATAACTTTTCAGTTATGTTTCCAGAGAGCCTAATAGAACAAGACTACTTAATACACTTGTTCAGTGTATGGCAATCTGCTCTTTACTGACCCAAGTAATTGATGTCCGTTCTGGAGAATGAGCTTCAGAAAGGTTATCTGATAGTTCAACTCTTTCACGAATAACAATCTCTTGTTAAGGTTCAGGACAACTTAGAACTACTAGTGATTCTTCAAGCAACAGAAAGCTTTCAGAAAGGGTAGTAGAGTGCTTGACAGAATACTTTGCTTGATGGTAAGTTTGCAAGATAGAGCGTTCTAAGGTGTTTTCTTCAAGCATCTAAGTGTGTGATATATATAGATAAATTTGAGAGGCGTTTGAATTGTATCCGTTGTGCTCTCTATCAAATTATATCCGTTTATATCTTGAACTATGTACTCAGAGGTCACTATCTCTTGTTTCAGAGAGGACTTGCTTTTTGCAAGATTTACGATGCATTTAATGCATAGTACTGTTCATTGTCCTTTAGTCTTAACGGATACATGAGCCTTTCTGATGGATTGTATGCTCCATACTCATGATGTCATATGTTCCAGAATCATGTTTCAAAAGTAACTAAATGCACTTAAGAAAGGATTAAGGACATAGTTTTTCCGAGTGAGACTAAACCTTGGTGTCTTCATAAATCTTGTGCAATCTCCGGTCTTGTAATCTTCAGAAAAGCTCCATTGCTAGGATTGATCTTCATGGTCTTCTTGGAAATAAAAATTACATTCAGAGACCTATAATCCTAATACAAGATTCACTAGACTAATCATACTCAGTGATTTCCTCTTTTACAATGTTCAAGTGAACTAAGAGTACTTAATCACCTTTCTGGCAAAGATAAGAACATGTGATGAATGATCAAAATACTAACAGATATTCCTAACAAATTTCCCCCGTTTTGATCAGTCATCCATGACTATCTTTTAAAGTCCAATTATAAATTTGTAATCCTGGAAGAGAAAACAATCCGCCACTTAATCATTTCAAATGATATTCAATTTTAGTTGAATTAAGTGCAGAAAGTAAGCATCAACCAAATCACAAGAAGTGATCTTTGCTGATAAGTTGTCATCTATTATAATGTTTCGAGAGTATGATCTTGAGAAAGGCAGTTCTGAGTGAGATGCAACTTTACAGATAGAGAAATTGTAAACAATCGGCAAGATTACAAAAGTAACAAAACATACTAAGTAAATTAGAACAACAGAGAGTCCAAGCTCCAAGTAAACATTCCAAGATACTAGTCTTCAAGTCTTCAAAATAACTTCGGTTCGAAACCTCAAGTTCTTCAAAGACCCTTTCTCGGATCAATTGACATAATCATCCACTTTTCGCATTCTTGGACATACTCATAAAGAGTCCTTCGACAGAGAGTTCATCTTCTCGACAAATCACATATTTCTTGGTAACTCTTGCCAAGTTTATGATTTTCCTCGTAAAATGTTGACCTGTAGTATTTTCCCTGACCGTGCATGGTCTACTTGCAGCTGAGATAGGTTGAAATATTTGTATATTTCTTCCAGATAGTGTATATCATCTAGGTATTCATCCAATGTCATATAGAATGACTCATAGGTTGAAACTCCTAGTTTGTTCTTCTTGTAGCTACCATCCATTTTTCGTACCTTGTGTACATCATCGGCTTTGGGTAAAGACAGCAAAGGAGAGGTCCATCTTTACGCATCGTTTCTCTTCTCTACTTCAAAGTTTAGCTGTGCATGAAGGTGCTCGATTTTAGCAATTACGTCACCTTCTCTCCATTTCAGATCCGTTGAGGATGGGAGTTGGAAACTTATCATTGACAAGTAAGTGTTGTAGTTCCAGAATCCAATGCCCTCTCTTGTTCAGAATGCACCTATATGAAGACTCTTCATTAATCGTCTTCACATATTCAATGTGGACATCACCGGTTGTTTTCTTGAACAATTTCTCATTTGTTCCGCCAAAATAGGAATCCTTTTGCTTTTCTCATTGGTGGCCTTCGTCAGAGATCCTCTAACCCTCTCTTCCCCTTGCCAATGTGGTGGAAGTTCCTTGTATTGACTTGGTATTTCGGAAGGAGTTCACAGCCAAAGGCATTCTTTGCCAGAGGAGGTTATGAGGTGCTTGCCTTTTTCTCTTGTGAAGTGGATGTTCATCTGTATCAGATTCATCCTCATCATCATCATTGAAGTTCAACAATGGAGGCTTGCAGATTTCTTGGTCTCTAACTTCTCCTTCTTCTTGGTTTTCTACTTTTCAGATTATTCGTTGTTCCTTCTCGAGATCCTAAGGGACTTGGTTCCCTAGTGACCATACTTCTCGGTCTTCCGTCGGTTGATGGAACAACTTCTTCAACAGGGCATCTCCGTGTTCTTGATGACTAGTTGACTTGAGGAGGAGGCATAGATTGTTTTCTTTCTTCCTCCGCCTTCGAGGCATCTCTTCTTCTTCCCTTAGTCATGAATGACTCATAATGGCATAAGCTTCAGAGAGTGAGTCAAAGTTTTTCCGAGATTATTGTGCACCGACCAATTCTTGGATTTCTTTCTTCACCGTGGTTCGCTTAACCAGCCTCGCTCCTTCGCTGAGCTCTTCAAGTGGCCTAAGAATGGCGTTGGCTTGCAGAACAGCATGGCTGGCTTCATTGAGTGCTGCATTAGCATTGTTACAATCCTCATCCCTGACCAACCCTAGGTCTTTCTGAGAGAGAGCTATGCTGGTTGCTCTGTTGAGTAACGCAGCAGCCAATGACTTCATCTCTTCTGGGATGGATTTTAGCACTTCTGTGTCTTGAGCAATTAGTGTCTTTCTGAGTTCCAAAAAGATACTATTTCTGGCACGGTGCTCTTCACTTCTTGAACTACTTGGTGCAGAGAATATATGAGGAGCAAGTAGAGCGCTCTTATGTTGAGTGACAAGTCTCTCATCTTCTGCGTCAGTAATCAAGTTTTGGTTGTTTTCAGCATCACTCTTATTATCTTTTTCTTGAATAGTTTGTAGATTGACAACCTTTTTCTGCTTTCCATCAAGTGTCGGCCTTCGAGAAGATGTAGAAGGTCTTCGATGCGCCTCGAGATCATCTTCTTCATCATCATTGTCATCCATGGCATCTATTTCAGCAGCTGTGACAACAATGGCATCTTTTAGATTTCTTTGCTCATCTAGGAGCGCCAATTCCTGGGTGTTAGCTTCTTTGAGCTTTTGAATTTTGTCTTCCTTTTCATCAACAAGAGCTTGACACTCTAAGTTGATTCTCTTTTCTTCTTCCAACACCTTTCTGGGTTGTTCAATCCTGAACTCAGCGGCAGATATCTCTTCAAGTATATCGCTTACGTCACTGTTGGGTTTTCCGATGAGACTTTGAAGGTGATGATGATGGGCTTCGAGCATTGGAAGGAGTGGCCTTTTCGCACTTCCTTTGCTAACTTTCCGAATCCCGCTTCGTGTTGGGGATCATCATTCTGATCATCATCATCATCATCATCCTTCTTGTTTTCTTGACTTGGATGCTCAGAAGGGGGTACTTGATAATCATTCTCGTCCATTTCTTCTTCATCTTCTGAAATCAAGTTGATCACATTTGGGAATGTAATCATTCTCCCATTCACTTCTTCTTGCTCAACTGGGTAAGTAGTGAGCTTACTAGGCAATGCAGGATGGGTTACCATCTGCTCTTGGGTTTGAGCATCCGCAGTTTTGAAATCTGCTAGAAGTTTTTGTGCTACTTCATGAGTGAAGTCTTCATACATCAGATTAGCAAAAGAATAAGACTCTGTTGGGAACAATGCATGGATGTAGTCTTCCAGATTTAGGGCTATTGCTCTCTTTTCTGGGACGTCGATTACTCGTGCTATTTCAGAAAGGTCAGCCTTTCTGAGTTTCTGCCATTGTCTGAAGCACTTTAGATGTTTCTTGAGAGTGTGCTTCTGGAAAGCTTTGAGTAAATCAACTGGCACAAAACTTTGAGCTTGTGTAGAAACACTAGGCTCATTTGCTTGGACTTCAGCTTGTTTGGGCATAGAGGCCTCAGATACCTTGTCGTGAGGAGAAGTCTGATCCTCAGCATCCTTTCTTTCTGATTGAACCTGAGAAATAGAATCAAATATGTTTAGAAACTTGTTATCAGAAAAGATAAGTGGAATAATGCTTTCTGAGACTTCACTTACTTCCAAGTGAGGAAGCTCAGTGGCATCTTTCTCAGAAACCTTGGGGTTCGAACCTTTCTTCGACATCTTGCTTGTTCAAGCTTCAGTTTCTATTGGAGGAGTTTTCAAGAATTTTTCTCCTTCCAATTGTTCTTCTGACTGAGCCTGTAAGAACAAACATAAGAGATTTAGTAGTGGGATTTCGAGCATTCTTGAAGAAGATTATCGAGTGCTTACCTTCTCATCGAAGGCTCAAGAATGCTTCTTCAGAAAGCTTTTCAGCTTCTGGATTTTCTTGGTTTTGGAGTGTTGGTCCCTCCACCACTACTTCCTCAGTTAGAGCCAAAAGTAAGACAAAAAGAAATTTAGAACACAAGATATTAATTTTTCAAGCAAGCTATTTCTTATTCAGAGATAACTTCCTACCAGAGAATGTGCTCTTTTTGTTGTTCTGAGGTTGGAGAAACCTCTTCTTCATTCAGAAGGGTGGACAAATTAACTTCCCCCTGATAGTTTGTCTCCATTATGGCCTGTAACAAAATGAAGCTTAAGAGTAACAAGTTAACATTGAAATGTCGACAAGTTAGATATAAACTACTTTTGCTACCTGAAAAGAGTCAGGCTGATCATTGATCTTTTGGACTTGTGGTGAATCCACAGTCTCTCTGTGCTCATTGTTGTTCTCCTCTGTAGTATCATTCTGAGTCTCCATCTCATTTTGTTCCCTTTCTGAGAGTTGAGCTCTCTCAGAAGGTTGAGGAACCTGTTCAAGAACAGGGTTTTCTTCAGCAATATTGAGTGCTGGTATTGTGACTGTGGAAGCAATGTCAGTATCTTCCATCATTCTATCTTCCTCACCCAGGCCTTCTTCTTCCTGCTGGGCAGAGGGGCTCTTATCTTTCTGAAGAGCTAAGTTTGATACTCCTCCTTGGGTCTCAAGCTTATATTTTTTTGAACACTGTTGCGATTACTTCATCGTCCTCAGAATCACTGTTCTGTGTTGGCGCAGACCCATCTATGATATTTCTATCATCTCGGGAGAGTTCGAGTCTGCATTTGTGATTCTTGGGGCTTCGAATCGCCTTTCTGGGCGAACAACATCTTCTGAGACCTTGTCTCCAGAAAGTTGTGCCTCTTGAATGTTTATGGACTTGGAGGTCCTTTTGCCTTGAGCCCTTTTTCTTTTTGCAGCTGGGGGTTTAGCTTGAGCTTGCTCAGAAACCTCCTCACCTTGCTGTGTAGTTTCTTCAGCCTTTCTGAGTACTTGCTCAGCAGCAATTCTCTCCTTTTCTTCAAAGGCGTGTCTGAAAAGGGAGTTGGTGACTGAGATTTCTTGTTTCTCTCTAAGAGTAATCCCCATGGTTTCCAGAATGTAACATATCCTTAGACCAAAGTGCATATTGGCTTTTGGCTCAGCAAGGCCATTGATGATTTTGGGCTCAAATTCCTCAATATGTCCAAGGAATTTGTTGAAGGCGTACTTCCCCCAATTGAAGTGGGTTTCCTGCCCTTCATTCTTCTGGTTCAGAAGATGCATCATCATCCATCTCTCCATACTTATCTGGTCTACTCCACCTTTGTTGCCATCAAAGCAACGGACCAGGATGAGAGCCAAAGTACTCCAGTGTTTCTGAAGATGACTTGTTCTGATAGCTTTCAGAATAAAGTCTCCTGGGCAACCTTTTGCATTTTCCAACTGGATTGCCTCAAAAAGTTCTTTGACGCCTTGAATCATTGAGGCGTCCTTGATGTTGATATCGTCAATAGTTCCTTGATTTTTCAATCGGAACAATTTGCAGAAAGCCTTGCAGTCAAGAACAATTTCTTGTCCTTGGACTTCAGTCTGCATGTACTTTTCTTCTTTATCATTCACAACCTTTGTGAAGATTTTGGAGTTGTTGTAGAACTCCAGTACATCCAAAGGTGGATAGGCCATTGGTGCGCAGATAAAAACTCAGAGATATGGGAATTCTTCAATATCCCCAATATCAGTTTCCTTTCTGGTTTTGAAGGTATAACTGCTGGTACATATTTCTTCACTAAGAATGCTCCCCAATTCATTTTATGACTAGGGTTCCAGTCCGAAGGGTTGAAATCTCCCAGAAGGAGTTTATTCAACACCTTAAGTTCTTTTCCTCCTTGCTTTTCAGCAGGAGTAGATGATCCGGCCTTAGGGTTCTTGGTGGTCATCTTCTTGGGTGCCATCTCTTGATATAAAGTTTTGAATAGGTGGTTTTGAAGAAGGATTTTGCACAAGTAATTGAGATTAGTCTATCTTTTCAGAAGACTAAGCACAAGAAGTTGAGTTGCAGAAGAATTTTTGTAGAAAACTTGAGAGGTTTTGCTATTTTGATGCAAGTATGAAATTTTGGATTTGGTAAAAGTGTTTATCTTTTGCCCAATTCCTATAAATATAGCAGACAAAACGTACATAGATACAACATACATATAACTGAGTATGAATGTGTGTCTTTGTATCTGCATAGGCGTGGTATCACAAACGTTTCTCATTAAATGCTTAGTGGGCCACGCCCAATTTCTAAATGACATTACTTGCTTTGTTTTAATCTCAGCCGTTGAGATCAAATGTTTATACATCAAGGGCTTATATTGAATATCTTGTAATGATATCAATCAACAAATGGTAATGTGCCGACTTGATGGATTTTTAAAATGCTACATTCATTGTGTCACTAAGTAAAGAGTGAGAACACTTTGATCGTTTGAGCTTATCATTCTGAATGTCAAGTCCTTATCTATATATTGTTTATCATGAAAATGGTAAAAATACAAGACATTGCACATATTTGACTTTCAGAACTTATACCTTTTGGGCTTTGTGTGTCTTTTCTCTTTATGACTAAATAGTTTCCTGAATTCAAGAATCAGAAACTTCAGTTGTTTGAATGTATTTGAACCACTCTTAGTAAGTAAGTTCTAGTCTTATTTACTCATTGAGTGTGTACAAACCTTTGCCTTTCTGGATACCCGTTCCAGAAATGTTTTGCCTTTCTCAGTGTTGCTACTCAGAAACCTTTGCAACACTTCTTAACAACTTGGCTTTCTGAGAGCATGTTCTCAGAGACCTGCTTCTTTTCTACCTTGCTTACTCAGAATTTAGTGATTCAGGACATTTTTCAGTCCTTAGGCAACTCCATCAATCCAAGATTATGTCTTAAGGTCAAGAACCGGCTTTCTTGTAGGGGCTTGGTGAAGATATCTGCAAGTTGGTCTTCTGTGCCAATCTTGAGTATCTCTATATTGCCTTTTTCAACATGGTCTCTGATGAAGTGGTGTCTAACATCAATGTGATTTGTTCTGGCATGGAACTTGGGATTCTGTGTGATTGCAATAGCACTTGTGTTGTCACAGAAAATAGGAGTTTTCTCTTCACTGAGTCCATAGTCTCTGAGTTGTTGTTGAATCCACAGAATTTGTGTTGCACAACAACCAGCAACAATATATTCAGCCTTTGTGGTAGAAGTTGCAATTGAGTTTTGCTTCCTGCTAAACCATGAGATAAGTCTTGTTCCCAGAAACTGACAAGTTCCTGAGGTACTTTTCCTAT
This sequence comes from Plantago major, assembly GCA_026545765.1. NCBI lineage: Eukaryota > Viridiplantae > Streptophyta > Magnoliopsida > Lamiales > Plantaginaceae > Plantago > Plantago major. The sequence goes on along the minus strand of CM048842.1, from coordinate 48,356,851 downwards.
CAAGCATTGATCCAGCATAGTCAGCATCTGAGTAACCAGCCAAACTCAATCCACCTTCTTTAGGATACCACAAACCTACATTTACTGTACCTTTCACATACCTTAATACTTTCATAGCAATGTTGTAGTGTGATTGCATTGGATTTGTTTGAAATCTAGCACACACTCCAACTGCATATTGAATATCTGGTCTGCTTGTAAGGTAAAGTAGTGAACCTATTAATTTCCTATACTTGTGTTCTTCAACACTCTTATCTGATTCAGTATAGGTCATTTTGGTTCCTATGCTCATACGTATCTTAGAATTCTTTTCAGAGGGCTTAAGTTTGAACTTTTTGAGCATGTCTTTTGCATACTTTGTCTGACTAATGAATATTCCATCATTGAGTTGCTTGACTTGCAATCCTAGGAAATAGTTCAATTCTCCCATCATGCTCATCTCAAACTTATTTTTCATGAGATTTGCAAAGTCATCACAAAGTTGCTTGTCCTTAGATCCAAATATAATGTCATCAACATATACTTGAACTAAGAGCAGTTTCCCATCATGATTTAAGGTAAATAAAGTTTTATCAACTTCACCTTTCTTGAAACCACTTTCCAGAAGGTATTTGGCCAAAGTATCATACCATGCTCTTGGAGCCTGTTTCAGTCCATGTAGAGCTTTCTGTAGTTTCTAGACCATTCTACTTTCTGAGGAAACTTCAAAACCAGGTGGTTGTTCAACATAGACTTCCTCAGCAAGTTCACCATTCAAGAATGCACTTTTGACATCCATCTGATAAACTTTAAAGTCTTTATGAGCTGCAAAGGCTAGAAAGAGTCTTATTGCATCCAATCTGGCAAGTGGTGCATATGACTCATCAAAATCTTAACCTTCAGTCTGGGTGAATCCCTTGGCAACCAACCTTGCTTTGTTTCTGGTTATTTCACCAGATTCATTCATCTTGTTTCTGAAAACCCACTTGGTTCCAATCACAGATATTCCTTCTACAAATGGAACTAGTTTCCAGACTTTGTTTCTTTCAAACTGATCGAACTCTTCTTGCATTGCAGAGATCCAGTCTTGGTCTCTTAATGCTTCTTCAATAGTTTTAGGTTCAATGTTTGAGATGAAACATGCAAAGAGAGAATTAGCATTTTTGGCTATTGCTCTCCTAGTCCTAACACCTTGATTGATTGGTCCAATCACATCCTTTGCAGGATGATCCTTGATCCATCTCATCATGGGTTTGGGGCTAGTAGGGTCAACATCTATGTGATCTGAATGTGAATCACTATGATTATAACTTGATACTTCTTCAGTATCTATGACATTTTGTACCACAGGAGGGCGTTGAATGTCTGACACTTGCTCAGTGGGAGGGCTTTCTGGGACATGCCTGTCAGAGAGGTCATTTCCAGAATTAGCTCTTTGATGAACATCTTCAGTTTCCATTGCAGGAATTTTCATAGGAAATTCTTCATCATGTCTGAGAATCATCTGGTTGTTACTAGGCATTTCATGCTTTTCTTCGTCAGAGTCATCCTCTCTTTCCATAATGATGTTTTTCCTTTCTGAGGGTTCTTCTTCAAAATCCTTTAACATTAGTTCCTTGAACCTTTCTGAGAGTTCATCATCAAGGGGTGATTTCTTGCTTTCTTCATAGAATAATACAACATGAACTGATTCTTCAATCTTCTTTGTTCTTTTGTTGTAAACGCTGTAAGCTCTGCTATTCATAGAATGACCAAGAAACACTCCTTCATCTGCCTTTGGTTGAAATGTTCTTAGATATTCTTTACCATTGTTAAGAACAAAACATCTACAACCAAACACTTTCAGATGTTTAATATTAGGGGGTCTACCAACCAAGAGCTCATAAGGGGTTTTGTCATGGTGTTTGTTTATCAAACATCTGTTCTGAGTATAGCATGCTGTGTTTACAGCTTAAACCCAATAAACTTCACTTATTTCAGTGTCAGCCAGCATTGTCCTTGCTGCTTCTTTTAGGGTTCTATTTTTCCTTTCTGCAATACCATTTTGTTGTGGTGTTCTTACAGAGGAAAGTTGATGTTGTATACCTTTGCTGGTACAAAACTCCTTTATGTACTGGTTGACAAATTCAGTACCATGGTCTGTTATGATTGCAGATACCTTGTCATTTTTTCATGACTTCGAGCTTATTTAGCAAGTTTGGTATCTCCACCCTAGCATCAGATTTATGCTTCAGAAAGACAACCCAAGTGAATCTTGAGAAGTCATCTACAACAACAAGACCACACTTCTTTCCTGCATAACTAGTTACAGATGATTCAAAAAGATCCATGTGTAATAGTTGCAGTGGTTTAACACTAGAATGTCTGATTTTGGACTTGAAAGAGATCTTAGATTGTTTCCCAATCGTGTGAGCAGATACCATCCTTTCTGAAAGATGTTTTGGGAAGGCCAACCACTAACTCTTTCTTGGCAAGTTTGTCCAGAGTTTTGAAATTCAAGTGACTCATTCTTTTGTGCCATAACCAGTGCTCTTCTGTGTGACCAGATTGACTGACCATGAGACATTCTTCAGTTGTGGCAGATGCCCAATCGGCAACATAAAGACTACCTTTCCGCCGAGCAACCAAGACTGTCTGCTTTGACTCATTGTCAATAAGTTTGCAATATTTTGCTTTAAATTTCACAGTAAATCCCTTGACTGCAAACTGGCTCATGCTAAATAGATTGTATTTCAAACCCTTAACATGTAATACGTCAGTAATTGTTAAGGATCCCAATTTGACGTTGCCAAATCCCAGAGAGGGATTTAATTCTCCTCCAGCAAATCTGATGTCTGGTCCATTGTTGCAAGCTTTGTAGTTGACCAGATTTGCTTTGTCTCCTGTCATGTGCTTTCCGCATCCACTATCAAATAGCCATTAAGCCTTAGTCCTAGAGGCGTTCTGCACAAAATAGGAAACAAGAGTTAGGTTCTTGCCTCAGAGATAGAACCACTTAGACTAAACATTCTTCCAGTAGGAATCCACATTTTAGTGAATTTCTTGGGAGTTTGTTTTTGTCTAACTTTATCAGAAGGAGAAACAATAGAATCAGTAATTTTGATCTCAATCTTCCTTCTTGAGGTGTTTCTAGGTGTTCCTTTTGGTGCTTTTTGGACCCTGGGTTTCTGGGATTTCTTTTCAGCAAACTTAGCCTTTCGGCGTGTTCCTTCTAGCTTTGGCATTCAGTTTTTCAGTGGTTTGAGATTTCTTCCACTTCTGTTTATTGCTACGTGCAATATCAGCCTTGCGCCATTGTTCTTGTCCTTCCTTATATTGTTGTAAAAGGACTTTTCCAATAGCACGATAGCCAATGCCATTTCGAACACCTTTGGCTTTCTGAATGCGGTCTTCAGAAGCCTTACTAGTTTCTGCACCGTCTTTATTTTCATAAAATGGTACAGTAGAGAATTTGCCTATTCCAGCAATTCTTCCTTTCCTAGTAATATGGCAATGTGGATGGCTACATGTCTGAGGGTTGTATTTCTTTTCAGAAGCTTCACCCACAAGTTTCTTGTGAACTTGTTGTTCTTTCAAAGGTTGGGTTGCTACTCCTTTTCCTTTGTCAACTACCTTAGCTTTCTGACCAATGCTATAGGTGGTTGAAGAACCATTCTGTTGACTTTTTACAAAGGTCAACCTTTCATCACTCTTCTTCAGAGGAGATGAATTACTCGATTGTTCATCAAGTCCAAGTCCACCTTTCTCAGAGGGATCTCTCAGATATGATTGAACCTCAGTGAGAGTGTCACTAGCCTTTGCATAAGATTGGAAGGATAGCTCTTTCTTTCGAAGTTCCTCATTCTCAGAAAGCAGCTTTATCATTTTCTTATTAAGTTCATCCAAGGCTAGTTTGTGAAAATTTTCATTTTCAGATATCTGTTTTTCAGAAGGGCTATTTCAGCTCTTGTTCTCGAGATACCACAGTTAGCTCAGAAACTTCTTTTTCAAGAGTTTCTTTGCTTTCCTCTAGAATTCTGGTTTTGGATTGTGCTTCCAGAAATTCTTTCTCATAACGATCCAATTCACTCCTGATTAACTCCAGATCCTCAATTCCATCATCACTCTCATAGTACAGAAATTGTGAAATATTTGTTACCTCATCAGCCATAAGACACATTTCAATGTTGGAGATGTCTGGACCAAGAATCTCGGAACTCCACATTTCATTCTTCTTAAGGCCAAGTCGATTACGTGGGTGATTCCACACAATTACGGTGATGGTAGGTTTGAGTTATCAATCTCCATCTTCGTAATCATCTCAATATCTAGAGCATCAAGTTGGATTTGAATCTTCTTCCTTTCTTGATCAAGAAGGCCCTTTGATTTCTTTTGTAATTTCTTCTGTCCTTCTTGTCACATGTCTTGAGCTTGTTTAAAGCAGGGCAATCTCTCTTGAAGTGACCAGGCTTTTGACAATAGAAGCAGATATCATTTCCTATCTCTGCTGATTCAGTACTAACACCTTTCTGAATGGGGGTCTTCAGAGAGTTGTTTAGTTGAATGTTCTTGTACTGATGATAGTTTGGGCCAAGATGCTTTTTCAGCTTTTCTTTAGCTTTTCTTCTCTCAATCTCTTGACTCACAAATTTATTCATGTGTCTTACTGCAAGACCATTTTCTTCAGAAGCGTCTTTGGTATCTTTCTTTTCAGAAGTACCTTGAGAGACTAGAGCAACACTTTGCAACTTCTCAGCTGTTTGTTCTCTCTGAGTTGTCTCATAATCTACAGTAGCAAGATGAGAGAAGAGCTCTACTGGAGTAATATTTGGCATACCTTGGTTGAAATAAAAGAATTTAGTGTGTTCCCAGTTTTGATTGAGACTTCTGACAATAGTCTTAATCTTTTCTGGCTGGGAGTATCTGTTGCTTTCACCAAGTGCAGCCATATCACTCATAAGAGTAGTAAACCTGAAATCAAGTTCTTCCAGAGTTTCAGTGGGACCTTGCTTGAAGTTTTGGAACTTCAATTTAAGAACTTCGAACTTGTTTTCTTTGGTTTTCTCAGTTCCGGCACAGATTTCTTCAATCAATTGCCAGGCAACTTTCGCCGTTTTAGCACACCACAGTTTACACTGTATGTGCTCAGGTGTTGATCTGATGATTATATTACGAGCTTGACCATCCAATCTGTGTCTCTTGGCATCTTCAGATGTCCAGAGCTCTCTTGGCTTGTCTTCATACATAATGCTTTCACGAGCAACACGACCACTATCACTAGCAGTCGCATCCTCGCTTTCATCTTCCTTGTCTGAGGCTTTTCTTCCATCAGACACCTCAGTAACTTGTTTGAGTTGTCTGATTTTAATAGGCCCTTCATTGATGACATAGATCATCTCATCACTAATGGCCTCCAGATGGAGCATCATGTTCTTCCATTTCTCGTAGTTTTACGGCGAGCAGGGTGCATCACTCAGAGACATTCCTGCGCACTTAACACACAAATTATATAGTCCTCAGAAAGGGACAAAGTTTCTTCACCTATCTGGGGATCTAGGTTCAGTGCCGAAGGCTTGGGAACCTCCTGCTCTGATACCACTTGTTGGTCCAGATAACGACAAAGTAAAAGACTAGAGGGGGGGGGGGGTGAATAGTCTTTTAAACTTTTGTCGATAAACACAGTTTCTCAGAAACCGAGGGGGTTTCTGATACTTAAATTCAGAGCGCGGAAGACTTTAAGATAGGTAAGTGCAGAAACAATAAGTAAGTTTGTGTGCTTTGCTGAAAGATAAATACAGAAAGGTAAGTAACACAGCAAGTATAGTGGTATCTGGAGGTGGCGTAATCCTCCAACTAATCCACTTCGGTCTTTCTGAGACCTAGAATTCACTAGAACAGATAATTGAGTTCACCTTACAATAATCCTATTCTAAGATTCCTAAACAAATGGTTCCCAACCAAATGTTCCCCCTGAGTTATTCCCCAGCTCCTAGAGCTAAGTACTTCCTTGTTAGGAAATTTGTTAGATATTTTGTTAGAAATATCTGTTTAGATTTTGATCAGCAACATGATGACTTATCGTAGTCTCAGAAAGGTGATTAGTACTCTTGGTTCACTTGAACATTGTAAAAGAGGAAACCCACTAAGTATGATAGTCTGGCTAATCTTGTATAGGATGTTAGGTCTCAAAATGTAATTTTTATTTTATGAAGAGAAGACCAAGAAGAAGACATCCAAGCAGAACAAGCTCAACGACATTGAAGACTTGAAGAAACTGCACAAGATTACTGAAACAGTTTTTCAGATACCTTGGCCAGATATCTTGAAGACACAAATAGTTTTTAAACAAACTGTGTCACAAGAGATATCTGAGAAATGAAAGGTCTATCTGAAAACAAGGAAAGTGTCCACAAATATCTATTCTCAGATACCTTGAGCTTTAACCACATTTCTGAAAAAGAAATATATATATATATTGCAAACAAAGTTATTTCAATAAATGTGGTATCTGAAGATAGAAGATAAGGACGTGCAAAGAATCAGATAATACTAGTCTCTGATACAAAGCATAGTTTCGTTGACACTACAGGACAAAAAGTATAGTACAATGCATTTAATGCACGGACAGAGATGTCTGAACAAAAGCGGCGACTTCAAGAAGAAGACAAAACACATAAAGATTATACACGAGATATCAATAGTTTGAATTTGAGCCTAACGGATACTATTCAAACGGCACTCAAATTCATCTATAAATATCAACACTTAGACTGCTTGAGAACACACCTTAAAATACACAGAACTTACTGAACATCTTACTCTCTCAAAGCAAATTACTTATCCTCAAAGCTTTTTGTTGCGACCAAAGCTTTTGATCTTGAGTAACACTGAAGTTTTAAGTGCCCTGATCCTAAACAAGCATATCTATCTGTGAAAGAGTTGAAACGAAAGATCAAGTATTTTAGATTCATTCTCTTAAACACTTATCTAAGACTTGGGTCAGTAAAAAGAACAAGATACCATACATTGAAAAGTGTATTAAGTATACTTGATTCACAGAGCTATCTGAATAACTGAATAAGTTATTAAAGAAGCTCATCTGACAACTCAAACCGAAACCAACACCATAACTGGCGTGGAGTACAAGAAGTACTTAGTTTGGAAAATCAGGGAATAACTCCAAGGTTACTGGAGTATAGGAAGTACTTGATTTGGGAAACTAAGGAATAACTCCAAGGTTATTGAGTATAGGAAGTACTTAGGTTGGGAAGCTAGGGAATAACTCAAAAAGGTTTCTGAGTATAGGAAGTACTTGGCTGAGAAAGCCGGGGAACAACTCAGGGGGAACATTTGGTTGGGAACCATTTGTTTAAAGGAATCTTAAAATAGGATTTTTGTAAGGAGAACTCAATTATCTATTCTAGTGAATTCTAGGTCTCTGGAAGACCGAAGTGGATTAGTTGGAGGATTACGCCACCTCACTATACTTGCTGTGTTATTTACCTTTCTGTATTTACATTTCAGCAACACACACACACACTTTAATTGTTTCTGCACTTATCTATCTTAAGTCTTCCGCGCTCTGATTCTAAGTATCAGATATCTACTCAGATATCTGAGAAATAGTTTTTATGTTTTAAAAGACTATTCACCCCCCCCCCCCCTCTAGTCTTTTACTTTGCCGTTATCTGGACCAACAAGTGGTATCAGAGCAGGAGGTTCACAAGCCTTCTGCACTGAACCTAGATTCCCAGATAGGTGAAGGAACTTTGTCCATTTTCGAGGACTATTTAATTTTTGTGTTAAGTGTGCAGGTATGTCTCTGAGTGATGCACCCGTTCTCAAACCAGAGAACTACGAGAAATGGAAAAATAACATGATGCTCCACCTTGAAGCCATAAGTGACGAAATGATCGAAGTGATAAAGTATGGCCCAATAGTCATTCAACAACTCAAACAAGTCATGGAGGTTTCTAATAGTAGAGACAGAGATCAAAGCGAAGGATCTTCACAAACTGATGCGTCAACAAGTGGGAGATCTACTAGTCAAGTTATTTACGAACCAAAGCCCAGAGAACTCTGGACATCGGAAGATGCCAAGAGAAATCGTCTGGATGGTCAAGCTCGTAATATCATCATCAGATCGACACCTGAGCACATACGATTAAAGCGTAGGGTGCTAAAGCAATGACGTTGCTGGCAACCGATTGAAGAAATCTGCGGGAGAAAACCAAAGAAAACAAGTTCGAAGTTCTCAACTTGAAATTTCAAAATTTCAAACAAGGACCCACTGAAACTCTGGAAGAACTTGATTTCAGATTTACCACTCTCATGAGTGATATGGTAGCACTTGGGGAAAGCAACAGATACTCCCAGTCAGAAAAGATTAAGACTATTGTCAGAAGTCTTAACCACAACTGGGAGCATACCAAATTCTTTTATTTTAACCAAGGAATGCCAAATATCACTCCAGTGGAACTTTTCTCTCATCTTGCTACTGATTGATTGAGACAACTCAAAGAGAACAAACAACCTGAAAAGTTGCGAGCGTTGCTCTAGTCACTCAAGGAACTTCCGAAGAAGAAAAGCAAGGAAGAGGCGAGGATGCTCTTGCCGCCAAAGCAAATGAGCAAATTTGTCAGTCGAGAAATTGAGAGAAGAAAAGCCAAAGAGAAGCTGAAAAAGCATCTAGGCTCAAACTATCACCAGTACAAAAATATGCAAAGCTCGCTGAACAAGCCAGCTCAGAAAGCATCATGTACTGAGGAAGCAGAAATTGGAAACGACATCTGTTTCTATTGTCAGAAACCTGGCCACTTCAAGAAGGATTGTCACGCCTCAACAAACTAAGGACGGTGACAAGAAAGATAGAAGAATCTTCGAAGAAGCCGTAAAGCTTTGTTAATCAAGAAAGAAAGAAAATCAAATTCAACCGGATGCTCTAGAATCGTGATGCACTCAAGATGATTCGGATGACTCAACTTTACCATCACGAATTATGTGGAGTTACTCACGATGTAATCGACTTGACCTCAAGAAAAATGAAATGTGTGGAGTTCTTTGAGATTGACGGTCGCACATCTCTAACATTGAAAAGCATCTTATGGTGATGAGGTAACACATACTTCTTATACTTATGAAAGTGATGAAGAAGAAATAAAAGATCTAGAAAATCACAGGAAAGAACTTGACATCTATGAAAGAGAATTTCTATTGATCCGAGCTAGAGCCGAAAATCTTGAAGAAGAAAAGAATTCTCTTGCAAAGGAAAAATCTCAATTAGTTAAGGTATCGAGAAAAGGATGCTTTGAAAATGCATTTCTCAAAGCTCGGATATCCGAGACCTAAAAGTCACATAAAGAAGCAATGGCTGAATTACGAAAGAAATATGAAGATCTTCTTTATGAGAACAGGAACTTAAGAAGAAAGAATTATCTTTTCAATCTTATGCCAAAGCTAGTGACACTCTTACTGAAGTACAATCTTACTTAAGAGATCCTTCGAAAAAGAAAGGACTTGAAATTTGAATACAGACAGATTGTTCTATTACTCGAATAAGAGTAAGGAAAGAAGAACATTCGTAAGTACTCAAAGAAGACGGTTCCCATACAATCTATAGTATCGGTGAGAATCGAAGATTGTTGACAAAGGAAAAGCGATTCGACTAAACCTTTGTGGGAAAAACAAGTCAAAAACAAAAGCTGTTGGGCACGTCTCGAAAAGAAACACAACCGAAAAGTGTAAACACCCACATGCTATGTCTCTCAAAAGGTAGAATTGCGAGGGTAGCAAATTCTCCCATGTCAGTTTTTCTAGAAAGAAATTGGACCAACCAGAGACTAGCAAAGCTGCTGAGGAAAGATCTCAGATAGCTTCAAGTGCTCGAAACGGTATTGGCTACAAAGGCATCGGAAAACAACTTGCTCATGAGTACAAGCAGGAGCAAGAACGATGGCTGAAAGCTAGAATTGCTCAAAGCAATTATCAGAAGTGGAAGTTAAATCAAGCCACTGAAAATCTGAATGCCAGGGCTAGAAGAAATCTGGCAAGGAAAGCTAAGTTTGCTGAAAAGCAAACTCAGAAACCTGACAGGTATCTGAAAGCACCAAATGGAGCACCTAGGAACACACCAAGGAAGAAAATAATTCTTACTAATGATAACATTCATTCAAATAGAATTCCTCCTTATGTTCCTATCAGACAAAAGAATATTTCAAAGAAATTCATTCAAAAATGGATTCCTACTGGAATATCTTTTAATCCTGACGGTTCCATCAAAGATATGAGAACCTAATCTCCTGTTTCCTGTTGTGTGCAGAATGCTTCCTGGACTAAAGCACAATGGCTATTTGACAGTGGATGCGGAAAGCACATGACAGGAGACAAAGCAAATCTGGTCGATTACAAAGCTTGCAACACAGGACCAGATATCAGATTTGCTGGAGGAGAATTAAATCCCTCTTTGAGATTTGGCAACGTCAAATTGGGAACATTAACAATCACTGACGTATTACATGTTAAGGATTTGAAATATAATCTATTTAGCATGAGCCAGTTTGCAGACAAGGGTTTTACTATAAAATTCAAAGCAAAATACTGCAAACTAATTGACAATGAGTCAAAGCAGACAGTCTTAGTTGCTCGGCGGAAAGGCAGACTTTATGTTGCCAATTGGGCATCTGCCACAACTGAAGAATGTCTCATGGTGAGTCAGTCCGGTCACACAGAAGAGCACTAGTTATGGCACAAAAGAATGAGTCACTTGAACTTCAAAACTCTAAACAGACTTGCCAAGAAAGAGTTAGTGGTTGGCCTTCCCAGAACATCTTTCAGAAAGGATGGTATCTGCTCACTTTGCCGATGGGGAAACAATCTAAGATCTCTTTCAAGTCCAAAATCGACACTTTCTAGTTAGACCACTGCAACTATTACACATGGATCTTTTGAATCATCTCAGAACTAGTTATGCAGAAAGAAGTATGGTCCGTTGTTGTAGATGACTTCTCAAGATTCACTTGGGTTGTCTTTCCAAACACAAATCGATGCCGTGGTGGAGATACCAAACTTGTGAAAAAGCTTGAAGTCATGAAAATGACAAGGTATCTGCAATCGTAATGCACCATGGTAATCGAAGTTTGTCAACCAAGACATAAAGGAGTTTTGTACCGCAAAGGTATACAACACCAACTTTCCTCTGTAAGAACACCTCAACAAAATGGTGTTGCGAAAGGAAAACAGAACCCTTAAAGAAGTCAAGGACGATGCTAGGTGACATGAAATAAGTGAAATTTATTGGGTTGAAGTCAGTAAACACACATTTCGTAATGCAGATGTTTGATAAACAAACACCATGACAAGACCCCTTATGAAATCTTGGTTGGTAGACCCCCTAATATCAAACATCTGAGAGTATTTGGTTGTAAATGTTTCGTTCTAAACAATGGAAAAGATTATCTGAGAACATTTCAACCAAAGGCAGATGAAGGTGTATTTATTGGTTATTCCACGAATAGCAAAGCCTACAGAATCTACAACAAAAGAACAAAGAAAATTGAAGAATCAGTTCATGTTGTATTCTATGAAGGAAGTAAGAAAACACCTCCTAATGATGAACTCTCAGAAAGGTTCAAAGAACTATTGCTGAGGGATTCTGAAGAAGAATCCTCAGAAAGGAGAAACATCATTATGGAAAGTGAGGATGACTCTGACGTAGAAAAGCTTGATATGCCTAGTAACAACAAGATGACTCACAGACATGATGAGGAATTTCCTATGAGTTTTCCAGAAATGGAACAGGTTACTGAGAACCTTCATCATGAAGAGGTATCTGAAAATGAGACTGCTGAAATGCAAGTTCCAGATATCTCTAACACTGAAAAAGTGTCAGAGATCCATGACATTTCCCATGTGTCAGATATCTCAGATACTCAAAAAGCATCAAATCATAATCTTAGTGATTCACATTCAAATCACTTGGATATTGATCCTACTAGCACTAAACCTATGATGAGATGGATCAAAGATCATCCTGCAAAGGATGTAATTGGACCAATTAATCAAGGTGTTAGGACTAGGAGAGCAATAGCTGAAAATGCTAGTTCTCTCTTTGGATGTTTTATCTCAAACATTGAACCTAAAAATATAGAAGAAGCATTAGGAGACCAAGACTGGATCTCTGCAATGCAAGAAGAGTTGGATCAATTTGAGAGAAACAAAGTCTGGAAACTAGTTCCATTTGTAGAAGGAATATCTGTGATTGATACTAAATGGGTTTTCAGTAACAAAATGAATGAATCTGGTGAAATAACCAGAAACAAAGCAAGATTGGTTGCCAAGGGATTTACCCAGACTGAAGGCTTAGATTTTGATGAGTCATATGCACCAGTTGCCAGATTGGATGCAATAAGACTCTTTCTAGCCTTTGCAGCTCATAAAGATTTTAAAGTTTATCATATGGATGTCAAAAGTGCATTCTTGAACGGTGAACTTGCAGAAGAAGTTTATGTTGAGCAACCACCTGGCTTTGAAGTTTCCTCAGAAAGTAGAATGGTCTATAAACCACGTAAAGCTCAGATGGATCAAACAGGCTCCAAGAGCATGGTATGACACTTTGGCCAAATACCTTCTGGAAAGTGGTTTCAAGAAAGGTGAAGTTGATAAGACTTTATTTACCTTAAATCATGACGGGAAACTACTCTTAGTTCAAGTATATGTTGATGACATCATATTTGGATCTAAGGACAAGCAACTTTGTAATGACTTTGCAAATCTCTTGAAAAGCAAGCTTGAGATGAGCATGATGGGAGAAATGAATTATTTTCTAGGATTGCAAGTCAAGCAACTCAATGATGGAATATTCATTAGTCAAACAAAGTATGCAAAAGATATGCTCACAAAATTCAATCTTAAGCCTTCTGAAAAGAATGCTAAGATACCTATGAGCATTGGAACCAAAATGACCTATACTGAATCAGATAAGAGTGTTGAAGAACATAAGTATAGGAAATTGATAGGTTCACTACTTTACCTCACTGCAAGTAGACCTGATATTCAATACGCCGTTGGAGTGTGTGCTAGATTTCAGACAAATCCAATGCAAACACACTACAACGTTGCTATGAAAATATTAAGGTATGTAAAAGGTACAGTAGATGTAGGATTGTGGTATCCTAAAGAAAGCGGATTGAGTTTAGCTGGGTACTCGGGACCGATTATCTTTGGATCACTGCTAGATAGGAAAAGCACCTCAGGAACTTGTCAGTTTCTGGGTACTAAACTTATCTCATGGTTTAGCAAGAAGCAAAACTCAATTGCAACTTCTACCACAGAGGCTGAATATATTGCTGCTGGTTGTTGTGCAACACAAATTCTGTGGATACAACAACAACTTAAAGACTATGGACTCGATGAGAAGAAAACTCCCATTTTTTATGACAACAAAAGTGCTATTGCGATTACACAGAATCCTAAATTTCATGCCAGAACAAAGCATATTGATGTTAGACATCACTTCATCAGAGACCATGTTGAAAAAGGCAATATAGAGATACTCAAAATTGGCACTGAAGACCAACTTGCAAATATCTTCACTAAGCCACTACAAGAAAGTAGATTCTTAGTCTTAAGACACAGTCTTGGACTAATGGAACTACCAATGAACTGAAAGAGTTCAGGTATCTGGAACGGGCAACCAGAGAAGAGGTATCTGGAACGGGTATCCAGAGAAGAGAAAAGAGAAATCTGGAACGGGTATCCAGAAGTCAAAAAGGCTAAAGAGCAAAAAAAAGACAGCTTAAGATCTCTGAGACGGGAACTCAGATATCTGAATCACTCTATAAAAGGGGAAAACAAAAAGAGAATAGTACAACTATCTGCAGTCAACTACTCTCTTGAAATTCGCATTATTTCTATCTTGATGAAAAACTTGGAAAAATCCTAAGTATAGGACAGATTCAGATGCAAACAGTGTTCTTGGTCATACAAAAACGTGATTCAGATAGCTATTAGCCAAAATTCATTAAATGGGCACAATTACACTTGTTGATTGTGATCATTGCTGAAGAAGCAATGGTGACCTTTGATGAAATTAAGCGATTGATCTATACGGTGGAAATTAATTCACAGTAAATAGTGGACTGTTGAAATTCAGACATGGCCCACTATGCATTTAATGCCGAACTAGCTTTTGCTCACGCCTGCTTGCAAATCATAGATACGTACACACAAAATCAATTTATATGTATATGTCTGTTGAGATTCAATTGCTATATATATAGGATTTTGGCATAGGAAATCACTTTTGCCTAATCCGAAAACTCATCTTGCACAAAAATAGCAAATCCTTCTCTTGATTCTCTGCAAATCTTCTACAATCTCTGCAAATCAAGATTAAGTTTTTCTGCAAAGAATTACTGAATCAAATCTCTTTCAAACATCAATTTCAAAACCCTACACTATATAAAGAGATGGCCCCTAAAAGTTCCACTACACAGAAATCTCAATCCTCCACTGGTACTGCTGAAAAGCAAGCACCAGAGTTGGTTATTATGAACAACCGACTGGTAGGAGATTTTAATCCTGACCACTGGACTTCAAATCACAGAATGATTTGGGGTGCTGCCATGGTTGAGGAATACCTCACGGCTGCAATAGAGAACCAAGCCGACAGAAAGCTAATTCTTGACATGCTTGAAAAGGCACAAATCAAGGGCTTTCTATCTGCTCGCCCTAGTGGAAATTCATCACTCGATGTGTTGGAATTCTACAACAACTCCAGGATTATTTCCTGTGTTTCTGAAGGCACTGAAATAGTGTCTGTCAAAACATCAGTCCAAGGAAAGGAAATCCTTCTGGACTTAACAACTTTTTGTAAGTTGTTTGAGTTTCAAAATCATGGAAAGGATTTTGAAATAAACACCAAGGATGATGATCTCCTTGAAGGTGTTAAACAATTGTACAGTGACGTGTGTGATCTTGAAAAATCAGATACACCCACTGAGTACAAGCTTGCTGACATCCGAACCAGACATCTGATGGTTCACTGGGATGTATTGGCTTGCATTCTTCACAGAAGCTTTGATGGTCTACAAGGAGGTGCTGACCAGATAAGTCAAGAACGATGGATTATGATGTTCTTGCTTAATCAACAAGACAAAAGGCTGGAAAACCCTTTTAACTGGGGAAAGTACGCCTTCATGAAATTTGTGAAGAAGATTCAAGGCTTCGAGCCTAAGATTGCCAAAGGACTAGTTGAGCCAAAGGCCACAGTAGGCTATGGTCTGAAGATATGCTACTTGCTGGAAAAGCTTGGCATTGAGCTCAAAGAGACGGCTGAAATAGCCAACAGTAACCTACTCTACAAATATGAGTATAGAAACTTGATGAAAAAGGTTACTGGGTCTCAGAAAGGTTCTAAGAAGCGAAAGTCTGAAAAGGTATCTGAAGAAAAGGTTGCGACCAAGAAGCCCAGAACTTCAAGAAAGAAGTCTGCTGGCAAATCAGAAGACACACCCAAAGAGGTTGTCGATTCTCAGATATCTACGGACCTTGCCGATGAACTGATAAAGGAAGATCAACTCATCAATGCTGCAAAAGAATAATCAACTACTTCACAAGTAGACTCAGCAAGAGAAAGTGCGTTCAGAAATGTTGCGACTAATGCAGAATGCCTTGCTGATGAACTCATAAATGCTGCCAAAAGTGGTGAAAAACACCAAGCCCTATCTGCAGAAACCGCAGGAGTAATGGACCAATCAGTTCCTAATGCTGATGAGAGCTCTAACGATGAAGATGCTAAACTAGTCATCTCTCAAGTCCTAGAAAGAGCAAAGAGGGCTAAGGTTACTGAAATAGTAACTGGTGAAAAGGTTTCTGAAGAAGAACCTACACCTCAGGTTGCTGAACAAGCACCTATAGCAAAGGTTGTTGGTCCAAACACATCATCATGGAACGTTTCTTACGAACAACTTCAAGAAGCCCTGATGAGTGGTAATTTAGTGCTGGCAGATATTGATGAAAATGCCACATCTAAAAATTTGGAAGAACACTCTACTGACCAATCCTCTGCTTCCAGACAACCACAACAACCACAAACACAACAACCACAACAGCCACAAGTGGTTGATGAAATGGTAAATGAACTCCATTTCGAATTACTAGCAATGCAGTATGCTGAAGAAAATCCTGCAAAGGAGCAGGTTCCCCAACTCAATGTGAGGGATCAAACTGAGACATCTACTCAGAATGATCAACCAGGGGAGGCAACTGAGTTGCACACTCAGGAAAGGTGTGAAGTACCTGAAACTTCAAACAAAGAAGAAATTCTGGGACAAGAAGACCAAAGTATAGAAAGGTCACAAGTTCCAGAGACCAATCAGCCTGAAACTACTCAGGTAGCTGACCGGTTTAACTCTTATCTTGTGAAAATTTTTATGCTTGTACATCTTGTTATTTATAGAAATTCTTTATTACAGGCTGAGTTAGAAACACAAAAACAAGAGGAAGCTGAAAAGCTTACCTCAGAAACTGAGAAGGAGGTTCCCTCAACCTCGCCTCTTAAGATATCTGAGCCTGTGCCACAGGTAATAATGGATTCTTAAGATATCACTTCTTCATTTATATGTTTATGTGCTTAATCATTAAAATGAATGTTTCTAACAGGCTCCAACTGAGAAAGAGGAAGATAAGGCAGAAATGCCAGAAGAAAACCCAGAAACCGACAAGGTTTCTGAAGAACAGATCATTGAGCCTTCCAGTATAAAGGTATATGAAAATCAGTGACAAAAATTCTTCACCTTGGGTTATCTCAAACTTCTTCTAAATTACTCAATACGTTCTACTCACAGGCTCACTCAGAAGTAGAAGTGCAAGGGGACAGAGTTGCGACATCCCCTGCACCTATGGAAATTGATGAGGCATCAAGGCCTTCATCACAAGAAAAGATTCCAGAGACTGCACAAGTCTCTGAGAGACAAATATCTGAGCCTCCCATGGAGGTAATTGACCTCTCCGATATCGGATTTGTCATCTAATGTTTTCTTGATAAAATTTCCTAAGTATTGTGATAATTTTAATTCTCAGGTTCAAGAAAGAAAGGTTGATGAGGACCAGACTTCCAAGTCTCCGCCTCAGAACAAGATATCTGAGACACCAATTGTCTCAGTAGCACAAGTCTCTGAGCCTGAAGTACTTACTCAGGTAACTCAGAAACTAAACTACACTTCTACTCAGATATCTACAAAAGTTTTGAAGCTCACTCAAAACTCTTTCTTTCAGGCTCAAACAAGTGCCAAGTAGGCTCCCAATGTTGAGACAAGGGACCTACTTCCCTTCTTCAAAGCTCACACCCTGCCAAAGCATATTCAATGCTTCAAGAAATGGCAAAGGTTAAGGTACTCTGATCTCTCTGAAATATTGAGAATCACAGATCAACCAAATAGACGAGCACGAGCTCTTGACTTGGAGACATATATCCATGCAATGTTCCCTACCGAACAGTACACAGTTGCGACTCTATTGCATAAGGATTTCTCCAAAGAAGTGGCGCACAGTTTGATACAAGCCTTTGAACAGGCAGATGGTCAGACAAGATTACAGATGGCTTTCAAGCCAGTTCTGCCCCAAACTCTGCAATTTATACCTTCTGAACAAGAAGAGGTTAATGGGCAGAAGATCACTATTCCTGAAGTGATCAATCTTGTATCTGAAGATGATGAGGAGGAAGAGATAAACGAAAATGACTTCGATGAACCTCCCACTGACCATCACCAAAAGGATGACATGACAAAAGGATGATGATGATGCCCCTGCACCAGGGACCGGAGGAATTTCGCTAAGAAATGATGCCTCAGCTGCTGAAAAGCACACTGAGAAGACTTCACAGAAATCTCCGTGTCCATCTCCTCAGAAATCTACTCATCCATCTTCTGAAGAAACCAATCAGAAAATATTAAACACTCAAACCAGAACTGCTCAACTCAGACAACTGTTGGAAGAAGAACAACAGCTCCATCTTCAACTGGAAGATCAAATAGCTATATCCAGAGACAAGCTTGATCAACTACAAGATCAATACTTACAAGAAATGATTGCTTACTCTGAGGTTAAAGAGCTACAGGATGCTGTGCATGATATCACCAAAGAACTCGATACTGAAGAAGTATCTGAAGTCAAGCATGATGCTAAGGCTGCATCATCTTCAAAAGAAGTACCATCCTCCTCCCAGAAAGGGAAGAAACCAATCTCGGAAATGGTTGCTGGACTCGATACAATCGATGAGAATGTCCAAGAGGATGAAGATCACTGGGCTGATTACTCAGATGATGAAGAAGACAAGACTGTGGCAGAGCACCGCAATGAACATCTAGCGGTTTCTCACTTGAAAAGGAAGCTGATTGCTCCTGCAATATTCAAAAAGCGCAAATGTCCACTCCCATGAATACATGAGCAGTGCAATCTTGGCTCATCTGAACAAGGAGATGTCTTCACAGAACAAGGAAGTAATTGCCTCCGTCCCCTCTGAAATGAAAAGGTTCACTGAGCTCATCACTCAGAGAACAACTAGCATAGTCATTTCTCAAAAAGATCTGGGAATGACAAGGGATGATGATGCGTCTTTAGCTGAAAAAGCTTTCCAAGAGGCAAGTTACACTGCTGGAAAAGAAGATGCCATCCTAGGCCCATTGGCAGAGCTCACTGATAAGGACAATGGACTTATCAAACAAAATCAGGAGCTCAAAGCCGAACTTCAGAAGTTGGTCACTGCCTACAATCTCTTACAAGGACATTTTGAGTCTCTCTCAGATTCCTTTATAAGACTGAGTCAGCCAACAATGACTAAGGGGGAAAGAGTGTACAAATCTGGACCTCAAAGTCAGGGGGAATGGGAAGAAGGAGAAGAAAACAAGAAGAAATCTGGAGCTGGTGCGGCTCAGAGAGGAAGAAGAAACATGAAAACTTCCTAGCCACCACTCAGAATCAATGAACCCTCCTCAAGCCAAGCTGCTTTGCAAATAGTAGCTGCTTCCCAGAAATCCACTGAAGGAACTACAATGGTAACAAGGGCCATGGCACAGAAACCTCCAAGGAGTACCAAGGCTCCAAGGAGAAGACAAGTTAAAGGGATTGATGAATCTTCTGAAGAAGAAGAAGAAGGTCAAATCAAGTCCCTGGGCAATGAAGAAGAAGGTCAAAACTCTCACAAGATTAAATCTTGATGATGATGAGAAGCGATGAAGATGAAGCTCCTCTTCACAAGAAAAGAAAAATTGAAAGCCTAATCGAGCCCATAGTCAAAGCCCTAGCAATAAAACACCCTCTGGAAATACCAAGTCTATCCAGGGTGGTTCTTCAAACAACAACCCCAAAGAGAATTCAAGACAGAGAAGGAACAGACTGAGAGCTAAGCAAAGACAAAGTCAACTTCCACTCAGGCCAGAAGAAGCCAAAATAGAGTGTGTTAAGTATGACAATGATTCCTCTGTCTACAGGTGCGTCAATCAGAAAAATGGCTATTGGATTCTGGAACTTAAGCATCTACTGGTAAATTCAAGATTTCCAGAACCAATCCATAAACAACTTATGGCATGGAGAAAAGATAAGCCAACCTTGATCAACACCAATCACATTAAAGCCTGGTTGGATTTTGAAGTTGTCGAAGGCTGAAGCCATGAGAAAGGACCTCTCTGATGAATGTCCATATGGAAAGCCAAATGATGTGCACAGAATTCTGAATATCACAAGAACAGGCACAAGAGCAAGACTCGCTGTGGAACCCTATGAGTCGTTCTATCTAACTGAAGATCAATACAAGGGTGACATCAGATATTTGAGGATTATCTACAAATACTTCAAGCTTTCAGATATCAGAATAGAGCATGCCTGGAAGTGGGAAAGTATCTGTGGGTCAAACATTTTGTCAAGAAAAATCCTACCAAAACCTACAAAGAGGTCTGTGGATTTGCCAGAGACACTGAGATGCTCGTCAGAACACTTCTCTATGATTATTCTGATGACATCAAAAGGTTTGGAGATAGGAAATTTGCAGACTGATTCGTAGAACTACTGTGAAGATTTGAAGACTTGAAGACTAGTCTATTAGGATGTTTACTTGAAGCTTGGTTACTCCCGTTGTCCTAATTTACTAGTTTTTGTATCTTTGCTGACTGAGCTAAATTGTTTTATGTATTGAAGTTATCTGTAATCTCTCTTTGTAACTTATCTGAAGAACTTACTCTCAGATAGTATTCTATAAAAGATAACTTGTCAACAAAGATCACACCTTGTGATTTGGTTGATGTTTACTTTCTGCACTTAATTGAATGAATTGAAAATCTTAAGAAAAGATTAAGTGTTGGATTGTTCACTCATCCAGATTTGTAATAGGTCAGATAGTCATCGTAGATTGATCAAAAAAGGGGGAAATTTGTTAGGAAATTTGTTAGGAAATTTGTTAGATATTTTGTTAGAAATATTTGTTTAGATTTTGATCAGCAACATGATGACTTATCGTAGTCTTAGAAAGGTGATTAGTACTCTTGGTTCACTTGAACATTGTAAAAGAGGAAACCCACTAAGTATGATAGTCTAGCTAATCTTGTATAGGATGTTAGGTCTCAAAATGTAATTTTTATTTTATGAAGAGAAGACCAAGAAGAAGACATCCAAGCAGAACAAGCTCAACGACATTGAAGAGTTGAAGAAACTGCACAAGATTACTGAAACAGTTTTTCAGATACCTTGGCCAGATATCTTGAAGACACAAATAGTTTTTAAACAAACTGTGTCACAAGAGATATCAGAGAAATGAAAGGTCTATCTGAAAACAAGGAAAGTGTCCACAAATATCTATTCTCAGATACCTTGTGCTTTAACCACATTTCTGAAAAAGAAATATATATATATTGCAAACAAAGTTGTTTCAATAAATGTGGTATCTGAAGATAGAAGATAAGGACGTGCAAAGAATCAGATAATACTAGTCTCTGATACAAAGCATAGTTCCGTTGACACTACAGGACAAAAAGTATAGTACAATGCATTTAATGCACGGACAGAGATGTCACGAACAGCAAGCGGCGACCTGCGAAGAAGACAAAACACCTTTCTGATTATACACAGATATCAATAGTTTGAATTTGAGCCTAACGGATACTATTCAAACGGCACTCAAATTCATCTATAAATATCAACACTTAGATTGCTTGAGAACACACCTTGAACTACACAGAACTTACTGAACATCTTACTCTCTCAAAGCAAATTACTTATCCTCAAAGCTTTCTGTTGCGACCAAAGCTTTTGATCTTGAGTAACACTGAAGTTCTAAGTGTCCTGATCCTAAACAAGCATAGCTATCTGTGAAAGAGTTGAAACGAAAGATCAAGTATCTGAGATTCATTCTCTTAAACACTTATCTAAGACTTGGGTCAGTAAAAAGAACAAGATACCATACAGTGAAAAGTGTATTAAGTATACTTGATTCACATAGCTATCTGAATAACTGAATAAGTTATTAAAGAAGCTCATCTGACAACTCAAACCGAAACCAACACCATAACTGGCGTGGAGTACAGGAAGTACTTAGGTTGGAAAATCAGGGAATAACTCCAAGGTTACCGGAGTATAGGAAGTACTTGATTTGGCAAACTAAGGAATAACTCCAAGGTTATTGAGTATAGGAAGTACTTAGCTTGGGAAGCTAGGGAATAACTCAAAAAGGTTTATGAGTACAGGAAGTACTTGGCTGAGAAAGCCGGGGAACATTTGGTTGGGAACCATTTGTTTAAAGGAATCTTAGAATAGGATTTTTGTAAGGAGAACTCAATTATCTATTCTAGTGAATTCTAGGTCTCTGGAAGACCGAAGTGGATTAGTTGGAGGATTACGCCACCTCCAGATACCACTATACTTGCTGTGTTATTTACCTTTCTGTATTTAGATTTCAGCAACACACACACACACTTTAATTGTTTCTGCACTTATCTATCTTAAGTCTTCCGCGCTCTGATTCTAAGTATCAGATATCTACTCAGATATCTGAGAAATAGTTTTTATCGACAAAAGTTTTAAAAGACTATTCACCCCCCCCCCCCCCTCTAGTCTTTTACTTTGCCGTTATCTGGACCAACATTCCTCTACTCAGATAACCTTGGAGTTATTCCCTGATTTCCCAAATCAAGTACTTCCTCTACTCCACGCCTTGATGGTGTTGGTTATAAGGTTTGTCAGAGAGGCTTCTTGTATAACTTTTCAGTTATGTTTCCAGAGAGCCTAATAGAACAAGACTACTTAATACACTTGTTCAGTGTATGGCAATCTGCTCTTTACTAACCCAAGTAATTGATGTACGTTCTGGAGAATGAGCTTCAGAAAGGTTATCTGATAGTTCAACTCTTTCACGAATAACAATCTCTTGTTAAGGTTCAGGACAACATAGAACTACTAGTGATTCTTCAAGCAACAGAAAGCTTTCAGAAAGGGTAGTAGAGTGCTTGAGAGAATACTTTGATTGATGGTAAGTTTGCAAGATAGAGCGTTCTAAGGTGTTTTCTTCAAGCATCTAAGTGTGTGATATATATAGATAAATTTGAGAGGCGTTTTAATTGTATCCGTTGTGCTCTCTATCAAATTATATGTTGGTCCAGATAACGGCAAAGTAAAAGACTAGAGGGGGGGGGGGGGGTGAATAGTCTTTTAAAACTTTTGTCGATAAAAACTATTTCTCAGATATCTGTGTAGATATATGATACTTAGATTCAGAGCGCGGAAGACTTAAGATAGATAAGTGCAGAAACAGTTAAAGTGTGTGTGTGTGTTGGTGAAATGTAAGTAAAGAGAAGTAAATAACACAGCAAGTATAGTGGTATCTGGAGGTGGCGTAATCCTCCAACTAATCCACTTCGGTCTTCCAAAGACCTAGAATTCACTAGAATAGATAATTGAGGTCACCTTACAAAAATCCTATTCTAAGATTCCTTAAACAAATGGTTCCAAACCAAATGTTCCCCCTGAGTTGTTCCCGGCTTTCCTGACCAAGTACTTCGTACTCGAAACCTTTTGAGCTATTCCTAGCTTCCCAAGCTAAGTACTTCTGTCTTTGAATAACCTTGGAGTTATTCCTTAGTTTCTCAAACTAAGTACTTCACATACTCCACGCCAAAGGATGGTATTGGTTTTGGTTTGAGTTGTCAGATGAGCTTCTTTAATAACTTTTCAGTTAATCAGATAGCTCTGTGAATCAAGTATACTTAATACACTTTTCAATGTATGGTATCTTGTTCTTTTTACTGACCCAAGTCTTAGATAAATGTTCAAGAGAATGAATCTCAGATACTTGATCTTTCAATTCAACTCTTTCACAGATAGCAGTGCTTGTTTAGGATCAGGACACTTAGAACTTTAGTGCTACTTAAGATCAGAAGCTTTGGTCGCAACAGAAATCTTTGAGGATAAGTAGTTTGCTTGAGAGAATATGTTGTTCAGCGAGTTTATGGAGTTCAAGGTGTCTTCTCAAATAGTCTAAGTATTGATATTTATAGATGAATTTGAATGCCGTTGAATAGTATCCGTTAGGCTCAAATTCAAACTATTGATATCTGTGTATAGTACTGCAGTAGGTTTGTCTTCTTCTTCAGAAGGTACCGTTGCTTTTATTTAGACATCTCTGTCCGTGTATTAAATGCATTGTACTGTACTTTTTGTCCTGTAGTGCCAACGGAACTATGCTCAATATCAGAGACTAGTATTATCTGATTCTTTGCACGTCCTTATCTTTAATCTTCAGATACCACTTTATTGAAACAACTTTGTTGCAATATATTTCTTTTTCAGAAATGTGGTTAAGGCTCAAGGTATCTGAGAGTAGATATCTGTGGGCACTTTCCTGGTTTTCAGAAAACCTTCTAGTTCACAGATATCTCTTGTGACACAGCTTGTTTAAAACTATTCGTGTCTTCAAGATATCTGACCAAGGTATCTGCAAAACTATTTCAGTAATCTTGTGCAGTTTCTTCAAATCTTGAATGTCGTTGAACTTGTTCTGCTTGGATGTCTTCTTCTTGGTCTTCATCAAATAAAAATTACATTTTGAAACCTAACATACTATACAAGATTATCTAGACTATCATACTTAGTGGGTTTCCTCTTTTACAATGTTCAAGCGAACCAAGAGTACTAATCACCTTTCTGAGACTAAGATAAGTCATCATGTTGCTGATCAAAATCTAAACCGATATTTCTAACAAAATATCTAACAAATTTCCTAACATTATATCCGTTTATATCTTGAACTATGTACTCAGAGGTCACTATCTCTTTTTTCAGAGAGGACTTGCTTTTTCCAGCATTTCTGCCGATGCATTTAATGCATAGTACTATTCATTGTCCTTTAGTCTTAACGGATACATGAGCCTTTCTGATGGCTTGTATGCTCCATACTCATGATGTCATATGTTCCAGAATCATGTTTCAAAAGTAACTAAATGCACTTAAGAAAGGATTAAGGACATAGTCTTTCCGAGTGAGACTAAACCTTGGTGTCTTCATAAATCTTGTGCAATCTCCGGTCTTGTAATCTTCAGAAAAGCTCCATTGCTAGGATTGATCTTAATGGTCTTCTTGGAAATAAAAATTACATTCAGAGACCTATAATCGTAATACAAGATTTACTAGACTAATCATACTCAGTGATTTCCTCTTTTACAATGTTCAAGTGATCTAAGAGTACTTAATCACCTTTCTGGCAAAGATAAGAACATGTGATGAATGATCAAAATACTAATAGATATTCCTAACAGTGTCCAAATCTGAAGCATACACTTGGCACCATCTTATGAGTCATCTTGTAAGATATGGTCTCTATAAATATAGCACAAGGTCCAAGACCTTAAGGTAAGTCACAATCCCCAAGTGATAAGCAATATCAAAGCAACAATCCCTAAGTCTGCTTGATTTCATAACCTTCCTCATAACTATTACATTGAGAGCTTCCAACTCTCTCTTGAGTAAAGTCTCTTACCGGATTGACATAGGCAATCCGGGTAACCCATTCTAACCCCCCCCCCCCCACTTAGTCCTTTCAGGTATACAAGCTCGGACCAGTCTTGCTTCGGACTTCAAGTAGGAGGCGGATCCTAGATTAGGTTACTTGTAATAGTTTAGTTAGTGTTCGAGGTTTTACCCTCAACATTTTGGCGCCGTCTGTGGGAAGCTTTACAGAAAAGTTTTTGTGTTTAAGGTAAGCTGATGGCAAGAACAAGACGGACAACACGGACTAGTGCTGCAGGCGCAAGAACACCACCACCACGCCCACGAGGACGTCCGCCCACCCGTGGACGAAGAATCACTATGGCTGGAAGGAACGCAGGAAGGAGATATCCTAGCGATGGGCGCACAGCCAGCCCATCCTCAGATGAAAGAGGAGACGCTCCGCACAGGGGAGTCCGAGTTGTTCCTGAGAATGTTGTGTCTGCAGGCCATGGAGAAGGGGTCGTACGAGCTTCTCCGGCAGAAGCTCAAGGCCCCACTACGGGACAATAGTTCACTATGCCCGATGGTCGCACCGTCCGCACTAGTGACCTCGGACTGAGTGAGACTTAGTTTGATAGATTGCTCACGATCATCCAAGGATGCCTGGGGTCTAACAATGCCAATCCTCAGCAAGCCACTCCGCCAGTGGCTACTCCTGCTCAAGCAGAGCCTGCATTATCGAGAAACAGGCAACGTCGATCCAACAGAGGTTAGGGAATCAGCCACCTCAAGAGGATTTGCGAAACCTTCTAGACCGGCGGGCATCTACCTCTCAAGCTCGGGGTGAAGGAAGCCCAAATGGAAGGAGAGAGTATCAAGAAGGGGATAATAGGCATCCAGGAGTTCCGCGATTAGCACCTCCGAGAGACAGAGATCAAGTAGCAGAAACTGTTCCAGTGGTCCGTATAGATGATGTTGGTCCAGATAACGGCAAAGTAAAAGACTAGGGGGGGGGGGGTGAATAGTCTTTTAAAACTTTTGTCGATAAAAACTATTTCTCAGATATCTGAATAGATATCTGATACTTAGAATCAGAGTGCGGAAGACTTAATAAAGATAAGTGCAGAAACAGTTAAAATGTGTGTGTGTGTTGCTGAAATGTAAATACAGAAAGGTAAATAACACAGCAAGTATAGTGGTATCTGGAGGTGGCGTCATCCTCCAACTAATCCACTTCGGTCTATCAGAGACCTAGAATTCACTAGAACAGATAATTGAGTTCACCTTACAATAATCCTATTCTAAGATTCTTAAACAATTGGTTCCCAACCAAATGTTCCCCCTGAGTTGTTCCCCGGCTTTCACAGCCAAGTACTTCCTGTACTCTGAAACCTTTGAGTTATTACCTAGCTTCCCAAGCTAAGTACTTCCTATACTCAATAACCTTGGAGTTATTCCTTAGTTTTCCAAATCAAGTACTTCCTATACTCCGGTAACCTTGGAGTTATTCCCTGATTTTTCAAACTAAGTACTTCCTGCTCCACCAGATTATGGTGTTGGTTTTGGTTTGAGTTGTCAGATGAGCTTCTTTAATAACTTATTCAGTTATTCAGATAGCTCTGTGAATCAAGTATACTTAATACACTTTTCAATGTATGGTATCTTGTTCTTTTTACTGACCCAAGTCTTAGATAAATGTTCAAGAGAATGAATCTCAGATACTTGATTTTTCGTTTCAACTCTTTCACAGATAGCTATGCTTGTTTAGGATCAGGACACTTAGAACTTCAGTGTTACTCAAGATCAAATGCTTTGGTTGCAACATAAAGCTTTGTGAGTAAGTAAGTTGCTTTGAGAGAGTAAGACGTTCAGCGTGTTCAAGTTATGTCGTGTGTCTAAGGTGTCTTCTCAAGCAGTCTAAGTGTTGATATTTATAGATGAATTTGAGTGCCGTTTGAATAGTATCCGTTAGGCTCAAATTCAAACTATTGATATCTGTATAGTAATCTTATGGCATTTTGTCTTCTTCTTCGGTCGCTGTTGCTTTTATTCAGACATCTCTGTCTGTGCATTAAATGCATTGTACTATACTTTTTGTCCTGTAGTGCCAACGGAACTAAGCTTTGTATCAGAGACTAGTGTTATCTGATTCTTTGCACGTCCTTATCTTCAATCTTCAGATACCACTTATTTATTGAAACAACTTTGTTTGCAATGAATGTTTCTTTTTCAGAAATGTGGTTAATGCTCAAGGTATCTGAGAATAGATATCTGTGGACACTTTCATTGTTTTCAGATAGGCCTTTTATTTCTCAGATATCTCTTGTGACACAGTTTGTTTAAAAACTGTTCGTTTCTTCAAGATATCTGGCTAAGGTATTCGAACAACGATTCGATAATCTTATGCAGCTTTCTTCAAGTCTTCAATGTTGTTGAGCTTGTTCTGCTTGGATGTCTTCTTCTTGGTCTTCTCTTCATAAAATAAAAATTACATTTTGAGACCTAACATCCTATACAAGATTAGCTAGACTATCATACTTAGTGAGTTTCCTCTTTTACAATGTTCAAGTGAACCAAGAGTACTAATCACCTTTCTGAGACTAAGATAAGTCATCATGTTGCTGATCAAAATCTAAACAGATATTTCTTAACAAAATATCTAACAAAATTTCCTAACAAATTTCTCAAGAAATTTCCCAACAAATTTCCCAACGAATTTCCCCCTTTTTGATCAGTCAACGATGATTATCTTACCTATTACAAATCTGGATGAGTGAACAATCCAACACTTAATCTTTTCTTAAGATCTTCAATTTATTTAATTAAGTGCAGAAAGTAAACATCAACCAAATCACAAGGTGTGATCTTTGCTGACAAGTTATCTTTTATAGAATACTATCTGAGAGTAAGTTCTTCAGATAAGTTACAAATAAAGATTACAGATAACTTTAATACATAATACAGGTTTAGCTCAGTCAGCAAAAATACAACAAAAACTACATAGTAAATTAGGACAACAGGAGTAACCAAGCTCCAAGTAAACATCCTAATAAACTAGTCTTCAAGTCTTCAACTCTTCAAGTCTTCAACAGTATTTCTATGGATCAGTCTGCAAATTTCCTACCTCCAAACCTTTTGATGTCATCAGAATAGTCATAGAGAAGAGTTCTGACGAGCATCTCTGTGTCTCTGGCAAATCCACAGACCTCTTTGTAGGTTTTGGTAGGATTTTTCTTGACAAAATGCTTGACCCATAGGTACTTTCCCCACTTCCAGGCATGCTCTATTCTGATATCTGAAAGCTTGAAGTATTCGTAGATAATCTTCAGATATCTGATGTCAGCCTTGTATTGATCTTCAGTTAGATAGAACGATTCATAGGGTTCTACAGCGAGTCTTGCTCTTGTGCCTGTTCCTGTGATATTGATTATGCACATCATCTGGCTTTCCATATGGACATTCACCAGAGAGGTCCTTTCTCATGGCTTCAGTTCTCTTGACAACTTCAAAATCCAACCAGGCTTTGATGTGATTGGTGCTGATCAAGGTTGGCTTATCTTTTCTCCATGCCATAAGTTGTTTATGGATTGGTTCTGGAAATCTTGAATTTACCAATAGATGCTTAAGTTCTAGAATCCAATAGCCATTTTTCTGATTGATGCATCTGTAGACAGAGGAATCATTGTCATGCTTCACATACTCTATTTGGGCTTCTTCTGGCCTGAGTGGAAGTTGACTTTGTCTTTGCTCAGCTCTCAGTCTGTTCCTTCTTTGTCTTGAATTCTCTTTGGGGTTATTGCTTGAAGAACCACCACCCTGGATAGACTTGGTATTTCCAGAGGGTGTTTTAGCTGCTAGGGGCTTTGCAGCTATGGGCTCAGTTAGGCTTTCAATTTTCCTTTTTCTGTGAAGAGGAGCTTCATCTTCATCAGTTTCCTCATCATCATCAAGATTAGATCTTGTGAGAGTTTTACAGCCTTCTTCATTGCCCAGGGACTTGATTTGACCTTCTTCTTCTTCTTCAGAAGATTCATCAATCCCTTTAACTTGTCTTCTCCTTGGAGCCTTGGTACTCCTTGGAGGTTTCTGTGCCATGGCCCTTGTTATCATTTTAGTTCCTTCAGTAGGTTTCTGGGAAGCAGCTACTATTTGCAAAGAAGCTTGGCTTGAGGAGGGTTCATTGATTCTGAGTGGTGGCTGGGAAGTTTTTCTTCTTCCTTTCTGAGCCGCACCAGCTCCAGATCTCTTTTTGTTTTCTTCTCCTTCGTCCCATTCCCCCTGACTTTGAGGTCCAGATTTGTACATTCTTTCCACCTTAGTCATTGTTGGCTGACTCAATCTCATAAAGGAATCTGAGAGAGAGTTGAAGAGCCCTTGTAAATAATTATAGGCAGTGACCAACTTCTGAAGTTCGGCTTTGAGCTCCTGATTTTGCTTGATAAGTCCATTGTCCTTATCAGTGAGCTCTGCCAATGGGCCTAGGATGGCATCTGCTTTTCCAGCAGTGTAACTTGCCTCTTGGAAAGCTTTTTCAGCTAAAGACACATCATCGTCCCTTATCATTCCTAGATCTTTCTGAGCAATGACTATGCTAGTTGTTCTCTGAGTGATGAGCTCAGTGAACTTTCTCATTTCAGGGGGGACGGAGGCAATTACTTCCTTGTTCTGTGAAGACATCTCCTTGTTCAGAGTAGCCAGTACTTGGTACCTGTTCATGTATTCATTGGAGTGGACATTTGGCAGTTTGCTGAAAATTGTAGGAGCAATCAGCTTCCTTTTTAAGTGAGAAACCGCTAGATGTTCATTGCGGTGCTCTCCCAAAGTCTTGTCTTCTTCATCATCTGAGTAATCAGCCCAGTGATCTTCATCCTCTTGGACATTTTCATCGATTGTATCGAGCCCAGCAACCATCTCAGAGATTGGTTTCTTTCCTTTCTTGGAGGAGGATGGTACTTCTTTTGAAGATGATGCAGCCTTAGCATCATGCTTGACTTCAGATACTTCTTCAGTATCGAGTTCTTTGGTGATATCATGCACATCATCACGTAGCTCTTTAACCTTAGAGTAAGCAATCATTTCTTGTAAGTATTGATCTTGTAGTTGATCAAGCTTGTCTCTGGATTTAGCTATTTGATCTTCCAGTTGAAGATGGAGTTGTTGTTCTTCTTCCAACAGTTATGCGAGTTGAAGCGGTCGATTTGAGTGTTTAATATTTTCTGATCGGTTTCTTCAGAAAGCTCAACTACTTGTTCAGTAGTAACTGGGTGTTGGTCAGAAGATGGATGAGTAGATTTCTGAGGCATGGAGACGGAGATTTCTGTGAAGTCTTCTCAGTGTGCTTTTCAGCAGCTGAGGCATCATTTCTTAGTGAAATTCCTCCGGTCCCTGGTGCAGGGGCATCATCATCATCCTTTTTGTCTGTGTCATCCTTTTGGTGATGGTCAGTGGGAGGTTCGTCGAAGTCATTTTCGTTTATCTCTTCCTCCTCATCATCTTCAGATACAAGATTGATCACTTCAGGAATAGTGATCTTCTGCCCATTAACCTCTTCTTGTTCAGAAGGTATAAATTGCAGAGTTTGGGGCAGGACTGGCTTAAATGCCATTTGTAATCTTGTCTGACCATCTGCCTGTTCAAAGGCTTGTATCAAACTGTGCGCTACCTCTCTGGAGAAATCCTTATGCAATAGAGTCGCAACTGTATACTGTTCGGTAGGGAACATTGCATGGATGTATGTCTCCAAGTCAAGAGCTCGTGCTCGTCTGTTTGGTTGATCTGTGATTCTCAATATTTCAGAGAGATCAGAGCACCTTAACCTTTGCCATTTCTTGAAGCATTTAATGTGCTTTGGCAAGGTGTGAGCTTTGAAGAAGGGAAGTAGGTCCTTTGTCTCAACATTGGGAGCCTGCTCGGCACTTGTTTGAGCCTGAAAGAAAGAGTTTTGAGTGAGCTTCAAAACTTTTGTAGATATCTGAGTAGAAGTGTAGTTTAGTTTCTGAGTTACCTGAGTAAGTACTTCAGGCTCAGAGACTTGTTCTGCTGAGACAATTGGTGTCTCAGATATCTTGTTGTGAGGTGGAGACTTGGAAGTCTGGTCCTCATCAACCTTTCTTTCTTGAACCTGAGAATCAAAAATGATACAATACTTAGGAAATTGTTTGAAAGAATTTGTGCATAAATATGCTTTTAATGAATTCTGATTTGTGCTACTTACTTCCTCAAAAGGAAGCTCAGAGTCATTTTTCTCAGAAACTTTTTCAGTTTCTGGTGTTCTGTCGAGTGATGTTGCCTTGGGGGCTTCATCAATTTCCATTGATGCAGGGGATGTCGCAACTTTGTCCCCGTGCATTTCTACTTCTGATTAATCCTGTGAGTAGAAAGTATTGAATATTTTTAGAAGAGATATAAGATAACCCAAGATGAAGAATACTTATCACTTGATTTGTCATATACCTTCATGCTAGAAGTCTCAGTGATGTGTTCTTCAGAAACCTTGTTGGTCTCTGGGTTTGTCTCTGGCATTTCTGCCTTATCTTCTTCCATCTCAGTTGGAGCCTGTTAGAAACATTTATTTTAATATTTAGGCACATAAACTTATAACAGAAGAAGTGTTTATCTTAAGAATCCATTATTACCTGTGACACAGGCTCAGATGTCTTAAGAGGTGAGGTTGAGGAAACCTCCTTCTCAGTTTCTGAGGTAAGCTTTTCAGCTTCCTGTTGTTTTTGTGTTTCTAACTCAGCCTGTAACAAAGAAATTTTATGAGTAACAAGATGTATAAGCATAAAAATTTTCACTAGATAAGAGTTAAACCGGTCAGCTACCTGAGCAATTTCAGGCTGATTGGTCTCTGGAACTTGTGACCTTTCTATACTTTGGTCTTCTTGTCCCAGTGTAGTTTCTTTGCTTGAAGTTTCTGGTACTTCACACCTTTCCTGAGTATGCAACTCAGTTGCCTCCCCTGGTTGATCATTCTGAGGAGATGTCTCAGTTTGATCCCTCTCGTTGAGTTGGGGAACCTGCTCATTTGCTGGATTTTCTTCAGCATACTGTATTGCTGGTAATTCGAAATGGAGTTCATATACCATTTCATCAACCACTTGTGGCTGTTGTGGTTGTTGTGTTTGTGGTTGTTGTGGTTATGCAAGCGTAAGATTGGTCAAGAGAATGTTCTTCCGATTTTTAGATGTGGCATTTCCATCAAGATTCCGCCAAGATTAAAATACCACTCATCAGGGCTTTTTGAAGTTGTGCAAGAGAAATATTCCCTGATGATGTGTTTGCACCAACAACCTTTGCTATAGGTTCAGCAACCTGTGGTGTAGGTTCTTCTTCAGATACCTTATCACCGCCATCG
Organism: Plantago major; assembly: GCA_026545765.1. NCBI lineage: Eukaryota > Viridiplantae > Streptophyta > Magnoliopsida > Lamiales > Plantaginaceae > Plantago > Plantago major. Next base: position 48,324,570 of record CM048842.1, on the reverse strand, counting down.
CTTTCAAGAATCCTTAGCCCTCTTTGTTCTTTCTAGGACTTGAGAGATGACCAGTTCATCATCTTCATCGTCAGAGCTCTCATCAGCATTAGGAACTGATTGGTCCATTATTCCTGGTTTCGCAGATAGGGCTTGGTGTTTTCACCACTTTGCAAGATTTATGAGTTCATCAGCAAGGCTTTCTGCATTAGTCGCAACATTTCTGAAAGCACTTTCTCTTGCTGAGTCTACTTGTTCAGTAGTTGATAACTCTTTTTCAGCATTGATGATTTCATCTGCCTTTATCAGTTCATCGGCAATGCCTGCAGATATCTGAGAATCGACAACCTCTTTGGGTGTGTCTTCTGATTTGCCAGCAGACTTCTTTCTTGAAGTTCTGGGCTTCTTGGTCGCAACTTTTTCTTCAGATACCTTTTCAGACTTTCGCTTCTTAGAACCTTTCTGAGACCCAGTAACCTTTTTCATCAAGTTTGTATACTCATATTTGTAGAGTAGGTTACTGTTGGCTATTTCAGCCGTCTCTCTGAGCTCAATGCCAAGCTTTTCCAGCAAGTAGCATATTTTCAGACCATATCCTACAGTGGCCTTTAGCTCAGCTAGTCCTTTGGTAATCTTAGGCTCGAACCCTTGAATCTTCTTCACAAACTTCAGAAAGGCATACTTTCCCCAGTTAAAAGGGTTTTCCAGCCTTTTGTCTTGTTGATTCAGTAAGAACATCATCATCCACCGTTCTTGGATTATCTGGTCAGCACCTCCTTGTAGACCATCAAAGCATCTGTGAAGAATGCAAGCCAGTACATCCCAGTGAACCATCAGATGTCTGGTTCGGATGTCAGCAAGCTTGAACTCAGTGGGTGTATCTGATTTTTCAAGATCACACACGCCATCAGAAAGTTCTTTAACACCTTCAAGGAGTTCATCATCCTTGGTGTTTATTTCAAAATCCTTTCCAAGATTTTGAAACTCAAACAACTTACGTAAAGTTGTTAAGTCCGTAGGATTTCCTTTCTCGATCGAGGTTTTGACAGACACTATTTCAAAGGTTTTCGTAAACACAGGAAATAATCCTGGAGTTGTTGTAGAATTCCAACACATCGACAGATGAAATTCCACTCGGGCGAGCAGATAGAAAGCCCTTGATTTGTGCCTTTTCAAGCATGTCAATAATTAGATTTCTGTCGGCTTGGTTCTCTATTCCAGCCGTGAGGTATTCCTCAACCATGGCACCACCCCAAATCATTCTGTGACTTGAAGTCCAATGGTCAGGATTAAAATCTCCTACCAGTCGGTTGTTCACAATAACCAACTCTGGTGCTTGCTTTCAGAAGCATCAAAGGAGGATTGAGATTCGGTCGTTGTTGAACTTTTAGGGGCCATCTCTTTATATAGTGCAGGGATTTGAAATTGGTGTTTGAAAAGAGATTTGATTCAGTAATTCTTCGCAGAAAAACTTAATCTTGATTTGCAGAGATTGTAGAAGTTTTGCAGAGAATCAAAAGAAGGATTTGCTATTTTTGTGCAAGATGAGTTTTCGGATTAGGCAAAATTGATTTCCTATGCCAAAATCCTATATATATAGCAGTTGAATCCCAACAGACAAATACATACAAATTGATTTTGTGTGTACGTATCTGTGATTTGCAAGCGGGCGTGAGCAAAAGCTAGTTCGGCATTAAATGCTTAGTGGGCCATGTCTGAATTTCAAATCCACTATTCTTGTGAATTAATTTCCACCGTACAGATCAATCGCTTAATTTCATCAAGGGTCACCATTGCTTCTTCAGCAATGATCACAATCAACAATTGTAATTGTGCCCATTTAATGAATTTTGGCGACTTGCTATCTAAATCACAATTCTGTATGACCAAGGACACTGTTCGCATCTCAATCTGTCTTATACTTAGGATTTTTCCAAGTTTTTCATCAAGATAGAAATAATGCGAGTTTCAAGAGAGTAGTTGACTGTAGATAGTTATACTATTCTCTTTTGTGTTTCCCGTTTATAGAGTGATTCAGATATCTGAGTTCCCGTCTCAGAGATCTTAAGCTATCTTTTTGCTCTTTAGCCTTTTGACTTCTGGATACCCGTTCCAGATTTCTCTTTTCTCTTCTCTGGATACCCGTTCCAGATACCTCTTCTCTGGATGCCCGTTCCAGATACTTCTTCTCTGGATGCCCGTTCCAGATACCTGAACTCTTTTAGTTCATTGGTAGTTATGCCCGTTCCAGATACTTCTTCTCTGGATGCCCGTTCCAGATACCTGAACTCTTTTAGTTCATTGGTAGTTCCATTAGTCCAAGACTATGTCTTAAGGCTAAGAATCTACTTTCTTGTAGTGGCTTAGTGATGATATCTGCAAGTTGGTCTTCAGTTCCACTCTTGAGTATCTCTATATTGCCCTTTTCAACATGGTCTCTGATGAAGTGATGTCTAACATCAATGTGCTTTGTTCTGGCATGAAATTTAGGATTTTGTGTCATCGCAATAGCACTTGTGTTGTCACAGAAAATGGGAGCTTTCTTCTCATCGAGTCCATAGTCTTTAAGTTGTTGTTGTATCCACAGAATTTGTGTTGCACAACAACCAGCAGCAATATATTCAGCCTCTGTGGTAGAAGTTGCAATTGAGTTTTGCTTCTTGCTAAACCATGAGATAAGTCTAGTACCCAGAAACTGACAAGTTCCTGAGGTGCTTTTCCTATCAAGCAGTGATCCATCATAATCATCGTCTGAGTACCCAGCTAAACTCAATCCACTTTCTTTAGGATACCACAATCCTACATCTACTGTACCCTTTACATACCTTAATATTTTCATAGCAATGTTATAGTGTGTTTGCATTGGATTTGTCTGAAATCTAGCACATACTCCAACGGCATATTGAATATCAGGTCTACTTGCAGTGAGGTAAAGTAGTGAACCTATCAATTTCCTATACTTATGTTCTTCAACACTTTTATCTGATTCAGTATAGGTCATTTTGGTTCCAATGCTCATAGGTATCTTAGCATTCTTTTCAGAAGGCTTAAGATTGAATTTTGTGAGCATATCTTTTGCATACTTTGTTTGACTAATGAATAATCCATCATTGAGTTGCTTGACTTGCAATCCTAGAAAATAATTCATTTCTCCCATCATGCTCATCTCAAACTTGTTTTTCATGAGATTTGCAAAGTCAATACAAAGTTGCTTGTCCTTAGATCCAAATATGATGTCATCAACATATATTTGAACTAAGAGTAGTTTCCCGTCATGATTTAAGGTAAATAAAGTTTTATCAACTTCACCTTTCTTGAAACCACTTTCCAGAAGGTATTTGGCCAAAGTGTCATACCATGCTCTTGGAGCCTGTTTCAGTCCATACTGAGCTTTCTGTAGTTTATAGACCATTCTACTTTCTGAGGAAACTTCAAAGCCAGGTGGTTGCTGAACATAAACTTCTTCTGCAAGTTCACCGTTTAAGAATGCACTTTTGACATCCATCTGATAAACTTTGAAATCTTTATGAGCTGCAAAGGCTAGAAAGAGTCTTATTGCATCCAATCTGGCAACTGGTGCATATGACTCGTCAAAATCTAAGCCTTCAGTCTGGGTAAATCCCTTGGCAACCAATCTTGCTTTGTTTCTGGTTATTTCACCAGATTCATTCATCTTGTTTCTGAAAACCCATTTCATTCCAATCACAGATATTCCTTCTATAAATGGAACTAGTTTCCAGACTTTGTTTCCCTCAAATTGATCCAACTCTTCTTGCATTGCAGAGATCCAGTCTTGGTCTCCTAATGCTTCTTCTATATTTTTAGGTTCAATATTCGAGATGAAACATCCAAAGAGAGAATTAAAATTTTCAGCTATTGCTCTCCTAGTCCTAACATCTTGATTAATTGGTCCAATTACATCCTTTGCAGGATGATCTTTGATCCATCTCATCATAGGTTTAGTGCTAGTAGGGTCAATATCCAAGTGATTTGAATGTGAATCACTAAGATTATGATTCGATACTTTTTCAGTATCTGAGATATTTGACATATGGGAAATGTCATGGATATCTGACACTTTTTCAGTGTTAGAGATATCTGGAACTTGCATTTCAGCAGTCTTATTTTCAGATACCTCTTCATGATGAAGGTTCTCAGTAACCTGTTCCATTTCTGGAAAACTCATAGGAAATTCCTCATCATGTCTGTGAGTCACCTTGTTGTTACTAGGCATTTCAAGATTTTCTACGTCAGAGTCATCCTCACTTTCCATAATGATGTTTCTCCTTTCTGAGGATTCTTCTTTAGAATCCCTCAGTAATAGTTCTTTGAACCTTTATGAGATTTCATCATTAGGAGGTGTTTTCTTATTTCCTTCATAGAATACAACATGAATTGATTCTTCAATTTTCTTTGTTCTTTTGTTGTAAACTCTGTAGGCTTTGCTATTTGTGGAATAACCAAGAAATACACCTTCATCTGCCTTTGGTTGAAATGTTCTCAGATAATCTTTCCCATTGTTTAGAACAAAACATCTGACCAAATACTCTCGGATGTTTGATATTAGGGTCTACCAACCAAGATTTCATAGGGATCTTGTCATGGTGTTTTTTATCAAGCATCTGTTTTGAGTGTAGAAAGTCGTGTTCTGACTTCAACCCAATAAATTTCACTTATTTCGATTAATGCGCTAGCATTGTCCTTGCAGCTTCTTTAAGGGTTCTGTTTTTCCTTTCTGCAACACCATTTTGTTGAGGTGTTCTCACAGAGGAAAGTTGGTGTTGTATACCTTTGCAGGTACAAAACTCCTTTATGTACTGGTTGACAAACTTAGTACCATGGTCTGTTCTGATTGCAGATACCTTGTCATTTTTCATGACTTCAAGCTTTTTCAGCAAGTTTGGTATCTCCACCCACGGCAGTTGTGTTTCAAAAAGACAACCCAAGTGAATCTTGAGAAGTCATCTACAACAACGGACCATACTTCTTTCTGCATAACTAGTTCTGGATGATTCAAAAGATCCATGTGTAAAAGTTGCAGTGGTCTAACACTAGAGTGTCTGATTTTGGACTTGAAAGAGATCTTAGATTGTTTCCCCATCTGACAGGCAGAACAGATACCATCCTTTCTGAAAGATGTTCTGGGAAGGCCAACCACTAGCTCTTTCTTGACAAGTCTGTTCAGAGTTTTGAAGTTCAAGAGACTCATTCTTTTGTGCCATAACCAGTGCTCTTCTGTGTGACCAGATTGACTCACCATGAGACATTCTTCAGTTGTGGCAGATGCCCAATCGGCAACATAAAGGCGCCTTTCCGACCAACTAAGGTATGCTTTGACTCATTGTCAATTAGTTTGCGATTTAGCTTTGAATTTTATAGTAAAACCCTTATGCAAACTGCTCATGCTAAATAGATTATATTTCAAATCCTTAACATATGTCGTCGGTGATTGTTAAAGTCCCCAATTTGACGTTGCCAAATCCAGAGAGGATTTAATTCTCCTCAAAGAAATCGATATCTGGTCCTGTGTTGCAAGCTTTGTAATCAACTAGATTTGCTTTGTCTCCTGTCATGTGCTTTCCGCATCCACTATCAAATAGCCATTGTGCTTTAGTCCAGGAGGCATTCTGCACACAACAGGAAACAGGAGATTAGTTTCTCATATCTTTGATGGAACCGTCAGAATTAAAAGTTCTTCCAGGTAGAATCCATTTTGAATGAATTTCTTTGAAATATGCTTTTATGCGAGGAACGTAAGGAGGAATTATATTTGAATGAATGTTATCATTAGTAAGAATTATTTTCTTCCTTGGTGTGTTCCTAGGTGCTCCATATGATGCTTTCAGATACTGTCGGGTTTTAGTTTGCTTCTCGACAAACTTAGCCTTCCTTGATTTCTTCTAGCCACGGCATTCAGATTTTCAGTGGCTTGACTTAACTTCCACTTCTGATAATTGCTTTGAGCAATTCTAGCTTTCAGCCATCGTTCTTGCTCCTGCTTGTACTCATGAGCAAGTTGTTTTCCGATGCCTTTGTAGCCAATACCATTTTGAGCACTTGAAGCTATCTGAGATCTTTTCTCAGCAGCTTTGCTAGTCTTTGGTTGGTCCAATTTCTTTCTAGAATTTGCCAGCTCCTGCAATTCTACCTTTTTGAGAGACATAGCACTGTGGGTGTTTACACTTTTCAGCGTTGTGTTTCTTTTTCGAGCGATGCCAACGCTTTTGTTTTGACTTGTTTTTCCCTTAAAGGTTTAGTCGAATTGCCTTTCCTTTGTCAACAATCTTTGTCTTCTCACCGATACTATAGATTGCATGGGAACCGTCTTCTTTGAGTACTTACAAATGTTCTTCTCTCCTTACTCTTATTCAGAGTGATAGAACAATCATGTGTATTCACTTGAGTCCTTTCTTTTCTGAAGGATCTCTTAAGTAAGATTGTACTTCAGTAACAGTGTCACTAGCTTTGGCATAAGATTGAAAAGATAATTCTTTCTTCTTGAGTTCCTTGTTCTCAGAAAGAAGATCTTCATATTTCTTTTGTAATTCAGCCATTGCATCTTTATGTGACTTTTCAGTCTCAGATATCTGAGCTTTGAGAGATGCATTTTCAGCATCCTTTCTCTCAGATACTTTAACTAATTGAGAATTTTCCTTTGCAAGAGAATTCTTTTCTTCTTCAAGGTTTTCGGCTCTAGCTCGGATCATTAGAAATTCTCTTTCATAGATATCAAGTTCTTTTCTGAGATTTTCTAGATTTTTTATTTCCTCTTCATCACTTTCATAAGTATAACAAGAAGTATGTGTTACCTCATCAGCCATAAGACAGTTTTCTATGTTGGAGATGTCTGGACCGTCAATTTCAGCAACTCCACACATTTCATTCTTCTTGAGGCCGAAGTCAATTATATCATGAGTAACTCCACATAATTCTGGTGATGGTAAGGTTGAGTCATCTGAATTGTCATCTTGAATCATCTCAACGTCTAGAGCATCCAATTGAATTTGGATTTTCTTTCTTTCTTGATTAACAAAGCTTTACGGCTTCTGAAGATTCTCCTATCTTTCTTGTCACCTGTCCTTAGTTTGTTGAGGGCAGGACAATCCTTCTTGAAGTGGACAGGTTTCTGACAATAGAAACAGATATCGTTTCCAATTTCTGCTTCCTCAGTACATGATGCTTTCTGAGCTGGCTTGTTCAGCGAGCTTTGCCTAGATGCTTTTTCAGCTTCTCTTTGGCTTTTCTTCTTTCAATTTCTCGACTGATATATTTGCTCATTTGCTTTGCAGCAAGAGCATCCTCAGTTTCTTCCTTGCTTTTCTTCTTTTCAGAAGTTCCTTGAGTGATTAGAGCAACGTTTTGCAACTTTTCAGTTGTTTGTTCTCTTTGAGTTGTCTCATAATCAACAGTAGCAAGATGAGAGAAAAGTTCCACTGGAGTGATATTTGGCATTCCTTGGTTAAAATAAAAGAATTTGGTATGCTCCCAGTTGTGGTTAAGACTTCTGACAATAGTCTTAATCTTTTACATTTGGGAGTATCTGTTCTTTCCCAAGAGTCGCCATGTCACTCATGAGTGGTAAATCTGAAATCAAGTTCTTCCAGAGTTTCAGTGGGTCCTTGTTTGAAATTTTGAAATTTCAACTTGAGAACTTCGAACTTGTTTTCTTTGGTTTTCTCAGTTCCGGCACAGATTTCTTCAATCAGTTGCCAGGCAACTTTCGCCGTTTTAGCACCCCACAGTTTACACTGTATGTGCTCCGGTGTCAATCTGATGATGATATTACGAGCTTGACCATCCAGACGATTTCTCTTGGCATCTTCCAATGTCCAGAGTTCTCTGGGCTTTGGTTCGTAAATAACTTGACTAGTAGATCTCCCACTTGTTGACGCATCGGTTTGTGAAGATCCTTCGCTTTGATCTCTGTCTCTACCATTAGAAACCTCCATGACTTGTTTGAGTTGTTGAATGACAATTGGGCCATTCTTTATCACTTCGATCATTTCGTCACTTATGGCTTCAAGGTGGAGCATCATGTTATTTTTCCATTTCTCGTAATTCTCTGGTTTGAGAATGGGTGCATCACTCAGAGACATACCTTCACACTTAACACACAAATTAAATAGTCCTCAAAAATGGACAAAGTTCCTTCACTTATCTGGGGATCTAGGTTCAGTGCAGAAGGCTTGTGAACCTCCTGCTCTGATACCACTTGTTGGTCCAGATAACGGCAAAGTAAAAGACTAGAGGGGGGGGGGGGGGTGAATAGTCGTTTAAAACTTTTTTCGATAAAAACTATTTCTCAGATATCTGAATAGATATCTGATACTTAGAATCAGAGCGCGGAAGACTTAATAAAGATAAGTGCAGAAACAGTTAAAATGTGTGTGTGTGTTGCTGAAATGTAAATATAGAAAGGTAAATAACACAGCAAGTATAGTGATATCTGGAGGTGGCGTAATCCTCCAACTAATCCACTTCGGTCTATCAGAGACCTAGAATTCACTAGAACAGATAATTGAGTTGACCTTACAATAATCCTATTCTAAGATTCTTAAACAATTGGTTCCCAACCAAATGTTCCCCCTGAGTTGTTCCCCGGCTTTCCTGACAAGTACTTCAGACTCAAAAACCTTTGAGTTATTACCTAGCTTCCCAAGCTAAGTACTTCCTATACTCAATAACCTTGGAGTTATTCCTTAGTTTCCCAAATCAAGTACTTCCTATACTCCGGTAACCTTGGAGTTATTCCCTGATTTTTCAAACTAAGTACTTCACCGCTCCCTTGATTATGGTGTTGGTTTTGGTTTGAGTTGTCGGATGAGCTTCTTTAATAACTTATTCAGTTATTCAGATAGCTCTGTGAATCAAGTATACTTAATACACTTTTCAATGTATGGTATCTTGTTCTTTTTACTGACCCAAGTCTTAGATAAATGTTCAAGAGAATGAATCTCAGATACTTGATCTTTCATTTCAACTCTTTCACAGATAGCTATGCTTGTTTAGGATCAGGACACTTAGAACTTCAGTGTTACTCAAGATCAAATGCTTTGGTCGCAACAGAAAGCTTTGTGAGTAAGTAAGTTGCTTTAAGAGAGTAAGACGTTCAGCGTTTTCAAGTTATGTCGTGTGTCTAAGGTGTCTTCTCAAGCAGTCTAAGTGTTGATATTTATAGATGAATTTGAGTGCCGTTTGAATAGTATCCGTTAGGCTCAAATTCAAACTATTGATATCTGTGTATAATCTTTATGTGATTTTTCTTCTTCTTCAGAAGCTGCCGTTGCTTTTATTCAGACATCTCTGTCCGTGCATTAAATGCATTGTACTATACTTTTTGTCTTGTAGTGCCAATGGAACTATGCTTTGTATCTGAGACTAGTGTTATCTGATTCTTTGCACGTCCTTATCTTCAATCTTCAGATACCACTTATTTATTGAAACAACTTTGTTTGCAATGAATGTTTCTTTTTCAGAAATGTGGTTAATGCTCAAGGTATCTGAGAATAGATATCTGTGGACACTTTCCTTGTTTTCAGATAGGCCTTTTATTTCTCAGATATCTCTTGTGACACAGTTTGTTTAAAAACTGTTCGTGTCTTCAAGATATCTGGCTAAGGTATCTGAACAACGATTCGATAATCTTCTTGCGATTTCTTCAAGTCTTCAATGTCGTTGAGCTTGTTCTGCTTAGATGTCTTCTTCTTGGTCTTCTCTTCATAAAATAAAAATTACATTTTGAGACCTAACATCCTATACAAGATTAGCTAGACTATCATACTTAGTGAGTTTCCTCTTTTACAATGTTCAAGTGAACCAAGAGTACTAATCACCTTTCTGAGACTAAGATAAGTCATCATGTTGCTGATCAAAATCTAAACAGATATTTCTTAACAAAATATCTAACAAAATTTCCTAACAAATTTCTCAAGAAATTTCCCAACAAATTTCCCAACAGATGAACTCCCCGCAGATGTAGCTATTCATCCGAGGACATGAGAGATCATGACTGCTGACGAGATCTATGCTCAGCAGAAAGCTTTGGAGGCCCAGATTCTGAATCTCGGACGCCTGGTGAAAGACCACGAGCAGATAACTACTAGTGCACCAAATCCCTTGTGCGATGATATCATGAGAGAGAAGGAAAGAAACAGAAACTCGGATCAGGTAATTCCGAGTTTGGAATACTACTATGGGGATACCGTTGGTCACCTGACAAGGTACAACAGCAAGATGGATTCCAAGGGAATGAATGACAATACAAAAGCTCTTACGTTCTCATCCACTCTCTTCGGAACGGCTATGGATTGGTACACCGCTTTGCCGAACAAGTTAATAAGGTCATATGCAGACCTTTCGTCCAAGTTCTTGGCACAATTTGGAAAATCAAAACGGAGAAAGCGTACCGTAGAGCACCTGGCAGAAGTTATAAAGCGGGAGCAAGAGGATCTAAGGACCTTCCTAGATTGCTTTCACGCGGAAGTTCTTCTAGTTGAGCCACACAGTATTAAGGAATGGGTCCGTCACCTGTATGCTAATACTTTCAACTCAGAACTCCGCAGAAAAATCTCTAGTCAGGAAGTGAGGAGTGAAAAGCATTTAGATGACATCTGTGAAGAAGTGATGTGTGGAGAGGAGTACCGAAGGAATGTTCCAGTAAGAGCTGGTTCCAAGAAAGGAAAGGAGCCGATGAAACAAGAGCAACGCCACGGGAAGTTCGAACCGAAGAAGGATCACAGAAATAAAGGGTTCCACAGAGAAAGGAGTCCGCCGAGGAGATACGCGGATTATACCCGTCTCAATAGACCAAGATCTGACATCTTGGCGACTATCATCGAGAAGAAGCTGGATGTCCAATGGCCAAATCAGAATGAATGTGCTAACACTCTTCGAAAGGAGAAAAAGACTATGCTTGCTTGTCTCAGTGATGTTTCAGATGACGAACAGGAAGACGATGATCCAGAAGTTCATGCCAAAGCCCTATCTGCTGTTCTGAACAATGTTGAGAAACAATGTTGGTCCAACATGGATGGTCCAACATTGACAAAAGAAGTCTTTTTCGACTATGATGATTCTCAAAACTGTGAAACACTTTTCTGGACTAACCCTGAGGAATCAGTTTCTACTAATGTTTTGTGTCTACATGGTTCAGTTGATCTATCTGCAGATTATCACAGGAAGAGTGGCGATGAATGAAAACAATGTTGAGTCAACATTGACATCAACATTGTCTGCTTTCAACCTGTCTTTTCGATGTCTCTGTCCGTAAAGGCACTTTGCAAGAATAAGCAGGTTGTTGCAGTCTTGAGCGACTTACGGACACTACTCTGAAAAAGCGTCTTGAACTGAAAAGGTGTCTAAACCAAGAACTCCAGCTGGTGTACAAGGAGAAATTGTCAATGCTGACAGCAATGATGACACAACATTGAGCTCAACATTACAGGCAGAAATTCCATCTGACGGTACCTATGAGATGAGCATGATAGGCGAACCCAGCACTCCTATGGCTAATGGTCTTATGGTCAGCAGAATCGATGTTGGAGATGATGTTGACCCAACATTGTACAGAATAATGACTCACAACCTTCTATATCTATCAACCAGCATAACTGACATCATGTTTTATGTGTGTGTTTGTGCCAGGTATCAGTCTAACCCTAAAATCCCACACCTGATTGTTCTTAAATTTTTTTTCATATATATATCAAGAACTGTTAATCTTAGATTATGGTATGGATGTGATACAAACACTAATCTAGTGGGATTTAGTGATTCTGATTGGGCTGGTGTTCTAGATGATAGAAAATACACTAGTGGAGGTTGCTTTTATCTTGATTCTAATTTAATGTCATGGTATTTCAAGAAACAGAACAATGTGTCACTCTCATATGTTGAATCTGAACATGTAACATCTGGGAGTTGTGTTACTCAATTGATATGGGTGAAAAATATGATGCATTACTTTGGTCTTCAATGTGATACCTTGTTGATGTTCTGTGATGACCTTAGTGCCATAAATAATTTTAAGAAGCCTGTTTTGCACTCACGCACGAAACACGTAGACATTAGGTATAATTTTCTTATGGATATGGTCAATCTGCACAACAACTGGAAGAATAAGAATGCAAAGGGGTACTGCAAGTTCCATAAGTGCCATGGTCACGAGACTGATGACTGTATCCAATTGAAAACAGAGGTGAACACCTGGTGAGAGAGGGCAAGCTAAAAGAGCACATCCATGCGGATGAGCCCTCCAGGCACGACAGAACGGAGCGAAGGAGGGAAGATAATGCTACAGAACCACCACCCCGTCCGCTATCTTTGCCACCTCCGCCGGCTAACTATCCGCCTCGCACGGATGGACATCCGTACAGATATAGCGATGAGATTGATATGCAGAACCCTCCGTACAGTGGAGTGATCAACACCATCGCAGGCGGACCATCTGGAGGTGATAGTAGGAATGCGAGAGAGCGGACTGATCAAAATCTTCGGAACAACGATAGAGCGTACGCTGCTCCAACGATTCGGGGTACAAACGCTACATCCTTCGATGATAGCGAGATTCCTCCTCCTACGGCAGGAGACGAGGACATTGATAATCCAGATGTTCCGCTGGTGGTTTCCTTAACTATCGCGACTTATCGAGTGAACAAAATTTTGGTGGATACAGAGAGTTCCTCGAATATCATTTCCAAAAGAACACTGGACCAGATGGAGCTGGGGAGAATCCGATATGAGAGGGTCCACACCTCTATACTAGGGTTTGGAGGGGGAACTGTTCGACCCCTAGGAAGTGTTATGTTGCACGTCTCACTCGGGACTTTCCCGACAAGAGGGACTCAGTTGGTCCGATTTGTAGTGGTGGACCGGACTTTCGACTACAATGCCATCTTTGGGCGTCCGGGGCTCAATCAATTCCGGGCTATTTCCTCCACTCTCCATAACAGAATGAAGTTTCCAACTCCCTTCGGAGTTGGAGAAGAGGTGGGAAACGTCCGTGAAGCCTGGGAATGTTACATTATGTCCACAAAAAGAGCGTCCGCCCCCGTGCTGACAGTCACTTTGACCTCTGACCCGCCGGTTGTTCTTCTGGCTAAAAAAGAGAATCCACAGATTGGAGTAGGGAGCCAGAAGGAGAAGTTTCCTAGGACTGTGTGAATCGAGCCTCATGAAACTCTCAAGGAAATTGAGATTGTTGTTGGAAGCCCGAACAAGAAGACAAGGATCAGAGCGGAGATGAACGCGGAGGTGGAAATGAAGCTCATTGCTTGTCTCCGAGACAACAGTGATGTGTTTGCCTGGAGCACCGATGACCTAAAGGGAATAGATCCGAGGATTACTGTTCACCGTTTGAACATGGATCCCTCAATTAAGTACATCCGATAAAAGACGAAAGATTTTGGTCCGGTCAAGGATGCCATCATATCCGCTGAAGTTGAGCGACTCCTGAAAGCAGGGCATATCGAAGAATTCCGTTACTCTGATTGGGTCTGCAATTTGGTTCTAGTAGAGAAATCACCAGGCAAATGGCGAATGTACAATGACTTCACTAGGTTGAACAAGTTCTGCCCAAAGGACCCGTACCCTTTACCACGAATAGATCAGTTGGTTGACTCCACGTCCGGATGTGTGTTACTGAGTTTTATGCACGCATACCAAGGTTTTTACTAAATTCGGATGGCCAAGGAGGACATCAATAAAACAGCTTTCTTCGCTGCAGGGGGAGTATACTATTTCAAGGTAATGCCCTTCGGATTGAAAAATGCGGGAGCCACTTACCAACGTCTGGTGAACCAAATGTTCAAGGAAGAGATTGGGAAAACCATGGAAGTGTACGTGGATGACATGCTCGTCAAGAGAAAAACTGAAGAGCAACATGTGCATCATTTGAACAAGTGCTTCGTATCCTTAGGAAGTACGGAATGAAGCTGAATCCAGAAAAGTGCACGTTCAGAGTGAAAGGAGGAAAGTTCCTCGGATACATGGTCACATAGAGGGGGATAAGCGCAAACCCCGAGAAGATCAAGGCAATCCTAGATCTGCCGCATCCGAAGAACCTCAATGAGGTACAGCAACTCATAGGACGTCTCATGTCCTTAAGTCGTTTTATTTCACGCTCTGCGGAGAAGAATCTTTCGTTCTTCAAAATCCTCCGGAAAGGAGAGAGCTTCGAGTGGACCGCGGAATGTTCTGAGGCTTTCGAGAAACTAAAAAAGTAGCTCCATTCCCCTCCACTGCTCCCCAAACCCGTCGAAGGAGAACCACTCTACCTCTACCTGGCAATCACGGAAGAGGCAATGAGTTCCGTATTAGTACGGATTCAAGCTAAAGATCATTTGCCAATCTACTATCTTAGCAAAGCCCTTGCTGGGCAGAGACAAGATACGTGAGGATTGAGAAACTTGCATATGCTTTGGTTTACACCGCAAGGCGGTTAAAACCATACTTCAAGTCTCACAAAATAGTGGTACTAACTACGGAACGTTTCAAACAGGTCCTGGGGAAGCCCGATCAATCAGGATGGCTCTCTAAGTGGGCGATTGAGCTGAGTGAATATGACATTTGCTATCAGGCTCCGTCAGCCAAGAAGGCTCAAGTCCTCGCCGACTTCTTAGCGGAATATCCTGAAGCGGATTCAGAGAAAGTCCCTGACAAACAGGCATTTGAATGCCTAGTCACCAAGCAGATTATCCGGAAGCCAGTTCCGCCGAAGTTCAACCCAGAAAACCTCGAGGATGCTCAATTCATCAATCAGTCCCTGCCTGCATCATACGAGGAAACTCGGGTCAAACCAAATGTTCCTCCTTAACGATGCCACACGTAGATCCAGTACTAACAACTCCGGATCGGAAATCAAAGAAAAGGAGGAACAAAGGTTGGAACCTCAGGAGCTTACAGAAGATCTCCAAACCCAAAAACATCCTTCTGATGTCTGGACATTGGAAGTGGATGGTTCCTCCACTGGAAGAGTGGGAGGGATTGGAATCTGTCTTAAGAGCCCTGATGGTGCGGAACTTGACTACGCGATATCCCTGGAATTCAAAGTTACCAATAATGAGGCTGAGTATGAAGCATTGTTAGTCGGGCTACGCCTGGCCAAATCCCTGCAAGTCTGGAAGCTCAAAGCGTACACGGACTCACAGCTAGTTGAAGCTCAATTTTCAGGAACTTTTGCTACAAAAGGACCTTCGATGATCAAGTATCTTGAACTACTCAAGCAGGAAGCTAGCCATTTTGAGGAATTTACCCTGGAAAAGTTTGACAGAGCCTGGAATGAAAGAGCAGACGCTCTGGCAAAGTACGCATCTGCAACAGAGGCTCTGGACACGAGGAGAGTAATCCTACTCACTGTTACTGACTCATCCGTCATGAGTCTCAATTCAGCTGTCATGATAATTGACACAGGAAGAAACTGGATGACTGACATCTTTAACTATCTCAAGGACGGATCTCTACCAGCTGATCCGAAGGAATCAAGGAGTGTGCAGTGCCGAGCGAACAAACACTTTATACTTGGAGAAGATTTGTACAAGAGATCTTTTGTCGGGACTCACTTGAGGTGTTTGAGCCTGCAAGAAGCAAAGACTGTGATAGAAGAGGTACACAACGGAAGCTGCGGAAGTCATTCCGGGGGAAGAACTCTTGCCCAGAAAATCATACGACAAGGCTATTACTGGCCTAGCATTGATAAAGATTCCGCCGATCACGCTCGGAGATGCCCCGATTGTCAGTATTATGCGAACATTCCACATTGTCCGACACATCCTATGATTCCGTCAATCATAGCGTGTCCGTTTGATCAATGGGGCATCGATATTGTCGGACCGTTCCCGAGGGGCACCTAACAGAAGAAGTTCCTGATTGTGGCCGTGGAATATTTCACCAAATGGGTAGAAGCAGAAGCTGTGGCAACCATTACGGAAAGTCGAGTGCGGACCTTCATTTGGAAGAACATCATTTGCCGCTTTGGCCTGCCCAAAGTTCTTGTCTCGGATAATGGTGCCCAGTTTTCAAGCAATAGGCTGAAGGAATGGTTGGCGTCCTTCAAGATTGAACAACGTTTCACATCTGTTGGATTACCGGAAGCTAATGGACAAGCCGAGTCCACAAACAAGACAATAGTCAAGATCCTGGAAAAGCGGTTGAGAACTTCCCAAGAAAGCTGGGCGGACGACCTAGATGGTGTACTATGGGCTCATCGCACCACTGCATGGACCGCGACCAAAGAGACTCCATTTGCCTTGGTATATGGCTCGGAAGCAGTTATACCAGCAGAAATTGCTGTTGAAACTATGAGGGTCCAAGAGTTCGAAGATTTCGCCAATCATGAATCTCGGATATTCGATCTAGACAAGTTGGAACAAAAAGAACTGAAGCACTGGCTAATATCCATAGATATCAAGCATCTACTGCCCGAGCATACAACAGGAATGTTCGAGCAAAAAACTTGCAGGTCGGGGACCTGGTGCTTCGCCGGGCTGACATTTTGAGCAATGTTGGAAAACTCAAGCCCAAATGGGAAGGACCTTACAAGATTGCGGAGCAAGAGTGAATGGGAGTTATGAATTGAAAGATGAGCATGGATACCTACTCAAGCGTACATGGAATGCTAGAAACCTTCAAAAGTTTTACGCATAGGGATGGTTACGCGAATCTCCGTCAGGTCGTTTGTTTATTTTAGATTCCAACTATCCGTTACACGAAACTCCGTCAGTTCTGTTTTTTGTTAACCCTTTTGTCATTGGCCATGTAGCCCGCAAGTTGTAATTGAATTTCCGGCAAATCAATACAACTTCTATCTTTCAATTCATGCCTTTGAGATTTAACGTTCAAGTGATAAGAAAAGGCAAGCAATGAGTTCCATTTATAGATGAAACAAATTATACTTAACGCTGTCTTTACAGTCTACAATCTCGGATCTTTATCCGGATCTACAGATGCAATACATGAACTATAAAGAAAGTCTCCGGAGATACGTCATCTCCCGTCGAGGCTATTCCCCCGTCAGGAAAAGCTTTTTCCATATCAATCGGAAAGTATAGTTTCCGTCGAGACCAGGAACTCGATCTACCTGCACATGGAAAAATGGTTAGACATGATAGAATCTTTCATGATATCACCGTACTATGGTAATGTAGATCCAATGTCCGGGGAGAACAAAGTACCAACAGACAATGGTATATACAAGTCGAAACGACTGAGATCTCTGCTTAACCATCTTTAGAGACTCCAACTCTCTTGAAATCAGGAAACCATTACCAATTCAAGAAAGATTCGAGCCACTAAAGTAGGATTGGAAGAAAAGAGAAGAGGTCCGGCTTTAATGGTTTACTTCGAGCATCCAAGATCACCTTCCCTAGAAAAGGAGACATCTGGGCAATCGCAGTCCACTAATAAAGTAGATTCCTCCGACAAGACACTTCTTCACCCACTCACTACTTCTGGGAAAACCGTAGATCTGATATTCCTGCACAAGTCAAGATGTTTTAATAAGTTAGAATTCTACGACATTCTCTATGGATCCCGCGCACAATGTGCCTGGAAACATCATAATTGTGAGTAAGTGACTAACACTGGGAATCTCATGCTTATAGGAAAATTGCACGGACACATCTATCGTGTCCGACATAAAAACTCAGATCTATACACGGATCTGACGCATTGGTCGTACGGCGATCCACCCGTCAGCAACTCCTTGGGAAGAAAAAGCTCCTAAAGGGTGGATCACTCGTACAACCAATAAGATAGTCCATTTGCTAACCTACAGGTTTGTACGTGTACTGAGATCTATGGTTTTCGATGACTGATCTTCAACAATCTTCCCCTCCAGACCCACGCCACCCTCAAGCTCAGGATAAACGCCGACTTGAGAGTGGACGGGAGTCACGAGGGGGAAACTATTCAAGAAATCATCTTCTTATGGGTACTGCGGAGCTCAAGCTATTGAGTAGATATGGAAATTGGAAGTTGGATCTACACGACCAAGGCCAAGAGGGATCCGAAGTATTTATAGAAGTAACGAACCAATAGGAGTCCGATACGTCAGGACTTCGTCTTCGACAATGGGCTTAAACTATTCATTTGGGTTGAACAGTGTTGGGTCAGTTGAGTTATCCAACCAAATCCAAACAAGCCCATCAACCACGTCCGAGTTTGTATTTGTTGATCATCTTAGAAGGATATGCGCGTCTACATAATCCGACGAATTACGAATAAGAAAAAGGTGGCGATTTCATCTGATGAAAGTAGTTCGAATTTTATAAACAAAATTATCCGAGCATATACACACGAAAGGAACAATCTGTCAAGGTCCAAGGACCATACATACTTCTACGGGGAATACCCCGTCGTGTCCCTTCAACGGATTCCGGAAGTTGGGCCTTGGGACTCCGAGCCACCGCTTTGAGCCTGACGAGCTTGCTGCTACATTCGGATCCTCCTACGGATCATCCTCAATGTCCGCTCACTTTCTTCCTCAGCTAACCTCCTGGCTATCCCCGGACATAGAGGGGGATCGCCTTCAAAAAATCTTATAGTAGGGAAGGTTTAAGTTAAGAGTAAAGTTCTTAGAAAATCAGTATAAAATGAAAAATAAAGAGAGCGGTATCATATTGTGTACTAGGTTGCAAACACCAAATAAAAATTATACAAGGAAAGGACTCTTCTATCTTCTAAGAGAAATTATAGTATTGGATCGTGAATGATTGCGTCATCCGAGGTCCCTTTACTCGGAAAAATCGGCTGGTGCATGTCCCCGCAAGCACAGTTTACCCAATGCTGATATTCTTCCCCATCGGATTCCGACATCCTGACGAAACCTACCTCTTTTGAAAATTGAATGTGCTAAACAAGGAGAGATTGGTGAAAAGTACAGCAGTACGAAAGGAGAAGTTACCATAGTCTTATTTATAGTAGCGATGGATCTTTACGATCACACCACGTGTCAATCATCCGATGACTGGGAAGATGAAAAGACGCAGCAATAATGACTATTTCACTGTTTACCTTCCTCCTTCTAGAACAATTATGCATCCCAAAGAACGAACGGTCCGAGGATCGGAAAGCTGATGGTTTGATTTCTACATCAGACGCTATCAACAGCGATCCGTGTTCACAAAAGATGTGTATTTTATGAACAACAAGTAGAAGGAAGCAAAGAAGATAGCAAGTAGTGATTCGAAAGTATGGGAAGCATAGCTCCACGGATAATTACTACAACTGAGAAGGAATAAAAGCATTGTACATGGCGACATTCCGCGCCATCAAAGGATAACAAAATTCGATAGGAAAATTCAACAAGTACAGAATCTTCACGGGGCATACCCCGGACTTCTCACTGGGGGCCAGCTTGGCTCGGACCCGCTTCATCGGTTTGAGGCGGATTGACGGAAGGCGTGTAAGCGACGACTTGCGCGGCAAGGGATTCAGCGAACTCGAACAAGTTGAAATCCGCATCAAGACCAACGACCCGAGAAGGCAGGTAGTACCAGTCCTTTAGGAAAGCCCGGTAGTTCTCAAAAGGTACAAAGCATACCTTTCGGAGGGCATCCGGGACACACCTCGGGAGGAAGGGTCCATCGTTCTGGATCTCGATCTCACCCTCCTCAGTGACTAGCTCCGCAAACTCGCACGCGGCCAATTGTTCATCCGAAAAATTTTCCACAGGGACCTCCACACCGTTAGCATCCGTAGAAGGGATCAACCCTTCCGCCTTCCAGTCAAAGTTCTGCCGAAGTAGGCCCTTGGACTACAGCTGGTCGATAGCGGACGAAAACCCATCTAGGCGGAAGGCATCGGACTTATCCGCCATGAAAAACTTGAAGGAATCCGAGTTCATAAAGGCACGACCAGCCTCAAGGCGGGTATATTGGAGGCCCCCGAGCAGGATATCCTTTGAGTCCATGAAGGCCTTCATCGATCTACTGACAAAATTCTCCTGCCAGTCAAGGTCCGACTTGATCTCTTCCCAGCTGGTCTTCAACTTATGGAACATCACTTCCTTTTCTTTCAGCTGCATTTCCAACCGCTTCACCTTCTCCGCCTCATCCGCGGAAGTGGCTCTGACCTTGTGCGAATCCTCCTCAATAGTGGCATGTTCGCGACCTTCCTTTGCATGGCCTTGACGAAACATCCGAAAGAGGTCGGCTTGGTCAGCAGGCGGGGCAGACGATTCTTGCCTCTTAGGCAAGGGAAGCCTCCGAGGTTGCTCCCTCTTGCGCCCGAGGTTATGGCGTCGGCATCAACACCTCATCCAGGTGTCTTTGAGCGTGAGCAAGTGGCTTAGAGGCAGTGGTGCTCCGAGTGGCAGGGCCTTTGCCCTTGTCGGGCACCACCAAGGCTTGTGGATCTTCTCCGGCCTTGTTCCGCCTTTCCTCCTCTGCAGCAAACACCGCCGCATTTTTCGGATCCGCCATCGGAAGACCTGCGGATGTGTTGATAATTTTAGTCCTCTGACCAGCGGCGACTTCCAGGGCTTGTTGTTCCCTCTGCAACCTTTTCTTTTCACGGAGCGTCGACATGATATATTCAAACCAGTAAGTTGCGCAACGAAATAAAGGCGTCAAATACAGACAAATAAAGGAAGAATTACCAGAATTGCGAAAATGCATGATCAAGACAAGGGCACTCCAAAGAAAGAAGAGCACAAATCCTAAAGTTAAAAATCCTTACTGAATTCCGTCTTCCCTCCAACTTCCACGGCGTCGGTCAGTCCGCACAAGTAAGGCTGCAGCTGACAGATCAATCCGTGGAATGGGTATGTAGGTGGGTCATTCTTCTTGTGGATCGCCGCCACCCACAAAGCCACGTTCTTCGGAAGGGGGCGCCAGTCCGGGATAGTCTCCCTTAAGAACTTTGTCGGCAGCCCCCGTTGCTCTCGCTGCCTCTCGGACATCCCAGGTTTCAGGGCCATCCGCACAAAAATGTACTTATCCCACCACTTCGACCCCAAGGAAGAAATGGAGTCGGAAATGAAGTTGTAGGATTTTCTAGCTACAAAAGTATAAAACAGGGGATTGCCCGGACTAAAGGTTACATGGAAAAGCTGCCTAAAGTTCTCGAAGTTCACCGGCTGCCCCTTCTCTTTACAAAAAATGACGAAACAAATAAGATTACCCAGAGACTTTGGGATAACCTGACTCGGACCGATCCCGATGTGGTTCAGGATATGCTTTATCTCTGGCGCAATAGGGACCTTCTATCAACAAGCGAAAGCTACTTCATGCATGCACATGTACCCGGCGGGCGGATTGTAAAATGCATGTCCAGGCTCGGGAACCATGATTTCAACAGACTCAGGAATGTCCCACTTCCGCCTCCACTCGGGGATGTCCTCAGCCTTAACCTTCGACGGACAAGTGGGAAGAAGCCCGTGTTAGGAATATCTGTTAGTATTTTTATCACTCATCACATGTTCTTATCTTAGCCAGAAAGGTGATTAAGTACTCTTGGTTCACTTGAACATTGTAAAAGAGGAAATCACTGAGTATGATTAGTCTAGTAAATCTTGTATTAGGATTATAGGTCTATGAGTGTAATTTTTATTTCCAGAAGACCATGAAGATCAATCCTAGCAATGGATCTTTTCTGAAGATTAGAAGACTGAAGATTGCACAAGATTTATGAAGATATCAAGGTTAAGTCTTATTTGATTTAAAATGTCTCTGGACCATGTTATAAGTGTAACATTTGCACATATGCTAAGTCTTGAACATATTAATCTAAGAAGGGAGACATGTGAGCTTCCAGAAAGCCTCATGTATCTGTTAAGACTAAAGGACAATGAACAGTACTATGCATTAAATGCATCGCGTAAATCTTTTGCAAAAAGCAAGTCCTCTCTGAAACATGAGATAGTGACTTCTGAGTACATAGTTCAAGATATAAATGGATATAATTTGATAGAGAGCACAACGGATACAATTCAAACGCCTCTCAAATTTATCTATATATATCACACACTTAGATGCTTGAAATACATACCGTAGAACGCTCTATCTTGCAAACTTACCATCAAGCAAAGTATTCTCTCAAGCACTCTACTACCCTTTCTGAAAGCTTTCTGTTGCTCGAAGAATCACTAGTAGTTCTAAGTTGTCCTGAACCTTAACAAGAGATTGTTATTCGTGAAAGAGTTGAACTATTAGATACCCTTTCTGATGCTCATTCTCCAGAACGGACATCAATTACTTGGGTCAGTAAAGAGCAGACTGCCATCCACTGAACAAGTGTATTAAGTAGTCTTGTTCTATTATGCTCTCTGAAAACATAACTGAAAAGTTATACGAGAAGCCTCTCTGGCAAACCTTATAACCAACACCTTCAAGGCGTGGAGTAGAGGAAGTACTTGATTTGGGAAATCAGGGAATAACTCCAAGGTTATCTGAGTAGAGGGAGTACTTAGCTCTAGGAGCTGGGCAATAACTCAGGGGGAACATTTGGTTGGGAACCATTTGTATAAGAATCTTAGAATAGAATTATTGTAAGGTGAACTCAATTATCTGTTCTAGTGAATTCTAGGTCTCAGAAAGACCGAAGTGGATTAGTTGGAGGATTACGCCACCTCCAGATGCCACTATACTTGCTGTGTCATTTACCTTTCTGTATTTACATTTCAGCAAAGCACACACACACACACATACTTATTGTTTCTGCACTTACCTATCTTAAAGTCTTCCGCGCTCTGAATTTAAGTATCAGAAACCCCCAGGTTTCTGAGAAACTGTCTTTATCGACAAAAGTTTTAAAAGACTGTTCACCCCCCCCCCCCCGCACTCTAGTCTTTTACTTTGCCGTTATCTAGATAGGTGAAGAAACTTTGTCCCTCTCTGAGGATTATATAATTTGTGTGTTAAGTGTGCAGGTATGTCTCTGAGTGATGCGCCCATTCTGAAACCAGAAAACTACGAGAAATGGAAGAACAACATGATGCTCCATCTGGAGGCCATTAGTGACGAGATGATCTATGTCATCAATGAAGGGCCTATCAAAATCAGACAACTCAAACAAGTTACTGAGGTGTCTGATGGAAGAAAAGCCTCAGACAAGGAAGATGGAAGCGAGGATATGGCTGCTAGTGATAGTGGTCATGTTGCTCGTGGAAGCATTATGTATGAAGACAAACTAAGAGAGCTCTGGACATCTGAAGATGCCAAGAGACACAGATTGGATGGTCAAGCTCGTAATATCATCATCAGATCGACACCTGAGCACATACAGTGTAAACTGTGGGGTGCTAAAACGACGAAAGATACCTGGCAATTGGTTGAAGAAATCTGTGCCGGAACTGAGAAAACCAAGGAAAACAAGTTCGAAGTCCTCAAATTGAAGTTCCAAAACTTCAAACAAGGTCCCACTGAAACTCTGGAAGAACTTGATTTCAGGTTTACTACACTTATGAGTGATATGGCTGCACTTGGTGAAAGCAACAGATACTCCCAGCCAGAAAAGATTAAGACTATTGTCAGAAGTCTCAATCACAACTGGGAACACACTAAGTTCTTTTATTTCAACCAAGGGATGCCAAGTATTACTCTAGTAGAGCTCTTTTCTCATCTTGCTACTGTAGAATATGAGACAACTCAGAGAGAACAATCAGCTAAAAAGTTGCAAAGTGTTGCTCTAGTTTCTCAAGGTACTTCTGAAAAGAAGGATACCAAAGATGCATCTGAAGAAAATGCTCTTGCAGTAAGACACATGAAGAAATTGGTGAGTCAAGAGATTGAGAGAAGAAAAGCTAAAGAAAAGCTGAAAAAGCATCTTGGCCCAAACTATCATTAGTACAAGAACATACAAATGAACAACTCTCTGAACACCCCCATTCAGAAAGGTGTTAGTACTGAAGCTGCAGAAATAGGAAATGATATCTGCTTCTATTGTCAAAAGCCTGGTCACTTCAAGAGAGATTGTCCTGCTTTAAATAAGCTCAAG
The DNA here is from genome assembly GCA_026545765.1 of Plantago major. Classification (NCBI taxonomy): domain Eukaryota; kingdom Viridiplantae; phylum Streptophyta; class Magnoliopsida; order Lamiales; family Plantaginaceae; genus Plantago; species Plantago major. The sequence continues at coordinate 48,300,660 of CM048842.1, read as the reverse complement.
ACAGGTGATAAGAAGGATAGAAGAAATTTCAAGAGAAATCAAAGGGCCTTACTGACTAAAGAAAGGAAGAAGATTCAAATTCAACTTGATGCTCTAGACATTGAGACAGATTCTGAAGATGGAGATTCAGATGACTCAAACCTACCATCACCAGAATTGTGTGGAATCACCCACGATGTAATCGACTTCGGCCTTAAGAAGAATGAAATGTGTGGAGTTGCTGAGATTGCTGGTCCAGACATCTCCAACATTGAAATGTGTCTTATGGCTGATGAGAACGCCTCTTGGACTAAGGCTCAATGGCTATTTGATAGTGGATGCGGAAAGCACATGACAGGAGACAAAGCAAATCTGGTCAACTACAAAGCTTGCAACAATGGACCAGACATCAGATTTGCTGGAGGAGAATTAAATCCCTCTCTGGGATTTGGCAACGTCAAATTAGGATCATTAACAATCACTGACGTATTACATGTTAAAGGTTTGAAACATAATCTATTTAGCATGAGCCAGTTTGCAGACAAGGGATTCACTGTGAAATTCAAAGCAAAGTATTGCAAACTTATAGACAATGAGTCAAATCAGACAGTCTTGGTTGCTCGGCGGAAAGGCAGTCTTTATGTTACCGATTGGGCATCTGCCACTACTGAAGAATGTCTCATGGTGAGTCAATCATGTCACACAGAAGAGCACTGGTTATGGCACAAGAGATTGAGTCACTTGAATTTCAAAACTCTGAACAAACTTGCCAAGAAAGAGTTAGTGGTTGGCCTTCCCAAAACATCTTTCAGAAAGGATGGTATCTGTTCTGCCTGTCAGATGGGGAAACAATCCAAAATCTCTTTCAAGTCCAAAACCAGACACTCTAGTGTTAGACCACTGCAACTATTACACATGGATCTTTTTGAATCATATGTAACTAGTTATGCAGGAAAGAAGTATGGTCTGGTTGTTGTAGATGACTTCTCAAGATTCACTTGGGTTGTCTTTCTAAAGCACAAATCTGATGCTAGGGTGGAGATACCAAACTTGTTGAATAAGCTTGAAGTCATGAAAAATGACAAAGTATCTACAATCAGAACAGACCATGGTACTGAGTTTGTCAACCAGTACATAAAGGAGTTTTGTACCAGCAAAGGTATACAACACCAACTTTCCTCTGTAAGAACACCACAACAAAATGGTGTTGTAGAAAGGAAAAATAGAACCCTTAAAGAAGCAGCAAGGACAATGCTAGGCGACCTTTGAAATAAGTGAAGTTTATTGGGTTGAAGCTGTAAACACAGCATGCTACACTCAGAACAGATGTTTGATAAACAAACACCATGACAAGACCCCATATGAACTCTTGGTTGGTAGACCCCCTAATATCAAACATCTGAAAGTGTATGGTTGTAGATGTTTTGTCCTTAACAATGGAAAAGAGTATCTAAGAACATTTCAACCAAAGGCAGATGAAGGTGTTTTTCTTGGTTATTCTATGAATAGCAAAGCATACAGAGTTTACAACAAAAGACCAAAGAAGATTGAAGAATCAGTTCATGTTGTATTCTATGAAGGAAACAAGAAAACACCCCTTGATGATGAACTCTCAGAAAGGTTCAAGGAACTAATGATAAAGGATTCTTAAGAAGAACCCTCAGAAAGGAAAAACATCATTGTGGAAAGAGAGGATGACTCTGACAAAGAAAAGCATGAAATGCCTAGTAACAACCCGATGACTCTCAGACATGATGAAGAATTTTCTATGAGAATTCCAGAAATGAAAACTGAAGATGTTCATTAGAGAGCCAACTCTGGAAATGACCTCTCTGATAGGCATGTCCCAGAAAGCTCTCACACTGAGCATGTGTCAGACATTCACCGCCCTTCTGAGGTGCAAAATGTCACAGATACTGAAGAAGTATCAAGTCATAATCATAGTGATTCACATTCAAATCACATAGATGTTGACCCTACTAGCCCTAAACCCATCATGAGATGGATCAAGGATCATCCTGCAAAAGACGTGATTGGACCAATCAATCAAGGTGTTAGGACTAGGAGAGCAATAGCTGAAAATGCTAACTCTCTCTTTGGATGTTTCATCTCAAACATTGAACCTAAAACTATACAAGAAGCATTAAGAGACCAAGACTGGATCTCTACAATGCAAGAAGAGTTGGATCAGTTTGAGAGAAACAAAGTCTGGAAACTAGTTCCATTTGTAGAAGGAATATATGTGATTGGAACTAAGTGGGTTTTCAGAAACAAGATGAATGAATCTGGTGAAATAACCAGAAACAAAGCAAGGTTGGTTGCCAAGGGATTCACCCAGACTGAAGGTTTAGATTTTGATGAGTCATATGCACCAGTTGCAGTTGGATGCAATAAGACTCTTTCTGGCCTTTGCAGCTCATAAAGACTTTAAAGTTTATCAGATGGATGTCAAGAGTGCATTCTTGAATGGTGAACTTGCTGAGGAAGTCTATGTTGAACAACCACCTGTCTTTGAAGTTTCCTCATAAAGTAGAATGGTCTATAAGCTACAGAAAGCTCTATATGGACTGAAACAGGCTCCAAGAGCATGGTATGACACTTTGGCCAAATATCTTCTGGAAAGTGGTTTCAAGAAAGTTGAAGTTGATAAAACTTTATTTACTTTAAATCATGATGGGAAACTACTCTTAGTTCAAGTATATGTTGATGACATCATATTTGGATCTAAGGATAAGCAACTTTGTGATGACTTTGCAAATCTCATGAAAAGTAAATTTGAGATGAGCATGATGGGAGAATTGAACTATTTCCTAGGATTGCAAGTCAACCAAATCAATGATGGAATATTCATTAGTCAGACAAAGTATGCAAAAGACATGCTCACAAAGTTCAATCTTAAGCCTTCTGAAAAGAATGCTAAGATACCTATGAGCATAGGAACCAAGATGACCTATACTAAATCAAATAAGAGTGTTGATGAACACAAGTATAGGAAATTGATAGGTTCACTACTTTACCTTACTGCAAGCAGACCTGATATTCAATATGCAGTTGGAGTGTGTGCTAGATTTCAAACAAATCCAATGCAATCACACTACAACACTGCTATGAAAATATTAAAGTATGTGAAAGGTACAGTAGATGTAGGGTTGTGGTATCATAAAGAAAGTGGATTGAGTTTGGCTGGTTACTCAGATGCTGATTACGCTGGATCAATGCTTGATATGAAAAGTACCTCAGGAACTTGTCAGTTTCTGGGAACTAGACTTATCTCATGGTTTAGCAAGAAACAAAACTCAATTACAACTTCTACCACAGAGGCTGAATATATTATTGCTGGTTGTTGTGCAACATAAATTCTATGGATTCAACAACAACTCAGAGACTGTGGACTCAATGAAGAGAAAACTCCCATTTTCTGTGATAACATAAGTGCTATTGCAATAACACAGAACCCTAAGTTCCATGCCAGAACAAAGCACATTGATGTTAGACACCACTTCATCAGAGACCATGTTGAGAAAGGCAATATAGAGATACTCAAGATTGGCACAGAATACCAACTTGCAGATATCTTCACCAAGCCCTTACAAGAAAGCCGGTTCTTGACCTTATGACATAATCTTGGATTAATGGAGATGCCTAAGGACTGAAAAATGTCCTGAATCTCTAAAGTCTAAATAAGTGAGGTAGAAAAGAAGTAGGCCTCTGAGGACATGTTCTCAGAAAGCCAAGTTGATAAGAAGTGATGCAAAGGTTTCTGAGTAGCAACACTCAGAAAGGCAACACATTTCTGGAACGGGTATTCAAAAAGGCAAAGGTTGGTACACACTCAATAAGTAAATAAGACTAGAACTTACTTACTGAGAGTGGGTCAATTACATTCAAACAACTGAAGCTTGAATTCAGAAAACTATTTAGTCATAAAGAGAAAAGACACACAAAGCTCGAAAAGTATAAGTTCTGAAAGTCAAACATGTCCAATGTCTCGTATTTTTGCCATTTTTATGATAAACAATATAAAGATAAGGACTTGACACTCAGAATGATAAGTTCAAACGATTGAGTGTTCTTACCCTTTACTAAGTGACACAATGAATGTAGCATATTAAAAATCCATCAAGTCGGCACATTACCATTTGTTGATTGATATCATTACAAGATATTCAATATAAGCCCTTGATGAATAAACGTTTGATCTCAACGGTTGAGATTAAAACAAATCAAGTAATGTCTGTTGAGAAATGCAGACATGGCCCACTACGCATTTAATGAAGTACAAAGGACGTACCACGCCTATGCAGATGCAAAGACACGCATTCATATTCAATTGTATGTATGTTGTATCTATGTACATTTTGTCTGCTATATATATAGGATTTGGGCAAAGGACAAACACTTTTACCAATTCTGAAATTTCAAACTTGCATCAAAACAGCAAAATCTCTCAAGATTTCTGCAAAACCCCCTCTGCAAACTAAACTTCTTGTGTTTAGTCTTCTGAAAAGATAGACTAATCTCGATTAATTGTGCAAAATTCATCTGAAAAACACTCATTCAAAACTCTATATAAGAGATGGCACCCAAGAAGATGACCACCAAGAACCCTAAGGCTGTATCATCTTCTTCTTCTGAAAAGCAAGGAAGAAAGGAACTTAAGGTGTTGAATAAATGCCTTCTAAGAAAGTTCACCCCATCTGATGGAATCCAAATCACAAAATGAATTGGGGAGCTTTTCTAGTATAGAGGTATGTACCAGCAGTTATACCTTCAAGACCAGAAAGGAAACTGATATTGGGGATGCTGAAGAATTCCCATATCTACAAGCTTCTATCTGCTGTGGACTATCCACACTGGATGTACTGGAGTTCTATAACAACTCCAAAATCTTCACAAAAGTTGTGAATGATGAAGAAGAGAAATACATGCAGACTGAAGTCCAAGGACAAGAAATTGTTCTAGACTGCAAGACTTTCTGCAAGATATTCCGATTGAAAAATCGAGGAACATTTGAAGACATCAACATCAAGGATGCTTCCATGATTCAAGGCGTCAAAGAGCTATTTGAAGCAATCCAGTTAGAAATGCAAAGGGTTGTCCAGGAGACTTTGTACTGAAAGCCATCAGAACTAGTCATCTCCAGAAACACTGGAGTACTTTAGCTCTTATTCTGGTCCATTGCTTTGATGTCAACAAAGGTGGAGTAGACCAGATAAGCATGGAGAGATGGATGATGATACATCTTCTGAACAAGAAGCATGAAGGGCAGGAAACCCACTTCAATTGGGGGAAGTACGCCTTCAACAAATTCCTTGGACATATTGAGGAATTCGAGCCCAAAATCATCAATGGCCTTGCTGAGCCAAAGGCCAATATGCACTTTGGTCTCAGAATCGGTTACATTCTGGAAACAATGGGAATCACTCTCAGAGAGGCAGAAATCGATCCAACTCCTTTTCGTGACCGCCTTTGAAGAAAAGGAGAAACTTCTTCTTGAACGCACTTTCGTAAAGCGGAAGAAGAAGAAACTGCACAACAAGGTGAGGAGGTCTCTGAGCAAGCTCAAGCTAAACCTCTAGTTGCCAAGAGAAAGAGGACTCAAAGCAAAAGAGCCTCCAAGTCCCTAAGCATACAAGAGGCACAACCTTCTGGAGACAAGGTCTCAGAAGATGTTGGACGCCCAGAAAGGCAACTCCAGAATGCCCCAAGAGTCCTGAACCAGAATGCTCCAGAACTCTCCAGAGATGATAGAAATATCATAGATGGGTCTGCACCAACACAGAATAGTGATTCTGAGGATGATGAAGTACTTGCAAAAGTACTCAAAAGATTCAAGTATGAGACCCATGGAGGAGCATCAAGCTCAGCTCTTCAGAGAGACAAGAGCCCCTATGCCCAGCAGGAAGAAGAAGGTCTGGGTGAGGAAGATAGAATGCTAGAAGATCCTGACATTGCTTCCACATTCACAATGCCAACACTTAATGTTGCTAAAGAAAATCCTGTTTTAACATAGGTTCCTCAACCTTCTGAGAAAGCTCAACTCTCAGAAAGGGATCAAACTGAGATGGAGACTCAGAATGATACTGCAGAGGAGAACAACAATGAGCACAGAGAGACTGTGGAATCACCACAAGTCCAAGAGATTAATGATCAGCCTGACTCTATTCAGGTAACAAAGATGGTTTGTATGTAACTTGTGAACATAGGTATATGTTAACCAGTTATTCATAAGCTTTGTTTGTTACAGGCCAATTTAGAGGCAATCTTTCAGGGGGAAGAAAACTTGTCCACCCCTTTGAATCAAGAAGAGGTTCCTCCAACCTCAGAACATCAAGAAGAGCCTGTCCCACAGGTAGTAAAGTTATCTCTGATCAAGAAATAACTAACTAAAAATGCTCTTATCTTATGTTCTAATATTCTTAATGTCTCTTCTTAGGCTCCAACTGAGGAAGTAGTGGTGGTGAAACTAACACCCCAAAACCAAGAGATTCCAGAGGCTGAAAAGCTATCTGAGGAAGCATTTACTGAGCCTTCTGCTGAGAAGGTAAGTAATAGTCTCCTTCAAGAATGCTCAGGAAAACCCACTAGTAAAATCTCTTATGTTTGTTCTTACAGGCTCAGTCAGAAGAACAATTGGAAGGAAAGACTGTGGTCTTATCTCCTCCAAAAGAAACTAAAATTGCTGAACAAGCAGTATCTGCAGAAAAGGTGCCAGAAACCCCCAAGGTTTCTGAGGACCATGCTACTGAGCTTCCTCACTTGGAAGTAAGTGAAGTCTCAGAAAGCACTTTTCCACCTATCTTTTCTGTTAACAGTTTCTAAACATATTTGATTTTAATTCTCAGGTTCAAGTAGAAAGAAAGGTTGATGAGGATAAAACTTCTCCTTATACCAAAGTATCTGAGGTCTCTGAGACCAAGCAAGCAGAAGTACAGCATAATGAGCCTAGTGTTTCTACACAGGTATGCTTAGAAAGCTTACTTTTGGACACAGATACTAACTCAAGTGGTTTGAACAAAACTAACGTGATCCCTTTCTTTCAGGCTCAAAGTCTAGTGCCAGTTGATTTACTCAAGACTTTCCAAAAGCACACTTTAAAGAAACATCTCAAGTGCTTCAGACAATGGCAGAAACTCAGAAAGGCTGACCTTTCAGAATTAGCCAAAGTAATTGACGTCCCAGAAAAGAGAGCAATCGCCTTCAATCTGGAAGATTATATCCATGCATTGTTCCCAACAGAGTCCTACTCCTTTGCTACTCTGATGCACGAAGACTTCATTCATGAAGTATCACAAAGACTTATAGCAGATTTCAAGTCTGCGGATGCTCAAACCCAAGAGCAGATGGTTACCCATCCTGCATTGCCCAGCAAGCTCACTACTTATCCTGCTGAACAAGAAGAAGTTAATGGGAGGATGATTACATTCCCAAATGTGATCAACCTGGTTTCCGAAGATGACGAGGAGACGGACGAAAACGATTATCAAGAACCTCCTTCTGAGCATCCAAACCAAGAAGCAAAGAACAAGAGTGATGATGATGATGATCAGAATGATGATCCCCAACCTGGACAAGGCGGGATTCAGAAAGCTAGCAAAGGAAGTGGAGAAAAGGCTACTCCTTCAAATGCTCAGAGAGCCCCATCATCATCACCTCCCAAGTCTCATCAAGATATCCAACAGGCTGAGCACAATGATGCCATAGAAGAAATTTCAGCCGCTGAGTTTAGGATTGAACAACTCAGAAAGGTATTGGAAGAAGAGAAGAGAATCAACATTGAGACTCAAGCTCTTGTTGATGAAAAGGAAGCCAAAATCAAGAAGCTCGAAGAAGATAATGCCAAGGAATTGGCACTCCTAGCTGAGCAAAGAAATTTGAAAAATGCCATTGTTGTCACAGCTGCTGAGATAGATTCCATGGATGACAATGATGATGAAGAGCATGATGCTGAGACTGCATCAGAAAGACCTTCTACATCTTCTCAGAAGGCCAGCACACTTGATGGAAAGCAGAAGAAGATTGTCAATCTGCAAACAATCCAAGAAAAGGATTATGATAGTGATACTGAAACCCACAACTTCATTACTGAAGCAGAAGATGAGAGACTTGTCACTCAGCACAAAAGAGCCCTACTTTCTCCTCATATATTCTCTGCACCAAGTAGTTCAAGAAGTGAAGAGCACCGTGCAAGGAACAGTGTCTTCTTAGAGCTCAGAAAGACACTAGTTGCCCAATACACAGAAGTGCTAAAATCTGTCCCAGAAGAGATGAAGCCATTGGCTGCTTCTTTACTCAACAGAGCAACCAGCATAGCTCTCTCTCAGAAAGGCCTAGGGTTGGTCAGGGATGAGGAATGTAACAATGCTAATACAGCATTGAATGAAGCCGACCATCTTTGTCTGCCAACGCCATCCTAAGGCCGCTTGAAGAGATCAACACAAAGGAGCAGGAACTGGTTAGACAGAACAAAGAGCTGAAGAAGGAACTTCAAAAATTAGTCAGGGTGCACAACAATCTCCAAAAGAACTTTGAATCACTCTCTGAATCTTATGCTATCATGAGTCAGTCATTCATGACTAAGGGGGAAGAGATGCCTCAGAAAGGCAGAGGAAGAAAAAGAAAACAATCAAATCCTCCCTCCTCAAGTCAACTTGTCATTAAGGACACCACTGGAGACACCCTTGCTGAAGAAGTTGTTCCAGATCAACCGACCGGAAAGGTGAAGTATGATAACTAGGGGAGCCAAGTCCCTTAGAATCTCAGAAGAGAAGAAGACTTCTGAAGAAGAAGAAGAAAAGGAAGAAGGAGAAGTAAGAGGCCAAGAAAGCTGCAAGTCTCCAATTTTGGACTTCAATGATGATGAGGATGAATCTGACACAGATGAACATCCACTTCACAAGAAAAGGAGACAAGCAACTACTTCACAACCTCCTCTGGCAGCAAGACCTTTAGCAGCCAGAACCCCTTCTGGAAATACCAAGTCATTACAAGGAACATCCACCAAAGACCCAAGGGGAAGAAAGGTTAGAGGATCTCCTGAAGGCCACCAAACAGAAAAGCAAGAAGGGATTTCCAGTTTGGCAGAGTAAACAAAGAAACACATCAAGAAAGGCCAACTGATGCCCACATTGAGTATATGAAGACTAGTAATGAAGAATCTTCATATAGGTGTATTCTGAACAAGAGAGGGTATTGGATTCTGGAACTACAACATCTACTTGTCAATGATAAGTTTACAACTCCCATCCTCAACCAGATCCTGAAATGGAGAGAAGGCAAGCCAGAATTGCTAAAACACAGCACCTTCATGCAGCTAAACTTTGAAGTAGAAAAGAGGAATGAAGCGGAAAGATGGATCTTTCTTTTGCACCTTACCCAAAGCCCGATGATGTACACAAGGTAAGAAAAGCTGGATGGTAGCTACAATGAGAAGAACAAACTAGGTGTTTCAACCTATGAGTCATTCTATATGACATTGGATGAATACCTAGATGATATACACTATCTGGAAGAAATATACAAGTATTTCAACCTATCTCAGCTGCAAGTAGACCATGCTTGGAGTGCAGGGAAAGTATACAGGTCAAACACTTTCATGGAAGAATCACAAACTTGGCAAGAGTTACCATGAAATATGTGACTTATCCGGAAAGATGAGCTCTCTCTGTCAGAAGGATTCTTTATGACTATGTCCAAGAATGCAGAAAAGTGGATGATCATGTCAACTGATCCAGTAAGGGTGCTGAAAAACTTGAGGTATCTAAACCCAAGTTGCGTTTCAGAAGACTTGAAGACTAGTAACATTAGAATACTCTCTTGGAGCTTGGACTCTCCTTTGTTCTAATTTACTTTGTATGTTTTATTACTTTTTGTAATCTTGCTGATTGTTTCTAAAATTCTCTATATGTAAAAGTTGCATCTCTTTACGTAAAGCATTTATCTAAAGATCATACTCTCAGATACATTTTAATAGATGACAACTTATCAGCAAAGATCACTTCTTGTGATTTGGTTGATGTTTACTTTCTGTACTTAATTCAACTAAAATTGAATATCATTTGAAATGATTAAGTGGTGGATTGTTTTCTCTTCGAGTTACTTAATTTGTAATAGGACTCGAAAGATAGTCATGGATGACTGATCAAAAAGGGGGAAATTTGTTAGGAATATCTGTTAGTATTTTGATCACTCGTCACATGTTCTTATCTTAGCCAGAAAGGTGATTAAGTACTCTTGGTTCACTTGAACATTGTAAAAGAGGAAATCACTGAGTATGATTAGTCTAGTAAATCTTGTATTAGGATTATAGGTCTATGAGTGTAATTTTTATTTCCAGAAGACCATGAAGATCAATCCTAGCAATGGAGCTTTTCTGAAGATTAGAAGACTGAAGATTGCACAAGATTTATGAAGATATCAAGGTTAAGTCTTATTTGATTTAAAATGTCTCTGGACCATGTTATAAGTGTAACATTTGAACATATGCTAAGTCTTGAACATATTAATCAGAGAAGGGAGACATGTGAGCTTCCAGAAAGCCTCATGTATCCGTTAAGACTAAAGGACAATGAACAGTACTATGCATTAAATGCATCGGCAGAAATGCTGCAAAAAGCAAGTCCTCTCTGAAACATGAGATAGTGACTTCTGAGTACATAGTTCAAGATATAAACGGATATAATTTGATAGTGAGCACAACGGATACAATTCAAACGCCTCTCAAATTTATCTATCTATATCACACACTTAGATGCTTGAAATACATACCTTAGAACGCTCTATCTTGCAAACTTACCATCAAGCAAAGTATTCTCTCAAGCACTATACTACCCTTTCTGAAAGCTTTCTGTTGCTCGAAGAATCACTAGTAGTTCTAAGTTGTCCTAAACCTTAACAAGAGATTGTTATTCGTGAAGAGTTGAACTATCAGATACCCTTTCTGAAGCTCATTCTCCAGAACGGACATCAATTACTTGGGTCAGTAAAGAGAAGACTGCCATCCACTGAACAAGTTTATTAAGTAGTCTTGTTCTATTAGGCTCTCTGAAAACATAACTGAAAAGTTATACGAGAAGCCTCTCTGACAAACCTTATAACTAACACCTTCAAGGCGTGGAGTAGAGGAAGTACTTGATTTGGGAAATCAGGGAATAACTCCAAGGTTATCTGAGTAGAGGAAGTACTTAGCTCTAGGAGCTGGGAATCATTTGTTTAAGAATCTTAGAATAGGATTATTGTAAGGTGAACTCAATTATCTGTTCTAGTGAATTCTAGGTCTCAGAAAGACCGAAGTGGATTAGTTGGAGGATTACGCCACCTCCAGATACCACTATACTTGATGTGTCATTTACCTTTCTGTATTTTCATTTCAGCAAAGCACACACGCACATACTTATTGTTTCTGCACTTACCTATCTTAAAGTCTTCCGCGCTCTGAATTTAAGTATAAAAAACCCCCAGGTTTCTGAGAAACTGTGTTTATCAACAAAAGTTTTAAAAGACTATTCACCCCCCCCCCCCCCCCCTCTAGTCTTTTACTTTGCCGTTATCTGGACCAACAGCCCGTCCGCATTTAACTCTCCAAATTCATCCGCTATCACAACGGCGGATGCAGGAAGAGGGAAATTTGATTCTCGCGGCCTTTGCACCACGTCTCTCTACTAACGGAAGATTGGATTGAGCGGACGCTGCAGGATGTAACACGATCCGACGACCAGTGCGTCTCCGCGGGTGAGCGACTGGAGAGCCTTCCTTTCCTTCCTCCTCATCCTCATCCTCTTCTTCTTCACCATCTTCCTCCTCCTCCTCGCCACCTTCGGGTCTCCCGGATGTGCTCGGGTTGGACGGACCTATTTCCGCCACAACACGATCCTCTTCCCCGGCCTCGAACATTTCCACTTCGTCGGCCTCCCGACCACTGTCGCCTTCCCGCTCATTCTGAGGTTCATTCGGATCGACGGACCTATGGTCCGAGATTGGACTAGCGACCTAGTCCTAGCAACATCTCCCTGGCCCACTGCTACGTCAGGCTGAGTTTCTGCTGCACCACGGACTCTTTGGCCAGCATCAGAGTCCCTGGAAGACACAAGGTCCACGACCAGATAATCTCCTACGGACGTGGTTAAGTCCACGGACTCAGTCACCGAGTTTACTCCATCATTGTAACCTTGAGCCTCGTGTTGGTTCTGACTATCGCTCCCGGACATCCTAGGGCAGAAGGAAACGGGTGAGAAACGATAGTTGTGATTGTCTGAGAGTTCATTTAGATGTCTTATTAAGTCAAGCGATCCGGCGAAGTTCTACTTTACCAGATTTTCTGCATGAAGTATAGTCTCAACACTATGGACACTAACCTTGGCACACAGAGACGTGCCATCGGCACTATTGTCTACCCTATCCAGCACGTTAATAGGGACAAGTTACAAAATACTATGTGCCAATCGGCACCAACACATCACCAAATAAGCATGCATCATCAAGTTTTGGTTACATTGGACATGACATCCGAGACGAATCAACAAGTTACCAATGAAGGAAATTAGCACGCTACAGCACAAAGGAGGAGTAGTCCAACTAAATACGCTGCTAAAGCCTATCACTAGCAATATTTGCAATCACGGAATCAACAAATGGATACTCAACTAAGGCAAAAACATACTAAGCATGCAACAATCATATCGCAAAAAAGAGAAATCTCAGGAGGAATTCAGGCGTACTTACTTGACAAAGTTGACTTGATAAGCTTGAACGGACGACGAAGCCTTGCTAGCTCTCCGAGGGTACGAATCTGAGGTGGAAATTCCAAGATTTTGCGAGTTTCAGTTGCTCGGATTGATCTTTGATTGTTCGGATTGCTTGAGAGTCGCTTTGAGTTTTGATGTGGCTAAAGTGTGAAAGTGACTGATGGGCTGACTATTTTATAGGGGCAATTTGGGGAAAGCCAAGAGTCACATCACTTGGATTCGAACCCCAACCATTGATCTTTTCAATCCAACGGTTGTGCCGGTTCACAAGTGGCTAGCTAACAGTGCATCGCATTTAATGCTCATCAGAAGCGTCACATCAATTGGGTTTAAAATCCCAACTGTTGAGATCTTTCCAATCCAACGGTCGCATCGCTTTTCCCAGGATCTTTCCCCGTGGGCCGGATCAGCTATCCAGGAGGACCATTTCACATATTCGGCCCAACGGATAACTTCCGATACACTCTTCCACAGAGGACTTCATCAGATCCTAACCGTACTCGGATCTATATATCTCGGATACAAATACCTTTTCCATCTACAGTCCGAACTATTACATAACTCGGACTGTAGAAGGAAGGGGGGGGGGGGGAGAGAGATATATTAAATTCCTAAGAACACGGACGACGGATCCCAACGAAAAGGATTTTTTCCTTTTTCAGTTAATGATTCGGACACGCTCCACGACACATCTATTCTCTTCATAGTTACCAACTATCTTCTACTAAGATACTTGGAAACTAGGGGGACATATGTTGATACGGACATGTGTCCAATCCGTTAAGGGCGCCATAGAGTGTGTCCTAAAGCGCATCAAGGCTGAGATAGCCTATTCATTGCTAGTCCGACCTTTGAATGGTCCGACATAAAGGAAACCATCTCAGGTGAACTAGTATTTACAAGTCAGCAAGCCATTTCAGCTAGGTCCGACCAAGCTAGATGGATGACTTTCGAACCTGACAAAAGGTCACATGGTCCTTCCAAGTAGCACAAACTATCAGTCCTAAGATGCTAAACGGACCGGACGAGAGAATCTCGGACGCCACCATCACAGTAAGACCAAACGTATATAACAGAACCAATGAGATACTTCCGTGGAACTCTAGGTCCGGACACCTTGAGTTGCCTAAGGCCAGATCAACCAAGCATACAGATCTGTCCGAGGAACTTACACGGACCCAACATGCGGAACAGTACTCTCAGAGGGAAAGGTCCAAACTAGCCTCCCAGGCCCATTGATTAGTATTGGATTACTATTCACTAATGGGCCATGGACCAAAGGTAGCATTGGTGTCCAAATCTGAAGCATACACTTGGTACCATCTTATGAGTCATCTTATAAGATATGGTCTCTATAAATATAGCACAAGGTCCAAGACCTTAAGCTAAGTCACAATCCCCAAGTGATAAGCAATATCAAAGCAACAATCCCTAAGTCTGCTTGATTTCATAACCTTCCTCATAACTATTACATTGAGAGCTTCCAACTCTCTCTTGAGTAAAGACTCTTACCGGATTGACATAGGCAATCCGAGTAACCCATTCTAACCCCCCCCCCCCCCCCCAACTTAGTCCTTTCAGGTATACAAGCTCGGACCAGTCTTGCTTCGGACTTCAAGTAGGAGGTGGATCCTAGATTAGGTTACTTGTAATAGTTTAGTTAGTGTTCGAGGTTTTACCCTCAAGATATGCATGTATATGTAACTTCATTGCCAAGTCTCACTGCTACAGCTATCCAGATTTTTGTGTTCGCCGCTACTTGTCGCGATCCAGAATTGACAACACCGGTCTTATATAATTCTATGGTTATGTAAGATGATACTTGAGAATCATTTATTAATTATGTGCTACTAAATAACTTCAAGGGTGGTTTTACCCATCTTTCGAATCTATATTGATAATATTGTTGGACTTCGATCTTGTGTTTAAATAAAATACTGAAAAATGCTGTGCCAGTTGATCTATTACAAATACACATTATACTATAAGTATCATTCATTTAAAAAAATGTCATAAGTGCACACAATGGGAAATATAAATCTGGGAGAAATATGTTTAAATGTATAGATCGAATTGTAGACTTTTGAAAAGTAGGGAAAAAATTCAGTATATCTAAATATAATGGTTTCTTCAACATTTGTCTTGAATTTTGTTGAATTTTCAATTTTCACCACAACTACACATGTATGGATATTCCCAAGTTACAATCGATTTAAAGTAATGAAAATAAATTTTATTAGATCATCATCTAATGAGACACACAATTTGCGCGAATAATTCGCCCTTGTAGCTTCCCTATTACGTATGATAACTGAACTTGTGAGATTTATACAGATTTTGATCAATGAATTGTAAATACTTATTTAGATATTTACGAAAAAGATTCGTGCAAGTTGTATTTTTGTTACATGGTATATATGTACGTGGAACAAGAACACATTAAATTTTTATTTTGGTACACTAGTTTACGCTATACTTTTTAAGAAATCCTTTATGTATAGACATTATACATCCGGATTACACACCTTTCACCAACAGCACATTAGACAGACTACATAAATCCAAAAGTCAACCCTCATTTCAACAATGGCAGGTTTTAAATGGCGTCGAAAATATCAAAAATATATTTCATAATTCTAACATTCGCATTTTAAAAAAGCAAATTGAAATTCAAATCACCGAAGTTTATTACAATTCAAATCAACTAAAAAATTATTTTTTGATACAAATTTAATAATAATAGGTTGCAATCGAACCCTTTTAATTTTGTTCCTTCATTAACATATACAAAGTATCAAATTCTCTCATTCTTTCATTAATAGAGCTTGAATGGTCCCATTCTTCAAGTGTTTCCGCTCTTCCATCAATTCTTCTTAGTCTTCTATCAATGGGGCTTAAAACTTCAATGAGTGGAGACCAATTCAGGCTCCATGATGTGTTAGGAAATTTGTTATATATTTTGTTAGAAATATCTGTTTAGATTTTGATCAGCAACATGATGACTTATCTTAGTCTCAGAAAGGTGATTAGTACTCTTGGTTCACTTGAACATTGTAAAAGAGGAAACCCACTAAGTATGATAGTCTAGCTAATCTTGTATAGGATGTTAGGTCTCAAAATGTAATTTTTATTTTATGAAGAGAAGACCAAGAAGAAGACATCCAAGCAGAACAAGTTCAACGACATTGAAGATTTGAAGAAACTGCACAAGATTACTGAAATAGTTTTGCAGATACCTTGGCCAGATTTCTTGAAGACGCGAATGATTGTTAAACAAATCATGTCACAAGAGATATCTGAGAAGTCAAGAGGTCCATCTGTGTTGGTCCAGATAACGGCAAAGTAAAAGACTAGAGGGGGGGGGGGGTGAATAGTCTTTTAAAACTTTTGTCAATAAAAACTATTTCTCAGATATCTGAATAGATATCTGATACTTAGAATCAGAGCGCCAAAGACTTAATAAAGATAAGTGCAGAAACAGTTAATGTGTGTGTGTGTGTGTTGCTGAAATGTAAATACAGAAAGGTAAATAACACAGCAAGTATAGTGGTATCTGGAGGTGGCGTAATCCTCCAACTAATCCACTTCTGTCTATCAGAGAGCTAGAATTCACTTGAACAGATAATTGAGTTCTCCTTACAATAAACCTATTCTAAGATTCTTAACAATTGGTTCCCAACCAAATGTTCCCCCTGAGTTGTTCCCCGGCTTTCACAGCCAAGTACTTCCTATACTCAGAAACCTTTGAGTTATTCCCTAGCTTCCCAAGCTAAGTACTTCCTATACTCAATAACCTTGGAGTTATTCCTTAGTTTCCCAAATCAAGTACTTCCTATACTCCGGTAACCTTGGAGTTATTCCCTGATTTTTCAAACTAAGTACTTCCTGTACTCCACGCCAGTTATGGTGTTGGTTTTGGTTTGAGTTGTCAGATGAGCTTCTTTAATAACTTATTCAGTTATTCAGATAGCTCTGTGAATCAAGTTACTTAATACACTTTACAGCGTATGGTATCTTGTTCGATTTTACTGACCCAAGTCTTATGATATCTGTTCAAGAGAATGAATCTCAGATAGTTGATCTTTTGATTCAACTCCTTCACAGATAGCTTTGCTTGTTTAGGATCAGGACACTTAGAACTTCAGTGTTACTCAAGATCAAATGCTTTGGTCGCAACAGAAAGCTTTGTGAGTAAGTAAGTTGCTTTGAGAGAGTAAGACGTTCAGCGTTTTCAAGTTATGTCGTGTGTCTAAGGTGTCTTCTCAAGCAGTCTAAGTGTTGATATTTATAGATGAATTTGAGTGCCGTTTGAATAGTATCCGTTAGGCTCAAATTCAAACTATTGATATCTGTGTATAATCTTTATGTGAGTTTTGTCTTCTTCTTGAGAAAGTTGCTTTTATTCGACATCTGTCCGTGCATTAAATGCATTGTACTATACTTTTTGTCCTGTAGTGCCAACGGAACTATGCTTTGTATCAGAGACTAGTGTTGTCTGATTCTTTGCACGTCCTTATCTTCAATCTTCAGATACCACTTATTTATTGAAACAACTTTGTTTGCAATATATATATTTCTTTTTCAGAAATGTGGTTAATGCTCAAGGTATCTGAGAATAGATATATGTGGACACTTTCCTTGTTTTCAGATATGTCTCTTATTTCTCAGATATCTCTTGTGACACAGTTTGTTTGAAACTATTCGTGTCTTCAAGATATCTGGCTAAGATATCTGAACAACAGTTTCAGCAATCTTGTGCAGTTTCTTCAAGTCTTCAATGTCGTTGAGCTTGTTCTGCTTGGATGTCTTCTTCTTGGTCTTCTCTTCATAAAATAAAACTTACATTTTGAGACCTAACATCCTATACAAGATTAACTAGACTATCATACTTAGTGGGTTTCCTCTTTTACAATGTTCAAGTGAACCAAGAGTACTAATCACCTTTCTGAGACTAAGATAAGTCATCATGTTGCTGATCAAAACAAAACAGATATTCTTAACAAAATATCTAACAAAATTCCTAACAAATTTCTCAAGAAATTTCCCAACAAATTTCCCCCTTTTTGATCAGTCAACGATGACTATCTTTACCTATTACAAATCTGGATGAGTGAACAATCCAACACTTAATCTTTTCTTAAGATCTTCAAATTAATTTAATTAAGTGCATAAAGTAGACATCAACCAAATCACAAGGTGTGATCTTTGCTGACAAGTTATCTTTTATAGAATACTATCTGAGAGTAAGTTCTTCAGATAAGTTACAAATAAAGATTACAGATAACTTCAATACATAAAACAGTTAAGCTCAGTCAGCAAAAATACAAAAACTACATAGTAAATTAGGACAACAGGAGTAACCAAGCTCCAAGTAAACATCCTAATAAACTAGTCTTCAAGTCTTCAACTCTTCAAGTCTTCAATAGTGTTTCTGTGGATCAGTCTACAAATTTCCTATCTCCAAACCTTTTGATGTCATCAGAATAATCATAGAGAAGAGTTCTGACGAGCATCTCTGTGTCTCTGGCAAATCCACAGACCTCTTTGTAGGTTTTGGTATGATTTTTCTTGGCAAAATGTTTGACCCATAGGTACTTTCCCCACTTCCAGGCATGCTCTATTCTGATATCTGAAAGCTTGAAGTATTCGTAGATAATCTTCAGATATCTGATGTCACCCTTGTATTGATCTTCAGTTAGATAGAACGACTCATAGGGTTCCACAGCGAGTCTTGCTCTTGTACTGTTCTGTGATATTGAATTCATGCACATCATCGGCTTTCCATATGGACATTCATCGAGAGGTCCTTTCTCATGGCTTGATTCTCTTGACAACTTCAAAATCCAACCAGCTTTAATGTGATTGGTGTTGATCAAGATTGGCTTATCCTTTCTCCATGCCATAAGTTGTTTATGGATTGGTTAAAATCTTGAATTTACCAATAGATGCTTAAGTTCGAATCCAATAGCCATTTTTCGATTGATGCACTGAGATGAGGAATCATTGTCATACTTCACATACTCTATTTTGGCTTCTTACGGCACGAGTGGAAGTTGACTTTGTCTTTGCTCGACTCTCGTCTGTTCCTTCTGTCTTGAATTCTCTTTGGGGTTGTTGCTTGAAGAACCACCACCCTGGATAGACTTGGTATTTCCAGAGGGTGTTTTAGCTGCTAGTGGCTTTGCAGCTATGGGCTCAGTTAGGCTTTCAATTTTCCTTTTTCTGTGAAGAGGAGCTTCATCTTCATCAGTTTCCTCATCATCATCAAGATTAGATCTTGTGAGAGTTTCTGACCTTCTTCATTGCCACAGGACTTGATTTGACCTTCTTCTTCTTCTTGGAAGATTCATCAATCCTTTAACTTGTCTTCTCCTTGGAGCCTTGGTACTCCTTGGAGGTTTCTGTGCCATGGCCCTTGTTATCATTTTAGTTCCTTCAGTAGGTTTCTGGGAAGCAGCTACTATTTGCAAAGAAGCTTGGCTTGAGGAGGGTTCATTGATTCTGAGTGGTGGCTGGGAAGTTTTTCTTCTTCCTTTCGAGCCGCTTTGACTCCAGATCTCTTTTTGTTTTCTTCTCCTTCGTCCCATTCCCCCTGACTTTGAGGTCCAGATTTGTACATTCTTTCCCCCTTAGTCATTGTTGGCTGACTCAATCTCATAAAGGAATCTGAGAGAGAGTTGAAGAGCCCTTGTAAATAATTATAGGCAGTGACCAACTTCTGAAGTTCGGCTTTGAGCTCCTGATTTTGCTTGATAAGTCCATTGTCCTTATCAATGAGCTCTGCCAATGGGCCTAGGATGGCATCTGCTTTTCCAGCAGTGTAACTTGCCTCTTGGAAAGCTTTTTCAGCTAAAGACACATCATCGTCCCTTATCATTCCTAGATCTTTCTGAGCAATGACTATGCTAGTTGTTCTCTGAGTGATGAGCTCAGTGAACTTTCTCATTTCAGGGGGGATGGAGGCAATTACTTCCTTGTTTTGTGAAGACATCTCCTTTTTCAGATGAGCCAGTACTTGGTACCTGTTCATGTATTCATTGGAGTGGACATTTGGCAGTTTGCTGAAAATTGTAGGAGCAATCAGCTTCCTTTTTAAGTGAGAAACCGCTAGATGTTCATTGCGGTGCTCTGCCAAAGTCTTGTCTTCTTCATCATCTGAGTAATCAGCCCAGTGATCTTCATCCTCTTGGACATTTTCATCGATTGTATCGAGTCCAGCAACCATCTCAGAGATTGGTTTCTTTCCTTTCTGGGAGGAGGATGGTACTTCTTTTGAAGATGATGCAGCCTTAGCATCATGCTTGACTTCAGATACTTCTTGATGTCGAGTTCTTTGGTGATATCATGCACAGCATCCCGTAGCTCTTTAACCTCAGAGTAAGCAATCATTTCTTGCAGATATTGATCTTGTAGTAGATCAAGCTTGTCTCTGGATCTAGCTATTTGATCTTCTAGTTGAAGATGGAGCTGTTGTTCTTCTTCCAATAGTTGTCTGACTTGAGCAGATTTGGTTTGAGTGTTTAAGATTTTCTGATTGGTTTCTTCAGAAAGCTCAACTACTTGTTCAGTAGTAACTGCGTGTTGGGAAGATGGATGAGTAGATTTCTGAGGTGATGAAGACGGAGATTTCTGTGAAGTCTTCTCAGTTTGCTTTTCAGTAGCTGAGGCATTGTTTCTCTGTGAAATTCCTCCGGTCCCTGGTGGAGGGGCATCATCATCATCCTTTTTGTCATTATCATCCTTTTGGTGATGGTCAGTGGGAGGTTCATCAAAGTAATTTTCATTCATTTCTTCCTCCTCATCATCTTCAGATACAAGATTGATCACTTCCGGGATAGTGATCTTCTGCCCATTAACTTCTTCTTGTTCAGAAGGTATAAATTGCAGAGTCTGGGGCAGGACTGGCTTGAATGCCATCTGTAATCTTGTCTGACCATCTGCCAGTTCAAAGGCATGTATCAAACTATGCACCACTTCTTTGGAGAAATCCTTATGCAATAAGGTCGCAACTGTGTATTGTTCGATAGGGAACATTGCATGGATATATGTCTCCAAGTCAAGAGCTCGTGCTCGTCTGATTGGTTGATCTGTGATTCTCAATATTTCAGAGAGATCAGAGCACCTTAACTTCTGCCATTTCTTGAAGCATTGAATATTCTTTGGCAGGGTGTGAGCTTTGAAGATGTGAAGTAGGTCCCTTGTCTTTTCAATGGGAACCTGCTTTGCATCTGTTTGAGCCTGAAAGAAAGAGCTTTGAGTGAGCTTAAAAACTTTTGTAGATATCTGAGTAGAAGTGTAGTTTAGTTTCTGGGTTACCTGAGTAAGTACTTCAGGCTCAGAGACTTGTTCTACTGAGACAATTGGTGTCTCAGATATCTTGTTGTGAGGTGGAGACTTGGAAGTCTGGTCCTCATCAACCTTTCTTTCTTGAACCTGAGAGTTAAAAAGTATCACAATACTTAGGAAATTTTATCAAGAAAAACTTTAAGTGACAAGTCAGATATCTGAGTGGTCAATTACCTCCATGGGAGGCTCAGATATTTGTCTCTCAGAGACTTGTGCAGTCTCTGGAATCTTTTCTTGTGATGAAGGCCTTGAGGCCTCATCAATTTCCATAGGTGCAGGGGATGTCTCAACTTTGTCCCCTTCCACTTCTACTTCTGATTGAGCCTGTGAGTAGAAAGTATTGAATATTTTTAGAAGAGATATAAGATAACCAAGATGAAGAATACTTATCACTAGATTTGTCATATACCTTCATGCTAGAAGGCTCAGTGATGTGTTCTTCAGAAACCTTGTTGGTCTCTGGGTTTGTCTCTGGCATTTCTGCCTTATCTTCTTCCATCTCAGTTGGAGCCTGTTAGAAACATTTTTTTTTAAATGAATAAGCACATAAACATTTCACTGAAACATGTCATCTTAAGAATCAAAAAGTTACCTGTGGTTCAGGCTCAGATTTCTTAAGAGACGAGGTTGAGGGAACCTCCTTTTCAGTTTCTGAGGTAAGCTTTTCAGCTTCCTCTTGTGTTTGTGTTTCTAACTCAGCCTGTGTTGAGAAATTTGTTGGGAAATTTGTTGGGAAATTTCTTGAGAAATTTGTTAGGAATTTTGTTAGATATTTTGTAAAGAATATCTGTTTAGTTTTGATCAGCAACATGATGACTTATCTTAGTCTCAGAAAGGTGATTAGTACTCGGGGTTCACTTGAACATTGTAAAGGAGGAAATCCACTAAGTATGACAGTCTAGCTAATCTTGTATAGGATGTTAGGTCTCAAAATGTAATTTTTATTTTATGAAGAGAAGACCAAGAAGAAGACATCCAAGCAGAACAAGCTCAATGACATTGAAGACTTGAAGAAAACTGCACAAGATTACTGAATCTGTTGTTCAGATATCTTAGCCAGATATCTTGAAGACACGAGTAGTTTCAAACAAACTGTGTCACAAGAGATATCTGAGACATGAGAGACATATCTGAAAACAAGGAAAGTGTCCACAGATATCTATTCTCAGATACCTTGAGCTTCAACCACACTTCTGAAAAAGAAATATATATTGCAAACAAAGTTGTTTCAATAAATACAAGTGGTATCTGAAGATTGAAGATAAGGACGTGCAAAGAATCAGATAACACTAGTCTCTGATACAAAGCATAGTTCCATTGACACTCTGAGACAAAAGTATAGTACAATGCATTTAATGCAGACGGAGAGATGTCTGAATAAAAGCAACGGCTGCGAGAAGAAGACAAAACTCACATAAGATTATACACAGATATCGATAGTTCGAATTTGAGCCTAACGGATACTATTCAAACGGCACTCAAATTCATCTATAAATATCAACACTTAGACTGCTTGAGAAGACACACAGAACCTTAGACACACGACATAACTTGAAAACGCTGAACGTCTTACTCTCTCAAAGCAACTTACTTACTCACAAAGCTTTCTGTTGCGACCAAAGCTTTTGATCTTGAGTAAACACTGAAGTTCTAAGTGTCCTGATCCTAAACAAGCAAAGCTATCTGTGAAGGAGTTGAATCAAAAGATCAACTATCTGAGATTCATTCTCTTGAACAGATATCATAAGACTTGGGTCAGTAAAATCGAACAAGATACCATACGTTGTAAAGTGTATTAAGTAACTTGATTCACAGAGCTATCTGATTAACTGAAAAGTTATTAAGAAGCTCATCTGACAACTCAAACCAAAACCAACACCATAACTGGCGTGGAGTAAAGGAAGTACTTAGTTTGAAAAATCAGGGAATAACTCCAAGGTTACCGGAGTATAGGAAGTACTTGATTTGGGAAACTAAGGAATAACTCCAAGGTTTTTGAGTATAGGAAGTACTTAGCTTGGGAAGCTACGGAATAACTCAAAGGTTTCTGAGTATAGGAAGTACTTGGCTGTGAAAGCCGGGGAACAACTCAGGGGGAACATTTGGTTGGGAACCAATTGTTAAGAATCTTAGAATAGGATTATTGTAAGGAGAACTCAATTATCTGTTCTAGTGAATTCTAGGTCTCTGATAGACCGAAGTGGATTAGTTGGAGGATTACGCCACCTATAGATACCACTATACTTGCTGTGTTATTTACCTTTCTATATTTACTTTTCAGCAACACACACACACACACACATTAACTGTTTCTGCACTTATCTTTATTAAGTCTTCCGCGCTCTGATTCTAAGTATCAGATATCTATTCAGATATCTGAGAAATAGTTGTTATCGACAAAAGTTTTAAAAGACTATTCACCCCCCCCCCTAGTCTTTTACTTTGCCGTTATCTGGACCAACAGCCTGTAACAAGGAAATTCTTATGAGGTAACAAGATTGATAAGTATAAAATTTTTCACAAGGTAAGAGTTAAACCAGTCATTTACCTGAGCAGTTTCAGGCTGATTGGTCTCTGGAACTTGTGACCTTTCTATACATTAGTCGTCTTGTCCCAGTGCAGTTTCTTTGTTTGAAGTTTCTGGTACTTCACACCTTTCCTGAGTATGCAACTCAGTTGCCTCCCCTGGTTGATCATTCTGAGTAGATGTCTCAGTTTGATCCCTCTCAGTGAGTTGGGGAACCTGCTCATTTGCAGGATTTTCTTCAGCATACTGTATTGCTGGTAATTCGAAATGGAGTTCATTTACCATTTCATCAACCACTTGTGGCTGTTGTGGTTGTTGTGTTTGTGGTTGTTGTGGTTATGCAGGCGGAGGATTGATCGGTAGAATGTTCTTCCAGTTTTAGTTGTGGCATTTCCATCGATCTGCCAAACACTAAAATACCACTCATCGGGCTTTACGAAGTTGTGCAAGAAACATTCCACGATGATGTGTTTGCACCAACAACCTTTGCTATAGGTTGACAAGAACTTTGTGATGTAGGTTCTTCTTGGATACCTTACCACCGATTCTTGTTTGATAACCTTAGCCCTCTTTGTTCTTTCTAGGACTTGAGAGATGACTAGTTCATCATCTTCATCGTCGAGCTCTCATCGACATTGGGGCCGATTGGTCCATTATTCCTGCGGTTTTTGCAGATGGGGCTTGGTGCTTTTCACCACTTTTGGCAGCATTTATGAGTTCATCAGCAAGGCTTTCTGCATTAGTCGCAACATTTCTGAAAGCACTTTCTCTTGCTGAGTCTACTTGTTCGATGATTGATAACTCTTTTGCGGCATTGATGAGTTCATCTGCCATGCTTGTAGATAATGGCGAAATTGACAACCTCTTTGGGTGTGTCTTACGATTTGCCGTGAGACTTCTTTCTTGAAGTTACGGGCTTCTCGTCATAACCTTTTCTTCAGATATCTTTTCAGACTTTCGCTTCTTAGAACCTTTCTGAGACCCAGTAACCTTTTTCATCAAATTTGTATACTCATATTTATAGAGTAGGTTACTGTTGGCTATTTCAGCCGTCCCTCTGAGCTCAATGCAAGCTTTTCCGACCAAGTAGCATATCTTGAGACCATAGCCTCATGGCCTTTGGCTCAGCTAGTCCTTTGACAATCTTAGGCTCAAGCCTTGAATCTTCTTCACAAACTTGAAGGCGTACTTTCCCGATTAAAAGGGTTTTCCGGCCTTTTGTCTTGTTGATTCAAGAAGAACATCATGATCCATCGTTCTTGGCTTATCTGGTCAGCACCTCCTTGTAGACCATCAAAGCATCATGGAGAATGCAAGCCAAGGTATCCCGGTGAACCAACGGATGTGGTTCGGATGTCAGCAAGCTTGAACTCAGTGGGTGTATCTGATTTTTCAAGATCACACACGTCACTGTAATGTTCTTTAACACCTTAAAGGAGTTCATCATCCTTGGTGTTTATTTCAAAATCCTTTCCAAGATTTTGAAACTCAAACAACTTACAGAAAGTTGTTAAGTCCAGAAGGATTTCCTTTCCTTGGACTGAGGTTTTGATAGACACTATTTCAGTGCCTTGAAACACAGAAATAATCACAGGTTGTTGTAAAATTCCAACACATCGGTGATGAAATTCCACTTAGGCGAAGATAGAAAACCCTTGATTTGTGCCTTTTCAAGCATGTCAAGAATCAATTTTCTATCGGTTTGGTTCTCTATTGCAGAGAGGTATTCCTCAACCATGGCACCACCCAATCATTACGTGATTTGAAGTCCAATGGTCGATTAAAACTCCTACCGATCGGTTGTTTACAATAACCAACTGGTGCTTGCTTTTCAGCAGTACCAGTGGAGGTTTGGGATTTCTGTGTTGAAGAGTTCTTGGAGGCCATCTCTTTATATAGTGTAGGGATTTGAAATTGGTGTTTGAAAGAGATTTGATTCAGTGATTCTTTTCAAAAAACTTAATCTTGATTTGCGAGATTGTAGAGGTTTCGAGAGAATCAAGAGAAGGAATTGCTATTTTTGTGCAAGATGAATTTTGGATTAGGCAAAAGTGATTTCCTTTGCCAAAATCCTATATATATAGCATTGAATCAGCAGACAAATACATACAAATTGATTTTGTGTATGCGTATACATGATTTGCAAGCGGTGAGCAAAAGCTAGTTCGGCATTAAATGCTTAGTGGGCCATGTGCGAATTTCAAGTCCACTATTCTTTGTGAATTAATTTCCACGTCTGGATCAATCGCTTAACTTCATCGAGGGTCACCATTGCTTCTTCAGCAATGATCACAATCAACAAGTGTAATTGTGCCCATTTAATGAGTTTTGGCGACTTGCTATCTGAATCACAATTCTGTATGACCAAGGACACTGTTCGCATCTGAATCTGTCTTATACTTAGGATTTTTCCAAGTTTTTCATCAAGATAGAAATAATGCGAGTTTCAAGAGAGTAGTTGACTGCAGATAGGTATACTATTCTCTTTTGTGTTTCCCGTTTTATAGAGTGATTCAGATATCTGAGTTCCCGTCTCAGAGATCTTAAGCTATCTTTTTGCTCTTTAGCCTTTGTGACTTCTGGATACCCGTTCCAGATTTCTCTTTTCTCTTCTCTTGATGCCCGTTCCAGATACCTCTTCTCTGGATGCCCGTTCCAGATACCTCTTCTCTGGATGCCCGTTCCAGATACCTGAACTCTTTCAGTTCATTGGTAGTTCCATTAGTCCAAGACTATGTCTTAAGGCTAAGAATCTACTTTCTTGTAGGGGCTTAGTGAAGATATCTGCAAGTTGGTCTTCAGTGCCAATCTTGAGTATCTCTATATTGCCCTTTTCAACATGGTCTCTGATGAAGTGATGTCTAACATCAATGTGCTTTGTTCTGGCATGAAATTTAGGATTCTGTGTAATCGCAATAGCACTTTTGTTGTCACAGAAAATGGGAGTATTCTTCTCATCGAGTCCATAGACTTTATGTTGTTGTTGTATCCACAGAATTTGTGTTGCACAAAAACCAGCAGAAATATATTCAGCCTCTGTGGTAGAAGTTGCAATTGAGTTTTGCTTCTTGCTAAACCATGAGATAAGTCTAGTACCCGGCAAGTTCTGAGGTGCTTTTCCTATCAGCGGTGATCCGGCATAATCGTCTGAGTACCATTAAACTCAATCCACTTTCTTTAGGATACCACAATCCTACATCTGTACCCTTTACATACCTTAATATTTTCATAGCAATGTTGTAGTGTGTTTGCATTGGATTTGTGCGAAATCTAGCACATACTCAACGACATATTATATCGGTCTACTTGCAGTGAGGTAAAGTAGTGAACCTATCAATTTCCTATACTTATGTTCTTCAACACTCTTATCTGATTCAGTATAGGTCATTTTGGTTCCAATGCTCATAGGTATCTTAGCATTCTTTTCAGAAGGCTTAAGATTGAATTTTGTGAGCATATCTTTTGCATACTTTGTTTGACTAATGAATATTCAATCATTGAGTTGCTTGACTTGCAATCCTAGGAAATAATTCATTTCTCCCATCATGCTCATCTCAAATTTGCTTTTCATGAGATTTGCAAAGTCATTACAAAGTTGCTTGTCCTTAGATCCAAATATTATGTCATCAACATATACTTGAACTAAGAGTAGTTTCCCGTCATGATTTAAGGTAAATAAAGTTTTATCAACTTCACCTTTCTTGAAACCACTTTCGGAAGGTACTTGGCAAGTGTCATACCATGCTCTTGGAGCTGTTTGATCCATCTGAGCTTTACATGGTTTATAGACCATTCTACTTTCTGAGGAAACTTCAAAGCTAGGTGGTTGCTCAACATAAACTTCTTCTACAAGTTCACCGTTTAAGAATGCACTTTTGACATCCATCTGATAAACTTTGAAATCTTTATGAGCTGCAAAGGCTAGAAAGAGTCTTATTGCATCAATCGGCAACGGTGCATATGACTCGTCAAAATCTAAGCCTTGATGCAGGTAAATCCTTGGCAACCAATCTTGCTTTGTTTCTGGTTATTTCACCAGATTTATTCATCTTGTTTCTGAAAACCCATTTAGTTCCAATCACAGATATTCCTTCTATAAATGGAACTAGTTTCCAGACTTTGTTTCTCTCAAATTGATCCAACTCTTCTTGCATTGCTCTTCTTGCATTGCTCTCTCAAATGGAACTAGTCTGGATAAATGCTTCTTCTATATTTTTAGGTTCAATATTCGAGATAAAACATCCAAAGAGAGAGTTAGCATTTTCAGCTATTGCTCTCCTAGTCCTAACACCCTGATTAATTGGTCCAATTATATCCTTTGCAGGATGATCTTTGATCCATCTCATCATAGGTTTAGTGCAAGTAGGATCAATATCCAAGTGATCTGAATGTGAATCACTAAGATTTTGATTTGATACTTTTTCAGTATCTGAGATATCTGAAATATGCATTTCAGCATTCTTACTTTCAGATACCTCTTCATGATGAAGGTTCTCAGTAACCTGTTCCATTTCTGGAAAACTCATAGGAAATTCCTCATCATGTTTGTGAGTCATCTTGTTGTTACTAGGCATTTCAAGCTTTTCTACGTCAGAGTCATCCTCACTTTCCATAATGATGTTTCTCCTTTCTGAGGATTCTTCTTTAGAATCCCTCAGTAATAGTTCTTTGAACCTTTCTGAGAGTTCATCAATAGGAGGTGTTTTCTTATTTCCTTCATAGAATACAACATGAATTGATTCTTCAATTTTCTTTGTTCTTTTGTTGTAAACTCTGTAGGCTTTGCTGTTTGTGGAATAGCCAAGAAAAACACCTTCATCTGCCTTTAGTTGAAATGTTCTCAGATAATCTTTCCCATTGTTTAGAACAAAACATCTACAACCAAATACTCTCGGATGTTTGATATTAGGTCTACCAACCAAGATTTCATAGGGGTCTTGTCATGGTGTTTGTTTATCAAACATACATTACGAGTGTAACAATTGTTTTTCTGACTTGACCCAATAAATTTCACTTATTTCGATTCATTAGCATTGTCCTTGCGGCTTATTTAAGGTTCTGTTTTCCTTTACGTAACACCATTTTGTTGAGGTGTTCTTATAGAGGAAAGTTGATGTTGTATACCTTTGCAGTACAAAACTCCTTTATGTACACGGTTGACAAACTTCAGTACCATGGTGCATTACGATTGCGGATACCTTGTCATTTTCATGACTTCAAGCTTTTTCGACAAGTTTGGTATCTCCACCACGGCATCGATTTGTGTTTGAAATACAACCCAAGTGAATCTTGAGAAGTCATCTACAACAACGGACCATACTTCTTTCTGCATAACTAGTTACGGATGATTCAAAAGATCCATGTGTAAAAGTTGCGTTGGTCTAACACTTAGAGTGTCGATTTTGGACTTGAAAGAGATCTTAGATTGTTTCCCCATCGGCGAGCGAAGATACCATCCTTTACGAAGATGTTGCAGGAAGGCCAACCACTAACTCTTTCTTGGCAAGTCTATTGAGTTTTGAAGTTCAAGTGACTCATTCTTTTGTGCCATAACCGGTGCTCTTACGTGTGACAGATTGACTCACCATGAGACATTCTTGATTGTGGCGGATGCCCAATCGGCAACATAAAGGCGCCTTTCCGCCGACCAACTAAGGTATGCTTTGACTCATTGTCAATTAGTTTGCGATTTAACTTTGAATTTTATAGTAAAACCCTTATGCATAATGGCTCATGCTAAATAGATTATATTTCAAATCCTTAACATGTATGTCGTCGGTGATTGTTAAAGTCCCCAATTTGGCGTTGCCAAATCCGGAGAGGATTTAATTCTCCTCACAAATCGATATCGATCACATGTTGCAAGCTTTGTAATCAACAGTTGCTTTGTCTCTGTCATGTGCTTTCGCATCCACTATCAAATAGCCATTGTGCTTTAGTCCGAAGCATTACGCACTGGCGAAAGCAGGAGATTAGGTTCTCATATCTTTGATGGGCAACCGAATTAAAAGTTCTTCGGTAGGAATCCATTTTGAATTAATTTCTTTGAAATATGCTTTTTTGTCATGAGAACGTAAGGAGAATTCTATTTGAATGAATGTTATCATTAGTAAAATTATTTTCTTCCTTGGTGTGTTCCTAGGTGCTCCATATGATGCTTTCGGATACATCGAGGTTTACGAGTTTGCTTTCATTAAACTTCGCCTTCCTTGCGATTTCTTCTAGCCAGCATTGATTTTCGATGGCTTGATTTAACTTCCGCCGATAATTGCTTTGAGCAATTCTAGCTTTCGCCATCGTTCTTGCTCTTGCTTGTACTCATGAGCAAGTTGTTTTCGATGCCTTTGTAGATACCGTTTGAGCACTTGAAGCTATCTCGAGATCTTTTCTCGTGACTTTGCTAGTCTCTGGTTGGTCAATTTCTTTCGAAAAAGTGACATGGGAGAACTTGCGACTCTGCAATTCTACCTTTTGAGAGACATAACCTTGTGGGTGTTTACACTTTTCGGTGTTGTGTTTCTTTTCGAGCGTGCCATGAGTTTTGTTTTGACTTGTTTTTCCCAAAGGTTTGGTATGGCCTTTCCTTTGTCAACAATCTTTGTCTTCTCACCGATACTATAGATTGCATGGGAACCGTCTTCTTTGAGTACTTACAAATGTTCTTTTCTCCTTACTCTTATTGAGTGATAGAACAATCATGCATGTATTCATTGAGTCCATTCTTTTCTGAAGGATCTCTTAAGTAAGATTATACTTGATGAAGTGTCACTAGCTTTGGCATAAGATTGAAAAGATAATTCTTTCTTCTTGAGTTCTTTGTTCTCGGAAAGAAGATCTTCATAATTCTTCGTAATTCACCATTGCTTCTTTATGTGACTTTTCGGTCTCGGATATCGAGCTTTGAGAGATGCATTTTGCATCCTTGATTCTTTAACTAATTGAGAATTTTCCTTTTCAAGAGAATTCTTTTCTTCTTCAAGGTTTTGGCTCTAGCTCGGATCATTAGAAATTCTCTTTCATAGATGTCAAGTTCTTTCTGAGATTTTCTAGATTTTTATTTCCTCTTCATCAGTTTCATAAGTATAACAAAGTATGTGTTACCTCATCAGCCATAAGCAGTTTTCTATGTTGGAGATATACGGACCGTCAATTTCGACAACTCCACATTTCATTCTTCTTAAGGCGAAGTCGATTATATCATGAGTAACTCCACATAATTACGGTGATGGTAAGGTTGAGTCATCTGAATTTTCATCTTGAATCATCTCAACGTCTAGTGCATCGATTGAATTTGGATTTTCTTTCTTTCTTGATTAATAAAGCTTTACGGCTTACGAAGATTCTTCTATCTTTCTTGTCACTGTCCTTATTTTGTTGAGGCGGGACAATCCTTCTTGAAGTGGCGAGTTTACGACAATAGAAAGCAGATATCGTTTCAATTTATGCTTCCTCGACATGATGCTTTACGAAATGGCTTGTTCGTGAGCTTTGCATATTTTGTATTGGTGATAGTTTGAGCTAGATGCTTTTCGACTTCTCTTTGGCTTTTCTTCTCTCAATTTCTCGTGACAAATTTGCTCATTTGCTTTGCGGCAAGAGCATCCTCGATCTCCTCCTTTTCTTCTTTTCAGAAGTTCCTTGAGTTACTAGAGCAATATTCTGCAACTTTTCAGTTGTTTGTTCTCTCTGACTTGTCTCATAATCAACCGTAGCAAGATGAGAGAAAAGTTCCACTGGAGTGATATTTGGCATACCTTGGTTAAAATAAAAGAATTTAGTATGCTCCCAGTTGTGGTTAAGACTTCTGACAATAGTCTTAATCTTCTCATTGGGAGTATCATTGCTTTCCCAGTCTTTGCCATATCACTCATGAGAGTGTAAACCTGAAATCAAGTTCTTCCAGAGTTTCAGTGGGACCTTGTTTGAAATTTTGAAATTTCAACATTAGAACATCGAACTTGTTTTCCTTGGTTTTCTCAGTTCCGGCATAGATTTCTTCAATCAGTTGCTAGGCTGTTTCTTTAGCACCCACGATTTTACTGTGTGCTGCTCTTGTCGTCGATGATGATATTATGAGACTTGACCATCCGATGATTCTCTCTTCATCTTCCATCCGAAATTCTTCTGGCTTTGGTTCAGTAAATAACTTGACATTGGATCTTCCACTAGTTGACGCATCATTTGTGAAGATCCTTCGCTTTGATCTCTGTCTCTTCCACTCGAAACCTCCATGACTTGCTTAAGTTGTTGAATGACTATTGGGCCATTCTTTATTACTTGATCATCTCGTCACTTATGGCTTCAAGGTGGAGCATCATGTTATTTTCCATTTCTCGTAGTTCTGGTTTGAGCAGGTGCATCACTCGAGACATACACACTTAACACACAAATTAAATAGTCCTCAAAAATGGATAAAGTTCCTTCACCTATCGGGATCTAGGTTGGTCGGAAAGGTGGTGAACCTCTGCTCTGATACTACTTGTTGGTCTAGATAACGGCAAAGTAAAAGACTAGAGGGGGTGAATAGTCTTTTAAAACTTTGTCAATAAAACTATTTCTCGAGATACGAATAGATATCGATACTTAGAATCGAGGCGGAAGACTTAATAAAGATAAGTGCGAGAAGCAGTTAATGTGTGTGTGTTCTTTGAAATGTAAATCTGAAGGTAAATAACACGGCAAGTATAGTGGTATACGGAGGTGGCGTAATCCTCCAACTAATCCACTTGATCTATCGAGACCTAGAATTCACTAGAGCAGATAATTGAGTTCTCCTTACAATAAACCTATTCTAAGATTCTTAACAATTGGTTCCCAACCAAATGTTCCCCCTGAGTTGTTCCCCGGCTTTCACAGCCAAGTACTTCCTATACTCAGAAACCTTTGAGTTATTCCCTAGCTTCCCAAGCTAAGTACTTCCTACACTCAATAACCTTGGAGTTATTCCTTAGTTTCCCAAATCAAGTACTTCCTATACTCCGGTAACCTTGGAGTTATTCACTGATTTTTCAAACTAAGTACTTCTTGTACTCCACGCCAGTTATGGTGTTGGTTTTGGTTTGAGTTGTCAGATAAGCTTCTTAATAACTTTTCAGTTAATCAGATTGCTCTGTGAACCAAGTTACTTAATACACTTTACAGCGTATGGTATCTTGTTCGATTTTACTGACCCAAGTCTTATGATATCTGTTCAAGAGAATGAATCTCAGATAGTTGATCTTTTGATTCAACTCCTTCACAGATAGCTTTGCTTGTTTAGGATCAGGACACTTAGAACTTCAGTGTTACTCAAGATCAAATGCTTTGGTCGCAACAGAAAGCTTTGTGAGTAAGTAAGTTGCTTTGAGAGAGTAAGACGTTCAGCGTTTTCAAGTTATGTCGTGTGTCTAAGGTGTCTTCTCAAGCAGTCTAAGTGTTGATATTTATAGATGAATTTGAGTGCCGTTTGAATAGTATCCATTAGGCTCAAATTCAAACTATTGATATCTGTGTATAATCTTTATGTGAGTTTTGTCTTCTTCTTGAAGCTGCCGTTGCTTTTATTGAGACATCTGTCGTGCATTAAATGCATTGTACTATACTTTTGTCTGTAGTGCCAGGAACTATGCTTTATGTCGAGAGACTAGTGTTATGATTCTTTGCGTCCTTATCTTCAATCTTGATACCACTTATTTATTGAAACAACTTTGTTTGCAATATATATATTTCTTTTTCAGAAATGTGGTTAATGCTCAAGGTATCTGAGAATAGATATATGTGGACACTTTCCTTGTTTTCAGATATGTCTCTTATTTCTCAGATATCTATTGTGACACAGTTTGTTTGAAACTATTCGTGTCTTCAAGATATCTGGCTAAGATATCTGAACAACAGTTTCAGCAATCTTGTGCAGTTTCTTCAAGTCTTCAATGTCGTTGAGCTTGTTCTGCTTGGATGTCTTCTTCTTGGTCTTCTCTTCATAAAATAAAAATTACATTTTGAGACCTAACATCCTATACAAGATTAACTAGACTATCATACTTAGTGGGTTTCCTCTTTTACAATGTTCAAGTGAACCAAGAGTACTAATCACCTTTCTGAGACTAAGATAAGTCATCATGTTGCTGATCAAAACTAAACAGATATTCTTAACAAAATATCTAACAAAATTCCTAACAAATTTCTCAAGAAATTTCCCAACAAATTTCCCAACAATCTGGAAAACAAGGAAAGTGTCCAAAGATATCTACACTCAGATACCTTGAGCTTTAAACCACATTTCTGATAAAGAAATATATATTGCAAACAAAGTTGTTTCAATAAAAGTGGTATCTGAAGTTAAAGGTAAGGACGTGCTAAAACTCAGATAAAACTGATAAAGTTAAGTCTCTGATACAAAGCATAGTTCCGTTGGCACTACAGGACAAAAAGTATAGTACAATGCATTTAATGCACGGACATAGATGTCTGAACAAAAGCAACGGTACCTTCTGAAGAAGAAGACAAACCTGCTACAGTACTATACACAGATATCAATAGTTTGAATTTGATTTAAGCCTAACGGATACTATTCAACGGCATTCAAATTCATCTATAAATATCAACACTTAGACTGCTTGAGAAGACACGCTGAACCTTAGAGACACAGAACTTACTGAACAACATTTACACGAACATATTCTCTCAAGCAAACTACTTATCCTCAAAGCTTTCTGTTGCGACCAAAGCTCCTGATCTTAAGTAGTACTAAAGTTCTAAGTGTCCTGATCCTAAACAAGCACTGCTATTTGTGAAAGAGTTGAATCGAAAGATCAAGTATCTGAGATTCATTCTCTTGAACAATTATCATAGACTTGGGTTAGTAAAAAGAACAAGATACCATACATTGCAAAGTGTATTAAGTATACTTGATTCACAGAGCTATCGATTAATCGAAAAGTTATTAAGCTCATCGACAACTCAAACCAAAACCAACACCATCATTGGCGTGGAGTAGGAAGTACTTAGTTTGAGAAACAAAGGAATAACTCAAGGTTATTGAGCACGAAGTACTTAGCTTGGGAAGCTAGGAATAGCTCAAAAGGTTTCTAAATCAGGAAGTACTTGGGCAGAAAGCCGGGAACAACTTCGGGGAACATTTGGTTGGGAACCATTTGTTTAAGGAATCTTAGAATAGGATTTTTGTAAGGTGACCTCAATTATCTATTCTAGTGAATTCTAGGTCTTTGGAAGACCGAAGTGGATTAGTTGGAGGATTACGCCACCTCGGATACCACTATTCTTGTGTTATTTACTTTTCGTACTTACATTTCATTAACACACGTACACTTTAAGCTTTACTTATCTATCTTAAGTCTTCCGCGCTCTGAATCTAAGTATCAGATATCTACTCAGATATCTGAGAAATAGTTTTTATCGACAAAAGTTTTAAAAGACTATTCACCCCCCCCCTCTAGTCTTTTACTTTGCGTTATCTGGACAACAAGTGCTATCGAGGCGGGAGGTTCACATACCTTGAACCTAGATCCCAGATAGGTGAAGGAACTTTGTCCATGTTCGAGGACTAGTTAATGCGAGTGTTAAGTGTGCAGCAATGTCACTGAGTGAGGCACCCGTTCTCACACCAGAGAAGTACGAAATGGAAAAATAACATGATGCTCCACCTTGAAGCCATAAGTGATAAATGATCAGTGATAAAGAATGGCCCACTAGTCATGCAACCACTTCAACACGTCATGGAGGTTTCTAATGGTAGAGACAGATCAAAGCGAAGGATCTTCACAAACCGATGCCAACGAAAGGAGATCTACTAGTCAAGTTATTTATGAACAAGCCAGAGAACTCGGACATCGAAGATGCAAGAGAAATCGTCTGGATGGTCAAGCTCGTAATATCATCATCGGATCGACACTGAGCACACGATTAAACCGTGGTGCTAAAGCGGCGAAGTTGCCCAAAGATTGAAGAAATCAGGCTTCCTGAAAACCAAAGAAAACAAGTTCGAAGTTCTCAAGTTGAAATTTCAAAATTTCAAACAAGGACCCACCGAAAATCTAGAAGAACTTGATTTCGGTTACCACTCTCATGAGTGATATGGCAGCACTTGGGAAAGCAATGATACTCCCGATCGGAAAAGATTAAGACTATTGTCAAGTCTTAACCACAACTGGAGCATACTAAATTCTTTATTTTAACCAAGGAATTCCAAATATCACTCGGTGGAACTCTTCTCACATCTTGCTACGGTTGATTATGAGACAACACAAAGAGAACAAACAACCTGAAAAGTTGCGAATATTGCTCTAGTTGCTCAAGGAACTTCAAAAGAAGAAAAGCAAGGAAGGGACTAAGGATGCTCTTCTTGCCAAAGCAAATGAGCAAATATGTCACGAGAAATAGAGAAGAAAAGCCAAAGAAGTGAAAAAGCATCTAGGCAAACTATCACCAAAGACAAAATATGCAAAGCTCATTGAACAAGCCATTTCGTAAAGCATCATGTCTTGAGGAAGTAGAATTTGGAAACGATATCTTTTTTATTGTCGTAAACTGGTCACTTCAAGAAGGATTGTCACGCCTTCAACAAACTCGTGACGGTGTGAAAGATAGAAGAATCTTGAAGAAGCCAATGCTTTATTAATCAAGAAAGAAAGAAAATCCAAACTCAACTGGATGCTCTAGACGTTGAGACAGATTCTGAAGATGACAATTCAGATGACTCAACCTTACCGTCACTAGATTTATGTGGAGTTACTCATGATATAATCGACTTCGGCCTCAAGAAGAATGAAATGTGTGGAGTTCTTTGAAATTATTGTCGACATCTCTAACATAGAAATCATCTTATGGTGATGAGGTAACACATACTTCTTGTTATACTTATGAAAGTGATGAAGAAGAAATAAAAGATCTAGAAAATCTCGGAAAGAACTTGACATCTATGAAAGAGAATTTCTAATGATCCGAGCTAGAGCCAAAATCTTGAAGAAGAAAAAATTCTCTTGAGGAAAATTCTCAATTAGTTAAGATATCGAGAAAAGGATCTTTGAAAATGCATTTCTCAAAGCTCGGATATCTGAGACCTAAAAGTCACATAAAGAAGCAATGGTGAATTACGAAAGAAA
The DNA here is from genome assembly GCA_026545765.1 of Plantago major. Lineage (NCBI taxonomy): Eukaryota > Viridiplantae > Streptophyta > Magnoliopsida > Lamiales > Plantaginaceae > Plantago > Plantago major. The sequence continues at coordinate 48,263,965 of CM048842.1, read as the reverse complement.
TATGAAGATCTTCTTTACGAGAACAAGGAACTCGAAAAGAAAGAATTATCTTTTCAATCTTATGCAAAGCTAGTGACACTCTTCTTCAAGTACAATCTTACTTAAGAGATCCTTCGAAAAGAAAGGACTTCAATGAATACATGACAGATTGTTCTATCACTCAATAAGAGTGAGGAAAGTAGAACATTTGTAAGTACTCAAAGAAGATGGTTCCCATGCAATCTATAGTATCGGTGAAGACGAAGATTGTTGACAAAGGAAAGGCGATTCTTGACTAAACCTTTGTGGGAAAAACAAGTCAAAAAAAAGCATTGAGCACGTCTCGAAAAGAAACACAACACCTAAAAGTGTAAACACCAGTGCTATGTCTCTCAAAAGGTAGAATTAGAGGGCAAATTTTCCCATGTCACTTTTTACGGAAAGAAATTGGACCAACAGAGACTAGCAAAGTCACTGAGAAAAGATCTCGGATAGCTTCAAGTGCTCGGCAGTATTGGCTATAAAGGCATCGGAAACAACTTGCTCATGAATACAAACAGAGCAAGAACGATGGTAAAGGCTAGAATTGCTCAAAGCAATTATCGAAGTGGAAGTTGAATCAAGCCGAAAATCAATGCTGTGCATAGAAGAAATCTCAAGGAAAGCTAAGTTTGCTCAAAACAAACTCGAAACTTGACAGTGTATGAAAGCACCAAATGGAGCACTAGGAACACCAAGGAAGAAAATAATTCTTAATAATGATAATCATTCAATTAGAATTCCTCCTTATGTTCTATCGACAAAAGAATGTTCCAAGGAAATTCATTCAAAATGGATTCTCTTTGGAAGATTGTTTAGTCTTGATGGTTCCAATCAAATTGAGAACCTCTCCATTCTCGTTGTGCGTAATGCTTCCGGACTAAAGCACAATGGCTATTTGATAGTGGATGCGAAAGCACATGACAGAGATAAAGCAAATCGTCGATTACAAAGCTTGCAACACGGACCGGATATCGATTCTTTGGAGGAGAATTAAATCCTCTCTGGGATTCGCAACGCTAAATTGGGAACATTAACAATCACCGACGATTACATGTTAAGGATTTGAAATATAATCTATTTAGCATGAGCTAGTTTGCAAACAAAGGTTTCTTGTAAAATTCACAAAATATCGCAAACTAATTGACAATGAGTCAGCGTACATTCTTGGTTGCTCGCGGAAAGCGATCTTTATGTTCGATTAGGCATCTACAATCAAGAATGTCTCATGGTGAGTCAATCTGGTCACACAGAAGAGCACTGGTTATGGCACAAAAGAATGAGTCACTTGAAATTCAAAACTCTGAACAAACTTACCAAGAAAGAGTTAGTGGTTGGCCTTCCTAAAACATCTTTCAGAAAGGATGGTATCTGTTCTGCATGTCAGATGGGGAAACAATCCAAAATCTCTTTCAAGTCCAAAACTAGACACTCTAGTGTTAGACCACTGCAACTACTACATATGGATCTTTTTGAATCATCTGTAACTAGTTATGCAGGAAAGAAATATGGTCTGGTTGTTGTAGATGACTTCTCAAGATTCACTTGGGTTGTCTTTCTGAAACACAAATCTGATGCCAGGGTGGAGTTACCAAACTTGCTGAAAAAGCTTGAAGTCATGAAAAATGACAAGGTATCTGCAATCAGAACAGACCATGGTACTGACTTTGTCAACCAGTCTATAAAGGAGTTTTGTACCTGCAAAGGTATACAACACCACTTTCCTCTGTAAGAACACCTCAACAAAATGGTGTTGCAGAAAGGAAAAACAGAACCCTTAAAGAAGCTGCAAGGACGATGCTAGGACCTTTGAAATAAGTGAAGTTTATTGGGTTGAAGTCGTAAACACTGCTACACTCGTAATGTATGTTTGATAAACAAACACCATGACAAAACCCCTTATGAAATCTTGGTTGGTAGACCCCCTAATATCAAACATCTGAGAGTATTTGGTTGTAGATGTTTTGTTCTAAACAATGGAAAAGATTATCTGAGAACATTTCAACCAAAGGCAGATGAAGGTGTATTTCTTGGTTATTCCACGAATAGCAAAGCCTACAGAATTTACAACAAAAGAACAAAGAAAATTGAAGAATCAGTTCATGTTGTATTCTATGAAGGAAGTAAGAAAACACCTCCTAATGATGAACTCTCAGAAAGGTTCAAAGAACTAATGTTGAGGGATTCTGAAGAAGAATCCTCAGAAAGGAGAAACATCATTGTGGAAAGTGAGGATGACTCTGACGTAGAAAAGCTTGATATGCCTAGTAACAACCAGATGACTCACAAACATGATGAAGAATTTCCTATGAAACTTCCAGAAATGGAAACTGAAGATATTCATCATGAAGCTATCTCTGGAAATAATCTCGCTAAAAGACATGTTCCAGATAGCTCAAACACTGAACAAGTGTCAGACATTAATTGCTCTTCTGAGGAGCAAAATGTCTTAGATACTGAAAATGTATCAAATCAAAATCCCAGTGATTCACATTCAAATCATTTGGATATTGATCCTACTAGCACTAAACCTGTGATGAGATGGATCAAGGATCATCCTGCAAAAGATGTGATTGGACCAATTAATCAAGGTGTTAAGACTAGGAGAGCAATAGCTGAAAATGCTAATTCTATCTTTGGATGTTTCATCTCAAATATTGAACCTAAAAATATAGAAGAAGCATTAGGAGACCAAGACTGGATCTCTGCAATGCAAGAAGAGTTGGATCAATTTGAGAGAAACAAAGTCTGGAAACTAGTTCCATTTGTGGAAGGAATATCTGTGATTGGAACTAAATGGGTTTTCAAAAACAAAATGAATGAATCTCGTGAAATAACCAGAAACAAAGCAAGATTGGTTGCCAAGGGATTTACCCAGACTGAAGGCTTATATTTTGATGAGTCATATGCACCAGTTGCCAGATTGGATGCAATAAGACTCTTTTTAGCCTTTGCAGCTCATAAAGATTTTAAAGTTTATCAGATGGATGTCAAAAGTGCATTCTTGAACGGTGAACTTGCAGAAGAAGTTTATGTTGAGCAACCACTTGGCCTTGAAGTTTCCTCAGAAAGTAGAATGGTCTATAAACTACAGAAAGCTCTGTATGGACTGAAACAGGCTCCAAGAGCATGGTATGACACTTTGGCCAAATACCTTCTGGAAAGTGGTTTCAAGAAAGGTGAAGTTGATAAAACTTTATTTACCTTAAATCATGATGGGACACTACTCTTAGTTCAAGTATATGTTGATGACATCATATTTGGATCAAAGGACAAGCAACTTTGTAATGACTTTGCAAATCTCATGAAAAGTAAGTTTGAGATGAGCATGATGGGAGAAAAGAATTATTTTCTAGGATTGCAAGTCAAGCAATTAATGATGGAATATTCATTAGTCAAACAAAATATGCAAAAGATATGCTCACAAAATTCAATCTTAAGCCTTCTGAAAAGAATGCTAAGATACCTATGAGCATTGGAACCAAAACGACCCATACTGAATCAGATAAGAGTGTTGAAGAACATAAGTATAGGAAATTGATAGGTTCACTACTTTACCTCACTGCAAGTAGACCTGATATTCAATACGCCGTTGGAGTGTGTGCTAGATTTCAGACAAATCCGATGCAAACACACTACAACATTGCTATGAAAATATTAAGGTATGTAAAGGGTACAGTAGATGTAGGATTGTGGTATCCTAAAGAAAGCGGATTGAGTTTAGCTGGGTACTCATACGCTGATTATGCTGGATCACTGCTTGATAGGAAAAGCACCTCAGGAACTTGTCAGTTTCTGGGCACTAGACTTGTCTCGTGGTTTAGCAAGAAGCAAAACTCAATTGCAACTTCTACCACAGAGGCTGAATATATTGCTGCTGGTTGTTGTGCAACACAAATTTTGTGGATACAACAACAACTTAAAGACTATGGACTCGATGAAGAGAAAACACCCATTTACTGTGACAACACAAGTGCTATTGCGATTACGCAGAATCCTAAATTTCATGCCAGAACAAAGCATATTGATGTTAGACATCACTTCATCAGAGACCATGTTGAAAAAGGCAATATAGAGATACTCAAGATTGGCACTGAAGACCAACTTGCAGATATCTTCACTAAGCCACTAAAAGAAAGTAGATTCTTAGCCTTAAGACATAGTCTTGGACTAATGGAACTACCAATGAACTGAAAAAGTTCAGGAAACTGGAACGGGCATCCAGAGAAGAGGTAGCTGGAACGGGCATCCAGAGAAGAGGTATCTGGAACGGGCATCCAGAGAAGAGAAAAGAGAAATCTGGAACGGGTATCCAGAAGTCAAAAAGGCTAAAGAGCAAAAAGACAGCTTAAGATCTCTAAGACGGGAACTCAGATATCTGAATCACTCTATAAACGGGGAACACAAACGAGAATAGTACAACTATCTGCAGTCAACTACTCTCTTGAAATTCGCATTATTTGATGAAAAACTTGGAAAAATCCTAAGTATAAGACAGATTCAGATGCAAACAGTGTTCTTGGTCATACAAAAACGTGATTCAGATAGCTAATAGCCAAAATTCATTAAATGGGCACAATTACACTTGTTGATTGTGATCATTCTTGAAAAGCAATGGTGACCCTTGATGAAATTAAGCGTTTGATCTATCTGGTGGAAATTAATTCACAATAAATAGTGGATCAGAAAATTCAACAAAGCCCACTTTGCATTTAATGCCGAACTAGCTTTTGCTCACGCGCTTGCAAATCACGGAATCGTACACAAAATCAATTTGTATGTATTTATGCATTGAGATTCTATTGCTATATATATAGGATTTTGGCAAAAGAAATCACTTTCACCTAATCCAAAATTCGACTTACACAAAATAGCAAAACCTTCTCTTGATTCTCTGCAAACCTTCTACAATCTCCGCAAATCAAGATTAAGTTTTACGCAAAGAATTCTTGAATCAAATCTCTTTCAAACACCAATCCAAATTCCTACACTATATAAAGAGATGGCCCCAAAGAATTCTTCCACATAAATCTCAATCCTCCTTTGATGCTTTGAAAAGTAAACACGAGTGGGTTATTGTGAATAACATGGTAGGAGATTTTAATCGACCATTGGACTTCAAATCACAGAATGATTTGGGGTGGTGCCATGGTTGAGGAATACCTCCTTGGTGCAATAGAGAACCAACCGACGTAAAGTCGATTCTTGACATGCTTGAAAAGGCACAAATCAAGGGTTTTCTATCTGCTCGCCCAAGTGGAATTTCATCACTCGATGTGTTGGAATTCTACAAAAACTCCAGGATAATTTCCTGTGTTTCTGAAGACACTGCAATAGTGTCTGTCAAAACCTCAGTCCAAGGAAAGGAAATCCTTCTGGACTTAACAACTTTCTGTAAGTTGTTTGAGTTTCAAAATCTTGGAAAGGATTTTGAAATAAACACCAAGGATGATGATCTCCTTGAAGGTGTTAAACAATTATACAGTGACGTGTGTGATCTTGAAAAATCAGATACACCCACTGAGTTCAAGCTTGCTGACATCCGAACCAGACATCTGATGGTTCACTGGGATGTATTGGCTTGCATTCTTCACAGATGCTTTGATGGTCTACAAGGAGGTACTGAACAGATAAGCCAAGAACGATGGATCATGATGTTCTTGCTGAATCAACAAGACAAAAGGCTGGAAAACCCTTTTAACTGGGGAAAGTACGCCTTCATGAAGTTTGTGAAGAAGATTCAAGGCTTCGAGCCTAAGATCACAAAGGACTAGCTGAGCCAAGGCCCACGATGAGCTATGGTCTGAAGATATGCTACTTGCTGGAGAAGTTTGGCATTGAGCTCAGAGAGACGGCTGAAATAGCCAACAGTAACCTACTCTACAAATATGAGTATACAAACTTGATGAAAAAGGTTACTGGGTCTCAGAAAGGTTCTAAGAAGCGAAAGTCTGAAAAGGTATCGAAGAAAGGTTGCGACGAAGCCCGAACTTCAAGAAAGAAGTCTGCTGGCAAATCACAAGACACACCCATTGAGGTTGTCGATTCTCAGATATCTGCAGGCCTTGTCGATGAACTGATAAAGGCAGATCAACTCATCAATGCTGCAAAAGAGTCATCAACTACTGAACAAGTAGACTCAGCAAGAGAAAGTGCGTTCAGAAATGTTGCGACTAATGCAGAATGCCTTGCTAATGAACTTATTAATGCTGCCAAAACAGGTGAAAAGCACCAAGCCCAATCTGCAGAAATCGCAGGAGTAATGGACCAATCAGTTTCCAATGCTGATAAGAGCTCTGACGATGAAGATGATGAACTATTCATCTCTCAAGTCCTAGAAAGAACAAAGAGGGCTAAGGTTCTTATAGAATGGCGGTGATAAGGTTCGAAGAAGAACCTACACCTCAAAGTTCTTGAACAAGCACCTATAGCAAAGGTTGTTGGTGCAAACACATCATCGAGAACGTTTCTTACGCACAACTTCAAGAAGCCACGATGAGTGGTAATTTAGTCTTTGGCGGAATCTTGATGAAAATGCCACATCTAAAAATCTGGAAGAACACTCTACTGACCGATCTTCTGCTTCCAGACAACCACAACAACAACAAACACAACAACCACAACAGCCACAAGTGGTTGATGAAATGGTAAAGGAACTCCATTTCGAATTACCAGCATTACAACACGCTGAAGAAAATCCTGCAAAAGAGCAGGTTCCCCAACTCGACAAGAGGGATCAAACTGAGACATCCACTCAGTATGATCAACTTAGGAGGAAACAACTGAGTTGCACACTCGGGAAAGGTGTGAAGTACCTAAAACTTCAAACAAAGAAGTATCTTTGGAACAAGAAGACCAAAGTATAAAAGGTCACAAGTTCGAGACCAATCACCGACAATGCTCGAATGGTGAATGGTTTAACTCCTACCTTGTGAAAAATTTTATGCTTGTATATCTTGTTACTTATATAAACATTCTTTGTTACAGGCTGTGTTAGAAACACAGAAACAAGAGGAAGCTGGAAAGCTTGCCTCGAAGCGAGAAGGAGGTTACTGACCTCGCCTCTTAAGAAATCGAGCACGTACCACGGTGATAATTGATTCTTAAGATAACACTTTTCGATCATTTGTCTATGAGCTTAATCATTTAAAGTAAATGTTTCTAACAGGCTCCAACTGAGAAAGAGGAAGATAAGGCAGAAATGCCAGAGACGAACCCAGACCGACAAGGTTTCTGAAGAACACATCATTGAGCCTTCTAGCATGAAGGTACATGAAAAATCAATGATAAGTATTCTTCATCATGAGTTATCTCAAACTTCTTCTAAAATATTCAATACTTTCTACTTACGGGCTCATTCGAGTAGAAATGCAAAGGGAAAAAGTTCGACATCCCTGCATCAATGGAAATTGATGAAGCTCCCAAGGCAACATCACATGAAAGAATACGAACCGAGAAAGTTTCGAGAAAATGACTCTGAGCTTCCTATTGAGGAAGTAAGTCCAAAACTCAGAACTCATTAAAGCATTTTTGCACAAATTCTTTCAAATAATTTCCTAAGTATTGTATTAATCTTAATTCTCAGGTTCAAGAAAGAAAGGTTGATGAGGACCAGACTTCCAAGTCTCCACCTCACAACAAGATATCTGAGACACCAATTGTCTCGAGAACAAGTCTCTGAGCTGAAGTACTCAGGTAACTCAGAAACTAAACTACACTTCTACTCAGATATCTACAAAAGTTTTGAAGCTCACTCAAAACTCTTTCTTTCAGGCTCAAACGAGTGCAAAGCAGGCTCCCAATGATGAGAAAAGGGACCTACTTCCCTTCTTCAAAGATCAAACCCTGCCAAAGCATATTCAATGCTTCAAGAAATGGCAAAGGATAAGGTGCTCTGATCTCTCTGAAATATTGAGAATCACAGATCAACCAACCAGACGAGCACGAGCACTACAAGAATTCTGCTGTAATGGGACGGAAAGGGGCGACGGATTTTATCCGTCGCCCCTGTAGCGACGGATCGCCAAACGGGGCGACGGATAGACGGATAAAACTTATCCGTCGCTCTGTAGCAACGGATAAGTTTATCCGTCGCTACAGAGCGTTGACCAAGATTTAAAAAAAAAAAAATTAGCGACGGATAGATCTATCCGTCGCTATAGCCGGAAAAAAAAAAAAAAAAGTTAGCGACGGATAGATCTAGATCTATCCGTCGCTAAAAGCTTAAAAAAAAAAAAACCATTTATCTCCTCCACCACCTCCTTTCCTCCACCACTTCTCCTCCATTTCTCCTCTCCTCCTCCCACCACCACCTTTCTCCTTCCACCACCTTTCTCCTCCACCACCACCATCCACCACCATCCTCCACCACCACCTCCTCCACCACCATCCTCCTCCACCACCATCTCCACCACCACCACCTCTCTCCTCCCACCACCACCGCACCACCACCATCTCCACCACCACCACCTTTCTCCTCCCACCACCACCGCACCACCACCATCTCCACCACCACCACCTCTCTCCTCCCACCATCACCGCACCACCACCATCTCCACCACCACCACCTCTCTCCTCCCACCACCACCGCACCACCACCCTGCCACCACCACCATCTCCTCCACCACCACCACCACCCTGCCACCACCACCACCTTTCCTCCTCCCACCACCACCGCACCACCACCACCCTGCCACCACCGCACCACCACCACCCTTCCACCACCACTGCCACCACCGCACCACCTTTCTCCTCCCACCACCACCGCACCGTACGAATACAAATTGGATACGAATATAAAAATTTGAATACAAATTAATCCGTATACGAATACAAATCAATATCTCGTATACGAATACAAATTGGATACGAATTAATCCGTATACGAATATAAAAATTCAAATACGGATTTTATTTTTTTTTAAAAAATAGAAATGGGGCGACGGATAGAATCTATCCGTCGCCCCATTATCAATTTAAAAAAAAAAAATTGGTCAATCAGTCGTCTAATCCGTCGCGAATTGGACGACGGATTTTTATCCATCGCCACAGCTCCAGGGGGCGACGGATTTTCTATCCGTCGCCCGATCCGTCGCCAGAGCTGGGGCGACGTGTTGATACGGAAATATGTCCAATCCATCATAAAAGACCTAGGAGCAAATCCTAAGGCATCCCAAGTCATCCAATGGATCCGAGGCACTTAGGTCCGAGCCAATGGTCCGATCCGGGAAGACTATCTATGGTCCGACCCACCCTAAAAGAAAGGGACAAAGGATTAGGACCTGCATGGCCCGACCCGGAACCATAGGTCCGACCCACCGTGGTCCAAGCCTCCCTGGGAAAGGAGCATAGTGCTAAGTCAGCACCCTCTCCGACCCAAAGACTCCGATACGGATGTTAACTCGGATCCAGCATGACCATCTCATAGGCTACCAAGCAAGTGGGCACCAAAGAGTGAGATGTCCAAACCCATGAGCTCCGAATCGAAAGAGTTGGACAGACAAAGGAACTTCCTCGGCTGACAACCAGGTACTGTCCGGATCCGACATCCGGACCGACCCCTCCGAACCTGAGATCTCGGCAGACTCTGTCACATCCTCAAGAACTCTCCCAATAATGACCAAATTACCCCTAAAGCCCAAGATGGCATGGGCTAAAGCTTCATTATTGGGCTATGGGCCTCATCTTAGCATTGGTGGCTCAATCCTAGCCGTACACATGGCGCGATCCTAGCAAGGCCTTCCATCTCTATGGTAGCCTATAAATAAGGCACATATCCCAATAAGCAAGGGACCTCAAGTAAGTCACTTCGAACAAGTCTTCTCGCTAGTCACATCACGAGCACTATACAGAGTTGATCCTCAGTCACTCTCGAGTAAAGTCTCATCCCGTTTTGACACTTAGCAAACCGGGTACTAATTCCCCCCCCCCCCAACTCGAGTGTGCAGGTCCTTACCGGAGCAGTTGGCAGTTGGTTCTTACGCTTCGGTCTTCACCTAGCAACGAACCTCTTACCTCGACACCATTTGGAAGAGTCAAATAAATCTAAGTGATTGTGGAGTTAGACCCCCAACATTTTGGCGCCGTCTGTGGGAATCTTTACAAAAAGTCCCGTTCTCTTCAGTAATGGCAAGAACAAGAAGGTCCGCAAGAACCAATGCCACTACCGTTGGTACGCCAGCTCCGAGACAAAGGGGGAGACCTCCCACTAGAAGAGGAGGAGTAACAAGAGTCTTGACAAGAGAAGTGGTAGACGATCCGAGTGATGGCCATACCGCCAGTCTTTCTTCTGACGAGGAGAGAGCCACTAATCCACCGATGAGGTCCAGACACTTGGGGACGAAGGACAGGTTCCTCCGTCAGGAACACATGGTCCTCCCCCAGGTAGAAACTTTACCCTCCCAAATGGACAGATCATTCGTCCTAGTGAATTTGGAATGAATGAGAATCAGTTTGGCCTCTTACTCACCACTATTCAAGGGTGTTTCGGATCAAACAACCTCCAGCCTCCTCAGCCCACCCCGCCTACGCTAATCCCAAGGCAAGCTGAACCCGCTCAGTCGAGAAATGAGCACCGTCCGATCCAACAAAGGCTGGGGGAGCAGGCTCAACCAGAAGATCTGAGACATCTTCTCAATAGGAGAGTAGCTGCTTCTCATGAACAATGAGGGAGAAGCCCAGAAGTGCCGCGAGTAGACGAAGTGGGAACCGGTCGGCGAGGAGCTCAACAACAAGTGCCTAGAGATCAAATGGCAGAAAGTACCCCGATTGTTCCAATCAATGATCTCCCTCCAGATGTAGCCATCAACCCCAGGACTGGTGAAAGACTGACAGCTGAGCAGATCTACCTCCAACAGAAGGCCTTGGAAACACAAATTGCCACCTTGAGTAGAATGGTCAAAGCACATGAGAAGGTGGTAGTTAAAACTCCCAACCCTCTGTGCGATGAGATCAGAAAAGAAAGAAAGCGCCCCGACTGTGTTATCCCAAACCTTGAGCATTACTATGGAGATACTTGCCCCGTAGGGCATCTCACTAGGTACGAGAGTAAGATGGAAAGCAATGGACTCAACGACAACATGAAAGCTCTCAACTTTTCCACCACACTCTTTGGAGAAGCAATGGATTGGTGGACCTCACTACCCAATGGTTCCATCAAATCATATGCGGACGTCGCCTCCCTTTTCCTGAAAAGGTTTGAGAAGGCGAAAAGAAGGAAGAGATCAGTTGAGCACCTGGCTGGCATAATCCAGAGAGAGCATGAGGACCTCAGAACCTTCCTCGATCGCTTCAACACTGAAGTACGACAGGTAGAACCTCATAGCATCAAAGAGCGGGTCCGACACCTATATGCCAACACTTATAATGATGAGCTTAGAAGGAAGCTTTCCAACGAAGAAATCACCACTGAAAAGTACTTGGAGGAAATCTGCGAAGGAGTCTTGTATGGAGAAGATTACCGAAGAAACGTCCCGATAAGAGTAGGGATCAAGAAGGGAAAAGAACAAGTACGACAGGAATTCCCTTCTCGTCAAGGGAAGTTTGAGCAAAAAAGAGATCTCAGAGACAGAAAAGAATTTCACAGAGAAAGAACTCCACCCAGGAGGTTTGCCGAGTATACCCGCCTCAACAGACCAAGATCCGACATCTTGGCTTCTATTGTTGAGAAGGAATTGGATATACAATGGCCTAAACCAGTCAAGAGCAGCAAGAAGAGTAAATTCTCTAAAGACTACTGTAGGTTCCACAAACAGAAAGGTCACCCAACTGAGGATTGGGAAGTTGAAAGAACCACCAGTTGAAGACGAGCCCTCCAGGCATAGAAGGAATGAGCAAAGAAGAGAGGAGCGTGGTTCTGAACCTCCGACAGGATCTTTACCACCACCTCCCGCCGAAATCCCACCTCGGCAGGCCCAAAGATATCAAGGTTACCACGAAGAGACAGAAATGGAGAATCTCCCCTACAGTGGAGTTATCAACGCCATTGCAGGAGGACCAACGGGGGGAGATAGCAGAAATGCAAGGGAAAGGACCGCGCAACATTTAAGAAACAACGACAGGGCTTACGGCCCACCAGCTTTGAAAGGCACAAATACAATCACCTTTGACGATAGTGAGATCCCCCCACCAACGTCTGGCGGAGGCGATCTCAAGGACCCTGATGTCCCTTTGGTTGTTTCTCTAGTGATTGCCACTTACAAAGTCAACAAGGTACTGATCGACACAGGAAGCTCCTCCAATGTCATATCCAAAAGGGCTGTCGAGCAAATGCACCTGGGGCAAATACAATATGGACGAGTATACACCTCACTGGTAGGTTTTGGAGGGTCTGTAGTGCGTCCCATTGGAAGTATACCACTGCAAGTCTCTATGGGCACCTTTCCGACAAGGGTGACCAGGACTATTCTCTTCGTAGTAGTTGACAGCACCTTCGACTATAACGTGATCTTGGGCCGCCCGGGACTTAACCAATTCAGAGCAATCGCTTCTCCCCTACACAACAGGGTGAAGTTTCCAACCCCGAACGGCGTAGGGGAAGAAATGGGCAACATCAGAGAAGCCTGGGAATGCTACATCATGTCAACCAGAGGAGCCACAGAACCTGTCCTTTCGGTCACCAAGGGCCCTCTTAACCATTCTTCCAAAACTCTGACACCACCAAAGGAAGAGATCGGTATCGGATCGTTCAAAGAAAAGTTCCCCAAGACAGCTAGGATAGAATCCCATGAAGCCTTGAAAGAGGTCCAACTGGTCAAAGGAAATCCGGAGAAAACAACTCGGATTGGAACAGAGATAAGTGCGGAAGTAGAGCGAAAACTCATCACCTGCCTTCGGGACAATCGCGACATCTTTGCTTGGAGCACAGATGACCTCAAGGGGATAGACCCAAGGATCACAGTTCACCGTCTGAACATGGATCCTACGGTCAAGCACATCCGTCAAAAGAAAAAAGACTTTGGGCCAGTTGAGGATGCTATCATAGCAGGGGAGGTTGACAAATTGATGAAAGCAGGTCATATCGAAGAAGTCAGATACTCTGATTGGGTCTGCAACGTGGTTCTCGTTGAAAAAGCTCCAGGAAAGTGGAGAATGTGCAATGACTTGACCAGACTCAACAAGTTTTGTCCAAAAGATCCCTATCCATTGCCACGCATAGACCAGCTGGTTGATTCCACTGCGGGATGTGCACTTCTAAGCTTCATGGATGCATACCAAGGCTTCTACCAAATTAGGATGGCTCAAGAAGACATCAAGAAAATGGCATTCTTTGCGGCCGGAGGAGTCTATTGCTTCAAGGTCATGCCCTTTGGCCTCAAGAATGCAGGAGCTACTTACCAACGGCTGGTAAATAAGATGTTCAAAGAAGAATTGGGAAAAACCATGGAAGTCTATGTGGATGACATGCTCGTGAAAAGCAAGACTGAAGAGGAACACATCGAGCACCTCAACAATTGCTTTTCCATTCTCCGGAAATATGGAATGAAGCTGAACCCTGAAAAGTGCACTTTCGGGGTAAAAGGAGGAAAATTCCTTGGCTACATGGTTACAGAAAGAGGCATCATTGCTAACCCAGAGAAGATAAAGGCAATCATAGATCTGCAACAGCCCAAGACCATCAATGAAGTTCAGAAGCTGCTAGGAAAGGTGATGGCGCTGAGCCGTTTTATCTCAAGGTCCGCCGAGAAGAACCTTCCCTTCTTCAAAACCTTACGAAAAGGAAACAAGTTCGAGTGGACAAAGGAGTGCGAAGAGGCCCTGGAAAACTTGAAAAAGTATCTCCTCTCGCCGCCCCTTCTGTCTAAACCCATGGAGAATGAAACTCTTTATCTCTATTTGGCCACCACCGATGAAGCAATGAGTTCTGTACTGGTACGGTTACAAGACAACGAGCATTTACCAATTTACTATTTGAGCAAAGCGCTTGTAGGATCCGAAATCAGATATGTCAAGGTTGAGAAGCTCGCCTTCGCATTGGTTTACACCACGCGGCGACTGAAGCCTTACTTCAAGTCGCATCGGATTGTGGTCCTTACAAATGAGCCACTCAAACACGTCTTGGAAAAACCGGATCAGTCAGGACGCCTATCCAAATGGGCTATTGAGCTAAGTGAATACGATATTGGCTACCAAGCCCCATCTGCCAAGAAAGCACAAGTCCTGGCCGACTTCCTGGTAGACTATCCAGAGAAAGCAGAAAAGGAGAACGAGAACTCCCAGGAAAAGGATAATCATGTGGTGATAGCCCAGATCAAGTAATCAAGTGGAGAAAAAGAAGCTGAAAAGACACATAAATGTAGCATCCAACCTATGACTCAGTATCACCAACCTATGGATGATTCACTGAGAGTGAGGCACATGTTTCTTTTGGACGAAGAACCCAATATCTCGACAACTGCATCTTCCGACAAGAAGCAGAAGGTTGAGAAAGCACCCACTCCTACTTTTGGAGGAAAGGAAGGAAACAGAGAATGTTGGACATTACAAGTGGATGGATCATCAACCGGACGGTTGGGAGGAATAGGAGTTTTCCTTGAAAGTCCTGAAGGAGCCAAGCTTGAGTACGCCATCACCCTCAACTTTAAGGTGACAAACAACGAGGCCGAGTATGAAGCACTTATCACAGGCCTAAGAATGGAAAAAGCCCTTCAAGTGAAAAGAATCAAAGCCTACACAGACTCGCAGCTCGTACAATCCCAGTTCTCCGGGTCCTTTATCACCAAAGGACCTAACATGATCAAATACTTGGAGCTCCTCAAAAAAGAGGTTGAGCACTTTGAAGAATTTACTCTCGAACAATTCCACAGAGAGTGGAATGAGAAAGCCGATGCTCTCTCCAAGTACGCCTCAGCCTTAGGAGCTTTAGACACAAGAAGCGTCATCCTAATGACCCGTGCAGAATCCTCCCTAGCAAATCCCAATGGAAAGATGTTTCTCTTGAGCACAGAAAGAAACTGGATGACCGATATATTCCGTTACCTCAAGGATGGTACTTTACCTTTGGATCCTAGAGAGGCCAGGAGGATTCAATGTCGAGCTATGAATACTTTATTCTGGGAGAAGACCTCTACAAGAGATCTTTCAGCGGAACTCACTTAAGGTGCCTAGATCCTCAGGAGGCGAAAACTGCGATGGAAGAAATCCACGCCGGAAGTTGTGGAAGTCACTCTGGAGGAAGAACTTTGGCACAAAAGATCATAAGGCAAGGATACTATTGGCCAACTATCGATATGGACGCCAACACCTTCACTGCGAAGACGGCCAATACTATGCCAACATACCACACCGTCCGACCAACCCTATGATTCCGTCAATCATAGCTTGCCCATTTGATCAATGGGGCATAGACATAGTTGGTCCCTTTCCACGAGGAACGCATCAGAAGAAGTTCTTGATAGTGGCAATAGAGTACTTCACTAAGTGGGTCGAAGCTGAAGCAGTGTCAACCATCACCGAAAGCAGAGTTCGGACATTCATCTGGAAGAACATCATCTGCCGGTTTGGACTCCCACGAGTGTTAGTTTGCACAATGGAGCACAATTTTTTACGGGTCAGGTGAAGGAGTGGCTCCACTCCTTCAAAATAGAACAACGCTTTACTTCCGTCGGCCACCCCCAAGCCAATGGTCAGGTGGAAGCCACCAACAAGACCATAGTCAAGATTCTGGAGAAAAGGTTGAGAACTTCACAAGACAGTTGGGCGGATGATCTTGACGCGGTCCTTTGGGCGCATCGAACGACAGCCCAAACTGCTACACAAGAAACACCTTTCTCCTTGGTCTATGGATCTGAGCCGGTCATCCCCTCAGAGACGGTGGTAGCAACCCAGAGAATCCAGCAATACAACCCAGTTGGTAATGAGCTCGCAAGGATCTACGACCTTGAGCTCCTTGAAGACAAGCGCGATAAGGCATTGGCCAACATCCTTCGGCACCAAGCCATGACTGCTCGAGCCTACAACAAGCGTGTCTTTCCCAAGGACATACAAGTTGGGGACTTAGTCCTCAGAAGAGCTGATATATTAAGTCATGTGGGGAAACTTAAACCCAAGTGGGAAGGGCCATACAAGGTTACTGGGGCAAGAGTTAATGGAAGCTTCGAACTAGAAGATGAACAAGGCCGGGCCTTGAAGAGAACTTGGAATGCCAAGAACCTCCAAAAGTTTTACACTTAGAGAAGTATGGCAACGACTGTCACCTTCCTCTATCTCATCGACCTGTTTTTTGTGTTTGTTTTTGAAAAAGGCTTCGAAGCCCTCAAGTTGTAATACGATTTCAATACAACTATGATTTCATAAACATTGTGGCTAATCATGTCCTCGAAGATATTTAACTGCTTGATCCGGACCTAGTTCATACATTGATCCGGATCGGACCAGCACAATCAAACAGTGTCAAAACCTTGACAAAGGAAAAAACGCTTTTATTACAACAGTACAAAGTTACAAAGTCAGGGTCCGAAGAGCCCAAATCGAGCTTACAAAAATAAGCCCCTACTCTATCTATTTTCTACTATTACAACGAAGCTTCCCAATTAACCCTGAGCTACCAAACCAAACCCCATCCGAACACTGTCAGCTGCATCTGTAGGCGCCCCGAAGGAAGAAGGAACTATACCATCCGAACTTTGATTGCTTACTGGCAGAAGTTTCAAAACCCCTTCGGACGATCCAAGGTTTAACAGCAACCGGACTATGTAACCTAGGCCATTCATTGATTCCAGAGAGGATATTTCATCACTTCTGAACGACAGAAAGCTCCGAAGCACACCGACCATCCGGATCGCATCATACCAAATACTATGAACACACCCCAGATTCAGCGTATGTGGAGAGCGATCAGCCCGGATCGTCGGATCAACACAAGTCACTCCGGAGCCTCCCGTTGGTCCAAGTCCCAACAAGACCGGCATTGTCAGGGACTCCGTTCCAGAATTGTAAGGCACTCCCTTGAGCCTTCAATTCTGGAACAAAGCCACCAACAAAACCAACCTGCTCGGACGAAAGACCTTAGGTGCAAGACAAACGAGTCACCAAAAAGGTTACTTCCGAAGGTCCTCAATGATCCGACTCCAAACAAGCTCTGCATTGTTGGGGACCCCATCCCAAAATTGCAAATAACTCCCTCGAGCCTTCAATCCTGGAAATGCAGTCACCAGCAAAACCAAACCGCTCGGATACACATCCTCAAGGACGGGCTAATAGACCTACTCAGGGTGATACTTCTCCCTCCATCCGAGAGACGAGCAACTAGACACAACAGGATTGGTAGAAAGTTTTCCAACATTTCAGGCGGTCTCTTACGACCGAGCCACGAAATACTGGAAGGGATTCTACCAAACCAATTCTGCCGACTTGTCGCCCCCCGGGCACATAACCAGAACGGATAGCCTCGGAGGCATTGAGATTCAAAGCCAATTATTTAAAGATCCCCGAACCATCCAGCTAATCTACCTCTCCGGAGCTAAAAGTCACGAATATAGACCACAGCCCCGGAGAAAGAAGATTAGCCTAACGATCGGAGGAATTGATTGGCAAAAACTTTGGGCCTCACTCGATACGGACCATATTCTCGAGGATCCGAAGCTGGCTTTCCGAGCAAACTAATTCCCACGACTCTCACCGAAGAACCAGCCCGGGTAGACTTCCGAAGCATCGGAGAAACCCTTGGGACGAGATCACGGGCGAGAGTAATGGCATAAACATGCTCACCAGCCGCTCAGACTCGAGCTCCGAACCTTTGATTACTATAAAAGGGCGCGATGTCTTAATCAAAAGCCGTACAAAGCTGGAGTATATATAGAAAGAGAAGACCAATTGGAAGTGGACACGTGTCCCATATTCACAGGAGATGGGCTTGGGCCGCACATGGGCCTAGCTCTTCAGCTTCCACTGGCCCAACCCAACAATCCATCCACACGGTTGAGCATACCGACTATGCTACTCACTCGGATGTACCAAGCTCGGGGCTAACATAACAACATCCGAAGCAATTGTGATTCGTACAGAGACACCTTGTACTTGATGATGATTATCTTTTCACTATCTCACAAGTCTGCATGACTCGGAAAGACACACCAAGTCAACGTCCGAATCGTCTTAACTTATCACGATACAAGGGGGTTCTTGTTCTCGAAAGCCTGACCACTCTAAGACGTGGCTCCGGACCGTTCGTGATCCAGTTTATTTCTATTATAGCTTCCGATTCGGATGGGAACAACGATTGATCGTCCCCAGAGACCCGCAAAGGAGAATTTGAATCAGGCAAACTAATGTCCTGGCGGTATGGTTCTCAAAGACCCGAACCCACTATCCGAGTCTACACGAGTTGATGAGTTACTAAGCAAATACGAAATTAAACGTGCAAGGATGGAAACAGCAACAATAGTATATCAGCAACAAAAATAGTTCCGAGCCATTAAGGGCCCGAACCAACAACATTCATCAAAGAAAAGATGATGGGCAAAAACGACAAACATTTCTTTATGGCCCGGAGGCACCCTATTACAAAAAACCCGGGGCATACCCCGTCTTCACTGCCTTCGCCGCTCGGACGAACTAGGTTGCGACCGAGAAGGACCGCCCGTATCCTTCTCTGGAGGTGCTTGACCTTGCTGTTGGGCTATCCTCCGTTCTCTCCGAGCCTCAACCTCTTTCAGAAAGGCCGGACACTCCTCCATCAGGTCGAGATCGCGATCAAAGCCTTGGACAGGCCCGGGCAAAGTCAACCAGTCTCGGCTGTGCTCCAAGTGGTCCTCCAACGGAACAAAAACACTGGACATGAGCACCCGAGGGACGAAGGATGGGAGATACGGACCGCCATGGTTGTACTTCTTGCCCTCCGACTCATCGCAAACCAGCTCCACAAATTCACATTTAAGCAAATCTGCATCCAAGACACCTTCCGGAGCGAAGTCCGAGCCATCTCCATTTTTAAAGGCGGATACCCCCTCAGCCTCCAAGTTACAGTCATCCGGTATCCAACCCTTCCTCCGGCACTGCTCCACAGCTGCATCAAACCCATCTTGACGGGCCTCATCATACTTTGACTCGAGCAAGAACTTGTAGGAGTCCGAATCAAGGAAATCTTGGACAGCCCTTGTCCGGACTCCCCGAAGCTCCTTCAGCATCTTATCCTTGAACGTCCGAGAGACGGCCACGAAATCGTCCAAACTATCTTGGTGCACTTTCAAATCAGCCTCCAAAGATCGAATGGCACTTTTCATCTTGGCCGTCTCCGACTCGGCCTCTTGTTTCGCAGCTACGGCCTTCTTCAGGCGTTCCGAAGTGCTATGCAACCGGGACGCTTCAATCGCCCGGGCAACCTCAGCCTTGGCTAGATCTTCTTCCAGGGTAGCCCTCCGAGCGGCCACCAAGGAGCATGCTTCAACAGCAGTAGCAAGCTGAAAACAAAAACGGAATAGCAGAAGCATTAGACACCTCCGAATCACAGAAAGATGCGAAACCAACGGAAAGCTTAAACTCACTTTGCGCTGAGCGGCAGTTAACTCCGCAATCCGCTCTAGCTCCGAAGCAGCAACCAACCGAGCCACTTCAGCATCCGACTCAATCTCCGGAGCCTCGCCCACCTTTCCTTTGCCCTTCTTGGCAGGAGGATTCGGACCTTCGGAGGAGCGCTTCTTTGGAACTGCAGCGCTCGATCCACTTGCAGGAGGATCTCGCGACACGGATCTCGGTGGCTTCTTCGAGCCCTTAGTTGCGACCACCTTACCCTTGTCTGGAGTAGGGATGGTTTGGGCCTCTTCGCCCACAGCAGCTCTCCGAGACTCCTCCACTCGGAACACAGCAGCATTCCTTGGCTCGTTCATCGGGAGTACAGTGGATGTCTTGATAATTTGGGTCCGAGAACCCTCTGCCAACTCCTTCCGTTGCGCAGCGTTTTGTTGACGCTTCATCTCCCGCATGGTCGACATCGTATACTCAAACCAGAAAGCTGCACATCCGAATCACAATAAGTTGCAAGATACAAAAGAATCTACAATTGATAATCATATAGTCGACAAACAGACAACCGACTCGGACAACCAATCAGAGGTAGGGAGAAACCACTTACTCAAATCCTTCATGTTGTCACAAAAACTTAGCTCGGACAGGCCGGCCAAGAAAGGCAGAGGCTGACATATCAGACCTCGAAAGAAGTACTTCTCCGGCTCTTGACTACGATGGAATGCTTGCATCCACAAGGGGATGTTCCGAGCCGGTGGCTTCCAATCTGGCAGAGTGCCCCGGAAGAACTTCTTCTCAAAATGCCACGTGGGCCTCTCCGCTTCGGATTGCCCGGGCTTCAGAGCCGGACGGACAAAAATGTACCTCTTGAACCATTGGATTCCCAACGAGGACAAGGGATCAACAAAAAATGTGTATGCCTGGCGACATACGAATGTATAGAACCAAGTGTTCCTATTACTAACACTAATATTGAACAATTTACGGAAATTGTCGAAGTTAAGCGGAATGCCTTTATATTTACATAGCACTCCGAAGCACATCAAGTTTCCGAGGGAGTTGGGGATGATCTGATGCGGACTCAAACCCATGCTGTTCAAAATCTCCAGAAACTCGGACGTCTGGTAGCCACCGCAATGAAGACTTATCTCATAGACCGACATGTAGCCCGGAGGCGGATTGTAAAAAGCATGAGATTCGTCCGGGATGAGAATCTCCACACAGTTCGGGATCTCATATCTTCTCCGGAGCTCATCCACTTCATCGGCTCGGATGGTTGAGGCACAAGTAGGCAGAGTACCATCTTCATTTAACTCGCCCTCCGGATCGGGGTGAGCGACCTGATCTCTAGACCGAGGGAACTTCACTTGGAAAACATCCTCACCCTTCCTCAGTCTCTCCGGACGCTCTTCCTCGACCACCTCGACTCGCCTTGGCCGGTTTACGCACGGAGCACATTAGCGGAGGGCTCCGCATCTTCTTCCTCTTCGGAACCAGAATCTTGGCCCCGCACATCTTCCTCTGCCTCATCTTCCCCGGATGAGGACGCTAACTCTACAACAGTCTGGATAGGCGCAGCAACTTGCACACGATCCTCCTCACCCTCTTCGAAGATGCTCAAGTTGGGAGGTGCTTCCGAAGTATCATGCACTTCCTCGATAGTTGGCGCCTGCGGATCCGGAACGAACGGGACTCGATTAGGATTACTCCTAAAGTTATAACCTAGGGTGCGAATTAAAGTACGGATCTCTACCGAAGTTTGGATTCTGCCGGCTCGACCAGGCGACGAGTTCCTATAACTCATGAGCTTGTCTCTTGAGCGCCTAATAACTGCACATGCGACACTCGCAGGTAATCCGGATGCCTCGGAGGACCAGAATCTGGAATAACTAACCGAAGTAAGGAACTTACCTCGGGCTCTTCCCGACTCGGATGTGGCGCTTGCCCCACCTCCAGAACATCATCATCCACGATCTCAATCTCCTCGGAGCTATCGGTTAAGGATGTCGCCTCGGAGTCATATCCCTCAGCCTCAGATCGGTTTTGGCTATCACTCTCGGACATCCTAGGGAAAGGAGAAAGCAATATCGTAAGCTCTAAGATGGCAGTCCGAGAGGTAGTTTATGTATATTGACGTGGCCAGTTCAAAGCCAAAACTAGCGGCTTTACTCGGCACAGTTAGTTCGGAATCAGTACTACGCTTATTCGGTGTTAATCAAACATCAAGTACGTATTGGTTATCAACTATACTACACATTATAAGCATACATCCGAGTGACTTGAAGATGAAAAGACAGCAGAGATAATTTAATCACAAGACGAGACAAGTAAACTTACTTGGATTCGGATGATTAGAAAGAAGTAACTTGACTCTGCATAGGACCACGCGCTTCGAACCGCTCCTCGCTCGCTTCGGATTGCTGATAGTTGCTTCGGATGTACTCGGAATGCAAAAATTATCTCTCTAAACGATGAGAAATGAATCGGCCAACCCCTCTATTTATAGAGGGCCATATTGGGAACTCCAACCGTCGCGATTTTTCGGATTTAATCTCCACCGTCGATCAAGAACCATCCAACGGTATAGTACAATTATACCAAGTGAAATGACGAATGGGTACAACGAGTTTACTTCTTGGATAGATGAATACAACAACTCTCCCTCTCTCGGGCGACAGACAACACGAGAGCTCCGGAGTATCGTCTTCTCGGACGCCCAGCGGCTTATCAGCCCAGCATAACTTGTCCACACAAGGAACCTCGTATACTCGAGCGATAACCCTTCGGACCTTCCCTCAACCACAGAGGCTGATTCGAACGGGACACCCACCTACGGTCCGCCACCGTACCCATCAAAGGTACACTACCGATGTTCGGAGCCTAAACTTAGTCTCCATTACAAATACCCTTTTTTTCTTTTTTCTTCACTTCGTTGCCCTTCGGACCTACTCCCTCGGATGGCAACGATGTTTTAGAAAAAGAAAAAAGGGGGGGGGAAGTGAGACTAAGTCAATGGCCACAATCTGAGTACATCTTTTTTCAACGGGATCGAAACGGATTGGACTGGAGAACGGATTCTTTTCCTCAAAACAGCTTCCCAAACCAATAGTTCCACAACTATCTTCTACTAAGATACTTGGAAACTAGGGGGACATATGTTGATACGGAAATATGTCCAATCCGTCATAAAAGACCTAGGAGCAAATCCTAAGGCATCCCGAGTCATCCAATGGATCCGAGGCACTTAGGTCCGAGCCAATGGTCCGATCCGGGCAGACCATCTATGGTCCGACCCACCCTAAAAGAAAGGGACAAAGGATTAGGACCTGCATGGCCCGACCCGGAACCATAGGTCCGACCCACCGTGGTCCGAGCCTCCCTGGGAAAGGAGCATAGTGCTAAGTCAGCATCCTCTCCGACCCAAAGACTCCGATACGGATGTTAACTCGGATCCAGCATGACCATCTCATAGGC
The DNA here is from genome assembly GCA_026545765.1 of Plantago major. NCBI lineage: Eukaryota > Viridiplantae > Streptophyta > Magnoliopsida > Lamiales > Plantaginaceae > Plantago > Plantago major. The sequence goes on along the minus strand of CM048842.1, from coordinate 48,241,012 downwards.
TACCAAGCAAGTGGGCACCAAAGAGTGAGATGTCCGAACCCATGAGCTCCGAATCGGAAGAGTTGGACAGACAGAGGAACTTCCTCAGCTGACAACCAGGTACTGTCCGGATCCGACATCCGGACCGACCCCTCCGAACCTGAGATCTCGGCAGACTCTGTCACATCCTCAAGAACTCTCCCAATAATGACCAAATTACCCCTAAAGCCCAAGATGGCATGGGCTAAAGCTTCATTATTGGGCTATGGGCCTCATCTTAGCATTGGTGGCTCAATCCTAGCCGTACACATGGCGCGATCCTAGCAAGGCCTTCCATCTCTATGGTAGCCTATAAATAAGGCACATATCCCAATAAGCAAGGGACCTCAAGTAAGTCACTTCGAACAAGTCTTCTCGCTAGTCACATCACGAGCACTATACAGAGTTGATCCTCAGTCACTCTCGAGTAAAGTCTCATCCCGGTTTGACACTTAGCAAACCGGGTACTAATTCCCCCCCCCCCCCCACTCGAGTGTGCAGGTCCTTACCGGAGCAGTTGGCAGCTGGTTCTTACGCTTCGGTCTTCACCTAGCAAGGAACCTCTTACCTCGACACCATTTGGAAGAGTCAAATAAATCTAAGTGATTGTGGAGTTAGACCCCCAACACGACGGATAGATGGCCTGTAGCGACGGATCTATCCGTCGCTACAGGCCAGATTTTTTGTAGTGGAGCTCTTGACTTGGAGACGTATATCCATGCAATGTTCCCTACCGAACAGTACACAGTTGCGACTCTATTGCATAAGGATTTCTCCAGAGAAGTGGCGCACAGTTTGATACAAGCCTTTGAACAGGCAGATGGTCAGACAAGATTACATATGGCATTCAAACCAGTTCTGCCCCAGACTCTGCAATTTATACCTTCTGAACAAGAAGAGGTTAATGGGCAGAAGATCACTATTCCTGAAGTGATCAATCTTGTATCTGAAGATGATGAGGAGGAAGAGATAAACGAAAACGACTTCGATGAACCTCCCACTGACCATCACCAAAAGATGACCACAGAAAAGGATGATGATGATGCCCGCACTGTGGACCGGAGGAATTTCACAAAGAAATCATGCCTCAAGCTTTGAAAAGCAAACCGAGAGGAAAGCACGAAATCTCCGTCTCCATCTCCTCAAAAGTCAACTCATCCATCTTCCCAACAAAGGTTATTCTTGAACAAGTAGTTGAGGATTACGAGGAAATCGCTCGAAATTGTTGAATACTCAATCGAGCTGCTCAACTCGGACAAGCTGTTGGAAGAAGAACAACTCCATCTTCAAGCGGAAGACCGGATAGCTAAATCCAGAGACAAGCTTGACCAACTACAATATCAATATCTGCAAGAGATGATTGCTTACTCTGAGGTTAAAGAGCTACAGGATGCTGTAAATGCCATCACCAAAGAACTCGATACTGAAGAAGTATATGAAATTAAGCATGATGCTAAGGCGCATCATCTTCAAAAGAAGTACCATCCTCCTCCCAAAAGGGAAGAAACCAATCTCGAGATGGTTCTTTGGACTCGACACAATCGATGAGAATGTCGAGAGGATGAAGATCAACTGGTGATTACTCGGATGATGAAGAAGACAAGACTTTGGCGAGCACCGCAATGAACATCTAGCGGTTTCACACTTGAAAAGGAAACGGTGCTCCACAAACTTTCAAAGAAGCGCCAAATGTCCACTCCATGAATACATGAGCAGATACCAATCTTGGCTCATCCGAAAAGGTTGTCTTCACGTAACAAGGAAGTAATTGCCTCCGTCCCCTCTGAAATGAAAAAGTTCACTGAGCTCATCACTCAGAGAACAACTAGCATAGTCATTGCTCAGAAAGATCTGGGAATGATAAGGGACGATGATGCGTCTTTAGCTGAAAAAGCTTTCCAAGAGGCAAGTTACACTGCTGGAAAAGCAGATGCCATCCTAGGCCCATTGGCAGAGCTCACTGATAAGGACAATGGACTTATCAAGCAAAATAAGGAGCTCAAAGCCGAACTTCAGAAGTTGGTCACTGCCTACAATTATTTACAAGGGAATTTTGACTCTCTCTCAGTTTCTTTTATGAGACTGAGTCAGCCAACAATGACTAAGGGGGAAAGAGTGTACAAATCTGGACCTCAATGTCAGGGGGAATGGGAAGAAGGAAAAGAAAACAAGAAGAAATCCGGGTGAAGTGCGGCTCGAGAGGAAGAAGAAACATGAAAACTTCCAGCCACCACTCGTAATCAATGAACCCTCCTCAAGCCAAGTGCTTTGCAAATAGTAGCCGCTTCGAAACTCTTGAAGGAACTACAATGATAACAAGGGCTGGCACGAAACCTCCAAGGAGTACCAAGGCTCCAAGGAGAAGACAGGTTAAAGGGATTAATGAATCTTCTGAAGAAAAAGAAGAAGGCCAAATCAAGTCCCTGGGCAATGAAGAAGGCTGTAAAACTCTCACAAGATTTAATCTTGATGATGATGAGGAAACCGATAAAGATGAAGCTCCTCTTCACAGAAAAAGGAAAATTGAAAGCCTAACTGAGCCCATAGTGCAAAGCCCTAGCTAAAACACCCTCGAAATACGTACCAAGTCTATCCGGTGGTTCTTCAAGCAACAACCCCAAAGAGAATTCAAGGCAGAGAAGAACGGTGAGAGCTGAGCAAAGACAAAGTCAACTTCCACTCAGGCCAGAAGAAGCCAAAATAGAGTATCTGAACTATGACAATGATTCCTCAATCTACAGGAGCATCAATCAGAAAAATGGCTATTGGATTCTGGAACTTAAGCATCTACTGGAAAATTCAAGATTTCCAGAACCAATCCATAAACAACTTATGGCATGGAGAAAAGATAAGCCAACCTTGATCAACACCAATCACATTAAAGCCTGGTTGGATTTTGAAGTTGTCAAGAGAACTGAAGCCATGAGAAAGGACCTCTCTGATGAATGTCCATATGGAAAGCCAGATGATGTGCACAGAATTCTGAATGTCATAGGAACAGGCACAAGAGCAAGACTCGCTGTGGAACCCTATGAGTCGTTCTATCTAACTGAAGATCAATACAAGGGTGACATCAGATATCTGAGGATTATCTACGAATACTTCAAGCTTTCAGATATCAGAATAGAGCATGCCTGGAAGTGGGGAAAGTATCTGTGGGTCAAACATTTTGTCAAGAAAAATCCTACCAAAACCTACAAAGAGGTCTGTGGATTTGCCAGAGACACTGAGATGCTCATCAGAACACTTCTCTATGATTATTCTGATGACATCAAAAGGTTTGGAGATTGAAAATTTGCAGACTGATCCATAGAACTACTGTTGCAGACTTGAAGAGTTGAAGACTTGAAGACTAGTCTATTAGGATGTTTACTTGGAGCTTGGCTACTCCTGTTGTCCTAATTTACTTTTTTTTTTTTTTTTTGTATTTTTCCTGACTGAGCTAAACTTGTTTTATGTATTGAAGTTATCTGTAATCTTTCTTTGTAACTTATCTGAAGAACTTACTCTCAGATAGTATTCTATAAAAGATAACTTGTCAGCAAAGATCACACCTTGTGATTTGGTTGATGTTTACTTTCTGCACTTAATTGAATGAATTGAAAAATCTTAAGAAATGATTAAGTGTTGGATTGTTCACTCATCCAGATTTGTAATAGGTCAGATAGTCATCGTTGACTGATCAAAAAGTGGGAAATTTGTTAGGAAATTTGTTAGATATTTTGTTAGAAATATGTGTTTAGATTTTGATCAGCAACATGATGACTTATCTTAGTCTCAGAAAGGTGATTAGTACTCTTGGTTCACTTGAACATTGTAAAAGAGGAAACCCACTAAGTATGATAGTCTAGCTAATCTTGTATAGGATGTTAGGTCTCAAAATGTAATTTTTATTTTATGAAGAGAAGACCAAGAAGAAGACATTCAAGCAGAACAAGTTCAACGGCATTGAAGATTTGAAGAAACTGCACAAGATTACTGAAATAGTTTTGCAGATACCTTGGCCAGATTTCTTGAAGACGCGAATGATTGTTAAACAAATCATGTCACAAGAGATATTTGAGAAGTCAAGAGGTCCATCTGGAAAACAAGGAAAGTGTCAACAGATATCTACACTCAGATACCTTGAGCTTTAAACCACATTTCTGATAAAGAAATATATATTGCAAACAAAGTTGTTTCAATAAAAGTGGTATCTGAAGTTAAAGGTAAGGACATGCTAAAACTCAGAGAAAACTGATAAAGTTAAGTCTCTGATACAAAGCATAGTTCCGTTGGCACTACAGGACAAAAAGTATAGTACAATGCATTTAATGCATGGACATAGATGTCTGAACAAAAGCAACGGTACCTTCTGAAGAAGAAGTCAAACCTGCTACAGTACTATACACAGATATCAATAGTTTGAATTTGATTTAAGCCTAACGGATACTATGTAACGGCATTCAAATTCATCTATAAATATCAACACTTAGACTGCTTGAGAAGACACGCTGAACCTTAGAGACACAGAACTTACTGAACAACATTTACACGAACATATTCTCTCAAGCAAACTACTTATCCTCAAAGCTTTCTGTTGCGACCAAAGCTCCTGATCTTAAGTAGTACTAAAGTTCTAAGTGTCCTGATCCTAAACAAGCACTGCTATTTGTGAAAGAGTTGAATCGAAAGATCAAGTATAAAGATTCATTCTCTTGAACAATTATCATAGACTTGGGTTAGTAAAAGAACAAGATACCATACATTGCAAAGTGTATTAAGTATACTTGATTCACGAGCTATCGATTAAGCGAAAAGTTATTAACGAAGCTCATCGACAACTCGAACTAAAACCAACACCATCAACGGGCGTGGAGTACGAAGTACTTAGTTTGAGAAACTAAGGAATAACTCAAGGTTATTGAGCAGGAAGTACTTAGCTTGGGAAGCTAGGAATAGCTCAAAAGGTTTCGAAGTCTGAAGTACTTGGCTGTGAAAGCCGGGGAACAACTCAGGGGGAACATTTGGTTGGGAACCATTTGTTTAAGGAATCTTAGAATAGGATTTTTGTAAGGTGACCTCAATTATCTATTCTAGTGAATTCTAGGTCTTTGGAAGACCGAAGTGGATTACGCCACCTCCAGATACCACTATACTTGCTGTGTTATTTACTTTTCTGTACTTACATTTCAGCAACACACACACACACTTTAACTGTTTCTGCACTTATCTATCTTAAGTCTTCCGCACACTGAATCTAAGTATCAGATATCTACACAGATATCTGAGAAATAGTTTTTATCGACAAAAGCATTAAAAGACTATTCACCCCCCCCCCCCCCCTCTAGTCTTTTACTTTGCCGTTATCTGGACCAACATGATGGATCTTGATGCTCCATTGATGGCACTTTCAAAAGAAAATCTCCTCTAAATCTTCAAGATCCATTAATGGAACCCGAATTGGGCTCAACTAGTGCAGCTTAAAAGCTCCAAGAATGGTTAAATGTAGTTCAAGAACTCAAATTGCATCAAATCAAGAATGTAAAATTGCAATCTAAGCTAAAATTACCTACTTGAATTCGAATTCCATGAGCACAATATATTTGTGTAACTCCAAGTGTTACTCATACTATAGTGCAATGGCAATATAGTTGCATTCTAAGATGTACTATTTGTTTTTTTCTATATGCTCCCACGCTCACAAAGTCTAGCTCCATGGGAAACATATCACAAACTTTGAAAATACCATGGGCTCATACTTATGATACTAATGGTATTTGCAAAGGATGTCATGCAAAATATTCATCATGGAGATAACTTTGAGGGGCTGGTTTCATACTAAAGAACGAATATTGCACCCGAAAATACAAGTATATTTCCATGCCGATAAGATATGAGAGTCTTGTTGAGTTCGTCAAATACATTGGGCTCATGGAGCTCAGTAATTCAAGTAGAGAAAGTTACCTTATCTTGTAAAATCATACACTGAAACTACAACTTCAATTGTTTCCATTCAAGTTCAAATCCTGATTAGGACATTCCCTTGATCTCTTGATTGGTGATGCACATCATTGAAACAACCTAAAATCACAAAAAAAATAATATTACAATATAAAATGTATCTCATAAATTATCAACCATCATTCGGTTTCTTTTTGTAGTAATCCTAGAAGTTTAAGGTGTGTATTAATCAATAGCAAAGCCGGCATTGGAATTGTTCAATAAAAATACTTGGAATGATTTCATTTCGTCACTCGAATAGTGATTAAATAAACTAAAAAAAAGAGATACTTACCATTTTAGTTTGAAGAAGAATAACTTTCAATAAATGGCCGTGTTTCAAAGTGGGATTACTTTTCGAGTTCATAAATACGTAGAGCATTGAGATATGCAAAATCAAAATGGTTTGACAGGACTGACTGGATTCAGAACTAGGCATGAACTGTGATTAGGAGACGGGGCAAAGATTTTGTGTAAGCTGCAACTGCTGGAACTAGGTGTTTAGAATTATAACACTCAAGTACAAATTCCGATGTCTCAACTGCATTCAGAAGATCAGCTTATATAATAAGGATTTGAGAAACATGAAAATGACAGTTTGCATTTATGGTTTGAGAAAATTAAAACTTATTTAGTAAGTACCATAATAAATATACCATATGTAGTATTTCATAATGATATTACAATACTTGATTCATGCAATTTATTAATATTTAACAGTTGAATATTTTAAATGGATCTACATCTTTTTTTAACAGTCAAAGTTACATAAGTGTAAACTGAGCTAGTTTTTTAGCATGTTAAATTTATGAAAATAGCATCTACGACCAATGAAAATTAGTAAGATAATTTCAATCGAAATAGCGTAAAAACCTAATATGATGTATGTTTTACAAATTAAATTACACGGACACACATTCCACGGAATCGTAAATGACGACACAGTTACGTGAAAATTTTGTGTTGATCAAGCATGCAAAATTAAAGTTCATAAAGTTAAATGATAATTTCACGAATCTTTTAGTATGAAGACAATTTGATCGTCTTTAAGGCTATATATGAAGAATTCTAAGATTTTTTCTAATTAATTAAGTTATGTAAGCGTATTTTAAATTTAAATACAATTATTTAATCATTCTCTTAGTTATGTTATGTGTCTGTGTGTGTATATATGTATGTATGTATGTATGTATGTGTGTATGTATGGTATGTATATGTAACTTCAATGCCTAGTCTCACTGCTACTGCTATCCAGATTTTTGTGTTCGCCACTACTTGTCGCAATCCAGAATTGACAACACCGGTCTTATATAATTCTATGGTTATGTAAGATGAAACTTGAGAATCATTTATTAATTATGTGCTACTAAATAACTTCAAGGGTGGTTTTACCCATTTTTCGAATCTATATTGATAATATTGTTGGACTTCGGTCTTGTGTTTAAATCAAAAACTGAAAAACACTATGCCAGTTGATCTATTACAAATACACATTATACTTTAAGTATCATTCATTTAAAAAAATGTTATAAGTGCACACAATGGGAAATATAAATCTGGGAGAAATATGTTTAAATGTATAGATTGAATTGTAGACTTTTGAAAAGTAGGGGAAAAAATTAAGTATATCTAAATCACAATGGTTTCTTCAACATTTGTCTTGGATTTTATTGAATTTTAAATTTTCACCACAACTACACATGTATGGATATTCCCAAGTTACAATCGATTTAATGTAATGAAAATAAATTTTATTAAATCATCATCTAATGAGACACACAATTTGCGCGAATAATTCGCCCTTGTAGCTTCCCTATTACGTATGATAACTGAACTTGTGAGATTTATACAGATTTTGATCAATGAATTGTAAATACTTATTTAGATATTTATGAAAAAGATTCGTGCAAGTTGTATTTTTGTTACATGGTATATATGTACGTGGAACAAGAACACATTAAATTTATATTTTGGTACACTAGTTTACGCTATACTTTTTAAGAAATCCTTTATGTATAGACATTATACATCCGGATTACACACCTCTCACCAACAACACATTAGACAGACTACATAAATCCAAAAGTCAACCCTCATTTCAACAATGGCAGGTTGTAAATGGCGTCGAAAATATCAAAAATATATTTCATAATTCTAACATTCGCATTTTAAAAAAGCAAATTGAAATTCAAATCAACGAAGTTTATTACAATTCAAATCAACTAAAAAATTATTTTTTGATACAAATTTAATAATAATAGGTTGCAATCGAACCCTTTTAATTTTGTTCCTTCATTAACATATACAAAGTATCAAATTCTCTCATTCTTTCATTAATAGAGCTTGAATGGTCCCATTCTTCAAGTGTTTCCGCTCTTCCATCAATTCTTCTTAGTCTTCTATCAATGGGGCTTAAAACTTCAATGAGTGGAGACCAATTCAGGCTCCATGATGGATCTTGATGCTCCATTGATGGCGCTTTCAAAAGAAAATCTCCTCTAAATCTTCAAGATCCATTAATGGAACCCGAATTGGGCTCAACTAGTGCAGCTTAAAAGCTCCAAGAATGGTTAAATGTAGTTCAAGAACTCAAATTGCATCAAATCAAGAATGTAAAATTGCAATCTAAGCTAAAATTACCTACTTGAATTCGAATTCCATGAGCACAATATATTTGTGTAACTCCAAGTGTTACTCATACTATAGTGCAATGGCAATATAGTTGCATTCTAAGATGTACTATTTGTTTTTTTCTATATGCTCCCATGCTCACAAAGCCTAGCTCCATGGGAAACATATCACAAACTTTGAAAATACCATGGGCTCATACTTATGATACTAATGGTATCTGCAAAGGATGTCATGCAAAATATTCATCATGGAGATAACTTTGAGGGGCTGGTTTCATACTAAAGAACGAATATTGCACCCGAAAATACAAGTATATTTCCATGCCGATTAGATATGAGAGTCTTGTTGAGTTCGTCAAATACATTGGGCTCATGGAGCTCAGTAATTCAAGTAGAGAAAGTTGCCTTATCTTGTAAAATCATACACTCAAACTACAACTTCAATTGTTTCCATTCAAGTTCAAATCCTGATTAGGACATTCCCTTGATCTCTTGATTGGTGATGCACATCATTGAAACAACCTAAAATCACACAAAAAATAATATTACAATATAAAATGTATCTCATAAATTATCAACCATCATTCGGTTTCTTTTTGTAGTAATCCTAGAAGTTTAAGGTGTGTATTAATCAATAGCAAAGCCGGCATTGGAATTGTTCAATAAAAATACTTGGAATGATTTCATTTCGTCACTCTAATAGTGATTAAAAAAACTAAAAAAAAGAAATACTTACCATTTTAGTTTGAAGAAGAATAACTTTCAATAAATGGCCGTGTTTCAAAGTGGGATTACTTTTCGAGTTCATAAATACGTAGAGCATTGAGATATGCAAAATCAAAATGGTTTGAGAGGACTGACTGGATTCAGAACTAGGCATGAACTGTGATTAGGAGACGGGGCAAAGATTTTGTGTAAGCTGCAACTGCTGGAACTAGGTGTTTAGAATTATAACACTCAAGTACAAATTCCGATGTCTCAACTGCATTCAGAAAGATCAGCTTATATAAGGATTTGAGAAACATGAAAATGACAGTATGCATTTATGGTTTGAGAAAATTAAAACTTATTTAGTAAGTACCATAATAAATATACCATATGTAGTATTTCATAATGATATTACAATACTTGATTCATGCAATTGATTAATATTTAACAGTTGAATATTTTAAATGGATCTACATCTTTTTTTAACAGTCAAAGTTACATAAGTTTAAGCTGAGCTAGTTTTTTAGCATGTTAAATTTATGAAAATAGCATCTACGACCAATGAAAATTAGTAAGATAATTTCAATCGAAATAGCGTAAAAACCTAATATGATGTATGTTTTACAAATTAAATTACACGGACACACATTCCATGGAATCGTAAATGACGACACAGTTACGTGAAAATTTTGTGTTGATCAAGCATGCAAAATTAAAGTTCATAAAGTTAAATGATAATTTCACGAATCTTTTAGTATGAAGACAATTTGATCGTCTTTAAGGCTCTATATGAAGAATTCTAAGATTTTTTCTAATTAATTAAGTTATGTAAGTGTATTTTAACTTTAAATACAATTATATAATCATTCTCTTAGTTATGTTATGTGTCTGTGTGTGTATATATGTATGTATGTATGTATGTATGTGTGTGTGTGTATGTATGTTTGTATGTATGTATGTATGCATGTATGTATATGTAACTTCAATGCCTAGTCTCACTGCTACTGCTATCCAGATTTTTGTGTTTGCCACTACTTGTCGCGATCCAGAATTGACAACACCGGTCTTATATAATTCTATGGTTATGTAAGATGAAACTTGAGAATCATTTATTAATTATGTGCTACTAAATAACTTCAAGGGTGGTTTTACCCATCTTTCGAATCTATATTGATAATATTGTTGGACTTCGGTCTTGTGTTTAAATCAAAAACTGAAAAACGCTGTGCCAGTTGATCTATTACAAATACACATTATACTATAAGTATCATTCATTTAAAAAAATATGATAAGTGCACACAATGGGAAATATAAATCTGGGAGAAATATGTTTAAATGTATAGATTGAATTGTAGACTTTTGAAAAGTAGGGGAAAAATTAAGTATATCTAAATCACAATGGTTTTTGTAAAAACCTGGAATTTATTTTGGACCGTCTATTTGGATTAATCTTGAGATGAGAAATTATTTGGACCTGAGTTGCTATACGAGATTTTATAAGTTATTATTTCACGGGCCGATATATCCAGGCGCGGACTATTGTATTCTTATTGGATTGGTTTTGGACCGGAGTAAAAGCCCAAAATAATTACTAAAGAGCTATTGAAATTTAGGACGGGCTTATACTGGACATGTGATTATTAGGTTTCATATATACTCGAGGGTTTTAATGTTAGTTTGGGAAGAATTAATCGAAGTTGCTGAATGATTATTATTGTCTCCATGTCGATCCCAAGCCGGTTGATTATCAAACTCTAGTGGATTGATCATCATTGAGAGGTAAGATTGTTTAGCCTTGTTTGTCTTTTAGTGAGTTTAACTAGTACGGTTGAGAAGGCATGGTTTTGTTGACTTGGCAGTATACTTATTCGATTGGAACACACTGGTTATTGAGCTTGATGATGTAGAGTACTCCATGAATCTTAATGGCTTTGCATGGATTTTGAGGGTCGGATTTACCATTATTAGAAGGCCAATCGATTGATTAATTGTGAGATATAGTTGCCTTCGGTTTATGGAGATTGAGGTAAGGGGGTTTATTTGACACTTTTGCTTTTATTTTCCGATATAAAATGTATATATGTATAGTTTTCAATTGATAAACAACTTGTGGTTATTATATCAAGTAATGGGACTTGGTATAATAGTCTATTCGAAAAAGGATCAAGTATGTGAATTTCCAAAAGTATGTTTTATGATGCATGTGATGTGTGAAAATTATGTTTCTGTACATGGAGATAAAATATGTTTTGGCTCTCAGTTTTGCCTACGCTCTGTACTGACCTCTCATGAGGGTTTATTGGCATAGAAGTATACTTCCTACCGTTTACTGTTCCTTTCCGCGGGGGAACCTACTGTTATTGTTTCCTGTTTAGGAAACCTACTGTTTATGTTTCCTTTCGGGGAAACCTACTGTTACTGTTATGTATGCCATCTTCCCTGCCACGGGATCTAATAGTGGCCCAGTGTAAAATCTGATTGAGCTAAACTACCGTCTTACTGTTTTGTGAAAGTACTCCATGTTCTGATTCTGGATATGTGAATTGTTACCGTGTGTATATAAATATGTATGTTTTACTATGCTGCTTGATCCGGTAAAAGTGTCATTGAGGCTCACCCTTACACCCCCCTTTCAGATATCTAGTAAGTGACTTCGGACGAAGGTACTTCGGAGTTGTGGCAGGTTGATTGGTGTCGAATTTAAGTGAAGACTCTGGAGTAATTGATTTGTACTGTTGAGATATTGTAAAGTATAAGATGACTTGTAGTGTTGAGATTGTCGTTTTGTATTGAGGACATGTAATATTATTGTATTTGGGATTTTAGATGCTCTGTTGTACCACTCCGAGATATTTTTATGTAATTGAGGATTAAAGTTAGGCTTCGTCTTGGCGTGAGCCCATCTCACAATAGACGGCCGGTCGCGCCAAAGTATATTGGTTTTGGGGCGTGACAAAGGTGGTATCAGAGCCAGGTTCCGGTTTGGTTGGGTGTAGGTCCCAGGTTTGATTATGTGAAGTGTTGTTTTGGATGAAGGGAAAACTCGGGGAGTTAGGTTAGAATTGTTAGGAGCCTAGGTTTGTCTTTTCGAAGTTTATGATTTTGAGTTGAAGGAAAAGTGGTGGAGGTACAAGGTTTCGATTTGTTGGGGGTATGTGTGATATGTTGGTGTTGATTGCGAGATTATGTTGGATTTCTCGAAGTATGGTGTTCCCGAGTGAGATGCAAAAGTGTTATTGGAGTTTACATATGAAGTATGAACCTATCGCTGAGGTTTCTGGACTAAGTGAAAGGTATTAGGAGAAAGTAGGTGATTTGAGGGTTTGAAAGTTTAAAAGTGGCACAGTGGAAGCGTAGTGGATTTCAGTTTTGAGGACAAAACTTCTTTTAAGGAGGGGAGGATGTAAAAACCCAGAATTTATTTTGGACCGTCTATTTGGATTAATCTTGAGATGAGAAATTATTTGGACCTGAGTTGCTATACGAGATTTTATAAGTTATTATTTCACGGGCCGATATATCCAGGCGGACTATGGTATTCTTATTGGATTGGTTTTGGACCGGAGTAAAAGCCCAAAATAATTACTAAAGAGCTATTGGAAATTTAGGACGGGCTTATACTGGACAGGTGATTATTAGGTTTCATATATACTCGAGGGTTTTAATGTTAGTTTGGGAAGAATTAATCGAAGTTGCTGAATGATTATTATTGTCTCCATGTCGATCCCAAGCCGGTTGATTATCAAACTCTAGTGGATTGATCATCATTGAGAGGTAAGATTGTTTAGCCTTGTTTGTCTTTTAGTGAGTTTAACTAGTACGGTTGAGAAGGCATGATTTTGTTGACTTGGCAGTATACTTATTCGATTGGAACACACTGGTTATTGAGCTTGATGATGTAGAGTACTCCATGAATCTTAATGGCTTTGCATGGATTTTGAGGGTCGGATTTACCATTATTAGAAGGCCAATCGATTGATTAATTGTGAGATATAGTTGCCTTCGGTTTATGGAGATTGAGGTAAGGGGGTTTATTTGACACTTTTACTTTTATTTTTCGATATAAAATGTATATATATATATAGTTTTCAATTGATAAACAACTTGTGGTTATTATATCAAGTAATGAGACTTGGTATAATAGTCTATTCGAAAAAGGATTAAGTATGTGAATTCTCAAAAGTATGTTTTATGATGCATGTGATGTGTGAAAATTATGTTTCTGTACATGGAGATAAAATATGTTTTGGGGCCGATTTCTTTCTGCACTGTCTTCATGAGGTTTAGAGAGAAACCATAGGGTGAGAAGCTCTAGAGCCCCCAACCTTAGGTCCCCGGTCGCTTTCCGACCACCATATTTTCACCCTCTTGGCCGAAATCCCCTCCCTTTATGTCCTAAGCCCCCATCCAGCCATTTAGATCCCTCTAGGTTTCCCGTTAGCACCAGGTCAGATGTCAGGAGGATTTTTCCCAAAGGTAAGAGTGTGGATGCGCATAAGAAATGGGTTGAACTGAAATCAACAAATACTTCGACGTTGTATGTGGCAAATTTTCCAGAGGATTGGGCCAGCAAAGATGTGAAAGAAGCAATGGAAAACGTTGAGAAGGTGAAGGATGTATTTATGCCTGCAAAAAGAAACAAGGACGGTAGGAGATTTGCATTTGTTCGTTTTGATTCTAGTTTGGATATAGAGAAAATATTGGAGACTGTTAAAGGACTTTGGGTTGGAAAGGTAAAATTGTTAGCAAATTTAGCCAGATTTGATAGAGATAAAAGTTCTGGAACAAATGGATCCAGAATCTAAAAGGAGTTCTTTGTGAATACGAGAAGGCGGGAGGCAGGGGTAAGCTATCTACAAGCCTCATTGAATCAGCAAAGAAAGGCGGTTGTGGTGGAACAATTTAGTCCAGCAGAGGTGTAGGTTAATGTAGGGCAGGTGGAGCAATGTAGTCCAACAGCGGTGGACGTGAACGGAAGACAGGCTGAAAATTTGTTAGGAGGAAAATCAACGTTTGAAAACAAGTCGATGTCGAAAAAGAAGGTGTCGTTTGCAAAAGGCTCTGTAGTTGAGAAAAAATTTACACCAGATAAGAAATCATCTGAATGGGCTAAAAACTGTGTAATTTGCGGAACTATGGGGGATATCCAAGTCAACGACATACTAAAGCTTATACATGAGAAGGGATTTAGCAAGACACAGGTCAGCAAATTAGCAACTGATACTTGGGTTTTAATTTCGAATTCTCAGGAGGAAAGAGATAATCTGTTGAAGGAGGAAGAGATTTTGAAAAAGGAATGGGTCAGTTACTTGCGAAATTGGAAAGATTCAGACCATAATGGAAGGAGGAGGATCTGGTTAAGTGTTTACGGCGTTCCGTTACATGTATGGAGTGATCAGTTCTTCAAGAAGATCGGAAACATTTTTGGAAAAATAGTCCAGATTAAGGAGGAAACATCGCTGAGAAAAAATTTGGAAAAAGGCAGAATTTTAATCGACACCCCAATCTTCGATTTAATCCGTAAGAAGCTGAATTTTCGGATTTGGGATATGGTGTTTGAAATTTATGTGGTAGAGGATTGTGACGGAGATTGGAAGCATGAAGTTGATTGGAACGAGCTGATCGGAGAGTCTGCTGATAGTGAAATATCCGGCTCAGATTTCGTCGAGTCCGACGAGGAAGACGAAAAGTCAGATTGGCGCGAATGGGAAGTTAATGAGGAGGGAAGAGAAAGGGAGGCTCGAGGAGTAGACAATGAATTTGTGGGATTGGGAGAAGAGTTCGTTGATCTTGGGATTAATAATGCAAGGATTAAGCAGGTGAACATTAATGATAGAAAAGCAGAGGAAGAGTCTGTTCAAAAAAATCCTAACAGACTGTTTTGGTAGTGATATTATGGATGAAGGTTTGGATACTATAGTGGATGCATTTCAATCTGGATTGCCAACTGAATCAGAATCTGGATTAAACAATGAGGTTTGTTTTGGGCCATGTTTGGGCCGTATGTTTAGAGAGAATGATCAAGACAATGTTGGGCCGTTGCACAAGCCCAGGAACGATCTGGCAAACAATATCGATTCAGCAGATAGCTTAGCTAAACGCGATTCTTCGAGAATGGTGAAAACACGAGTCTTCTTGGAGATAAGGTGAATGAAGCAAATTCTGATTACTCTGAAGATCCATTTGAGCTTTACCCCATTATTAACATTGGTAGCAAATTAGCAACTAGAAAAAACCTAAAGAAAAAATCACAAAAAAGAGAAATCTTGCTCAGCTCGCTTAGAACATAGGATAAGGGGAAGAGATTGGTTGAAGCTACCGACGAAGTCAAAGATGCAGGGAGGAGAAAGGTAGGCGAAAGCTCTGTTGAGGGTGTTTTACGCCAATTGAAGAGAGGAAGGCGCACACAAAGTAGAATCAAGGAAAGTGGAATTGGAGAGGTAACATTGGAGGGTGGAATTCATTTAACAGATGGGGATATTGAAGCTTGCAACAGTCAGATTTTGCGAAAGTCAGCATTTGAAGAAGCTACGATTCTTTGTGAACTTGGGAAATCAGCGGGTCTTATTCGACAGGAAGACCAGACGAGTGTGGTGAAGCTGTTTAGCAATTGGGAAACTAGGGATAGACAGGCAGCAGATGTGCAGACTACTGGGTTGGTTTTGGAGAAATCACAGTCGATTAATGCGGATAATTAGTTTCAATGTGAGAGGTTTGGGTAGGAGGATAAAAAAAGAGAGCAGTAAGGGATTTGATTGTGAAGGAAAAGGTTGAGTTTATTTGCTTACAGGAAACAAAATTGGATCGAGTTGATTGTAATATGGTTCAGAAGTTGTGGGGAAATAAGGATTGTGATTGGGTATTTAGTGCTGCAGACGGTGCTTCGGGTGGGTTGTGTTGTATTTGGGATAAATCTGTTTTCCAGAGGGCTTCTTTGTGGGGTGAAAAAGGTGTGCTGGGAATGTCGGGTTCTTGGAAAGGTTTGAATGTTAACATTGTAAACATATATGCTCCTTGTACTATAGAAGGTAAGAGACAGATTTGGTCATATCTAGAGGAGAAAATGAGGGGTAAGGAATTGGAGAGATGGTGCATTGTTGGAGATTTCAATGTTTTTAGAAATCTGGAAGAAAGGAGAGGGGTAAGTAGTAGCAGCAGAGGCAGACAAAGGGAGATGAGAGAATTTAACGATTTCATAGAAAAAATGAGTTTGATTGATCTACCATTAGAGAGGAGGAAGTTTACATGGTACAGAACCAATGGATCTAGTGGAAGTAGATTAGATAGATTTTTGTTGATAGCTGAGTGGGTGTCCTCTTGGCCGAATCTTGTGCAATATGGAATTAAGCGCAAGGTGTCGGATCATGTCGCGGTTTTGCTCAAGGAAGATGCAAAAGATTGGGGACCAAAGCCGTTCAAGTTTTTGAATTTCTGGTTGAAAGAAAAGGGTTTTAAAGAGATGATTGAAAAAGAATGGAAAAGCTATAAAATCCAAGGCTGGAGTGGATTCGTTGTCAAAGAAAAGTTGAAAAGGATGCGAGCTAAGATCAAGGAGTGGCATTTGCTGAATTGCGCAAACATAAATGTTAGAATTGAAGAGAAATCAGAATTACTTGACGCATTGGATAAGAAATTGGAACAGGTATTTCTGTCTGAAGAAGAGGTACAAACTCGTAAAAGGGAGTGGCAGGAGCTGGAAAGATTATTGGAACTCAACGACCTTACTAAAGTTCAACAGGCGAGAACGAAGTGGTTAAAAGAGGGGGATACCAACTCTAATTTTTTCCATAAATGCGTTGAGCGGAAAAGAAGAAATCAAAGTATCAAAGGGTTGAGACTCAAAGGAAAATGGAAAGAGGATGTCACAGAGGTAAAAGAAGGAGCTAGACAGTATTTTGAGGAACGATTTGCAGTAGTGGATGGTTACAGTGGATTGCTACCAGAATTTCTGAAAGGAAAGATGATCAGTACTAAGACAAAGGAGCAATTGGAAAGAGTTTTTGAGGAGGATGAGATCAAGGCTACGGTATGGGACTGTGGAATAGACAAGAGTCCTGGACCAGATGGTTTTAACTTCTATTTTTTCGGAGAATTCTGGGATTTGGTGAAAGAGGATTTGATGGCGGTTTTTGCCGAATTTTTCTCAAATTCAAAATTTGTGAAGGGGCTGAATTATGCATTTATAACACTTATTCCTAAATGTGAAAATCCTCAAGCTGTTGAAGAATTTCGACCTATCTCTCTTATCGGCAGCATCTATAAGATTGTGGCAAAGGTGTTGGCTAGCAGAATTTCTAAGATACTGAATGAAGTTATTTCTTTCAATCAATCTGCTTTCATTGGGGGAAGAAATATTCTTGACGGAGTTGTTATTGCCAATGAAATTGTTGACGAAGCAAAGAAAAAGAAGAAAAATTTGTTTTTATTCAAGGTTGACTTCAAAAAGGCATACGACTCTGTGGACTGGAATTTTCTCATGAAGATGATGAGTTTGCTGGGTTTTGGTGATAGATGGTGCCGGTGGATATTGGAGTGTGTGTCATCTGCGGAGGCTTCTATTTTGATAAATTGTAGTCCATCTTCTCCTTTCAAACTTGGCAGGGGCCTACGTCAAGGCGATCCACTTTCCCCGTTTCTGTATCTTATAGTTGCGGAAGGATTAAGCCGGCTGGTTGAGGGATTCTGTCAGAAGGGGTTGTACATTCCGTGGAAAGTGGGAGACAAGGCTGTTGAGATTTCACATCTCCAATATGCGGATGATACCATTTTCTTTGGTGAAGCAAAAAGAGATAATATATATGCTGTCAAGTGTGTGCTTAGATGCTTCGAATGGTTGTCAGGATTGAAAATAAACTTCCGAAAAAGTTGTTTGATAGGATTGGTGTGTTGCGAGAAGAATTGGATGAATGGGCTGCTGTGTTAAATTGTGAGGTGGGTAACATTCCATTTGTATACCTGGGACTGCCCATTGGGGCTCGACCAAGCGACAAAAGAGTCTGGGAAAAAGTGGTTGTAAGGTTAAAAAACAGATTGTCTACTTGGGAGAACAGATACCTATCTCTGGGAGGAAGAATCGTGATGATCAACTCGGTGCTAACTTCGCTTCCTATATACTTTTCTTTCTTTAAAACACCTTCCTCTGTCCTAAACCAAATCAAAAGCCTTCAATGCCAATTTCTTTGGGGGGGGGGGGGGTTGCTGGGTGGGAAAAAGAAAGTGGCGTGGGTCAAGTGGCTCATTGTTTGTAGGAGAAAGGAAGATGGGGGTTTGGGTATAAAGAATTTAGAGTGGTTCAACATTTCTTTACTTGGAAAATGGGTGTGGCGATTTCTAGTGGGATGTGAGGATTTGTGGATTCGGGTGTTAGACTCAAAATATGGGCAGTTTGTTAGGTGCGTCGAGAGGTGTGAGGGGTGTCATCCTTTTCGAAAAAATTGGTCGTCGTGGTGGAGAGATTTTTGGTGAAACTTGTGGGTTGCGGTGAGTGGTTTAGTAAGGGTCTGTTGAGACATTTAGGTGATGGGAAGTCCACACGTTTTTGGGATGATTCTTGGGTGTCAAAAGGGGTTGTACTTAGAGTCTGTTTTCCTAGATTATATAGTTTAGAGCAAAATAAGGAGTGCTGTGTTGCTGATCGTTTGAGGGTAGGGGATGAGGGTGTCTATGCAGTTTGGGATTGGAGAAGATCTCTTTTCAGTTGGGAGGCTGATTTAGTGAGTGATTTATTGTCTGTTGTACAGAATATTGTCTGTTTTGAACAGGTTCCTGATGTGTGGAGATGGACTAATACCCCGGAAATAAGTTACAATTGTCGAGCAGGTTATTTTCAACTGGAGAGCAGCTATACAAATGGGGCCCCTCAAAATCTTGACTGGACAAAGGATGTTTGGAACAGCTACGTGCCCCTTAAGATCAACGCTTTTATTTGGAAACTCATGTTGAATCGAATTCCATCCTTGGATAATTTGAAGACTCGAAATCTTCTTACAAATGGAGAAGAAGGGAAATGCAAACGGTGTAGAGATAATGTGGATGAAACTGCGCATCATATCTTTTTTGGTTGTAAGAAAGCTTTGGAGGTTTGGAAGATGATCTAAACTTGGTTAGGAATTAATATTCCAACAACTGGGAGTTTTCAGGAAATTTTAAAGGATTTTGGCAGGCTGGCAACTTCAAAAGCAAGAAAACTTTGGCAGCTTTTCTGGCATTGCTCAATTTGGGTTATTTGGTGCAGTAGAAATGATAAGGTTTTCAATGGAAAAGATTGGAGTCAAGAAGATTTGTTTGAAAAATTTAAGTTTACGGTGTGGTATTGGGTGAAAGCGAAGCTCCATGGTTTATATACAAGGATTACGCTAGCTGGGAGCTGTGTCCTTTATGTGTTTTGGATATCGAAAATCAGGTACAAAGCATTTAACAGTAACTAGTATTGGCTTGGTTTTGACTATGGTCTTGCTGGTCAGTTTTTGCGTTTTGGCCTTGAGGAGATAACTGAGTACTGGATGGAAGTTTTGTGTGGATTTTACATTGTTGGGACTTGCTGCACTTGATCTATTTTTGTACACCCCACTGTTCATTTTTATTTCAGTTGGCCTGGTTCTGGAAATCATCACCCTTTTCTTTCTTTCTTGCTTGGGTGGTATTCTCCAGTCAGGTGCATTTTGGTTTTCCCCTTAACTCTTGGCATGGGTCTTCGGACCGATGACATACTAGACGATGGGGGAGCCGTTTATGTTTAATACGTGAAATGGTTATGAACAGTGGTTCTGGTTGTGCGGAGGTGGTTTAGTGTGTAGTTTTTTTTATGTCTAAATTTGTACTGGGAGTTTTATTTTTACTGGTGTATTCTGGGTACTGATCCCGGCCTCGGCTGTGAGGCGTCTTTGGACCATGTATTTTTGTGGAACATTCTGGTTAATGAAATTTTAATTCTTCAAAAAAAAAAAATTTAATTATGTGCTACTAAATAACTTCAAGGGTGGTTTTACCCATCTTTCGAATCTATATTGATAATATTGTTGGACTTCGGTCTTGTGTTTAAATCAAAAACTGAAAAACACCATGCCAGTTGATCTATTCCAAATACACATTATGCTATAAGTATCATTCATTTAAAAAAATGTTATAAGTGCACACAATGGGAAATATAAATCTGGGAGAAATATGTTTAAATGTATAGATCGAATTGTGGACTTTTGAAAAGTAGGGAAAAAATTAAGTATATCTAAATCACAATGGTTTCTTCAACATTTGTCTTGGATTTTATTGAATTTTCAATTTTCACCACAACTACACATGTATGGATATTCCAAAGTTACAATCGATTTAAAGTAATGAAAATAAATTTTATTAGATCATCATCTAATGAGACACACAATTTGCGCGAATAATTCGCCCTTGTAGCTTCCCTATTACGTATGATAACTGAACCTGTGAGATTTATACACATTTTGATCAATGAATTTTGAATACTTATTTAGATATTTACGAAAAAGATTCGTGCAAGTTGTATTTTTCTTACATGGTATATATGTACGTGGAACAAAAACACATTAAATTTTTATTTTGGTATACTAGTTTACGCTATACTTTTTAAGAAATCCTTTATGTATAGACATCATACATCCGGATTACACACCTTTCACCAACAACACATTAGACAGACTACATAAATCCAAAAGTCAACCCTCATTTCAACAATGGCAGGTTGTAAATGGCGTCGAAAATATCAAAAATAATTTTCATAATTCTAACATTCTCATTTTAAAAAAGCAAATTGAAATTCAAATCACCGAAGTTTATTACAATTCAAATCAACCAAAAAATTATTTTTTGATACAAATTTAATAATAATAGGTTGCAATCCCTTTTAATTTTGTTCCTTCATTAACATATACAAAGTATCAAATTCTCTCATTCTTTCATTAATAGAGCTTGAATGGTCCCATTTTTCAAGTGTTTCCGCTCTTCCATCAATTCTTCTTAGTCTTCTATCAATGGGGCTTAAAACTTCAATGAGTGGAGACCAATTCAGGCTCCATGATGGATCTTGATGCTCCATTGATGGCGCTTTCAAAAGAAAATCTCCTCTAAATCTTCAAGACCCATTAATGGAACCCGAATTGGGCTCAACTAGTGCAGCTTAAAAGCTCCAAGAATGGTTAAATGTAGTTCAAGAACTCAAATTGCATCAAATCAAGAATGTAAAATTGCAATCTAAGCTAAAATTACCTACTTGAATTCCAATTCCATGAGCACAATATATTTGTGTAACATTACTCATACTATAGTGCAATGGCAATATAGTTGCATTCTAAGATGTACTATTTGTTTTTTTTCTATATGCTCCCATGCTCACAAAGCCAAGCTCCATGGGAAACATATCACAAACTTTGAAAATACCATGGGCTCATACTTATGATACTAATGGTATTTGCAAAGGATGTCATGCAAAATATTCATCATGGAGATAACTTTGCGGGGCTGGTTTCATACTAAAGAACGAATATTGCACCCGAAAATACAAGTATATTTCCATGCCGGTAAGAGATGAGAAACTTGTTGAGTTCGTCAAACACAATGGGCTCATGGAGCTCAGTAATTCAAGTAGAGAAAGTTACCTTATCATGTAAAATTATACACTGAAACTACAACTTCAATTATTTCCATTCAAGTTCAAAACCTGATTTTGACATTCCCTTGATCTCTTGATTGGTAATGCACATCATTGAAACAACCTAACATCACACATAAAAATAATATTACAAAATAAAATGTATCTCATAAATTATCAACCATCATTTGGTTTCTTTTCGTAGTAATCCTAGAAGTTTAAGGTGTGTTTTAATAAATAGCGAAGCCGGCATTGGAAATGTTGAATAAAAATACTAGGAATGATTTCATTTCGTCACTAGAATAGTGATTTAAAAAACTAAAAAAAAGAGATACTTACCATTTTAGTTTGAAGAAGAATCACTTTCAATAAATGGCCGTGTTTCAAAGTGGCATTTCTTTTCGAGTTCATAAATGCGTAGAGCATTGAGATATGCAAAATCAAAATGGTTCGAGAGGACTGACTGGATTCAGAACTAGGCATGAACTGTGATTAGGATAGGGGGCAAAGATTTTGTGTAAGCTGCAACTGTTGGAACTAGGTGTTTAGAATTATAACACTCAAGTACAAATCCCGATGTCTCAACTGCATTCAGAAAGATCAGCTTATATAAGGATTTGAGAAACATAAAAATGGCAGTATGCATTTGTGGTTTGAGAAAATTAAAATTTATTTAGTAAGTACCACAATAAATATACCATATGTAGTAACTCATAATGATATTACAATACTTGATTCATGCAATTGATTAATATTTAACAGTTGAATATTTTAAATGGATCTACATCTTTTTTAACAGTCACAGTTATATAAGTGTAAACTGAGCTAGTTTTTTAGTATGTTAAATTTATGAAAATACCATCTACGACCAATGAAAATTAGTAAGATAATTTCAATCGAAATAGCGTAAAAGTTTAATATGATGTATGTTTTACAAATTAAATTACACGGACACATATTCCATGGAATCGTAAATGACGACACAATTACGTGAAAATTTTCTGATGGTCAAGCATGCAAAATTAATGTTCATAAAGTTAAATGACAATTTCACGAATCTTTTAGTATGAAGACAATTTGATCGTCTTTATGGCTCTATATGAAAAATTCTAAGATTTTTTCTAATTAATTAAGTTATGTAAGCGTATTTTAACTTTAAATACACTTATTTAATCTTTCTCTTAGTTATGTTATATGTCTGTATGTATGTATGTATGTATATATATTGCCTGTATATTGCCTATGTCTGTATGTATGTATGTATGTATGTATGTATATGTAACTTCATTGCCTAGTCTCACCGCTACTGCTATCCAGATTTTTTTGTTCGCCGTTACTTGTCGCGATCCAGAATTGACAACACCAGTCTTATATAATTCTATGGTTATGTCATATGATACTTGAGAATCATTTATTAATTATGTGCTACTAAACAACTTCAAGGGTGGTTTTACCCATCTTTCGAATCTATATTGATAATATTGTTGTACTTCGATCTTGTTTTTAAATCAAAAAAATGAAAAAAATTGTGCCAGTTGATCTATTCCAAATACACATTATACTACAAGTATCATTCATTTAAAAAAATGTTATATGTGCACACAATGGGAAATATAAATCTGAGAGAAATATGTTTAAATGTATTAGTTCGAATTGTAGACTTTTGAAAAGTAGGGGAAAAATTAAGTATATCTAAATCACAATGGTTTCTTCAACATATGTCTTGGATTTTGTTGAATTTTCAATTTTCACCAAAACTACACATGTATGGATATTCCAAAGTTACAATCGATTTAAAGTTATGAAAATAAATTTTATTAGATCATCATCTAATGAGACACACAATTTGCACGAATAATTCGCCCTTGTAGCTTCCCTATTACGTATGATAACTGAACTTGTGAGATTTGTACACATTTTGATCAATGAATTGTAACTGCTTATTTAGATATTTACGAAAAAGATTCCTGCAAGTTGTATTTTTGTTACATGGTATATATGTACGTGGAACAAGAACACATTAAAATTTTATTTTGGTACACTAGTTTACGCTATACTTTTTAAGAAATCCTTTATGTATAGATACATCCGGATTACACACCTTTCACCAACAACACATTAGACAGACTTCATAAATCCAAAAGTCAACCTTCATTTCAACAATGGAAGGTTGTAAATGGCATCGAAAATATCAAAAATATTTTTCATGATTCTAACATTTGCATTTTAAAAAAGCAAATTGAAATTCAAATCACCGAAGTTTATTACAATTCAAATCAATCAAAAATTTATTTTTTGATACAACTCTAATAATAATAGGTTGCAATCAAACCCTTTTAATTTTGTTCCTTCATTAACATATAAAAAGTATCAAATTCTCTCATTCTTTCATTAATAGAGCTTGAATGGTCCAATTCTTCAAGTGTTTCCGCTCTTCCATCAATTCTTCTTAGTCTTCTATCAATGGGGCTTAAAACTTCAATGAGTGGAGACCAATTCAGGCTCCATGATGGATCTTGATGCTCCATTGATGGTGCTTTCAAAAGAAAATCTCCTCTAAATCTTCAAGACCCATTAATGGAACCCGAATTGGGCTCAACTAGTGCAGCTTAAAAGCTCCAAGAATGGTCAAATGTAGTTCAAGAACTCAAATTGCATCAAATCAAGAATGTAAAATTGCAATCTAAGCTAAAATTACCTACTTGAATTCCAATTCCATGAGCACAATATATTTGTGTAACTCCAAGTGTTATTCATAATATAGTGCAATGGCAATATAGTTGCATTCTAAGATGTATTATTTGTTTTTTTCTATATGCTCCCATGCTCACAAAGCCTAGCTCCATGGGAAACATATCACAAACTTTGAAAATACCATGGGCTCATACTTATGATACTAATGGTATTTGCAAAGGATGTCATGCAAAATATTCATCATGGAGATAACTTTGCGGGGGCTGGTTTCATACTAAAGAACGAATATTGAACACGAAAATACAAGTATATTTCCATGCCGATAAGAGATGAGAATCTTGTTGAGTTCGTCAAATACATTGGGCTCATGGAGCTCAGTAATTCAAGTAGAGAAAGTTACCTTATCTTGTAAAATTATACACTGAAACTACAACTTCAATTGTTTCCATTCAAGTTCAAATCCTGATTAGGACATTCCCTTGATCTCTTGATTGGTGATGCACATCATTGAAACAACCTAAAATCACACAAAAAAATAATATTACAAAATAAAATGTATCTCATAAATTATCAACCATCATTCGGTTTCTTTTTGTAGTAATCCTAGAAGTTTAAGGTGTATATTAATCAATAGCAAAGTCGGCATTGGAAATGTTCAATAAAAATACTTGGAATGATTTCATTTCGTCACTAGAATAGTGATTAAAAAAACTAAAAAAAGAGATACTTACCATTTTAGTTTGAAGAAGAATAACTTTCAATAAATGGTCGTGTTTCAATGTGGGATTACTTTTCGAGTTCATAAATACGTAGAGCATTGAGATATGAAAAATCAAAATGGTTTGAGAGGACTGACTGTGTAAAATCCCGGAATTTATTTCTGTCACGCCCCAAAACCAAATCACTTTGGCACGACCGGCCGTCTATCGTGAGATGGGCTCACGCCAAGACGAAGCCTTCCTTTAATCCTCAAATACATAAAAATATCTCGGAGTGGTACAACAGAGCATCTAAAAATCCCATATACAATAATATTACAAGTCCTCAATACAAAATAACAATCCCAACAGTACAAATATCTTATACAATACAAATCATCCAATACAATACAAATCTCAGAGTCGCAGCAACTACTAAACAGCCTTCACATATCCGTCATCTGACTACCGTCTCAACTCCAAAGTATCTTCATCCAATCACTTATTAAATATCTAAAAAAATGTGTAAGGGTGAGCTCCTGGCACTTTTACCCGGATCAAGTACATATGAAAAGTTTACATATAAATACACTCCGTTTTATATCAAACATAGTCGAAAATCATTTTGCATGGAACACATGTTACAATAAACTATTCACATTTAGCTCGAATCAAATATACACTATGGCCACACAAACCGTGGTGGCACACGGGCCGGCTTTCACATAACATATCCCCTAATACAATAGGGGTCCACACACATAACACTGGGAGTACTCCAAAGCACGACAATCCCTCGAAAGGATCCACACACTTCATAGGCATATCGATGAGCATAAACGTACGTACACATAATCCATGCTTTCACAAAATAGCTTTCGCAAATCGCACACACAAGGAATACATTTTATGGGATATACATACTTGATCCTTCTTTTGAATAGACTATTATATCAAGCCCCATAACGTGATATAATAACCATAACTTATTTGTCAATCGAAAACTATACATATAGATTTTATATACGGAAAATAGAAGCAAAAGTGTCAAGAGTTCCCCTTACCTCAAGGTCGATACGAATCCAACTTAACATAGCCAACCAAGAAAGCTCCTGCTTGCAACTCGAATTCTCCAAAGTCACCTAGAACCTTAAATCTTCCAATAGCACCACTTGCTAACTCCAAAACGCCTCTACTCCGGTTTCAATAGGTCAAAAAGGGACAAGTATTGTTGAGGAGTAAAACCTCAAACACTAACTAACCAAACTATTACAAGCGACCTAATCTAAGGCCCGCCTCTGACTTGAGGTCCGACGTAGTACTGGTCCGAGCTTGCGTACCTGAAAGGACTAAGTGGGGGGGGGGGGGGTTAGAATGGGTTAACCGGATTGCCTATGTCAATCCGGTAAGAGACTTTACTCAAGAGAGAGTTGGAAGCTCTCAATGTAATAGTTATGACGGATTATGATAACACTTGGGAATTGACTTAGGGATTCCACCTACCTTAAGGTCTTGGACCTTGTGCTATATTTATAGTTATCATATGCTTGTGAGGTGGCTCACAAGATGATGCCAAGTGTACGCTTCAGATTTGGACACCAATGCTACCTTTGGCCCATGGCCCATTAGTGAACAGTAATCCAATACTAATCAATGGGCCTGGGAGGGTAGTTTGGACCTTTTCCCTACTTGAGTATTGTTCCGCCTGTTGGGTCCGTGTTAGTCCCTCGGACAGATCTGTCTGCTTGGTTGATCTGCCCTTGGGTAACTCTAGATGCCCGAGCCAAGAGTCTCACGGAAGTATCTCAGTGGTTCTGTTATACGTTTGGTCTTAATGTGATGGTGGCGTCCGAGATTCTCTCGTCCGGTCCGTTTAGCATTTCTGTACTGATGTAGCCAGGTTTAGAAGTCCTTTTCCCAGCTAGCTCGGACTAGTTGTGAGGGTGTAGTGACTTTAGCGTACTGGTTGATTCACTTAGGACGGACCATGTGAGGTCGGACCAATACTGAATTGGCTATTTAAGCCATGATGCGCTCTAGGACACACTCTATGGCGACCTTAACGGATTGGACACATGTCCGTATCAACATATGTCCACCTAGTTTCCAAGTATCTTAGTAGAAGATAGTTGGTAACTATGAAAAGAACAAGTGTGTTGTGGAGCGTATCCGAATCGTTAAAGGAAAAAATCCTTTTTGTTGAGATCCGTCATCCGTGTTCTTAGGAATTCAATATATCTCCCCCTTCCTACTGATTCGAGTTACATAATAGCTCGGATGTAGATGAAAAAAATGTATCCGAGATATATAGATCCGAGTACGGTTAGGATCTGACGTAGCCCTCTGTGGAAGAGTGTATGGGAAGCTATCCGTTGGACCGATTATGTGAACTGATCCTCCTGGGCCGCTGATCCGTAAATCAAAGAGGCCCAATAAGTTGTTTGTCCGGCCCACGGGGGAAAGATCCCGGGCAAAGTGACGCGACCGTTGGATCGGTATGATATCAATGGTTGGGGTTCTAAGCCCAATTGACGTGACGCATTTGTTAAGCATTAAATGCGACGTACTGACAGCCATCCACTTGCGAACCGGCACAGCCTTTGGATTGGAGAGGATCAACGGCTGGGATTCAAATCCAAGTGATGTGACTCTTGGCTTTCCCTAAGTTACCTTTATAAATAGTCAACTCATCAGTCACTTTCACACTTTTAGCAACATCGAAACTCAGAGCAATCACAAAGCAATCCGAGCAATTGAAGACCCATCCGAGCAAGTAAAACTCGCAGAATTTTGAAATTTCTTCTTCGAATCCGTACCCTCGGAGAGGTAGCAAGGCACAGTCGTCCGTTCAAATTTGTCCAGTCAACTTTGTCAAGTAAGTACGTCTTCACTCCTCCTAAGTTCTCTCCTTTTCGTGATATGCTTACTACCTGCTCGTATGTTTTTGCCCTGCTCGAATATGAAATTGTCGAGTCTGTATTTGCCAATGTTGCGAGTGATAGGCTTTAGCAGCGTACTTGGTTGAAACATTTCTCATTTGTACTGTCGCGTGCCAGTTTTCTTATCAGTATCCTATTGATTTGTCTCACGTGTCATGCGTACTGTAACCAAAATTTGATTATGCACGCTTATTTGGTAATGTGTTGGTGCCAATCGGCACACAGCCTTCCGTAAATTATCCCTGTTAGCGTTCCGGGTAGGGTAGATGATAGTGCCGATGGCACGTCTCTGTGTGCCATGGTTAGTGCCACTAGTGTTGAGACTATACTTCATGTAGAAAATCCTGGTAGAGTAGAACTTCGTCGGATCGCTTTGACTTAATAAGACATCTAAATGAACTCTCGAACAATCACTACTATCGTTTCTGACTCGTTTCCTTCTGCCCTAGGATGTCCGGGAGCGATAGTCAAAACCAGCACGAGGCACAAGGCTACAATGATGCAGTAGACTTAGGGACTGGGTCCGTGGATTTGACCTTGTCCGTGGGAAATTTCCTGGTCGTGGACCTTGTGTCGTCCAGGGACTCTGATGCTGGACAAGGAGTCCGTGATGTGGCAGAAGCACAGGCCGACGTTGCAGCGGGTCGGGGTGATCTTGCTCGGACTAGGTCACTAGTCCAATCTCGGACTATAGGTGGTGTTGGAACGTCCGGGGATCCGAATGAACGGCATGTAGAGCGGGAAGGCGACAGCGGTCGGGAGGCCGACGAGGTCGAGATGTTCGAGGCTGGTGTGGAGGACCGTGTTATGGAGGAAACAGGTCCGTCCAACCCGAGTACGTCCGGGAGACCCGAAGGTGTCGAAGAGGAGGAGGAAGATGGTGAAGTAGAAGGAGAGGAGGAGGAAGGAGAAGAAGGTTCTCCCGTCGCTCATCCCCCTAGACGCACTGGTCGTCGGATCGCATTACATCCTGCTGTGTCTGTTCAATCCAACCTTCCATTAGTTGAGGGACGTGGCGCAAGAATCAAATTTCCGTCATCGTCATTGTTGTGATAGCGGATGAATTTGGAGAGCTGAATACGGACGGACTTCTTCCTACATGTCCGTCAAAGGTTAAGGCGGATGACATTCCTGAATGGAGGCGGAAGTGGGAGATCCCTGAGTCCGTAGAAATCATGGTTCCCGAGCCCGGACATGCATTTTACAACCTGCCCGCCGGGTACATGTGCGTGCACGAGGTAGCTTTTGCCTGTGGATGGAAGATCCCCATTGCACCGGAGCTGAAGCACATTCTGAACCACATTGGGATTGGTCCGAGTCAGGTTATCCCAAAGTCCCTGGGTAACCTTATTTGCTTCGTGATTTTTTGTAAGAAGAAAGGGCAGCCAGTGAATTTTGAAAACTTGAGGCAGCTCTTTCATGTTTCCTTTAGTCCGGGGAATCCCCTTTTCTATACTTTTGTAAATAGAAAACCTTATAACTTCATCTCGGACTCCATTTCATCTTTGGGATCGAAATGGTGGGACAAGTACATCTTTGTGCGGATGGCCCTGAAACCTGGGACGTCCGAGAGGCAGCGAGAACAATGGGGGTTGCCGATAAAGTTCCTAAGGGAGAACATCCCAGATTGGCGCCCCCTCTCGAAGAACGCTGCTCCGTGGGTGGCGGCGATCCACAAAAAGAATAACCCGCCTACTTATCCGTTCCACGGATTGATCTGTCAGCCACTTCCCTACTTGTGCGGACTGACAGATGCAGTGGAAGTTGGAGGGAAGACATATTTTAGTAAGGATTTTTTACTTGAGATTTTGTGCTCTTTCTTCTTCGGAGTGCTTTGTTTTGATCTTGTATTTCCGCAATTTCTGGTAATCCTTCCTTAGTTTATCTGTATCTGACGCCTTTATTCTATTGCGTAGCTCACTAGTTCGAGTACATAATGTCTACGCTCCGTGAAAATAAAACGTTGCAGAGGGAGCAGCAAGTCCTGGAGGTCGCCGCTGGTCAGAGGACCAAAATCATCAACACTTCCGCGAGTCTTCCTATGGCGGATCCGAAGAATGCCGCAGTGTTTGCCGCAGAGGAGGAAAGGCGGAACAAGGCTGGAGAGGATTCACAGGCCTTGGCGGTGCCCAACAAGGGCAAAGCCCCTGCCACTCGGAGCACTACTGCTTCTAAGTCCCAGGCTTCCGCTGCTCCAGCGCCACAGCGGGAGGTGTTGATGCGGGATGCCATAACCTCGGGACGTAAGAGGGGAGCAACCTCGGAGGCTCCTCCTGCAGCAAAGAGACAGCAACTGTCCGCTGTCTTTCCTGTTCACCAAGCTGCTCTTGATAAGGAGTATGAGCAGGCTCGCGGACTCCCTGAGGTTGAGTGGGTTGGAGGGCTGGATGAGCTATACCAGCGGGTAAGTATCCTTTCCATGGTCTCCTTAGCTTGTTCTTAGTATAATAAAAATGTAACTTATATCCTTGCGGACCTCTTGCAGCTCGGATGTTTAGTCAGAGCCATGCAATGGAAGGCCGGCGAACATGCTACTATTGAGGAGGACCTGCACAAGGCTGTGGCCACATCCGTGGATGAGGCGGAGAAGGTGAAGCAGTTGGAGATACAGCTGAAAGAGCACGAAGTGAAGTTCCATAAGCTGAGGGCCAGCTGGGAAGAAATCAAGGCGGACCTCGACTGGCAGGAGAACTTTGTCAGCAAGTCGATGCAGGCTTTCCTGGATTCCAAGGATATGCTGCTTGGAGGCCTCCAATATGCTCGTCTTCAGGCTGGTCGCGACTTCATGGAGTTTGACTCCTTTAAGTTCTTCATGGCGGACAAATCCGATGCCTCCCGACTGGATGGGTTCGCGTCCGCTATCGGGCAGCTGAAGTCCAAGGGACTACTTCCACCGAACTTCGACTGGAAGGCGGAAGGGTTGATCCCTTCTGCGGATGCTAATGGTGTGGAGGTTCATGTCGACAGTGTCTCGGACGAACAGTTGGCCGCGTGTGAGTTTGCGGAACTAGTCACTGAGGAGGGTGAGATCGAGATTCAAAACAGCGGGCCCTTCCTCCCGAGGTGGGTCCCGGATGCCCTCCGAAAGGTATGCTTTATACCTTTCGATAATTACCGGGCTTTCCTAAAGAAGTGGTTCTTCCTGCCTGCCCGGGTCGTTGGCCTTCCCGCGGAATCCCTCGCTGCGCAAGTCGTCTCCAACACGCCCTCTGTCGATCCACCCTAAGCTGGTGAAGCTGGTCCGAGCCAAGCTGGACCGCAGTGAGAAGTCCGGGGTGTGCCCCGTTGAAATTCTATACTTGCTGAATTTTTCCGTTGGATTTGTATCTTTTGATGGCACGGAATGTCTCCATGTACTATTGTTTTGATTCGTATTTAACTGAGGAGCTAAACCTCCTATGCTTCTGAATTATTACTTGCTCTCTTATCTGCTTCCTTTTTATCTGTCGTTCATATGCTGAGTTATCATAAATTACACATCTCTTAAGAGCACGGATCGCTGTAGATGGCGTCCGATGTAGAAATCGAACCAGCGTCCCGCCGATCCACGGATCGTTCGTTCGTTGGGATGCGTAATTCTTCTAGAAGGAGGAAGGTGAAACAGTGAAATAGTCATGATGACTACGTCTTTTCATCTTCCTAGTCGTCGGATGATTGACAAGTGGTGGGATCGTAAGGACCCATCGCGACTATAAATAAGGGTGTGGTAATTCTTCCTTTTTCACTACTGTACCTTTCTCCAATCTTTCTTTTGTTTAGCCTACTCTATTTTCCAAAAGAGGCAAACTCCTTCAGGATGTCAGAATCCGATGAGGAAGAATATCAACATTGGGTAAATTGTGCTTGCGGGAATATGCATCCGCCGATTTACCCGGGCCGAGGGACTGCGGATGACCCAATCATTCTTGATTTTGAAGGCGATCCTCCTCGATGTCCGGGAATAGCTAGTAGGTTAGCCGAGGAAGAGAGGGAGCGGACGCTGAAGTTGATCCGTAGGAGGATCCGAATGCAGTAGCAAGCTCGTCAGGACCGAGGTGGTGGCTCGGAGTCCCAAGGCTCGACTTCCGTAATCTGGTGACGGAACAAGGCGGGGTATGCCCCGTAGAAGTATATATTTATCCTCGGACCTTTCCAGATTGTACCTTCCGTATGTAAATGTTCAGATAATTTTGTCTATAAAATTCGAACTACTTTTCATCGGATGAGATCGCCACCTTTTTCTCGTTCATGCTTCGTCGGATTATGTTGATGCACTGATTTTCGTAAGGCGATTATCAAATTCAAACTTCGGACGTGATTAATGGGCTTGTTTGGGTTTGGTTGGATAACTTAACTAACCCAACACTGTTTAACCCGAACGGGTGGCTCAAGCCCATTACTGACGTCAATCTGTTGGCGTGGCAGACGCTGATTGGTTGGAGTGTTCTATAAAAAGACACGACCCCAGTGCCAAAACCATGTAAATTGATCCCAAACTCTTCTTTTTCTATCTTTGGCGTCATGGCTTATAAATCATTGAAGCCGGATCTCTTCTCTTTTCTTCCCATCCTACTTTGGCTCTAATCTCTCTTGAATTGGCAATGGTTTCCTAGTTTCAAGAGAGTTGGAGTCATCAACGACGGTTAGTCAGAGATCTCAGTCATTTCGGCTTGAATGTGCCTTTGTCTGTCTCCTCTCTTTTCCTCCGATCCTACTTTAGTGCCTCAAATCTCTCTTGAATTGGCACCGGTTTCCTAATTTCAAGAGAGTTTCTAGTCTCGATTAAATTAAAATCTTTGTCTGTCTGCACTTTGCTCTCCGGACCTTTGGATCTAAGTCACCATGTTCCATTGGTATCATGGGATTCCATCATGTTTAACCATTTTCCTTGTGCGTAGATCGAGTTCCTTGCTTCCTTTTTCTTCCCGCTTTTTTGCGTTGATATCTTTCTTTCAGGTGGGGAA
Organism: Plantago major; assembly: GCA_026545765.1. Taxonomy (NCBI): domain Eukaryota; kingdom Viridiplantae; phylum Streptophyta; class Magnoliopsida; order Lamiales; family Plantaginaceae; genus Plantago; species Plantago major. The sequence goes on along the minus strand of CM048842.1, from coordinate 48,207,787 downwards.
TGATTTTGATTCGATGAATGAGCGAGAATATCTCCGATAGACAGGGCGGGAGAATAGTCTTGATGGGAGAGACGTATCTCAGGAGACTTTCTTGAGCTTATGTATCAATGTCATATATCCGGATAAAGATCCGAATAGATAAATTACAGATAACATTATGTATAATTCGTCGTTGTATGAATAAAAAATTTTTTTTTTTTTTTTTGTGAGTTAAATCTGATGCATGAATTGAAAGATCATGAATTGCCTTTTCTTGTCGATTTGAGTTAAAAATCTCAGATGCATGAATTGAAAGATCATGAATTGAAAGATAGAAGTAGTATTGATTTGCCGGAAATTCAATTACAACTTGCGGGCTCTATGGCCAATGACAAAAGGATAAAAAAACAGAACTGACGGAGTTCCGTGTAATAAATAGTTGGAATCTGAGATGACCAATCGACCTGACGGAGATCCGCATAGTCATCTCTATGCGTAGAACTTCTGAAGGTTTATGGCATTCCACGTACGCTTGAGTGGGTGTCCGTGCTCATCTTCTAATTCATAACTCTCATTCATTCTTGCTCCGAAAATCTTGTAGGGTCCTTCCCACTTGGGCTTGAGTTTTCCAATATTGTTCAAAATGTCAGCCCGGCGAAGCACTATGTCTCCGATTTGCAAGTTATTCGCTCGAACGTTCCTGTTGTAGGCTCGGGCAGCAGTTGCCTGATACCTATGGATATTCTCCAGTGCCTCAGATCTTTTCTGTTCGAGCATGTCCAGGTCGAATATCCGAGCTTCGCGATTGGCAGTGTCTTCGAACTCTCGGACCCTCATTGTCTCAACGGCAATCTCGGCCGGTATGACTGCTTCTGAGCCATATAACAAAGTGAATGGAGTTTCGTTGATCGCGGTCCGTGCAGTGGTGCGATGAGCCCATAGCACGCCTTCCAGGTCGTCCGCCCAACTTTCTTGTGAAGTTCTCAACCGCTTCTCGAGGATCTTGACTACCATTTTGTTCATGGACTCAGCCTGTCCATTGGCTTGCGGGTATCCAACAGATGTAAAACGTTGCTCGATTTTGAAGGACGCCAGCCATTCCTTGAGCCTATGGCCTGAGAACTGGGCACCATTGTCCGAGACGAGAATCCTGGGCAGGCCAAAGTGGCAAATGATATTCTTCGAGATAAAGGTCCGCACTCGACTCTCTGTAATGGTTGTGACAGCTTCTGCTTCCACCCATTTGGTAAAATATTCCACAGCCACAATCAGGAACTTCCTCTGTTGGGTGCCTCTCGGGAACGGTCCGACTATATCAATGCCCCATTGGTCGAATGGACATGCTATGATTGACAGAATCATAGGATGCGTCGGACGATGTGGAATGTTTGCATAGTATTGGCAATCAGGGCACTTCCGAGCGTAATCGGTGGAATCTTTATTGATACTAGGCCAGTAATAGCCTTGTCGTATGATTTTCTGGGTGAGAGTCCTTCCCCCGGAATGACTTCCGCAGCTTCCGCCGTGTATCTCCTCCAACACAGTCTTTTATTCTTCCGGGCTCAAACACCGCAAGTGGGTCCCGGCAAATGATCTCTTGTACAAATCTTCCCCCAGTATAAAGTACCTGTTTGCCCTACATTGCACGCTCCTCGATTCCTTCGGATCAGCTGGCAGAGATCCGTCCTTGAGATAGTTCCAGATGTCAGTCATCCAATTTCTGCCTGCGTCAGTTATCATGACGACTGAATTGAGACTCATGACGGATGAGTCGATGTGATGAGCAAAATCACTCTCCTTGTGTCCAGTGCTGCTGTTGCGGACGCGTATTTTGCCAGGGCATCCGCTCTTTCATTCCAGGCTCTGTCAAACTTTTTTAGAGTAAATTGCTCAAAATGACCGACTTCCTGCTTGAGTAGCTCGAGATACTTGATCATCGAAGGACCTTTTGTGGCAAAAGTTCCTGAAAATTGAGCTTCCACGAGCTGGGAGTCCGTGAAAGCTTTGAGCTTCCGAACTTGCAGGGATTTTGCCAGTCGCAGTCCGACTATCAATGCTTCATACTCAGCCTCATTGTTGGTAACTTTGAACTCCAGGGATATCGCGTAGTCGAGTTCCGCACCATCGGGGCTCTTAAAGAAGATTCCAATCCCTCCGACTCTTCCAGTGGAGGAACCATCCACTTCCAATGTCCAGACATCAGAAGGACGTTTTTCGGCTTGGAGATCTCCTGTAAGCTCCCGAGGTTCCAACTTTTGTTCCTCTGTTTCCTTGCTTTCTGGTCCGAAGTTGTTAGTACCGGATCTGGTTGCCATTTCGTCAAGAAGGAACATTTGGTTGACCCGAGTTTCCTCATAAGATGCAAGTAGAGACTGATTGATGAATTGAGCATGTTCAAGGTTTGCTGGGTTGAACTTCGGCGGAACTGGCTTCCGGACAACCTGCTTGGTGATCAAGCATTCGAATGCCTGTTTATCAGGGACTTTCTCTGAATCCGCCTCAGGATATTCCGCTAAGAAATCAGCAAGGACTTGAGCTTTCTTGGCTGACGGAGCCTGATAGCAAATGTCGTATTCGCTCAGCTCGATCGCCCACTTAGAGAGTCGTTCAGACTGATCAGGCTTCCCCAGGACCTGTTTCAAAGGTTTCGCAGTTAGTACCACAACTTTATGAGACTTAAAGTATGGTTTTAACCGCCTTGTGGTGTAAACCAAAGCATATGCAAGTTTCTCAATCTTCACGTATCTTGTCTCCGCCCCAGCAAGGGCTTTGCTAAGATAGTAGATTGGAAGGTAATCGTTAGCCTGAATCCATACTAACACAGAACTCATTGCCTCTTCCGTGATAGCTAGGTAGAGGTAGAGTGGTTCTCCCTCGACGGGTTTGGAGAGCAGTGGAGGGGAATGGAGGTACTTTTTCAATTTCACGAAAGCCTCAGAACATTCCGTGGTCCACTCGAAGCTCTATCCTTTCCGGAGGATTTTGAAGAACGGGAGATTTTTCTCCGCAGATCGTGAAATAAAACGACTTAAGGACATTAGACGCCCTATGAGTTGCTGTACCGCATTGAGGGTTTTCGGTTGCGACAAATCTAGGATTGCCTTGATCTTCTCAGGGTTCGCGCTTATCCCTCTCTCAGTAACCATGTATCCGAGGAACTTCCCTCCTTTTACTCCGAACGTGCATTTTTCCGGATTCAATTTCATTCTATACTTCCTAAGGATAGCGAAGCACTTGTTCAAATGTTGCACATGTTGCTCTTGATTTTGCTTTGTGAGCATGTCGTCCACGTACACTTCCATGGTTTTCCCAATATCTTCCTTGAACATTTGATTCACAAGACGCTGGTAGGTGGCTCCCGCATTTTTCAATCCGAAGGGCATTACCTTGAAGCGATATACCCCCACCCCGGAAGCAAAAGGCATTTTCTTGATGTCTTCTTTGGCCATCCGAATTTGGTAAAAACCTTGGTATGCGTCCATGAAACTCAACAATTCACATCCGGACGTGGAGTCAACCAACTGATCTATTCTTGGCAAAGGGTACGGATCCTTTGGGAAGAACTTGTTCAATCTACTGAAGTCATTGCACATCCGCCACTTGCCTGGTGATTTCTCTACGGAACGACGTTACACCAGTCGAATGTAGGACTTCTTCAATGTGCCCTGCTTTTAGGAGTCGTTCCACTTCAGCGGATATGATGGCATCCTTGACCGGACCGAAATCTTTCCTTTTTTGTCGGATATACTTGATCGAGGGATCCATGTTCAGACGGTGAACAGTGATCCTCGGATCAATTCCCTTCAAATTCATCGGTACTCCAGGCAAACACATCGTTGTTTTCACGGAGGCAAGCGATGAGCTTCATTTCTACCTCTGCGGTCATCTCGGTCCCAATTCTTGATTTCTTATCCGGGTTTCCAACAACAATCTCAATTTCCTTGAGAGTCTCGTGAGGCTCGATTCGCAATGTTCTAGGAAACTTCTCCTTTTGGCTCCCCACTCCGATCTGCGGGTTCTCCTTACGGAAAAGTACGGGGGCGGACGCTCTTCTTGTGGACATTATGTAACATTCCCAAGCTTCGCGGACGTTTCCCACCTCTTCTCCAACTCCAAAGGGAGTTGGAAACTTCATTCTGTTATGGAGAGTGAAGGGGATAGCTCGGAATTGATTAACCCGGACGCCCAAAGATGGCGTTGTAGTCGAAAGTACGGTCCACCACTACAAATCGGACCAACTGAGTAACTCTTTACGGAAAAGTACCAAGTGAAACATGCAACATAACACTTCCCTGGGGTCGAACAGTTCCCCCTCCAAATCCAGTGTTCTTTTGGAAATGATATTCGAGGAACTCCCGGTGTCTACCAAAATCTTGTTCACTCGATAAGTTGCGATGGTCAAGGAAACCACTAGCGGAACATCTGGATCATCGATGTCCTCTCCTCCTGCCGTAGGAGGAGGAATCTCACTATCATCGAAAGATATAGAGTTTGTACCCCGAATAGCTGGAGCCGCGTACGCTCTATCGTTATTCCGAAGATTTTGAGCAGTCCGCTCTCTTGCGTTCCTACTGTCACCTCCGGATGGTCCGCCTGCAATGGTGTTGATCACTCCACTGTACGGAGGATTCTCCATATCCATGCCATCGCAGTATCTATAAAGATGTCCATCCGTGCGAGGTGGATAGTGAGCCGGCGGAGGTGGCAAAGATAGCGGACCGGGTGGTGGTTCTGTAGCATTATCCTCCCTTCTTCGCTCCGTTCTATCGTGCCTAGAGGGTTCATCCGTATAGATGTGCTCCTTTAGCTTGCCTTCTCGTACCAGGTGTTCAACCTCTGTTTTTAGTTGGATACAGTCATCAGTCTCGTGACCACGGCACTTGTGGAACTTGCAGTAACCCTTTGCATTCCTATTCTTCCTGTTGTTGTGAGAGGGCTTGGGCCATTGAACATCCAGCTTTTTCTCGATGATAGTTGCCAAGATGTCGGATCTTGGTCTGTTGAGACGGGTATAATCCGCATATCTCCTCGGCAGACTTCTCTCCCTTTGGAAGCCTTTATCTCTGTGATCTTTCTTCGAACCAAACTTCCCCGGGCGTTGCTCTTGCTTCACCGGATCCTTTCCTTTTTTGGAACCAGCTCTTACTGGAACATTCCTCCGGTACTCCTCTCCGTACATCACTTCTTCACAGATGTCATCTAAATGCTTCTCACTCCTCACCTCCTGACTAGATAGTTTTCTGCGGAGCTCTGAGTTGAAAGTATTAGCGTACAGGTGACGGACCCGTTCCTTAATACTGTGCGGCTCAACTCGAAGAACTTCCGCGTGAAAGCGATCTAAGAAGGTCCTTAGATCCTCTTGCTCCCGCTGTATAACTTCTGCCAGGTGCTCTGATGCGCTTTCTCCTCTTTGCCTTTCCAAATCGTGCAGAACTTTGAAGAAAGATGCATATGACTTTATCGACTTGTTAAAAAGCGATGTACCAATCCATGCCCGTTCAAAGAGTAGATGAGAACGTGAGAGCTTTTGTATTGTCGCTCATTCCCTTGGAATCCATCTTGCTGTTGTACCTTGTCAGGTGTCCAACAGGACAAGCATCCCCGTAGTAGTACTCCAAGCTCGGGATTGCTTGATCCGAGTTTCTGTTCCTTTCCTTTTCTCTCATGATTTCATCACACAAGGGATTTGGTGCACTAGTGGTTATCTACTCATGGTCCTTTACCAGAAGTCCGAGATTCAGAATCTCGGCCTCCAAAGCCTTCTGTTGAGCATAGATTTCGTCGGCAGTCATGATCTCTCCTGTCCTCGGATGCACAGCTACATCCGCAGGGAGTTCTTCTATCCGGACCGCTGGAACAGTTTCTGCTACTTGATCTCTGTCTCTCGGAGGTGCTTGTCGCAGAGCCCCAGGGTGCCTAATATCCCCTTCTTGATACTTTCTCCTTCCGTTTGGGCTTCCTTCACCTCGAGCTTGAGAGGCAGACGCCCGCCGGTCCAGAAGGTTTCGCAAATCCTCTTGAGGTGGCTGATTCCCCAACCTCTCTTGGATCGGACGCTGCCTGTTTCTTGATAATGCAGGCTCTGCCTGAGGAGGAGTAACCACTGGCGGAGTGGATTGTTGAGGAGGAGCATTGTTGGACCCCAGGCACCCTTGAATGATTGTGAGCAACCTATCGAACTGCGTCTCGCTTAGTCCGAGATCACTAGTGCGGACAGTGCGACCATCGGGCATACTGAACTGTTGGCCTGCTGCAGGGCCTTGAGGTTCTGCCGGAGAAGCTCGTACGACCCCTTCATCCGAGGACGGGCTGGCTGTGCGCCCCTCACTCGGATATCTCCTTCCAGTCGCAGCGGCTCTTCGTCCCCGGGTGGGCGGACGTCCTCGTGGGCATGGTGGTGGAGTCCCCACTCCTGTAGCACCTGCCCGCGCTGTTCATCTTGTTCTTTCCATCAGCTCAACTCAAACACGAAAACTTTTTGTAAGGTTCCCACAGACGGCGCCAAAATGTTGAGGAGTAAAACCTCGAACACTAACTAACCAAACTATTACAAACGACCTAATCTAAGCTAATCTAAGGCCCACCTCTGACTTGAGGTCCGACGTAGTACTGGTCCGAGCTTGCGTACCTGAAAGGACTATGTGGGGGGGTTAGAATGGGTTACCCGGATTGCCTATGTCAATCCGGTAAGAGACTTTACTCAAGAGAGAGTTGGAAGCTCTCAATGTAATAGTTATCAGGGATTATGATAACACTTGGGAATTGACTTAGGGATTCCACCTACCTTAAGGTCTTGGACCTTGTGCTATATTTATAGTATTTATATACTTGTGAGGTGGCTCACAAGATGATGCCAAGGGTACGCTTCAGATTTGGACAACAATGCTACCTTTAGCCCATGGCCCATTAGTGAACAGTAATCCAATACTAATCAATGGGCCTGGGAGGGTAGTTTGGACCTTTTCCCTACTGTTCCGCCTGTTGGGTCCGTGTTAGTCCCTCGGACAAATCTGTCTACTTGGTTGATCTGCCCTTGGGTAACTCTGGATGCCCGAGCCAAGAGTCTCACAGAAGTATCTCAGTGGTTCTGTTATACGTTTGGTCTTAATGTGATGGTGGCGTCCGAGATTCTCTCGTCCGGTCCGTTTGGCATTTCTGTACTGACGTAGCGAGGTTTAGAAGTCCTTTTCCCAGCTAGCTCGGACTAGCTGTGAGGGTGTAGTGACTTTAGCGTACTGGTTGATTCACTTAGGACGGACCATGTGAGGTCGGACCAATACTGAATTGGCTATTTAAGCCGTAATGCGCTCTAGGACACGCTCTATGGCGCCCTTAACGGATTGGACACATGTCCGTATCAACAAGTAGGTTACAAGGGCAAAACGGTAATTTCTGGAGCTAGGAAAAATAGGATAAAAAATGTAGAAGGGCGTAATTATGGTTCTATAACGTTCAGGGGTAATACGGTAATTTTCTGGGCACAAACGAGGCTTAAAAATAATATGATACAAAAACTGTCTCAACTAAGGCTTGAACCACCAGATTCACTTAGGACGGACCATGTGAGGTCGGACCAATACCGAATTGGCTATTTAAGCCGTGATGCGCTCTAGGACACGCTCTATGGCGCCCTTAACGGATTGGACACATGTCCGTATCAACAAGTAGGTTACAAGGGCAAAACGGTAATTTCTGGAGCTAGGAAAAATAGGATAAAAAATGTAGAAGGGCGTAATTATGGTTCTATAACGTTCAGGGGTAATACGGTAATTTTCTGGGCACAAACGAGGCTTAAAAACAATAACAAAAACTGTCTCAACTAAGGCTTGAACCACCAACCTCCTGCAAGGCATCACCATAGCCAACCAACTAAGCTAACAACAACCTTCTTATATAAGTCGCAGAAAACTAATTATAACTTAGTGATGGCAGCTTCTGTGAATTGGTGCGATCTCAGGGGCAAAATAGGCAAGTCACGGGTCTGGGGCTAAACTTAAATTACTGAAACTCGGTTATTACACGGGGGTCCCTGCGAGCTTCAAATTCTCAAAAGGAAGGGCTTTATGTTTTCAAAAACCTCAAACTAGTCCCTGCGAATCCGAAAAGTTTCCAAACTTCCTAAAATCGAACCAAACTCCTCCAAATCCAAGCAAAGGCTACGGAAATCGATTACCCATCAACTCCTCCATTCAAATCGACGATTGACAGTCCTAAAACAATACAAATCCGTCCAAATCGAATTGTGGATTCGATCTTCCATGTTTCCGGTCTAATCTCGCGATCTACAATCCCTAATTACAGTTCGATTTCAGTCCAATAACCTGTACGAATGGTAATAACACGAATGGGAAAGTACAGATCGAAGGAAAAGAAGAGAACGGCTTAAGGAAAAAAAAGGATGAAGAAAGAAGAAGTGAACGGAAGAAGGAAGAAAAGAAAGAAACGAAACCAATAAATAAGCCCTAATAGGCAACCATTAATTGGGCCTTTTAGTCCTGTTCATCATCCATAATTCCTTTCAAGTCCAATTAGTTTCTCGCATAGTAACTCAAGTCCAATAATTTACTCGTCTCAAAGTAAATTCAAATTGATGCTTAAAAAATTTTTCCGGGATTTTACAATTTCGGACCGTCTATTTGAATTTAATCTGGAGAAGAAAAATTACTTGGACTTGAGTTCATATACTAGATTTTATAAGTCATTATGTTATGGATCGGTGAATCAAGACGGGTGATAATTTGAGTTGGATTTTGTTTGAAGTGAAACGGATTCGTAAAGCCCAATAAGAAAGGCCCAAGATCGATTTGTATATTAGGTTTTCCCCTTTCCCCTTTTTCGTTCCTGCTGCATCTTCTTCTTCCGCCCACTCCATCATCGCCTTCACAAAACGCCTCCACCACCGGTTCTCAGCCCACACGCCTGCCTTCTTTCTTTCGCCCTACCTCTAGTATTGCCTGCGCCTCTCCTTCACCCATCCGCATCGGATCGAACCCGAAAACAAGCAACGGATCGAAGAAGAAGGACGATTGGAGGACCCTGAAACCGGATCAGAAACAGGGGGGTTCAATTTTCGAATTTTCTTGGAACGATTTGTGATGTTTCTGGGACTGATCTTGATCGATTTAGTGGGAGGAGATGTTGGGTATATGAGATTCGAAACCTTGGCCCTGATTCGGAGTTGATTGAACCGAGTTTGTAAAGTTTGGAATTCGCAGGGACTGATTTGAGGTTTTTAAAAAAGTTTAAACCCTTGCTTCAGAGAATTTGATGTGGCTAAGGACCTCCTCCGCAATTTGACAAGTTTCTGTAATTTCAGTTTTGGCCCATAACCCTTAAATGCCTATCTTGCCCCTAAGCTCGCACCTAATTTACCCAAACCGCCATCACAGAGTTATGGCCTATTGTCTGCTATTATTGTTTATAACTTGTTGCGTAGCCCAGCTGGTTTGTTGTTTTTCTGCTAACATGGAGGTCTCAAGTTCGAATACTTTTGTGCCCAATGTTATTTTTAAGCCTCGTTTGTGCCCAGAAAATTACCGTATTGCCCTGAATGTTATAGAATCGTAATTACGCCCTTCTACATTTTTTATCCTATTTTTCCTAGCTCCATAAATTACCGTTTTGCCTTGTTACCCTATTTTCTCAAATTCGACCTATAAAACCCTAGTAGAGACTAGACGGAGTTGGCAAGGGGTGCTTTGGATGAATTGTGGTTGAATGTGACTTTGGAGGACTCGATGTGCAAGCTATTGGAGGATTTTGTGGATTATTTAAGTTGACATAGATTTGTATCGACCTTGAGGTAAGGGGGTTTCTTTGACACTTTTGCTTTATTTTCTTATTATTGTATATGTATAGTTTTAATGTTTGATAAACAACTTATGGTTATTATATTAAGATATGGGACTTGGTATAATAGTCTATTCGAAAAGGATCAAGTATGTGATTACCCAAACGTATTTTATGATGTGTGCGATGTGTGAAACGATTTTGTTCAAGTGCATGGATAAATGTTATGTTTAAGCTCTCAGTTGTAACTATGAAATGTTATGTGCCCTTCGGGGAATTTGTCTGGCTGGAGTACTCCCTTATGTTATGTTACCCCTTTGGTAGGGGATTATGTTTATGTTATGTGAGCCAACCTCTGTGCCACCGTACTTATACTAGTGGCCATAGGATCATGTCTGATTGAGCCGAAATGTTACGTTTGTTATGCCATGCAACTTTTGTATATGTGTGATCGTATTGTCTGTATATATATGTACCTTTGAAACTCTGCTTGATCCGGTAGAAGTGTCAAGGAGGCTCACCCTTACACCTTTTTTTTTAGATATTTAGTAAGTGACTGGACGAATATATTTGGAGTTGAGACGGTAGTCAGATGATGGATACGTGAGGGCTGTTTAGTAGCTGCTGCGATTCTGAGAATTATATTGTATAGGATTATTTGTACTGTTGAGATTGTCGTTTTGTATTGAGGATATGTAATTATTGTTCCACTCTGAGATAATTGACTGTATTTGAGGATTAAATTGAGGATTCGTCTTGGCGTGAGCCCATCTCACGATAGACGGCCGGTCGCGCCAAAGTGATTTGGTTTTGGGGCGTGACAGACTGGATTCAGAACTAGGCATGAACTGTGATTAGGAGACGGGACAAAGATTTTGTGTAAGCTGCAACTGCTGGAACTAGGTGTTTAGAATTATAACACTCAAGTACAAATCCCGATGTCTCAACTGCATTCAGAAAGATCAGCTTATATAAGGATTTGAGAAACATGAAAATGACAGTATGCATTTATGGTTTGAGAAAATTAAAACTTATTTAGTAAGTACCTGTAAAACCCCGACTTTTCATTAAATCGTTTTATTTTTATTTTTAATTTTAGTTCCTTATTTAGTAGTGAATAATTTTCTTAGTGTTTGATTGGGGACAACCTAATTAATTATAGTTTGGTTTAGAGTCCAAATTGAATTTGGGACTAGACATTTATCCTTCCAATTATACCCCTATCCTTATATTACAACGGACTGCGTCTTCTCCTCCTTCGATCCAACTCGTCTTCGTCTCCTCCTACTCCTCAAACTCTTCTTCATTCCATCTTTCTTTCGACTTCTACCAAATCGACTCCTGTGTTTATGTCCGTCTCTACCACCAGCAATCACGAAATCGATCTCAACCGGAAGAGATTCACTCGCCTTTAAGCTCCGCCCCTTCTCTGTCCGTTGCCAATTCGGATTTCGTCCGATCGGTAAGTCTCATAAAATTCCTCCTCTTTCGACAATTGATTCGTTATTTACCCTTCTCATGAGAGACTCTCGACTTCTTCGTAGCACCAATTACAAGTTTAGAGAGCTTTGATCCATCCATTCGTTCGTGATTTTGGTCGCTTTCGATTCGCCCTCAGTAAGTGATTTTCTTCCTTCTGATTGAGTCTGGGATGGGTTCGTGTTGGTTCTTGTCCTTTCGAGTTGCTTTTTCTATTACTTTTCCTGATCGTTGGTATGCTTTGTTCTTTTCCACACCTGCTCTGTTCATTTTTGCTTGTGAGTTTGTCATACTGTTCTTACCCGTTCTGTACTGCCTGCAGCGTTTCAGTCATTTGTTTGTTTGTTGCTGTGTGTTTGTTGCTGTTCAATTTGTGTTCCTGTGATGTATGTGCCTTCGTTCGTGCGTGACTGTGTGTTCCGTTCTTCCTTCCCCGCCTGCTTTGTGGTTGTGCTGTGCCGTTGCGGTCTGGTTTGCAACTAATTAGTATTTATTGGATTGTTTGTGATCGAATTGAACTTAGTGGGTGAATTGTAGTTTTATTGTCAATTGTCGACTTACTATTAGTTAATTGTGTATTATGAGCTGATTAATTAATCTGGCAGCAGCAATGGATTTGTTGTTCGAGTGTTTTTACCTTTGTTGTTATAGGAGAGTGTTTTATTAAGTGGAGTAATTATACAGTTTGTCCTCTTGCAAGTAGTCATTACTTTGCTACTGTAGCTGTATGCTAAAATTTGTTAACTATTGCTATTTTAAGCATGGTGGTAATTACTTAATAGTACTACTGTGAGGGAGTGCTTATAGCTATTACTACATGCTTCTAGTTTGAAAACATGAATCAATGTCGTATCATGGTTTAGTACTTGAGCTGAAAGATTATTTCGTTTTTCAAAGTCTTTCTATGTGCTTGTATGTAGACCACTAGAGCTGCTGTTTAGAGAACCTAGAAAGTCAAGACTTTTGTTAATTTTGAAATATGGAAACAAAGAAGTCTTTATGTTTGGGGAGAGTCTCTTTACCTTAGTCGTCTTCTTCTTCCTGTTGATGTGTGCTGTTCTGTGGTTACTATTTTATGTGTTCGGGGGTGTTAAAAGGGTAGTTCTTATAGTACCTGATCGGTGTCTTATTAGTCGGTACCCTATTGTTCAGGAACTCCGAACTCTGAGATTTGACAAGGAACTTTTAAGGTGAGTGTTCTTAAAACCGATTCCGAAAACCAAGGAAGTACTTGCTTGTATATATATATGTATTGCATCAAAGTTCCGACTCATTCTTTTCAAACATTGCATCAAAATTGATTTGGCCTCGCTTCCGCTCAAATAAAAATATGTATATATTGTATATGATATTACTTCGATTGATTGATTGTTTTGGCCAAGTTTTCGGTTATGGTATACTCATTGCATATTCGGGCAGTGGTGACTGTCGATATGTTTGTGGGTTGCTCTGGCTTACTTCTCTTTGACGCGAGGCAGGAGACGCTGAGGTCTTAGAGGTAGTAGTGTACCACCCCGTACCATGGCGGGTATTGATTGATTGAGTGGAGAGATAAGGTCTCGGATTGGGGTAATAAGGAGCGGCACCAACGAACGATTGATTGCATTGTTATTGCTTCGTTATATGATATGTTTATTATTTTTTGATGCTGTTATGAATTTTCTATTGATATGTTAATTGCCACCGTCACACACGAACATCACTGAGATTTTTGTCTCACACTCTTTTGTTTTCCTTCCCTGTAGATTCCGGAGTTTAGTGGAGAACCGAGTCGGGTAGACGTTCAGCAACTTGAGTGAGAGTTGGGATTTAAACTGGGATTTTGTACGTTTTAGCTTGTGAAAAACTTGTCTTTTTACCGCTGCTTTCGAAGATAGTGTTCTTCGTAAGTATTATGTTAGAATTTTAGCTTCTTAGAGTTTTACTCGGGCTATACCGAGATATGATTTTCGGACCTTGGTTGTGCGAGTGAGGTGTCTAAGTTGCTGAACATAGGTTGTGTCTTTCATGTTAACTGGTTCTCGAGTTGTCATTTTGTTAATAAGACATGAAAGTGATTGACGTATGAGTGCTCAGTTTGATTTGCTTGACATATGTGATTCTAATTTTTCCATCCCATATGAACAAAATGTTATCTGCTTGCGTTGTGTAGCCTGTTTTTGCATGTTATCTGCTTTCATTTAGTGGCCCAATAATTTCCTTGAGTTAGTATAAATCACTTGTAGGAGGCCGACTACATAATGATTCGTACTAACTAGAGTTAATAGAGGATCACTATTTAATTATATGCTTATATACTTGCGCATTTCACTTAATTCGAGTTTTGTAGCTGATTGTTGCATGTACTGAAAATGGATTTCAAGTGGTTTATGTGGCTCTTAGTACTGCTCTTTTTCTGTTAGTCCTACTACTGGAATTTTAGATTTTAGTAAACTGCACTTTTGGTATTTGAGGTTAATTGAGCTAATTAATTTGACTAAGTTGATGTGAACGTTTGGGTTTGAACAATCAAATTCCCCGTTTTGTTTCATGATAGCAAGTTTGATCAGATGATTTCCAGGTATATACCATGCTTGTTATTCATCGTGAACCTACTTGAAAAGTGATCATGTTATGTAAATTTGATATTTATACGCATCATTCTTCACATGTATCTTAGTAGTCTGTGTTTACTTCTACCAGTCACTTATTTGCAGGATTTATGTGGTAGTTTTTAATTTCTCGTTCGATGAAACCCATCTTGTTAACATTCACCTTTCATCGACCTTTTGTCTTCTTTCTCTAGTCGTATTTAGTAACTCACTTCATAACAACTTCCAGAAAACGCAAAGTTTCAGACCTTTTAGCAAACTTTCACAGTTCTTTCATCTTCTTCGTTGTAATTCTCCTGATCCTGATTACTTAACCAGATTCTCAATCTCACCAAGCCTCTCTCGATAAGCTACTTGGGTTCTTATTAAAGATTGTCTTCTTTCCTTCTCCTTACCACTCGAGAAAAACCCTCTTGATTTTGCTCCCTCATAGAAATTTAAAGGAAGCTTGCCTCGTCTATTTCAGTGCGTTCACTTGTTAACCAACATTCAAGTATGTTGTCGGTAAGTTACGAACCTTAGTTTACGTTGGTTAAGTTGTTTTGCGAAGTCAGTATCCCGAGCTTTTCGATTCTCAAGTTGAGAATTTGGGGACCAAATTCCTTTAAGGAGGGGAGAATGTAAAACCCCGACTTTTCATTAAATCATTTTATTTTTATTTTTAATTTTAGTTCCTTATTTAGTAGTGAATAATTTTCTTAGTGTTTGATTGGGGACAACCTAATTAATTATAGTTTGGTTTAGAGTCCAAATTGAATTTGGGACTAGACATTTATCCTTCCAATTATACCCCTATCCTTATATTACAACGGACTGCGTCTTCTCCTCCTTCGATCCAACTCGTCTTCGTCTCCTCCTACTCCTCAAACTCTTCTTCATTCCTTCTTTCTTTCGACTTCTACCAAATCGACTCCTGTGTTTATGTCCGTCTCTACCACCAGCAATCACGAAATCGATCTCAACCGGAAGAGATTCACTCGCCTTTAAGCTTCGCCCCTTCTCTGTCCGTTGCCAATTCGGATTTCGTCCGATCGGTAAGTCTCATAAAATTCCTCCTCTTTCGACAATTGATTCGTTATTTACCCTTCTCATGAGAGACTCTAGACTTCTTCGTAGCACCAATTACAAGTTTAGAGAGCTTTAATCCATCCATTCGTTCGTGATTTTAGTCGCTTTCGATTCGCCCCCAGTAAGTGATTTTCTTCCTTCTGATTGAGTCTGGGATGGGTTCGTGTTGGTTCTTGTCCTTTCGAGTTGCATTTTCTGTTACTTTTCCTGATCGTTGGTATGCTCTGTTCTTTTCCGCACCTGCTCTATTCATTTTTGCTTGTGAGTTCATCAGACTGTTCTTCCCCGTTCTGTACTGAAAGTGCAGCATGCACTTATATTTTGATAATCTTGTCTTTCAATAATCAGTTCCAAGTTTGTGGTTGTTGTTGTTTTTGAAGCTACAGGATTATCAATGTTGTATAACATTGTGACAGGATAGAATTCAATGTTGGCATAACATTGAAGATATAGCATTGCCGCAGACATCGAAGAAAAAGCACTTTGGACAGGATACTTGGACTGGAAGTATTGATGAAACGAACAAGAATTTATTTAAGGAAAAAGAACAGCCTGTGGTGAAAGCAAGAAGGAATATATTTTATGAAGAATTGAAATATGGGAATTTCCTTCTATGCGCTTTTGAAGAAAACAAGTAAAAGGAAAAATTGCCTTTGCCAAGATCCTATTGCTTTTCGACATAGATGGAAGAGGTCGACATCTCAAGTATATATATGCAAGGATTCAGCAAAGCAAATTTTTCGAGCCTTTCTTGATGATCAATCGAGATTTTATTAAAAGAGTTTAGGCTTCTTGTTTTCTGCTAGCTTTAGAGTTTGTCTAAGAGTATTCATTGTTGGAATAACTCTTTCAAACATCGACCTAGAATAGCTTTTACTGTTGGTTCTTCTAGGGCTAGTTTTGGTTGTTTAATCAATCGTTTGTGATTGTATTAAACCTAGTTGATTAGATCTACTTTTCCTGTCAGTAGATATTTTGCCTAAGGCGCTGCCAATATATTTTTCTATATATTGGCTTGGTAATAGAAGTTACATTATTAATCCGCTGCTATCTGTTTACTGTAGACAATGTTGAACAACATTGTTGGCAACATTTTCCATTGATCTTATTCCAAAGTACCAATCCGGGATCTTGAGTTCTAACAAGTGGCATCAGAGCCAGCCACCTAACTACTGGTGTCTGGATTTGGTACTACTACAATGGATGCAAACTACAATAGACCTCCAGATTGATGGGTCCAACTACCATTACTGGCAAATTCGGATGAGGACATACATCAAGTCCCTTGATGGCCGTGCTTGGAGATCCATTCTGGAAGGATACACCTGGCCAACTGAAGGACCTGATGCTGATGGTGACATTGTTCCCATACCTGAAGAATGCTTCTCTGCAGGTGACATACTTCTTAACTCTTATAATGAAAAAGCTTTAAATGCTATCTTTGGTCATGTAGATTCTCATATGTTTAAAATCATTCAAAACTGTACTACTGCAAAACAAGCTTGGGAATGACTTCAGAGTCATTGTGAAGGGGATGCTAGTGTCAAACAAACTAAACTTAGAATGCTTTGGTCTCAATTTGAAAATCTAAGAATGGCGGAGGAAGAAACCATTGACTCCTATTTTGAAAAACTTTTGACTCTCTCAAATGAAGTCCAAAGACTGGGAGAAGCTATTTCTAATAGGCAACTTGTTTCCAAAGCTGTTCGATCTCTTTCCTCAAGATTTAATACCAAAGTCACTATTTTGGAAGACACTCATAACTTGGCAACTATGGATTTTCATACCCTGTTGAACAATTTGAAAATTTTTGAACTAAATGAAAATGAGAGACAAGGTATGAAAACTCATAGTATTTCCCTTCACTCTGTTTCTAAAGCAAAATCTTCAAAGCCTGATAGTAGTAGTGATGAGTCAGACAATATGACTGAGGAAGCTTTCAACAATCTTGTGAGGAAGTTCAACAAACTTAGATTCAGGAAAAACTCTGGTCAAGGATCCTCAAGTGGAACTAAAACTTTCAAAAAGAAAACCAATACCTTCAAAACTGGTTCTACTTCCAAAACTAGCTCTGAATCTGATTTCGATCGCACTCCTCTTAGTAAGATTAGATGTTTTGAATGCCAAGGATGGGGTCATTATCAAAATGAATGTGCTAACAATCTCAGAAAAGAGAAAAAGAATCTTCTTGCTTGTCTCAGTGATGACTCAGATGAAGAACAGGAAGATGAAGAAAAAGAAGATGATTCAACTACCAATGCCAGAGCTCTCCGCTCATCCACTTACCATGTTGATGACCAATGTTGGGACAACATTGTCAAGACAACATCAGGAATAGAAATCTTCTTTGACTATGATGACTCTGAGAACTGTGAAATCTTGGCACTAACCAAACCTGAAAAGTCAGGAATATCTAATGTTTTATGTCTACATGGTTCTGTGGATTTTGATATAGATAGTCCTTCAGAAGAGGAAGTTAATGCAGATCAAATGGTGAAGGAACTGCAACAGATGTATGAGAAACTCTTCAGTGAATGGAAGACTCTCAGAAAACTCCTCAAGAAAACTGAGAAGGAGAACCACAATCTGAAAGACACCATTGTCAAACTAGAAGCTGAATTAACAAAGAAGGACTCGAAAATGCTCAAAGTAATCTCTGAGCTAGATAATGAAAAGAAGGTAATTGCTAAATGGAACTCTTCTACTTCTAGACTTAATGAGATGCTTGATGTGAACAATGATAGGACCACTGTTTAGGGTACACAAGTAGTTGTGATGAACTTGGGAGCAACATGAACGACATTGTTGACACTGATACCTCAAAAGTTGTCAAACCCTTCGAGCTCATAAATGTCCTATATTTGTCAAAGAAAAAGCTTTGTTTGTGTGCACTTACTGTCTTAAATCAGGTCACAAAAAGCCTTACTGCTTCAAGTACCAAAAGGACTTAAAGAGTGAATATGTTGATACCTCCAACCTCAGTAATCTCTCCACAATTCCCTCCCATCCAGTTTTCAGCAGACAAAACAGTGATGCTAGTCGCAATGTTGTGATAACATCCACTTCAACAGAGACTGAAAGATGTAACCTTAAGACTCTAAAGTGCTTTCCTAGCTCTCCTAAACAAGACAAATCTCCAGATAAGAAAACACAAGAGTGTTTCGAAACATGTTTGGGTAGCTAAAGAAAATCATACTTGCAATGTTGCTTTTTCTGTTGCTACTTCTCCTAACAATGCAGGAAAATGGTACTTCGACAGTGGTTGTTCTAGGCACATGACCGGTAACCTGTCAAATCTGTCAAACTTTGTAGCTCAAAGGACAGGTACGGTAACATATGGAGGAGGATACCAAAGCAAAATACTTGGAAAGGGAACACTGTGCCTTAAAGGATATCCGAAACTCTCGAATGTTCTTCTTGTTGAAGGGTTAACTGCTAATCTTGTTAGTATAAGTCACCTGTGTGATGATGATCTGAAAGTCAAGTTTGATAAACGTTCTTGCAAAGTTTATACTTGTGTGGACAAATTAACCGTAATGAGGTGTGAGATCACAGGACAACTGCTATGTGATGGACATTCCTCAAATGCAATGTTGCTCAACATGATGATGCAACACTGTGGCATAAGAAATTGGGACATGTCAACTACGTAACTGAGAAGATCATAAAAATAATGTGGTGACAGGAGTGCCAAAGCTTACCAATGTAGGGAAACATGTGTGTGGCGACTGTCTTATGGGGAAACAAACCAAGGTGACACATCAGCCACTTCTGATTGAAGGACAACAAAGAGGTACTTTTAACTGCTTTGAACTCCTGCATATGGATCTCATGGGCCCTATAGAAGCTAAAAGTTTAGGAGGAGCCTGGTATATCTATGTTATAGTTGATGATTTCTCTAGATACACTTGGGTCAACTTCTTGAAAGAAAAATCAGAAACTTTTGAATCCTTCAAAAATTGGCATACAAAATGCTGTAATCAGTACAGTACTCTTGTTCAAAGAATTCGATCTGACCATGGTAAAGAATTTGAGAATCAATTCTTTGATAAGTACTGTGAAAAGAAAGGAATCATGCATGAATACTCAGCTCCTAAGACACCACAACAAAATGGTGTTGCTGAAAGGAAAAACAGGACTCTTCAAGAAATGGCTAGAGTAATGTTGAGCTCAATGAACCTATCAAAAAGGTTATGGGTCAAGTCAGAACACTGCTTGTCACATAATCAATCGTGTCTATCTTCGTCCAGGGTCTCTAACCACTCCATATGAGATGTTGAAAGGTAGAAAACCCAATCTCAAGTACTTTCATGTATTTGGATGTGTGTGTTACATACTCAATGATAGAGAACATCTAGGGAAGTTTGATGCTAAAAGTGATAAAGGAATCTTTGTAGGATACTCTCAAAATAGTCAAGCTTATAGAGTATACAATCCTAGATTGCAGACTATACAAGAATGTGAATGTTTCCTTTGATGACTCGAGCCCTATGCCCGTAAGAAGATCTCTGCAGTCTTGAATAAAGTTATTGAATCAACCTCGACTCTTCTACACATGAGAACGACGTAAAGCTGTGACTCCTGCTGCGATCAAAATGAAAGAACCCATGTGGGCAATGTTGTGCCAACATCCCCTCAGTGCAATGATGACTCAACATCAAACTCAACATCTCAGATTTACTCTCATGATGAAGAACAAGCTGATCCTCATATCAAACCGAGGTGAATCGACAATCCATCCAAAGAACAATGCTACACCTATGTCTCGACTCAAGAAAGGATCCTCCTCCTAGAATTCACAAAGATCATCCAGTTCCCAAGTAATTGGAAATCCAGGAGGAAGGACATTGAGGGTAACACGCAAAAACTACAAGGAGACACTCGACTTGTGAAATATGTCACTCTGTAAGTTCCTCGTGCTTTGTTTCGTTGATTGAACCTAAAAATGTGAAAGAAGCTCTTGCTGATGATTTTTGGATAGAAGCAATGCAAGATGAACTTCGTCAGTTTCAAACAAATGAAGTCTGGACTCTTGTTCCCCGCCCCCATAATATAAATGTCATAGGCACCAAGTGGATTTTCAAAAACAAGAGTGATGAAAAGGGGATAGTTGTAAAAAACAAAGCCAGATTGGTTGCTCAAGGTTACACCCAAGTGGAAGGCATTGATTTTGATGAGACCTTCGCTCCAGTTGCTAGATTAGAGTCCATTCGCTTGTTCCTAGCCTTAGCATGTTGTCTTAACATAAAACTCAAACAAATGGATGTTAAAGGAGCTTTCTTGAATGGCTACATTGACAAAGAAGTGTATGTTGAACAACCTGGAGGGTTTGAAGATCCTTTTTATCCTGGCCAGGATTATCAATGTTGTATAACATTGTGACAGGATAGAATTCAATGTTGGCATAACATTGAAGATATAGCATTGCTGCAAACATCGAAGACAAAGCACTTTGGACAAGATACTTGGACTGGAAGTATTGATGAAACGAACAAGAATTGATTTAAGGAAAAAGAACAGCCTGTGGTGAAAGCAAGAAGGAATATATTTTATGAAGAATTGAAATATGGGAATTTCCTTCTATGCGCTTTTGAAGAAAACAAGTAAAAGGAAAAATTGCCTTTGCCAAGATCCTATTGCTTTTCGACATAGATGGAAGAGGTCGACATCTCAAGTATATATATGCAAGGATTCAGCAAAGCAAGTTTTTCGAGCCTTTCTTGATGATCAATCGAGATTTTATTAAAAGAGTTTAGGCTTCTTGTTTTCTGCTAGCTTTAGAGTTTGTCTAAGAGTATTCATTGTTGGAATAACTCTTTCAAACATCGACCTAGAATAGCTTTTACTGTTGGTTCTTCTAGGGCTAGTTTTGGTTGTTTAATCAATCGTTTGTGATTGTATTAAACCTAGTTGATTAGATCTACTTTTCCTGTCAGTAGATATTTTGCCTAAGGCGCTGCCAATATATTTTTCTATATATTGGCTTGGTAATAGAAGTTACATTATTAATCCGCTGCTATCTGTTTACTGTAGACAATGTTGAACAACATTGTTGGCAACATTGTCCATTGATCTTATTCCAAAGTACCAATCTGGGATCTTGAGTTCTAACATGTACTACCTGCATCGTTTCAGTCATTGGTTTGTTTGTTGCTGTGTGTTTGTTGCTGTTCGATTTGTGTTTGTTGATACGGACATGTGTCCAATCCGTTAAGGGCGCCATAGAGCGTGTCCTAAAGCGCATCAAGGCTGAGATAGCCTATTCATTGCTAGTCCGACCTTCAAATGGTCCGACATAAAGGAAACCATCTGAGGTCAACTAGTATTTACAAGTCAGCAAGCCATTTCAGCTAGGTCCGATCAAGCTAGATGGATGACTTCCGAACCTGACAAAAGGTCACATGGTCCTTCCAAGTACCACAAACTGTCAGTCCTAAGATGCTAAACGGACCGGACGAGAGAATCTCGGACGCCACCATCACAGTAAGACCAAACGTATATAACAGAACCAATGAGAAACTTCCGTGGAACTCTAGGTCAGGACACCTTGAGTTGCCTAAGACCAGATCAACCAAGAATACAGATCTGTCCGAGGAACTTACACGGACCCAACATGCGGAACAGTACTCTCAGAGGGTAAGGTCCAAACTACCCTCCGAGGCCCACTGATTAGTATTGGATTACTATTCACTAATGGGCCATGGGCCAAAGGTAGCATTGGTGTCCAAATCTGCAGCATACACTTGGTACCATCTTATGAGTCATCTTATAAGATATGGTCTCTGTAAATATAGCACAAGGTCCAAGACCTTAAGGTAAGTCACAATCCCCAAGTGATAAGCAATATCAAAGCAACAATCCCAAAGTCTGCTTGATTTCATAACCTTCCTCATAACTATTACATTGAGAGCTTCCAACTCTCTCTTGAGTAAAGTCTCTTACCGGATTGACATAGGCAATCCGGGTAACCCATTCTAACCCCCCCCCCCCCCCCCCACACTTAGTCCTTTCAGGTATCCAAGCTCGGACCAGTCTTGCTTCGGACTTCAAGTAGGAGGCGGATCCTAGATTAGGTTACTTGTAATAGTTTAGTTAGTGTTCGAGGTTTTATCCTCAACATTTTGGCGCCCTCCGTGGGAAGCTTTACAAAAAAGTTTTCGTGTTTAAGGTAAGCTGATGGTAAGAACAAGACGGACAATGCGGACTAGTGTTGCAGGCGCAAGAACACCACCACCACGCCCACGGGGATGTCCGCTCACCCGTGGACGAAGAATCACTGTGGCTGGAGGGAACGCAGGAAGGAGATATCCTAGCAATGGGCGCACAGCCAGCCCATCCTCAGATGAAAGAGGAGACGCTCCGCACAGGGGAGTCCGAGTTGCTCCTGAGAATGTTGTGTCTACGGGCCATGGAGAAGGGGTCGTATGAGCTTCTCCGGCAGAAGCTCAAGGCCCCACTACGGGACAACAGTTCACTATGCCCGATGGTCGCACTGTCCGCACTAGTGACCTCGGACTAAGTGAGACTCAGTTTGATAGATTGCTCACGATCATCCAAGGATGCCTGGGGTCTAACAGTGCCAATCCTCAACAAGCCACTCCGCCAGTGGCTACTCCTGCTCAAGCAGAGCCTGCATTATCGAGAAACAGGCAACGTCCGATCCAACAGAGGTTAGGGAATCAGCCACCTCAAGAGGATTTGCGAAACCTTCTAGACCGGCGGGCATCTGCCTCTCAAGCTCAGGGTGAAGGAATCCCAAACGGAAGGAGAGAGTATCAAGAAGGGGATAATAGGCATCCAGGAGTTCCGCGACAAGCACCTCCGAGAGACAGAGATCAAGTAGCAGAAACTGTTCCAGTGGTCCGTATAGATGAACTCCCCGCAGATGTAGCTATTCATCCGAGGACAGGAGAGATCATGACTGCTGACGAGATCTACGCTCAGCAGAAAGCTTTGGAGGCCCAGATTCTGAATCTCGGACGCCTGGTGAAAGACCACGAGCAGATAACTACCAGTGCACCAAATCCCTTGTGCGATGATATCATGAGAGAGAAGGAAAGAAACAGAAACTCGGATCAGGTAATTCCGAGTTTGGAATACTACTATGGGGATACTTGTCCCGTTGGTCACCTGACAAGGTACAACAGCAAGATGGATTCCAAGGGAATGAGTGACAATACAAAAGCTCTTACGTTCTCATCCACTCTCTTCGGAATGGCTATGGATTGGTACACCGCTTTGCCGAACAAGTCGACAAGGTCATATGCAGACCTTTCTTCCAAGTTCTTGGCACGATTTGGAAAATCAAAAAGGAGAAAGCGTACCGTAGAGCACCTGGCAGAAGTTATCTGAATGAGCAAGAGGATCTAAGGACCTTCCTAGATCGCTTTCACGCGGAAGTTCTTCGAGTTGAGCCACACAGTATTAAGGAACGGGTCCGTCACCTGTATGCTAATACTTTCAACTCAGAACTCCGCAGAAAACTCTCTAGTCAGGAAGTGAGGAGTGAAAAGCGTTTAGATGACATCTGTGAATAAGTGATGTACGGAGAGGAGTACCGAAGGAATGTTCCAGTAAGAGCTGGTTCCAAGAAAGGAAAGGAGCCGATGAAACAAGAACAACGCCACGGGAAGTTCGACCCGAAGAAGGATCACGGAAATAAAGGCTTCCACAGAGAAAGGAGTCCACCGAGGAGATACGCGGATTATACCCGTATCAATAGACCAAGATCCGACATCTTGGCGACTATCATCGAGAAGAAGCTGGATGTCCAATGGCCAAAGCCCTCTCACAACAACCGGAAGAATAAGAATGCAAAGGGGTACTGCAAGTTCCACAAGTACCGTGGTTACGAGACTGATGATTGTATCCAATTGAAAACATAGGTTGAACACCTGGTGAGAGAGGGCAAGCTAAAGGAGCACATCCATGCGGATGAGCCCTCCAGGCATGACAGAACGGAGCAAAGGAGGGAGGATAATGCTACAGAACCACCACCCCGTCCGCTATCTTTGCCACCTCCGCCGGCTAACTATCCGCCTCGCACGGATGGACATCCGTACAGATATAGCGATGAGATTGATATGGATAACCCTCCGTACAGTGGAGTGATCAACACCATCGCAGGCGGACCATCTGGAGGTGATAGTAGGAACGCGAGAGAGCGGACTGCTCAAAATCTTCGGAACAACGATAGAGCATACGCTGCTCCAGCGATTCGGGGTACAAACGCTATATCCTTCGATGATAGCGAGATTCCTCCTCCTACGGCTGGAGGCGAGGACATTGATAATCCAGATGTTCCGCTGGTGGTTTCCTTAACTATCGCGACTTATCGAGTGAACAAAATTTTGGTGGATACAGGGAGTTCCTCGAATATCATTTCCAAAAGAACACTGGACCAGATGGAGCTGGGGAGAATCCTATATGAGAGGGTCCACACCTCTATACTAGGGTTTGGAGGGGGAACTGTTCGACCCCTAGGAAGTGTTATGCTGCACGTCTCACTCGGGACTTTCCCGGCTAGAGTGACTCAGTTGGTCCGATTTGTAGTGGTGGACCGGACTTTCGACTACAATGCCATCTTTGGGCGTCCGGGGCTCAATCAATTCCGGGCTATTTCCTCCACTCTCCATAATAGAATGAAGTTTCCAACTCCCTTCGGAGTTGGAGAAGAGGTGGGAAACGTCCGTGAAGCCTGGGAATGTTACATTATGTCCACAAGAAGAGCGTCCGCCCCCGTGCTGACAGTCACTTTGACCTCTGATCCGCCGGTTGTTCTTCCGGCTAAAAAAGAGAATCCGAAGATTGGAGTAGGGAGCCAGAAGGAGAAGTTTCCTAGGACTGTGCGAATCGAGCCTCATGAAACTTTCAAGGAAATTGAGATTGTTGTTGGAAGCCCGGACAAGAAGACAAGGATCGGAACGGAGATGAACGCGGAGGTGGAAATGAAGCTCATTGCTTGTCTCCGAGACAACAGTGATGTGTTTGCCTGGAGCACCGATGACCTGAAGGGAATAGATCCGAGGATTACTGTTCACCGTCTGAACATGGATCCCTCAATTAAGTACATCCGACAAAAGAGGAAAGATTTTGGTCCGGTCAAGGATGCGATCATATCCGCTGAAGTTGAGCGACTCCTGAAAGCAGGGCATATCGAAGAAGTCCGTTACTCTTATTGGGTCTGCAATGTGGTTCTGGTAGAGAAATCACCAGGCAAATGGCGAATGTGCAATGACTTCACTAGGTTGAACAAGTTCTGCCCAAAGGACCCGTACCCTTTACCACGAATAGATCAGTTGGTTGACTCCACGCCCGGATGTGCGTTACTGAGTTTTATGGACGCATACCAAGGTTTTTACCAAATTCGGATGGCCAAGGAGGACATCAAGAAAACAGCTTCTTCGCTGCAGGGGGGAGTATACTGTTTCAAGGTAATGCCCTTCGGATTGAAAAATGCAGGAGCCACTTACCAACGTCTGGTGAACCAAATGTTCAAGGAAGAGATTGGGAAAACCATGGAAGTGTACGTGGATGACATGCTCGTCAAGAGCAAAACTGAAGAGCAACATGTGCATCATTTGAACAAGTGCTTTCGCTATCCTTAGGAAGTACGGAATGAAACTGAATCCAAAAAAGTGCAAGTTCGGAGTGAAAGGAGGAAAGTTCCTCGGATACATGGTCACATAGAGGGGGATAGGCGCAAACCCTGAGAAGATCAAGGCAATCCTAGATCTGCCGCATCCGAAGAACCTCAATGAGGTACAGCAACTCATAGGACGTCTCATGTCCTTAAGTCATTTTATTTCACGCTCTGCGGAGAAGAATCTTCCGTTCTTCAAAATCCTCCGGAAAGGAGAGAGCTTTGAGTGGACCGCGGAATGTTCTGAGGCTTTCGAGAAACTGAAAAAAGTACCTCCATTCCCCTCCACTGCTCTTCAAACCCGTCGAAGGAGAACCACTCTACCTCTACCTGGCAATCACGGAAGAGGCAATGAGTTCTATATTAGTACGGATTCAAGCTAATGATCATTTGCCAATCTACTATCTTAGCAAAGCCCTTGCTGGGGAGAGACAAGATACGTGAAGATTGAGAAACTTGCATATGCTTTGGTTTACACCGCAAAGCGGTTAAAACCATACTTCAAGTCTCAAAAAATAGTGGTACTAACTACGGAACCTTTGAAACAGGTCCTGGGGAAGCCCGATCAATCAGGACGACTCTCTAAGTGGGCGATTGAGCTGAGTGAATACGACATTTGCTATCAGGCTCCTTCAGCCAAGAAGGCTCAAGTCCTCGCCGACTTCTTAGCGGAATATCCTGAAGCGGATTCAGAGAAAGTCCCTGACAAACAGGCATTTGAATGCCTAGTCACCAAGCAGATTATCCAGAAGCCAGTTCCGCCGAAGTTCAACCCAGAAAACCTCGAGGATGCTCAATTCATCAATCAGTCCATGCCTGCATCATACGAGGAAACTCGGGTCAACCAAATTCCTCCTTGACGATGCCACACGCAGATCCAGTACTAACAACTCTGGATCGGAAATCAAAGAAAAGGAGGAACAAAGGTTGGAACCTCAGGAGCTTACAGAAGATCTCCAAACCGAAAAAAATCCTTCTGATGTTTGGACATTGGAAGTGGATGGTTCCTCCACTGGAAGAGTGGGAGGGATTGGAATCTTTCGTAAGAGCCCTGATGGCGTGGAACTTGACTACGCGATATCCCTGGAATTCAAAGTTACCAATAATGAGGCTGAGTACGAAGCATTGTTAGTCGGGCTACGCCTGGCCAAATTCCTACAAGTCCGGAAGCTCAAAGCTTACACGGACTCATAGCTAGTTGAAGCTCAATTTTCAGGAACTTTTGCTACAAAAGGACCTTCGATGATCAAGTATCTTGAACTACTCAAGCAGGAAGCTAGCCATTTTGAGGAATTTACCCTGGAAAAGTTTGACAGAGCCTGGAATGAAAGAGCGGACGCTCTGGCAAAATACGCATCCGCAACAGCGGCTCTGGACACGAGGAGAGTAATCCTACTCACTGTTACTGACTCATCCGTCATGAGTCTCAATTCAGCTGTCATGATCACAGGAAGAAACTGGATGACTGACATCTTTAACTATCTCAAGGACGGATCTCTACCAGCTGATCCGAAGGAATCAAGGAGCGTGCAGTGCCAAGCGAACAGATACCTTATACTTGGAGAAAATTTGTACAAGAGATCTTTTGCTGGGACTCACTTGAGGTGTTTGAGCCCACAAGAAGCAAAGACTGTGCTAGAAGAGATACACAACGGAAGCTGCGGAAGTCATTCCGGGGGAAGAACTCTTGCCCAGAAAATCATACGACAAGGCTATTACTGGCCTAACATTGATAAAGATTCCGCCGACCATGCTCGGAGATGCCCTGATTGTCAGTATTATGCGAACATTCCACATCGTCCGACGCATCCTATGATTCCGTCAATCATAGCGTGTCTGTTTGATCAATGGGGCATCGATATTGTCGGACCGTTCCCGAGGGGCACCCAACAGAAGAAGTTCCTGATTGTGTCCGTGGAATATTTCACCAAATGGGTAGAAGCAGAAGTTGTGGCAACCATTACGGAAAGTCGAGTGCGGACCTGCATTTGGAAGAACATCATTTGCCGCTTTGGCCTGCCCAGAGTTCTTGTCTCGGATAATGGTGCCCAGTTTTCAGGCAATAGGCTCAAGGAATGACTGGCGTCCTTCAAGAGTGAACAACGTTTCACATCTGTTGGATATCCGCAAGCTAATGGACAAGCCGAGTCCACAAACAAGACAATAGTCAAGATCCTGGAAAAGCGGTTGAGAACTTCCCAAGAAAGTTGGGCGGACGACCTAGATGGTGTACTATGGGCTCATCGCACCACTGCACGGACCGCGACCAAAGAGACTCCATTTGCCTTGGTATATGGCTCGGAAGCAGTTATACCAGCAGAAATTGTTGTCGAAACTATGAGGGTCCAAGAGTTTGAAGATTCCGCCAATCGTGAATCTCGGATATTCGATCTGGACATGTTGGATCAGAAAAGAACTGAAGCACTGGCTAATATACATAGATATCAAGCAACTGCTGCACGAGCATACAACAGGAATGTCCGAGCAAAAAACTTGCAGGTCGGGGACCTGGTGCTTCGCCGGGCTGACATTTTGAGCAATGTTGGAAAACTCAAGCCCAAATGGGAAGGACCTTACACGATTGTCGGAGCAAGAGTGAATGGGAGTTACGAATTGGAAGATGAGTGTGGACACCTACTCAAGCGTATATGGAATGCTAGAAACCTTCAAAAGTTTTACGCATAGGGATGGTTACGCGAATCTCCGTCAGGTCGTTTAGTTATTTTAGATTCCAACTATCCGTTACACGGAACTCCATCAGTTCTATTTTTTGTTAACCCTTTTGTCATTGGCCATGTAGCCCGCAAGTTGTAATTGAATTTCCGGCAAATCAATACAACTTCTATCTTTCAATTCGTGCATTTGGGATTTAACGTTCAAGTGACAAGAAAAGGCAAGCAATGAGTTCCATTTATAGATGAAACAAATTATACTTAACGCTGTCTTTACAGTCTACAATCTCGGATCTTTATCCGGATCTACAGACGCAATACATGAACTATAAAGAAAGTCTCCGGAGATACGTCATCTCCCGTCGAGGCTATTCCCCCGTCAGGAAAAGCTTTTTCCATATCAATCGGAAAGTATAGTTTCCGTCGAGACCAGGAACTCGATCTACCTGCACATGGAAAAATGGTTAGACATGATAGAATCTTTCATGATATCACCGTACTATGGTAATGTAGATCCAGTGTCCGGGGAGAACAAAGTACCAACAGACAATGGTATATACATGTCGAAACGACTGAGATCTCTGCCTAACCATCTTTAGAGACTCCAACTCTCTTGAAATCAGGAAACCATTACCAATTCAAGAAAGATTCGAGCCACTAAAGTAGGATTGGATGAAAAGAGAAGAGGTCCGGTTTTAATGGTTTACTTCGAGCATCCAAGATCACCTTCCCTAGAAAGGGAGACATCTGGGTAATCGCAGTCCACCAATTAAGTAGATTCCTCCGACAGGACACTTCTTCACCCACTCACTACTTCTGGGAAAACCGTAGATCTAATATTCCTGCACAACTCAAGATGTTTTAATAAGTCAGAATTCTACGACATTCTCTACGGATCCCGCGCACAATGTGCCTGGAAACATCATAATTGTGAGTAAGTGACTAACACTGGGAATCTCATGCTTATAGGCAAATTGCACGGACACATCTATCGTGTCCGACATAAAAACTCAGATCTATACACGGATCTGACGCATTGGTCGTACGGCGATCCACCCGTCAGCAACTCCTCGGGAAGAAAAAGCTCCTAAAGGTTGGATCACTCGTACAACCAATAAGATAGTCCGTTTGCTAACCTACAGGTCTTTACGTGTACCGAGATCTATGCTTTTCGATGACTGATCTTCAACAATCTTCCCCTCTAGACCCACGCCACCCTCAAGCTCAGGATAAACGCCGACTTGAGAGTGGACGGGAGTCACGAGGGGGAAACTATTCAAGAAATCATCTTCTTACGGGTACTGCGGGGCTCAAGCTATTGAGTAGATATGGAAATTGGAAGTTGGATCTGCACGACCAAGGCCAAGAGGGATCCGAAGTATTTATAGAAGTAACGAACCAATAGGCGTCCGGCACGTCAGCACTTTGACGTCGACAATGGGCTTAAACTATTCATTTGGGTTGAACAGTGTTGGGTCAGTTGAGTTATCCAACAAAATCCAATCAAGCCCATCAACCACGTCCGATTTTGTATTTGTTGATCATCTTACAAGGATATGCGCGTCTATATAATCCGACGAAGTACGAATAAGAAAAAGGTGGCGATTTCATCTGATGAAAGTAGTCCGAATTTTATAAACAAAATTATCCGAGCATATACACACGGAAGGAACAATCTGTCAAGGTCGGAGGACCATACATACTTCTACGGGGCATACCCCGCCGTGTCCCTTCAACGGATTCCGGAAGTTGAGCCTTGGGACTCCGAGCCACCGCTTTGAGCCTGAAGAGCTTGAGCCTGACGAGCTTGCTGCTGCATTCGGATCCTCCTACGGATCATCTTCAGCGTCCGCTCCCTTTCTTCCTCAGCTAACCTCCTGGCTATCCCCGGACATAGAGGGGGATCGCCTTCAAAATCGAGAATGATTGGGTCATCCGTGGTCCCTTTACCCAGAAAAATCGGCGGGTGCATGTTCCCGCAAGCACAGTTTACCCAATGCTGATATTCTTCCCCATCGGATTTCGACATCCTGAAGAAACCTGCCTCTTTTGAAAATTGAATATGCTAAACAAGGAGAGATTGGTGAAAAGTACAGCAGTACGAAAGGAGCAGTTACCATAGTCTTATTTATAGTAGCAATGGATCTTTACGATCACACCACGTGTCAATCATCCGACGACTGGGAAGATGAAAAGACGCAGCAATAATAACCATTTCACTGTTTTACCTTCCTCCTTCTAGAAGAATTACGCATCCCAAAGAACGAACGGTCCGAGGATCGGAAAGATGATGGTTTGATTTCTACATCAGACGCCATCAACAGCGATCCGTGTTCTCAAAAGATATGTATTTTATGAACAACAAGTAGAAGGAAGCAAAGAAGATAGCAAGTAGTGATTCGAAAGTATGGGAAGCATAGCTCCACGGATAATTACTACAACTGAGAAGGAATAAAAAGCATTGTACATGGCGACATTCCGCGCCATCAAAGGATAACAAATTCGATAGGAAAATTCAACAAGTACAGAATTTTCATGGGGCATACCCCGGACTTCTCACTGGGGGCTAGCTTGGCTCGGACCCGCTTCACCGGTTTCAGGCGGATTGACGGAAGGCGTGTTGGCGACGACTTGCGCGGCAAGGGATTCAGCGAACTCGAACAAGTTGAAATCCGCATCAAGACCAACGACCCGAGAAGGCAGGTAGTACCAGTCCTTTAGGAAAGCCCAGTAGTTCTCAAAAGGTACAAAGCATACCTTTCGGAGGGCGTCCGGGACACACCTCGGGAGGAAGGGTCCACCGTTCTAGATCTCGATCTCACCCTCCTCAGTGACTAGCTCCGCAAACTCGCACGCGGCCAACCGTTCGTCCGAGACATTGTCCACAGGGACCTCCACACCGTTAGCATCCGCAGAAGAGATCAACCCTTCCGCCTTCCAGTCCAAGTTCTGCGGAAGTAGGCCCTTGGACTGCAGCTGGCCGATAGTGGACGAAAACCCATCTAGGCGGGAGGCATCGGACTTATCCGCCATGAAAAACTTTAAGGAATCCGAGTTCATAAAGGCACGAACAGCCTCAAGGCGAGCATATTGGAGGCCCTCGGGCAGGATATCCTTTGAGTCCATGAAGGCCTTCATCGATCTACTGACAAAATTCTCCTGTCAGTCAAGGTCCGACTTGATCTCTTCCCAGCTGGTCTTCAACTTATGGAACATCACTTCCTTTTCTTTCAGCTGCATTTCCAACTGCTTCACCTTCTCTGCCTCATCCGCGGAAGTGGCTACGGCCTTGTACAGATCCTCCTCAATAGTGGCACGTTCGCCAGCATTCCACTGCATGGCCTTGACGAAACATCCGAGCTGCAAGAGGTCCGCATGGATATAAGTTGTATTTCTATTATACTAAGAACAAGCCAAGGAAACCATGGAAAAATTACTTACCCGTTGGTATAACTCGTCAAGCCCTCCAACCCGCTCCACCTCAGGGAGTCCGCGGGCCCGCTCATACTCCCTATCGAGAGCAGCTTGGTCAAGTGGGCAGATGATTCTTGCCTCTTAGGCGCAAGGGAAGCCTCCGAGGTTGCTCCTCTTCGCCCGAGGTTATGGCATCCAAGATCAACACCTCATTGGGTGCCGGGCAATGAAGCAAGTGGCTTAGAGGCAGTGGCGCTCCGAGTGGTAGGGCCTCTGCCCTTGTCGGGCACCACCAAGGCTTGTGGATCTGCTCCGGCCTTGTTCCGCCTTTCCTCCTCTGCAGCAAACACCGCCGCATTTTTCGGATCCGCCATCGGAAGACCCGCGGATGTGTTGATGATTTTGGTCCTCTGACCAGCGGCGACTTCCAGGGCTTTTTGTTCCCTCTGCAACCTTTTCTTTTCACGGAGCGTCGACATGATATATTCAAACCAGTAAGCTGCGCAACAAAATAAAGGCGTCAGATACGGACAAATAAAGAATTACTAGAATTGCTGAAATGCATGATCAAGACAAGGGCACTCCAAAGAAAGAAGAGCACAAATCCTAAAGTTAAAAATCCTTACTGAAGTCCATCTTCCCTCCAACTTCCACGGCGTCGGCCATTCAAGACAAGTAAGGCAATGTGACGATGATCAATCCGTGGAACGGGTATGTAGGTGGGTCATTCTTCTTGTGGATCGCCGCCACCCACGGAGCCACGTTCTTCGAAAGGGGGCGCCAGTCCGGGATAGTCTCCCTTAAGAACTTTGTCGGCAGCCCCCATTGCTCTCGCTGCCTCTCGGACATCCCAGGTTTCAGGGCCATCCGCACAAAAATGTACTTATCCCACCATTTCGACCCCAAGGAAGAAATGGAGTCGGAAATGAAGTTGTAGGGTTTTCTAGCTACAAAAGTATAAAACAGGGGATTGCCCAGACTAAAGGTTACATGGAAAAGCTGCCTAAAGTTCTCGAAGTTCACCGGCTGCCCCTTCTTTTTACAAAAAATGACGAAACAAATAAGATTACCCAGAGACTTTGGGATAACCTGACTCGGACCGATCCCGATGTGGTTCAAGATATGCTTCATCTCTGGCGCAATAGGGACCTTCCATCCACAAGCGAAAGCTACTTCATGCACGCACATGTACTCGTCGGGCGAATTGTAAAATGCATGTCCGGGCTCGGGAACCATGATTTCAACAGACTCAGGAATCTCCCACTTCCGCCTCCACTCGGGGATGTCCTCAGCCTTAACCTTCGACGGACAAGTGGGGAGAAGCCTGTCCGCATTTAACTCTCCAAATTCATCCGCTATCACAACGGTGGATGCAGGATGAGGGAATTTGATTCTCGCGGCCTTTGCACCACGTCCCTCTACTAACGGAAGATTGGATTGAGCGGACGCTGTAGGATGTAACACGATCCGACGACCAGTGCGTCTCCGCGGGCGAGCGACTGGAGAGCCTTCCTCTCCTTCCTCCTCATCCTCATCCTCTTCTTCTTCACCATCTTCCTCCTCCTCCTCGCCACCTTCGGGTATCCCGGATGTGCTCGGGTTGGACGGACCTGTTTCTGCCACAACGCGGTCCTCTTCCCCGGCCTCGAACATTTCCACTTCGTCGGCCTCCCGACCACTGTCACCTTCCTACTCATTCTGAGGTTCATTCGGATCGACAGACGTTCCGACACCACCTATGGTCCGAGATTGGACTAGCGACCTAGTCCTAGCAACATCTCCCTGGCCCACTGCTACGTCAGGCTGAGTTTCTGCTGTACCACGGACTCTTTGGCCAGCATCAGAGTCCCTGGTAGACACAAGGTCAACGTCCAGATAATCTCCTACGGACGTGGTTAAGTCCACGGACTCAGTCACCGAGTTTACTCCATCATTGTAACCTTGAGCCTCATGTTGGTTCTGACTATCGCTCCCGGACATCCTAGGGCAGAAAGAAACGGGTCAGAAATTATAGTTGTGATTGTCCGAGAGTTCATTTAGATGTCTTATTAAGTCAAGCGATCCGGTGAAGTTCTACTTTACCAGATTTTCTGCATGAAGTATAGTCTCAACACTATGGACACTAACCTTGGCACACAGAGACGTGCCATCGGCACTATTGTCTACCCTATCCAGCACGTTAACAGGGACAAGTTACGAAAGACTATGTGCCAATCGGCACCAACCCATCACCAAATAAGCATGCATCATCAAGTTTTGGTTACATTGGACAAGACATACGAGACGAATCAACAAGTTACCAATGAAGGCACTTAGCACGCTACAGCACAAAGGAGGAGTAGTCCAACTAAGTACGCTGCTAAAGCCTATCACTAGCAACATTTGCAATCACGGAATCAACGGATGGATACTCAACTAAGGCAAAAACATACTAAGCATGCAACAAGCATATCGCGAAAATGAGAAATCTCAGGAGGAATTCAGGCGTACTTACTTGACAAAGTTGACTTGATAAGTTTGAACGGACGACGAAGCCTTGCTAGCTCTCCGAGGGTACGAATCTGAAGTGGAAATTCCAAGATTTTGCGAGTTTCAGTTGCTCGGATTGATCTTTGATTGTTCGGATTGCTTGAGAGTCTCTCTGAGTTTCGATGTGGCTAAAGTGTGAAAGTGACTGATGGGCTGACTATTTATAGGGACAATTTGGGGAAAGCCAAGAGTCACATCACTTGGATTCGAACCCCAACCATTGATCTTTTCAATCCAACGGTTGTGCGGGTTCACAAGTGGCTAGCTAACAGTGCATCGCATTTAATGCTCATCAGAAGTGTCACATCAATTGGGTTTAAAATCCCAACCGTTGAGATCTTTCCAATCCAACGGTCGCATCGCTTTTCCCGGGATCTTTCCCCGTGGGCCGAATCAGCGGTCCAGGAGGACCATTTCACATATTCGGCCCAACGGATAACTTCCGATACACTCTTCCACAGAGGACTTCATCAGATCCTAACCATACTCGGATCTATATATCTCGGATACATTTTTTTCATCTACAACCAACTATTACATAACTCGGACTGTAGAAGGAAAGGGGGGAAGAGAGATATATTGAATTCCTAAGAACACGGACGACGGATCCCAACGAAAAGGATTTTTTCCTTTTTCAGTTAATGGTTCGGACACGCTCCACGATACATCTGTTCTCTTCATAGTTACCAACTATCTTCTACTAAGATACTTGGAAACTAGGGGGACATATGTTGATACAGACATGTGTCCAATTCGTTAAGGGCGCCATAGAGCGTGTCCTAAAGCGCATCAAGGCTGAGATAGCCTATTCATTGCTAGTCCGACCTTCGAATGGTCCGACATAAAGGAAACCATCTCAGGTCAACTAGTATTTACAAGTCAGCAAGCCATTTCAGCTAGGTCCGACCAAGCTAGATGGATGACTTCCGAACCTGAAAAAAGGTCACATGGTCCTTCCAAGTACCACAAACTGTCAGTCCTAAGATGCTAAACGGACCGGACGAGAGAATCTCGGACGCCACCATCACAGTAAGACCAAACGTATATAACAGAACCAATGAGATACTTCCGTGGAACTCTAGGTCCGGACACCTTGAGTTGCCTAAGACCAGATCAACCAAGCATACAGATCTGTCCGAGGAACTTACACGGACCCAACATGCGGAACAGTACTCTCAGAGGGAAAGGTCCAAAATACCCTCCCAGGCCCACTGATTAGTATTGGATTACTATTCACTAATGGGCCATGGGCCAAAGGTAGCATTGGTGTCCAAATCTGAAGCATACATTTGGCACCATCTTATGAGTCATCTTATAAGATATGGTCTCTATAAATATAGCACAAGGTCCAAGACCTTAAGGTAAGTCACAATCCCCAAGTGATAAGCAATATCAAAGCAACAATCCCTAAGTCTACTTGATTTCATAACCTTCCTCATAACTATTACATTGAGAGCTTCCAACTCTGTCTTGAGTAAAGTCTCTTACCGGATTGACATAGGCAATCTGGGTAACACATTCCAACCCCCCCCCCCCACTTAGTCCTTTCTGGTATCCAAGCTCGGACCAGTCTTGCTTCGGACTTCAAGTAGGAGGCGGATCCTAGATTAGGTTACTTGTAATAGTTTAGTTAGTGTTCGAGGTTTTATTCTCAACAGTGTTTCTGTGATGTATGTGCCTTCGTTCGTGCGTGACTGTGTGTTCCATTCTTCCTTCCCCGCCTGCTTTGTGGTTGTGCTGTGCCGTTGTGGTCTGGTTTGCAGCTAATTAGTATTTATTGGATTGTTTGTGATCGAATTGAACTTGGTGGGTGAATTGTAGTTTTATTGTCAATTGTCGACTTACTATTGGTTAATTGTGTATTATGAGCTGATTAATTAATCTGGCAGCAGCAATGGATTTGTTGTTCGAGTGTTTTAGCTTTGTTGTTATAGGAGAGTGTTTTATTAAGGGGAGTAATTATGCAGTTTGTCCTCTTGCAAGTAGTCATTACTTTGCTACTGTAGCTGTATGCTAAAATTTGTTAACTATTGCTATTTTAAGCATGGTGGTAATTACTTAATAGTACTACTATGAGGGAGTGCTTATAGCTATTACTACATGCTTCTAGTTTGAAAACATGAATCAATGTCGTATCATGGTTTAGTACTTGAGCTGAAAGATTATTTCGTTTTTCAAAGTCTTTCTATGTGCTTGTATGTAGACCACTAGAGCTGCTGTTTAGAGAAACTAGAAAGTCAAGACTTTTTGTTAATTTTGAAATATGGAAACAAAGAAGTCTTTATGTTTGGGGAGAGTCTCTTTACCTTAGTCGTCTTCTTCTTCCTGTTGATTTGTGCTGTTCTATGGTTACTATTTTATGTGTTCGGGGGTGTTAAAAGGGTAGTTCTTATAGTACCTGATCGGTGTTTTATTAGTCGGTACCCTATTGTTCAGGAACTCCGAACTCTGAGATTTGACAAGGAACTTTTAAGGTGAGTGTTCTTAAAACCGATTTCGAAAACCAAGGAAGTACTTGCTTGTATATATATATATATATGTATTGCATCAAAGTTCCGACTCATTCTTTTCAAACATTGCATCAAAATTGATTTGGCATCGCTTCCGCTCAAATAAAAATATGTATATATTGTATATGATATTACTTCGATTGATTGATTGTTTTGGCCAAGTTTTCGGTTAGGGTATACTCATTGCATTTTCGGGCAGTGGTGACTGTCGATATGTTTGTGGGTTGCTCTGGCTTACTTCTCTTTGACGCGAGGCAGGAGACGCTGAGGTCTTAGAGGTAGTAGTGTACCACCCCGTACCATGGCGGGTATTGATTGATTGAGTGGAGAGATAAGGGCTCGGATTGGGGTTATAAGGAGCGGCACTAACGAACGATTGATTGCATTGTTATTGCTTCATTATATGGTATGTTTATTTTTTTTTTTGATGCTGTTATGAATTTTCTATTGATATGTTAATTTCCACTGTCACACACGAACATCACTGAGATTTTTATCTCAAACTCTTTTGTTTTTCTTCCTTGTAGATTCCGGAGTTTAGTGGAGAACGGAGTCGGGTAGACATTCAACAACTTGAGTGAGAGTTGGGATTTAAACTGGGATTTTGTACCTTTTAGCTTGTGAAAAACTTGTCTTTTTACCGCTGCTTTCGAAGATAGTGTTCTTCGTAAGTATTATGTTAGAATTTTAGCTTCTTAGAGTTATTAGATTGTCTCCTCGTTATTGTTTTAACGCCCTTGTTCTTGTAAAAATTAGTATAATTTTTGGGGCGTTACAGTACCATAATAAATATACCATATGTAGTATTTCATAATGATATTACAATACTTGATTCATGCAATTGATTAATATTTAACAGTTGAATATTTTAAATGGATCTACATCTTTTTTAACAGTCAAAGTTACATAAGTGTAAACTGAGCTAGTTTTTTAGCATGTTAAATTTATGAAAATAGCATCTACGACCAATGAAAATTAGTAAGAGAATTTCAATCGAAATAGTGTAAAAACCTAATATGATGTATGTTTTACAAATTAAATTACACGGACACATATTCCATGGAATCGTAAATGACGACACAATTACGTGAAAATTTTGTGTTGATCAACCATGCAAAATTAAAGTTCATAAAGTTAAATGACAATTTCACGAATCTTTTAGTATGAAGACAATTTGATCGTCTTTAAGGCTCTATATGAAGAATTCTAAGATTTTTTCTAATTAATTAAGTTATGTAAGCGTATTTTAACTTTGAATACAATTATTTAATCATTCTCTTAGTTATGTTATGTGTCTGTGTGTGTATATATGTATGTATGTATGTATGCATGTGTGTGTATGTATGTATGTATGTATGTATGCATGTATGTATGTATATGTAACTTCATTGCCTAGTCTCACTGCTACTGCTATCCAGATTTTTGTGTTCGCCGCTACTTCTCGCGATCCAGAATTGACAACACCGGTCTTATATAATTCTATGGTTATGTAAGATGATACTTGAGAATCATTTATTAATTATGTGCTACTAAATAACTTCAAGGGTGGTTTTACCCATCTTTCGAATCTATATTGATAATATTGTTAGACTTCGGTCTTGTGTTTAAATCAACAAACAGAAAAACACTTTGCCAGTTGATCTATTCCAAATACACATTATACTAGAAGTATCATTCATTTAAAAAAATGTTATAAGTTCACACAATGGGAAATATAAATCTGGGAGAAATATGTATAAATGTATAGACCGAATTGTAGACTTTTGAAAAGTAGGGGAAAAATTAAGTATATCTAAATCACAATGGTTTCTTCAACATTTGTCTTGGATTTTGTTGAATTTTCAACTTTCACCACAACTACACATGTATGGATATTCCAAAGTTACAATCGATTCAAAGTAATGAAAATAAATTTTATTAGATCATCATCTAATGAGACACACAATTTGCGCGAATAATTCGCCCTTGTAGCTTCCCTATTACGTATGATAACTGAACTTGTGAGATTTATACACATTTTGATCAATGAATTGTAAATACTTATTTAGATATTTACGAAAAAGATTCGTGCAAGTTGTATTTTTGTTACGTGGTATATATGTACGTGGAACAAGAATACATTAAATTTTTATTTTGGTACACTAGTTTACGCTAAACTTTTTAAGAAATCCTTTATATATAGACATTATACATCCGGATTACACACCTTTCACCAACAAAACATTAGACAGACTACATAAATCCAAAAGTCAACCCTCATTTCAATAATGGAAGGTTGTAAATGGCGTCGAAAATATCAAAAATATTTTTCATAATTCTAACATTCGCATTTTAAAAAAGGAAATTCAAATTCAAATCACCGAAGTTTATTACAATTCAAATCAACCAAAAAATTATTTTTTGATACAAATTTAATAATAATAGGTTGCAATCGAATCCTTTTAGTTTTGTTCCTTCATTAACATATACAAAGTATCAAATTCTCTCATTCTTTCATTAATAGAGCTTGAATGGTCCCATTCTTCAAGTGTTTCCGCTCTTCCATCAATTCTTCTTAGTCTTCTATCAATGGGGCTTAAAACTTCAATGAGTGGAGACCAATTCAGGCTCCATGATGGATCTTGATGCTCAATTGATGGCGCTTTCAAAAGAAAATCTCCTCCAAATCTTCAAGACCCATTAATGGAACCCGAATTGGGCTCAACTAGTGCAGCTTAAAAGCTCCAAGAATGGTTAAATGTAGTTCAAGAACTCAAATTGCATCAAATCAAGAATGTAAAATTGCAATCTAAGCTAAAATTACTTACTTGAATTCGAATTCCATGAGCACAATATATTTGTGTAACTCCAAATGTTACTCATACATTAGTGCAATGGCAATATAGTTGCATTCTAAGATGTACTATTTGTTTTTTTCTATATGCTCCCATGCTCACAAAGCCTAGCTCCATGGGAAACATATCACAAACTTTGAAAATACCATGGGCTCGTACTTATGATACTAATGGTATATGCAAAGGATGTCATGCAAAATATTCATCATGGAGATAACTTTTAGGGGCTGGTTTCATACTAAAAAACGAATATTGCACCCGAAAATACAAGTATATTTCCATACCGATAAGAGATGAGAATCTTGTTGAGTTCGTCAAATACATTGGGCTCATGGAGCTCAGTAATTCAAGTAGAGAAAGATACCTTATCTTGTATAATTATACACTGAAACTACAACTTCAATTGTTTCCATTCAAGTTCAAATCCTGATTAGGACATTTCCCTTGATCTCTTGATTGGTGATGCACATCATTGAAACAACCTAAAATCACACAAAAAAATAATATTACAAAATAAAATGTATCTCATAAATTATCAACCATCATTCGGTTTCTTTTTGTAGTAATCCTAGAAGTTTAAGGTGTGTATTAATCAATAGCAAAGCCGGCATTGGAAATGTTCAATAAAAATACTAGGAATGATTTCATTTCGTCACTAGAATAGTGATTAAAAAAACTAAAAAAAAGAGATACTTACCGTTTTAGTTTGAAGAAGAATCACTTCAATAAATGGTCGTGTTTCAAAGTAGGATTACTTTTCGAGTTCATAAATGCGTAGAGCATTGAGATATGCAAAATCAAAATGGTTTGAGAGGACTGACTGGATTCAGAACTAGGCATGAACTGTGATTAGGAGACGGGGCAAAGATTTTGTGTAAGCTGTAACTGCTGGAACTAGGTGTTTAGAATTATAACACTCAAGTACAAATCGCGATGTCTCAACTGCATTCAGAAAGATCAGCTTATATAAGGATTTGAGAAACATGAAAATGATAGTACGCATTTATGGTTTGAGAAAATTAAAACTTATTTAGTAAGTACCATAATAAATATACTATATGTAGTATTTCATAATGATATTACAATACTTGATTCATGCAATTGATTAATATTGAACAGTTGAATATTTTAAATGGATCTACATCATTTTTAACGGTCAAAGTTACATAAGTGTAAACTGAGCTAGTTTTTTAGTATGTTAAATTTATGAAAATAGCATCTACGACCAATGAAAATTAGTACAATAATTTCAATCGAAATAGCGCGCGTAAAAACCTAATATGATGTATGTTTTACAAATTAAATTACACGGACACACATTCCATGGAATAGTAAATGACGACACAGTTACGTGAAAATTTTGTGTTGATCAAGCATGCAAAATTAAAGTTCATAAAGTTAAATGACAATTTCACGAATCTTTTAGTATGAAGACAATTTGATCGTCTTTAAGGCTCAATATGAAGAATTCTAAGATTTTTTCTAATTAATTAAGTTATGTAAGCGTATTTTAACTTTAAATACACTTATTTAATCATTCTCTTAGTTATGTTATGTGTCTGTGTGTGTGTGTATGTATGTATGTATGTATGTATGTATGTATGTATGTATGTCTGTCTGTCTGTATGTGTGTATATGTAACTTCATTGCCTAGTCTCACTGCTACTGCTATCCAGATTTTTGTGTTCGCCGCCACTTGTCGCGATCCAGAATTGACAACACTGGTCTTATATAATTCTATGGTTATGTTAGATGATATTTGAAAATCATTTATTAATTATGTGCTACTAAATAACTTCAAGGGTGGTTTTACCCATCTTTCGAATCTATATTGATAATATTGTTGGACTTCGGTCTTGTTTTTAAATCAACAAAATGAAAAACATTGTGCCAGTTGATCTATTCCAAATACACATTATACTATAAGTATCATTCATTTAAAAAAAATATTATAAGTGCACACAATGGAAAATATAAATCTGGGAGAAATATGTTTAAATGTAATGATCGAATTGTAGACTTTTGAAAAGTAGGGGAAAAATTAAGTATATCTAAATAACAATGGTTTCTTCAATATTTGTCTTGGATTTTGTTGATTTTTCAATTTTCACCACAACTACACATGTATGGATATTCCAAAGTTACAATCGATTTAAAGTAATGAACATAAATTTTATTAGATCATCATCTAATGAGACACACAATTTGCGCGAATAATTCGCCCTTGTAGCATCCCTATTACGTATGATAACTGAACTTGTGAGATTTGTACACATTTTGATCAATGAATTGTAAATACTTATTTAGATATTTACGAAAATGATTCGTGCAAGTTGTATTTTTGTTACATGGTATATATGTACGTGGAACAAGAACACATTAAATTTTTATTTTGTACACTAGTTTACGCTATACTTTTTAAGAAATCCTTTATGTATAGACATTATACATCCGGATTACTCACCTTTCACCAACAACACATTAGACAGACTTTATAAATCCAAAAGTCAACTCTCATTTCAACAATGGCAGGTTGTAAATGGCGTCGAAAATATCAAAAATATTTTTCATAATTCTAACATTCGCATTTTAAAAAAGCAAATTGAAATTCAAATCACCGAAGTTTATTACAATTCAAATCAACCAAAAAATTAATTTTTGATACAACTTTAATAATAATAGGTTGCAATCGAACCCTCTTAATTTTGTTCCTTCATTAACATATGCAAAATTCTCTCATTGTTTCATTAATAGAGCTTGAATGGTCACATTCTTCAAGTGTTTCCGCACTTCCATCAATTCTTCTTAGTCTTCTATCAATGGGGCTTAAAATTTCAATGAGTGGAGACAAATTCAGGCTCCATGATGGATCTTGATGCTCCATTGATGGCGCTTTCAAAAGGAAATCTCCTCTAAATCTTCATGACCCATTAATGGAACCCGAATTGGGCTCAACTAGTGCAGCTTAAAAGCTCCAAGAATGGTTAAATGTAGTTCAAGAACTGAAATTGCATCAAATCAAGAATGTAAAATTTCAATCTAAGCTAAAATTACCTACTTGAATTCGAATTCCATGAGCACAATATATTTGTGTAACTCCAAGTGTTACTCAAACTATAGTGCAATGGCAATACAGTTGCATTCTAAGATGTACTATTTGTTTTATTCTATATGCTCCCATACTCACAAAGCCAAGCTCCAAGGGAAACATATCACAAACTTTGTAAATACCATGGGCTCATACTTATGATACTAATGGTTTTTGCAAAGTATGTCATGCAAAATATTCATCATGGAGATAACTTTGCGCGACTGGTTTCATACTAAAGAACGAATATTGCACCCGAAAATACAAGTATATTTCCATGCCGATAAGAGATGAGAAACTTGTTGAGTTCGTCAAATACATTGGGCTCATGGAGCTCAGTAATTCAAGTAGAGAAAGTTACCTTATCTTGTAAAATTATACACTGAAACTACAACTTCAATTGTTTCCATTCAAGTTCAAATCCTGATTTGGACATTCCCTTGATCTCTTGATTGGTGATGCACATCATTGAAACAACCTAAAATCACACAAAAAAATAATATTACAAAATAAAATATACCTCATAAATTATCAACCATCATTCGGTTTCTTTTTGTAGTAATCCTAGAAGTTTAAGGTGTATATTAATCAATAGCAAAGCTGGCATTGGAAATATTCAATAAAAATACTTGGAATGATTTCATTTTGTCACTAGAATAGTGATTAAAAATACTAAAAAAAAAGAGATACTTACTATTTTAGTTTGAAGAAGAATCACTTTCAATAAATGGTCGTGTTTCAAAGTGGGATTACTTTTCGAGTTCATAAATGCGTAGAGCATTGAGATATGCAAAATCAAAATGGTTTGAGAGACTGACTGGATTCAGAACTAGGCATGAACTGTGATTAGGATAGGGGGCAAAGATTTTGTGTAAGCTGCAACTGCTGGAACTAGGTGTTTAGAATTATAACACTCAAGTACAAATTCCGATGTCTCAACAGCATTCAGAAAGATCAGCTTATATAAGGATTTGAGAAACATAAAAATGGCAGTATGCATTTGTGGTTTGAGAAAATTAAAACTTGTTTAGTAAGTACCATAATAAATATACCATATGTAGTATTTCATAATGATATTACAATACTTGATTCATGCAATTGATTAATATTTAACAGTTGAATATTGTAAATGGATCTAGATCTTTTTTAACAGTCAAAGTTACATAAGTGTAAACTGAGCTAGTTTTTTAGTATGTTAAATTTATAAAAATAACATCTACGACCAATGAAAATTAGTAAGATAATTTCAATCGAAATAGCGTAAAAACGTAATATGATGTATGTTTTACAAATTAAATTACACGGACACATATTCCATGGAATCGTAAATGACGACACTGTTACGTGAAAATTTTGTGTTGGTCAAGCATGCAAAATTAAAATTCATAAAGTTAAATGACAATTTCATGAATCTATTAGTATGAAGACAATTTGATCGTCTTTATGGCTCTATATGAAGAATTCTAAGATTTTTTCTAATTAATTAAGTTATGTAAGCGTATTTTAACTTTAAATACACTTATTTAATCATTCTCATAGTTATGTTATGTGTGTGTGTGTGTGTGTATGTATGTATGTATGTGTGTGTGTATGTATATGTAACTTCATTGTCTAGTGTCACTGCTACTGCTATCCAGATTTTTGTGTCTGCCGCTAATTGTAGCGATCCAGAATTGACAACACCGGTCTTATATAATTATATGGTTATGTGAGATGAAACTTGAGAATCATTTATTAATTATGTGCTACTAAATAACTTCAAGCGTGGTTTTACCCTTCTTTCGAATCTATATTGATAATATTGTTGGACTTCGGTCGTGTTTTTAAATAAACAAAATGAAAAACATTATGCCAGTTGATCTATTCCAAATACACATTATACTATAAGTATCATTCATTTAAAAAAATGTTACAAGTGCACACAATGAGAAATATAAATCTGAGAGAAATATGTTTAAATGTATTAGATCGAATTGTAGACTTTTGAAAAGTAGGGGAAAAATTAAGTATATCTACATCACAATGGTTTCTTCAACATTTGTCTTGGATTTTGTTGAATTTTTAATTTTCACCACAACTACACATGTATGGATATTCCAAAGTTACAATCGATTTAAAGTAATGAAAATAAATTTTATTAGATCATCATATAATGAGACACACAATTTGCGCGAATAATTCGCCCTTGTAGCTTCCCTATTACATATGATAACTGAACTTGTGAG
Organism: Plantago major; assembly: GCA_026545765.1. Taxonomy (NCBI): domain Eukaryota; kingdom Viridiplantae; phylum Streptophyta; class Magnoliopsida; order Lamiales; family Plantaginaceae; genus Plantago; species Plantago major. The sequence goes on along the minus strand of CM048842.1, from coordinate 48,162,967 downwards.
ATTTGTACACATTTTGATCAATGAATTGTAACTGCTTATTTAGATATTCACGAAAAAGATTCGTGCAAGTTGTATTTTTGTTACATGGTATATATGTACGTGGAACAAGAACACATTAAATTTTTATTTTGGTACACTAGTTTACGCTATACTTTTTAAGAAATCCTTTATGTATAGACATTATACATCCGGATTACACACCTTTCACCAACAACACATTAGACAGACTTCATAAATCCAAAAGTCAACCCTCATTTCAACAATGGCAGGTTGTAAATGGCGTCGAAAATATCAAAAATATTATTCATAATTCTAAGCATTTTAAAAAAGCAAATTGAAATTCAAATCACCGAAGTTTATTACAATTCAAATCAACAAAAAAATTATTTGTTGATACAACTTCAATAATAATAGGTTGCAATCGAACCCTTTTAATTTTGTTCCTTCATTAACATATACAAAGTATCAAATTCTCTCATTCTTTCATTAATATAGCTTGAATGGTCCCATTCTTCAAGTGTTTCCGCTCTTCCATCAATTCTTCTTAGTCTTCTATCAATGGGGCTTAAAACTTCAATGATTGGAGACAAATTCAGGCTCCAATTCAGGCTCCATGATGGATCTTGATGCTCCATTGATGGCGCTTTAAAAAGAAAATCTCCTCTAAGCTTGAAGACCCATTATTGGAACCCGAATTGGGCTCAACTAGTGCAGCTTAAAAGCTCCAAGAATGGTTAAATGTAGTTCAAGAACTCAAATTGCATCAAATCAAGAATGTAAAATTGCAATCTAAGCTAAAATTACCTACTTGAATTCGAATTCCATGAGCACAATATATTTGTGTAACTCCATGTGTTACTCATACTATAGTTCAATGCCAATATAGTTGCATTCTAAGATGTACTATTTGTTTTTTTCTATATGCTCCCATGGTCACAAAGCCAAGCTCCATGGGAAACATATCACAAACTTTGAAAATACCATGGGCTCATATTATGATACTAATGGTATTTGCGAAGGATGTCATGCAAAATATTCATCATGCAGATAACTTTGCGCGGCTGGTTTCATACTAAAGAACGAATATTGCACCCGAAAATACAAGTATATTTCCATGCCGATAAGAGATGAGAATCTTGTTGAGTTCGTCAAATACATTGGGCTCATGGAGCTCAGTAATTCAAGTAGAGAAAGTTACCTTATCTTGTAAAATTATACACTGAAACTACAACTTCAATTGTTTCCATTCAAGTTCAAATCCTGATTTGGACATTCCCTTGATCTATTGATTGGTGATGTATATCATTGAAATAACCTAAAATCACACAAAAGAAATAATATTACAAAATAAAATGTATCTCATAAATTATCAACCATCATTGGGTTTCTTTTTGTAGTAATCCTAGAAGTTTAAGGTGTGTATTAATCAATAGCAAAGCCGGCATTGGAAATGTTCAATAAAAATACTAGGAATGATTTCATTTCGTCACTAGAATAGTGATTAAATAAACTAAAAAAAAAATAGATACTTACCATTTTAGTTTGAAGAAGAACCACTTTCAATAAATGGCCGTGTTTCAATGTGGGATTACTTTTCGAGTTCATAAATACGTAGAGCATTGAGATATGCAAAATCAAAATGGTTTGAGAGGACTGACTGGATTCAAAACTAGGCATGAACTGTGATTAGGATAGGGGGCAAAAATTTTGTGTAAGCTGCAACTGCTGGAACTAGGTGTTTAAAATTATAACACTCAAGTACAAATCCCGATGTCTCAACTGCATTCAGAAAGATCAGCTTATATAAGGATTTGAGAAACATAAAAATGGCAGTATGCATTTGTGGTTTGAGAAAATTAAAACTTGTTTAGTAAGTACCATAATAAATATACCATATGTAGTATTTCATAATGATATTACAATACTTGATTCATGCAATTGATTAATATTTAACAGTTGAATATTTTAAATGGATCTAGATCTTTTTTAACAGTCAAAGTTACATAAGTGTAAACTGAGCTAGTTTTTTAGTATGTTAAATTTATGAAAAAAGCATCTACGACAAATGAAAATTAGTAAGATAATTTCATTCGAAATAGCGTAAAAACCTAATATGATGTATTTTTTAATAATTAAATTATATGGACACACATTCCATGGAATCATAAATGACGACACAGATACGTGAAAATTTTATGTTGGTCAAGCATGCAAAATTAAAGTTCATAAAGTTAAATGACAATTTCACGAATCTTTTAGTATGAAGACAATTTGATCGTCTTGATGGCTCTATATGAAGAATTCTAAGATTTTTTCTAATTAATTAAGTTATGTAAGCGTATTTTAACTTTAAATACACTTATTTAATCATTCTCTTAGTTATGTTATGTGTGTGTGTGTGTGTATGTATGTATGTATGTATGTATGTATGTATGTATGTATGTATGTATATGTAACTTTATTGCCTAGTCTCACCGCTACTACTATCCAGATTTTTGTGTTCGCCGCTACTTGTCGCGATCCATAATTGACAACATCGGTCTTATATAATTCTATGGTTATGTAATATGATACTTGAGATTCATTTATTAAATATGTGCTTGTAAACAACTTCAAGAGTGGTTTTACCCATCTTTCGAATCTATATTGATAATATTGTTGGACTTCGGTCTTGTTTTTAAATCAACAAAAGGAAAAACATTGTGCCAGTTGATCTATTCCAAATACACATTATACTATAAGTATCATTCATTTAAAAACATGTTATAAGTGCACACTGTAAAACCCAGGAAATTTATTTATTTATATTATTATTACTGCAATGAATTTAATATTTTAAATTATGTATTTTACTAAAAGTATTTAAAACCTTTTTATGTTAGTAGTGGAAAAGGGTAATTATCTTATTTGGGTTTTCCCTAACCTAGTAAAGTGTTGTTTCACCTAAAATCCTTCCATAAACCTAGATACCGTCAAAACCTTTATCCTGCTGTACTCACAAATTCTTGAGTCCATCAACTACGATCAGACGTCAGGCTGTTCCATCAATTTTTTTTGTTTCTATCTCGTTTGCAATAGCAGATTAACCAAAGGTGTGTTTCGTTATTCTATTCAATTGATCTCTTTCCTAATTCTGCTCTATAGATATGTTGCCAATTGTTCTTTCGTGTCTCTCTTCTGTTGCCTGACATCTCGATTTACACCACAATTTGCAAAGCCTTTATGACAAGTTAGCAACAGTACCAATTCTTGTTTTTAGTATACCTTCAATCTTTCCCTGTTCTCGTTTCCAAATTTTGATCAGAGTCAACAAAATAGTTTTTAATCAATTCTCAAACTCTCTTGTCAATTTCTCTCTCATGTTTGTACTATTTTCCGAATTGACATGACAGCTACATCAATTCTTGGAACCCATGCCTACCCTCGTAATTAGTATAGTAGTATGAGACTAATTACTTGGGAGATTAATTATTTGATCCATTAACTTGGCAAGTTAGTCCAGTAGTATAGTTAGTTCTGTGTAAAAATTGGGTTTAGTGTAGTAGTGTTGTACGGCAGTAGTACTGATCTACTTATCTATTATTTGTATTGTGTTAGTAATAGTTTATCTTTTATTTAGGTATTGACTAGACCCGTCCATCTTGACTGGTGAGTTCGAGTAATCGATTTAGGTCGTCTGAGGTAAGGGGAATTCTTGGTACCGAAGCTTTTATTTTCATATTACTACTATACGTATTATTGTTTTATGATTGCGAACTACTACTATTATATCAAGTTATGGGGCTTGATATAAATAGACTTTTATAAGGATCAAGTGTGTACTCAAAATTGTGTTTTATGATATGTGTGACGAATGTAAATGTTTTGTAAAGTGCATGGATAAATGTTATGTTTGAGCTCTCAGATATGCCTGTGAATTGTTATGTACCCTTCGGGGAATTTGTCTGCCTGGAGTACTCCCTTATGTTATGTTACCCCTCTGATGGGGGATTATGTTTATGTTATGTGAGCCGACCTCTGTGCCACCGGACTTATATAGTGGCCATAGGATCATGTCTGTTTGAGTCAAAATGTTACGTTTGTTATGACATGCAACTTTTGTATACGTGTGATATTATTGAATGTATATATATGTACTTTTGAATGACACAACTTGATCCGAGTGGAAGTGTCGGGAACTCACCCTTACACCCTTTTTTTTCAGACAATCAGCAGGACGAGCAGAGTTAGTCTTTTGCTTGGAGTTTCGAGTTTAGCTATGTAGGATTTGTTCTTTTTAGGATTTCCCTTTTCATTCAGACCTGGCTGTTTAGTTTCTTTGATTTCGATACTTGTAGATGTTTTTGCTGACATTTGTTATTTTCAGTTTTTAGTTGCTCTGATACTGTACTTTTGGACACAGTTTTAAAGTCTTTGTTTCCGCATTTGTTCTGCTTATGTTATTGTTTATGAGGCTTCGTGTTGGCGTAAGATCATCTTACGATACACGACCGGTTGCGTCTTTTTGAAAATGTCAAAAATCGTTGTTTTGGTTTTTGGGGTGTGACAAAAGTGGTATTAGAGCCAGGTTTGAGTCTTTTTGGGAGTCTAGACCTTGTTAGGTGTTTGACGTTTGAACTTTATTTGCTATCGTGAGGGTTTGTTTTTTTGTTTTCTGTAGGACCTTAAAGTTTTGTTGCTTTTGTGTTTTACCCTGGAAACGTGACGTTGCTACAGTGTGAGTTATGGAACGTGGTGGAACATCGAACAGGGGTAGAGCCCGTAGGATTGTTAATGACGCTTCGGGAGGACCAGCGGATGAAAGGGCTAATCACGAGGAACCGCCACAAGGTCCGCCGTCAACTGAAAGCGAGATTGCTAGAACCTTGACTACTATGACTAGCTTGTTGCAGCAGCAGCAGCGTCAACCTTCCCAAGTTTCTTATTTCGAGCGGTTTTAGAGGGTGAACTACCCAATGTTCACCGGAGTTATGGATCCTTTGGAGGCTGAGAAGTGGATCGTGGGAATCGAGGAAAAGTTTACGTTGTTGTAGTTTTCGGAGGAAGCGTGACTGAGGGTTGCTATCCCTCATATGACTGGTAATGCGAAGTATTGGTGGGACACGACGAAGATTGCACAAGGGACCAATGCTGAGCCGATGACATGGGGTCGATTTAAGGAGCTATTTCTCGATCACTCCTTCCCAGAGTCAGTCAAGACGGCGAAGCAGATGGAATTCCTCAGTTTGAGACAGGGGGATATGACAGTATTACAGTTAGCGGATAAGTTTCATAAGTTGGGTCATCATCCAAAGATACTTTGTGTCGAGCCGCCAAAAGTCGACTGCTCGCAAGTGCCTAAGGGAGGACATCCGAATGAGTGTTCTTCCTCATTTGGATAAGAAGTTTGTTGACGCTTTTAACCGTACTTTAGTGGTGGAGGCAGCACTACCAAAGAACCCACAGCCGAGGAAGGATTTGAAGAGGCCTAACGACCTTCGCAGAAGTAACAACTCAGGTCACAAGAAGGTTGGGAGAAAAGATGGGGATCATTTCGTGAGGAAATTTTGTGAGAACTGTAAGAGAAATCATCCCGGAGAATGTCGCTGGAAGACAAGGGCTTGTTTTGGTTGCGGTGATACGACTCATCAGGTTAAGGACTGCCCAACGAATAAACAAGGAAAGGCACTAGCACAAACGTCTGCAGGACGAGCTCCAAACCAAGCAAGGAATACTGGGAGAGTGTTTGTTAGGAATATCTGTTAGTATTTTGATCATTCATCACATGTTCTTATCTTTGCCAGAAAGGTGATTAAGTACTCTTAGTTCACTTGAACATTGTAAAAGAGGAAATCACTGAGTATGATTAGTCTAGTAAATCTTGTATTAGGATTATAGGTCTCTGAATGTAATTTTTATTTCCAAGAAGACCATGAAGATCAATCCTAGCAATGGAGCTTTTCTGAAGATTACAAGACCGGAGATTGCACAAGATTTATGAAGACACCAAGGTTTAGTCTCACTCAGAAAGATTATGTCCTTAATCCTTTCTTAAGTGCATTTAGTTACTTTGGAAACATGATTCTGGAACATATGACATCATGAGTATGGAGCATGCAAGCCATCAGAAAGGCTAATGTATCCGTTGAAGACTACAGGACAAGAAATAGTACATATGCATTAATTGCATCGGCAGAAAAGCCGCTAAAGCACAGTCCTCTCTGAGATATGAGACAATGACTTCTGAGTACTCATTTCAAGATAAGTATAGACTGAATTTGAATTGTGTCTAACGGGTAACATCCCAACAACTCTCTAATTCATCTATAAATATCACACACTTAGATGCTGAGAAATACGACCGTAGAACAATCTAACTTGAAAACTTACAATCTAGCAAAGTATTCTCTCAAGCACTCTACTACCCTTTTCTGAAAGCTTTCTGTTGCTTGAAGAACCACTAGTAGTTCTAAGTTTTCCTGAACCTTAACAAGAGATTGTTATTCGTGAAAGAGTTGAACTATCAGATAACCTTTCTGAAGCTAATTCTCCAGAACGAACATCAATTACTTGGGTCAAGAAGAGCGGTGCTACAACCGAACAAGTGTATTAAGTAGTCTTGTTCTATTAGGCTCTCTGAAAACATAACTGAAAAGTTATACGAGAAGCCTCTCTGACAAACCTTATAACCAACACCATCAAGGCGTGGAGTAGAGGAAGTACTTGATTTGGGAAATCAGGGAATAACTCCAAGGTTATCTGGGTAGAGGAAGTATTTAGCTCTAGGAGCTGGGGAATAACTCAGGGGGAACATTTGGTTGCGAACCATTTGTTTAGGAATCTTAGAATAGGATTATTGTAAGGTGAACTCAATTATCTGTTCTAGTGAATTCTAGGTCTCAGAAAGATCGAAGTGGATTAGTTGGAGGATTACGCCACCTCCAGATACCACTATACTTGCTGTGTTATTTACCTTTCTGTATTTATCTTTCAACAAAGCGCACACACATACTTTTTGTTTCTGCACTTACCTATCTTAAAGTCTTCCGCGCTCTGAATTTAAGTATCAGAAACCCCCCAGGTTTCTGAGAAACTGTGTTTATCGACAAAAGTTTTAAAAGACTATTCACCCCCCCCCCCCCCCCTCTAGTCTTTTACTTTGCCGTTATCTGGACCAACAAGTGGTATCAGAGTAGGAGGTTCCCAAGCCTTCTGCACTTAACCTAGATCCCCAGATAGGTGAAAAAACTTTGTCCCTTTCTGAGGACTATATAATTTGTGTGTTAAGTGTGCAGATATGTCTCTGAGTGATGCACCCGTTCTGAAGCCAGAAAACTACGGGAAATGGAAGAACAACATGATGCTCCATCTGGAGGCCATTAGTGATGAGATGATCTATGTCATCAATGAATGGCCTATCAAAATCAGACAACTCAAACAAGTTACTGAGGTGTCTGATGGAAGAAAATCCTCAGACAAGGAAGATGAAAGCGAGGATGTGACTGCTAGTAACAGTGGTCGTGTTTCTCGTGGAAGCATTATGTATGAAGACAAGCCAAGAGAGCTCTGGACATCTGAAGATGCCAAGAGACACAGATTGGATGGTCAAGCTCGTAATATAATCATTAGATCGACACCTGAGCACATACAGTGTAAACTGTAGGGTGCTAAAACGGCGAAAGTTGCCTGGCAATTGATTGAAGAAATCTGTGCCGGAACTGAGAAAACCAAAGAAAACAAGTTCGAAGTTCTTAAATTGAAGTTCCAAAACTTCAAGCAAGGTCCCACTGAAACTCTGGAAGAACTTGATTTCAGGTTTACTACTCTTATGAGTGATATGGCTGCACTTGGTGAAAGCAACAGATACTCCCAGCCAGAAAAGATTAAGACTATTGTCAGAAGTCTAAATCACAACTGGGAGCACACTAAATTCTTTTATTTCAACCAAGGAATACCAAATATTACTCCAGTAGAGCTCTTCTCTCATCTTGCTACTGTAGATTATGAGACAACTCAGAGAGAACAAACAGCTGAGAAGTTGCAAAGTGTTGCTCTAGTCTCTCAAGGTACTTCTGAAAAGAAAGATACCAAAGACGCATCTGAAGAAAATGCTCTTGCAGTAAGGCACATGAATAAATTTGTGAGTCAAGAAATTGAGAGAAGAAAAGCTAAAGAAAAGCTGAAAAAGCATCTTGGCCCAAACTATCATCAGTACAAGAACATTCAACTAAACAACTCTCTGAAGATCCCCATTCAGAAAGGTGTTAGTACTGAATCAACAGAGATAGGAAATGATATCTGCTTCTATTGTCAAAAGCCTGGTCACTTCAAGAGAGATTGCCCTGCTTTAAACAAGCTCAAGACAGGTGACAAGAAGGACAGAAGAAATTACAAAAGATATCAAAGGGCATTACTGACTGAAGAAAGGAAGAAGATTCAAATCCAACTTGATGCTCTAGATATTGAGACAGATTCTGAAGATGGAGATTCAGATAACTCAAACCTACCATCACCAGAATTGTGTGGAATCACCCACGACGTAATCGACTTCGGCCTTAAGAAGAATGAAATGTGTGGAGTTGCTGAGATTGTTGGTCCAGACATCTCCAACATTGAAATGTGTCTTATGGCTGATGAGGTAACTAACATTTCACAATTTCTGTACTATGAGAGTGATGATGGAATTGAGGATCTGGAGTTAATCAGGAGTGAATTGGATCGTTATGAAAAAGAATTTCTGGAAGCACAATCCAGTACCAGAATTCTAGAGGAAAGCAAAGAAACTCTTGAAAAAGAGGTTTCTGAACTAACCAGGGTATCTGAGAACAAGAGCGCTGAAATAGCCCTTCTGAAAAGTCAGATATCTGAAAATGAAAATTTTCACAAACTAGCCTTGGATGAACTTAATAAGAAAATGATGAAGCTGCTTTCTGAGAATGAGGAACTCCGAAAGAAAGAGCTATCCTTCCAATCATATGCAAAGGCTAGTGACACTCTCACTGAGGTTCAATCATATATGAGAGATCCCTCTGAGAAAGGTGGACTTGGACTTGATGAACAATCGAGCAATTCATCTCCTCTGAAGAAGAGTGATGAAAGGTTGACCTTTGTAAAAAGTCAACATAATGGTTCTTCAACCACCTATAGCATTGGTCAGAAAGCTAAGGTAGTTGACAAAGGAAAAGGAGTAGCAACCCAACCTTTGAAAGAACAACAAGTTCACAAGAAACTTGTGGATGAGGTTTCTGAAAAGAAATACAACCCTCATACATGTAGCCATCCACATTGCTATATTACTAGGAAAGGAAGAATTGCTGGAATAGGCAAATTCTCTACTGTACCATTTTATGAAAATAAAGACGGTGCAGAAATTAGTAAGGCTTCTAAAGACCGCATTCAGAAAGCCAAAGGTGTTCGAAATGGCATTGGCTATCGTGCTATTGGAAAAGTCTTTTTACAACAATATAAGGAAGGACAAGAACAATGGCGCAAGGCTGATATTGCACGTAGTAATAAACAAAAGTGGAAGAAATCTCAAACCACTGAAAAACTGAATGCCAAAGCTAGAAGGAACCTGGCCAGAAAGGCAAAGTTTGCTGAAAAGCAATCCCGTAAACCTGTGGTCCGAAGCACCAAAAGGAACACCTAGAAACACCCCAAGAATGAAGATTGAGATCAAAATTACTGATTCTATTGTTTCTCCTTCTGATAAAGTTAGACAAAAACAAACTCCCAAGAAATTCACTAAAATTTGGATTCCTACTGGAAGAATGTTTAGTCTAAGTGGTTCTATCTCTGAGGCAAGAACCTAACTCCTGTTTCCTATTTTGTGCAGAACGCCTCTTGGACTAAGGCTCAATGGCTATTTGATAGTGGATGCGGAAAGCACATGACAGGAGACAAAGCAACCGTCAACTACAAAGCTTGCAACAATGGACCGCATCGATTTGGTTGGAGGAGAATTAAATCCTCTCTCGATTGGCAATGTCAAATTGGGATCTTTAACAATTCTTGACGACATATGTTAAGGGTTTGAAATACAATCTATTTAGCATGAGCCGCTTTGCATAATGGATTTATCAGAAATTCAAAGTAAAGTTTTGCAAACTTATTGACAATGAGTCAAAGCGCATACCTTGGTTGCTAGGGAAAGGCGATCTTTATGTTGCCGATTGGGCATCCGCCACAATCAAGAATGTCTCATGGTGAGTCAATCAGTCATGTAAGAGCACCTTGTTATGGCACAAAAGAATGAGTCACTTGAATTTCAAAACTCGAACAAACTTGCCAAGAAAGAGTTAGTGGTTGGCCTTCCCAAAACATCTTTCGTAAAGGATGGTATCTGCTCGCTCACGATGGGGAAACAATCTAAGATCTCTTTCAAGTCCAAAATCGTACACTCTAGTTAGACCAATCGCAACTATTACACATGGATCTTTTAAATCATCTCAGAATAGTTATGCAGAAAGAAGTATGGTCTTGTTGTTGTAGATGACTTCTCAAGATTCACTGGTTGTCTTTTCTCAAGCATAAATCGATGCTAGGTGGAGATACCAACCTTGCTAAATAAGCTTGAAGTCATGAAAATGACAAGGTATCTGCAATCGTAATGACTATGGTACTGAATTTGTCAACCAGTACATAAAGGAGTTTTGTACCAGCAAAGGTATACAACATCAACTTTCTCTGTAAGAACACCACAACAAAATGGTGTTGCAGAAAGGAAAAATAGAACCCTTAAAGAAGCAGCAAGGACAATGCTGGTTGACACTAAAATAAGTGAAGTTTATTGGGTTGAAGCTGTAAACACAAAGATGCTACACTCGTAATGTATGTTTGATAAACAAACACCATGACAAGACCCCTTATGAGCTCTTGGTTGGTAGACCCCCTAATATTAAACATCTGAAAGTGTTTGGTTGTAGATGTTTTGTTCTTAACAATGGAAAAGAGTATCTAAGAACATTTCAACCAAAGACAGATGAAGGAGTGTTTCTTGGTTATTCTATGAATAGCAAAGCTTACAGAGTTTACAACAAAACAACAAAGAAGATTGAAGAATCAGTTCATGTTGTATTCTATGAAGAAAGCAAGAAATCACCCCTTGATGATGAACTCTCAGAAAGGTTCAAGGAACTAATGTTGAAGGATTTTGAAGAAGAACCCTCAGAAAGGAAAAACATCATTATGGATAGAGAGGATGACTCTGACGAAGAAAAGCATGAAATGCCTAGTAACAACCAGATGATTCTCAGACATGATGAAGAATTTCCTATGAGAATTCCAGAAATGGAAACTGAAGATGTTCATCAGAGAGCTAATTATGGAAATGACCTCTCTAACAGGCATGTCCCAGAAAGCCCTCACACTGAGCAAGTGTCAGACATTCAACGCCCTTCTATGGTACAAAATGTCATAGATACTGAAGAAGTATCAAGTGATAATCATAGTGATTCACACTCAGATCACATAGATGTTGACCATACTAGCCCCAAACCCATGATGAGATGGATCAAGGATCATCCTGCAAAGGATGTGATTGGACCAATCAATCAAGGTGTTAGGACTAGGAGAGCAATAGCTGAAAATGCTAATTCTCTCTTTGGATGTTTTATCTCAAACATTGAACCAAAAACTATAGAAGAAGCATTAAGAGACCAAGACTGGATCTCTGCAATGCAAGAAGAGTTGGATTAGTTTGAAAGAAACAAAGTCTGGAAACTAGTTCCATTTGTAGAAGGAATATCTGTGATTGGAACCAAGTGGGTTTTCAGAAACAAGATGAATGAATCTGGTGAAATAACCAGAAACAAAGCAAGGTTGGTTGCCAAGGGATTCACCCAGACTAAAGGTTTAGATTTTGATGAGTCATATGCACCAGTTGCCATATTGGATGCGATAAGACTCTTTCTAGCCTTTGCAGCTCATAAAGACTTTAAAGTTTATCAGATGGATGTCAAAAGTGCATTCTTGAATGCTGAACTTGCTGAGGAAGTCTATGTTGAACAACCACCTGGTTTTGAAGTTTCCTCAGAAAGTAGAATGGTCTATAAACTACAAAAAGCCCTATATGGACTGAAACAGGCTCCAAGAGCATGGTATGACACTTTGGCCAAATACCTTCTGGAAAGTGGTTTCAAGAAAGGTGAAGTTGATAAAACTTTATTTACCTTAAATCATGATGGGAAACTGCTCTTAGTTCAAGTATATGTTGATGACATTATATTTGGATCTAAGGACAAACAACTTTGTGATGACTTTGCAAATCTCATGAAAAATAAGTTTGAGATGAGCATGATGGGAGAATTGAACTATTTCCTAGGATTGCAAGTCAAGCAACTCAATGATGGAATATTCATTAGTCAGACAAAGTATGCAAAAGACATGCTCACAAAGTTCAATCTTAAGCCTTCTGAAAAGAATGCTAAGATACCTATGAGCATAGGAACCAAGATGACCTATCTTGAATCGATAAGAGTGTTGATGAACACAAGTATAGGAAATTGATAGGTTCACTACTCTACCTTACTGCAAGCAGACCTGATATTCAATATGCAGTTGGAGTGTGTGCTAGATTTCAAACAAATCCAATGCAATCACACTACAACATTGCTATAAAGTATTAAGGTATGTGAAAGGTACAGTAAATGTAGGTTTGTGGTATCCTAAAGAAGGTGGATTGAGTTTGGCTGGTTACTCAGATGCTGACTATGCTGGATCAATGCTTGATAGGAAAAGTACCTCAGGAACTTGTCAGTTTCTGGGAACAAGACTTATCTCATGGTTTAGCAAGAAGCAAAACTCAATTGCAACTTCTACTACAGAGGCTGAATATATTGCTGCTGGTTGTTGTGCAACACAAATTCTGTGGATTCAACAACAACTCAGAGACTATGGACTCAATGAAGAGAAAACTCCTATTTTTTGTGACAACACAAGTGCTATTGCAATCACACAGAATCCCAAGTTCCATGCCAGAACAAAGCACATTGATGTTAGACACCACTTCATCAGAGACCACGTTGAAAAAGGCAATATAGAGATACTCAAGATTGGCACAGAAGACCAACTTGCAGATATCTTCACCAAGCCCCTACAAGAAAGCTGGTTCTTGACCTTAAGACATAATCTTGGGTTGGTCGAGTTGCCTAAGGACTGAAAAATGTCCTGAATCTCTAAAGTCTGAGTAAGCAAGGTAGAAAAGAAGTAGGCCTCTGAGAACATGCTCTCAGAAAGCCAAGTTGTTAAGAAGTGATGCAAAGGTTTCTGAGTAGCAACACTCAGAAAGGCAAAACATTTCTGGAACGGGTATCCAAAAAGGCAAAGGTTGGTACACACTCAATGAGTAAATAAGACTAGAACTTACTTACTAAGAGTGGATCAAATACATTCAAACAACTGAAGTTTCTGATTCTTGAATTCAGGAAACTATTTAGTCATAAAGAGAAAAGACACATAAAGCCCGAAAAACATAAGTTCTGGGAGTCAAACATGTCCAATGTCTTGTATTTTTGTCTTTTTCATGATAAATAATATAAAGATAAGGACTTGATACTCAGAATTATAAGCTCAAACGATTAAGTGTTCCTACTCTTTACTAAGTGACACAATGAATGTAGCATATTAAAAATCCATCAAGTCGGCACTTTACCATTTGTTGATTGATATCATTACAGGATATTCAATATAAGCCCTTGATGAATAAACGTTTGATCTCAACGGTTGAGATTAAAACAAAGCAAGTAATGTCTGTTGAGAAATGCAGACATGGCCCACTAAGCATTTAATGAGAAACGTGTGTGATACCACGCCTATGCAGATACAAAGACACACATTCATACTCAGTTATATGTATGTTGTATCTATGTACATTTTGTCTGCTATATATATAGGAATTGGGCAAAAGACAAACACTTTTACCAAATCCGAAATTTCATACTTGCATCAAAATAGCAAAACCTCTCAAGATTTTCTGTAAAACTTCTTCTGCAACTCAACTTCTTGTGCTTAGTCTTCTGAAAAGATAGACTAATCTCAATTATTCTTGTAAAACCCATCTGTAAACACTCACTCAAAGACTCTATATAAGAGATGGCACCAAAGAAGATGACCACCAAGAACCCTAAGGTCAAGATCTTCGCTCCCCGAAAAGCAAGGAGGAAAAGAACTCAAGGTGTTGAATAAACGCCTTCTAGGAGAGTTTACCCCTTCTGACTGGAATCCAAGTCACAAGATGAATTGGGGAGCTTTTCTTGGAAATATGTTTCTGCAGTCATTTCTTCAAAAGCAGATAGAAAACTGATATTGGGAATGTTGAAAAGTTCCCATGTCTACAAGTTTCTGTGTGCTGCACCCAGTGGACTATCCACACTGGATGTGTTGGAGTTCTACAACAACTCCAAAATCTTCACAAAAGTTGTGAATGATGTAGAAGAGAAGTATATGCAGACTGCAGTTCAAGGACAAGAAAAATTGTCCTAGACTGCAAGACTTTCTGCAACTTATTCCAATTGAAAAATCGAGGAACAATCGACGACATCAACATCAGGGATGCCTCCATGATTCAAAGTGTTAAGGAGCTATTTGAGGCAATCCAGATTGAAAATGCAAAGGGTTGCCAGAAACTTTGTTCGAAAGCCATCGAATCACCATCTCCGTAAACACCGGAGTACTTTGCTCTCATTCGTCCATTGCTTTGATGGCAACAAAGGTGGAGTAGACCGGATAAGCATGGAGAGATGGATGATGATGTATCTTCCTAATAAGAAGCATGAAGGGCGAAACCCACTTCAATTGGGGAAGTACGCCTGACAAATTTCTTGGGCACATTGAGGAATTTGAGCTAAAATCATCAATGGCCTTGTTGAGACAAAGGCCAATATGCATTTTGGTCTCGAAATTTGCTACATTCTCGAAACAATGGGAATAACTCTCGAAGAAACAAGAAATCCTACCACCAACTCTCTTCGACATGCCTTTGAAGAAAAGGAGAGAATTGTCACGAGAAAGCTCGAAGAGGCGTAAGAGCTTGAAGCCCAAAGAAGGTGAAGAGGTCTCGAGCAAGCTCCCCGCCAACCTCCAGCCAAGAGAAAGAGGACTCAAAGCAAGAAAGCCTCTAAGTCCCACAGTGTACAAAAGCACAACCTTCGGAGACAAGATCTCGTAAGATGTTGTTCGCCGTAAAGGCAATACCGAAGCCCCAAGAATTCCGAGACAGCCGCCTGTAAATCTCCAGAGATGATAGAAATATCATAGATGGGTCAGCTCCTAATATGGACAGTGACTCTGATGATGATGTAGTACTTACACAAGTATTCAAAAAGTCCAGGATTGAGACCCATGGAGGAGCATCAAGCTCAGCCCCTCAGAAAGAAAGGAGCCCATCTGTCCAGCAGGAAGAAGAAGGCCTGGATGAGGAAGATAGAGTGATGGAAGATGTTGACATTGCTTCCACACTCACAATGCCAGCACTTAATGTGGCTGAAGAAAACCTTGTTCTTGAACAGGTTCCTCAACCTTCTGAGAGAGCTCAACTCTCAGAAAGGGATCAAACTGAGATGGAGACTCAGAAAGATATTGTAGAGGAGACCAACAATGAGCAAAGAGAGGCTGTGGAAACTCCACTAGTCCAAGAGACCCAAACTCAGCCTGACTCTATTCAGGTAACAGAAGAAGTTTGTATTTAACTTGTCAACATTAAAATGTTAACTTGTTACTCATAAGCTTCATTTGTTACATGCCAATTTGGAGACACAACTTCAGGGGGAAGAAAACTTGTCCACTCCCTTGAATCAAGAAGAGGTTACTCCAACCTCAGAACATCAAGAAGAGCCTGTTCCACAGGTAGTAAAGTTATCTCTGCACAAGAAATAACTAACTTAAATTTGCTCTAATCTTATGTTCTGATATTCTTAAATGTCTCTTATTAGGCTACCGAGAAAGTAGTGGAGGTGGAACCAACACCCCAACACTAAGAGTTTCCAGAGGTCAAAAGCACTCGAGGAAGTAGCATCGAGCCTTCTGTTGAGAAGGTAAGTATCAGTAAACTTTCCTTAAGAAAATTTTGGTAAAATTCACTACTTAATCAATATGTTTGTTCGATCTTACAGGCTCAATCAGAAGAACACTTGGACGAAGAGAATGTGATCTTATCTCCTCCAAGAGAAACTAAACCACGAACAAGCGATTCAAGAAAAGGTTCCAGAAACCCCCAAGGTTTCTGAAAGATGCCACTGAGCTTCCTCACTTGGAAGTTCAATCAGAAAGAAAGGATGTTGAGGATCAGACTTCTCCTCACATCAAGGTATCTGAGGCCTCTGTGCCCAAACAAGCAGAAGTCCAAGCAAATGAGCCTAGTGTTTCAACACAGGTATGCTCAGAAAGCTTACTTTTGCACACAGATACTAACTCAAGTAGTTTGAACAAAACTAACTTGATCCCTTTCTTTCAGGCTCAAAGTCTAGTGCCACTCAACTTACTCCAAGCCTTTAAGAAGCACACTCTCAAGAAACATCTAAAGTGCTTCAGACAATGGCAGAAACTCAGAAAGGCCGATCTTTCTGACATTGCAAGAGTAATTGACATCCCAGAGAAAAGGGCCATAGCAATCAATCTGGAAGACCATATCCATGCTATGATTCCCACAGAATCATATTCTTTTGCCACTCTGATGGATGATAACTTCTTAAATGAAGTAGCACAAAGACTCCTAGCAGACTTTCAAGCTGCTGATGCTCAAACCCAAGAGCAGATGGTGACCCATCCTGCCTTGCCCAACAAGCTCACAACCTACCCTTTTGAGCAAGAAGAAGTAAATGGGAGGATGATCACACTTCCTAATGTGATCAACCTGGTTTCTGAAGATGAGGAGGAAACTGATGAGAATGACTACCAAGAACCTCCTTCTGAGCATCCAAGTCAAGAAGACAAGAAAAAGGATGATGATGATGATGATGATCAGAATGATGATCCCCAACCTGGAAACGGCGGGATTCAGAAAGTTAGCAAAGGAAGTGCAGAAAAGGCTACTCCTTCCAATGCTCAGAAAGCCCCATCATCATCACCACCAAAGTCTCATCAAAATACCCAACATGCTGAACAAGACACAATTGAAGAAATCACGACCATCGAGTTCGTGGATTGAACAACTCAGATTTATGTTGGAAGAGGAGAAGAGAATCAACTTAGAGTGTCAAGCTCTTATTGAAGAAAAGGAAGCCAAACTTGAAAAGCTCAGAGAAGCTAATGCTAAGGAACTGGCACTCCTAGATGAGCAAAGGTTGCTGAAAAATGTCATCGTTGTCATCACTTTGAGATAGATGCCATGGATGACAATGATGATGAAGAGCATTATGCTAAGGCTGTATCAGAAAGACCTTCTACTTCTCAGAAGGCCAGCATACTCAAAGGCAAACAAAAGATTGCCACTCTACAAACAATCCAAGAAAAGGATTATGAGAGTGATGCTGAAATAACCCCAAACTTGATCTCCCAAGCAGAAGATGAGAGGCTAATCACTAAGGAAAAGCTAGCCCTTCTGGCTCCTCAAATTTTCTCTGCTCCAGGTGCTTCAAGAAGTGATGAGCACAGGTCAAGAACAGCTGTTTTCTTGGAACTAAGAGACAGACTTGTTGCTCAAGACAACCAAGTCCTACAGTCAGTCCCAGAAGATATGAAAGATTTGGCTGCTGCATTGCTAAATAGAGCAACCAGCATAGCTCTCTCTCAGAAAGACTTAGCTCTGATCAGGGAAGAAGACTGCAACAATGCCAATCAAGCACTAGCAGATGCTACCTTTGCTACTCGACAAGCTGAGGCTATTCTAAAGCCTCTTGAAGAGCTCAATAGAAAAGAGCAAGTCTTGGTTAGGCAAAACAAGGACATGAAAGAAGAAATCCAAGAATTGGTCAGGGTACATAACAACCTCCAGAAGAACTTTGAATCACTCTCTGAAGCTTATGCTATCATGAGTCAGTCATTCATGACTAGGGGGGGGGGGAAGGAGAGATGCCTCAGAAAGGCAGAGGAAGAAAAAGAAAACAATCAAATCTCCCCTCCTCAAGTCAACTAGTCATTAAGGACACCACTGGAGACACCCCTACTGAAGAAGTTGTTCCAGATCAACCAGCCAAAAAGCTGAGAAGTATGGTCACTAGAGGTACCAAGTCCCTTAGGATCTCAGATGGGAACAACCAGAAAGCTTCTGAAGAAGAAAATCAAGAAGAAGGTGAGGTAAGAGGTCAAGAGAGCTGCAAGCCTCACAACTGGAACATCAATGATGATGATGAGGATGAATCTGATACAGATGAGCATCCACTTCACAAAAGAAGAAGGCAAGCAAGCCCCTTACAACCTCCTCTGGAAGCAAGGCCATTAGCAGCCAGAACTCCTTCTGGAAATACCAAGTCAATTCAAGGGACTTCCACCAGCACAGCCCCAAGGCAGGAAGAAAGAGTCACAGGATCTTCTGACAGAAGGCCACCTAACAGAAAGTCTAGAAGGGATATTCAGTTTGGCAGAGCAAACAAAGAAACTCATCAAGAAAAGCCAACTGATGCCCACATTGAGTATGTGAAGACTAGTAATGAAGAGTCTTCATATAGGTGCATTCTGAACAAGAAAGGGTATTGGATTCTGGAACTGCAACATCTACTTGTCAATGATAAGTTTCCAACTCCCATCTTCAACCAGATCCTAAAATGGAGTGAAGGCAAGCCAAAGTTGCTAAAACATGAGCACCTTCATGCCTGGCTAAACTTTGAGGTTGAAAAGAGAAATGATGCCAGAAAGATGGACCTTTCTTTTCCTTGTCCTTACCCCAAGCCAGAAGATGTGCACAAGACAAGAAAACTGGATGGTAGCTACAGCAAGCAGAAAAATCTAGGTGTTCATCCCTATGAGTCATTCTACATGACAAAGGATGAATATCTGGATGATATTCACTATCTGGAAGAAATTTACAAGTATTTCAACCTATCTGAGCTGCAAGTAGACCATGCACAGGTGCAGGGAAAATACTCTTGGTTCAAACACTTTCGAAGAAATCTACAATCTTGGCAAGAGTTACCATGAAATTTGTATCTTATCCAGAAAGACAGAACTTTCTGTCAGAAGGATACTTTATGACTATGTCCAAGAATGCAGAAAAGTGGATGATTATGTCAACTGATCCAGAAAGGGTGCTGAAGAACTTGAGGTTTCTGAACCTAAGTTATTTTTGAAGACTTGAAGACTAGTATCTTAGAATGTTTACTTGGAGCTTGGACTCTCCTGTTGTTCTAATTTACTAAATATGTTTTGTTACTTTTTGTAATCTTGCTGATTGTTTCTAAACTTTATCTATTTGTAAAAGTTGCATCTCATTCTGTAATCTGTACCTATCTGAAGATCATACTCTCAGATACACTCTAATAGATGACAACTTATCAGCAAAGGTCACTTCTTGTGATTTGGTTGATGTTTACTTTCTGCACTTAATTCAACTAAAATTGAATATCATTTGAAATGATTAAGTGGTGGATTGTTTTCTCTTCCAGGATTACAAATTTGTAATAGGACTTTAAAAGATAGTCATGGATGACTGATCAAAAAGGGGGAAATTTGTTAGGAATATCTGTTAGTATTTTGATCATTCATCACATGTTCTTATCTTTGCCAGAAAGGTGATTAAGTACTCTTAGTTCACTTGAACATTGTAAAAGAGGAAATCACTGAGTATGATTAGTCTAGTAAATCTTGTATTAGGATTATAGGTCTCTGAATGTAATTTTTATTTCCAAGAAGACCATGAAGATCAATCCTAGCAATGGAGCTTTTCTGAAGATTACAAGACCGGAGATTGCACAAGATTTATGAAGACACCAAGGTTTAGTCTCACTCAGAAAGACTATGTCCTTAATCCTTTCTTAAGTGCATTTAGTTACTTTTGAAAACATGATTCTGGAACATATGACATCATGAGTATGGAGCATGCAATCCATCAGAAAGGCTAATGTATCCGTTGAAGACTACAGGACAAGAAATAGTACATGTGCATTAATTGCATCGGCAGAAAAGCCGCTAAAGCACAGTCCTCTCTGAGATATGAGACAAGGACTTCTGAGTACTCATTTCAAGATAAGTATAGACTGAATTTGAATTGTGTCTAACGGGTAACATCCCAACGACTCTCTAATTCATCTATAAATATCACACACTTAGATGCTGAGAAATACGGCCGTAGAACGATCTAACTTGAAAACTTACAATCTAGCAAAGTATTCTCTGAAGCACTCTACTACCCTTTTCTGAAAGCTTTCTGTTGCTTGAAGAATCACTAGTAGTTCTAAGTTGTCCTGAACCTTAACAAGAGATTGTTATTCGTGAAAGAGTTGAACTATCAGATAACCTTTCTGAAGCTCATTCTCCGAGCGAACATCAATTACTTGGGTCAAGAAGAGCAGATTGCCATACCGAACAAGTGTATTAAGTAGTCTTGTTCTATTAGGCTCTCTGAAAACATAACTGAAAAGTTATACGAGAAGCCTCTCTGACAAACCTTATAACCAACACCATCAAGGCGTGGAGTAGAGGAAGTACTTGATTTGGGAAATCAGGGAATAACTCCAAGGTTATCTGAGTAGAGGAAGTACTTAGCTCTAGGAGCTGGGGAATAACTCAGGGGGAACATTTGGTTGGGAACCATTTGTTTAGGAATCTTAGAATAGGATTATTGTAAGGTGAACTCAATTATCTGTTCTAGTGAATTCTAGGTCTCAGAAAGATCGAAGTGGATTAGTTGGAGGATTACGCCACCTCCAGATACCACTATACTTGCTGTGTTATTTACCTTTCTGTATTTATCTTTCAGCAAAGCACACACACATACTTTTTGTTTCTGCACTTACCTATCTTAATGTCTTCCGCGCTCTGAATTTAAGTATCAGAAACCCCGCAGGTTTCTGAGAAACTGTGTTTATCGACAAAAGTTTTAAAAGACTATTCACCCCCCCCCCCCCAGTCTTTTACTTTGCCGTTATCTGGACCAACAGTGTTTTCCATTAGCCGTGAGGACGCTCAGGCTAGAGAGGACGTTGTCACAGGTACCCTTCCTGTTAATTCTGTAGATGCCTTCGTGTTATTTGACTCTGGGGCTTCTCACTCGTTTATTTCCAGAAAATTTGTCAAGTCGGTGAACTTTATGCTTTCTAAACTTATAGACCCTAAGCATGTATCTACTCCTTTGAAATCGCTGGTTGTGTGTGATGATATTTGTAAGGAGTGCATAGTTCGCATAGGTGAGAATGAACTTAGTGCAGACCTAGTAGTACTTGACATGTTCGATCTCGACGTCATTCTGGGAATGAATTGGTTGGCTCGCCAACATGCTAAAATTGATTGTTTCGAGAAGAAGATTATTTTCCAAATTCCAGGACGACCGGAGTTTGAATTCCAAGGAGCGGTTTCTAAGAAAAAGTTTAGTGTGCCAGTTATTTCAGCATTGAAAGCTCAGAAGGCCCTAAGAAAGGGTTGTACCGGTTTCATAGTATATGCAATGGAAGCACGAAAGGAAGGTATCAAGCTCGATGATATTTCCATCATTCAAGAATATCCCGATGTGTTTCCTGAAGATTTGCCTGGAGTACCCCCAGATAGGGATGTTGAATTTGAAATTAAACTTGCATCGGGTACCGAACCGATATCTAGGGCACCGTATAGGATGGCAACAGCAGAGTTGCGAGAGCTCAAAATTCAAATACAGGAACTACTTGACAAAGGTTTTATCCGACCGAGCGTATCTCCTTGGGGAGCACCTGTCTTGTTTGTGAAGAAGAAGGATGGGAGTATGTGCCTTTGCATTGACTATCGAGAGTTGAACAAGGTCACTGTGAAAAATAAGTATCCTCTTCCAAGGATAGATGATCTATTTGATCAGTTGCGAGGTGCTAAAGTTTTCTCGAAGATCGACTTGAGGTCCGGTTACCATCAATTGAAGATTAAGGCTGGAGGTGTGCCTAAATCAGCTTTCTGGACTAGGTATGGCCATTATGAATTTGTTGTTATGTCCTTCGGTCTCACCAATGCACCTGCAACTTTTATGGACTTGATGAATAGGGTATTTAAGCAATACCTTGACCAATTTGTGGTGGTTTTCATTGATGATATTTTGATTTACTCGAAGAGCAAGGAAGAGCACGCAGAGCATTTGAGATTGGTGATGGAGAGATTAAGAGATGAGCAGTTGTTTGCAAAATTCAGTAAATGTGAGTTCTGGTTTGATCGAGTTGCATTTTTGGGACATGTAGTATTTGGCGAGGGAATTTCTGTTGATCCGTCTAATGTCGAAACTGTAGTGAGTTGGCCTCGTCCGACTAATGTGAGTGAAATTAGAAGTTTTCTTGGATTCGCAGGTTACTACAGAAAATTTGTTCAAGGCTTCTCAGTATTGTCCTTACCGTTGACTCGTTTGACCCAAAAGGGAGTGAAGTTTGAATGGTCTGATGAATGCACGAAGAGTTTCAAAGAATTAAAGCAGCGATTGGTCTCTGCACCTATTCTGAGCTTGCCCAATGATGTCGATGGGTTTGTCATCTACAGTGATGCTTCGAAGTTTGGTTTAGGGTGTGTCTTGATGCAAAATGACAAAGTTATAGCTTACGCTTCTCGACAGTTGAAGCCTTATGAACGAAACTACCCTACTCATGATCTAGAGTTGGCAGCAGTGGTTTTTGCCTTGAAGATATGGCATCATTACTTGTATGGGGTGAGATGTGAAGTCTATTCAGACCATAAGAGCCTCAAGTATCTGTTTACGCAGAAAGAATTGAATATGAGGCAAAGAAGATGGTTGAAGCTACTCAAGGATTACGATTTGGGTATTAATTACCATCCTGGAAAAGCTAATGTAGTTGCGGATGCACTTAGCTGAAAAGCACCAGTGGTACCATGTTGACCCAAGAGAAAAAGATTTTGAGGGAGTTAGAAGACCTGGATATCGAAGTGGTAAGTAGTGACTCCAACATCACGATTGCTAGTTTAATAGCTCAGCCATTGTTGATTGACCGCATCAAGGAAGCACAAAAGGGAGATGCAGATTTCGTCAAGATTATTGAAGGGTTAGCAACTGGTTTGTACCCGAAATTTGGAATGCACGACGATGGTTCCTTGAGGTATGGTAATAGGGTATGTGTTCCATCCAATGTCGAATTGAAGGAAGAGATTCTAACCGACGCTCACAGATCTCGATTTTCAATACACCCGGGTGGCACTAAGATGTATAGAGATTTGCTGAAGCACTTTTGGTGGAAGGGCATGAAACGCGATGTAGCAGACTTCGTGTCTAGATGCATTACGTGTCAGCAAGTGAAAATTGAGCACCAGCGGATTGGAGGTACATTGCAGAATTTGGAAATTCCTCAATGGAAATGGGAGCATATCACTATGGACTTTGTTACAGGTCTACCACTTACACCGAGGATGAGGCACAATGCGGTTTGGGTAATTGTAGATCGACTTACTAAATCAGCGCATTTTCTGCCAATCAAGAAGTCTGATTCGTTGGATAAGTTGGCGAAGAAGTATGTGAAGAATATA
Organism: Plantago major; assembly: GCA_026545765.1. Taxonomy (NCBI): domain Eukaryota; kingdom Viridiplantae; phylum Streptophyta; class Magnoliopsida; order Lamiales; family Plantaginaceae; genus Plantago; species Plantago major. The sequence continues at coordinate 48,139,417 of CM048842.1, read as the reverse complement.
GTTTGTCTTCACGGTGTGCTAGTGAGCATAGTTTCGGATCGTGACCCAAGATTTGGTTCCCATTTTTGGAAGAGTCTACAGAGTGCTCTTGACACACAGTTGAAGTTTAGTACCGCATTCCATCCACAAACTGATGGGCAATCAGAAAGAACGATTCAAATATTGGAAGATATGTTGAGAGCTTGTGTCATGGACTTTAAAGGAAGTTGGGGTGAACATTTGAAGTTGGCAGAGTTCGCTTACAACAATAGCTATCAAAGTAGCATTGGCATGGCTCCATATGAAGCTCTTTATGGGAGAAAGTGTAGATCTCCGATTCATTGGGATGATATTGGTGAAAAGAGATTATTAGGTCCAGAGTTGGCTAAAGTTGCCGAAGAAAAGATACCGTTGATAAAGAAAAGACTGGAAGTAGCTCAGAACAGACAAAAGAGTTGGGCAGATTTGAAAAGAAGACATCTGGAGTTTAATGTCGGTGATTCGGTTCATTTGAAGATTTCTCTATCTAAAGGAGTGATGCATTTTGGAAAGCGAGGGAAGCTAAGTCCTCGCTATATTGGACCTTTTGAGATTCTTGAAAGAATTGGCGAAGTGGCTTATAAGTTAGCGCTGCCGCCAAACCTATCTAGAGTGCATAACGTTTTTTCATGTTTCTCTTTTGAGAAGGTATGTCCCTGATCCTACTCACGTGTTGAGTTACGAGCCTCTATAAGTTCGAGAGGATTTGTCTTACGAGGAGACACCAGTTGGTATAATTGATCGGAAGGTGCAAGAGCTAAGAAAGCGTTCGATATCGTTTGTGAAAGTTCAGTGGTCCAACCACTCACCTAAAGAAGCAACTTGGGAGTTAGAGGAGGAAATGCAAAAGTCTTACCCCATATCTTCGAAAAAGAAAGTGCGTTTTAGTTTTTAAAGTTTCGGGACGAAACTTCCTTTAAGGGGGGAAGGATGTAAAACCCAGAAAATTTATTTATTTATATTATTATTACTGCAATGAATTTAATATTTTAAATTATGTATTTTACTAAAAGTATTTGAAACCTTTTTATGTTAGTAGTGGAAAAGGGTAATTATCTTATTTGGGTTTTCCCTAAGCTAGTAAAGTGTTGTTTCACCAAAAATCCTTCCAGAAACCTAGATACCGTCAAAACCTTTTTCCTGCTGTACTCACAAATTCTTGAGTCCATCAACTACGATCAGACGTCAGGCTGTTCCATCAATTTTTTTGTTTCTATCTCGTTTTCAATAGCAGATTAACCAAAGGTGTGTTTCATTATTCTATTCAATTGATCTCTTTCCTAATTCTGCTCTATTGATATGTTGCCAATTGTTCTTTCGTGTCTCTCTTCTGTTGCCTGACATCTCGATTTACACCACAATTTGCAAAGCCTTTATGACAAGTTAGCAACAGTACCAATTCTTGTTTTTAGTATACCTTCAATCTTTCCCTGTTCTCGTTTCCAAATTTGATCAGAGTCAACAAAATAGTTTTTAATCGATTCTCAAACTCTCTTGTCAGTTTCTCTCTCATGTTTGTACTATTTTCCGAATTGACATGACAGCTACATCAATTCTTGGAACCCATGCCTACCCTCGTAATTAGTATAGTAGTATGAGACTAATTACTTGGGAGATTAATTATTTGATCCATTAACTTGGCAAGTTAGTCCAGTAGTATAGTTAGTTCTGTGTAAAAATTGGGTTTAGTGTAGTAGTGTTGTACGGCAGTAGTACTGATCTACTTATCTATTATTTGTATTGTGTTAGTAATAGTTTATCTTTTATTTAGGTATTGACTAGACGTCCATCTTGATTGGTGAGTTCGAGTAATCGATTTAGGTCGTCTGAGATAAGGGGAATTCTTGGAACCGAAGCTTTTATTTTCGTATTACTACTATACGTATTATTGTTTTATGATTGCGAACTACTATTATTATATCAAGTTATGGGGCTTGATATAAATAGACTTTTATAAGGATCAAGTGTGTACCCAAAATTGTGTTTTATGATATGTGTGACGAATGTAAATGTTTTGTAAAGTACATGGATAAATGTTATGTTTGAGCTCTCAGATATGCCTGTAAATTGTTATGTACCCTTCGGGGAATATGTCTGGCTGGAGTACTCCCTTATGTTATGTTACCCCTCTGATGTGGGATTATGTTTATGTTATGTGACCCGACCTCTGTGCCACCGGACTTATACTAGTGGCCATAGGATCATGTCTGTTTGAGCCGAAATGTTACATTCGTTATGCCATGGAACTTTTGTATACGTGTGATATTATTGAATGTATATATATGTACTTTTGAATGACACAACTTGATTCGAGTGGAAGTGTCGGGAACTCACCCTTACACCTTTTTTTTTTCAGACGATCAGCAGGACGAGCAGAGTTAGTCTTTTGCTTGGAGTTTCGAGTTTAGCTATGTAGGATTTGTTCTTTTTAGGATTTCCCTTTTTGTTCAGACCTGGTTGTTTAGTTTCTTTTAGTTTCGATACCTGTAGAAGTTTTTGCTGACATTTGTTATTTTCAGTTTTTAGTCGCTCTGATACTGTACTTTTGGACACTTTTAAAGTCTTTGCTTCTGCATTTGTTATGCTTATGTTATTGTTTATGAGGCTTCGTGTTGGCATAAGATCATCTTACGATACACGGCCGGTTGCGTCTTTTTGAAAATGTCAAAAATCGTTGTTTTGGTTTTTGGGGCGTGACACACACAATGGGAACTATAAATCTGGGAGAAATATGTTTAAATGTATAGATCGAATTGTAGACGTTTGAAAAGAAGGGAAAAATTAAGTATATCTAAATCACAATTGTTTCTTCAACATTGGTCTTGGATTTTGTTGAATTTTCAATTTTCACCACAACTACACATGTATGGATATTCCAAAGTTACAATCGATTTAATGTAATGAAAATAAATTTTATTAGATCATCATCTAATGAAACACACAATTTGCGCGAATAATTCGCCCTTGTAGCTTCCCAATTACGTATGATAACTGAACTTGTGAGATTTGTACACATTTTGATCAATGAATTGTAACTGCTTATTTAGATATTTACGAAAAAGATTCGCGCAAGTTGTGTTTATACGGATATATGTCCAATCCGTTAAGGGCGCCATAGAGCGTGTCCTAGAGCGCATAAAGGCTAAAATAGCCAATTCAGTACTTATCCGACTTTGGCTAAGTCCGCCTTAAGGAAAGCCTTCCAGGTCAATCAGTACGCTCAAATCAACACACCTTTTCAGCTGGTCCGACCTAGATAGGTGTACGACTTCCGAACCTGACAAAAGGTCACATGGTCTCACCAAGGACCACACACTATCAGTCCTAGGATGCCAAACGGATTGGACGAGATAAACTCGGACGCCACCTTAACAATAAGACCAAACGTATACACTGGAACCTCCAAGATACTTCTGAGCAGCTAGTATCTCGGACCGTCACTGAACTACCTAGGAACAGACCAACTCAACAGAGCCCGGATCATTCTAAAGGGTCTCACACGGACCCATCAGCGGAAATAGTACTCAAAAGGAGGGAAAGGACCAATCTACCCTCCCAGGCCCATCTAATAGTGTTAGACCCTCACATACTATTGGGCCATGGGCCAAGGGAGCATTGTTGTCCGAATCCTGAACATACACTTGACATCATCTTATGAACCACTTCATAAGTACATGATAACTATAAATATAGCACAAGGTTCCATACATTAAGGTAAGTCAACTCTTATCGTAACTTCCCTCATAACTACTACATTGAGAGCCTTCCTCTCTCTCTCTCTTGAGTAAATTCTCTTCCCGATTTGACATCTAGCAAACCGGGTTACCTATCTAACCCCCCCCCCCCCCACTTAGTCTTTTCAGGTGTCCCGGCTCGGACCAAGTCACCAGGTCAGACTTCAAGTTGGAGGCGGACCTTAGAATAGGGATCTGTAGTAGTTTAGTTAGTGTTTAAGGCTCAACCCCTCAACATTTGGCGCCGTCTGTGAGAATCCTTACAAAGGTTCCATGTTTAAGCTGAGTCGATGGTGTGAACAAGACGGACAACATGGACCAGTGCCGCTGGCATCGGAACTCCACCTCCACGCCCACGTGGACGTCCACCCAACAGAGGACAGAGGGCCACTGTAGCAGAAAGGAACGCTGAGGGAAGGAGATACCCGAGCGACGGTCACACAGCAAGCCCATCCTCTGATGAGGGAAGAGACGTTCCGTCCAGGGGAATCCGTAATGTTCCTGAGAATGTTGGGCTTGAAAATTACGGAGAAGGGGCCATTCAAGTTCTTCCAGCAGGGACACAAGGTCCTCCACCAGGTCAGCACTTTACCATGCCAGATGGTCGTATAGTCCGCACTAGTGACTTCGGATTAAGTGAGAATCAATTTGGTCGACTACTCATGATAATCCAAGGTTGTCTGGGGTCTAACAATGTCCAACCCCAGCAAGCCACTCCGCCAGTGGGTAATCCGAGGCGAGCAGAGCCCGCTCTATCAAGGAACGAGCAACGTCCGATCCAGCAGAGGTTGGGGAATCAACTACCACAGGAGGATTTGCGGAACCTCTTAGACAGGAGAGCCTCTGCTTCCCAGGCTCGACGAGAAGGAAGCCCAAATGGGCAGAGAGCATATCAAGAAGACAGAAATAGGCAACCTAGAGCTCCACAACAGATACCTCCACAGGCTAGGGATCACGTGGCGAAAACCATTCCACTGGTCCACTTGGATAAACTTCCCGCGGATGTAGCAATTCATCCTAGAACGGGAGAGATGATGACTACGGAAGAAATCTATACTCAACAAAAAGCCTTAGAAGCCCAGATTCTCAATCTCGAACGCTTGATAAAGGATCATGAGCAGATAGCTACTAGTGCGCCAAACCCTTTGTGTGACGATATCATGAAAGAAAAGGAAAGAAACAAGAACTTGGATCAAGTGATTCCGAACATGGAATACTATTACGGAGATACTTGTCTTGTGGGCCACTTGACAAGGTACAATAGTAAGATGGATTCTAAAGGGATGAGTGATAATACAAAAGCTCTCACTTTCTCATCCACTCTCTTCGGAACAGACATGGATTGGTACACTGCATTGCCAAACTAGTCAGTAAGATCATATGCGGATCTCTCTTCCAAGTTCCTAGGACGATTTGGAAAATCGAAAACGAGGAAACGAACTGTGGAGCACCTGGCAGAAGTTATACAAAGAGAACAGGAGGATCTTAGGACTTTCCTAGATCGCTTCAATGCGGAGGTCCTCTGAGTTGAGCCACATGGTATTAAGGAACGGGTCCGTCACCTCTATGCTAATACTTACAACGCAGAACTCCGCATGAAACTTTCTAGCCAGGAAGTAAGAAGTGAAAAGCATTTGGATGACATTTTTGAAGAGGTAATGTATGGAGAGGAGTACCAAAGGAATGTCCCAGTGAGAGCTGGTTCCAAGAGAGGAAATGAGCCAATGAAGCAAGAGCAACGGCATGGAAAGTTCGATCCGAAGAAGGATTACAGAGATAAAGGTTTAAATAGGGAAAGAAGTCCGCCAAGAAGATTTGCGGATTACACCCATCTCAATAGACCAAGCTCCGACATCTTGGCAACCATTATTGAGAAAAAGTTGGATATTCAATGGCCAAAGCCATCTCACAATAATCGGAAGAATAAGAATGCGAAAGGGTATTGCAAGTTTCACAAGAGCCGTGGCCATGAGACGGACGATTGCATTCAACTGAAAACTCATGTTGAGCATTTCATAAGAGAGGGAAAGTTGAAGGAGCACGTCTATACGGACGAGCCTTCTAGGCATGATAAGACGGAACGGAGAAGGGAAGCCAGAACCACAGAACCGCAACCATATGCGCTATCCTTGCCACCTCCGCTAACCAATCATCCACCTCGGATAGAAAATCACCAGTACAGGTATGATGATGATGTTGAAATGGAGAATCTTCCATATAGTGGAGTGATCAACACCATAGCAGGAGGACCGACTGGAGGTGATAGCAGGAACGCAAGAGAACGAACAACTCAGAATCTGCGGAACAATGATAGATCCTATGCTGCTCCGGCAATCCGAGGAACCAACGCTATATCATTTGATGACAGTGAGATCGCCCCTCCTACGGCAGGAGGTGAGGACATAGATGATCCGGATGTTCCATTGGTGGTCTCTTTAACCATAACAACTTATCGGGTGAACAAGATCCTAGTAGATACGGGGAGTTCCTCGAACATCATTGCTAAAAGAACAATAGATCAGATGAACCTGGGAAGAATTCGATATGAGAGAGTCAATACCTCCATACTAGGGTTTGGAGGAGGAACTGTCTGCCCTCTAGGAAGCATCATGTTACATGTATCGTTGGGGACACATCCCTCGAGAGTGACACAGCTGGTCCGTTTTGTAGTGGTGGTTCGAACTTTTGACTACAATGCCATCTTTGGTCGTCTGGGGCTCAATCAATTCCGAGCTATACCTTCCACCCTCCATAATAGAATGAAGTTTTCGACTCCCTGCGGGATTGGAGAAGAAGTAGGAAACATCCGAGAAGCTTGGGAGTGTTATATCATATCTACCAGGAGAGTATCCGCCCCCGTGTTGGCAGTCTCTCTGACTTCTGATCCGCAGATTATTCTCCCACCGAAAAAGGAGAATCCCAACATTGGAATAGGGAGCCAGAAGGACAAGTTTCCTAAAACTGCATGGATCGAACCTCATGAGTCTCTCAAGGATGTTGAACTTGTTGTTGGAAGCCTGGACAAGAAGACTAGAATCGGAACAGAGATGAATGCGAAAGTGGAGATGAAGCTCATTGCTTATCTCCGAGACAACAGCGATGTCTTTGCTTGGAGCACTGACGACCTTAAGGGGATATATCTGAGGGTCACTGTTCACCGTCTGAACATGGACCCCTCGATTAAATATATCCACCAGAAGAGAAAAGATTTTGGTCCAATCAAGGATGCCATCATATCCGCGGAAGTTGACCGGCTCATGAAGGCCAGACAGATCGAAGAGGTCCATTATTCCGATTTGGTTTGCAACGTTGTCCTAGTTGAGAAATCATCGGGCAAATGGCGGATGTGCAATAATTTCACCAGGCTAAATAAGTTTTGCCCAAAGGATCCATACCTGTTGAGGGAAAAAACCTCAAACACTAACATTACTACTACAAGTAACCTAATCTAAGATCCACCTCCAACTTGAAGTCCGAGAGAAGGCTTGTCCGAGCAAGGCTACCTGAAAGGACTAAGTGGGGGGGGGGGGGGGGTTAGAATGGATTACCCGGATTGCCTAAGTCAATCCGGAAGGAGGCTTTACTCAAAGGAGAGATGAAAGCTCTCAATGCAATAGTAGCGGGAAAGGTTAAGATATCAAGAGATACTTGTTAATATGGAATTATCACTTACCTTAAGGTCTTGGACCTTGTGCTATATTTATAGTTATCATATACTTATGAAGTAGCTCATAAGATGATGCCAAGTGTATGCCTCAGATTTGGACACCAATGCTACCTTTGGCCCATGGCCCATTAGTGAATAGTAATCCAATACTAATTAATGGGCCGTGAGGGTAGTTTGGTCCTTTCCCTCTGAGAGTACTGTTCCGCACGTTGGGTCCGTGTTAGTCCCTCGGACAGACCTGTCTGCTTGGTTGATCTGCCCTTGGGTGACTCTGGATGTCCGAGCCTAGAGTCTAACGGAAGTATCTCGATTGGTTACATTATATACGTTTGGGCTTATCGTGATGGTGGCGTCAGATTTCCTCGTCCGTTTGGCATCTCTGTACTGGCGTGGCCAGGTTTGTAAGTCCTTCTCCCAGCTAGCTCGGACTAGCTGTAAGGTTGTAGTGACCTTTAGCGTACTGGTCGATTCTCTTTGGGCGGACCATGTGAGGTCGGACCAGTACTGAATTGGCTAATTAAGCCGTGATGCGCTTTAGGAAACGCTCTATGGCGCCCTTAACGGATTGGACACATGTCCGTAAGAACAATACCCTTTGCCACGGATTGACCAATTGGTTGATTCCACGGCCGGATGCGCATTACTGAGTTTCATGGATGCGTATCAAGGCTTTTACTAGATTCGGATTGCCTAGGAGGATATTAAGAAAACAACTTTCTTTGCTGTGGGAGGGGTGTATTGCTTTAAAGTGATGCCCTTCGGATTGAAAAATGCGGGAGCTACTTACCAACGGCTGGTAAATCAAATGTTTAAGGAAGAAATCGGCAAGACCATGGAAGTGTACGTGGATGACACGCTCGTTAAAAGCAAAACTGAGGAACAACATATAAAGCACTTAGACAAATGCTTTGCTATCCTTAGGAACTATGGAATGAAACTCAATCCGAAAAAGTGCACCTTCGGAGTCAAGGGCGGGAAGTTCCTAGGCTACATGGTCACAGAAAGGGGAATAAGTGCAAATCATGAGAAGATAAAAGCCATCCTAGAACTGCCTCATCCGAAGAACCTCAATGAGGTACAACATCTTATCGGACGCCTCATGTCCTTAAGTCATTTTTTTTTCGCGATCCGCAGAGAAGAATCTTCCATTCTTCAAAATCCTCCGGAAAGGAGAGAACTTTGAGTGGACTGCGGAATGTTCCGAGGCTTTTGAAAACTTGAAAAAGTACCTCCATTCCCCTCCACTGCACTCCAAACCCGTAGAAGGAGAACCACTCTACCTCTACCTAGCAATTACGGAAGAGGCAATGAGTTCCGTATTAGTATGAATCCAAGCTAATGATCACATGCCAATCTACTATCTTAGTAAAGCCCTTGCTGGGGTGGAGACAAGATACGTTAAGATTGAGAAATTTGCATATGATTTGGTTTACACCGCACGGCGGTTAAAGCCCTATTTCAAATCTCATAAGATAGTAGTCCTAACTACGGAACCTTTGAAACAGGTCCTGGGAAAGCCCGACCAATCCGGACGACTCTCTAAGTGGGCAATTGAGCTGAGCGAATACGACATTAGCTATCAGGCTCCGACAGCCAGGAAAGCTCAAGTTATTGCTGACATCCTAGTGGAGTACCCTGAAGCGGAGTCAGAGAAAGTCTTGGACAAATTAACAGGCATTTGAGTGCCTGAATACCAAGCAGATCAAACGAAAATCAGTTCCGCCAAGGATCAACCCAGATAACCTTGAAGATGCTCAGTTCATCAATCAATCTCGGACTACGTCATGGGAAGAAACTCGGGTCAACCAAATGTTCCTCCTTGATGATGTCACAAGAGAATCAAATGCTAATAACTCTGACCGGGATACTAAAAAGGAGGAGGAACAAAGGTTAAAAATTCAGGAGCTTATAGAAGATCCCCAAACCAAGGAACAGCCCACCAATATTTGGACATTGGAAGTGGATGGTTCATCCACCGGAAGAGTGGGAGGCATTGGAATTCTATCTTAAAAGCCCTGATGGTGCGGAACTCGACTATGCGATATCCTTGGACTTCAAGGTTACAAACAATGAAACTGCATATGAGGCACTGTTGGTCGGACTACGTATAGCCAGGTCCCTACAAGTCCAGAAACCCAAAGCTTACACGGATTCACAGTTAGTTGAAGCCTAGTTTTCTGGTGCTTTTGCCACAAAGGGCCCTTCAATGATCAAGTATCTTGAGCTACGGAAGCAAGAAGTGAGTCTCTTCGATGAGTTTACCCTAGAAAAATTTGATAGGGAATGGAATGAAAGAGCGGACACTTTGGCAAAGTATGCGTCCGCAACAGCTACTTTGAATACAAGGAGAGTCATTCTACTCACAATTACGAACTCATCCGTCATGAGTCCTACTCCAACCATTATGATCACTAAAACAGGAAGAAATTGGATGACTGATATCTTTAGTTACCTCAAGGACGGATCATTACCTGCTGATCCGAAGGAGTCAAGGAGTGTACAGCGCCGAGCAAACAGGTATTTCATTCTTGGGGAAGATTTGTATAAGAAATCCTTCGCTGGGACACATATGAGATGTTTGGATCCACAAGAAGCGAGGACGGTGCTTGAGGAAATTCACAGTGGAAGCTGCGGAAGTCATTCCGGTGGGCGGACTCTCGCTCAAAAGATCATCCGACGAGGTTACTACTGGCCTACCATTGATAAGGATTCCGCGAGCTTCGCTCGAAATTGCCCTGATTGTCAGTATTATGCAAATGTCCCCCATCGTCCGATACACCCTATGATTCTGTCAGTCATAGCATGTCCGTTTGATCAATGGGTAATTGATATTATCGGACCTTTCCCAAGAATCACTCAACAGGAGAAATTCTTAATTGTAGCTGTGAAATATTTCACCAAATGGGTAGAAGCGGAAGCAGTGGCCAATATCACGGAAAGCCGGGTGCGGATCTTCATTTCGAAAAACATCATTTGTCGCTTTGGCTTACCGAGAGTTCTTGTCTCAGATAATGGTGCTCAATTTTCAGGCAACAGACTCAAGGAATGGTTGGCCTCTTTCAAGATTGAGCAACGCTGTACATCTGTCGGATATCCACAGGCTAATGGACAAGCTGAATCCACGAACAAAACAATTGTTAAGATCCTGGAGAAGCGATTGAGGACCTCTCAGGATAGCTGGGCGGATGACCTAGACGGTGTACTCTGGGCTTACCGCACCACAACATGGACTGCAACTAGGGAGACCCCATTTGCTCTGGTTTATGGCACGGAAGTAGTCATATCAGCGGAAATTGCAGTCGAAACAATGGAGGTCCGAGAATTCCATGATTCCGCCAATCAGGAAGCTCGGACCTATGACCTAGATATGCTAGAACAGAAGAGGACCGAGGCATTGGCAAATATCCACAGATATCAAGCAATTGCAGCCCGGGCCTACAACAAAAATATTCAAGCTAAAGATTTATAGGTCGGCGACCTGGTGCTCCGCAGAGCTGATATCTTGAGCAATGTTGGGAAGCTCAAGCCTAAGTGGGAAGGACCCTATAAGATTGTTGGTGCAAGAGTGAATGGAAGTTATGAGCTGGAGGACGAGCATGGACATCCACTCAGGCATACTTGGAATGCCAAGAACCTTCAAAAGTTCTATGCTTAGGGCTTGTTACACGGAACTCCGTCAGTCGTTTTTGACATTCTAGGCTTAAACCGTTTGTTACACGAAACTCCGTCAGTTCTATTTTTGTTAACTCTTTTGTCATTGGCCATGCAGCTCACAAGTTGTAATTGAATTTACGGCAAATCAATACAACTTTCATCTTTCGATTCAAAACGAAATTTGATTATTTACATGGCATAAAGATTATAATAACAATCTTGTTTGTACAAATGAACAAAGAAACACACAATCTTCTTCGTACATACTACGATCCGACACAAATATCCGGATCACTACAATATCCACACTACAACGAAGAGCCTGTCCTATTTTCCGAAATATACCATAAATTCACCAAGAGATCTCTCAAGCAGCAGGATCCATCAGCACACCAACATCATCAATCTTTTTAGACAACGAGCAATGGGATGTTCCTGTAACAAGAATAAATCAAGAATCAACCTCCGGACACTAAGATTCTTCAACACATCCATTTGTTTGAATTCACAACAAGGATCTGACACATTGTTCGTATCATGATCCACCCGCCAGCAGCTCTTCGGATAGGACAAGCTCCTACCGGGTGGATCACGCATACGACCGATGGGGTCGTCCGTTAGCTTACTCAGGTCGAAAAATTTGCCAAGATCTACATTTCCTAACAACAGATCTCGAGTAATCCATCCCTCTAAACCCACTCCACTCTCAAACTCAAAACAATACATGCTAATTTGAAAGTGGATGGGAGTCTCGAGGGGGAGACTAGTCAAGAAATCGACTTCCTATTGGGACCACTAGGCTCAAAACTGCACGATCAGACCGAGCTTGAGAAAGAAGAAAGAAATTTTCAACAGGATGAAAATTAGAATTAGATCTATGCGATCAATGTAGTGGGGAACTCGGGTAATTATAGATAGGACGAACCAATTAGCGTCCGCCACGTAAGAAGACTGACATCGACGATGGGCTTGGGCCATCCGTAAGGGCCAAACAGTAATGGATCATTTGGGCTTACCCAGCTGATCATATTGAGCCCATGTTTTTAACTTCCCTATATAAGTATCCGAGTATTCATTCATTGGCAAGTCCAACAAGCTTCATTTGCAGAAACACCCGAAGGTTAAGTCTATCGAGTAGTCCGAGGATCAGACTACTTGCTTTACATCAAATATTGATCAAAGTGATCCGAGCTTGCAAGAGTTGTGTAATTATGCAGCCTACTAAGACTACGCATAACATGACGGATCAAGAAAGCATAAGAACAGAAGCATTGATATATTAAAAGAAGCATATTGTACTTGCATTACTAATACAGAACCAGAAATCAGTGTACTTGGCAACAGACCCGTGCCATGAAAAATTAGTATTCAACAGTTACAGCATTACTACGGGGCATACCCCGGACTTCTCATTGTGTAGGGGGCTGGCTGGGACCGGCTTCATCAGTTTCAGGCGGATTGGCAGTGGACGGATTGACAATTGAAGCATTTTTCCGGGACTCATCAACAACATCGAAGGAGGCCTTTATACTCTCAAAAAGGTTGTAGTCCGCGTCACGACCAACGATCCAGGAGGGCATGAAGTACCAGTTCTTCAAGAAGTGTGTGTAGTCCTGGAAAGGCTGGAAACAGACCTTCCCCAGAGCACTCGGAACACATTCCGGAAGAAAAGGTCCACCGTTTTTTTATCTCAATGTCACCTTCATCGGTGACCACCTCCGCGAACTCACATTTCGCCAACCGCTCATCCGGAACGACCTCCACTAGAATCTCCACTCCACTAGCATCTGCGGACGGATCCAATCCTTCCTTCTTCCAATCGAAGTTCGGATGCAACAACCCCTTCCCTTGCAATTGTCCGATGGCGGATGAGAACCCCTCTAGGCGGAGAGCATCGGCTTTGTCCGCCATAAAGAACTTGAAGGAGTCTGACTCCATGAAGTCCTTCATAGCTCGGAGCCGAGCGAATTGGAGATCTTCGAGGAGAAGATCCTTGGCCTCCAAGAATGACTTCATTGCCCCATCGATGAAGTGTTCCTGCCACTCCAAGTCCGCCTTGGTCTGGTCCCAATTGGCCTTCAGCTTGGTGATGACCGTGTCCTTCTTCTTCGACTTGGCCTCCACCTGCTTCACCTTATCATCTTCTTCCGCCGCTGCAGCCACCGACTTGTGCAGATCCTCTTCAATGGTGGCCCGTTCACTGGCCTTCCACTGCATGGCCTTGATCATGCATCCGAGCTACAAGAAGTCCGCACAGTCAGAGGTTATATTTCAAGCCAAAAGCTGAAATCAAACAAGGAAAAAACGCAAAAAGTACTTACCCTTTGATGAAGCTCGTGGATCTCTCCGACCTTTTCAACCTCAGGGAGCCCACAACTCCGTTCACACTCCGCATCAATGGCCGCCTGGTCGGATAACGACAGCACAGAGGAGAAGTGTTGCCTCTTCGAGGCCGGAGGAGCCTCCGAGGTTGCGTTTCTTTTTCGACCAGAAACGATGGCATCCCGCATCAGCACGTCCCGGGGAGGTACGGATGCAGCAGAACCGCCAGGCCCAGAGGACCCCGGAACACCTGAGGTCGGTGGCCTCGGAGCAGCAGCACTCCGAGTAGCAGGACCTTTGCCCTTGTCGGCCACCTCCAAGGTCTGCGGATCTTCACCTGCCTTCTTCCGCCTCTCCTCTTCCGCAGCAAACACGGCTGCATTTTTGGGGTCCGACATAGGCAGACCCATGGACGTGTTGATAATTCTGGCCCTTTTGCCAGTGGCAAGTTCGAGGACTTGTTGGTCTCTCTGTTGCTTCTTCTTTTCGGGGTGGTTCGACATGATGTATTTAAACCAGTAAGCTGCGGAAGAAACAGATAATGTCAGACACGGGTTTATCCAATTACAACTTGCGGATGACAGTAAAATAGTTAGGTGTGACACTTAAAAGAAGGGAAAATACAAGTACTAAATTAGAGATCCGTACAGAAGTCGGTCTTCCCTCCGACCTCGATGACGTCAATAAGTCCGCACAAGTACGGCAGCGGCTTATAGATCAATCCGCGGAACGGATAGGTTGGCGGGTTATTTTTCTGATGGATCTCCGCCACCCACGGAGCCACGTTTTTTAGGAAGAGGGCGCCAATTCGGAATGCTCTCCCTCAAAAATTTTGTGGGCAACTCCCACTGTTTTCGCCTTCTCGCGGACTCCCCAGGCTTCAAAGCCATCCGCACGAAAACATACTTTTCCCACCATTTCGATCCGAGCGAGGAAATAGGATCGGAAATGATGTTGTACGATTTCCTATTGACAAATGTATAGAAAAGTGGATTCCCCGGGCTGAAGGTCACATTGAATAATTGTCGGAAGTTTTCAAAATTTATCGACTGTCCCTTCTTTGCGCACAAGACTGCGAAACATATAAGGTTTCCCAAAGATTTGGGGATAACCTGACTCGGACCGATACCGATGTGGTTCAGAATGTGCTTCAGCTCGGACGCGATGGGAACCTTCCATCCATAGGAGAAGGCCGCTTCGTTCACACACATGTATTCAGCGGGCGGATTATAAAAGGCATGCCCGGGCCCTGGAACCATAATCCCGACGGACTCGGGAATCTCCCACTTCTGTCTCCACTCCGGAATATCCTTGGACTTCACCTTGGACGGACAGGTGGGGAGCAAACCATCCGCATTCAATTCACCATAGGGGTCCGCAATAACGATAGCAGACGCAGGACGAGGAAATTTATTCCGCGCCGCTTTAGCCCCACAACCCACAACCAGTGGCGGATTAGGTTGAGCGAGCACTCCTGGGTGCAAAATAAGTCGGCGCCCGGAACGTCCTCGCGGACGAACAGCTTGAGGGGCTTCCTCCTCTTCCTCCTCGTCATCATCCTCTTCTTCTTCTCCTTCATCCTCTTCTTCTCCACCTTCGGGTCTCCCAGATGTACTTGGGTTGGTCGGATCTGTTTCCGTCACAACACGGTCCTCCTCACCAGCCTCAAACATTTCTACATCCTCTGCCTTACGATCAGTATCACCTCCTTGTTCCGTCTGAGGCACACTCATGTCAGCAGTCATGCCACCGTTGCCAATGGTCCGAGATTAGGCTCGTACCTTTGTTCTCAAGACATCTGTCTCGTTTCTCATAGTCTCGTTCCGGGCAGTAACGGAGTCTCGGACCCCATGCCCATCATCTGAATCTCCAAATGAGACAACGTCCGCGTTATGTTCCTCCGCCGGAAGGCTATTTTGCGGAATCTCCAATTCCGGGTGGTCTGATGCATAAGAGGTTACCGTAACAGACTCGGAACCTTGGACTATTCCATCATCATAGTCTTGAACTTCGTGATTCTGACTATCGCTCCCGGACATCCTAGGGCACAAGGAAACAGATCAGATAATGATGTTGTGGTCGTCCGAGAGTTCGTTTACGTATCTTATTAAGTTACATGGTCCAAAAAAAAAAAAAAAAACACATAGTTGATTGTGTGTTCCTATGGGTCATTGTCTCTACCTATTGGCACCTACCTTGGCACGCAAGGTCCCGCCACAAGGGATTTCTATGTGCCAATTGGCACTATTATCTACCATGCAAGGCGCAATAACAGAAAGTTCAACAAGCCTACTGGTGCTATATTCTACCACACATAGCACATTTACAAGGCAAATCTACGAGTCATATCTACACATTGATACCATAAGTTCAACTACGGAATGCATGCAGTACTAGAGTAGCCAAAACTCAACATACGACACATTACTTGGCAAAAAACAACCTATCTCTACAGCATACAAGCACAGAAATTCCACAAAGCATACATGCATCCGTGGTAGAAGAAACAATACTCGAAATTTAGAGAAAGCCAGATTTACTTACTTGATAAAGTAGCTGGAGAAAGATTGACGGACGACGAAGCCTTGCTAGCTCTCCGACAGTGACTTGCACGGCAGATCTTATTTCTCACTCAAAATCTTTCTTGCTCGGAAGTTAGTTACTTGCTCGGATTGCTTAAGAGTGCTCTGAATTCAATTCGGCTAAAGTGTGACAATGACATATCTGCAATCTATTTATAGAAGGTTAGTTGGGGAAGATGAAGCGTCGCATTACTTGGATTCCAACCCCAGCCGTTGATCATTTCAATCCAACGGTTGCATCGGTCCACATTTGGCGAAATTACATCACACCCCATTAAATTTATTTTGGAAATTCTCCACTATCTCGGGATCCTGACTCATGGGCTGGACGGACAACTTACTGGGCCTCTTGGATCACTATTCATCGGCCCAGATGAACCATTTCACATATCCAGCTCAACGGATTACTTCTTACACACTCTTCCACAAGAGACTTCTTTAAATCCTAAAACCGTACTCGGATCGCGATATATCTCGGATACAAATACCTTTTCCTTCTACAGTCCGAGATTTTTCCTATCCCGGACTGTAGAATAGGGGGGGGGGAGAGAGAGAGAGATATATTAATTTCTTGAAACAAGGATACGGATTTTCTGCATGAAAAGAAGGGATTTTTCCCCTCACAATTAACGATTCGGACACGCTCCTAAACACACTTGTTCCTTTACTCATAGTTCCACAACTATCTTCTACTAAGATACTTGGAAACCAGGGGGACATATGTTGATACAGATATATTTCCAATCCGTTAAGGGCGCCATAGAGCGTTTCCTAGAGCACATCAAGGCTAAAATAGCCAATTCAGTACTTATTCGACCTTCGCTAAGTCCGCCTTAAGGAAAGCCTTCCAGGTCAATCAGTACGCTCAAGTCAACACACCTTTTTTAGCTGGTCCGACCTAGATAGGTGTACAACTTTCGAACCTGAGAAAAGGTCACATAGTCTCACCAAGGACCACACACTGTCAGTCCTAGGATTCCAAACGGACTGGACGAGATAAACTCGGATGCCACCTTAACAATAAGACCAAACGTATACACTGGAACCTCCAAGATACTTCCGAGCAGCTAGTATCTCGGACCGTCACTGAACTACCTAGGAACAGACCAACTCAACAGAGCCCCGATCATTCTAAAGGGTCTCACACGGACCCATCAGTGGAAATAGTACTCTAAAGGAGGGAAAGGACCAATCTACCCTCCCAGGCCCATCTAATAGTGTTAGACCCTCACATACTATTGGGCCATAGGCCAAGGGAGCATTGTTGTCCAAATCTTGAACATACACTTGGCATCATCTTATGAACCACTTCATAAGTACATGATAACTATAAATATAGCACAAGGTCCCATACATTAAGGTAAGTCAACTCTTGTCATAACTTCCCTCATAACTACTACATTGAGAGCTTTCCTCTCTCTCTCTCTTGAGTAAAGTCTCTTCCCGGTTTGACATCTAGCAAACCGGGTTACCTATCTAACCCCCCCCCCCCACTTAGTATTTTCAGGTGTCCTGGCTTGGACCAAGTCACCAGGTCGGACTTCGAGTTGGAGGCGGACCATAGAATAGGGATCTGTAGTAGTTTAGTTAGTGTTTGAGGCTCAACCCCTCAACAAGTTGTATTTTTGTTACATGGTATATATGTATGTGGAACAAGAACACATTAAATTTTGATTTTGGTATACTAGTTTACGCTATAATTTTTAAGAAATCCTTTATGTATAGACATTATACATCCGCAATACATACCTTTCACCAACAACACATTAGACAGACTTCATAAATCCAAAAGTCAACACACATTTCAACAATGGCAGGTTGTAAATGGCGTCGAATATATCAAAAATATTTTTCATGATTCTAACATTCGCATATTAAAAAAGCAAATTAAAATTCAAATCACCGAAGTTTACTACAATTCAAATCAACCAAAAATTTATTTTTTGATACAACTTTAATAATAACAGGTTGCAATCGAACCCTTTTAATTTTGTTCCTTCATTAACATATACAAAGTATCAAATTCTCTAATTCTTTCATTAATAGAGCTTGAATGGTCCCATTCTTCAAGTGTTTCCGTTGTTCCATCAATTCTTCTTAGTCTTCTATCAATGGGGCTTAAAATTTCAATGAGTGGAGACAAATTCAGGCTCCAATTCAGGCTCCATGATGGATCTTGATGCTCCATTGATGGCGCTTTCAAAAGAAAATCTCCTCTAAAGCTTCAAGACCCATTAATGGAACCCGAATTGGGCTCAACTAGTGCAGCTTAAAAGCTCCAAGAATGGTTAAATGTAGTTCAAGAACTCAAATTGCATCAAATCAAGAATGTAAAATTGCAATCTAAGCTAAAATTACCTACTTGAATTCCAATTCCATGAGCACAATATATTTGTGTAACTCCAAGTGTTACTCATACTATAGTTCAAGGGCAATATAGTTGCATTCTAAGATTTACTATTTGTTTTTTTCTATATGCTCCCATGCTCACAAAGCCAAGCTCTGTGTGAAAGATATCACAAACTTTGAAAATACCATGGGCTCATACTTATGATACTAATGGTATTTGCAAAGGATGTCATGCAAAATATTCATCAAGGAGATAACTTTGCCGGGCTGGTTTCATACTAAAGAACGAATATTGCACCTGAAAGTACAAGTATATTTCCATGGCGATAAGAGATGAGAAACTTGTTGAGTTCGTCAAATAAATTGGGCTCATGGAGCTCAGTAATTCAAGTAGAGAAAGTTACCTTATCTTGTAAAATTATACACTGAAACTACAACTTTATTTGTTTCCATTCAAGTTCAAATCCTGATTTGGACTTTCCATTGATCTCTTGATTGGTGATGCACATCTTTGAAACAACCTAACATCACACATAAAAATAATATTACAAAATAAAATGTATCTCATAAATTATCAACCATCATTCCGTTTCTTTTTGTAGTAATACTAGAAGTTTAAGGTGTTTATTAATCAATAGCAAAGCCAGCATTGGAAATGATCAAAAAAATACTAGGAATGATTCCATTTCGTCACTAGAATAGTGATTAAAAAAAAACCAAAAAAGAGAGATACTTACCATTTTAGTTTGTAGAAGAATCACTTTCAATAAATGGCCTTGTTTCAAAGTGGGATTACTTTTCGAGTTAATAAAGGTGTAGAGCATTGAGATATGCAAAATCAAAATGGTTTGAGAGGACTGACTGGATTCAGAACTAGGCATGAACTGTGATTAGGGGAGGGGGCAAAGATTTTGTGTAAGCTGCAACTGCTGGAACTAGGTGTTTAGAATTATAACACTCAAGTACGAATCCCGATGTCTCAACTGCATTCAGAAAGATCAGCTTATATAAGGATTTGAGAAACATGAAAATGATAGTATGCATTTATGGTTTGAGAAAATTAAAACTTATTTAGTAAGTACCATAATAAATATACCATATGTAGTAACTCATAATGATATTACAATACTTGATTCATGTAATTGATTAATATTTAACTGTTTAATATTTTAAATGGATCTACATATTTTTTAACAGTCAAAGTTACATAAATGTAAACTGAGCTAGTTTTTTAGTATGTTAATGTAAAATCCCGGAAATTTTTGAAGCGTCTATTTGAGTTTAAAGTCGTGACGAGAATTTTTGGACTTGAGTTGAGGTGCGGGATGTTATTAGTTAATATATTATTTATCGATAAATCAGGATGTGCTATGGTGGTTTATCTATATTTGGGACGGATGTTGTTTGAAGTAAATCGAATTCGTAAAGCCCAATAAGAAAGGCCCAAGATCAATTTGTGTATTAGGTTTTCCCTTTTCCCCTTTTTCGTTCCTGCTGCATCTTCTTCTTCCGCTCACTCCATCATCGCCTTCACAAAACGCCATGAATCTGGCCACCACCGGTTCTCAGCCCACACGCCTGCCTTCTTTCTTTCGCCCTACCTCTAGTATTGCCTGCGCCTCTCCTTCACCCATCCGCATCGGATCGAACCCGAAAACAAGCAACCGGAAGCCCAGATCGAAGAAGGACGATTGGAGGACCCTGAAACTGGATCAGAATTAAGGGGGTTCAATTTGCGAATTTTCTTGGAACGATTTGTGATGTTTCTGGGACTGATCTTGATCGATTTAGTGGGAGGAGATGTTGGGTATATGAGATTCGAAACCTTGGCCCTGATTCGGAGTTGATTGAACCGAGTTTGTAAAGTTTGGAATTCGCAGGGACTGATTTGAGGTTTTTAAAAAGTTTAAACCCTTGCTTTTGGGAATTTGAAGGTGCCAGGGACCTTTCTGCAATTTGACGAACTTCAGTATATTCTAGTTTTGACCCAGCAAACTGTAATACCTGTTTGCCCCTGGACATTGTGTTATCTACCGAATCTGCCCTTACCACGATATATACTATTATCTGCATAACTTGTAACAAATGAAAGCCTAGCCCAGTTGGTTTGTCACACTGCTGTGAACCTGGAGTTCACAGGTTCGAACCCAGCCATGACCATTTATATTTTTAGATGCTCTGTTGTACCACTCCGAGTTAATTGATGTATTTGAGGATTAAAGTAAGGCTTCGTCTTGGCGTGAGCCCATCTCACGATAGACGGCCGGTCGCGCCAAAGTATTTTGGTTTTGGGGCGTGACAAAAGTGGTATCAGAGCCTAGGTTCCGATTTGTTGGGTGTAAGTTCCCAGGTTTGATTTTGTGAAGTGTCGATTTGGAGGAAGGGAAAACTCGAGGAGTTAGGTTAGAATCTTTTAGGAACCTAGGAAAGAATCTTTGAGGTGCTTAGGTTAGTCTTTTGGAGATTATAACTTTGAGTTGAAGAAAAGTGGTGATGGTATAAGGTTTCGAATTGTTGAGAATATGGGTGATAAGTTGGAGTTGTTCAGGAGATTATGTTGGACTTTTGAAGCATGGTGTTTCCGAGTGTGATGCCAAAAGTGGTATTGGACTTTAGATATGAAGTATGAACTCGTCGATGAGATTTCCGGACCAGGTGAAAGGTATTAGGAGGTAGTAGGTGATTCGGGGATTTGAAAGTTTTTAAAAGTTGCGCAGTGGAAGCGTAGTGGATTTATGTTTTGAGGACAAAACTTCTTTTAAGGAGGGGAGGATGTAAAATCCTGGAAATTTTTGAAGCGTCTATTTGAGTTTAAAGTCGTGACGAGAATTTTTGGACTTGAGTTGAGGTGCGGGATGTTATTAGTTAATATATTATTTATCGATAAATCAGGATGGGCTACGGTGGTTTATCTATATTTGGGACGGATGTTGTTTGAAGTAAATCGAATTCGTAAAGCCCAATAAGAAAGGCCCAAGTTCAATTTGTGTATTAGGTTTTCCCTTTTCCCCTTTTTCGTTCCTGCTGCATCTTCTTCTTCCGCTCACTCCATCATCACCTTCACAAAACACCATGAATCTGGCCACCACCGGTTCTCAGCCCACACGCCTGCCTTCTTTCTTTCGCCCTACCTCTAGTATTTCCTGCGCCTCTCCTTCACCCATCCGCATCGGATCGAACCCGAAAACAAGCAACCGGAAGCCCAGATCGAAGAAGGACGATTGGAGGACCCTGAAACTGGATCAGAAACAAGGGGGTTCAATTTGCGAATTTTCTTGGAACGATTTGTGATGTTTCTGGGACTGATCTTGATCGATTTAGTGGGAGGAGATATTGGGTATATGAGATTCGAAACCTTGGCCCTGATTCGGAGTTGATTGAACCGAGTTTGTAAAGTTTGGAATTCGCAAGGACTGATTTGAGGTTTTTAAAAAGTTTAAACCCTTGCTTTTGGGAATTTGAAGGTGCCAGGGACCTTTCTGCAATTTGACGAACTTCAGTATATTCTAGTTTTGACCCAGCAAACCGTAATACCTGTTATGCCCCTGGACCTTGTGTTATCTACCGAATCTGCCCTTACCACGATATATACTATTATCTGCATAACTTGTAATAAACGAAAGCCTAGCCCAGTTGGTTTGTCACACTGTTGTGAACCTGGAGGTCACATGTTCGAACCCAGCCATGACCATTTATATTTTTAGATGCTCTGTTGTACCACCATTTATATTTTTAGATGCTCTGTTGCACCACTCCGAGTTAATTGACGTATTTGAGGATTAAAGTAAGGCTTCGTCTTGGCGTGAGCCCATCTCACGATAGACGGCCGGTCGCGCCAAAGTATTTTGGTTTTGGGGCGTGACAGTTAAATTTATGAAAATACCATCTACGACCAATGAAAATTAGTAAGATAATTTCAATCGAAATAGCGTAAAAACCTAATATGATGTATGTTTTACAAATTAAATTACACGGACACATTCCATGGAATCGTAAATGACGACAATGTTACGTGAAAATTTTGTGTTGGTCAAGCATGCAAAATTATTGTTCATAAAGCTAAATGACAATTTCACGAATCTTTTAGTAGAAGACAATTTGATCGTCTTTGTGGCTCTATATGAAGAATTTTAATCATTCTCTTAGTTATGTTAAGTGTGTGTGTGTGTGTGTGTGTGTGTGTGTGTGTGTGTATGTATGTATGTATATGTAACTTCATTGCCTAGTCTCACTGCTACTGCTATCCAAATTTTTGTGTTCGCTGCTACTTGTCGTGATCCAGAATTGACAACACCGGTCTTATATAATTCAATGGTTATGTCATATGATACTTTAGAATCATTTATTAATTACGTGCTACTAAACAACTTCAAGGGTGGTTTCACCCATCTTTCGAATCTATATTGATAATATTAGTGGACTTCGGTCTTGTTTTTAAATAAACAAAATGAAAAACATTGTGCCAGTTGATCTATTCCAAATACACATTATACTATAAGTATCATTCATTTAAAAAAAATGTTATATGTGCAAACAATGGGAAATATAAATCTGGGAGAAATATGTTTAAATGTATAGATCGAATTGTAGACTTTTGAAAAGTAGGGGAAAAATTAAGTATATCTAAATCACAATGGTTTCTTCAATATCAGTCTTGGATTTTGTTGAATTTTCAATTTTCACCACAACTACACATGTATGGATATTCCAAAGTTACAATAGATTTAAAGTAATGAAAATAAATTTTATTAGATCATCATCAAATGAGACACACAATTTGCGCGAATAATTCACCCTTGTAACTTCCCTATTACGTATGATAACTGAACTTGTGAGATTTGTACACATTTTGATCAATGAATTGTAACTGCTTATTTAGATATTTACGAAAAAGATTCGTGCAAGTTGTATTTTTGTTACACGGTATATATGTACGTGGAACAAGAACACATTAAATTTTTATTTTGGTACACTAGTTTAAGCTATACTTTTTAAGAAATCCTTTGTGTATAGACATTATACATCCGGATTACACACCTTTCACCAACAACACATTAGACAGACTTCATAAATCTAAAAGTCAACCCTCATTTCAACAATGGCAAGTTGTAAATGGCGTCGAAAATGTCAAAAATATTTTTCATGATTCTAACATTCACATTTTAAAAAAGAAAATTGAAATTCAAATCACCGAAGTTTATTACAATTCAAATCAACCAAAAATTTATTTTTTGATACAACTTTAATAATAATAATAGGTTGCAATCGAACCCTTTTAATTTTGTTCCTTCATTAACATATACAAAAGTATCAAGTTCTCTCATTCTTTCATTAATAGAGCTTGAATGGTCCCATTCTTCAAGTGTTTCCGCTCTTCCATCAATTCTTCTTAGTCTTCTATCAATGGGGCTTAAAACTTCAATGAGTGGAGACCAATTCAGGCTCCATGATGGATCTTGATGCTCCATTGATGGCACTTTCAAAAGAAAATCTCCTCTAAAGCTTCAAGACCCTTTAATGGAACCCGAATTGGGCTCAACTAGTGCAGCTTAAAAGCTCCAACAATGGTTAAACGTAGTTCAAGAACTCAAATTGCATCAAATCAAGATTGTAAAATTGCAATCTAAGCTAAAATTACCTACTTGAATTCGAATTCCCTGAGCACGATATATTTGTGTAACTCCAAGTGTTACTCATACTATAGTTTAATGGCAATATAGTTGCATTCTAAGATGTACTATTTGTTTTTTCTATATGCTCCCATTCTCACAAAGCCAAGCTCCATGGGAAACATATCACAAACTTTGAAAATACCATGGGCTCATACTTATGATACTACTGGTATTTGCAAAGGATGTCATGCAAAATATTCATCATGGAGATAACTTTGCGGGGTTGGTTTCATACTAAAGAACGAATATTGCACCCGAAAATGCAAGTATATTTCCATGCCGATAAGAGATGAGAAACTTGTTGAGTTCGTCAAATACATTGGGCTCATGGAGCTTAGTAATTCAAGTAGAGAAAGTTACCTTATCTTGTAAAATTATACACTGAAACTACAACTTCATTTGTTTCCATTCAAGTTCAAATCCTGATTTGGACATTCCCTTGATCTCTTGATTGGTGATGCACATCATTGAAACAACCTAACATCACACACAAAAAAAAAATATTACAAAATAAAATGTATCTCATAAATTATCACTCATCATTCGGTTTCTTTTTGTAGTAATCCTAGAAGTCTAAGTTGTGTATTACTCCATAGCAAAGCCGGCATTAGAAATGTTCAATAAAAATACTAGGAATGATTCCATTTCATCACTAGAATAGTGATTATAAAACTAAAAAAAAGAGATACTTACCATTTTAATTTGAAGAAGAATCACTTTCAATAAATGGCCGAGTTTCAAAGTGGGATTACTTTTCGAGTTCATAAAGGCGTAGAGCATTGAGATATGCAAAATCAAAATGGTTTGAGAGGACTGACTGGATTCAGAACTAGGCATGAACTGTGATTAGGAGAGGGGGCAAAGATTTTGTGAAAGCTATAACTGCTGGAACTAGGTGTTTAGAATTATAACACTCAAGTACAAATTCCGATGTCTCAACTGCATTCAGAAAGATCAGCTTATATAAGGGTTTGAGAAACATAAAAATGGCAGTATGCATTTATGGTTTGAGAAAATTAAAATTCATTTAGTAAGTACCATAACAAATATACAATCTGTAGTCACTCATAATGATATTACAATACTTGATTCATGCAATTGATTAGTATTTAACAGTTGAATATTTTAAATGGATCTACATCTTTTTTAACAGTCAAAGTTAGATAAGTGTAAACTGAGCTAGTTTTTTAGTATGTTAAATTTATGAAAATACCATCTACGACCAATGAAAATTAGTAAAATAATTTCAATCGAAATAGCGTAAAAACCTAATATGATGTATGTTTTACAAATTAAATTACACGGACACACATTCCATGGAATCGTAAACGACGACACAGTTACGTGAAAATTTTGTGTTGGTCAAGCATGCAAAATTAAAGTTCATAAAGTTAAATGAAAATTTCACGAATCTTTTAGTATGAAGACAATTTGATCGTCTTTATGGCTCTATATGAAGAATTCTAAGATTTTTTCTAATTAATTAAGTTATGTAAGCGTATTTTAACTTTAAATACACTTATGTAATCATTCTCTTAGTTACGTAATGTGTGTCCGCGTGTGTGCGCGTGCGTGCGTGTATGTATGTATGTATGTATGTATGTATATATATATACATATATATACATATATATATATATATATATATATATATATATATATATATATATATATATATAATCAAATTTCTTTAGGTCGATTACCGGTGTCCATAACGGGCGATTACACAATTCTAACAATTTCGTCGAATTCACCTCAAATAAAAAATGTATAAAACCCTTGCATTTCCAAATTCCCGATCCCTTTGGAATCTAAGGGAATCGGGTTTTTTCTTGTTCAAGATAAACGAGCGATTGGTTGTCGAGAATCGTGGTTCATTTGGATAGAAAATTTATTTCTATTCGAATAATGATTAAATAATAAGAGTAGACCAATAACTGTATCTAGGTTAATCCACCCTATTCACATTTTCTTCAATTAAGAAGTATCCTAAAAAGAAAAATAGGATAACTCCCCTTTTCCCGGTCGGGTCAACAAAGTCATGAAATATTTGGATTTACTTTTTCTATAAAATAAAATGGATTTACCTAGACCAATACACGATTTTCTTTATATATATATATATATATATATATATATATATATATATATATATATATATATATATATATATATGTATGTATATATATATGTATGTATATGTGTGTGTGTGTGTGTGTACACACAAACACACACATATATATGTATGTATGTGTAAGAACCCGTACTTTTTATTTTAATTCAATTTTATAGTTTTATTTTATTTTTATAGTGGACTGGCCTAGTACTATTTTTCAACCCGATTTTCAAACTATTTGGCCCGAGCCCTTTTTACTAGTATGAAATTACCCTAACCTACCTAAAAGTATTGTTTTCCCTGTCAACTACCGTAGACCTTGTTTTAAAGGTAAATTTTACTCTGATCGATCCTCTCAACTATCTCAATTTGTTTTCCTGTTTGCAAGATAATAATTAGTCGATTTCATATGTTTTCCCTTTCCAAGAATTAAACTATTGCTACTCAAGTTCTCGTTCTTTATGTTGTCTGGCCAATAGATCACTCAAATTAAAGTGTTTTTGAGTTTTGATGGACTTTTATTGACAAGGTTTATCAAGTTTTGTCCATCAGAATACCAACTCTTATTTATCAACTTGGATGCTTTACTTTTAACCATCCGTGTGTTCTTGTCGGTTCAGTTTTGTATTATTGAATTATTTGTTTTGGGTTCTTACATCGTAGTGGTGATTTTTGGAGGATTCGAGGTGCAAGTTAGAGGAGCTTTTGTGGCCTGGCTAGGTTTAAGTTCGATTTGAGTCGTCTTCGAGGTAAGGGGGTTTCTTTGACACTTTTACTTGTATTTTATTGTTATCGTATATATATGTATTGTTTTAATGTTTGCCAACTTGTGACTATTATATCAAGGAATGGGACTTGGTATAATAAGTCTTTTCAAAAGGATCAAGTATGTGAATGCCCAAAATTGTGTTTCTATGATGCATGTAATGTGTGATAAAAATATGTTTCTGTTACATGGAGAAATGAAATATGTTTTAGCTCTCAGTTTTTCCTACGCTCTGTACTGACCTCTTATGAGGGTTTATTGGCATAGAAGTATACTTCCTACTCTTTATTGTTCTTTTCCGCGGGGGAACCTGTTGTTATTGTTTCCTGTTTAGGAAACCTACTGTTTATGTTTCCTTTCGAGTAAACCTATTGTTACTGTTATGTATGCCATCTTCCCTCCCACGAGATCTAATAGTGGCCTAGTGTAAAATCTGATTGAGCTAAACTACTGTCTTACTGTTTTGTGAAAGTACTCCATGTTCTGATTTTGGATATGTGAATTGTTATCGTGTGTATCTAAATATGTATGTTTTACTACGCTGCATGATCCGGTAGACAAGACGAAGCCTACTTTAAACTCTCAAAGTACATCAATAACTCAGAGTGGTACAACAGAGCGTCTAAAACCCGTACAAGGTAATTACAACAATAACAAATCCTCAAAATACAACAATGCTCCCAATACACAAGTCATCCTATACAATACTAATCTCAAGTTTACAGCTACTAAACAACCTTCATAAACTCCATCACATGTCCACCCTACTCGACTCCAAGGTACCATCAACTCATATCACTTCTCTAAACATCTGAAAGGGGTTGGTAAGGGTGAGCCTCATTGACACGTGAGCCCATCTCACGATAGACGACCGGTCGTGCCAAAGTGATTTGGTTTTGGGGTGTGACAGTATGTATGTATTGTAACTTCATTACCTAGTCTTATCGCTACTGCTATCCAGATTTTTATGTTCGCCGCTACTTGTCGCGATCCAGAATTGACAACACCAGTCTTAAATAATTCTATGGTTATGTCACATGATCCTTGTGAATCAGCAGTTAATTATGTGCTACTAAACAACTTCAAGGGTGGTTTTACCCATCTTTCGAATCCATATTTATAATATTGTTGGACTTCGGTCCTGTTTTAAAATCAGCAAAATGAAAAACATGTGCCAGTTGATTTATTCTAAATACACATTATACTATAAGTATCATTTATTTAAAAAAAAAAATTGTAAGTGCACACAATGGGAAATATACATCTGGGAGAAATATGTTTAAATGCATAGATCGAATTGTAGACTTTTAGACATCGACTTGAAAAGCGTAGCATGAGGCTATAAAATCTTGAGATTGGATTGGTTAAATTATTTATGTTTAGAACTTAAATAATATTGTTGTTGATGTTTGACACATTTGATACAAATCACTTTTCAAGGAAGACTTATGACAACAATAAGAAATTACCTACAAGCGTAGGATAATGACAAATAATATAGTTATGTATGGGACACATACTATATAGTCATTTACCAATTCCATTAAGAATTTACTTGCATTAATTGCATATGGTCAAAGCATGATTATTGGATATTAGGTAGCATTCCTAGGCTTCTCGGACATTCCATATTTCTTCTCCTACTCTGTGTGGGGTGGGGAATGTCATCCTGTTATGAAGCGGGGAGGAAATTACTTTGAATAGGTTAAGTCCTGGGCGACCGAAGATTACGTTGTAATCAAATGTCCGATCAACCACCACGAAGCAGACAATATATGTTACTCTTGCCGGAAAAGTTCCTAAGGAGACTTGTAATTGGACACTGCCCAAGGGGCGGACTGCGGATCCTCCATATCCTATCTGTTGAGGGTGAAGTCCCCTAAACACTTAATAAGTTCTTTCCTAAATCGCCTAAGTTTTGGTTCGATTACATCGTGTCGACAATGAGGGCACTTAAGAGGAAGCAGAATGCTGCTTATAAGACGGAGATGGAAGAAAGCGTCCGGGACCAGCTGATCAAGACGTCCACTACACTCCCGATGGATGAGCCTCGAAACACTGCTACGTTTCGACCTGAGGATCTTCAGAGGGTAGCGGCTAGTGAAGGCAAGCAGACTATTCCCACCCCAGACAAAGGCAAAGTAGTTGTTGGTAAAGGGGCGAAGAAGCCTTCGAGGGATGTTCTGAAGGAAACCTCGGTGAGTGGGGCTAGTGCTCCGAGTGGGCAGAAGTGCTCGTCTAAAGGTCCGATCACCCAAGCCAAGAAGGGTAAGGGGATAATGGTTGAGGATTCGGACCTTGAGTTCGAGGTGAGTTGGTTGGCTTCAGTTCTGGAGCTGGAAAGAATTGCTGAACTTGCTGCTGCTCACCGAAAGGTATACTTCGTTCCGAATGCATTCCTTAATTTTTCAATATCTTGAAGGTTCCATCTTTTATTGATTCGGACTTTTCCACTTTCGTTCTTAGCTTACTGCTGCTGTCCGAGCTTGTTCTGAGGTGGCGAGTCGGAGGGCCACAATGGAAATAGAGTTATCCAAGTCCGAGGCGAGTAGGGAGGCCAAGGCAAACAAGGTCGTGGCTTATAAAGAGAAGTATAAGAAGACCCTCGCCTCGCTGAAGGAAGCCCAGGCCGAAAATGAAAAGCTGAAGAGTGCTATCCGAGCCTTGGAGACGGACTTGGAGGCATATAGGGATGGCATGGACGATCTCACTGCAGTCTCTCGGAACTTCAAGGATCGCATGATTGAGCATCTGCTGACGGTTCGAACTGAGGCTGTCCCGGACTATCTAAACTCGGACGCGCATAAGTTCCACTTGGATACCAATTATGACTTGGATCGTCAAGAAGGGTTCGATGCAGCAGTGGGCCAACTCCAAAAGAAGGGCCTTGTTCCGAATGACTACAACTTGGAGGATGAAGGGATCTCGTCTTTTAATTAACCGGACGGGTCTGTCTTTGTCTCGGAGGATGTGGAGGACGATGTTCTATTCAAGTCTGAGTTCGTGGAACTTGTGTGTGAGGAGAATGAGGAGTACAAGTACAATCACGGTGGTCCGTACTTGCCTTCTTTCATTCCGGAAGTCCTTATGTTCCATGTCTTCGTGCCGTTTGAGGAGTATACAGACCACAACTGTGCATGGCTAAAGATCCCTGGTCCGGTGCTGGGTCATGACCCAAACTTGGATCTATATGAAGAATGTCCGGAGTTCATCCGGAAGAAAAAGGAGGAACGAGCCAAGAGGTTGTTCGAACACCAGGCTTCTCAGCATGATGATCCAGAGAGTGTCCCTGGCTGTGCCCAACAGGAGTCCCAAGCCGATCCTTCTGGAAGTCGGACTCATTGAAGGTGGGGTATGCCCCGTGAATGATGTAATGATGGTCTTCGGACCTTAGAACAATTTAAATTTGTTGTTTTGTCACTACACAATTGTCATTTTGTCTCAGATATTTGTTGTTGATCCGTACATGTTTCGATCCGAAGCGTTGTGCTGTCTTCGAAGAATTCTCTTTTTAATCTATGAGTCCGCTTTCCTTTCGTGCGTTCACATCTGTTCGGACTTAGCATAAGAAATCTCTACACAACTGTCTTAGGTATTCTTAGTTCGGTCACCGGGGAGTTAGTCCGAGGCAACTCACAAACATACACTTGTAATTGTGTGTCGTATGATGAGAATCGGAGAACCTAGCTCGGATTGTCAAAGTGATGGTCTGAACTAGCAGTCTTGATTCCTTGTGTACGTTGACCTAATATTACAGCTCGGATGTATCCTTCAAGTGGTAGTACCTCGGATCAATCATAACAAGTATAGCCCGAGTGATAAATCCTTGAGCTTGGTCGAGCATTTAAAAGATTATGTGTTGCGAATAAGTCCGAGTCTTTCTGTCTTCTGAGGAATATACAAGTGCTAACGGTAAGCAATGGGTTCGAACCCACTTAAGGTTGGTTCGGACCCTGTATCGAAATGATAAAAGACTATCATCCTGCGAGCGGAAGCCCAATAGCGATGGCCCTAGATCGGCCCAAGCCCATTAGTAGCCGTTTCTTTACACGTGTCGCATCGCAATTGGTCTATAGTGTCAATAAATAGACATATATTGTATGGCCTTTTGCATCATTTCCGCCTTCTAAGAATAGACGATTCAGACGTCTGTTCCCATTGGATCGAACTCGACGGTCCTATGCGTGATCCGCCCGGTTGGAGCTCGTCTGAATGTTGCCGGGAGGTTCTTTGCCAGGATCAATGAGTTTGATCAATCAATGTCGTTTGTTTCGACTCATCACATGATTGGTTCGGAGGGTCAATTCCTTGACCCGTCCGCCTCTTCCACCATTTACCATTTTTCGTGAGTGCTTTTCTTTCAACTTGAAAATGGTAATGGTTGAAGAGGTAGATGGTCCGATGATATTTTAACAGACACTCCACTCGGACCTATTTGTTGATGAAGAGAAGATGTATCGGAGCGGTTGGAGAAGACCTGGGTTCGGACGTCTCCAAAGATTTTTCTGAAGAGATTCTTTGCAGGCAGGGTGGTTCAGATCGGTTGTTTTTTTTCAATTATTAAGTCTTGCAATCGATGGTATAGTCCTTCTCTCGGACTTAAGTGTCCGAGTCTTTGTTTCTTGAACTTTGTATGAATGAAAGATAAATTTCTGTTTGTCTGATCAATCAATTTTTTGCAAATTAAGTCAATGGTTCAGAGGGGTGTTTGAGTCCGAAGAGTAAAGTCGGATCTGAGAGAGATGTAACTGAAAAAGAGAAGTTGTATTGATTTGACGTTAATGTAAGTACAACTGGAGGGCTTCAAGGCCAAAAGCGAAAACAAGCAAAAGTAAACAACTGACGTAGTCTCTGAATAGTAGTCCTAAGCATAAAACGTCTGAAGGTTCTTGGCATTCCAAGTTCTCTTCAGGACTCTACCCTGATCATCCTCTAACTCATAGCTCCCATTGACTCTTGCTCCAATGATCTTGTTAGGTCCTTCTCATTTAGGCTTAAGTTTTCCCACCTTACTGAGAATGTCTTCTCTCCTGAGCACCAAATCGCCAACTTGTAGGTCTCTGGTATGGACATTCTTGTTATAGGCTCGGGCAACTGTCACTTGGTAGCGATGGATGTTAGCTAGTGCGGTGTACCTCTTGTCCTCAAGTAGTTCCAATTCATAGATCCTTGCCACTTCATTCCCAATAGGCTGGTATTGCTGGATTCTTTGGGTTTCCACTGCAATCTCCGAAGGGATGACTGCCTCGGTGCCATAGACTAGTGCAAAAGGTGTCTCTTGAGTGGCAGTTCTAGCTGTAGTGCGGTATGCCCAAAGTACCCCATCCAAGTCAGCTACCCAACTTCCTTGGGAAGTCTTTAGCCTCTTTTCTAGGATCTTAACAATTGTCTTGTTTGTTGACTAAGCTTGACCATTAACTTGAGGGTGCCTAACTGATGTGAATCGTTGCTCTATTTTAAAGGATTTGCACCATTCCTTAAGTTTAGCTCCGGATAACTGAGCTCCGTTGTCTGCGACAATAACTCTAGGCAAACCAAAGCGGCAAATGATATTCTCCAAATGAAGGTTTTGACTCAGCTTTCACTGATGGTAGATACGGCTTCTACCTCAACCCATTTAGTAAAGTAATCCACAGCAACAATGAGGAACTTCTTTTGGTGAGTACCGTGGGGAAACGGGCCGACTATATCTATTCCCCACTGGTCAAATGGACAGGCTATGATTGACAGAATCATAGGGTTAGTAGGAGGTGAGGGATGCTGGCATAGTATTGGCAATCATCACATGCTCGAGTGAAGTTTGATGCATCCTTATCAATGGTTGGCTAGTAGTAGCCTTGTCTTATGACCTTTTGAGCCAAAGTTCGACCTCCTAAGTGACTCCCACAACTTCCGCTATGAATCTCTTCTAAAACAGTTCTAACTTCTTGAGGTCCATGGCATCTCAGATGAGTACCACTGAAGGACTTCTTGTAAAGGTCCTCCCCCAGGATAAAGTATCTGTTGGATCGGTATAGGACTTTTTTTGCTTCTTTGAGATCTGACGGCAAAGTCCCGTCCTTAAGGTAATTGAAGATGTTCGTCATCCAGCTTCGTTCAACACTTAATAGGAAAACTTGTAAGCCTGGACTCATCAGTGAGGAAGTTCTAAGGGTCGAGCGCTCTCGAAGCTGAAGCGTACTTCGAAAGTGCGTCAGCTATCTCATTCCACACTCTGTCAAACCTTTCCAGTCTAAACTCTTCAAAGTGTTCCACCTCTTTTTTAGGCAAGTCCAAGTACTTTATAAAGTTTGGTCCTTTAGTAGCAAAAGACCCCGAGAACTAAGATTCAACGAGTTGTGAGTCAGTGTAAGCTTTGATTCTTTTTCACTTGGAGTGATTTTGCCATCTTGAGTCCAGTAAGAAGTGCTTCGTACTCAGCTTCATTGTTGGTCATTTTGAAGTCAAGTGTGATAGCGTAGTCCAACTCGGTGCCTTCGAGACTCTTAAGCTGAATTCCAATTGCTCCTTGCCTATCGGTGGAAGATCCATCCACTTGTAGCGTCCAAGTGTCTTTGTCTTGTTTATTAGTTTCAGGAGTGGGAACCGTAGTTTCTGCCCCTATCTTGCCATTCTGTCCTTCAGGAATCTGTTCTTGCTTCCTGGCGGAGGATGCAAGTGTAAGAGTGTCTGGCACTTCATCTAAGAGAAACATGTGTCTTACTCTTAGAGAGTCAGCCATTGGTTGTTGGGGATATCTTATAAATTAGGCGTCCTCACAGACTTCCCATTCTATGCTTCAAGAATGTGTTCTTGCTTCCAGGCGGAGGATGAAAGTGTAAGAGTGTCTGGCACTTCATCCAAGAGAAACATTTGTCTTACTCTTAGAGAGTCAGCTATTGGTTCTTGGGGATATCCTATAAATTGGGCGTCCTCACAGACTTCCCATTCTGCTTCTTTCTCAACACGTCTCACTTGTCCTGAGGGAGCTGCCTCTTGTGTAATTGTTAGGAATATCTGTTTAGTTTTTGATCAGCAACCTAATGACTTATCTTAGCTCAGAAAAGTGGTTAGTACTCTTGGTTCACTTGAACACTGTAAAAGAGGAAAATCATTAAGTATGTTAGTCTAGCAAATCTTGTATAGGATGTTAGGTCTCTGAATGTAATTTTTATATCTTTGAAGAAGAACAAGAAGAAGGCATCCAGCAGGAGAATTCAACATATTTTTAAAGATTTGAAGACTGGACAAGATTGCTGAACACGAAAGTCATCAGATACCTATGTCCAGATATCTTGAATAAACAAGTGTTTTTCAATAAATAAGTTTTGCAAAAGATATCTGAGAACACAAGGTTTCTGAACGAGGAAAAGTGCCCATAGATATCTACACTCAGATACCTTGGATAAAACTATGTTTCTGGGAAACAAATGTTTCAACAGGTATCTGGAGATGTGAAGGTCTCTGGAAAGGGACATGCAATGCTTCAGAAAGTGTGCATAGTTCCGTTGGCACTACAGGACAAAAAATAGTACAATACAATAAATGCGCAGACAGAGACATCTGAACAAAAGAGGAAATTTCTGAAAAGAGACAACGTCTTCTGCAGTAATATTTTCAGATATCAATTTTGAATTTGAATTGAGCCTAACGGATACTATTCAAACGGCTTCAAATTCAACTATAAATATCACCACTTAGAATGCTTGAAACACACCTTGAACTTACACTGAACACACAGAACGAACTAATTCATTCAAGCATACAAGCCTTTAACCTACTTACTCTTTAGCTTACGGTTGCGACTAAGCTCTTGAATTCGAAGTAGCACGAAAGTTCTAAGTGTCATGATCCTGAACAAGCATTGCTATCTGTGAAGGAGTTAAATCAAAAGATCAAGTATCTGAGTTTCATTCTCCAGAACATTTAACATAGACTTGGTCAGTAAAGAACATATCACCACACATTGTGAAGTGTGTTAAGTGATTCTTGTTCTATAGAGTATTCCTAAATAACTGAAAAGTTAGTAAGGCTACTCACCTGACAAACCTTCATAACCAACACCTTAAAACGGCGAGGAGTACAAGAAGTACTTAGTTTGGGAAACTAAGAAATAACTCCAAGGTTACTGAGCATAGGAAGTACTTAGTTTGGGAAACTAAGGAACAACTCAAAGGTTTCTGAGTGTAGGAAGTACTTGGCTGGGAGCCGGGGAATAACTCAGGGGGAACACTTGGTTGGGAACCTAGTGTATTTAGGAATTGAGAGAAGATATTTGTAAGGTGAACTCAATTATCTCTCTTAGTGGATTCTAGGTCTGAGAAATGCCGAAGTGGATTAGTTAAAGGATTACGCCACCTTCAGATACCACTATAAAAGACATGTTATTTACTTTCAGTAATTTTCTTATCGTTCTATTTATTCTGCTAAGTATTTAAACAGATTATATATTGCTGAGCACGTGCACTTATCACAGAAAGGTCTTCCGCTCTCTGAAATTAAGTATCAAATATAATCACAGATATCTGAGAAATTGTATTTATTGATAAAAGTTGTAAAAGACTATTCACCCCCTCCCCCCTCTAGTCTTTTCCTTTGCCGTTATCTGGACCAACAAGTGGTATCAGTGCGGGAGGTTCCCAAGCCTTCTGCACTGAACCTAGATCCCAGATAAGTGTCCACTAACTACTTTTCACCTACACTTGATTTGTTTGTAAGTGTGTTTGCTGCAGGATGTCTTTAAGTGACGCTCCAATTCTCAAGCCAGAGAACTATGAGAAATGGAAGAACAACATGATGCTCCACCTAGAAGCTATCAGTGACGAAATGATCGAAGTAGTAAAGAATGGCCCCATAGTCATTCAACAACTCAAGCAGGTCATGGAGGTTTCTAATGGTAGAGACAGAGTTCCCACTAATGAAGAACCAAGTGGTGGTTCCTCACAAACAAGTGCGTCAACCAGTGAAAGACCTACTGGTCAAGTTGTTTATGAGCCAAAGCCCAGAGAGCTCTGGACATCTGAAGATGCCAAGAGAAATCGACTGGATGGTCAGGCTCGCAATATCATAATACGTTCCACTCCAGAGCACATACAGTGTAAACTGTGGGTTGCAAAAACGGCGAAAGTGGCCTGGCAACTGTTTGAAGA
This sequence comes from Plantago major, assembly GCA_026545765.1. NCBI lineage: Eukaryota > Viridiplantae > Streptophyta > Magnoliopsida > Lamiales > Plantaginaceae > Plantago > Plantago major. The sequence goes on along the minus strand of CM048842.1, from coordinate 48,103,409 downwards.
AATCTGTGCCGGCACTGAGAAAACAAAGGAAAATAAGTTCGAAGTTTTGAAGCTCAAATTCCAAAACATTAAACAAGGTCCCACAGAGACTCTTGAAGAACTAGATTTTCGGTTCACAACATTGATGCGTGAAATGGCTGCACATGGTGAAAGTGAGAGATACTCTAACTCTGAAAAGGTTAAGACTATCGTGAGAAGCTTGAATCAAAACTGGGAACATACTCAGTATTTTTATTTCAACTTTTGATACGAAAATATGTCCAATCCGTCATAGGCACCTCTGGAACTAATCCTAAGGCGTCCCGAGTTGTCTAAAGGATCCGAGACGCAATGATCCGACACATAGGTCCGATCCTGGGCCCCTCCGGTCCGACCCACTCAGGTCCGACCCTCCCCAGAAGAGAGGAACAAAGGATTTGAGCGATACGGGGTTCGACCCTAGGCCCTCAGGTCCGACCCACCCGGGTCCGACCCTCCCTAGAAAAGGGACAGAGTACTTAAACGATATTGGGTCCGACCCTAGCTCTGCAGGTCCGACCCATCTAGGTCCGATACGAATGATCATTCGGACCCAACATGACAATCTCACAAGCAACCAAGTAGACTGGCACTAGAGAGTAGGGAGGTTCGAGTCATAAAGTCCGAATCAGAAGAGTTGGGCAAACCTAGGGAACTTCCCCATAGACAGCCCAATACGGTCCGGACCAACCTCTCCGGACCTTGAACCTCGGCAGACTATGTCACACCCTCTAAAACTCTCTCAATAATGACTAAACTACCTCTAAAAGCCCAAAATGGTATGGGCTAAGTGTCATTATTGGGCCATGGGCCTAAACAAGCCTTGGTGGCTCGATCAAGGCCTTACACTTGGCACGATCCAGAGGGGTCCTCCCTCTTTGAGAAATTCCTATAAATATGGCACACTTCCCCATGTTAAGGTAAGTCATCTGACATAAGCTAATCCTGAACATTATACAGAGCGGATCTTCAGTCTCTCTCGAGTAAAGTCTCCAACTGGTTTGACACTTAGCAAACCGGATCCTAACCCCCCCCCCACTCAAGTCACTTGTGTAGGTTCTTAACGAGCTTCGGGGTCGCGGGCTCTCACACACTGGCTCTTACACAGTACGGAGCTTCTTATCTTTGCCATTACCCGTGAAGTCGAATAATCTCTAAGTAGTTGGGGGATCTTACCCTCAACATTTTGGCGCCGTCTGTGGGAAACTTTACGAAAAGTTCCGTTCTCTTCAGTAATGGCAAGAACAAGAAGGTCCGCAATAACCAACGCTACTGCAATTAGCATGCCTGCTCCAAGGAAAGGGTGGCAGGAACTCCTCCAAAAGATACGATGGATTGTCCACGCGATGGCCATACCGCCAGTCTCTCTTCAGATGAGGAAAGAGCCGCTGATCCGCCAATAAGGACCCAGGTGCTTGGGGTCGAAGGACAAGTTCCTCCGTCAGGAACACATGGTCCTCCTCCAGGAAGAAACTTTACCCTTCCAAATGGGCAGATCATTCGTCCCAGCGAGTTCGGGATGAATGAGAATCAGTTTGGCCTCTTACTCACCACTATTCAAGAATGCTTTGGATCAAACAACCTCCAGCCTCCTCAACCCACTCCTCCTTTGGCAATTCCGAGACACGCTGAACCCGCAAATCAAGGAATGAGCACCGTCCTATCCAACAAAGGCTGGGGAAACAAGCTCAACCGGAAGATCTAAGGAATCTTCTCAACAGAAGGGCCGCTGCTTCTCACGAACAGCGAGGGAGAAGTCCAGTGATGCCACGAGTGGATGAAGCTGGAACTAGTCGGCGTGGAGCACAACAACATGCACCAAGAGATCATGTGGCGGAGAGCATCTCAATAGTTCCTCTCAATGACCTTCCTCCAGATGTGGCCATCAACCCCAGGACTGGTGAGAAGCTAACAGCTGAGCAGATTTACGTCGAACAAAAGGCCTTGGAAATGCAAATCGCCACTCTAAGCAAGATGGTTAAGGCACATGAGAATGTGACTCTTAGAGCTCCCAATCCTCTGTGTGACGAGATCAGGAAGGAAAGGAAACGACCTGACTCCACTATTCCAAACCTTGAAAACTATTATGGAGATACTTGTCCTATGGGGCACCTTACTAGATACGAAAGTAAGATGGAGACCAACGACCTGAATGACAACATGAAAGCTCTCAACTTCTCCACTACACTCTTTGGGGAAGTAATGGATTGGTGGACCTCACTGCCTAATGGTTCCATCAAGTCCTATGCGGATATCGCTTCCCTCTTCCTGAAAAGATTCTAGAAAGCAAAGAAAAGAAAGAGATCAGTTGAGAACCTAACAGGAATAATCCAGAAAGAGCATGACGACCTTAGAACCTTACTTGACCGTTTCAATGCTGAAGTACGCCAGGTAGAACCTCATAGCATCAAAGAACGGGTCCGACGCCTATATGCCAACACTTACAATGATGATCTCAGAAAAAATCTTTCCAACGAAGAAATCACAACTGAAAAGTACTTGGAAGATATCTGTGAAGGAGTCTTGTATGGAGAAGAGTATCGACGAAATGTACCGATAAGAGCTGGAGCCAAAAAGGGGAAAGAGCAAGTACGATAGGAACCTCCTCCTCGTCAGGGAAAGTTTGAACAAAAAAGGGAACTTAGAGATAAGAGGGAATTTCGCAGAGAGAGAACTCAACCAAGGAGATACGCCGAGTATACTCGCCTCAACAGACCAAGATCCGACATCTTGGCTTCTATCGTTGAGAAAAACTTGGATATACAATGGCCGAAACCTACGAGGAGCAACAAGAAGAACAAAGCTTCCAAGGACTACTGTAGGTTCCATAAGAAAAAAGGTCACTCAACAGAGGACTGTGTCCAGTTGAAGATAGAAATAGAGGGGATGATAAGGAGTGGAAAGCTGAAAGAACCTATATATGAGGAAGAACCTTCCAGACACCAAAAGAATGAACAAAGAAGGGAGGAGTGTGGTTCGGAGCCTCCGACAGGATCCTTATCGCCACCTCCAGTAGAGATCCCACCTCAGCATGCCCAAAGATACCGAGGGTACCACGATGATATGGAGATGGAAAACCTCCCCTATAGTGGAGTTATCAATGCCATTGCGGGAGGACCAACTGGGGGAGACAGTCGAAATTCAAGGGAAAGGACCGCGCAACACTTGAAAAACAACAATAGAGCCTATGCTCCTTCAGCCCTGAAGGGCACAAACGCCATCACCTTTTATGATAGCAAAATCCCCCCACCAACATCTGGTGGAGGAGATCTCAAGGATACCGACGTTCCTTTGGTTGTTTCTCTGGTTATCGCCACTTACAAGGTCAACAAAGTACTTGTCGACACAGGAAGTTCTTCCAATGTAATCTCCAAGAGGACCGTGGGGCAAATGCACCTGGGATGAATTCAATATGGGCGTGTATATACTTCTTTGGTAGGTTTTGGAGGATCTGTAGTACGTCCCATTGGAAGTATACCACTACAAGTCTCTATGGGCACCTTTCCGACAAGAGTGACTGAGACAATCCTCTTTGTGGTAGTCGATAGCACCTTTGACTATAACGTGATCTTGGGCCGTCCAGGACTTAATCAATTCAAGGCAATTGCGTCTCCCCTACACAACAGGGTAAAATTTCCAACCCCAAACGGCGTGTGTGAAGAAGTGGGAAATGTAAAAGAAGCTTGGGAATGTTATATCATGTCGACCAGGGCAGCTTCAGTACCCGTTCTTTCGGTCACCAAAGGGCTCGGGACTCCCCCTGTGGATCTTAGCCCATCAAAGGAAGAAATTGGTGCTGGGTCACTTAAAGAAAAATTCCCAAAGACAGCCAGAATGGAACCTCATGAAGCCTTGAAAGAGGTCTAGTTGATTGAAGGGAATTCAGAGAAGGTAACCCGAATTGGAACAGAGATGAGCACAGAAGTAGAAATGAAGCTCATCACATACCTCCGAGATAACCACGATGTCTTTGCCTGGAGCACAGATGACCTTAAGGGGATAGACTCAAGGATCGCAGTTCACCGCCTGAACATGGATCCGACGGTAAAACATATCCGACAAAAGAGGAAGGATTTCGGGCCTGTTGAAGATGCTATCATAGCAGGAGAGGTGGATAAGTTGATGAAAGCAGGACATCTCGAAGAAGTCAGATACTCTGACTGGGTCTGTAACGTGGTCCTTGTCGAAAAGGCCTCGGGAAAGTGCAGAATGTGTAATGACTTCACTAGACTCAACAAGTTTTGTCCAAAGGATCCGTATCCATTACCTCGCATAGACCAGCTGGTTAATTCCACTGCAGGATGTGCGCTCCTAAGCTTCATGGATGCATATCAAGGCTTCTACCGAATCAGGATGGCCTAGGAAGACATCAAGAAGACGGCCTTCTTCGCGGCAGGAGGGGTCTACTGCTTCAAAGTCATGTCGTTTGGCCTCAAGAACGCAGGCGCTACATACCAACGACTGGTAAATAAGATGTTCAAAGAAGAGTTGGGTAAAACCATGGAAGTCTATGTGGACGACATGCTTGTAAAAAGCAAGACTGAAGAGGAGCATATCGAGCATCTCAACAATTGCTTTTCCATCCTTAGGAAATATGGAATGAAGTTGAACCCTAAAAAGTGTACGTTCGGAGTAAAGGGAGGAAAGTTTCTTGGCTACATGGTCACAGAAAGAGGTATCAGCGCGAACCCGGAGAAAATAAAGGCAATCCTGGATTTACCACAGCCAAAAACAATCAATGAGGTTCAGAAGCTTTTGGGAAGGGTGATGGCATTAAGCCGTTTTATCTCCAAGTCCGCCAAGAAAAACTTACCCTTCTTCAAGATTCTAAGGAAAGGAGACAAGTTTGAGTGGACAAAGGAGTGCGAAGAGGCCCTGGAATACTTGAAAAAGTATCTCCTCTCACCACCCCTCTTGTCTAAACCAGTAGAGGGTGAACCTCTTTACCTTTATCTGGCCACTACTGATGAAGCGATGAGTTCTGTATTGCTGCGAATACAAGGCAACGACCATTTACCGATCTACTACTTGAGCAAGGCCCTTGTGGGCTCTGAGGCTAGGTATATCAAGATCGAGAAGCTCGCCTTCGCACTGGTTTACACTGCACGGCGACTAAAGCCTTACTTCAAATCTCATCGGATTGTGGTCCTCACCAATGAACCACTCAAATATGTCCTAGGTAAGCCAGACCAGTCAGGACGCTTGTCCAAGTGGGCGATTGAGTTAAGCGAATATGATATCGGGTATCAAGCTCCATGTGCCAAGAAGGCACAAGTTCTTGCCGACTTCTTGGTTGATTATCCGGAGGAAACAGAAGGAGGAACCAAAAGTCCACAGGAAAATGTGAGCCATATCATGATCACCCAAGTAAAAGATTCCATGAAGAAAGAAGAAGCAAAAGAGAACAGGCCTAAAGAGACACATGGGAATAGTTTCCAGCTTTGGACTGAGTATCAGCAACCCATGGATGATTCATTAAGGGTGAGGCACATGTTTCTCTTAGACGAGACACCCAACACTTCGACACCTACATCTTCCGATAAGAAGCAGAATGACGAAAAGGTGCCTACTTTCACTGCGGAAAGCAAATTGGGAAACAAGGATTGTTGGATGTTACAAGTGGATGGATCCTCTACTGGACGATTGGGAGGAATAGGAATCTTTCTTGAAAGCCCTGAAGGAGCCAAGCTAGAATACGCCATCACCCTCAACTTTAAAGTAACAAACAACGAGGCTGAGTATAAGGCACTCCTCACCGGCTTTAGGATGGCGAGAGCTCTTCAGGTGAAAAGAATTAAGGCTTACACAGATTCACAAATCGTGCAGTCCCAGTTCTCCGGGTCCTTTACCACCAAAGGACCTAACATGATCAAGTACTTGTAACTTCTCAAAAAAGAGGTTGAGCACTTTGAGGAATTCACTCTTGACCAATTCCACAGGGAATGGAACGAAAAAGCCGATGCCCTCTCCAAGTACGCCTCGGCCTTAGGAGCTCTGGACACGAGAAGTGTCATCTTGATGACCCGCACGGACTCCTCCTTGGCAAACTCCAATGGACAAGTCTTCCTCTTGAGCACTGAAAGAAGCTGGATGACTGACATATTCCACTATCTCAAGGATGGAACTCTACCTTCAAATCCTAGAGAAGCATGGAAGATCCTATGCCGAGCCAGCAGATACTTCATCATAGGAGAAGATCTTTACCAAAAATCCTTCACCGGCACCCACATGAGATGTCTGGATCCCCAGGAAGTGAAAACTGTGATGGAGGAAATCCATGCTGGAAGTTGTGGAAGTCACTCCAGGGGAAGAACCTTGGCGCAGAAGATCATAAGACAAGGATACTATTGGCCTACCCTTGACGCTGATGCCGCCAACTTCGTCGTGCCTGCCAAGACTGCCAATATTATGCCAACATACCACATCGCCCGACCAACCCTATGATTCCGTCAATTATAGCATGTCCATTTGATCAATGGGGTATAGACATAGTTGGTCCCTTCCCACGCGGAACCCATCAGAAGAAGTTCTTGATCGTGGCAGTGGAGTATTTCACTAAGTGGGTTGAGGCGGAGGCTGTTTCGACCATCACTGAAAGCAGGGTACGGACATTCATCTGGAAGAACATCATCTGTTGCTTCGGACTTCCAAGAGTCCTAGTGTCGGATAATGGGGCTCAGGTCTCTGGGGCAAGGCTGAAGGAATGGCTTCAATCTTTCAAAATAGAACAACGCTTCACTTTCGTTGGTCACCCCCAAGCTAATGGTCAAGTAGAAGCCACCAACAAGACCATCGTCAAAATTTTGGAGAAAAGGTTGAGGACCTCCCAAGACAGTTGGGCAGATGATCTCGACGCGGTCCTTTGGGCACATAGAACGACGACTCGGACTTGTACACAGGAGACGCCTTTTTCCCTTGTCTATGGATCTGAGGTGGTCATTCCTTCAGAAGTAGCAGTGGAAACCCAGAGGATCCAGCAGTACAACCCGACTGACAATGAAGTCGCAAGGATCTACGACCTTGACCTCCTTGAAGACAAACAAATTAAGGCACTAGCTAACATCCTTCGATACCAAGCCATGATTGCTCGAGCCTACAACAAGCATGTCTTCCCCAAAGATATACAAGTCGGAGACTTAGTCCTCAGAAGAGCCGATATTCTAAGAAATGTTGGGAAACTCAAGCCCAAATGGGAAGGACCTTACAAAGTGACTAGAGCCAGAGTCAATGGAAGCTTTGAGCTAGAAGACAACCAAGGGCGAGCCTTGAAGAGAACCTGGAATGCTAAGAATTTGCAAAAGTTTTATGCTTAGGATAACACTTTGAGATTAGACTACGACAGTTATCAAAGTTTTTTGTCATTTTCCTTATCCGGCCTCGAAGCCCACCAGTTGTACTTTAATTTCCGTTAAATCAATACAACTTTTTGCAAGGAAGTAAAAGCTACATTCACACAAACGGATTGCCTCGGACCGGTCAGAGAAGGTCCGAGCCAACTGATGCAGCAAATATTCGAGAAGCCAATTGCTCAAACAAAATTAGCTTATACCAGTTAGTTCAGATAAAGCATTATAACGAGTCAAAGAAAGAGAGCAAGAAGACCTTGTATTATTCAAAGGAGTACGCATTGCAAGGTTGCACACTCCGAATACATACATCCGAGTCATGAAAAAATAAGGGAACTCTACATCGTTCTTTACATTACATAAGCAATTCTTGGTGATGTGACATCCGAAACGCGACGATATGACCGCTCTGAAACCCAGCGTCCGAGGCAAAATAGGAACATCACGAACCAATGGATCTCCAAAGAATGAGTCCCTACCGCACAAAAGGACAAGTTGAATCCGGACCGGATAACTCCGGTACGACAAGGCAGCTCCATGGTCTTCTCAAACGATCCGCATCTTCCACGACAACCACTTTCTGGTTCGCACCCTCGGGCACCTCAAGAAAATGGTGAATGGAGGAAGAAGCAAACCGCCCGACAATTCGACTCTCCATGCCAACAAGTCTTCCAGTCCTTAGGGACAGTGAACTAATCCGCTTCCCCGGGGCTGAAGCTGACGATACATGTTACAGCCCCGCTGAAAGAAGATTAGCACGAGGATCCGAAGGAGGGTGAATCCGAGTGACTTGACTTCATCGTCCCCAGCATGGTCCGACTCAGAGGGACTTTTGAAGCACCAAAAAACCCTTAGAGGCAAGATCACGCATAGGAACGGTGAAATAAACCCACTCGTCAGACGTCTGGACCCAGGATCCGAACCACCTATTACTATAAAAGGGATGGAATGATCTGACGAAAAGCCGTACAATCCAAGGGTATATATAGAAGTGAAGGACCAATCAGTAGTCGCCACGTGGCCCGTAACCGCCGGCGATGGGCTTGGGCCTAGACTTGGGCCTAACGCTTGGGCCGCTATTGGCCAACCCGAAAATCCCTTCACATTTCTGGCCTTCTTAAGTGAATTACCCGTTCGGATGCATCAGCTCGAGGCTGCCATGATGAACTCCGTACCGACTGTGACCCGTAGCAAGTCACTGAACTTTTCTACTGACTGTCTACTTTTTTACCAACTTCTCACAAGCCAACACGATTCGGAACGGCACACCAAGTCCCTACGGATCGAGCAGGATGATAACATCCGAACTAGTCCTACTTGTTACAGCTTCGGGTAAACCAATTTTTTCTGTATGGTTAACATTTGAAGACACGACTCCGAATCATTCTTGTTTACTTAAGGCAATAAACATTTGGAGCTATGATTCGGACGAACACCGTGTCCGACCGACCCACGAGCCAGCAAAGGGAGAATTTACTTAAGGCAATTAACGTTCGGGAAAATTTGGCCTCGTGGACTCGGAACCATAATCTGAACAAGCTGAGCCAACAAAAACTTCGAGTTACTGATCAGTTTTACAAATTCAACGCACAAGGAGAAGCATGCATTCGGAAGGGCAATAACACAAGCCAGTAATTAAGTTGCTCCGAGCCATCAACGAGCCCGGACCAATAACATAAATACCTAGTCAAGTGTAACTTAGATAAAGCAAGTTATACAAAACAGCGACTAAGAAGGAAATAACATTGTCTCAAGGCCCGAAGGCTCACAATTACAGAAATCCGGGGCATACCCCGTCTTCACTCTCTCCGCCGCTTGGATGAACCAGCCTGAGTTCCGGAGGGGCCTCCGACATCCTCCTCCGGAGGTGCTTGTTCCTGTTCTCTGGCTTCTTGGGCCAACCTCCTATCTCACCGAGCCTGACACTCTTTCAGGAAGGCAGGGCATTGTTGCATCAAGTCCAAGTTCCAATCGAAACCTTGGACAGGCCCGGGCAAGGTCAACCAGTCTCGGTTGTGCTCCAAAGGAACGAAGACACTAGACATCAGCAACCGGGGCACGAACTGCGGGAGATACGGACCACCGTGGCCGAACTTCTTGTCTTCTGTCTCATCACAGACCAGCTCCACAAACTCGCATTGGAGCAAGACTTCATCCGAGACACCCTCTGGAGCAAAGTCCGAGCCATCGGCCTCTTCGAAAGTAGAAACGCCTTCAGCCTCCAAGTCACAGCCACTCGGAATCCAACCTTTCCTCAGGAACTGGCCCACAGCTGCGTCGAACCCATCCTGCCGAGCCTCGTCATACATGGATTCGAGCAAGAATTTACAGGAGTCCGAACCCAAGAAATCCTGGACGGCCCTTGTCCGGACCTTTAGCAGCTCATTCAGCATCATATCCTTAAAGCTCCGGGAGACACCAACGAACTCATCCAAGCTATCTTGGTGAACTTTCAAGTCCTTCTCCAGCGCTAGGATAGCACTTTTCATTTTGGCCGTCTCCGACTCGGCCTTCCTCTTGGCAGCAATGGTCTTCTTCAACCGCTCGGACACACTGTTCAACCGAGACGTCTCCACTGCCCGAGCAGCCTCAGCCTTGGCCAAATCCTCCTCTAGTGTGGCCCTCCGACCCGCCACCACGGAGCACGCCTGAATGGCGACAGCAAGCTAACAAACAACCGACATTAAAAAGTTAGAGACACAGTTCCGAGCCATAGAAAGTTGAAACAACAATCAGAAATTTAAACGAACAAACCTTGCGGCGAAAGCAAGTCAACTCGAATCCGTCCGATTCGAGGCAAGAATACCGAGCCACCAAAGATCCAACTCCAGCTCCGGCTCATCACTCATCTTTCCCTTACCCTTCTTGGCCGGAGGGATTGGACCTTCGGATGAACGCTTTTGCCCGGCCGCAGTGCTCGAGCCACTGGCAGGGGGATCCCGAGACACAGATCTCGGAGGTTTTTTGGCCCCCTTCGAACCAACTACCTTACCCTTGTCCGGCGTAGGTATTGTCTGGGCCTCCTCGCCCGCGGCGGCCCTCCGAGTCTCCTCCGCTCGGAAAGCAGCAGCATTTCGAGGCTCCTCCATTGGCAGCACGGTTGAAGTCTTGATGATTTGGGTCCGAGTACCCTCCTCCATCTCCTTTCTCTGAGCAGCATTCTACTTCCGCTTCAACTCTCGCATAGTGGACATGGTGTACTCGAACAAAAAATCTGCACATCCGAATGACATTAAGATGCGAGATAACAAAAATTTACAATTTATAACTACAAACAAAGTAAGTAACCACCGACTCGGATGACCAACCGCGTGCCCCGAAGGAGGAAACACTTACTTAAGTCCTTCTTTCCATCGCAGAAACTTGGCTCCGAAAAGCCAGCCAAGTAAGGAAGTGGTTGGCATATCAACCCTCGAAAGAAGTATTTCTACGGATCTTGATTCCGGTGGAGAGCTTGCATCCATAAAGGGACATTCCGGGCAGGAGGTTTCCAGTCCGGCAGCCTGCCTCGAAAAAATTTCTTCTCAAATTGCCACTTTGGCCTTTCCGCTTCGGATTGACCTTGTTTCAAAGCGGGCCGGACAAAGAAGTACCTCTTCCACCAGTTTATCCCCAACGAAGAGAGTGGATCGACAAAAAATATATACGCTTGGCGACATACGAACGTATAAAACAAAGTATTTCTATTACTTACACTAACGTTGAATAACTTCCGGAAGTTATCAAACGTGACCGGGATGTCCTTATATTTACACATCACCCCGAAGCACATCAAGATTCCGAGCGAGTTGGGGATGAATTGGTGCGGACTTAACCCCATGCTGCTCAAAATCTCCAAAAACTCGGACGATACAGGCAGCCGCCACCCGCAATGAAGACTTATTTCATGAACACACATATACCCCGGAGGTGGATTGTAGAAAGCGTGCGACTCATCCGGAATGAGAATTTCCACACACTCCAGAATCTCATACTTCCTCCGAAGTTCCTCCACCTCCTCAGCCGCCACAATTGAAGGACATGTGGGCAATGTACCTTCCTCATTCATTTCACCCTCCGGATCAGGGTGAGTAACCTCGTCCCTTGTCCGAGGAAACTTCACCCGGAACACGTCTTCACCCCTCTTAAGACCCTCGGGCAATTCCTCTTCGGTCATCTGGTGGCTCGTACCTGCTTGACCAGCAGATTCCATCCGAAAAACATGGGCAGACAGCATTTCTTCTTCCTCCTCCTCCTCCTCGGAACCAACATTCTCAGCCCGAACCTCTTCCTCCACTCTATCATCCTCGGACGACGAACCCAACTCTACCACCGTCCGAAGGGGAACAGCTACTTGGACCCGATCCTCAACACCTTCTTCGAACATACCTAACTCGGGAGGTGCCTCGGAGGTATCATGCACCTCCTCGATGTTAGGCTCCTGCGGATCCGGAACGAACGGAATTCGGTGAGGGTTACTCCTAAAATTATAACCTAGGTTGTGAATGAGGGATCGAATCTCTACCGGAAGTTCGGGCTCCTTCCCAGCACGGCCCAGACGGCGAGCTCCTATAGTCCGCGAGCTTGTCTCTTGAGCCGCACCAACAACCTGCACATTAGAGACTTGCAGATAATCCCGATGCTTCGGAGACCCTGAACCCGGAACAACTAACTGAAGCAAGGAGCTTACCTCGGGCTCTTCCTGACTCGGACGGGGAGATTGCTCCAGCTCTACTGACTCGTCATCACCAACAATGTCAATCTCCTCGGAGATGTCGGATAAAGACGATGCGTCGGAGACATATTTCTCAGCCTCGGATCGGTTCTGACTATCACTCTCGGACATCCTAGGGAAAGGAGAAAGCAATTTCTTAAGCCTTAAGATGGCAGTCCGAGAGGTCGTTTATGTATATTAAGAAAGGAAAATGAACTTTAAAAATTTGGAGAAGAGGAAGCGAATCTACCGGACAAAGTTAGTTCGGAGTCAGTAAGATGTTCACTCGTTGTTAGTCAACATAGCCAAAACATTGGTTATTACTAACTAGCCTACGCATCATGGGCATGCATCCGAGCAGCTTAATGGAAAAGACAACAAACAAGGGAAATTGAATCACGTAACGAAAGAGGCAAACTTACTTGTATTCGGATGGTTAGATAGACGGTAGCTGACTTCGCACGGAACCACGCACTACGAACCCTTTCTTGCCTGCTTCGGTTTGATTGCAATTGCTTCGGACGTGCTCAAGTACAAAAATCTTCTCTCTAAAAGTGAGGAGACCGAAAGCGACTTAGCCCCTATTTATAGAGGGCTATATCTGGAACTCCAACCGTCACGATTTTTCGAGATTAAATCTCAATCGTAGATAAAAAATCATCCAACGGTGTAGTACAATAATACCAAGTGAAATGACGAATCGGTACAAAAAACTTACCTTGCGATAACAAAGACGCATACAACAAACTTCCCCACTTTCGAGTGGAAGACAACACTCAGGCCTCGGATGACTACCCATCGGACGCCTCGGAACTTTTCAAGGCAGAAATCACTTGCCCACTTATGGACCCTCGTCCACTCGGACGTTTTCCTTCGGACCTTCTCTTTACAAAAGAGTTTGGTTCGGATAGGACACTCATCTACGGATTAACCCGTAACCTACCAAAGGTACAATGCCGACGTTCTCAGTCTACACTTAGTCTCGCTTACAAATACCCTTTTCTTTCTTAACTTTCTTGCACTCCGAACCTTTTCCCTCGGACAGCAACAAAGGTAAAAAAGAAAAAGGGGGGGGGGGGGGTAGAGAGACTAAGTTAAGGACCTAATGAAGCACGGATTACACCTTTTTTCTACTTACGAGAGGCGGATTGGACCAAGGAACGACCCATCCTCATCGGTCTCAACCAATAGTTCCACAACTATCTTCTACTAAGATACTTGGAAACTAGGGGGACATATGTTGATACGAAAATATGTCCAATCCATCATAGGCACCTCTGGAACGAATCCTAAGGCATCTCGAGTTGTCTAAAGGATCCGAGATGCAATGATCCGACCCATAGGTCCGATCCTGGGCCCCTCCGGTCCAACCCACTCAGGTCCGACCCTCCCCAGAAGAGAGGAACAAAGGATTTGAGCGATACGGGGTCCGACCCTCCCTAGAAAAGGGACAGAGTACTTAAATGATATTGGGTCCGACCCTAGCTCTGCAGGTTCGACCCATCTAGGTCCGATACGGATGATCATTCGGACCCAACATGACAATCTCACAAGCAACCAAGTAGACTGGCACTAGAGAGTAGGGAGGTTCGAGTCATAAGGTCCGAAACAGAAGAGTTGGGCAAACCTAGGGAACTTCCCCATAGACAGCCCAATAGGGTCCGGACCAAGCGTCCGGACCAACCTCTCCGGACCTTGAACCTCGGCAGACTATGTCACACCCTCTAAAACTCTCTCAATAATGACTAAACTACCCCTAAAAGCCCAAAATGGTATGGGCTAAGTGTCATTATTGGGCCACGGGCCTAAACAAGCCTTGGTGGCTCGATCAAGGCCTTACACTTGGCACGAGCCAGAGGGGTCCTCCCTCTTTGAAAAATTCCTATAAATATGGCACACTTCCCCATGTTAAGGTAAGTCATCTCACATAAGCTAATCCCGAACATTATACAGAGCGGATCTTCAGTCTCTCTCGAGTAAAGTCTCCAACCGGTTTGACACTTAGCAAACCGGATCCTAACCCCCCCCACTCAAGTCACTTGTGCAGGTTCTTACCGAGCTTCGGGGTCGCGGGCTCTCATACACTGGCTCTTACACAGTACGGAGCTTCTTACCTTGGCCATTACTCGTGAAGTCGAATAATCTCTAAGTAGTTGGGGGATCTTACCCTCAACATCAACCAAGGAATGCCAAATATCACTCCAGTAGAAATCTTTTCCCACTTAGCTACTGTCAACTATGAAACTACTCAGAGAGAAAAAATAATTGCTGAGAAAGTTCACAATGTTGCTTTAATAACACAAGGCACTTCTGAAAAGAAGGATACCAAAGAAATGACAGAGCAAGATGCTCTTGCTGTAAAGCAAATGAGAAAATACGTCAGTCATGAGATTGAGGGAAGAAAAGCCAAAGAGAAGCTGATAAAGCATCTAGGCTCAAACTATCACCAGTACAAAAATATGCAGCTCTCAAGCTCGCTGAACAAGCCGGCTCAGCAAGCATCTAGTACTGAGGAAGCAGAAATCAAAAACAATTTCTGTTTCTATTGTCAGAAACCTGGTCATTTTAAAAGAGATTGCCCTGTTTTCAATAAGCTAAAGACAGGTGACAAGAAAGATAGAAGAAACTTCAAGAGAGGTCAGAGAGCTATGCTCACTGAAGAAAGGAAAAAGATTCAAATCCAACTGGATGCTCTTGATATTGAGTCAAAATTTGAGGAAGAAGACTCAGATGACTCCAAACTACCTTCTCCAGAATTATGTGGCATCACTCATGAATTGGTTGACTTTGGACAAAAGAAAAGGGAATTATGTGGGGTTGCTGAGGAAATCTATCCAGATTGCTCCAATATTGAGCTTTGCCTGATGGCTGACGAGGTAACCAACATTACTCAATTCATTAATTATGAGAGTGATGAGGAAGAAATCAGAAATTTAGAATATCTCAGAAGAGAACTTGATCTCTACAAAAGAGAATTTCAAATGATCCGAGCTAGATCCGACATTTTTGAAGAAGAAAAAAATTCTCTTGAAAAGGAAAATTCACAATTACTCAAGATATCTGAGAGAAAGGATGTTGAAAATGCATTTCTCAAAGCACAGATATCTGAATCGGAGAAGTTACACATAAAGGCAATGGATATACTACAAAAGAAAAATAAAGATCTTCTTTCTGAAAATGAGGAACTCAAGAAGAAAGAAATATCTTTTCAATCCTATGCCAAAGCTAGTGACACTCTTACTGAAGTACACTCTTATTTAAGAGATCCTTCAGAAAAGGGAGGACTTGGGCTGGACACACAAACAAATAGCTCTACTACTCTGAATAAGAGTGACGAAAGAAGAACGTTTGTTAGTGCTCAGCAAAATGGTTCTCAAATAACCTACAGCATTGGTCAGAAAGCTAAGGTTGCTGACAAAGGAAAGGCAGTCGCAACCAAACCTTTGTGTGAAAAACAAGTCCAAAAGAAAAATGTTAGGAACGTTTCTGTAAAGAAATATAATACTGAAAAGTGTTATCACCCACAGTGCTATGTCTCTCAGAAAGGAAAAATTGCGGGAGCAGGCAAATTTTCCAACATCACGTTTTCTGGAAAGAAAGACATTCCAGAGACTAGCAAAGCTGCTGAGAAGAGAGCTCAGATAGCACCAGGTGCTCAAAATGGCATTGGCTATAAAGCCATCGGGAAACAACTCGCTCGTGAGTATAAACAAAAGCAAGAACGATGGATGAAAGCCAGGATTGCGCATAGCAATCATCAGAAGTGGAAGAAAGAACAGGTCACGACCACTCTGAATGCCAGGGCTAGAAGAAATCTGGCAAGGAAAGCTAAGTTTGTTGAAAAGTAGACTCAGCAATCTGACAGGTATCTGAAAGCACCACGAGGAGCACCAAGGAACACACCAAGAAGGAAAATAGCTTTAAATGATGATGACACTAATCATTTACCTAAAATTCCTCCTTATGTTCCAACAAGACGAAAGAATATCCCAAGGAAGTTCATTCAGAAATGGATTCCTACAGGGAGATTCTTTAAACCAGAAGGTTCCATTGTTGGAATGAGAGCCTAACTCCATGTTTCTTGTTTTGTGCAAAACACTCTGAGGAAGAACCCGAAGTGGCATTTTGATAGTGGATGTGGAAAGCACATGATAGGAGACAAAGAAAATCTGGTTAACTACAAAAAATGCGATAAAGGACCATGTATTAGATTCGCTGGAGGAGATGAAAATCCAACCATAGGTTTTGGCAATCTGATGCTTGGAGCTCTTACAATCTCTAAAGTACTACATGTAAAGGGATTGAAATATAATCTCCTAAGCATGAGTCAATTGGTAGACAAAGGGTACACTGTAAAGATTAAGTCAAAACTATGCAAATTAATTGACAATGAGTCAAAGCAGACAGTCTTGGTTGCTAGGCGAAAAGAAAATCTTTATGTTGCTGACTGGGCATCTGCCACAACTGAAGAATGTCTCATGGTGAGTCAATCTGGCCACACTGAAGAAAACTTGATATGGCATAAAAGAATGAGCCACTTGAACTTCAAAACTCTGAACAAGTTATCCAAGAAAGAATTGGTGGTTGGTTTACCCAAAATGGTATATAGAAAAGATGGTATATGCTCAGCTTGCCAAATGGAAAAACAATCCAAAACATGTTTCAAGTCTAAAACTAGACACTCCAAAGGAAAGGCATCGCAAATGTTACATATGGATCTTTTTGAATCCTCTGTAACTAGCTATGGAGGAAAGAAGTATGGTCTGGTTGTTGTTGATGATTACTCAAGATTCACTTGGGTTGTATTTCTCAAACAAAAATTTGATGCAAGGGTTGAGATACCCAACTTGCTGAATAAGCTTGAAGTCATGAAAAATGACAAGGTATTTGTAATCAGAACAAACCATGGTACTGAGTTTGTGAACCTGTACATAAAAGAGTTTTGTACCTGCAAAGGTATACAACATTAACTATCTTCAGTAAGGACACCACAACAAAATGGTGTTTCTGAAAGGAAGAATAGGACCCTAAAACAAGCAGCAAGAACAATGCTTGCTAACACTGAAATAAGTGAAATCTATTGGGTTGAAGCTGTTAACACAGCCTGCTACACTCAAAATAGATGTTTGATTAACAAACACCATGACAGAACTCCTAATGAACTTTTTATTGTTAGACCCCCTAGTATCAAACATCTAAGGGTGTTTGGTTGCAGATGTTTTGTTGTTAACAATGGAAAAGAATACTTGAGAACATTTCAACCAAAAGCAGATGAAGGAGTATTTCTTGGTTATTCTCTGAATAGAAAAGCCTACAGAATCTACAACAATAGAACGCAAAAGATTGAAGAATCTGTTCATGTAGTCTTCTATGAAGGAAACAAGAAAGTACCCTTGAATGAAGAACTCTCAGATAGGTTCAAAGAACTAATGATTAAAGATTCTGAATCCTCAAAAGGAAACAACTCTGTCATTCACTTATGGAACAGGTTACTGAGAACCTTCATCATGAAGAGGTTTTTGAGAATGAGATTGTTGAAAATCAAATTCCAGATATCTCACATACTACACAAGTATCCTATCAAGATCATATTGATTCACATTCAGATCAAAATGATATTGATCCTACTTGTTCAAAACCCATTATGAAATGGATAAGAAATCATCCTGCCAAGGATGTGATTGGTCCTTTAGACCAAGGGGTTAGAACTAGGAGAGCAATTGCTGGAAATGCAGACTCTCTCTATGGATGTTTCATCTCAAACATTGAACCTACAACTATAGAAGAAGCATTGAAGGATCAAGATTGGATCTCTTCAATGCAAGAAGAGTTGGATCAATTTGAGAGAAACAAAGTCTGGAAACTGGTTCCATTTGTTGACTGAATATCTGTAATTGGAACAAAGTGGGTTTTCAGAAATAAAATGAATGAGTCTGGTGAAATAACCAGAAACAAAGCAAGGTTGCTTGCCAAGGGATTCACCCAGACAGAAGGACTAGATTTTGATGAGTCATATGCTCCAGTTGCAAGATTGGATGCAATTAGACTATTTCTAGCCTTTGTAGCTCATAATGACTTTAAAGTTTATCAGATGGATGTCAAAAGTGCATTCCTAAACGGTGAACTTGCTGAGGAAGTCTATGTTGAACAACCCCCAGGCTTTGAGGTTTCCACAGAAAGTAGAATGGTTTATAAGCTTCAGAAAGCTCTGTATGGACTGAAACAGGCTCCGAGAGCATGGTATGATACTTTGGCCAAATACTTGCTGGAAAGTGGCTTCAAGAAAGGAGATGTTGATAAAACACTCTTTACTTTGAACCATGAACGGAAACTACTTTTAGTTCAAGTATATGTTGATGACATTATATTTGGATCTAAAGGCAAGCAACTTTGTGAAGACTTTGCTGAGGTCATGAAAAGTAAATCTGAGATGAGCATGATGGGAGAATTAAACTACTTCCTAGGATTGCAAGTCAAACAACTTAATGATGGAATATTCATTAGTCAAACAAAGTATGCAAAGGATATGCTCAACAAGTTTAATCTAAATCCTTCTGAAAAGAATGCTAAGATACCTATGAGCATTGGAACCAAAATGACCTATACTGAATCTGACAAGAGTGTTGAAGAACACAAGTATAGGAAATTGATTGGGTCTCTACTGTGCACGTAGATCTGATATTCAATATGCAGTTGGAGTGTCTGCTAGATTTCAGACAAATCCAATGCAATCACACTACAATATTTCTATGAAAATATTAAGGTATGTAAAGGGTACTGTAGAAGTTGGATTGTAGTATCCAAAAGACAGTCGATTGAGTTTAGTTGGCTATTCTGATGCTGACTATGCTGGATCATTGCTTGATAGTAAAAGCACCTCAGGAACTTGTCAATTTCATGGTGCCAGATTAATATCATGGTTCAGCAAGAAACAAAACTCAATTGCCACATCTACCACAGAGGCTGAATATATTGTTGCTAGGTGTTGTGCTTCACAGATATTGTGGATAAAACAACAACTCAGAGACTATAAGATCAATGAAGAGAAAACTCCGATTTTCTGTGACAACACAAGTGCTATTGCCATAACTCAGAATTCTAAATTTTTTGCAAGAACAGAGCACATTGATGTTAGACACCACTTCATTAGAGATCATGTTAAAAAAGGCAATATAGAGATACTCAAGATTGGTACTGAAGATAAACTTGCAAATATCTTTACAAAGCCTTTGCAAGAAAGCAGGTTCTTAACCTTGAGACATAGTCTTGGGTTAATGGAGCTACCGAAGGAACTGAAAAGTTCTAATCTCTGAGACGGAAACTCAAGAAGGAGAAAGATATCTGGAACAGGCATCCATATATTCAAGGCAAAAAGGTATCTGAGACAAGAACTCATATACTAAAAGGATGGGTAAAAGTGTCTTTCAAAGATTTCTGAGACGGGTACTCAGATATCTATGAGATCACAAAGTGAGGGGGAACACAAAAGAGAAATGTGGTACAACTGTAATCAGTCAACTACACCTCTGGTGTTTTGTATCTTTCCATTTATATGTTAAGTTACATAATCTCTGAACTGAATACATAAGTCCAAAGACTGTCCCCTAGCAAAAAGGAGATGTGATTCAGAAAGCCATACGCCAAATTTCATTAATTGGGCACAATTACAATTACTGATTGTGATCATTGCTGAAGAAGAAATCGTGACCCTTGATGAAATGGGTGTTTGATCTTAATGGACGAGATTAATTCTCTGTAAAATAGTGGACTGTAAAACCACAGACGTGGCCCACTAAGCATTTAATGCAAAACAAATTTTACCCACGCCTATCTGCATTTGCACATATACATATGTACAAAATCAATTTGTATGTATATGTCTGTTGAAAGTAAGATGCTATATATATAGGATTTTGGCAAAAGAAATCACTTTCGCCTAATCCAACATTCACAATTACACAGAAATAGCAAAAACCTTTCAAAGTTTTCTGCAAATCTCTGTTCTTCGCTTAGTTATTCTGCAAAGAATCACTAAACTTACACCTTAATCTCTTTCCGACTTTCAAAAAACTTTCACTATTTAAAGAGATGGCTCCAAAACGTGCTTCTACCCAGAAATCCCAAGCTACTACCTCTGGTACTGCTGAAAAGCAAGCACTAGTGTTGGTTATAACAAACAATCGGTTGATTGGAGAGTTCAATCCTGATCATTGGACTTCAAATCACAGGATGATTTGGGGTGGTGCCATGATTGAGGAATACCTTGTAGCTGCTTTCTATCTGCTCTTCCCAGTGGAGTTTCTTCACTGGATGTCCTGGAGTTTTACAACAACTCCACGATAATTTCCAAAGTCTCTGAAGGCACTGAGACAGTGTCTATCAAGACTAAAGTCCAAGGACAGGAAATCCTGTTGGGCAAATGACTTTCTGTGAGCTGTTTGAACTTCAAAATCTTGGAAAGGATTTTGAAATTGACACCAAGGATGAAGATCTCCTTGAGGGTGTCAAAAAGCTCTACAGTGATGTGTGTGATTTTGACAAGCCAGACACACCCATCGATTTCAAATTTGCTGACATCAGAACCAGACATCTGTTGGTTCACTGGGATGTGTTGGCATGTATCCTTCATTGGGGGAGCTAACCAGATACGCCAAGAATGCTGGATGATGATGTTCTTGTTGAATCAACAAAACAAAAGGCTGGAAAACCCTTTTAATTGGGGGAAGTACGCCTTCATGAAATTTGTGAAGAAGATACAAGGCTTTGAGCCTAAAATCGTTAAGGGCCTTACTGAGCCAAAAGCCACAGTAAGCTATGGATTAAAGATATGCTACTTGCTGGAGTGTCTTGGCATTGAGCTCAGAGAGACGACAGACATTGCCAATAGTAACCTACTCTACAAATATGAGTATACAAACATGATGAAAAAGGTTACTGCATCTCAGTAAGGTTCCAAGAAATGAAAGACTGATGAGGTATCTGAGGGTTCCGTTGCGACCAAAAAGCCCAGAACTTCACGAAAGAAGTCTGCTGGCAAATCAGTAGACATACCCATTGTGGATGTCGACTCTCAAATATCTGCCACCATTTTTGATGAACTAATCAATGAAGATGAACTCATCAATGCTGCTAAGGTCACAGCAGATGAACTCATCAATGCTGCAAAAGACACAACAGCTGATGAACTCATCAATGCTGCAGAATGCCTTGCTGATGAATTTATCAATGCTGATAAAAGCAGTGAGAAACTTCAAACACTCTCTGCAGAAGCAGCAGGGATTGTTGATAACTCAGTCCCAGATTTCAATGAAGAATCTGAAGATGAGGGGGAAGCAATAATCCCCAAGGTTGATTAAAGAGCAACTAGTTCAAAGGTTGCTGAAGAAGCAACTGTGTCCAAGGTCACTGGACAAAACACACCATCAGAGCAAGTAACACTTAAGCACATTGAAGATGCTCTGATGAGTGGTAACTTAGTGTTGGAGGATACTGCCATTGCCTCAACACTTAAAAGTCTGTCTCAAGCAGATCTGTATAGGCCCCATATAACATCACCATCTTCATCCATATCAGAATCACCACACCAACCACAACAGCCAATAGTGAATGCTATTAAGATGATACTTGAGTTACAGCATGAGATACCAGCATCTTTCCTTGCTGAAGAAAATCCTGCAAGTGAGCAGGTTCCCCAACTCAATGAGAGGGATCAAACTGAGGCATCTGCTCAGAATGATCAACCAGGGGAGTCAACTGAGTTGCACACTCAGGAAAGGTCTGATGTACCTGAAACTTCAAACAAAGAAGCTGCAAAGCTGAGCCTGTATTAGAAACAGGCTGAATTAGAAGCTGCAAATCTTGTTACTTATAAAAATTTCTTTGTTACAGGCTGAATTAGAAATAAAAGAACAAGAGGAAGCTGCAAAGCTTGCCTCAGAGACTGAGAAGGAGGCTCCCATAGCCTCACCACTTAAGGAACCTGAGCCTGTATTACATGTGGAAAATAGTTTCTTAAGACATAACTTTTCAGATATCTATTGTACACACTTGACTAACTAAGTGTTTGTTACTAATAGGCTCCAACTGAGAAGAAAAATGATGAGGCTGAGAAGCCTAACTCATCAGAGAATCAACCAGAGACTCACAAAGTCTATGAGGAACAAGTATCTGAGCCTTCTATTGAGAAGGTATATATCTCAGATATCTATATTCTTCACAATGTTACTATGATCATTTTTTTTAACAACCACTTTCTAGTCATAGGCTCAAACAGAAGTAGAAGTTGCTGGGGAATTGCCCACTCAATCCCCTCAACCAATGGAAATTGATGAGGCCATCAAACCTTCATCACCAGAGAGAATACCAGAAACTGTACAAGTTTCTGAGAGACAAGTATCTGAGCCTCCTACTGTGGAGGTAATTGACATCTCAAATATTAAATTGTCTGAGTGTTTCTCTCCTAATAAATTTCTAAGTGTTATGTTATATTTTATTCTCAGGTTCAAAAAGAAAGAGAGGATGCTGAGGATCAGACTTCCAAGTCTCCTCCTCACACCAAGATATCTGAGGCACCTGGAACCTCAGTAGTCCAACCTTCGAGCTTTGTTGCATTGCACGTAACACGTATACTTCACTCTTGTAAACCCAGATATCTACTAAAGTTTTGAAACTAACTCAAAACTCTCTCTTTCAGGCTCAAACAAGTGCCACTAAGGTCCCTGTTGATGAGAATAAGGACCTGCTTCCTTTCTTCAAGGAATACACTTTGCCAAAGCACCTAAAATGCTTCAAGAAATGGCAAAAGCTTCGATGCTCCGATCTATCTGAGATCATAAGGGTGACTGATCACCCCATAAGGAGAGCACGAGCCCTTGACTTGGAAAATTATGTCCATGCTATGTTCCCCACTGAACAATACTCTTTTGGAACATTAATGCGAAAGGACTTCGTCAAGGAAGTGTCCAGAAACCTTATTCAAGCTTTTAACCAAGCAGATGGTCAGACCAGAATGCAGATTGCATTCAAGCCTATTTTGCCCCAGACTCTACAGTTCATACTCTCTGAGCAAGAGGAAGTAAATGGCAAATGATCACTATTCCAGAAGTGATCAATCTGGTCTCAAAAGATGAAGAAAAGAAGGAGACTGGTGAGAATGACTTTGAAGAACCTCCTTCTGACCATCACAAGGATGAGGATGATAAGAGGGATGATGATGATGCCCCTGTAGCAGGGACATGAGGGATTGGACAAGGTAATAATACCTCAGTTGCTGAAAAGCACACTGAGAGGACATCACAAAAATCCCCTCACTTCTGCCCGGCAGCTGCACTCGAGCCACTAACAGGAGGCTCCCGAGACACGGACCTCGGAGGTTTCTTGGCCCCCTTGGAGCCTGCCACTTTACCCTTGTCCGGGGTAGGTATCGTCTGGGCCTCCTCACCTACCGCGGCCCTCCGAGTCTCCTCCACTTAGAAAGCAGCAGCATTCCGAGGCTCCTCCATCGGCAGCACAGTGGATGTCTTGATGATTTGGGTTCGGGAACCCTCCTCCATCTCCTTCCGTTGAGCAGCATTTTGTTTCCGCTTCAGCTCCCGCATGGTAGACATGGTGTACTTGAACCAAAACTCTGCACATCCGAAGGATAATAAGTTAATACATGATAGTAATTCTCTCACCAACAACAAACAAAGCAATAAAGGGACCACCGACTCGGATAACCGACCACGTGACCGAATGGGGAAGAACTTACTCAGATCCTTCTTCCCATCACAAAAACTTGGCTCCGAAAAGCCAGCGAGATAAGGAAGGGGCTGGCAGATCAATCCCCGGAAAAATATTTCTCCGGGTCTTAATTCTTATGGAGAGCTTGCATCCACCAAGGGATGTTCCGAGCCAGAGGATTCCAGTCTGGCAGCCTGCCACGAAAGAACTTCCTCTCAAACCGTCATCGGGCCCTTTCCGCCTCGGATTCACCCTGTTCCAGAGCGGGCCGGATGAAAAAATGTGTCTCTTCCACCAATTTATTCCAAGGGAGGAGAGCGGATCTACGAAGAAAGTATACGCTTGGCGACATACCAGCGTATAAAATAATGTATTCCTATTACTTACACTAACACTAAACAACTTACGGAAGTTATCAAAAGTAACCGGGATGCCCTTGTATTTACACATCACCCCGAAGCACATTAGATTTCCGAGAGAATTGGGGATGATCTGATGCGGACTCAACCCCATGTCGTTCAAAATGTCCAACAACTCGGACGACACCGGCAACTACCACCCGCAGTGTGGACTTATCTCATGCACGCACATGTATCCCGGAGGCAGATTGTAAAAAGCGGGCGACTCATCCGGAACCAGGATTTCCACGGAATCTGGGATCTCGTACTTCCTCCGGAGCTCATCCACTTCCTCGGTCGTTACGATCGACGGACAAGTCGGAAGGGTGCAATCTTCATTCAACTCGCCCTCCATATCCGGATGAGTTACATCATCCCTTGACCGGGGAAACTTCACCTGGTACACGTCCTCACCCTTCTTGCTCCCCTCAGTCCTGCGCTGACTCAGTCCCGCCTGACCGGATGACTCTCTCCGAAAAGCATGAGGCGGGATCACTTCATATTCTTCCTCCTCCTCCGACCCCATATCTTCATCTCTACCCTCTACCTCTTCGGCCCCCTTCGCCTCTTCTTCCTCCGAGGACGAGGAACCCAACTCTACTACCGTCCGGAGGGGGGCGACAATCTGGACCCGATCCTCAACACCTTCCTCGAATATGCCTAGCTCGGGCGGTTCCTCGGAGGTATCATGCACTTCCTCAATATTAGGCTCCTGCGGATCCAAGACGAACGGCACTCGGTTGGGGTTACTCCTAAAACTATAGCCTAAGTTGCGTATAAGGGATCGAATCTCTACCGGGAGCTCGGGCTCTTTCCCAGCACGGTGCGGCCGGATATCCCCTATAGTCCGGGAAGTAGTCTCTTGCACAGCACCAATACCCTGCACAGTAGAGACTTCCGGGTAATCCTGACGCCTCAGAGACACTGAACCTGGAACAACTAACCGAAGTAAAGAGCTTACCTTGAGCTCTTCCCGGTTCGGGTGGGCAGAATGGACCGGCTCTTGTAAGTCCTCCATACTCCCTACGTCAACCTCCTCGGAGCTCTCTAGCAGAGACAGCGACTCGGATGCATATCCTTCAGCTTCGGATCGATTTTGACTATCACTCTCGGACATCCTAGGGAAAAAAGGCAATTTTGTAAGCTTTAAGATGGCAGTCCGAGAGGTCGTTTATGTAGATTAAAAGAGGAAGAAATTTAATGATTCGGAGGATAGGAAACGACTCTGTCGGACGAAGTTAGTTCGGAGTTATTAACGTGTCAGTCCGGCGTTAGTCTTGACTACTCAACATATCCGAGACACACTACGGTTATTACCAACTACAGAATACGTAACATAAGCATGCATCCGAACAGATCGTATTTTCAATAGTAGCGAAACAACAAACACAAGGAAATTTGATAACCATTCAGGAAAACAAGCAACTTACTTGTACTCGGATGGTTGGATCGAAGGCAACTAACTTTGCTTGGATAACTCGCTACGGATTTCTTCTCACTCGCTTCGGATTGCTTGCACTTGCTTCGGATGTACTGAAAAAGTCGAAAATCTTCTCTCTAGAATGTGAAAATGACATCGGTGAAACCCCTATTGATAGAGGGTTAAATCAGGAAGCCCAACCGTCACCATTTTTCGGGATTAAATCTCAATCGTAGATCACAATTCATCCAACGGCATAGTACAACAATACCAGGTGAATTGACACATTGGAACAAAATATTTACCTTACGATACAACCAACTTCACCAGGCTCGGGAAGAGGACAATACTACACCCTCGGATGGAGAATCTATCTTCCGCCTCGGATCCATGTCCTTTTTACAAAGGAAGGATGATTTACCTCACCACCACACAGGCCCTCGTCCGTTCGGATGTTCCTCTTCGGACCATCCCGACAAAGTTGATAAAAACCCTCCCCTTTTTACAAGGAAGGATGATTTACCTCACCATCACACGGACCCTCGTCCGTTCGAATGTCCCTCTTCGGACCATCCCGACAAGGTTGATAAAAACCCTCCCCTTTTTACAAGGAAGGATGATTTACCTCACCATCACACGGACTCTCGTCCGTTCGGATCATCCCTTCACCAAAGAGGTACAACTCCGACGTTCTCTGTCCACTTGATCTCACTTACAAATACCCCTTCTTTCTTTAATTTTGTTGCACTCCGAGCCTCCTTCCTCGGACTGCAACAAAAGAAAGAAGGGGGCGGGGGGAGAGAGATCAAGATTAAGGATGACAAGAAGCACGGATTACACCTTTTTTCTGCTTACAGGGGACGGATTGGACCGAGAAACAAACTGTCTCCTCCACTTTCAACTATAGTTCCACAACTATCTTCTACTAAGATACATGGAAACTAGGGGGACATATGTTAATACAGAAATATGTCCAATCCGTCATAGACGCTTTTGGAATGAATCCTAAGGCATCCCAAGTTGTCTATGTCCCGGACCTTAAAGTCCGACCCGGAGGTCCGACCCTAAGCCCCCGGTGAGTCCGAACCCGCCCAAGTTTAAAGGGACAGGAGGGATCAAAGGATAATAGATCTGACCCTGCCAATGATCCGTAACCATGGGCCCCGACCCGGACACCCGTCCGAACTAAACACAACAACTTCACAAGCAACCAAGTGAACTGGCACTAGAGAGTAAGGAGGTTTGACGCACAAGGTCCGAATGAAAGGTACTCGACAAACTGAGAAGAATATCTTATGAGAAACCCGGTACGGTCCGGGCCAAGCATCCGAACCTGCCCCTTCGGACCTTAACTCGCAGCGGACTGCGTCAATGCCTCTAATACTCTCACATTAATGACTAAACTACCCCTGAAAGCCCAAAGTGGAATGGGTAAGTATCATTAATGGGCCATGGGCTTATTGAAGCCTTGGTGGCTCAATCCAGGCCTTACACTTGGCACGATCTGGTGGAATCCTCCCAATTGGGGAGAAATCTATATATAGGGCACACACTCCCATGATAATGGTAAGCAATAATCACTTTCAAGGATATGTTAATCACTTGTGCAGGTTCTTAGCAAGCTTAGAATCTCAGGCTCTCACACGTTGGCTCTTACCCAGTACGGAGCTTCTTACTTAAGGATATCTTGGCCATTACCAGTGGGATAGAATAATCTCTAAGTGGTTGGGGGACTTTTACCCTCAACAGGTTTATCAAAGCACTCATATAGGTTAGTCTCGTATTAAATCTTCGTAAAAACCTTCAATTCGATAAGTCCGTATTAAATTCTCTAAATTGTTCATGTTTAAGGATCGTGAATTGACGACTCACGATTTCTCCAGTATAATATTTTTCTAAGAACAATTGGTTGAATCGAATTGATTGATTTGTTATACAACAACCGTGTGGCAAATGTGAGTGTTATCCCTAGTTCGAATTAGCATAATTGGATCTTGCTACTGTATTCATCTTTCTCTCATTGTTAATCGTAATCTTAGCTTTAGTTAAACTAGTTAGAAGTAATCAAAACCAAACAAATCAACCTGTTTTCACAAGTAACTTTTTGCTTTCAAACCATTGTGATAGCTTAATTGGTTCCTTAGCGAACGATCATGTGGTTAGCATTGTCTGTATACAACAGCTGCTTACTACTTGTTTTCTAAGTAATAATTTGAGCACATCAAATTTGGCGCCGCTGCCGGGGAATCAATTCCTACTGTAGCGCTTGATTCCGAATCTTTACTTGTTTTCCAACTTACCTGAAGTTTAGTGCACTAACAGAATCAAAGGATATTTTTAGGTTTTCGTGTTGTGTAGCTCTAACAACAGGTTGATCAGAAAGGACATTTCAATGGCTCAGTTAACCTATGGAGCCTACATGCAGCCCGGCGAGGTTAAGGTCGGGAAAGCGGCAATCGTGTTATCTAACGAGGCGAGGAATTTGGAACTCAAAGCTCACCACTTCCATAATCTCCCTAACTTCTACGGAATGGCCAATGAGGATGTGATAAGGTTCCTCAAGGAGTTTGAAGTACTGATTGCAGGGATTCCGTTGGCAGCAGGAGGAGTAACAGTTTCAGAGGGAGAGATAAGGAAGAAGGTTTTTCCAATGTGCCTGCAGGATAAAGCTAGGAACTGGCTTTTGAACCAGCCTGGGGGTTCTCTACCTATTTGGAATTCTCTCTATAAAGCCTTCCTAAATAAATTTTACCCTCCTGAGAGAACACAGCAACTTCATACACAGATAATGCAGTTTCAGCAGATGCATGATGAGACCTTCTATGAAGCTCGGGACCATTTTTTGCAGTTATTAGCCCAATGCCCTCACCACAGGATAGACGATATGAGCTTATGTGTCCGATTCTATGTAGGCCTGGCTTGGGAATATCAAAATATGGTCGATATGAGCTGTAAAAACTCCTTCCTGGAAGCGTCCGCTGATGAATTGAACAGTGTTTTCAAGAAGCTGGCAGCAACATCAAAACTTAAGGGAACAAGAGATAAGGCTAGGAGAGTGGCAGCCAGAGCAGTGGAAGAGACTCCAGGGCCGTGTATTACCGAGCTAGAAAAAGAAATCAGGAGCCATATGGAGAGGTCTGAGAGGTTCTGGTTTGAGGCGCAGAAAATTCAGGAAAAAAATAACCAGAGATTCGACAGTATCCAGCAATCGCAAAGAAGGCTGGAACAGATTATGGGTGACTTGGTTGGGAAATTGCAGCTCATGGAGAAAGATAGATCCCCAGCAGCCCCAGAAAACATTAGAGTCCTGGCGGTTGAGAAAAATTTTGAAGAACCAAGGAAGGTTACGTCTGTTGTTGCCACCTGTACCAACGAGGTTGAGAACTCTGCATCAGATGAGGGAACTCCAGCAACGGTTATAGTGACCCGTGTTCTGACAGCTGAGCGGACTGAAGATGTAGCCACTGTCGAATCGACAGGAGATGAAGTCGAGGAACCGAGTTCCGTGATTCCAGAAGAGGAGGCGAATGCGGGGCAAGAAACTGCTGAAACCGACCCCCCTCCCCCCCCACCATAATAATTCCTCAGGCAGAAAAGAGTATAAGCAACTCCGATAGTTTTGATTTACTGGTAGGCATTGGGTGTTCAGCTTAGGTTACCGGAATAGTCGACACTGGTGCTAGTTGCAATTTGATGACTTTTGACACCTATGAAGACCTAGGCTTAAAGGGATTGGAGCCGCGCAGATGCTTTATGACTCTTGCTGGTGGAACTAGAAGTAGATCCATGGGGATTGTGGAAGATGTTCCGGTTAATCAGGATGGTATAACGGTGATGACTGATTTTGTGGTGGTGGAATTGCCGAGGGTGAAGGGGAAAGAGATATGCTACTTCTAGAGACACCCTTCATCCGCTCAACTCTCATGGTGGTGAATTTACATGCCCGAACCTGCACAATTGAGGTGCAAGGCATGCCACGCAAACTGAAGGCCTATTCTGCTCCAGCATATTCTATTTCGCAGGTTGATAGCAGGAAATTCATAGGAGCACACACTGGACCCTTATATATACATACTTATCAACAAGGAAGAACACGAGCTGCACCAACCGGAAGAGCCAAGAATCTCCGGAGTACCCGTTAGCCAACACGGAAGAGTCTAGTACATGACTATAAAGGTACAGCATCAGGCAAGTCACTATAGCTCCCATTCTCTTTTCTGTTTTACTCTCGCTTGAGGACATGCTTGAGTTTAGGTTTGGGGAGCGGACTGTGCTCTCTAGTGTCTTATCTGCTTTTTCTCTATTACCTGAGTCTCTAGAGTCTTTCGTCCTCTACTTTATGTATGTTTGGGTCATTTTCCTTTTACGGTCGTTTTTTCTTTTACCCTCTAGAGTCTTTTGTGAGTCCTTCCAAGTTATGAAAGCTTCTATTGTGATTGTTAAATTTGCTTGTTGCTTATGTTTTGCATGATACTTAACTGAGGTGGTATAGTGGATTTAAAAGCCCATAAGTTTGTTTCTCCTGTAAATAGCAAGTCTGTTTAACTCTTTAGTCCAAAAAGCCGGTGAGAAACTTTAAGCCGATGAAAAAATATTGTACCGGCGCTTGTGTGATCCTTTCGGGAAGTGCAAACCCTCTTGTTTGCACCTTTTCATTCTCATGGGTACTCAGTTAAGTTAAGTATGACGAACGGCATGCTCTTCATGTTTCAGTTTACCAGAAGACAGTACATTGCAAAGAACCGGTTTGGGGAGAAGAAATTTGCTGTGTTGACATGTTTATTATTCATTTTATGTAATATGTATTACTTCCCCTGATTAGTTGATTCGTCTCGGAGTGTATCTGTGGTGCTTGTCACCACTGTAGTCGTGTTAGGCGTGTTTCAGATACTACCTATATACCGGCGTGGTCCTAAAAAGCCATATGACCGTGAGGGTTGATGGCACGTATACCAAACTGACACGCACAAAAGTGCGGACTTCGGTAAAACAGACACTACCAAAAAAAAAGTGAGACTAAAAGAGTCCATAGTGGCCAAATTGATTAGCATCTAATTTGTCGTATGCAAATATGTGGTTTATGGAAGTTGGTTGTATGTCTTGGCAAGCTGCTATACGCAAGGAAAAAGTCCCTTCTGACTTAACTGATTGAGTACATTGCATGAGGTATTTGAGGCACCTTTGTGACGAAAGTCGCCTTCCTTTTCTCTTATTGTTCTTGAGTGTTTAACCCACTGGACACTTCCAGAGTGTGAGAGAGAATAGTGTAGGATTTCCTTGTGAGGGATTGGAGAGTTAGGTTTAAGTGCTATTTATTTGAGAAACTCTCTTGCATGATATTTTGTGCACTATTTCTGTCAAGGTCGGTTGAGTGCAAACCTTTTGCATCTTGTGAATTTAACGCTTACAATGGTAGAGTTCGGTCATTTGGAAGATTGACTCATTTGTGTGTTATTATGTGTAGTAGTCTAGGGTCTAGTTTGTTTTTAATTTGTATGTTTGCTCGGGGACGAGCAAAGGTTCGGTTTGGGGATTTTGATGAGACAATATTCTAACGTCTCATTTGGTCCTTTTTAGCGGTCTTTGTTAGTCTTGGGTTATTGTTTTCTAGTGTTTCTTGTACGTTTTTATGCTTTGGTATTTTGATGTTGTTTTACAGGAATCGATGATTTTGAGCCAAAATAAAGGCAAGCTGATTAACATGGCTCGCCGTGGCGAGGGATTTAGTCCGCCGCGGCAAGATTTTACGAAGGCGCCTGGAATTCTGCAAAGTTGAGATCGCCGCGGCGAGGTATCCTTCCCACCGCGGTGAGATTTTACGAGGCTAGAGGCTGGAGCTGTTTAGAGGCTCGCCGCGGCGAGGAAATTGGTCCGTCGCGGCGAGATTTTACAAGCCGGATATCTATTGCGATAAAGAAGACTCGCCGAGGCGAGGCTATTTTCCCGCCGCGGCGAGCGTCGGCCTACAAAATTCATTTTTCCTTATTAGAGTAGAATTTTGATTCTTTTTCTTTGATAACTCCTTTAACCCTAGATTTACATAGAAAAAAGCTTAGGAACTAGGTTTTAACATTGAGACATCTTTGGAGCTTGGTTATTCATTGATTTTATTCGTTAAGATTATTGGTATTGATTTCTCCATTGCTTTCTTCTTTACAATTCGTTCTTTATCTTATTGATTGAATTGTATGTTATTGCATGCGAACTTTTCATCTATGTTTCATATGATTATTACCATAAATCTTTGCATGCAATTATCAATTATGAGTAGTTAAACACCTCTGAATACAGTAGTATGTGAAGATTACGCATATTCGTTCTAGGGTTTATCAAAGCACTCATACAGGTTAGTCTCGTATTAAATCTTCGTAAAAACCTTCAAGTCGATAAGTCCGTATTAAATTCTCTAAATTGTTCATGTTTAAGGATCGTGAATTGACGATTCACGATTTCTCCAGTATAATATTTTTCTAAGAACAATTGGTTGAATTGAATTGATTGATTTGTTGTACAACGACCGTGTGACAAATATGAGTGTTATCCCTAGTTCGAATTAGCGTAATTGGATCTTGCTACTGTATTCATCTTTCTCTCATTGTTAATCGTAATCTTAGCTTTAGTTAAACTAGTTAGAAGTTATCAAAACCAAACAAATCAACCTGTTTTCACAAGTAACTTTTTGCTTTCAAACCGTTGTGGTAGCTTAATTGGTTCCTTAGCGAACGATCATGTGGTTAGCATTGTCTATCTACAACAGCTGCTTACTACTTGTTTTCTAAGTAATAATTTGAGCACATCACTCATCAACTTTCACATGATTACAGACAACATGATCATTAAACTTATAACAGTTATCATTTGACCTAGTGCCTGTCATAACACAGCAATTGGATCTATCAAAGACTTCACAGGATTTCATATCAAAGCACATTTTCAAGTCATCATCACATAGTTGACTAATGTTAATTAAATTAGCAGCTAAGCCATCTACTAACAGTACATCTTTTAGTGCTGGAAATCCTTCCACATTCAACACACCCTTACCAATTATCCTGCTTTTGCTTCCTCCACCATAAGTGACTGTTCCTTTGGTGAGAGGAATTATCTCCTTCAAGTAGGTCTTTGTACCTATCATGTGACGGGAACACCCACTATTGAAGTACCAAGTACCTGCAGGGTTAGAGTTAACAGCAGAAAACACAACATTGCAAACATTGTCAGTCTTAGGAATCCAGACTCCCCTTAGTCTGTTTTTACCTTTCAGAGTACTAGTGTTTTTGGACAATGTATTGACAACACCAGAATCAGCGTATTGAACATTTAAAGAATACTCTGGAGTTATCATAACACTGGAGACACTACTACTGGAATATTTGCACTAGACTTGTTGCAATCAAAAGAGGTCTCAATAGAGGAGTCTTTTATAGATTCAGACTTGATCAGGGTGGTTTCCTCTAATGAAATATTGTTTTTGGGTTCTTGCAAGGATTTCTGATAATTGAAATAGTAAGGTTTAATATGACCAGGTTTAGAACAAAACTGACACACAAAAACCTTTTTCTTACTTTGGGCAGACAATCCTTTTCCTTTCACAAACACAGGAGTTGGGTAATCACTAGGAGCATCCTTGGTAGGGGAAGTAAGGTCCTGAATAAGTTGTTGAAAACCTGGACCTGTAGTTCCATCATTACCTAGACCTAGCATTTCATCAAGTTTAGTTGTTCCTGTATTCATTTTTGTCAAATTAAGCTCATTAAGTTTAAGCTTAGCGGTTACCTTTTCCAATTCAGCTTCCTTTCTGGTTAGACTTACCTCCAGATACAGGATTGTGTCTTGCAGAGACTTGTTCAGTTCCTTAAGATACTCTGTTTCTTTGAACAAGGCTTTCTCATTCTTGGCAGATTTTCGCCATTCCTTCAACACATCCTCATAGAGAACTTCAAGTTCCTTAATGAACTCCTCTTGGCTCATCTCATTCTCAGGTGAGTGGTCAGCTTCAAGGACTACTGAGCCACGCATGCAGTGGGGATCCAAAAGATCATAATACACCAATGATTCCGGTGTTTCAGTACTGAAGTTCTGAGACTGTACGAGTTCATCTGTAAAATTCCGAAAATTTTATTGGACCGCCTATTTGAATTTAATTTGGAGACGAGAAATTATTTGGAGTCGAGTCGCTATACGGGATTTTAATCGTCATTTTTTTATGGGTTGATTAAGTCGAGATGGGCTACGATAATTGTTGGATTTAATTCGTGAATTAATTGGGTTAGTTTTGGATTGATTTAGAGTCCAAATTAAAGCTCAATCTCAAACCCTAGTTAAGTGCTTTCTTCTTCTTCTTCTTCATCTTTTCTACTTCTTCTCGTTTCGTTCGAACATGTTATTGCTCGATCTTGATATTTACATGTTATGCTCGAGCAGGCTAATCAACCCAAGAAGATAACCATCCGCATTATGAAGCTCCAATCGGCCACTACTGATGCGCCTGGAAGTGCTAATTCATCCAGAGCAGTGTCGCCAAATGCTGAGAAGTCGCATTTACACTTTACAACACTAATTCCTAAATTAGGTGGAAGCCAAAGCGACATCGTTCCAGGCAACATATCTCAGCCATCCGATCAAGAGAATCCAACGACTCCTGAGTGATCCAACTGCTACTGCTCTTAGTTCTAATAATATCTGTACGAGAATCAGATTCATTGAATCGATCTCACTTCCTGATTGTTCTCTGTAAACTACACTTTCGGTACGGATGATTTCTAGCCGTTGCAGGTTTGTCTCCAGTCTTTAAATACTTGTACGCAGTTTCATTCGAGGAATCAATGAAATTGTACCTAGTTTTAGCAATCCTTCTCTTTCTCATCTAATTCTCCCTCAAATTCGTCTATTTCCCCCTAAATTCTTCTTAGTTCTCTGTTACGATTGGTCGAGGGCGTAGCAAATTGTTATCAAAAGCCAGGTTAGGCGAAAATTCTTCTGAATTTGACGCCTTCTTTCCTGACGCCATGGTTAATCCAACGAGTGCGAATGCTAGAATCGATGAACTCTTTGAAATGAATCAGAATACGCAAACTCAGTTAGCCCAGTTGCAGGAAAGACAAGCCAATGATGGCGAAATCCAACGTGCAATACAAGGGCAACTGCAAGAAGTGTCTGAGAAACAGAGAGTAGATTCTAACGATCATAAGGTTTCTATGCAAAGGTTAGAACTTCAGTTGAATCAGGTCATGGAGTTTATGAGGTCTATGAAACAAAAGGAACCTCCTTTGATTCCAACTAGACCGAATAATCACTGTGAATCTGGTTCAAGAATTTCTGAACCAAGAAATTTTGATCAGAGAATGTTTGAGAACAATGATCAGTCTATGCATATAAGCAAAGCTCATAGCACAGCTATATCAAGACTAGAGTTCCCTAGATTTGATGGTACTGATCCCAGGTCATGGGTATTCAAGTGCTACAAATACTTCTCTGTTGTGAACGATATTCCTGACCATCAGAAAGCAGCGATAGCTGTTGTTTATTTTGATGGAAAAGCTGATAGATGGTACAGAACTCTATCTGTTAACCATGGACCAGTTAGTAGAATACCTTGTTCAAAAAGTTTTAAAGAAGTTTGGGAAACTTAAAGAAGAATCCATTGTTATGGAGTTCACTAGAATCCAACAAACTTCTAGTCTCTTTGATTATAATGAGAAGTATGAGGAACTGAGAGCATTGATGATGGTATTTGAGACTGAACATACAGAGAGTTTTTACATTGGTGTATACACTGGTGGTTTGAAAAGAGATCTCAAGGCACTGGTCATTGCTCAACACCCATCTACTCTTGAAGATGCTATGACAATAGCAGAAGAGCAAGAAGGAGTGATTGATGTTTCAAAAGATAAGGGTCCACCGAGATCTCTAGCAAAACCAATACTCAATGCAACTCCTGTTAGCATAGTCAAGCCTAAAAATGATGTTTCTCAGTTACCAAAGAAATACTTGTCTAGAGAAGAGATGCACACCAGACAACAAGCAGGGTTGTGTTACAATTGTGATGAAAAATGGGTTAGAGGACACAAATGAAAATTTCCAACCTTGTACCTAATGGAAGAAGAAGAGGATGCTCAACCAAGCCCAACCAGTGATGGTTCTGTAGCTGTGATCACCAGCAATGAGGAAGCACAAATTTCTATTCATGCTTTAACTGGAAGTTACAGTACTAGTACTTTAAAGTTCACTGGCCAATTTGAGAACCATTCCTTGTGTATTCTCATTGATACAGGCAGTTCACATTCCTTTATTGATGAAAATACAGCACAAAGAATAGGCTGCAAAATTGTTAACACCCCTCCCATGAATATTAGGGTTGCAGATGGTAACAAACTCATCAGTGGTCAAATATGTCCTAAAGTAGAATGGACTATACAGGGGCATGAGTTTGAATTCCCTGCAAGACTATTAAAATTGGGTGGTTACCATGTGGTATTAGGTGCTGACTGGATGAGACAACTAAGTCCAGTGGAGTTTGACTATAAATTAATGAAGTTTGGGTTGAGTAGGAATGGTACTAAGGTGTATTTGAATGCTAATACTTCTATGGGTGAATGCAAGTTAATTTCAGGAAAAAACTTTAAGCAGCTCATTCGAGAAGAAGAAATTTGTGTGGTTGGTCATTTATTTGCCATTGCAGGGGAACAAAAAGAAGTGATTCATCCAGAAATTCAGGAGATTTTGCAGGAATACAAGGATGTTTTCACTGAACCGACTCAGTTACCCCCACGAAGATTCATTGAGCATGAGATAAATCTCAAGCCAGATGCTGTACCAAGGAAACAGGCCCCATACAGATAATCACATGCTTTCAAAGCTGAGATAGAAAAGATCATTACAGACATGCTGAATAGTGGAGTGATACAACACAACACTAGCTCATTTGCAGCACCGGTGCTGTTAGAAAAGAAAAAGGATGGCTCATGGCGAATGTGTGTCGATTATCCCTACCTAAATGATCTCACTGTGAAGCATGATTACCCCATGCCAGTAATAGATGAATTGCTAGATTAGTTGTTTGGTTCAAAATATTTTACTAAGATTGATCTTCGTGCAGGTTATCACCAAATACGGATGAAAGAAAATTCAGTACCACTTACCGGATTTCGTACACACCAAGGCCACTACGAGTTCTTAGTGATGCCGTTTGGTCTCAGCAAC
The DNA here is from genome assembly GCA_026545765.1 of Plantago major. Classification (NCBI taxonomy): domain Eukaryota; kingdom Viridiplantae; phylum Streptophyta; class Magnoliopsida; order Lamiales; family Plantaginaceae; genus Plantago; species Plantago major. The sequence continues at coordinate 48,066,611 of CM048842.1, read as the reverse complement.
GCACCAGCAACATTTCAGTCACTCATGAACAATATATTCAATGTTTACTTGAGAAAATTTGTTTTGGTGTTTTTCGACGATATTTTGATTTACAGTTCTGATTTGACTACTCACAAGAAACATTTGCAGATAGTACTGGAAAAGCTGAGAGAGAATACCCTCTATGCCAAGGAATATAAATGCTCCTTTGGGCAAACTCAAGTCGAATACCTTGGTCATATTATTTCTGAAGCTGGTGTTGCCACTGATCCGGAGAAAATCAAGTGTATTGTGAACTGGCCTTCACCAAGGAACTTGAAGGAGCTACGTGGCATACTAGGTTTAACGGGCTATTACAGGAAATTTATCAAGGGCTATGCTCTGATCTGCAAACCTCTTTATGCTTTATTAAAGAAAGATGCATTCACTTGGAATGAAGAACTGAAAGTGTTTGAAATTGAAAGAAATTATGGTTTCTTCTCTGCTCAGGCTTACGATTTGATAAACCATTTATTGTTGAAACTGATGCTTGTGGTGTTGGTATAGGTGCTGTGTTGTCACAAGGAAGTGGACCTATTGCATTCTTGAGCAAAGCACTTGGAGTGAAGAACCTTGCATTATCCACATATGAAAAGGAGTTCTTGGCTGTGTTGTTAGCTGTGGATAAATGGAGGCATTATCTTCAGGGCAACCATTTTGTGATAAAGACAGATCAACAGTCTTTAAAGCATTTACTTGAACAAAAAATCACATCTGCTTTACAACACAAATGGATTTCTAAATTACTTGGTTTAGATTATGAGATTGTGTACAGGAAAGGAGTTGATAACAAGGTAGCAGATGCCCTTTCCAGAAGAAGACATGAAGATAGAGAAGCTAATGCTATTACTCTTGTAACACCTCAGTGGGTTGAAGATATTCAAAGGAGCTATACAGATGACAAGGAAGCACAGGAAATCATTGCTCAGTTACTACTCAAACCTGACAGTGTACCAGAATACACATACAAACATGGGCTGTTGAGATATCAAGGAAGAATCTACATAGGCCAAGATGACGAGTTGAGAACTGTACTACTCCAACACATTCATGATTCAGAAATTGGAGGCCATTCAGGGATGACAGGTACTTATATGAGAGCAAAGTCCATATTTTACTGGAAAGGTATGAAGAACAGTGTTTTTAAATTTGTTCAAGTCTGTGATGTTTGTAAGGTAAACAAACATGATAGTGCATCTCAACCTGGTTTACTTCAACCATTACCTATACCTGATCAGGCCTGGTCCCATATTTCAATGGATTTTGTTGAGGGGCTACCAAAATCTGATCATAAAGATTCTATAATGGTTGTGGTTGACAGAATGACCAAGTATAGTCATTTTACAGCATTAACTCACCCTTTCTCTACTGAAACTGTGGCAAAAGCTTTTATAGATAATGTTTTTAAACTTCATGGGATGCCAACTAGTATTGTCACTGACAGGGACAAGATCTTTACTAGCTCTTTTTGGAAAGAATTTTTCAAGTTGGTTGGCACTACACTACAGTTTTCTACAGCATACCATCCACAAACAGATGGACAAACAGAAAGAGTGAATCAATGTCTTGAAAATTACTTGAGATGCATAACTAGTTACAGGCCAAACAAGTGGTTTAAATGGCTTTCTCTGGCAGAGTACTAGTATAACACCAATTACCAGTCTGCTTTAAAACTAACCCCATTCCAAGCCTTGTATGGAATGGCCCCTTCTCATATGTTTGCAGGTACTGAAATTCTAGCACAACACAAAGAAATTGTTGTATGGATGGAAGAAAGAAACAAACTCATTCAACTCCTGAAAGCAAATCTACACAGTGCACAACAAAGAATGCAACACTACAGCAACAAGAACAGGACTGAAAGATCATTTGCAATTGGTGATGAAGTCTACTTAAAGTTCTGACCATACAGCATCCTCACTTGCTCTCAGAAGAAACATGAAGCTCAGTGCCAAATACTATGGGCCCTACACTATAATACAGAAGATTGGAGAGGTGGCTTATAATCTTCAACTACCACCTCAATCCAACATTCATCCAGTGTTTCATGTGTCCTTGCTGAAGAAGAAACTTAGCAGCAAACACATTCCTTCTACAAGGTCTCACATCTAGATAACCATGGCTACATCAAAGTGCAACCTTGGAAGGTGCTTAACAGAAGAATTGTTCCGCGCAATCATAAGCCAGTGGTTCAGTTACTAATTCAATGGGAAGGAGCTCCACCTACCGATGCAACCTGGGAAGATTACACATTTATTCATAGTCATTTCCAATTCGATTACGATGGAGCGAATCAAGCAAAGAAGGGGCAATATTATGCACGAGGGCTAATCAACCCAAGAAGATAACATCCGCATTAAGAAGCTCCAATCGGCCTCTTGATGCACGGAAGTGCTAATTCGTCGAGCGATGTCGCCAAATCTTTGAGAAGTCGCATTTACACTTTACAACACTAATTCCTAAATTAGGTGGAAGCCAAAGCGACATCGTTCTAGGCAACATATCTCAGCCATCCGATCAAGAGAATCCAACGACTCCTGAGTGATCCAACTGCTACTGCTCTTAGTTCTAATAATATCTGTACGAGAATCAGATTCATTGAATCGATCTCACTTCCTGATTGTTCTCTGTAAACGTACACTTTTGGTACGGATGATTTCTAGCCGTTGCAGGTTTGTCTCCAGTCTTTAAATACTTGTACGCAGTTTCATTCGAGGAATCAATGAAATTGTACCTAGTTTTAGCAATCCTTCTCTTTCTCGTCTAATTCTCCCTCAAATTCGTCTATTTCCCCCTAAATTCTTCTTAGTTCTCTGTTACGATTGGTCGAGGGCGTAACATTACACAAGAGTAAACCGGATTTGTGACTGAAACCGAGTAGATTTGGAATAAATCGAACGAAGGTTGGGGTTATGGATCGCGAAACAGAAACAAGAAATAGGGAGACTGATTTCGCGAAATCCTTGGATCGATTCCTTGATGTTTTGGACTGTTATTGATGGTTTAAGATGGAGTAGATGATGGGTATTTGATTTTCGTAGCTCTTGAGTTGGTTTGGAGTTGATTGGATCGAGTTTAGAAGGTTTTGGATTCGCAGGGACTAGACTGGAAGTTTGCAGAAACTTGAAGGGTTGCCTTTTGAGAATTTGAGTAGGGGCAGGGGGCTGTTTGTAATTAATTTGGAATAACAGCGTGTTGAGCTGTGAAATATGTTGACTGAGTAAATTTGTTAACACAAAATGCTGTGGCCGAGTGCAGAACCTATGGATTGTCTGGCATGAGGTCTGTGGTTCGAATCTCACTGGAGCCATATTTTGTATTCTTTTTATTTCCACCCTGTTTCGGCCCGTTTAAATTACCGTTGTACCCCTAGACACTTCAGAATTACTATTATGCCCTTCCACCATTTATTCCTATTTCCCTAGCTCCAGAAAAATTACCGTTTTGCCCTTGTGACCTATTTTTCCCGTTTCGACCTTTTAAACCGTAGTAGAAACTAGTGAAGTGTACAAGTGGTGCTTTGAATAAATTGTGGTTCAATGTGACTTTTGGAGATTCGATGTGCAAGCTATCGGAGGATTACTTGCGGTTACTTAAGTTTGACTTGATTCGTATCGACCTTGAGGTAAGGGGAACTCTTGACACTCTTGCTTTATTTTATTGTGATAGTATATGTACATGTATTGTTTTAAAGTTTGAAAAATAACTTATTGTTATTATATAATGTTATGGGACTTGATATAATAGTTTATTCGTAAAAAGGATCAAGTATGTGTATCCCAAAATGTTTTCCTTGTGTATGCGATTTGTGAAAGTGATTTAATGAAGCATGGATTATATGTACGTTTATGCTCATCGATATGCCTATGAAGTGTGTGACCCTTTCGGGGGAATGTTATGCTTTGGAGTACTCCCAGTGTTATGTGTGTGGCCCCTATTGTGTTAGGGGATATGTTATGTGAAAGCCGACCTGTCTGCCACTACGGTTTGTGTGGCCGTAGTGTATATTTGATTCGAGCTAAATGTGAATAGTGTATTGTGACATGTGTTCCATGCAAATGATTTTCGACTATGTTTGATATAAAAATGGATTGTATATATATGTATACTTTTCTATATGTACTTGATCCGGGTAAAAGTGCTAGGAGCTCACCCTTACACCCCCCTTTCAGATATTTAGTAAGTGATTGGACGAAGATACTTTGGAGATGAGACGGTAGTCAGATGATGGATATGTGAAGGTTGTTTAGTAGTTGCTGCGACTCTGAGATTGCTATTGTATAAGATGATTTGTATTGTATAGGATGACTTGTAGTATTGGAATTGTTGTAGTCGTTTGAGGATTTGTAATTGATGCAATTACTATGTAATGGATTTTGGATGCTCTGTTGTACCACTCTGAGATAATTTATATATTTGAGGATTAAGTTAAGGCTTCGTCTTGGTGTGAGCCCATCTCACGATAGACTTTCGGTCGCACTAAAGTGATTTTGGTTTTGGGGCGTGACATCATCAGTTTCATCAAAGAATGTATCACATTCAATACACTCATCTGCTATGTCATCGGCAACACCTGCAAAAAATATTTCTTGCACAAAGATGTTATCAGCAGTGTTCGAACAACATTGTGCATCATTAAAATTGCCGTCACTCCTGTTGACTTGGGAGTGTAGTGCAGCTGTATGAACTTCTTCATCTAATAGAACTACATCTTCTTCTGTACTTGCTTCATCATAATCCAAACAAATCCAATAAGAGTTTCCCTTCTTTCGTAGAGTGTTAGCACATTCATAAGAATAATGACCAAAGCCTTCACATGCATGACACTGAGTTCTTTTTAGTTTTTCAGGATCCTCATCCATGGGTTTCTTGTAAGAGTACTTCACCAATGCTTTGGAGGGGGATTTTGACTGGCCAAAGGGATTGCTGCTTGAACCTGCTTTAAACTTGCCTTTTAGATTACTATTTTGAAAACGTTTTACCATAGCCTTGAACATAACATTGAACTCATCATCATCATCTTTAACATCCAATGTTTTAGAAGACTTTGATTGAAGTACAATGCTTTTGTCCTTGACAACATCAGAAGAGTTGTTTAACCCTAGCTCAAAAGTTTTCATAATATTCATAAAAGATTGAAGATCCATGGTGGCCAAGTTCTTAGAGGTTTCCACAACAATCTTTTTAATTTCAAAACGTTTTGAAAGAGTCCTAATTGCTTTGTAAACTAGCTGCTTGTTCGACAAAGGGTCTCCAAGCATATGACTTTCATTAGAAATACCCAAAAGTTTACCAAAATAGGATGTAATGTCCTCTTCCTCTCCCTTTCTCAAATTTTCAAAACGACTCAAAATCATTTGAAGTTTTGATTCTCTCACACTCAGATCTCCCTCACAGTGCCTTTGAAGAATTTCCCAGGCCTGTTTCGCAGTTGAGCATATTTGAATCAGTTTAAACATGTGAGGATCTACATAACTAAACAAGATATTGAGAGCCTTCTCATTGTTGTTTGCATCCACAATTTCTTTTTTATCATAATCATGTTCCGGGTTAGGGATGCAATCTTTGTCCTCATCAGGAGGTAATAAAGGCAAAGTATAACCATCAAGAACACATCTCCAAACACGAATATCAATGGATTTGATATGCGAGCGAATGCGAGTTTTCCAAAGATTATAGTTGGAGCCATCAAGTATAGGTAACCTATTGACCTTAGAATTAGCAAAATCCATGATACCAAATCCAAACACCTATGAATTAGGTGCTTGGCTCTGATGCCAAATGAAAATGTATAGACCGGGATTTGGTATTCTGTAAACAAGTGTATATAGTACACCAAAGAACACTATTGAACAGTGTCTTCAATATACTGTAACAAACTGTGTATATAACTATATTAGTTAACCACACTAACACTAAAGCTAATCTAAAGAGCAAATCAAGAACACAGCGGAATAAAAGAACTCCAAGTATGGTTTCTAGAGGGCTAATATATTATAACCCTCCGAGCCTCAAGGCAAAAGAATTCACTATGATAATATAATGAATTACAAAAACACTAAGCAGTTGGATCGGACTAACTATCCTAGTCTAGTAGAAAAACTAGACAAAGCCTAGAAAACTGTAAAAAACGTGAGGTGTTATGAATACACTCGGAGACTGCTCTAACTCACGTTATTGAATGAACTGACTTCTGGCTTTATATATAGCCTTACAATGCATGATGGCCAAAAGGTAAGTTCCTATTTTGTTGCACGAAATATTAACTTGAATTCATTAGGAAATCTTCTATAAGATCTTTCCTAAGCTTCTCTTCAATAAGGAAAGTATTTCCTTCTTGCATTATTTGTTTTCCTTATTTTACCTTTCTTCACACGCTTTCCATCTCCTTCGATCTCTTTCCTTCTTGCTTCAGCCGCCAGTCACATACTTGGGAATGTTCAGAATTTGTCTAGATCACAATAGAAGATCTTCCCAGGTATATGTCCTCAAAATCCTCTTCAAAGATTCTCAAAGTCTTCAATAAGGAAATAACTCTTTCCAACTGATTTGCTTTACTACTTAGCTCAAACTCTTCCTAACCATCAACTTCGAATCCCTTGACTTATTTAGACTTGCACAATCAACCTAAAACCGTGGAACTAGGTTAAAGTTGATAAAGGAAAATATCGAATCAAATGTTCAATGCAGCGGTAAAGTGTTGTCGTCTGGTGTTGTGAAAACACCGCATGACAACAAGTAACTCAACATGGAATCCAATCAAAGTGAATAAAGGTAAAATATAATAACTAAAGTGCAATATAACGTGTAGTCAGCTAGTGTTGTGAAAACACTGACTGAAACACTTGCACTTTCACTCTCCCATATTCAATCCTTCCCAAATTCATTTGATCTATGGTTCTTTTGGAGATGATGTTGGAAGAGCTCCCTGCATCGACTAGGACCTTGTTCACCCAGTAAGTGGCAATGGTTAAAGAGACAAAACATCCGGGTTATCTAGGTTCTCACCTCCTGACGTAGGGGGAGGAATCACGCTATCGTCAAAAGAGATTGTGTTGGTGCTTCTGATGACCAGTTCCGCATAGGATCTGTCGTTGTTCCATAGGTTTTGTGTAGTCCTTTCCCTGGCATTCCTACTGTCTCCTCCAGCTGGCCCTCCTTCTATGGTGTTGATCACACCACTACACGGACGGTTTTCCATTTCAAGGTCCTCTTGATATCCATAAAGATTCTAATCTGCCCGGGTCGGAACTCCTGCTGGAGGGGGTGGTAAGGAACCTGTCGGAAGTCCCTTACCCCGCTCCTCCCTTCTTTGTTCGGTCCTTTCGTGATGAGACGGCTCATCTGAATAGATGTGTTCTTTTAACTTACCGCTCCTTACCAAGTGTTCCACTTCTGTTTTCAACTGGATGCAGCGTCCGTCGAATGTCCTCGGCTCTTGTGGAACTTCCAATATTCCCTTGAAGTTTTGTTCTTTCTGTTGTTCCGGAAGGGTTTAGGCCATTGGACATCTAATTTCTTCTCCACAATAGAAGACAAGATGTTGAATCTCGGTCTATTGAGGCGATTGTATTCTCCGTACCTCCTAGGTGGAGTTCTTTCCCTTCTGAACTCCCTTTTGTCTTTGAAGTCTCTCTTTTGTTCAAACTTTCTGGGCCGAGGATCTTGTCTCATGGGTTCCTTACCCTTTTTAGCTCCCGATCTTACTGGGTCGTTTCTCTTGTATTCTTCGCCATACAAGACTCCCTCGCAAATCTCCTCAAGATTCTTTTCGCTCTTGACCTCATCGTTGGAAAGTTTGCTTCGGATTTCACCGATGTATGTATTAGAATACAGGTGTCGGACCCGTTCCTTGATGTTGTGTGGTTCCACATGTCGTACTTCGGTGTTGAAGTGGTCAAGGAAGTTTCTAAGGCCCTCATTATCTCATTGGATAACTTCTGCCAGATGCTCTACTAACCTCTTCCTTCTTTTTGCCTTCTCGAACCTCTTCAAGAAAAGGGAAGTGATATCCTCGTAAGACTTAATGGAACCTCTAGGTAAGGCTGTCCACCAATCCATTGCTTCTCCGAAAAGAGTGGTTGAGAAGGTAAGGGGGATTTCATGTTGTCATTCAGTCCATTAGATTCCGTCTTACTCTCATATCTTGTTAAGTGGCCAAATAGACAAGTGTCTCCGTAGTAGTATTCCAAATTGGGAATAGTAGAGTCAGGGCGCTTCCTTTCCCTTCCGATCTCATCACTTAATGGATTTGGGGCTCTTGTCTTTATCTTCTTGTGAGCTTTTACCACCTTTCCTAGGCTAGCGATTTGTGTTTCCAAGACCTTCTACTGGATATAGATTTCTTCGGCTGTGAGCCTCTCTCCAGTCCTTGGATTTACCGCCACATCTGGTGGAAGGTCATCTATTGGTACTACTGGGATACTAGGGCCGACTTCCTCCATCCTTGACCTGACTGGACTTCTTTCCCGCTGAGCCTGAGACGCAGTGGCTCTCCTATTGAGAAGGTTTCGGAGATCGCCTTGCTGTGCTGGTTCTCCCAACCTTTCCGGTATCGGGCGCTGTTCATTCCTAGATTGAGTTGCCTCTGCTTGTCTTGGAACTACCACTGGCAGAGTGGCTTGGGGTGGTTGGATGTTGTTAGATCCTAAGCACCCTTGGATGGTGGTTAGAAGGAGACCAAACTGGTTTTCACTCATGTCGAACTCACTAGGACGGATGACTTGACCATTTGGCAGTGTAAAGTTCTGTCCTGGGGGCGGACAATAGGGTCCTGGTGGAGGAACTTGTCCTCCCATTCCTTGAACTATCATCACGGGTCCTTGAGTTCCCATAATAGGAGCCAAGTTTCCCCAAGCTTGTGGATCAACCCTTGTTGTCCTATGCAGAACTTCCGCTCCTCTTCTATCTCCTGAGGATGGGCTTACCGTGTGACCATCATTTGGATAGTCTCCCTCGCTCCTTGATGCTCCTCTTCGGCCATGCCTTCTTGTTGTGGAAGTGTTCCTTCCCCGATTAGGCGGACATCCTCCTGGTCTGGGAGCTGGAGTTCCTACTCCAGCAAAAATGGTTCGTGCAGATCTCCTTGGTCTTGCCATTGCTTATAGAGCTATGAAACTTTTTGTAAAGATTCCCACAGACGGCGCCAAAATGTTGACGGGTGAATCTTCAACACTATTAACTTCTTACTAAGTCTTGGTCCTAATTCCTCCAAAAAGTCCTAGTCTGCTTGATGCGTTCCTAAGCGGATAAACCCGAAATGGGTTCCGGTAAGGATCTGTACTAAAACTAGGGGGTTAGAACGATAAACCCGGTTTGCTTAATGTCAAACCGGATAGAGACTTTACTCGAGAGAGATCGTTTAGTCTACTCTGTATCGTATTTTGGATATGAGTGTAGGATATGACTTACCTTGAGTTATGGGAACTTGTGCCATATTTATAGGTATCCCTTGAGAAGGAGTAGATCATGAGATTGTGCCAAGTGTACGTCATAGATTGAGCTACCCATGCCTTTATAGGCCCATGGCCCATTAGGTTGACTTAACCCATATCCATTAGTTGGGCCTTGAGGGGTGATTTAGTCTTTTAGACTTCTGAATAGCCTTAAGCAGTGGGTAAGCAAGACTATGGGAACTGGTCTAAGTCTACATGTCTGTTTCTTGACCGGCATATACCTCCTTGTGACCTTTGATGGTCCGAGGCGCAGCTCAGAGACAAGTCTTATCAATCTAGATGTGTACGTTTAGTCCATTCATCTGTGAGGAAGGTCGGACAATGGGTCCGTACCTACTTGCTCCCTCTTGCCATGTTCCGTAGTCCTCAATTATTTATAGAAAGTCAGACACTTAGTTGGGGGTCGGACCAACATTAAGGTCGGATCTGGTAGGATCTTTCCTTGACACTGGTTGATCCAGGGGAACTGTTGGTGTCGGACTAACAATGGGTCGGACTGGTCTTTGTATGGATTTTTAGGCCTCGATGCGCTTTAGGACACGCTCTTAGAACACCCTTAACAGATTGGACATATTTCCATATCAACACACAGCACAAGTTCTAGCTCCGAGTCCGAATCGAACTAGTTCTTTGAAACCAATCCGATTCAAAGCATCTACAGTCCTCTCCAACTCCAAAAACTCGAAGAGTAAGCTCACACACACTGACCTAAAAAGACTCACATGTACACTTGTTGAATTTCTAGTGTAACATGTGGTTGTTCGCATCTTATATATATCAACTTTTAGTTTCTTAATTTAAAGATAGTCTTGTTTGAGTTATACGTGCGCTTGGTGATTTTGTTGAGCATTCTTGTTAAGATAATAGTACTATTATATGTTAGATATCTAGTCGCTAACATAAAAAAAAAAGTTTTACTCATTTTGTTCGTTATCTTATTTTTAGGATGTTTGCGGAGTGCAAGTCACCGAGCAAAATATTAAGAGAAAGATGGAGTGTGGTGCTGGGATTAGAGTCGAAACAAATCAAGCGATGGTTCAAGAAGAGACTCTTATTAACAGAGGTTATGGGTCGATTTTCATTTTGACGCATCTTCTCTTGCACTTTACTTTCTTAGATTTATTTCAATGCATTGAAACGTTTTTTCTAGTTAAATTTATCATTCCAAGAATGAATGTTTAATATAACTTTTTTTTTTTTGTCCAGTTTGAAGCAAAAAGAGGAGAGAATAATGCTCTTGGCATTGAGAATGCACGTGTTCTGCTTAAGAATCATCTCATGGCGGAACAATTAAGGAGTGATGTGCACTCAGATATTTCATTTTTCGTTGTAGAACCTGTAATCCCTAAATACAATCAAGATTAAATTTATAAGTCGGATGTCCTCAAATCCACAGTTTATAGAGAAAGTTGACTCGGGATGTCGTTCTTCATGGACACTTAGCATGGGAACAAGCAAATAACGTTGTAATTGAATGCAGAAAAGTAAGCAGTTTGATTTCAGACAGAATAATTGAATTGCAGTAAACCCTAAATTGCTTTGTTGTAAATCAATAATGGAAAGGCGTAAAGGATCCTTGATGTGTCAATATCAAAGTTTTAATATTTTGTTTACTTAGCCAAGAGCTAACTCTCGAAACTATGAAAATATGTAGTGTGGTGAAGTTAACCCCGAGGTCGGTCTCTACGGACTTAACTAGGCTGAGCTTCGGTTTACGAATAAAAGTAACAATATGAAAAGCAGTAAAAGTTTGTTTGCTTCGGCAGCGAGATGATAAACTAAAGTAAACAACTACTAGAAACCGATTTGACACTAACGAGATTGAAATATGAATGGGGGAAATTATGGAGTGGTAACGTCAACAAGCTAGCTAGCAGGATGCATGTGATTCACGGAATTGACTACGCAAGTTGTCACAGTCTTGAGTTAAAAAATGAATAGCACTAATGAAGGCGTCAGTTTCACTAGGCTACAATCAATTTGACCAACCTACTATCACCGTTTGCAACTAACTGTTAGATCAAGCAAGACGAAAGACATTTTGGTTTGCAAGGCTTAAATGCCTAATCTAACAGTGATTTTGTCTAGAAGATCATCAAACGTGATAGCAGGAATAGTAATTAATCTAAAAGGCACAAGTAGTCGAATCCCGATGCACTTCGAATCACATAACCCTAGCTAGCATGCATTGAATCAGTCACCACCCCATAATAGGGGTGTTTAGCTACTCATGACAAGCGAAAGCATAATTATACGAGCAATAAACATAATCTCAAGCACAAAACAAAGATTCAAGAGGACTGATACAATTTTACCCTACGTTGTCACAAACCCTAGGTAGAAATTGAAGAACGAGAACGAATCGATGCTAAAGCTGTGTAGATAATCTCCCAATCATCGTCAATCGTCGGATTACAAGGGAAAACGGTTCAATTACCTCAAATTGGGTAATTGCCTTTGAAACTAGGTCTAGCTCTAGAGCAAGGTGTGTGTTCTTGACAATAGAATGAATATCATAGTAATTGTCTCTTGTTCTAACTAATAGAAAGGAGAAAAACTAAGTCTGGGTGAATTAGGAACCAAATTGCAGAAAACGGCAAAAGAAGAAACTGGCGTCACCAGTCTCCAAACTGGCGACAGTTTGGATCGAAACCAAACAGAAAGTTACTGGCATACGCCAGTTTGATAGCTGGCGTCGCCAGTTCTTCTAGAATGACTGTTTTGCCCCTTTGACGCCTTTTGACTCCAATTCATGATATTTTGGCCTTCCCGCTCCACTTCTACCATCCATACGAGGCATTGGAACTTCATATCTTGTAGATGCATATAAAATACACCATTTTGCCTTCAATTAGCGCGGTTTTAGCCAAATACCTACAAAACACACAGAGAACAGAACAAGTAAAAATACTCTAGGAAAACTAATAAAACTATACTCAAGGATGACAAAACGACGGTAAAAAAGACCAGATGAGACGATGTAAACCGACTCATCAAACTCCCCAAACCGAACCCTTGCTTGTCCTCAAGCAACAGACTCTCTAAAAAACCTAGAAAAAGGAAAAACACATAGACACAAAACAAAGTCTAGCTCCCAAGATACCGAGTCTACGATTGCACATAATAAGCGCAAGAAATGCAGAAGCTTTGACATCACACTGACATTCACAGAATAACATGCATAAGTTCAAAAAGTTTGTTTCCAAAGTTAATAGAACTTAAGTCTAACATGGTAGTCCCTCACAAGTGCATCCTATGCATCTATTCTCTCACACTCCTAGAAGTGTCCAGTAGGAGTAATCACTCAAGAATATAAAGAGACAAGGAAGGTGACTTGCGTCACAGAGATGCCTCAAATACATCATGCAATGTACTCAATCAGTTAAGTCGGAAGGGACTTTTTCATAGCTCTGTAACAATCAGCAGTAGACTCATAAAAAGGCAGTCGTTCTCTCTTTTTTCAATATATTTTTTTTTCATTTTTTGCAGTCTTATATATGACCCATATGCTTATATATTTTTTTTGTCTCAATTTTTTGGTAGTGTCTGTTTTACCGAAAGTCCGCACTTTTGTTCGTGCAGGTTTGGTATACACACCATCAACCCTCACGGACATATAGCTTTTAAAGGCCACGCCGGTATATAGGTAGTATCTGAAACGTGCCCAACACGACTAACGGTGGTAACTAGTACCATAGATCCACTCCGAGACTTATTTTATTTGTTTGAGAGAACGAAAAACCTAAACACAGTCTTTATCAATACAAATAGGGCACATAAGCCTCCTCCCCAAACCTATTCTTGGAACGGGTTTGGCATAAGCAAATAAGAATGTAAAACATGTCGTTCGTCATACTTAACTTACACAGAGTACACATGAGAATGATGAGGCGCAAACAAGTGAGTTTGCACTTCCCGAATTAAATCACACAGGCACCGGTACAATATTTTTTCATCGGCTAAGGTTTACGCACAAGATTTTTGTGCTACAAAATTAGAACGGACTTTCTATTTACAACAGAAACGAACATAGCAAACTTAAACATGCAAACTGCTAATAGTCAAGGATCAGTCAAAGCAAAAGCATTAAACAGGTTTAGTACATGCAATAGACGCTCGACTTGGGAGACAGACTTAGACTCAACAGACTGAAAGACTCGAATAAGAAATACATGAATCATAAACATAATAAATACGGAAAGAAACACATCCGAAAACAGGCAAGTAAGAAGCCTAAGGTAGATCAAAACTCGAAACGGCCCTCCCCAAACCTGAACTCGTGCTCACCCTCGAGCAAACGAGTGAAAAAAAGAAAAAGTAGAGAGTTGATAAGACAGAGGCTTCCCTGACTGAAGGTTTCCAAGATGTGTAGAAGGTTGAGGAGATGACCTGATAATCAAGAAGAATGTTAGAAAACAAAGAACCGAGCTAGCAGGCGAAAAGAATGGAGGGTTGAAAAAGAAAGGAGCTAGCGTTGCCAGTTTCCTAACTGGCGTACGCCAGTTAGTTTCTGCTAATCGACTGGCGTCGCCAGTCAACTAGCGAAGCTAACTGGCGTTCGCCAGTTTACTACTTTTCGATTTTTTTTTAAATAAAAGAAGGAATGAACGTGAATGCAACAACTTTATGAGAGAAAATCGTGAATGCAAATGCAAGCTATCTAGAAAGCAAGTAAAACCCGGGTTGCCTCCCGGAAAGTGCTTGTTTTAAGTCTCTAGCTTGACTTTCGTACTCTAGTTGGCACGATCTGGGTACTTGTTAGAAATATCTATTTAGATTTTGATCAGCAACCTAATGACTTATCTTAGCACAGAAAGGTGGTTAGTACTCTTGGTTCACTTGAACACTGTAAAAGAGGAAAATAACTAAGTATGTTAGTCTAGCAAATCTTGTATAGGATGTTAGGTCTCTGAATGTAATTTTTATATCTTTGAAGAAGACCAAGAAGAAGGCATCCAGCAGGAGAGTTCAACAAATTTTGAAGATTTGAAGACTGCACAAGATTGCTGAAGACGAAGGTCATCAGATACCTATGTCCAGATATCTTTGATAAACAAGTGTTTCTCAATAAACAAGTTTTGCAAAAGATATCTGAGAACACAAGGTTTCTGAACAAGGAAAAGTGCCCACAGATATCTACACTCAGATATCCTGGATAAAACTATGTTTCTGGGAAACAATGTTTCAACAGGTATCTGGAGATGTGAAGGTTTCTGGAAAGGGACATGCAATGTTTCAGAAAGCGTGCATAGTTCCGTTGGCACAACAGGACAAAAATAGTACAATGCAATAAATGCGCAGACAAAGACATCTGAACTAAAGAAGAAATCTCCGAAAAGAGACAACGTCTTCTGCAGTACCATTTACAGATAACCATAGTTTGAATTTCATTAAGCCTAACGGATACTATTCAAACGGCATGATTTTCAACTATAAATATCACCACTTAGAATGCTTGAAAAACACACCTTGAACTTACACACCGAACACGCCAAGAACTTAAATCGACGAACTCATTCAAGCATACAAGCCTTCAACCTACTTACGCTTTAGCTTACAGTTGCGACTAAGCTCTTGAATTCTAAGTAGCAAGAAAGTTCTAAGTGTCCTGATCCTTAACAAGCATTGCTATATGTGAAGGAGTTGAATCAAAAGATCAAGTATCTAAGTTGGAGATTTCTACGGTGAGATAGTAATCGTACTACTTGTTAAAATGAGATAGTAGTCGTACAACCGTTGAGATCTAATCTCAACCATTGATCTTATGTACGACTACTCCTCTTATGTACGACAACTCAATGAGTAGTCGTACTGGTTAATTTACGAATCTACCCATTGAAGTTTATTTTAATATGTAAATACAATTATACAAAAATACATTATAAAACATTAAAGTAAAACTTAACCATAATTGTTGATTTACTATTATACCCTTTCATTAAAAAAGAAAATGTAGTAATATTAATTATAACCACCATCGGACCTCCGGCGACGGCCACCGGACCTCCGGCATCCGGCGGATCTCCGGCGACACCTTAATTTAATTTTAAAAATTTAATGTTGTAACTCATAGGAATTGAAACCAACACCTCATGAATACAAATTTAGAAACTTACCATCAGGCTACAAGGTATTACATGACCATAATCTAACTATAAACATATATGATATATCCTTATCCAAACCAACAAAAAGAGAAAACCAACCACATAACAATTGTTTTAACATTGATTTGTTTTGTCTTTTATCCTAGAATTATTGTTTAACATCGATTTATTTTGTTCTTTTATCCAAGAATTATTGTTTAACATCAATTTGTTTTGTTCTTTTATCCAAGAATTATTGTTTAACATCGATTTGTTTTGTTCTTTTATTTTATTTTGTTTTAGATTTCCGAATATCAAAACCGTAATGTTTGTCGTAGTCGAGATAAAAGTCATGTGCTTCATCGTCTGTAGCAAATCTAAACTTAAGAATGTCATCATCATTGGGAAATGCATTATCAAAGTCATGTTTGATAGTGTCTGAAGTGTTGAAATATGCATCCTCGCCCTCTAATTTCATGTCATCGGAACTTACAATATCGTCATCAGTATAACAATATGTCTCTTCATCAACCATAATTCTGCATAATAAGGAAAGGGAAAAAAAAACAGCACAAGACATGAAGAAAAATTAACTCAATTAAATAGGAAGAAGAATGCCTACTATTGTGATAGCTAAAGAAGTAGTGTGGGTACTACTAGTGTCTTCACAAAGATTTTTGAGAAAAAACATCATTGACATATGTACAGAGCATTTACATTGCCTTTAGAGTCAACTGGAACAAAAATCATTCACTATAAGAAAATCCTAATTCGACATTACCAAAACAACTTCAGAAACATATTCATTAACATAAGAAGTTCTTTCCGCAGAGAAATTAAATCAAAGGCAAATGGAAAGATCTGAGTACACTAATACCCATAATTACAAAAACAGAATACAACTCATATATGGCTACGAAATAAGGTCAAGAGCGAGTAAACCCATATTTCATATAGTTCAATGGGAAGCAAGGCAGAATGCTAAAATATATTTACTACCATAAGCACAAGCAATTAATCTATATCCAGAAATCAAGACATATGCTTCATACAAAAGTTTAAGATGGGAAATAAGGAATAAGCTAGCAGCAACACGAATAATCAGCCACGTCATTCCAGCAAAGGTGCAAAAAGAGAAAGCAGAGTTGGAGCCAAGTCAGATTCGAGCAAATCGATCTAGAGAATTACCTAGTGACGGAGAACACAGATCCGGTTTGGTGGTGCAGTGGAGCCGGAGTAGTGATGTCCGGTGGAGAAGACCGCCGGAGATGGGGATGGCGGGATGGGGATGAATTGAAGGCTATAATCTTGTGATTTAGGGATTAGGTTTTTTTGAATTGGGGATTAGGGTTATTGAATTGGGGATTAGGGTTCTTGGATTTTGAATTGATGTATGTTGTAAAGAGGAAATAAGAGGAAGGCGATGAATTGATGTTAAACAATAATTCTTGGATAAAAGAACAAAACAATCGATGTTAAACAATAATTCTTGGATAAAAGACAAAAAAAATCGATGTTAAAACAATTGTTATGTGGTTGGTTTTCTCTTTTTGTTGGTTTGGATAAGGATATATCATATATGTTTATAGTTAGACTATGGACATGTAATACCTTGTAGCCTGATGGTAAGTTTCTAAACTTGTATTCATGAGGTGTTGGGTTCAATTCCTATGAGTTATAACATTAAATTTTTAAAATTAAATTAGTGTCATGGGAGATCCATGGGATCTTGAGGTCTGGCGGTCATGCTTGCCGGAGGTCCGGTGGCGGTCATTGGAGGTCCGATGGTGGTTCTAATTAATATTAATACATTTTCTTTTTTAATGAAAGGGTATAATGGTAAATCAACAATTATGTCTAATTACAATTATAATTTTTTTTTCTAAAATTGTTTGAATATTTGTATATTTTATGATTGAATTATAAAACAAGACCTAAATGAATAACTAAAGGGTATATTTGGTAAACACTTTAATGTACGACTACTATCTCACCGTAGAAAAACCCATCTAGGTTTCATTCTCTAGAACATTTAACATAGACTTGGGTCAGTAAAGAACATATCACCACACATTGTGTAGTGTGTTAAGTGATTCTTGTTCTATCAAGTATTCTTACATAACTGAGAAAATTATAAAGACTACTCACCTGACAAACTAACTTAACCAACACCTTAAATGGCGTGGAGTACAGGAAGTACTTAGTTTGGGAAACTAAGGAATAACTCCAAGGTTACTGAGCAGAGGAAGTACCTAGTTTGGGAAACTAAGGAATAGCTCAAAGGTTTCTGATTATAGGAAGTGCTTGGCTGAGAAAGCCGGGGAATAACTCAGGGGGGACACTTGGTTGGGAACCTAGTGTATTTAGGAATCGAGAGAAGATATTTGTAAGGTGAACTCAATTATCTGTCTTAGTGGATTCTAGGTCTGAGAAAGGCCGAAGTGGATTAGTTGAAGGATTACGCCACCTTCAGATACCACTATAAAGATCAGTGTTATTTACTTTCTGTAATTTATTACTTTCTTTATTTACCTTGCTGAGTATTTACACATATCTTGCTGAGCACGTGCACTTATCACAGAAAAGTCTTCCGCTCTCTAAAATTAAGTATCAGATATCTTCATAGGTATCTGAGAAATTGTGTTTATTGACAAAAGTTGTAAAAGACTATTCACCCCCCCCCCCAGTCTTTTCCCTTTGCCGTTATCTGGACCAACAGTACTAGACTTCCCCTTGCTTGCACTTCTTTTGTCCTGTTCTTGAGAGAATACATAGAGAAGTCCCACAAAACCCGTAGAACACTCCTTCTGAGTAAAATCCTTAGGGAGGTAGTCCAATGCCTTCACTATTCCCACTCGACCATTCACCTCATAAGTCGTTGTGCGCCTAAACACACTAATGTCCATTTTAGAGGCGAGTAAAAATGGCCACCAAAGTAAGACTATATCGGGTGCTTTCTTCTGTTCTTCTCGAACGTCTTTCAAGACAACGAAATCACTGAGGATCGTCTCCCCATTCAGCTTGACTACAATATCCCTTGCCAGTCCAACAGGCCTCCTATGCGACCCATCCGCCATCAAGAGACGAGCTTTCATCTCCTCTAGTCTCGTGAAACTACATCCTTTGAAGAGGCTGTACGGAATAGTGCTAACGGTAGCTCCAGTATCCAAGGTTGCTATGACCTTTGAGGTACCCATCCCCACTACAATATTAAAGCTCTTCTTACCTAGGGGGTACTCTGTTCCATTCTCCGTGCCCTCTTCTTCCTCGGCTGGAATGCAAACTGCTCCTACCTCCGGAGTGCTCACCATACTCGCAGAATCCTCATCTGCTGCAGAAACCAGATCCTGATCCACAATACATGTATCTCCCTCTTGCTCGGGAGTCAACTCAGCAACAGAATTACCGAGGGTTATCACCTCTTCCACTGTCGCTTCTCTAGCAATCGGAACAAATGATGCACACCTACAAGTTGCACAAATCTGTTTTGAAACCTCAACACAGGTCTCATTTCCCAAAATAGTCACCTCAACCGGAGTTTTTGTTATAACCTTGATCGCCATTTCCCTATCGGGGGCACCAGGGAATTTTCCTTTCTCCCTCTCCTGGTTCTTCTCAAGTAGCTGCTGAAGAACGCTGTGGATCTTGTCGTTGTCCTTCTGCAGCTTCCCAATACGGAAGTCGGTGGACTGGCAGTATACATTGGTCTCGTGCATTAACTCTCGCAACTCGTTCATGAAGCTCCTAAAATCACTAGATAATCCAGAACTGCCTGCTGGTTGGACCTCCTAAATTTTTGGGGTTGGGTTCTCGCAGTTATCATTAGCATAGCTCAATAGGGATCTATCACCCTGTCGATTAAACTAATTGGTGGGAAGTTTCTGGTACCCTCCTCGTTGCGCATTGAAGTTGTTCCTTTTCTGCCAGTAAACCGGCTCTGCTTGCC
The DNA here is from genome assembly GCA_026545765.1 of Plantago major. Lineage (NCBI taxonomy): Eukaryota > Viridiplantae > Streptophyta > Magnoliopsida > Lamiales > Plantaginaceae > Plantago > Plantago major. The sequence goes on along the minus strand of CM048842.1, from coordinate 48,047,106 downwards.
TCGGATTAGCCACTGGCGGAGTGACTTGCTGGGGTTGGACATTGTTAGACCCAAGACAACCCTGTATTATCGTAAGCAGTCGACCAAATTGATTCTCGCTTAATCCGAAGTCGCTAGTGCGGACTATACGACCATCTGGCATGGTAGAGTACTGACCTGGAGGAGGACCTTGTGTCCCTGCTGGAGGAACTTGAACAGCCTCTTCTCCGTGATTTTCAGGTACAACATTCTATGGAACATTACGGACTCCCCTGGACGGAATGTCTCTTCCATCATCGGAGGATGAGCTTGCTGTGTGACCATCGCTTGGGTATCTCCTTACCTCAGCGTTCCTTTCCGTTACAGTGGCCCTCCGTCCTCTGTTGGGTGGACGTCCACGTGGGTGTGGAGGTGGAATTTCGATGCCAGCAGCACTGGTCCGTGCTGTCTGTCTCGTTCTTGCCATCAGCTCAGCTTAAACACGGAAACTTTTGTAAGGATTCCCACATACGGCGCCAAATGTTGAGGGGTTGAGCCTCAAACACTAACTAAACTACTACAAGTCCCTAATCTAAGGTCCGCCTCCAACTTGAAGTCCGACCTGGTGACTTGGTCCGAGCCGGAACACCTGAAAAGACTAAGTGGGGGGGGGGGGGCGGGGGTTAGATAGGTAACCCGGTTTGCTAGATGTCAAACCGGGAAGAGACTTTACTCAATAGAGAGAGGAAGGCTCTGAATGTAGTAGTTATGAGGAAGGTTATAATGTCAAAAACACTTACCTTAAGGTCCTGGACCTTGTGCTATATTTATATCATGTACTTATGAAGAGGTTCATAAGATGATGCCAAGTGTATGTTTAGGATTTGGACGACAATGCTCCCTTGGTCCATGGCCCAATAGTATGTGAGGGGTCCAACACTATTAGATGGGCCTGCGAGGGTAGATTGGTCCTTCCCCCCTCAGAGTACTATTCCTGCTGATGGGTCCGTGTGAGACCCTTTAGAATGATCCGAGCTCTGTTGAGTTGGTCTGTTCCTAGGTAGCTCAGTGACGGTCCGAGATACTAGCTGCTCGGAAGTATCTTGGAGGTTCCAGTGTATAGGTTTGGTCTTATTGTTAAGGTGGCGTCTGAGTTTATCTCGTCCGGTCTATTTGGTATCCTAGGACTGACAGTGTGTGGTACTTGGTGAGACCATGTGACCTCTTGTCAGGTTCAAAAGCCGTGCACCTAGCTAGGTCGGACCAGCTGAAGAGGTGTATTGACTTGAGCGTACTGATTGACCCAGAAGGCTTTCCTTAAGGCGGATAGCCAAGATCAGATAAGTATAGAATTGGCTATTTTAGCCGTGATGCGCTCTAGGACGCGTTCTATGGCGCACTTAACGGATTGGACATATATCCATATCAACACACTTGTTGAATTTCTAGTGTAACATGTGGTTGTTCGCATCTTATATACATCAACTTTTAGTTTCTTAATTCAAAGATAGTCTTGTTTGAGTTATACGTGCGCTTGTTGATTTTGTTGAGCATTTTTGTTAAGATAATAGTACTATTTTATGATAGTTATCTAGTTGCTAACATTAAAAAAAAAAAAGTTTTACTCATTTTGTTCATCATCGTATTTTCAGAATGTTTGCGGAGTGCAAGTCACCGAGCAAAATATTAAGAGAAAGGTGGAGTGTGGAGCTGAGGTTAGAGTCGAACCAAATCAAGCACTGGTTCAAGAAGAGAATCTTATTAACAGAGGTTATGGGTCGATTTTCAATTTGACCCATCTTCTCTTGCACTTTACTTTCTTAGATTTATTGCAATTCATTGAAACGTTTTTTCTAGTTAAATTTATCATTCCAAGAATGAATGTTTAATACTTCATAACATTTTCTTTTGTCCAGGCTGAAGCAAAAAGAGGAGAGAATAATGCTCTTCGCATTGAGAATGCACGTGTTTTGCGTGAGAATCATCTCATGGCAGAACAATTAAGGAGCAAGACATCTTGCTCGGATTGTGAGGCAAATCCGAGTCTAGATGAATTATATTGCGAAAATGCATCACTGATAGAAGAAGTAATAAAAAAACTATACGAACTCTTTTATAAGACTTTGCACCGGATCTTGAACTAATTTTTGTATGTTTTCAGAACCGTAGAATGAGAAACTTCCTGGCAAGTGTTGTAGAAGTGAACAACAATGAATTTTATATGGATGAAATGCCATCGGCTTCAACCGAGGAGTCTACATCAGAGTATGAAAAAAGTGATACGTCCTAAAATGTATGATTTGTAAAGCATTATTTTCATACTTGTATTGCAAGCAAAATATTTTACAACAGATGAATATATATTATATATTGAATCTTATATGTGCGAATTTCAGGCGCTTCAAAGTACTGATATTACGCAACCATTGTGCAACTAAGTCATAAGACAACACACACACACACTATATATATATATATATATATATATATATATATATATATATATATATATATATATATATATAGATATATATATATATATGTATATATAGATATATGTATATATATCCATATATATATATATCTATCCATACATATATATATATATATGTATGTATATATATATATGTATACATATATATATATATATATCTATCCATACATATATATATATATCTATCCATACATATATATATATATATATATATATATATATATATATATATATGTATGTATGTATGTATACATATATATGTATGTATGTATATATATATATATATATATATATATGTATGTATGTATACATATATATATATATATATACACACACACACACACATACAGTTACTCAAAGTAAAAACTAACAACAACTATCAAGAAATGGTATTTTTGTGACTTGTCACAATATGTCAAATAATTACTTTAAACAACTACTCGTACTATACTTTTATCAGAATTAGCATATGAACAAAAGATAAATTAAACTAAACATATCAAAAACATCCAATGATATTTCGCAATTGAAATTAATGGAGAACAAACCATTTACGACAAAGACAATTTTGTGCATCAGACTTATAGAATCAATTACACTCGACTTAAATAATAGAAATTTGTTTAGGTAATCATTTAATGAGACACACAATAATAGAACATGCACAAATGCCGTGAATAATTGTATAGCTTTCATTTTGCATATGGGAAATATAATTTGTGAGATTTGTTCTATTTGTAATCAACACACTATAGAAAGATTCATGTAGGTTATACTCTCATTACAGGGCATGTACGTGAAAAAAGAACGAACTAATTTATTATGAGAACACTAGCTTACGCCATACTTTTTAATAATTGTCCTTAAAATAGATAGAAAATCCTCCCACAAGTTCTAATTATATAAGATTAGTAAACCACATAATTGGAATCACAGTAGGAGGTTACCAAATGTTTTATATTAGTCAACCAGTGTCCATGTTTCCCCTTTCACGGTCAATGTACCACGTAAACATGAGCATACTGGTCTTACATAAACGAGTAACGGTGCATAAGTTAAGACATAAAATTTTGTACTTGCATTCATTGTTACATTCTAAAAAACCATCAAGTTCTTCATCTTCTCCAAGCTTTTAGCTTATATATTAATGTCTTATCCAAATCATAGCACAAGTTCTAGATCTAAGTCCGAATCGAACAAATTCTTGGAAACCAATCTGATTCCATGCATCTACAGTCCTCTCCAGCTGCAAAAACTCGAAGAGTAAGCTCACACACACTCACCTAAAAAGACTCACATGTACACTTGTTGAATTTCTAGTGTAACATGTGGTTGTTCGCATCTTATATACATCAACTTTTAGTTTCTTAATTTAAAGATAGTCTTGTTTGAGTTATACGTGCGCTTGGTGATTTTGTTGAGCATTTTTTTTAAGATAATAGTACTATTTTTTGTTAGTTATCTAGTCGCTAACATAAAAAAAAAGTTTTACTCATTTTGTTTGTTCTCTTATTTTCAGTATGTTTGCGGAGTGCAAGTCACCAAGCAAAATATTAAGAGAAAGGTGGAGTGTGGAGCTGGGATTAGAGTCGAACCAAATCAAGCACTGGTTCAAGAAGAGAATCTTATTAACAGAGGTTATGGGTCGATTTTCATTTTGACCCATCTTTTGTTGCACTTTACTTTCTTAGATTTATTGCAATTCATTAAAATGTTTTTTCTAGTTAAATTTATCATTCCAAGAATGAATGTTTAACATAACATTTTTTTTTGTCCAGGCTGAAGCAAAAAGAGGAGAGAATAATTCTCTTCGCATTGAGAATGCACGTGTTCTTCTTGAGAATCATCTCATGGCGGAATAATTATGGAGCAAGACATCTTGCTCGAATTTTGAGGCAAATCCGAGTCTAGATGAATTATAATGCGAAAATGCATCACTGATAGAAGAAGTAATTAAAAAAAAACTCTACGAACTCTTTTATAAGGCTTTGTACCGGATCTTAAACTAATTTTTGTCTGTTTTCAGAACCGTAGAATGAGAAACTTCCTGGCAAGTGTTGTAGAAGAGAACAATAATGAATTTTATATAGATGAAATGCCATCGACTTCAACCGAGGAGTCCACATCAGAGGATGAAAAAAGTGATACGTCCTAAAATGTATCTATAATCTTACATTTGTGCCAATGAATTGTGTAGAGCATTATTTTCATACTTGTCTTGCAAGCAAAATGTTTTACAGATGTGTTAATATGAAAATATGTCCAATTCGTCATAGGCGCCTTTGGAACGAATCCTAAGGCGTCCAAAGTTGTCTGAGGATCTGAAACACTACGATACGACCCTAAAGTCCGACCCTAGGCCCCTCAGGTCTGACCCATCCAGGTCCGACCCATCCTAGAGGAGAAGGACAGAGAGAGCTTGAACGGTAATAGCTCTGACCCCTCCAGTGGTCCGTAACCCTGGGGTCCGACCCGGATGACCATCCGGATCCAACATGACAATCTCACAAGCAACCAAGTAAACTGGCACTAGAGAGTAAGGAGGTCCGAGCCACAAGGTCCGAATCAGAGGAGTCGGACAAAATTATGGAAGTTCCCCATAGACAACCCAATACAGTCCGGACGAACCTCTTCGGACCTTGACCCGCAGAAGACTATCAAAGCCTCTAATACTCTCACATTAATGACTAAACAACCCCTAAAAGCCCAAAGTGGAATGGAGCAAGTGTCATTAATGGGCCATGGGCCTATTGAAGCCTTGGTGCTCAATCTAGGCCTTACACTTGGCATGATCTGGTGGAACCCTCCCAATTGGGGAGAAATCTATATATAGGGCACACACTCCCATGATAATGGTAAGCAATAATAACTTCCGAACCTTGACTATCACAAAGAGTAAATCTTCAGTCTCTCTTGAGTAAAGTCTCAAACCGGTTGGACACTTAGCAAACCGGGTCCTAACCCCCCCCCCCCCTTAAAGTCACTTGTGCAGGTTCTTACCAAGCTCCGGATCTCAGGCTCTAGCGCATTGGCTCTTAAGCAGTACGGAGCTTCTTACTTGAGGACATCTTGGCCATTACCAGTGGGATAGAATAATCTCTAAGTGGTTGGGGGACTTTACCCTCAACATTTTGGCGCCGTCTGTGGGAATCTTTACAAAAAGTTCCGTTCTCTTTAGTAATGGCAAGAAAAAGAAGGTCAGTAAGAACCAACGCTACTGCGATTGGCACGCCTGCCCCAAGGCAAAGAGGTAGACCTCCCACTCGGAGGGGAAGGGTGGCGAGAACCTCTGCAAGAAACACAATGGACTGCCCAAGTGATGGCCACACCGCTAGCCTCTCTTCAGAGGAGGAAAGAGCCGATGATCCACCAATAAGGACCCAGACACTCGGAGTTGAAGGACAAGTTCCTCCGTCAGGAACACATGGTCCTCCTCCGGGAAGAAACTTCACCCTTCCAAATGGGCAGATCATTCGTCCAAGTGAGTTTGGAATGAGTGAGAATCAGTCTGGCCTCTTACTCACCACCATTCAAGGGTGCTTTGGATCAAACAACCTTCAGCCTCCTCAACCCACTCCTCCCTTAGCAATTCCGAGACAAGCTGAACCCGCGCAATCAAGGAATGAACATTGCCCAATCCAACAAAGGTTAGGAGAACCAGCTCAACCGGAGGACCTAAGGAACCTTCTCAACAGGAGGGCCGCTGCTTCTCACGAATAGCGGGGGAGAAGTCCGATAATGCCACGAGCAGATGAAGTTGGAACTAGCCGACGTGGGGCTCTACAGCATGCGCCAAGAGACCACATGGCAGAAAGAATCTCGATAGTCCCTGTTGATGATCTTCCTCCAGATGTGGCCATCAACCCAAGGACTGGCGAGAAACTAACCGCCGAGCAGATTTATGTCCAACAAAAGGCCTTGGAGACTCAAATCGCCACTTTGAGCAAGATGGTGAAGGCACATGAGAAGGTGACTCTTAGAGCTCCTAATCCTCTATGTGATGAGATAAGGAGGGAAAGGAAGCGCCCCGACTCCACTATCCCAACTCTTGAGCACTATTACGGGGATACTTGTCCTGTGGGGCACCTTACTAGATACGAAAGTAAGATGGAGACCAACGACCTGAATGACAACATGAAAGCTCTCAACTTCTCCACTACACTCTTTGGGGAGGCAATGGATTGGTGGACCTCTTTGCCCAATGGCTCCATCAAATCCTATGCAGATATCGCTTCCCTCTTCCTGAAAAGGTTTGAGAAAGCAAAGAAGAGAAAGAGATCGGTCGAGCACTTGGCAGGAGTAATCCAGAAAGAGCACGAGGACCTTAGGACCTTCCTTGACCGTTTCAATGCCGAAGTGCGCCAAGTAGAGCCTCACAGTATCAAAGAACGGGTCCGACACCTGTACGCTAACACTTACAACGATGATCTTAGAAGAAAGCTTTCCAACGAGGAAATCACAACTGAAAAGTACTTGGAAGATATCTGCGAAGGAGTCCTGTATGGAGAAGAGTACAGGAGAAATGTCCCAATAAGAGCTGGGGCCAGAAAGGGAGAAGAGCAAGTAAGACAAGAACCCCTTCCCCGTCCAGGAAAGTTTGAACAAAAGAAAGAACTTAGAGACAGAAGGGAGTTCCGCAGGGAGGGAACACCACCAAGAAGATACGCCGAGTATACTCGCCTCAATAGACCAAGATCCGACATCTTGGCCTCTATTGTTGAGAAAAACTTAGATATACAATGGACAAAACCTACAAGGAGCAACAAGAAGAACAAAGCTTCAAAGGAATACTGTAGGTTTCATAAGCACAAAGGTCATTCGACTGAGGATTGTGTCCAACAGAAAACAGAAATAGAAAGGTTGGTAAGGAGTGGTAAATTGAAAGAACCAATATACGAGGAGGAACCCTCCAGATGGAAGAACCCGTATTTTTATTTTAATTATATTTTATGATTTTATTTTATTTTATTTTCCACTGGCCTAGTAGTATTTTTAAAATCAATTTTTAGATTTATTTGGCCCGAACCCATATAGGTAGTACTATATAAATTTCAAAACCCTTTTTCAATCAGATTAGCCCTGCCTTTCACTAAAAATCTTTAGTCCTGATTACTCCTAATTGTCATCATCACCGTACCATCACTATCTCCTGTCCTCACCATCTCTCACGCCATAGCCAAAGATATACATACAAAGCCCCGTTTCGCAACCAAAACCTTATCAAACGACTTCCAATCTTGACCCGGTTCATATCGTTGAGATCCTTGCAAGACGTAGATCTTGTTTATACAAGCCTCGATCCGTAGAACATTGTCGTTTCCTTCCGCGGTTGCGTAATCAGCCTTTGGTAAGCTTTCGACCTTCTGTTCTCCTTATTCTCTTACCGAAACATTACTGGGGTTTCTGGAACGTATCCGTTATCTTGTAACGAACCCGCAGAAACTTGTTTCATGAGAATCGGGTGAAAGGCCAAGCCGTTCGGACTCGCCGAAGTTGCCTGCCCTTGTCAAAACTACTTTAGTACGTACCTATTCCTCATCCTTACGTTTTGTTATTGAAGTTTACGTAAATTGCAGCCTGGTCCTTGTCCTTTAACCTTTGACTTAGTTCCAGCCCTCTTATTTAATTATTTTATGATTCAGCCCCCAAAAGTATAAGTATATATATATATATATATATACTGGTCCTTGTCCTTTAACCTTTGACTTAGTTCCAGCCCTCTTATTTAATTATTTTATGATTCAGCCCCCAAAAGTATAAGTATATATATATATATATATATATATATATATATATATATATATATATATATATATATATATATATATATATATTTTGGGTTCTTACATTATAGTGTCGATTTGGAAAAGTTTGAGATGCAAGTTAGTGGAGCTTTGTGGTATAGCTAAGTTAAGCTTGTTAGCGGTCGCCATCGAAGTAAGGGGATTTTCTGACACTTTTGCTCCTATTTTTCGTATATAAAATGTATATGTATATTTTTGCGATTGACAAATAACTTATGATTATTATATTATGTTATGGGACTTGATATAATATTCTATTCAAAGAGGATCAAGTATGTGAATTCCCTAAAGTATGTTTTTGTAATGCATGTGATGTGTGTGAAAATTAATGTTTCTGTTACATGGAGAAAATAAATATGTTTTTGAGCTCACAGTTTTACCTATGAATTCTGGGCCCGTCTTTGACGGTGATTACGTCTGGCTTTACATGCATGTTCCTTTAGCGGGAACTTTTCGTTATGTTACATTACATGCCGACCTACTACCGCAGACTTATACTAGTGGCCATAGTGTGACTCTGTTAAGCTAAACGTTTTGATACGACTGTTCTGTATAATGACTCCCTGAACTATTTTCTGGTTATGTGTATGGATATGGATTGTATATATATGTATGTTTACTGCTCTGCTTGATCCGGTAAAAGTGCCAGGAGATTCACCCTTAAATTTTTTTTTCAGTTGTCGTCAGAGTGGTTCTGGTTTGGAGAAAGTTGCTAGTGGAGGCCAGTCGGTCTAGAGAAGCTAGTAGTATTAGTGGAAGTCTTGTAATTTCTGGAGGTTGTAACTAGTTTGATGTTTCTAGTTTTGTATTTGTGGTTTAGACGCTCTAAATTACCTTTAAAAACTGTTTTGTAACTAAATTTGAGGCTTCATCTTGGCGTGAGCCCATCTCACGAGAGACGGATGGTCGCGCCAAAGTATTTTGGTTTTGGGGCGTGACACCAGACACCAGAACAATGAACAAAGAAGGGAGGAGCGTGGTTCAAAACCTCCGAAAGGATCCTTACCGCCACCTCCAGCAGAGATCCCACCCCACCATACCCAAAGATACCATGGGTATCACGAAGAAATGGAAATGGAAAATCTCCCCTATAGCGGGGTTATCAATGCCATTGCAGGAGGTCCAATTGGAGGAGATAGCCGGAACGCAAGGGAAAGAACCGCGCAACATTTGAGAAACAATGACAGAACCTATGCTCCACCGGTTCTGAAAGGAACGAACGCCATCACTTTTGATGACAGTGAGATACCCCCACCAACGTCTGGTGGAGGAGATCTTAAAGATCCTGACGTACCTTTGGTCATTTCTCTAGTTATCGCCACTTACAAAGTCAACAAGGTACTTGTTGATACAGGGAGTTCCTTCAATGTAATATCTAGGAGAACTGTGGAACAGATGCGCCTGGGTAACGTTCAGTACGGGCGAGTACAAACCTCTTTGGTAGGATTCGGGGGCTCTATAGTGCGTCCCATTGGAAATATACCATTACAAGTCTCTATGGGCGCCTTCCCTACAAGGGTGACTGAGACGATCCTCTTTGTGGTGGTCGACAACACATTCGACTATAACGTGATCCTGGGTCGCCCGGGACTTAACCAATTCAGGGCAGCCGCTTCTCCCCTACACAACAGGGTAAAGTTCCCAAACCCGAACGGTGTGGATGAAGAAGTGGGCAATGTTAGAGAAGCCTGGGAATGCTACATCATGTCAACCAGAGGAGCCACAGTACCCGTTCTTTCGGTCATTAAGAGACCCAGGAGCCCTCCTCCCGTGGCTCTTACCCCATTAAAGGAAGAAATTGGTGTTGGGTCGCTCAAGGAAAAATTCCCCAAGACTGCCAGGATAGAGCCTCATGAAGCCCTGAAAGAGGTTCAGTTGATTGAGGGGGATTCGAAAAAGGTAACTCGGATCGGAACAGAGATGAGCACGGAAGTAGAGATGAAGCTCATCATATGCCCTTGAGATAATCACGATATCCTTGCCTGGAGCACCGATAACCTTAAGGGGATAGACCCAAGGATCAAAGTTCACCGCCAGAACATGGATCCAACGGTAAAACATATCCGACAAAAGAGGAAGGACTTTGGGCCTATTGAGGATGCTATCATAGCAGGAGAGGTGGACAAGTTGATGGAAACAGGACACATCTAGGAAGTCAGGTACTCTGACTGGGTCTGTAACGTGGTCCTCGTTGAAAAGGCTCCAGGAAAGTGGAGAATGTGTAATGACTTCACTAGGCTTAACAAGTTTTGCCCAAAGGATCCTTATCCATTACCTCGCATAGACCAGCTGGATGACTCCACCGCGGGATGCGCACTCCTAAGCTTCATGGATGCATATCAAGGCTTCTACCAAATTAGAATAGCCCAGGAAGACGTCAAGAAAATGGCCTTCTTCGCGGCTGGGGGGGTCTACTACTTCAAGGTCATGCCATTTGGCCTCAAGAACGCAGGCGCTACATATCAGCGACTAGTGAATAAGATGTTCAAAGAGGAGTTGGGCAAAACCATGGAAGTTTACGTGGATGATATGCTAGTAAAAAGCAAGACCGAAGAGCAACACATCGAGCATCTCAACAAGTGCTTTTCCATCCTTAGGAAATATGGAATGAAGTTAAACCCAGAAAAGTGTACATTTGGTGTAAAGGGAGGAAAGTTCCTCGGCTACATGGTCACGGAGAGAGGTATCAGCGCCAACCCAGAGAAGATAAAGGCAATCCTAGACTTACCGCAACCAACGACAATCAATGAGGTGCAAAAGCTCTTGGGAAAAGTGATGGCCCTGAGCCGTTTCATTTCCATGTCTGCCGAGAAAAACTTACCTTTCTTCAAAATTCTAAGGAAAGGAGACAAGTTCGAGTGGACGAAGGAATGCGAAGAAGCCTTGGATAACTTAAAAAGCTACCTTCTCTCGCCACCTCTCTTGTCTAAACCAGTAGAAGGTGAACCTTTCTACCTCTACGTAGCTACTACTGACGAAGCCATGAGTTCTGTATTGGTGCGGATACAAGGAAATGACCACTTGCCGATGTATTACTTGAGCAAGGCCCTCGTGGGTTCCGAGGCCAGATATACCAAAATTGAGAAGCTTGCCTTCGCGCTGGTCTACACTGCCCGGCGACTGAAGTCTTACTTCAAATCTCATCGGATCGTGGTCCTCACCAATGAACCACTCAAACATGTCCTAGGCAAACCAGATCAATCAGGGCGCTTATCCAAATGGGCGATCGAGCTAAGTGAATATGATATCGGGTACAAAGCCCCCTCTGCTAAAAAGGATCAAGTCCTTGCTGACTTCCTGGTAGATTACCCAGAGGAAACGGTAGAAGGAACTAAAAGTTCACAGGAGGTCGTGAGCTACGTTATGCTCACCCAAGCAAAGGATATCCAAGAAGGAGAAAGGGCAAAAGAGAATGAGCCTGAAGAGATGTTTAGAAGTAACGCTCAACTCGGGTCCAGACATCAGGAACCTATGGATGACTCCCTGAGGGTGAGACATATGTTCCTCCTAGACGAAGTAACCAACACTTTGACACCTGCATCTCCCGACAAGAAGCAGGAAGACAGAAAAGTGCCTACTACTGAATCAGAGAGCAAACTTGAGAACAAGGAATGATGGATATTACAAGTGGATGGATCCGATACCAGACGAATAGGAGGAATAGGAATCTTTCTTGAAAGCCCTGAGGGAGCCAAGCTGGAATACGCCATCACCCTCAACTTTAAAATAACAAACAACGAGGCCGAGTATGAGGCACTGCTCACCGGCTTGAGGATGGCAAAAGCTCTTCAAGTAGAAAGAATCAAAGCTTATACAGACTCCCAACTCGTAAAATCCCAATTTTCTGTGTCTTTTGCTGCTAAAGGACCTAACATGATCAAATACTTGGAACTTCTCAAGAAAGAGGTGGAGCACTTTGAAGTATTCACTCTTGAGCAATTCCACATGGAATGGAACGAAAAGGCCGATGCCCTTTCCAAGTATGCCTCGGCCTTAGGAGCTATAGATAAAAGGAGTGTCATCCTGATGACTCTCACGGACTCCTCCCTGGCAAATCTTAACGGACAAGTCTTCCTCTTGAGCACTGAAAGAAGCTGGATGACACACATATTTTACCATCTCAAGGATGGCACTCTATCTTCAGATCCTAGAGAAGCAAGGAGGATCCTATGCCGAGCCAACAGATACTTCATCATGGGAGAGGATCTTTACAAGAGATCTTTCACCGGCACTCACATGAGATGCCTTGGTCCCCAGGAGGCGAAGACTGTTATGGAGGAAATTCATGCAGGAAGTTGTGGGAGTCACTCCGGGGGACGAACTTTAGCTCAGAAGATCATAAGGCAAGGATACTATTGGCCTACCATTGATGCAGATGCTGCCAACTTCGCTCGTGCCTGTGAAGACTGCCAATACTATGACCAACCCTATGATTCCGTCAATCATAGCATGCCCATTTGATCAATAGGGTATAGACGTAGTTGGTCCCTTTCCACGCGGAACACATCAAAAAAAGTTCCTGATCGTGGCGGTGGAATATTTCACCAAATGGGTTGAGGCAGAAGCAGTTTCGACCATCACTGAAAGCAGAGTACGGACGTTCATCTGGAAGAACATCATCTGCCGCTTCGGACTTCCGGGGGTACCAGTCTCGGACAATGGGGCTCAGTTCTCCGGGGCAAGACTGAAAGAATCGCTCCAGTCTTTCAAAATAGAACAACGCTTCACTTCCGTTGGTTACCCCCAAGCCAATGGTCAAGTAGAAGCCGCCAACAAGACCATCGTCAAGATTTTGGAGAAAAGGTTGAGGACTTCCCAAGACAGTTGGGCAGATGATCTCGACGCAGTCCTTTGGGCACACAGGACGACGACTCGGACTTCCACACAGGAGACGCCCTTCTCCCTTGTCTACGGATCCGAGGCGGTCATCCCCTCGGAAGTGGTAGTGGAAACCCAAAGGATCCAGCAATACAACCCAGCTAAGAATGAAGTCGCAAGGATCTACGACCTTGAGCTCCTTGAGAACAAATGGAGTGGGGCACCAACTAGCATCCTTCGATACCAAGCCATGACTGCTCGAGCATACAACAAGCGTGTCTTTCCCAAAGACATACAAGTCGGAGACTTAGTCCTCAGAAGGGCTGACATCCCAAGCAATGTTGGGAAACTCAAGCCCAAATGGGAGGGACCTTACAAAGTTACTGGAGCCAGAATCAATGGGAGCTTCGAGCTAGAGGACAACCATGGAAGAGCCTTGAAGAGAACTTGGAATGCTAAGAATCTGCAAAAGTTTTATGCTTAGTTTAACACTTAGAAAATAGACTACGTCAGTTGTCGAAGTTTTTCTCATTTTCTTTGTCTGGCCTCGAAGCCCAGCAATTGTACTTGAATTTCCGTCAAATCAATACAACTTTTCGCAAGGCAAGAAAACTATATTCACACAAACATATTGCCTCGGGCCATTCACAAAGGTCCGAGCCAATTGATTCAACAAATACTTGAGAAATCAATTTCTCGTCAGGATTGACTTATTCTAGCCAGTTCGGATGAAGTGATATAACGAGCCGAAGAAAGAAGGTGCAAACACTCAAAAGACCATGTATTATTCAAAAAATACAAATTACAAAATTACAAACTTCGGATACACCCGTCCGAGTCGCGTAAAACAGGGCGTAATCTACATCGTTCTGTACAATACAAACACGCGGTTCTTGGCAGCATATTCAACATCTGGATCAGTAAAGCATATCCGTTCCGATGCTAAGCATCCGAGGCAAAACAGGAACCGCACGAACCAATGGATCTCCAAATAATGATTCCCTACTTCCGCACAAAAGGATAAGTTGAATCCGAACCGGATAACTCTGAGACGGTAAGGCAGCTCCACGGTCCTCTTAAGTGATCCGCATCTTCCACCACAACCATTTTCTGGTTCGCACCCTCGGGCACCACAAGAAAATGGTAAATGGTGGAAGGAGCAAACAGCCCGAGAATTCGACTCTCCATGCCAACAAGGCTTCCAGTCCTTGGGAACGGCGAGCTAGTCCGCTCCCCCGGGGCTCAAGTGGTTGATACACTACAGCCCCGGAGAGAGAAGACTAGCACGCTGATCCGAGAACTATGTCCGAAACATATATACTGCAAGGAACAAATATCCTGAAAAATTAATTCTCCGAAGCAACAGGCGTACAATCCCTAGAACCAGCAAGCTAGCCCGCTTCCCCGGGGTTGAAATTCTTAATGCACGCTACAGCCCCGAAGAAAGAAGGCTAACCCGGCGATCTGGGGAGTACTAGGGATAGTGAATGACAGAAGGACCGAAGTCACAAGTGTTTAGGAATCCTCGGAACCAGCGAGCTAATCCGCTTCCCCGGGGCTGAAGCTGACGATACACGTTACAGCCCCGCAGAAAGAAGATTAGCACGGCGATCCGAGAAGGGTTCCTTCCGAGAAGCTGATATCCGTTACCTTCCTCATAGTCCGACTCAAGGGCACCTTCGAACGCCCGAAGGACCCACTGAGACGAAGCAAATGAGAGCGGCGGAATCAAACTATTCATTCAGATGACCGGACACCAGGATCCGGATCCCCTATTACTATGAAAGGGATGGAATGATCTGACGAAAAGCCGTACAATCCAGGGGTATATATAGAAGTGGCGAACCAATCACCACTCGACACGTGGTGTGTAACAGCTGGCGATGGGCTTGAGCCTGGACATGGGCCCAACCATTGGGCCGCTATTGGGCCAACCCGGAGTCTTTTCACATTTTTTGACCTTATTGGGAGAATTATTTTGAACTGTTACCGGCTCGGATCCATCAGCCCGAGGCGCCAAACGTGATCCGTAGCCCACACTCAACTTTTTTGGAACATCTCCTTTTTACCAACTTTCCGCAAGTCCAAAACGACTCGGAACAGTACACCGTGTCGCTACAAATCAGGCAGGATTTATGACATCCGAATCATTCCTGTTTACTTAGGGCGATTAACATTTGGAGCTACAACTCGGACAAACGCCTTGTCCGACCGACCCATGAGTCAACCAATTGAGAATTACATTATTTTGGGAAGATTCGGTCTCGTGGACTCGGATCCATGACCCAAGAAAACCGAGCCAACGAAAC
Organism: Plantago major; assembly: GCA_026545765.1. Classification (NCBI taxonomy): domain Eukaryota; kingdom Viridiplantae; phylum Streptophyta; class Magnoliopsida; order Lamiales; family Plantaginaceae; genus Plantago; species Plantago major. The sequence continues at coordinate 48,031,723 of CM048842.1, read as the reverse complement.
TTAGGTTACTGATTTATCTTATAAATTCGACACATAATAAGAAGCATGCATTTGAAAAGAAAATAACACAAGCAAATGATAAGAGTTGACCCGAGCCATCACCGAGCCCGGACCAATGCCATGGATACCGAATCGATTGTGCAAATTCAACAAAAATTATCCATACAAAAACAGCGGTAACAAAGAAAGAACATAGTTTTTAAGGTCCGAAGACCAGAGTTACACGCTTCCGGGGCATACCCCGTCTTCACCTCCCCTGACGACTTGACGAGCCAACTTGCGCGCCCGAAGGACCTGCGGCCTCTTTTTTTGGAGACACAAGTCCGACGCCATTCTCTCTTCACTACAAGAATTCTGCTGTAACGGGACGGAAAGGGGCGACGGATTTTATCCGTCGCCCCTGTAGCGACGGATCGCCAAACGGGGCGACGGATAAGTTTATCCGTCGCTACAGAGAGTTGACCCAGATCTAAAAAAAAAAAAAATTGAGCGACGGATAGATCTATCCGTCGCTATAGCCGGAAAATGAAAAAAAAAAAAAAACGTTAGCGACGGATAGATCTAGATCTATCCGTCGCTAAAAGCCTAAAAAAAAAACCATATATCTCCTCCACCACCTCCTTTCCTCCACCACTTCTCCTCTCCTCCTCGTCCCACCACCACCTTTCTCCTTCCACCACCTTTCTCCTCCACCACCACCATCCACCACCATCCTCCACCACCACCTCCACCACCACCACCTCTCTCCTCCCACCATCCACCACCTTTCCTCCACCACCTTTCTCCTCCACCACCACCATCCACCACCATCCTCCACCACCACCTCCTCCACCACCATCTCCACCACCACCACCTCTCTCCTCCCACCATCCACCACCTTTCCTCCACCACCTTTCTCCTCCACCACCACCATCCACCACCATCCTCCACCACCACCTCCTCCACCACCATCTCCACCACCACCACCTCTCTCCTCCCACCACCACCGCACCACCACCATCTCCACCACCACCACCACCTCTCTTCTCCCACCACCACCATCTCCACCACCACCACCACCACCTCTCTCCTCCCACCACCACCGCACCACCACCCTGCCACCACCACCACCGCACCACCACCACCCTGCCACCACCACTGCCACCACCGCACCACCTTTCTCCTCCCACCACCACCGCACCGTACGAATACAAATTGGATACGAATATAAAAATTCGAATACAAATTAATCCGTATACGAATACAAATCAATATCTCGTATACGAATACAAATTGAATACGAATTAATCCGTATACGAATATAAAAATTCAAATACGGATTTTAATTTTTTTTTAAAAAAATAGAAATGGGGCGACAGATAGATCTATCCATCGCCACGTGGGGCGACGGATAGAATCTATCCGTCGCCCCATTATCAATTTAAAAAAAAAAAATTGGTCAATCCGTCGTCCAATCCGTCGCGAATTGGACGACGGATTGTTATCCGTCGCCACAGCTCCAGGGGGCGACGGATTTTCTATCCGTCGCCAGAGCTGGGGCGACGGATAGATGGCCTGTAGCGACGGATCTATCCGTCGCTACAGGCCAGATTTTTTGTAGTGCTTGGGCCTCCTGCGCCAGCCTTCTCTCCCTTCGGGCCCTTAATTCCTTTAGGAAAGAAGGGCATTGCTCCATCAGGTCCAGATCGGAAGAGAAACCCTTGACAGGACCGGGTAGAGTCAGCCAGTCCCGGTTATGCTCCTCATGGTCTTCCAACGGAACGAAAACACTGGACATCAACACCCGTGGCACAAAGGAGGGAAGATACGGACCGCCATGATTGTACTTCTTGTCCTCGGTCTCGTCGCAGACAAGCTCTACAAACTCACATTGAAGTAAGTCCTCATCCGAGACACCTTCCGGAGCAAAGTCTGAGCCATTTGCTTCTTTGAAAGCAGTAATGCCTTCAGCCTCCAAGTCAAGGTCGCTCGGGATCTGTCCCCTATGCGGGCCTTGATAGCCGCATCAAAGCCATCCTGCCGAGCCTCGTCATACTTGGACTCGAGCATGAACTTGCAAGCGTCTGACCCCAAGAAGTCTTGGACAGCTTGCGTCTGGACCTTCAACATCTCCTTCAGCATCATATCCTTGAAAGTCCGGGAGACACTGACATACTCATCCACACCCTCCTGATGAGCTTTAAGGTCCTTTTCCAGCGACAGGATGGCACTCTTCAGTTTCGCAGCCTCCGCTTCGGACTCCTTCTTCGCCGCGAGGGCCTTCTTGAGCCTATCAGACAAGGAATTCACCTTGGACGTTTCGACCGCCCGAGTAGCCTCAGCCTTAGTCAAATCCTCTTCCATCGTGGCCCTCTGACCCGCCACCATGGAACATGCCCGAATAGCGGTCGTAAGCTACAATACACGATAAACCAAAATTAGTACCGACACCGAACAAAGAAAAGATTCCCAGAAAATCAGTATCTACCTTTTGGTGAATTGCGAACAACTCCTCAATCCGGTCCAACTCCAGAACAGCAGCCAACCGAGCCACTTCCGCCTCCAAGTCCGACTCACCACTCGCTTTCCCTTTGCCCTTCTTGGCCGCAGGGATCGGACCTTCGGATGTATGCTTTTGTCCGGCCCCAGCACTCGAACCACTGGCGGGAGGGTCCCGAGACATAGACCTTGGAGGTTTCTTGGCCCCCTTCGAGCCAGCCACCTTACCCTTGTCCGGGGTGGGTATCGTCTGGGCCTCCTCGCCCGCCGCGGCCCTCCGAGTCTCCTCCACTCGGAAAGAAGCAGCATTCCAAGGCTCTTCCACTGGCAGTATAGTGGACGTCTTGATGATTTGGGTTCGGGTTCCCTCCTCCATCTCCTTCCGTTGAGCGGCATTTTGTTTCCGCTTCAGCTCTCGCATGGTGGACATGGTGTACTCGAACCAAAAATCTGCACATCCGAAGGACAATAAGTTAATACACGATAACGAAAATTTTATCCAGAACTACAAACAAAGCAATAAAGGGACCACCGACTCGGATGACCGACCACGTGCCGAATGAGGAAGAACTTACTCAGATCCTTCTTCCCGTCACAGAAACTTGGCTCCGAAAAGCCAGCTAGATAGGGAAGGGGTTAGCAGATCAATCCCCGGAAAAAATATTTCTCGGGATCTTGATTCCGGTGGAGAGCTTGCATCCACAAAGGAACGTTCCGAGCCGGAGGTTTCCAGTCCGGCAGCCTACCTCGGAAAAACTTCTTCTCAAAATTCCATTGGGTCCTTTCCGCTTCGGATTGACCCTGTTTTAGAGCGGGCCGGACGAAGATATATCTCTTCCACCAATTTATTCCCAGGGCGGAGAGCAGATCGACGAAAAAAGTATACGCTTTGCGACACACCAGCGTATAGAACAAAGTATTCCTATTACTTACACTAATACTAAACAACTTCCGGAAGTTATCAAAAGTAACCGGGATGCCCTTGTATTTACACATCACCCCGAAGCACATCAGATTTCCGAGAGAATTGGGGATGATTTGATGAGGACTTAACCCCATGTCGTTTAAAATGTCCAAAAACTCAGACGCCACTGGCAAACGCCACCTGTAGTGAAGACTTATCTCATGCACACACATATACCCCGGAGGCGAATTGTAAAAAGCGTATGACTCATCCGGAATGAGGATCTCGATGGACTCTTGAATCTCATACTTCCTCCGAAGTTCCTCCACCTCCTCAGCCATCACGATCGAAGGGCATGTGGGCAATGTACATTCTTCGTTCAGTTCACCTTCCGGATCGGGATGAGTTACATCGTCCCTCGACCGAGGGAATTTCACCTGGAACACGTCTTCACCCTTCTTAAGCCCCTCGGGAAACTCCTCTTCGGTCCGTTGACGACTCGTACCCGCTTGCCCAGCTGACTCCCTCCGAAAAACATGGGCGGACAGCATTTCTTCCTCTTCTTCCTCCTCGGTACTGACATTGTCAGTACGACCCTCCTCCTCCACTTTATCATCCCCGGACGATGAACTCAGCTCTACCACCGTCCGAAGGGGAACAGCAACCTGGACCCGATCCTCGACACCTTCTTCGAACATACCCAACTCGAGTGGTTCCTCGGAGGTATCATGCACCTCCTCGATGTTAGGCTCCTGCGGATCCGGAACGAATGGAACTCGATTACGGTTACTCCTAAAATTATAACCTAGGTTGCGAATGAGGGATCGAATCTCTACCGGGAGTTCGGGCTCCTTCCCAGCACGGCGCGGACGGAGAGCCCCTATGGTCCTAGAGTTTGTGTTGGGAAATTTGTTGGGAAATTTCTTGAGAAATTTGTTAGGAATTTTGTTAGATATTTTGTTAAAGATATCTGTTTAGTTTTGATCAGCAACATGATGACCTATCTTAGTCTCAGAAAGGTGATTAGTACTCTTGGTTCACTTGAACATTGTAAAAGAGGAAACCCACTAAGTATGATAGTCTAGTTAATCTTGTATAGAATGTTAGGTCTCAAAATGTAATTTTTATTTTATGAAGAGAAGACCAAGAAGAAGACATACAAGCAGAACAAGCTCAACGACATTGAAGACTTGAAGAAACTGCGCAAGATTACTGAAACTGTTGTTCAGATACCTTAGCCAGATATCTTGAAGACACGAATAGTTTCAAACAAACTGTGTCACAAGAGATATCTGAGAAATAAGAGACATATCTGAAAACAAGGAAAGTGTCCACAGATATCTATTCTCAGATACCTTGAGCATTAACCACATTTCTGAAAAAGAAATATATATTGCAAACAAAGTTGTTTCAATAAATAAGTGGTATCTGAAGATTGAAGATAAGGACGTGCAAAGAATCAGATAACACTAGTCTCTGATACAAAGCATAGTTCCGTTGACACTCTGATACAAAAGTATAGTACAATGCATTTAATGCACGACGAGATGTCTGAATAAAAGCAACGGCGACTTACGAAGAAGAAGACAAAAGCGCTACTGATTATACACAGATATCAATAGTTTGAATTTGAGCCTAACGGATACTATTCGAACGGCACTCAAATTCATCTATAAATATCAACACTTAGACTGCTTGAGAAGATACCTTAGACACACGATATACACTGAACATCTTACTCTCTCAAAGCAACTTACTTACTCACAAAGCTTTCTGTTGCGACCAAAGCATTTGATCTTCAGTAACACTGAAGTTCTAAGTGTCCTGATCCTAAACAAGCAAAGCTATCTGTGAAGGAGTTGAATCAAAATATTAACTATCTGAGATTCATTCTCTTGAACAGATATCATAAGACTTGGGTCAGTAAAATCGAACAAGATACCATACGCTGTAAAGTGTATTAAGTACCTTGATTCACAGAGCTATCTGAATAACTGAATAACTGGCGTGGAGTATAGGAAGTACTTAGCTTGGGAAGCTAGGGAATAACTCAAAGGTTTCTGAGTATAGGAAGTACTTGGCTGTGAAAGCCGGGGAACAACTCAGGGGGAACATTTGGTTGGGAACCAATTCTTAAGAATCTTAGAATAGGTTTATTGTAAGGTGAACTCAATTATCTGTTCTAGTGGATTCTAGGTCTCTGATAGACCAAAGTGGATTAGTTGGAGGATTACGCCACCTCCAGATACCACTATACTTGCTGTGTTATTTACCTTTCTGTATTTACATTTCAGCAACACACACACACACATATTAACTGTTTCTGCACTTATCTTTATTAAGTCTTCCGCGCTCTGATTCTAAGTATCAGATATCTGAGAAATAGTTTTTATCGACAAAAGTTTTAAAAGACTATTCCCCCCCCCCCCCCCCCCCCATCTAGTCTTTTAATTTGCCGTTATCTGGACCAACAAGTGGTATCAGAGAAGGAGGTTCACCAGCCTTCTGCACTGAACCTAGATCCCCAGATAGGTGAAGGAACTTTGTCCACTTTTGAGGACTATTTAATTTGTGTGTTAAGTGTGCAGGTATGTCTCTGAGTGATGCACCCGTTCTCAAACCAGAGAACTACGAGAAATGGAAAAATAACATGATGCTCCACCTTGAAGCCATAAGTAACGAGATGATCGAAGTAATAAAGAATGGCCCAATAGTCATTCAACAACTTAAGCAAGTCATGGAGGTTTCGAGTGGAAGAGACAGAGATCAAAGCGAAGGATCTTCACAAACAGATCGTCGACTAGTGGAAGATCTATCGTCAAGTTATTTACGAACCAAAGCCCAGAACTCGGACATCGGAAGATGCCAAGAGGAATCATTTGGATGGTCAAGCTCGTAACATTATCATCGGATCGACACGAGCACATACATGTAAAGCGTAGGGTGCTAAAAGCGAAAGTTGCACAACCGATTGAAGAAATCTTTGCCGGAACTGAGAAAACCAAGGAAAACAAGTTCGAAGTTCTAAAGTTGAAATTTCAAAATTTCAAACAAGGTCCCACTGAAACTCTGGAAGAACTTGATTTCAGGTTTACCACTCTCATGAGTGATATGGAAGCACTTGGGGAAAGCAACAGATACTCCCAGTCAGAGAAGATTAAGACTATTGTCAGAAGTCTTAACCACAATGGAGCATACCAAATTCTTTATTTTAACCAAGGAATGCCAAATATCACTCGTGGAACTTTCTCTCATCTTGCTCTTGTTGATTATGAGACAACTCAAAGAGAACAAACAACCTGAAAAGTTGCAAAACGTTGCTCTAATCACTCAAGGAACTTCAAAAGAAGAAAAGCAAGGAAGAAATCGAGGATGCTCTTCTTTGGAAAGCAAATGAGCAAATATATCGATCGAGAAATTGAAAGAAGAAAAGCCAAAGAGAAGTCGAAAAGCATCTAGGCTAAAACTATCACCAAGACAAAAATATGCAAAGCTTTGAACAAGCCATTTCGAAAGCATCATGTCTTGAGGAAGCGAAATTGAAAGCGATATCTGTTTCTATTGTCGAAACAGCCACTTCAAGAAGGATTGTCACCTCAACAAACTAAGGACGGTGACAAGAAGAGAGGAGAATCTTGAGAAGAAGCGAGCTTTGTTAATCAAGAAAGAAAGAAAATCAAACTTAATGGATGCTCTAGACGTTGAGACAGATTACGAAGATGACAATTCAGATGACTCAACCTTACCATCACCGTAATTATGTGGAGTTACTCATGATATAATCGACTTGACCTCAAGAAGAATGAAATGTGTGGAGTTCTTTGAAATTGACGGTCCGCACATCTCCAACATAGAAAACCATCTTATGGTGATGAGGTAACACATACTTCTTATACTTATGAAAGTGATGAAGAGGAAATAAAAATCTAGAAAATCTCAGGAAAGAACTTGATATCTATGAAAGAGAATTTCTAATGATCCGAGCTAGAGTCGAAAACCTTGAAGAAGAAAAGAATTCTCTTGCAAAGGAAAATTCTCAATTAGTTAAAGTATCTGAGAGAAAGGATGCTGAAAATGCATTTCTCAAAGCTCGATATCCGAGACCTAAAAGTCACATAAAGAAGCAATGGTGAATTACAAAGAAATATGAAGATCTTCTTTACGAGAACAAGGAACTCAAGAAGAAAGAATTATCTTTTCAATCTTATGCAAAGCTAGTGACACTCTTCAAGTACAATCTTACTTAAGAGATCCTTCGAAAAAGAAAGAACTTGAAATTTGAATACACAGGCAGATTGTTCTTTCACTCTGAATAAGAGTAAGGAGAGAAGAACATTTGTAAGTACTCAGCAAGACGGTTCCCATGCAATCTATAACATCGGTGAGAAGACAAAGATTGTTGACAAAGGAAAGGCAGTTGCGACTAAACTTTTGTGGAAACAAAACAAAAGGTAGAATTGCAGAAGCTGGCAAAAACAAAACTGTTGGGCACGTCTCTGAAAAGAAACACAACACTGAAAAGTGTAAACACCCACAGTGCTATGTCTCTCAAAAAGGTAGAATTGCAGAAGCTGGAAAATTCTCCCATGTCACTTTTTCTGGAAAGAAATTGGACCAACCAGAGACTAGCAAAGCTGCTGAGAAAAGATCTCAGATAGCTTCAAGTGCTCGAAACGGTATTGGCTACAAAGGCATCGGAAAACAACTTGCTCATGAGTACAAGCAGGAGCAAGAACGATGGTCGAAGCTAGAATTGCTCAAAGCAATTATCGAAGTGGAAGTTAAATCAAGCCATCGAAAATCAATGCGCCGCTAGAAGAAATCTGGCAAGAAAGGCTAAGTTTGCTGAAAAGCAAACTCAGAAACCTGACAGGTATCTGAAAGCATCATATGGAGCACCTAGGAACACACCAAGGAAGAAAATAATTCTTACTAATGATAACATTCATTCAAATAGAATTCCTCCTTACGTTCCTGTCAGACAAAAGCATATTTCAAAAAAATTCATACAAAAATGGATTCCTACTGGAAGAACTTTTAATTCTGACGGTTCCATCAAAGATATGAGAACCTAATCTCATGTTTCCTGTTGTGTACAGAATGCTTCCTGGACTAAAGCACAATGGCTATTTTGATAGTGGATGCGGAAAGCACATGACAGGAGACAAAGCAAATCTGGTTGATTACAAAGCTTGCAACACAGGACCAGATATCAGATTTGCTGGAGGAGAATTAAATCCCTCTCTGGGATTTGGCAACGTCAAATTGGGAACTTTAACAATCACTGACGTATTACATGTTAAGGATTTGAAATATAATCTATTTAGCATGAACCAGTTTGCAGACAAGGGTTTTACTATAAAATTCAAAGCTAAATACTGCAAACTAATTGACAATGAGTCAAAGCAGACAGTCTTAGTTGGTCGGCGGAAAGGCAGTCTTTATGTTGCCGATTGGGCATCTGCCACAACTGAAGAATGTCTCATGGTGAGTCAATCTGGTCACACAGAAGAGCACTGGTTATGGCACAAAAGAATGAGTCACTTGAACTTCAAAACTCTGAATAGACTTGCCAAGAAGGAGTTAGTGGTTGGCCTTCCCAAAACATCTTTCAGAAAGGATGGTATCTGTTCTGCCTGTCAGATGGGGAAACAATCTAAGATCTCTTTCAAGTCCAAAATCAGACACTCTAGTGTTAGACCACTGCAACTTTTACACATGGATCTTTTTGAATCATCTGTAACTAGTTATGCAGGAAAGAAGTATGGTCTGGTTGTTGTAGATGACTTCTCAAGATTCACTTGGGTTGTCTTTATGAAACACAAATCTGATGCCAGGGTGGAGATACCAAACTTGCTGAAAAAGCTTGAAGTCATGATAAAATGACAAGATATCTGCAATCGTAGCGACCATGGTATGCGAAGTTTGTCAACCAAAGACATAAAGGAGTTTTGTACTGCAAAGGTATACAACACCAACTTTCCTCTCAGAAGAACACCTCAACAAAATGGTGTTGCGAGAAGGAAAACAGAACCCTTAAAGAAGCTGCAAGGACAATGCTAGCTGACACTGAAATAAGTGAAATTTATTGGGTTGAAGCTGTAAACACAGCTTGCTACACTCAAAACAGATGCTTGATAAACAAACACCATGACAAGACCCCCTATGAAATCTTGGTTGGTAGACCCCCTAATATCAAACATCTGAGAGTATTTGGTTGTAGATGTTTTGTTCTAAACAATGGGAAACATTATCTGAGAACATTTCAACCAAAGGCAGATGAAGGTGTTTTTCTTGGCTATTCCACAAATAGCAAAGCCTACGGAGTTTACAACAAAAGAACAAAGAAAATTGAAGAATCAATTCATGTTATATTCTATGAAGGAAATAAGAAAACACCTCCTATTGATGAACTCTCAGAAAGGTTCAAAGAACTACTACTGAGGGATTCTAAAGAAGAATCCTCAGAAAGGAGAAACATCATTATGGAAAGTGAGGATGACTCTGACGTAGAAAATCTTAAAAAGCCTAGTAACAACAAGATGACTCACAGACATGATGAGGAATTTCCTATGAGTTTTCCAGAAATGGAACAGGTTACTGAGAACCTTCATCATGAAGAGGTATCTAAAAATAAGAATGCTGAAATGCATGTTCCAGATATCTCTAACACTGAAAAAGTGTCAGATATCCATGACATTTCCCATATGTCAGATATCTCAGATACTGAAAAAGTATCAAATCAAAATCTTAGTGACTCACATTCAGATCACTTGGATATTGATCCTACTAGCACTAAACCTATGATGAGATGGATCAAAGATCATCCTGCAAAGGATATAATTGGACCAATTAATCAGGGTGTTAGGACTAGGAGAGCAATAGCTGAAAATGCTAATTCTCTTTTTGGATGTTTCATCTCAAATATTAAACCTAAAAATATAGAAGAATCACTAGGAGACCAAGACTGGATCTCTGCAATGCAAGAAGAGTTGGATCAATTTGAGAGAAACAGAGTCTGGAAACTAGTTCCATTTGTAGAAGGAATATCTGTGATTGGAACTAAATGGGTTTTCAGAAACAAGATGAATGAATTTGGTGAAATAACCAGAAACAAAGCAAGATTGGTTGCCAAGGGATTTACTCATATTGAAGGCTTAGATTTTGACGAGTCATATGCACCAGTTGCCAGATTGGATGCAATAAGACTCTTTCTAGCCTTTGCAGCTCATAAAGATTTCAAAGTTTATCAGATGGATGTCAAAAGCGCATTCTTAAACGGTGAACTTGCAGAAGAAGTTTATGTTGAGCAACCACCTGGCTTTGAAGTTTCCTCAGAAAGTAGAATGGTCTATAAACTACAGAAAGCTCTGTATGGACTGAAACAGGCTCCAAGAGCATGGTATGACACTTTGGCCAAGTACCTTCTGGAAAGTGGTTTCAAGAAAGGTGAAGTTGATAAAACTTTATTTACCTTAAATCATGACGGGAAACTACTCTTAGTTCAAGTATATGTTGATGACATAATATTTGGATCTAAGGACAAGCAACTTTGTAATGACTTTGCAAATCTCATGAAAAGCAAATTTGAGATGAGCATGATGGGAGAAATGAATTATTTCCTAGGATTGCAAGTCAAGCAACTCAATGACGGAATATTCATCAATCAAACAAAGTATGCAAAGGATATGCTCACAAAATTCAATCTTAAGCCTTCTGAAAAGAATGCTAAGATACCCATGAGCATTGGAACCAAAATGACCTATACTGAATCAGATAAGAGTGTTGAAGAACATAAGTATAGTAAATTGATAGGTTCACTACTTTACCTCACTGCAAGTAGACCTGATATTCAATATGCCGTTGGTGTATGTGCTAGATTTCAGACAAATCCAATGCAAACACACTACAACATTGCTATGAAAATATTAAGGTATGTAAAGGGTACAATAGATGTAGGATTGTGGTATCCTAAAGAAAGTGGATTGAGTTTAGTCATTTACTCGACGATTATCTTTGGATCACTGCTTGATAGGAAAAGCAACTCAGGAACTTGCCAGTTTCTGGGTACTAGACTTATCTCATGGTTTAGCAAGAAGCAAAACTCAATTGCAACTTCTACCACAGAGGCTGAATATATTGCTGCTGGTTGTTGCGCAACACAAATTCTGTGGATACAACAACAACTCAAAGACTATGGACTCGATGAGAAGAAAACTCCCATTTTCTATGACAACACAAGTGCTATTGCGATTACACAGAATCCTAAATTTCATGCCAGAACAAAGCACATTGATGTTAGACTTCACTTCATCAGAGACCATGTTGAAAAGGGCAATATAGAGATACTCAAGATTGGCACTGAAGACCAACTTGCAGATATCTTCACTAAGCCACTACAAGAAAGTAGATTCTTAGCCTTAAGACATAGTCTTGGACTAATGGAACTACCAATGAACTGAAAAAGTTCAGGTATCTGGAACGGGCATCCAGAGAAGAGGTATCTGGAACGGGCATCCAGAGAAGAGGTATCTGGAACGGGCATCCAGAGAAAAGTTATCTGGAACAAGTATCTAGAGAAGAGAAAAGAGAAATCCGGAACGGGTATCCAGAAGTCAAAAAGGCTAAAGAGCAAAAAGACAACTTAAGATCTCTGAGACGGGAACTCAGATATCTGAATCAATCTGCAAACGGAGAACACAAAGGAGAATAGTACAACTATCTGCAGTCAACTACTCTCTTGAAATTCGCATTGTTTCTATCTTGATGAAAAACTTGGAAAAATCCTAAGTATAAGACAGATTCAGATGCAAACAGTGTTCTTGGTCATACAAAGACGTGATTCAGATAGCTAATAGCCAAAATTCATTAAATGGGCACAATTACACTTGTTGATTGTGATCATTGCTGAAGAAGCAATGGTGACCCTTGAGGAAATTAAGCGATTGATCTGTACGGTGGAAATTATTTCACAGTAAATAGTGGACTGTTGAAATTCAGACATGGCCCACTAAGCATTTAATGCTGAACTAGCTTTTGCTCACGCCTGCTTGCAAATCACAGATATGTACACACAAAATCAATTTGTATGTATTTGTCTGTTGGGATTCAACTGCTATATATATAGGATTTTGGCATAGGAAATCACTTTGCCTAATCCGAAAACTCATCTTGCACAAAAATAGCAAATCCTTCTCTTGATTCTCTGCAAACCCTCTACAATCTCTGCAAATCAAGATTAAGTTTTTTTGAAAAGAATCACTGAATCAAATCTCTTTCAAAACACCAATTTCAAATCCCTACACTATATAAAGAGATGGCCTCCAAGAACTCCTCAACACAGAAATCCCAAACCTCCACTGGTACTGCTGAAAAGCAAGCACCAGAGTTGGTTATTGTAAACAACCGACTGGTAGGAGTTTTTAATCCTGACCATTGGACTTCAAGTCACAGAATGATTTGGAGTGGTGCCATGGTTGAGGAATACCTCACGGCTGGAATAGAGAACCAAGCGACAGAAAGCTAATTCTTGACATGCTTGAAAAGGCACAAATCAAGGGCTTTCTATCTGCTCGCCCTAGTGGAATTTCATCACTCGATGTGTTGGAATTCAACAACAACTCCAGGATTATTTCCTGTGTTTACGAAACCTTTGAAATAGTGTTTGTTAAAACCTCAGTCCAAGGAAAGGAAATCCTTCTGGACTTAACAACTTTCTGTAAGTTGTTTGAGTTTCAAAATCTTGGAAAGGATTTTGAAATAAACACCAAGGATGAGGAACTCCTTGAAGGTGTTAAAGAACTTTACAGTGACGTGTGTGATCTTGAAAAATCAGATACACCCACTGAGTTCAAGCTTGCTGACATCCAAACCAGACATCTAATGGTTCACTGGGATGTACTGGCTTGCATTCTTCACAGATGCTTTGATGGTCTACAAGGAGGTGCTGACCAGATAAGCCAAGAACGGTGGATGATGATGTTCTTGCTGAATCAACAAGACAAAATTTGGAAAACCCTTTTAATGGGAAAGTACGCCTTCAAGTTTGTGAAGAAGATTCAAGGCTTGAGCCTAAGATTACCAAAGGACTAGCTGAGCAAAGGCCACCGAGGATATGGTGCAAGATATGCTACTTGCCGGAAAAGCTTGGCATTGAGCTCGAGAGAGGCAATTGAAATAGCCAACAAGAACCTACTCTACAAATATGAGTATACAAACTTGATGAAAAGGTTCTTGGGTCTCAGAAAGGTTCTAAGAAGCGAAAGTCTGAAAAGATATCTGAAGAAAAGGTTGCGACCAAGAAGCCCAGAACTTCAAGAAAGAAGTCTGCTGGCAAATCAGAAGACACACCCAAAGAGGTTGTCAATTCTCAGATATCTGCAGGCATTGCCGATGAACTGATAAAGGCAGATGAACTCATCAATGCTGAAAAAGTGTTATCAACTACTGAACAAGTAGACTCAGCAAAAGAAAGTGCTTTCAGAAATGTTGCGACTAATGCAGAAAGCCTTGCTGATGAACTCATAAATGCTGCCAAAAGTGGTGAAAAAAACCAAGCCCTATCTGCAGAAACCGCAGGAATAATGGACCAATCAGTTCCCAATGCTGATGAGAGCTCTGACGATGAAGATGATGAACTAGTCATCTCTCAAGTCCTAGAAAGAACAAAGAGGGCTAAGGTTCTTTGAAGCGATGGCGGTGATAAGGTATCTGAAGAAGAACCTACACCACAGGTTGCTGAACCTATAGCAAAGGTTGTTGGTGCAAACACTTCATCAGGGAATGTTTCTCTTGCACAACTTCAAAAAGCCCTGATGAGTGGTATTTTAGTGCTGGCAGATGCTGATGGAAATGCCACATCTAAAAATCTGGAAGAACATTCTACTGATCAATCTTCTGCTTCCAGACAACCACAACAACCACAAATACAACAACCACAACAGCCACAAGTGGTTGATGAAATGGTAAATGAACTCCATTTCGAATTACCAGCAATACAGCATGCTGAAGAAAATCCTGCAAATGAGCAGGTTCCCCAACTCACTGAGAGGGATCAAACTGAGACATCTACTCAGAATGATCAACCAGGGGAGGCAACTAAGTTGCATACTCAGGAAAGGTGTGAAGTACCAGAAACTTCAAACAAAGAAACTGCACTGGGACAAGACGACCAATGTATAGATAGGTCACAAGTTCCAGAGACCAATCAGCCTGAAATTGCTCAGGTAGATGACTGGTTTAACTCTTATCTTGTGAACATTTTTATGCTTATACATCTTTTCTCATAAAAATTTCTTTGTTACAGGCTGAGTTAGAAACACAGAAACAAGAGGAAGCTAAAAAGCTTACCTCAGAAACTGAGAAGGAGGTTTCCTCAACCTCGCCTCTTAAGACATCTGAGCCTGTGTCACAGGTAATAATGGATTCTTAAGATAACACTTCTTCAGTTATAAGTTTATGTGCTTAATCTTTGAAATAAATGTTCCTAACAGGCTCCAACTGAGATGGAAGAAGATAAGGCAGAAATGCCAGAGACAAACCCAGAGACCAACAAGGTTTCTGAAGAACAAATCACTGAGCCTTCTAACATGAAGGTATATGACAATCAAGTGACAAGTATTCTTCATCTTGGGTTATCTTTTATCTCTTCTAATATTCAATACTTTCTACTTACAGGCTATTTCAGAAGTAGAAATGCAAGGGGATAAAGTTGCGACTTCCCCTGCATCAATGGAAATTGATGAAGCCCCCAAGGCAACATCACTCGAAAGAACACGTAAGCTGCAAGTTTCGAGAAAATGAATCTGAGCTTCCTTTTGAGGAAGTAAGTACAAATCGAATTCATTAAAAGCATATTTATGCATAGATTCTTTCAAACTATTTCCTAAGTATTGTATTCCTCTCAGGTTCAAGAAAGAAAGGTTGCTGAGAACCAGACTTCAAAGTCTCCACCTCACAACAAGATATCTGAGACACCAATTGTCTCAGTAGAACAAGTCTCTGAGCCTGAAGTACTTACTCAGGTAACACAGAAACCAAACTACACTTCTACTCAGATATCTACAAAAGTTTTGAAACTCACTCAAAACTCTTTCTTTCAGGCTCAAACAGATGCAAAGCAGGTTCCCATTGAAGAAACAAGGGACCTACTTCACTTCTTCAAAGCTCACACCCTGCCAAAGCATATTCAATGCTTCAAGAAATGGCAGAAGTTAAGGTGCTCTGATCTCTCTGAAATATTGAGAATCACATATCAACCAATCAGACGAGCACAAGCTCTTGACTTGGAGACATATATCCATGCAATGTTCCCTATCGAACAGTACACAGTTGCGACCTTATTGCATAAGGATTTCTCCAAAGAAGTGGCGCATAGTTTGATACATGCCTTTGAACAGGCAGATGGTCAGACAAGATTGCAAATGGCATTCAAGCCAGTCCTGCCCCAGACTCTGCAATTTATACCTTCTGAACAAGAAGAAGTTAATGGGCAGAAGATCACTATCCCGGAAGTGATCAATCTTGTATCTGAAGATGATGAGAAGGAAGAAATGAATGAAAATTACTTTGATGACCTTCCCACTGACCATCACCAAAAGGATGATAATGACAAAAAGGATGATGATGATGCCCCTGCACCAGGGACCGGAGGAATTTCACAAAGAAACAATGCCTCAGCTGCTGAAAAGCAAACTGAGAAGACTTCACAGAAATCTTCGTCTTCATCACCTCAAAAATCTACTCATCCATCTTCCCAACACGCAGTTACTACTGGACAAGTAGTTGAGCTTTCTGAAGAAACCGATCAGAAAATATTAAAACTCTCAAACCAGATCTGCTCAACTCAGACAACTGTTGGAAGAAGAACAACAGCTCCATCTTCAAATGGAAGATCAAATAGCTAAATCCAGAGATAAGATTGATCAACTACAAGATCAATACGTACAAGAAATGATTGCTTACTCTGAGGTTAAAGAGCTAAGGGATGCTGTGCATGATATCACCAAAGAACTCGATACTGAAGAAGTATCTGAAGTCAAGCATGATGCTAAGGCTGCATCATCTTCAAAAGAAGTACCATCCTCCTCCCAAAAAGGAAAGAAACCAATCTCTGAGATGGTTGCTGGACTCGATACAATCGATGAAAATGTCCAAGAGGATGAAGATCATTGGGCTGATTACTCAGATGATGAAGAAGACAAGACTTTGGAAGAACACCGCAATGAACATCTAGCGGTTTCTCACTTGAAAAGGAAGCTGATTACTCCTACAATTTTCAGCAAACTGCCAAACGTCCACTCCCATGAATACATGAACAGGTGCCAAGTCCTGGCTACTCTGAACAAGGAGATGTCTTCACAGAACAAGGAAGTAATTGCCTCCGTCCCCTCTGAAATGAGAAAGTTCACTGAGCTCATCACTCAGAGAACAACTAGCATAGTCATTGCTCAGAAAGACCTGGGAATGATACGGGACGATGATGCGTCTTTAGCTGAAAAAGCTTTCCAAGAGGCAAGTTACATCTTTGGAAGCGGATGCCATCCTAGGCCCATTGGCAGAGCTCACTGATAAGGACAATGGACTTATCAAGCAAAATCAGGAGCTCAAAGCCGAACTTCAGAAGTTGGTCACTGCCTATAATTATTTACAAGGGCACTTCAACTCTCTCAGTTCCTTTATGAGATTGAGTCGATGACAATGACTAAGGGGAAAGAATGTACAAATCTGGACCTCAAAGTCGGGGAATGGGAAGAAGGAGAAGAAAACAAGAAGAAATCTGAGGTAGTGCGGCTCGAGAAAGAAGAAAAAACTTCCAGTCACCACTCGAATCAATGAACCTTCCTCAAGCAAGTGCTTTGCAAATAGTAGTCGCTTCCCGAAACCCTCAAGGAACCAAAATGATAACAAGGTCCATGGCACGAAACCTCCAAGGAGTACCAAGGCTCAAGGAGAAGACAAGTTAAAGGATTGATGAATCTTATGAAGAAGAAGAAGAAGGTCAAATCAAGTCCTGTGGCAATGAAGAAGGTCAGAAACTCTCACAAGATCTAATCTTGATGATGATGAGAAGCGATGAAGATGAAGCTCCTCTTCACGTAAAAGGAAAATTGAAAACTAGCGAGCCCAGGCTGCAAAGCCCTAGCGACTAAAACACCCTCTGGAAATACCAAGTCTATCCGGTGGTGGTTCTTCAAGCAACAACCCCAAAGAGAATTCAAGACGAGAGAAGAGCGAGAGTCGAGCAAAGACAAATTCAACTTCCACTCGGGCGGAAGAAGCAAAATTGAGTATGTGAAGTATGACAATGATTCCTCATCTCTGGTGCATCAATCGGAAAAATGGCTATTGGATTACGGAACTTAAGCATCTATTGGTAAATTCAAGATTTCGAACCAATCCATAAACAACTTTGGCATGGAGAAAGATAAACTACCTTGATCAACACCAATCACATCAAAGCATGGTTGGATTTTGAAGTTGTCAAGAGAATCAAGCCGAGAAAGGACCTCTCGATGAATGTCCATATGGAAAGCGGATGATGTGCACGAATTGAACATTCTTGGAACAGCACAAGAGCAAGACTTCATTGTGGAACCCATGAGTCGTTCTATCCGATGTAAGATCAATACAAGGGTGACATCGGATATCGAAGATTATCTATGAATACTTCAAGCTTTCGGATATCGAATAGAGCATGCTGGAAGTGGGGAAAGTATCGTGGGTCAAGCATTTTGCGAAAAATCCTACCAAAACCTACAAAGAGGTGCATGGATTTGCGGAGACAGAGGTGCTTGTCAGAACTCTTCTCTATGACTATTCTGATGACATCAAAAGGTTTGGAGATAGGAAATTTGCAGACTGATCCACAGAAACACTGTTGAAGACTTGAAGAGTTGAAGACTTGAAGACTAGTTTATTAGGATGTTTACTTGGAGCTTGGTCACTCCTGTTGTCCTAATTTACTATGTAGTTTTGTATTTTTGCTGACTGAGCTTAACTGTATCATGTATTAAAGTTATCTGTAATCTTTAGTTGTAACTTATCTGAAGAACTTACTCTCAGATAGTATTCTATAAAAGATAACTTGTCAGCAAAGATCACACCTTGTGATTTGGTTGATGTCCACTTTCTGCATTTAATTAAATTAATTTGAAGATCTTAAGAAAAGATTAAGTGTTGGATTGTTCACTCATCCAGATTTGTAATAGCTAAGATAATCATCGTTGACTGATCAAAAAGGGGGGAATTTGTTGGGAAATTTGTTGGGAAATTTCTTGAGAAATTTGTTAGGAATTTCGTTAGATATTTTGTTAAAGATATCTGTTTAGTTTTGATCAGCAACATGATGACCTATTTTAGTCTCAGAAAGTTGATTAGTACTCTTGGTTCACTTGAACATTGTAAAAGAGGAAACCCACTAAGTATGATAGTCTAGTTAATCTTGTACAGGATGTTAGGTCTCAAAATGTAATTTTTATTTTATGAAGAGAAGACCAAGAAGAAGACATCCAAGCAGAACAAGCTTAACGACATTGAAGACTTGAAGAAACTGTTGTTCAGATACCTTAGCCAGATATCTTGAAGACACGAATAGTTTCAAACAAACTGTGTCACAAGAGATATCTGAGAAATAAGAGACATATCTGAAAACAAGGAAAGTGTCCACAGATATCTATTCTCAGATACCTTGAGCATTAACCACATTTCTGAAAAAGAAATATATATTGCAAACAAAGTTGTTTCAATAAATAAGTGGTATCTGAAGATTGAAGATAAGGACGTCCAAAGAATCAGATAACACTAGTCTCTGATACAAAGCATAGTTCCGTTGACACTACAGGACAAAAATTATAGTACAATGCATTTAATGCACGGATGAGATAATAGAATAAAAGCAACGACTTCAAGAAGAAGACAAAAGCTACTGATTATACATGATATCAATAGTTTGAATTTGAGTCAACGGATACTATTCAAACGGCACTCAAATTCATCTATAAATATCAACACTTAGACTGCTTGAGAAGACACCTTAGACACACGACATACGCTGAACATCTTACTCTCTCAAAGCAACTTACTTACTCACAAAGCTTTACATTGCGACCAAGCATTTGATCTTGATGAATCAAGTTCTAAGTGTCCTGATCCTAAACAAGCAAAGCTATCTGTGAAGGAGTTGAATCAAAAGATTAACTATCTGAGATTCATTCTCTGAACAGATATCATAAGACTTGGGTCAGTAAAATCGAACAAGATACCATACGCTGTAAAGTGTATTAAGTACCTTGATTCACAGAGCTATCTGAATAACTGAATAAGTTATTAAAGAAGCTCATCTGACAACTCAAACCAAAACCAACACCATAATCGGGCGTGATGTGAAGTACTTAGTTTGAAAAATCAGGGAATAACTCCAAGGTTACCGGAGTATAGGAAGTACTTGATTTGGGAAACTAAGGAATTACTCCAAGGTTATTGAGTATAGGAAGTACTTAGCTTGGGAAGCTAGGGAATAACTCAAAGGTTTCTGAGTATAGGAAGTACTTGGCTGTGAAAGCCGGGGAACAACTCAGGGGGAACATTTGGTTGGGAACCAATTCTTAAGAATCTTAGAATAGGTTTATTGTAAGGTGAACTCAATTATCTGTTCTAGTGGATTCTAGGTCTCTGATAGACCAAAGTGGATTAGTTGGAGGATTACGCCACCTCCAGATACCACTATACTTGCTGTGTTATTTACCTTTCTGTATTTATATTTTAGCAACACACACACACACACACATATTAACTGTTTCTGCACTTATCTTTATTAAGTCTTCCGCGCTCTGATTCTAAGTATCAGATATCTATTCAGATATCTGAGAAATAGTTTTTATCGACAAAAGTTTTAAAAGACTATTCACCCCCCCCCCCCCCTCTAGTCTTTTACTTTGCCGTTATCTGGACCAACAGTTTGTCTCTTGAACAGCACCAGCACCCTGCACATTAGAGACTTGCAGGTAATCCCGACGCTCGGAACAACTAACCGAAGTAAGGAGCTTACCTCGGGCTCTTCCCGGCTCGGACGAGGAGAATGCTCCAGCTCTACTGAATCATCCCCACCAACAATATCAATCTCCTCGGAGCTGTCTGATAGAGACAACGCATCGGAGTCATATCCTTCAGCCTCGGATCGGTTCTGACTATCACTCTCGGACATCCTAGGGAAAGGAGAAAGCAATTTCGTAAGCTTTAAGATGGCAGTCCGAGAGGCCGTTTATGTATATTAAGAAAAGGAAAAATTCTATGTTCGGAGGATATAAAACAACTCTACCAAACGAAGTTAGTGCGCATTTAGTAAGGTGTCAGTCCGGCGTTAGTCTTGACAACTCAACATATCCGAGACACACTACGGTTATTACCAACTATAGAATACGTAACATAAACATGCATCCGAACAGACCGTATTTTCAACAGTCGCGAAACAATAAACACAATGAAATTGGACAACTATTCAGGAAAACAAGCAACTCACTTGTACTCGGATGGTTGGATCGAAGGCAGCTAACTTTGCTCGGATAACTCACTACGGACTTCTTCTCGCTCACTTCGGATTGCTTGCACTTGCTTCGGACGTACTGAAAAAGTCGAGAATCTTCTCTCTAGAATGAAAAAATGACGTCGGTGAAACCCCTATTTATAGAGGGTTGAATCAGGAAGCCCAACCGTCACCATTTTTCGGGATTAAATCTCAATCATAGATCGAAATTCATCCAACGGCATAGTACAACAATACCAAGTGAATTGACACATTGGTACAAAATATTTACCTTACGATGACAAAAACATACAACCAACTTCACAATGCTCGGGAAGAGGATATTACTACACCCTCGGGGGGGCAATCTATCTTGTAACTTGGATCCGTTTCCTCTTTACAAGGAAGGATGATTTACCTCACCATCACACGGACCCTCGTCCGTTCGGATGTCCCTCTTCGGACCATCCCGACAAGGTTGATTAAATCCCTTCCCTTTTTACAAGGAAAGATGATTTACCTCACCATCACACGGACCCTCGTCCATTCGGATGTCCCTCTTCGGACCATCCCGACAAGGTTGATAAAAACCCTCCCCTTTTTACAAGGAAGGATGATTTACCTCACCATCACATGGACCCTCGTCCGTTCGGATGTCCCTCTTCGGACCATCCCCGACAGGGTTGATAAAAACCCTCCCCTTTTTACAAGGACGATTGATCCAACTCATCATCACATGGACTCTTGTCCGTTCGGATCATCCCTTCACCCAAAAAGAGGTACAACTCTGACGTTCTTTGTCCACTTGATCTCGCTTACAAATACCCCTTCTTTCTTTAATTTTGTTGCACTCCGAGCCTCCTTCCTCGGACTGCAGCAAAAGAAAGAAAAAGGGGGGGGGGAGAGAGATCAAGATTAAGGACGACAAGAAGCACGAGTTACACCCATTTTTCTGATTACGAGGGACGGATTGGACCAAGAAACAAACTGTCTCCTCCACTTTCAACTATTGTTCCAAAACTATCTTCTACTAAGATACTTGGAAACTAGGGGGACATATGTTAATACGAAAATATGTCCAATCCGTCATAGGCGCCTTTGGAACGAATCCTAAGGCGTCCCAAGTTGTCTGAGGATCCGAAACACTACGATATGACCCTAAAGTCCGACCCTAGGCCCCTCAGGTCCGACCCATCCTGGAGGAGCAGGACAGAGAGAGCTTGAACGGTAATAGCTCTGACCCCTCCAAAGGGTCCGTAACCACAGGGTCCACCGGACGACCATCCGGATCCAACATGACAATCTCACAAGCAACCAAGTAAACTGGCACTCGAGAGTAAGGAGGTCCGAGCCATAAGGTCCGAATCAGAGGAGTCGGACAAACTTATGGAAGTTCCCCATAGACAACCCAATACAGTCCGGACCAAACGTCCGAACCAACCACTTCGGACCTTGACCCGCAGCAGACTATCAAAGCCTCTAATACTCTCACATTAATGACTAAACTACCCCTAAAAGCCCAGAGTGGAATGGGACAAGTGTCATTAATGGGCCATGGGCCTATTGAAGCCTTGGTGGCTCAATCTAGGCCTTACACTTGGCATGATCTAGGGGAACCCTCCCAATTGGGGAGAAATCTATATATAGGGCACACACTCCCATGATAATGGTAAGCAATAATCACTTCCGAACCTTGACTATCACACAGAGTAGATCTTCAGTCTCTCTTGAGTAAAGTCTCAAACCAGTTTGACACTTAGCAAACTGGGTCCTAACCCCCCCCCCCCCCCCCCCTTCAAGTCACTTGTACAGGTTCTTACCAAGCTCCGGATCTCAGGCTCTAGCGTGTTGACTCTTAAGCAGTACGAAGCTTCTTACTTGAGGACATCTTGGCCATTACCAGTGGGATAGAATAATCTCTCAGTGGTTGAGGGACTTTACCCTCAACAAGATGAATATATATTATATATTGAATCTTATATGTGCGAATTTCTTGCGCTTCAAAGTACTGATATTATGCAACTGTTGTGCAACTAAGTCGTAAGACACACACACACACACACACACATATATATATACACATGTGTATGTATGTATCTTAATCAACAAATACACATATACATATTTTCAAAGTAAAAACAAACAACAATTATCAAGAAATTATATTTTTGTGACTTGTCTGAATATGTTAAATAATTACTTTAAACAACTACCCGTACTATAATTTTATCAGAAGTAGCATATGAACAAAGATAAATTAAACTAAACATATAAAAATATCCAATGATATTTCACAATTGAAATTAATGGAGAACAAACCATTTACGACCAAGATAATTGTATGCATCAAACCTAAAGAACCAATTACACTCGACTTAAATAATACAAATTTGTTTAGGTAATCATTTAATGAATCACACACACAATAATAGATCAGGCATAAATGTCGTGAATAATTGTATAGCTTTCGTGTTGCATATGGAAAATTAATATAATTTGTGAGATTTGTGAGATTTGTAATCAACACACCATAGAAAGATTCATGTAGGTTATATTCTCATTACAGTGCATGTACGTGAAACAAGAACGAACTAATTTATTATGAGAACATGAGCTTACGCCTTACTTTTCAATAATTGTCCTTAAAAAAGATATAAAATCCTCACACAAGTTCTAATTATATAAGATTAGTAAACCACATAATTGGAATCCTAGTAGGAGGTCACCAAATGTTTTATATTAGTTAAGCAATGTCCATGTTTCCAGCTTAACGGTCAAGATACTATGTAAACATGAGCATACTGGTCTTATATAAACGAGTCACGGTGCATAAGTTAAGACATAAAATTTTGTACTTGCATTCATTGTTAGTTTCTAAAAAAAGCAGCAAGTTCTTCATCTTCTCCAAGATTTTACTTATATATCAATGTCTTCTATAAATCATAGCACAAATTCTAGCTCTGAGTCAGAATCGAACCAATTCTTTGAAACCAATCCGATTCGATGCATCTACAGTCCTCTACAACTCCAAAAACTCGAAGAGTAAGCTAACAACACTCGCCTAAAAAGACTCACATGTACACTTGCTAAATTTCTAGTTTAACATGTGGTTGTTCGCATCTTATATACATCAATTTTCAGTTTCATAATTCAAATATAGTCTTGTTTGAGTTATACGTGCGCTTGGTGATTTTATTGAGCATTTTGTTTAAGATAATTGTACTATTTTATGTTAGTTATCTGGTAGCTAACATAAAAAAGAGTTTTACTCACTTTGTTCATTATCTTATTTTCAGGATGTTTGCAGATTGCAAGTTACAAAGCAAAATATTAAGAGAAAGGTGGAGTGTGGAGTTGGGATTAGAGCAGAACCAAATCAAGTGTTGGTTCAAGAAGAGAATTTTATTAAGAGAGGTTATGTAATATCCCGGAATTTTATTGGACCGTATATATGAATTTAGTTTGGAGACGAGGAATTATTCTGACTTGAGTTGAGACAAGAGATTTTACTAGTCATTATTTTACGGATCGATAAATCAAGAATAGATTTATCGAATTTATTGGATTGGGCTTGGACCATAGAAAAAGTTCAATATTGTATATCAGATAGTTATTGGACCGACAAGTGGCCTGGTATATTTTGAAAGTAAAATATGAGTTAACTAACGTGAAGGCCAGGTCATCCCAAATCCATCAGCCTCTTCTCTTCCTCCTCACATCGCTTCTCCTTTAACCGTAACAGCCACCGATCTCGACCTAATCACCGCTCATCGCCTCTCTTAATCGCACCACTTCCGTACGACCCAACTCCGCCACCCACCTGCTGCCCTCACCCATAGCTTGCCTCTCCAAACGTGTTCGCCACTTGCTATCTCAACCGAAGTTCGATTGACTTCTAATCTAATCTGCGAATTGGTCCTCTGTCTCGACCAAGTACCAATTTATCAAAGGACGAATAGTGTTGTCACTATTATTGGTGAGATGCCTAAGTTGATTGAATGAAGAAGTTTGAAGAGTGCAATTGAAGCTAATGGCCCGAGTCTTGAGGTCAGTCCATCCTTTTCAGTTTATACTTGAGGTACATAGTATCTTGTCTTTGGTTAGTAACTCACCATGATTAATTAAGGATTAATTAAGGAGTTGTTAGACTTGCTTATTAAAGGTGACTTGATGGATGGACTATATATGTTGTGTTCGAGAATTCTGCCTATGTAATTAAGGAGTTGATTGACTTAGTAATTATTGGTAATTAGATGGTCACCTTTTGGACAACAGGTGAGTTGATACTATATACTTATGGATCTGGATAATGGACAGCAACTTGGTGACGGATTGATGTTAAGAGGTTTAATTATCTATGTTGGACAAGATCAAGTTGACATGTAGATCTTGGAGAAGCTACTATACGATTATAGTTGGACCGAGGTAAGGGGGATTTTCTGACACTTTTGCTTATATTTTTCGTATTATCGTATATGTATAGTTTTAATATTTGACAAACAACTTATGGTTATTATATCAAGATATGGGACTTGATATAATAGTCTGTTCGAAAGGATCCTCAATGAAAGGGTCTAGTATGAGGACAATACTATACTTGTGAGCTATAGCTTATAATAAAGACTTAATAACTTAGTAAGTATGTGAATTCCCAAAATTGTGTTTCTATGATGCATGTGAAGTGTGATAAAATATGTTTCTGTTACATGGAGAAATGAAAACATGTTTTAGCTCTCAGTTTTGGCTACGCTCTGTACTCACCTCTTATGAGGGTTTATTTGGTATAGAAGTATACTTCCTGCCGTTTATTGTTCCTTTCCGCGGGGGAACCTACCGTTATTGTTTCCTATTTAGGAAACCTATTGTTTATGTTTCCTTTCGGGAAAACCTACTATTACTGTTATGTATGTCGTCTTCCCTGCCACGGGATCTAATAGTGGCCTAGTGTAAAATCTGATTGAGCTAAACTACTGTCTTATTGTTTTGTGAAAGTACTCCATGTTATGATTTTTGGATATGTGAACGTATCGATGCATGTATATATATGTATACTTTGAACTCTGCTTGATCTGGTAGAAGTGTCATTGAGGCTCACCCTTACCCACCCCTTTCAGATGTTTAGAAAAGTAATATTGGTTGATGGTACCTTGGAGTCGAGCAAGGTGGACATGTGATGGAGTTTATGAAGGATGTCTAGTAGCTGTAAACATGACCTTAGTATTGTATAGGATGACTTGTGTATTGGGAGCTTTGTTGTATTTTGAGGATTTGTTATTATTGTAATTACCTTGTACGGGTTTTGGACGCTCTGTTGTATACCACTCTGAGATAGTTGATGAATATTGAGGTTAAAGGTAGGCTTCGTCTTGGAGTGAGCCCATCTCACGATAGACGGCCGGTCGCGCCAAATTGATTTGGTTTTGGGGCGTGACAGGTTATGGGTCGATTTTTGTTGGTCCAGATAATGGCAAAGTAAAAGACTGGGGGGGGGGGTGAATAGTCTTTTTCAAACTTTTGTCGATAAACACAGTTTCTCAGATATCTGTGAAGATATCTGATACTTATTTTCAGAGAGCGGAAGACATTTTGTGATAAGTGCACGTGCTCAGCAAGATATGTGTAAATACTTAGCAAAGTAAATAAAGCAAGTAATAAATTGCAGAAAGTAAATAACACAAGTCTTTATAGTGGTATCTGAAGGTGGCGTAATCCTTCAACTAATCCACTTCGGTCTTTCAAAGACCTAGAATCCACTAAGATAGATAATTGAGTTAACCTAACAAATATCTTCTCTCGATTCCAAAATACACTAGGTTCCCAACCAAGTGTTCCCCCTGAGTTATTCCCGGCTTTCTCAGCCAAGTACTTCCTGTACTCAGAAACCTTTTGAGCTATTCCTCAGTTTCCCAAACTAAGTACTTCCTATGCTCAGTAACCTTGGAGTTATTCCTTAGTTTCCCAAACTAAGTACTTCCTGTACTCCACGCCGATTAAGGAGTTGGTTAAGGTAGTTTGTCAGGTGAGCTTCTTTAATGACTAGTTCAGTTATGCATATAGCTCTATGAATCAAGTATACTTGATACACTTTTCAATGCATGGTATCTTGTTCTTTACTGACCCAAGTCTATGATAAGTGTTCAAGAGAATGAATCTCAGATATGAAATCTTAATTCAACTCCTTCACATATAACAATGCTTCTTAAGGATCAGGACACTTAGAAATTTTGTGCTACTTAGAATCAAGAGCTTTGGTCGCAACAGAAAGCTTGAAGGTAAGTAGTATGCTTGAGAGAGCTTGTGTGAGTATTCAGTGTTCTTGGTGTAAGTTCTCTGTGTGTTCTCAAGCATTCTAAGTGTTGATATTTATAGATGAATTTGAGTGCCGTTTGAATAATATCTGTTAGGCTTAAATCAAATTCAAACTATTGATATCTGAGTATAGTATTGTTGCACGTTTGTCTTCTTCTTCAGAGACTACCGTTTTTGTTCAGACATTTCTGTCCGCGCATTTAATGCACTGTACTATACTTTGTCCTGTAGTGCCAACGGAACTATGCATGCTTTCTGAAGCTTTGCACGTCCTTTTCCAGAGACTATCACAACTCTAGATACCACTTGTTAAGAATATATTATTTCCCGGAAACATAACCTTTATCCAAGGTATCTGAGTGTAGATATCTGTGGGCACTTTGCCTCGTTTAGAAACCTTGTATTCTCAGATATCTTTTGCAACACTTGTTTCTTCAAGATATCTGGACATAGGTATCTGATAACCTTTTTCTTCAGCAATCTTGTGCAGTCTTCAAAACTTCATTTTAAAGTTGAGCTTCTCCTGCTGGATGCCTTCTTCTTGGTCTTCTTCAAGAAAATAAAAATTACATTCAGAGACCTAACATCCTATACAAGATTTACTAGACTATCATACTTCGTGAGTTTCCTCTTTTACAGTGTTCAAGTGAACCAAGAGTACTAACCACCTTTCTGAGCTGAGATAAGTCATTAGGTTGCTGATCAAAATCTAAACAGATATTCCTAACAAATTTCCCCCATTTTGATCAGTCAACGATGACTATCTGACCTATTACAAATCTGGATGAGGAAACAATCCACCACTTAATCAATTCATAAGATCTTTCAATTCTTTCAATTAAGTGCAGAGAGTAAATATCAACCAAATCACAAGGTGTGATCTTTGCTGACAAGTTATCTTTTATAGATTGATATTTGAGAGTAGGTTCATCAGATATGTTACAAAGAAATTTCACAGATAACTTTAATACATAAAACAACATTTTAGCTCAGTCAGCAAGATACAAAATACATAGTAAATTAGGACAACAGGAGTAACTAAGCTCCAAGTGAACATCCTAATAAACTGGTCTTCAAGTCTTCAAAACTTCAAGTCTTCAAAGCAGTTCCATGGATCAATCTGCAAATTGCCTATCACCAAACATTTTGATATCATCAGAGTAGTCATAGAGAAGAGTTCTGACAATCATCTCTGTGTCTCTAGCAAATCCACAGACTTCCTTGTAGGTTTTGGTAGGATTTTTCTTAGCAAAATGCTTGACCCATAGATACTTTCCCCACTTCTAGGCATGCTCGATTCTGATATCTGATAGCTTGAAGTATTCATATATGATCTTCAGATATCTGATGTCACCCTTGTATTGATCTTCAGTACGTAGAATAACTCATAGGGTTCCACAGAAAGTCTTGCTCTTGTGCCTGTTCCAGTGACGTTGGGAATTCTGTGCACATCATCTGGCTTTCCATAAGGACATTCATCAGAGAGGTCCTTCTTCATGGCTTCTATTCTCTTGATTACTTCAAAATCCAACCAGGCTTTGATGTGGTTGGTGTTAATCAAGATTGGCTTATCTTTTCTCCATGCCATGAGCTGTTTATGGATTGGTTTTCGAAAATCTTTCATTTACTAGTAAGTGCTTGAGTTCCAGAATCCAGTAGCCATTCTTCTGATTAATGCACCTGTAGACAGAGGAGTCATTGTTGGTCTTCACATACTCAATCTTGGCTTCTTCAGGCCTGAGTGGTAGTTGAAGTTTTCTTTGTTCAGCTCATAGCATGTTCCTCCTTTGTCTTGAATTCTCCCTTGGGGGATTGCTTGAAGAACCACCCTGGATTGACTTGGTATTTCCAGAGGGTGTTTTAGCTGCCAAAGGCTTTGCAGCTATGGGCTCAGTTAGGCTATCAACCCTTTTTCTTTTTCTGTGAAGAGGAGCTTCATCTTCATCATCATCATCAAGAAGATCAATTCTTGTGAAAATTTTCCAGCCTTCTTCGTTGCCCTGGGATTTGATTTGGCCTTCTTCTTCTTCTTCTTCTTCTTCAGAAGACTCATCAATCCCTCTTACTTGTCTTCTCCTTGGAGCCTTGGTACTCCTTGTAGGTCTTTTTGCCATGGCCCTTGTTACCATTGTTGTTTCTTCAGTTGATTGCTGGGAATTAGCTACTATTTGCAAAGCAGCTTGACTTGATGAGGGCTCATTTATTCTGAGTGGTGGCTGGGAAGTTCTCTTGTTTCCTCTTCCTTTCTGAGCAGCACCAACTCTAGATTTCTTCTTTCCTTCCCCCTGACCTTGAGGTCCAAATCCTTCCCCCTTTGTCATTATTGACTGAGTAAGTACCACAAAGGATTCTGAGAGAGACTCAAAATTCCCTTGCAAGTAATTGTAGGCAGTAACCATCTTCTGAAGTTCAGCCTTGAGCTCCTGATTTTGTTTGATAAGTCCATTTTCCTTATCAGTGAGCTCTGCCAATGAGCCTAGTATGGCATCTGCTTCCAAAGAAAGGTAACTTGCCTCATGAAAAGCTTTTTCAGCTAATGACACATCATCGTCCCTTACCATTCCCAGATCCTTCTGAGCAAGGACCATACTGGTTGTTCTCTGAGTGATGAGCTCAGTGAATTTCTTCATATCTGAGGGGACGGAGGCAATTACGTCTTTGTTCTGTGAAGACAACTCCTTTTTAAGATGTGCCAAAACTTGGTATCTATTCATGTATTCTTGGGAGTAGACATTTGGCAGTTTGTTGAATACTTCAGGAGCAATTAGCTTCCTTTTCAGATGAGAAATCGCTAAGTGTTCATTGCGGTGTTCTGCCAATGTCTTGTCTTCTTCATCATCTGAGTCATCAGCCCAGTGATCTTCATCCTCTTGCACTTCTTCATCAAGGTTTCTGAAGGCGGCAACCATCTCAGATATGGGTTTCTTGCCTTTGGAGGATGGTTTCTTTGGTGAAGATGCAGCCTTAGCATCATGCTTTTCTTCAGATACTTGTTCAGCATTTAGCTCCTTAGCAATATAATCAACAGCGTCCCGGAGCTCTTTAATCTCAGAGTAAGCTTGCATCTCTTTGCGTGTTTATTCTTCAAGTTTATCTAGCTTGACTCTGGATTCAGCTATCTTTTCTTCCAGTTGAAGATTTAGCTGTTGTTCTTCTTCTAACAATTGTTTGAATTGAGCAACTCCGGTTTGTGCATCCACTATTTTCTGAGTGTTTTCCTCAGAGTGCTCAACTACTTTTTCAGTAGTGTCCTATTGTTGGGAAGATGGATGGGTAGATTTCTGAGGAGATGGAGGAGGGGATTGTTGTGATGTCCTCTCAGTGTGCTTTTCAGTAGCTGAGGCATTGTTTCCTTGTGGAATCCCTCCTGTCCCTGCTACAGGGGCATCATTATCATCTTTCTTATCCTCATCCTTGTGATGGTCAGAAGGAGGATCTTCATAATTATTCTCATCAGTCTCCTTCTCTTCATCATCTTCAGAGACTAGGTTGATCACTTCTGGAATAGTGATCGTTTGCCCATTAACTTCCTCTTGTTCAGAGGGTATGTACTGTAGAGTCTGGGGCAAAGTAGGCTTGAATGCCATCTGCATTCTGGTCTGACCATCTACTTGGGTGAAAGCTTGGATCAGCTTTCTGGCCACTTCCTTGACAAAATCCTTATCCATCAATGTTCCAAAAGAATATTGTTCAGTGGGGAACATTGCATGGACGTAGTTTTCCAAGTCAAGGGCTCGTGCTCTCCTTGTGTGGTGATCAGTCACCTTTAAGATCTCAGATAGATCGGAGCATCAGAGCTTTTGCCATTTCTTGAAGAATTTCAGATGCTTTGGCAAAATGTGTTCCTTGAAGAAAGGAAGCAGGTCCTTTTTCTCTTCAACAGGGACCTTAGTGGCACTTGATTGAGCCTGAAAGAAAGTGTTCTAAATTAATTTCAAAACTATAGTAGATATCTGGGCTTTAGAGTAGAAAGGTATCTGAGTTACCTGTGTGACAGGCTCAGATGACTTGACTACTGAGGTTCCAGGTGCCTCAGATATCTGGATATGAGGAGGAGACTGGGAAGTCTGATCCTCAGTTATCTTTCTTTCTGATTGAACCTGAGATTAGAAACATAACACTTAGTAAATTTTATCAAGAAAAATTTTATTGACGAATCAGATATCTGAGAGGTCAATTACCTCCACTACTGGAGGCTCAGATACTTGTCTCTCAGAGACTTGTGCAGTTTCTGGAAGTTTTTCTTGTGATGAAGGCTTTGATGCCTCATCAATTTCCATTTGTTGTGGGGATTGAGCGGGCAACTCCCCAGCAACTTCTACTTCTTTTTGAACCTGTTAAGTAGAACGTGTTAGTTTGAGAAAAATGATCAGAGATTTGCTCTTTGAAGAATATAGGTATCTGAATGAAATACCTTCTCTGCAGAAGGTTCAGATACTTGTTCCTCGGAGACTTTGGAAGTCTCTGGATTCTTCTCTGAAGAGATAGACTTTTCAGTCTCTTCATTTTTCTTCTCAGTTGGAGCCTATTAGAAACAAACACTTTATAGTATTAGTAAAGCACATATCTTAGATGTTATATCTTAAGGAACTATCTTCTACATGTGAGACAGGCTCCTGTTCCTTAAGTGGTGAGACTATGGAAGCCTCCTTCTCAGATTCTGAGGCAAGCTTTCCAGCTTCCTCTTGTTCTTGTGTTCTAATTCAGCCTGTAACAAAGAAATTTTATTAAATAACAAGATTAATAAACACAAAATATCACAAGTAGAGAGTTAAACCATTCAGCTACCTGAGCAGTGTCAGGCTGATTGGTCTCTGGAACTTGTGACTCTTCCATGCGTTGGTCTTGTTGTTCCATTTCAGCTTCTTTGTTTGAAGTTTCAGGTACTTCAGACCTTTTAGAGTATGAAACTCAGTTGCCTCCCCTTGTTGATCATTCTGAGTAGATGCCTCAGTTTGATCCCTCTCATTGAGTTGAGGAACCTGCTCTTTTGCAGGATTTTCTTCAGCAAGGAAAGATGCTGGTATCTGTAACTCAAGTACCATTTCAGCAGTATCCACATCTGGCTATTGTGGTTGGTGTGGTGGTTCTGATCTAGATGAAGAAGGTGATGATGTATGGGGCCTATCCAGATGTGCTTGAGACAGACTTTTGAGTGTTGAGGCAATGGCAGTATCCTCCAACACTAAGTTGCCACTCATTAGAGCATCTTCAATATGCTTAAGTGTTACTTGCTCTGATGGTGTGTTTTGTCCAGTGACTTTGGACACAGTTGCTTCTTCAGCAACCTTTGAAACAGGTGCTTGTTCAGCAACCTGTGGTGTAGGTTCTTCTTCAAATACCTCTACACTAGTTACTTTTTCAGTAACCTTAGCCCTTTTTGATTTCTCTAGGACTTGAGAGATGACTAATACATCATCTTCATCGTTAGAGCTCTCATCAGTATTAGGAACTGATTGGTCCATAATCCCTGCGGTTTCTGCAAATAGGGCTTGGTACCTACCACTACTCTCATTAGCAGCATTGATGAGTTCATCAGCAAGGCTCTCCTTAGCAGCATTGATGAGTTCATCAGCAGTTGTATCTTTTGCATCATTGATGAGTTCATCTGCAGTGGCGGCAGATATCTGAGAGTCGACAACCACAATGGGTG
The DNA here is from genome assembly GCA_026545765.1 of Plantago major. Taxonomy (NCBI): domain Eukaryota; kingdom Viridiplantae; phylum Streptophyta; class Magnoliopsida; order Lamiales; family Plantaginaceae; genus Plantago; species Plantago major. Next base: position 47,998,858 of record CM048842.1, on the reverse strand, counting down.
TGTCTTCTAATTTGCCAGCAGACTTCTTTCGTGAAGTTTTGGGCTTTTTGGTCGCAACTTTTCCCTCAGATACCTCTTTAGTTTTTTGCTTCTTGGAACCTTTCTGAGATCTAGTAACCTTTTTCATCATGTTCGTATACTCATATTTGTAGAGTAGGTTACTGTTGGCAATGTCTGCCGTCTCTCTGAGCTCAATGCCAAGGCACTCCAGTAAGTAGCAAATCTTCAATCCATAGCTTACTGTGGCTTTTGGCTCAGCAAGGCCCTTAACGATTTTAGGCTCAAAGCCTTGTATCTTCTTCACAAATTTCATGAAGGCGTACTTTCCCCAATTAAAAGGGTTTTTCAGCCTTTTGTCTTGTTGACTCAACAAGAACATCATTATCCAGCGTTCTTGGCTTATTTGGTCGGCACCTCCTTGTAGACCATCAAAGCATCTGTGAAGAATGCATGCCAACACATCCCAGTGAACCAACAGATGTTTGGTTTTGATGTCAGCAAGTTTGAAATCAGTGGGTGTATCTGGTTTTTCAAGATCACACACATCACTGTACAGCTGCTTTACACCTTCAAGGAGATCATCATCCTTGGTGTTTATTTTAAAATCCTTTCCAAGATTTTGAAGTTCAAACAACTTACAGAAAGTTGTTAAGTCCAAAAGAATTTCCTTTCCTTGGACCTTTGTTTTGATAGACACCGTTTCAGTGCCTTCAGAAACACAGGAAATAATCCTGGAGTTGTTGTAGAATTCTAACACATCCAGTGAAGAAACTCTCTTCGAGTAGCATGTGAAACCCTTGATTTGTGCCTTTTCAAGCATGTCAAGAATTAGCTTCCTATCGGCTTGGTTTTCAATTGCAGCAGTGAGGTATTCCTCAATCATGGCACCACCCCAAATCATCCTGTGATTTGAAGTCCAATGATCAGGATTAAAGTCTCCTACCAACTGATTGTTTACAACTACCAACTCTGGTGCTTGCTTTTTAGCAGTACCAGTGGTAGTAGATTGGGATTTCTGGGTAGAAGCACGTTTTGGAGCCATCTCTTTATATAATGTAAGTTTTCAAAAGTCTGAAAGAGATTATGGTGAGAGATTAGTGATTCTTTGCAGAAAAACTAATTGAGGAACAGAGATTTGCAGAGAAGTTGAAGAAATGTTTTTGCTATTCTTGTGCAAGTCTGAATGTTGGATTAGGTGAAAGTGAATTCTTTTGCCAAAATCCTATATATATAGCAATGTAATCTCAACAGACATATACATACAAATTAATTTTGTGTGTAAGTATCTGTGTACTTGCAGATAGGCATGGGTAAAAGTTTGTTTGATATTGAATGCTTAGTGGGCCACGTCTGAGTTTTTACAGTCCACTATTTTACAGAGAAATAATCTCGCCCGTTAAGATCAAACGCCCATTTCATCAAGGGTCAATATTGCTTCTTTAGCAATGATCACAATCAGCAATTGTAATTGTGCCCAATTAATGAATTTTGGCGATTTTCTATCTGAATCAAATTTCTGTGTGACTAAGAACACTGTTTGCATCTGAGTCTATCTCACACTCAGTATATGTCCAAGTTTTACACAAAGATAGAAATAATACAAATTTCAAGAGAGTAGTTGACTGGTTGTACTATTCTCTTTTATGTTCCCCCTCACTGAGTGATCTAGATATCTGAGTGCCTGTCTCAGAAATGTTCAAATAGCCATTTTACCCTTTAGCCTTTGATTTCTGGATACCCGTTCCAGATTCCTCTTTTCTGGATACCCGTTCCAGATACCTTGTTTTTTGGATACCCGTTCCAGATTCCTCTTTTCCCTCCTTTGATATCTTCTTCAGATATCTGAACTTTTTCAGTTCTTTGGTAGCTCCATTAGTCCAAGACTATGTCTTAAGGCTAAGAATCTACTTTCTTGTAGTGGCTTAGTGAAAATATCTGCAAGTTGGTCTTCAGTGCCAATCTTGAGTATCTCTATATTGCCTTTTTCAACAAGGTCTCTAATGAAGTGGTGTCTAAGATCAATGTGCTTTGTTCTTGCATGGAACTTAGGATTCTGAGTTATGGCAATAGCACTTGTGTTGTCACAGAAAATAGGAGTTTTCTCTTCATTGAGTCCATAGTCTCTAAGTTGTTGTTGTATCCACAATATTTGTGAAGCACAACACCCAGCAGCAATATATTCAGCCTCTGTGGTAGATGTAGCAATTGAGTTTTATTTCTTGCTGAACCATGATATTAATCTGGCACCAAGAAATTGACAAGTTCCTGAGGTGCTTTTTCTATCAAGCAATGATCCAGCGTAGTCAGCATCAGAATAGCCAACTAAACTCAGTCCACTGTCTTTTGGATACCAAAATCCAACTTCTACAGTACCCTTTACATACCTTAATATTTTCATAGCAATGTTGTAATGTGATTGCATTGGATTTGTCTGAAATCTAGCACACACTCCAACTGCATATTGAATATCATGTCTACTTGCAGTGAGGTACAGTAGAGACCCAATCAATTTCCTATACTTGTGTTCTTCAACACTCTTCTCAGATTCAGTATAGGTCATTTTGGTTCCCATGCTCATAGGTATCTTAGCATTCTTTTCAGAAGGCTTTAGATTAAACTTGTTGAGCATGTCCTTTGCATACTTTGTTTGACTAATGAATATTCCATCATTGAGTTTCTTGACTTGAAGCACTAGGAAATAATTCAATTCTCCCATCATGCTCATTTCAAATTTACTTTTCTTGTGTTCAGCAAAGTCTTCACAAAGTTTCTTGTCTTTAGATCCAAATATAATGTCATCAACATATACTTGAACTAAAAGTAGTTTCCCTTCATGATTCAAAGTAAAGAGTGTTTTATCAACATCTCCTTTATTGAATCCACTTTCCAGCAAGTATTTGGCTAAAGTATCATACTATGCTCTTGGAGCTTGTTTCAGTCCATACAGAGCTTTCTGAAGCTTATAGACCATCCTACTTTCTGAGGAAACTTCGAAGCCTGGTGGTTGCTCAACATAGACTTCCTCAGTTAGTTCACCATTTAGGAATGCACTCTTGACATCCATTTGATAAACTGTAAAGTCATTATGAGCTGCAAAGGCTAGAAAGAGTCTTATTGCATCCAATCTTGCAACTGGTGCATAAGATTCATCAAAATCTAGTCCTTCAATCTGGGTGAATCCCTTGGCAACCAACCTAGCTTTGTTTCTGGTTATTTCACCAGATTCATTCATTTTGTTTCGGAAAACCCACTTGGTTCCAATTACAGATATTTCGTCAACAAATGGAACCAGTTTCCAGACTTTGTTTCTCTCAAATTGATCCAACTCTTCTTGCATTGTAGAGATCCAATCTTGATCCTTCAATGCTTCTTCTATAGTTTTAGGTTCAATATTTGAGATAAAGCATCCATAGAGCGAATCTGCATTTCCAACAATTGCTCTCCTAGTTCTAACACCTTGATCTAAAGGACCGATCACATCCTTGGCAGGATGATTTCTTATCCATTTCATAATGGGTTTTGAACTAGTAGGATCAATATCATTTTGATCTGAATGTGAATCAATATGATTTTGATGGGATACTTGTGCAGTATCTGAGATATCTGACACATGGAAAATGCCATGGATATCTGAGACTTTTTCAGTGTTAGAGATATCTGGAATTTGATTTTCAGCAATCTCATTTTCAGAAACCTCTTTGTTAGGAATATCTGTTAGTATTTTGATCATTCATCACATGTTCTTATCTTTGCCAGAAAGGTGATTAAGTACTCTTAGTTCACTTGAACATTGTAAAAGAGGAAATCACTGAGTATGATTAGTCTAGTAAATCTTGTATTAGGATTATAGGTCTCTGAATGTAATTTTTATTTCCAAGAAGACCATGAAGATCAATCCTAGCAATGGAGCTTTTCTGAAGATTACATGACCGGAGATTGCACAAGATTTATGAAGACACCAAGGTTTAGTCTCACTCGGAAAGACTATGTCCTTAATCCTTTCTTAAGTGCATTTAGTTACTTTTGAAACATGATTCTGGAACATATGACATCATGAGTATGGAGCATGCAAGCCATCAGAAAGGCTAATGTATCCGTTGAAGACTACAGGACAAGAAATAGTACATGTGCATTAATTGCATCGGCAGAAAAGCCGCTAAAGCACAGTCCTCTCTGAGATATGAGACAAGGACTTCTGAGTACTCATTTCAAGATAAGTATAGACTGAATTTGAATTGTGTCTAACGGATAACATCCCAACGACTCTCTAATTCATCTATAAATATCACACACTTAGATGCTGAGAAATACAACGACCAAAGAACGATCTAACTTGCAAACTTACAATCTAGCAAAGTATTCTCTCAAGCACTCTACTACCCTTTCTGAAAGCTTTCTGTTGCTTGAAGAATCACTAGTAGTTCTAAGTTGTCCTGAACCTTAACAAGAGATTGTTATTCGTGAAAGAGTTGAACTATCAGATAACCTTTCTGAAGCTCATTCTCCAGAACGGACATCAATTACTTGGTCAAGAAGAGCGGATTGCCATACACCTGAACAAGTGTATTAAGTAGTCTTGTTCTATTAGCTCTCGAAACATAACCGAAAAGTTATACAAGCCTCTCGACAAACCTTATAACCAACACCATCAAGGCGTGAGTAGAGGAAGTACTTGATTTGGGAAATCGGAATAACTCCAAGGTTATCTGAGTAGAGGAAGTACTTAGCTCTAGGAGCTGGGGAATAACTCAAGGGGAACATTTGGTTGGGAACCATTTGTTTAGGAATCTTAGAATAGGATTATTGTAAGGTGAACTCAATTATCTGTTCTAGTGAATTCTAGGTCTCAGAAAGACCGAAGTGGATTAGTTGGAGGATTACGCCACCTCCAGATACCACTATACTTCCGTGTTATTTACCTTCAGATTTATCTTCAAAGAAGCACACACACTTACTTATTGTTTCTGCACTTACCTATCTTAAAGTCTTTCGCGTTGAATTTAAGCATCAGAAACCCCCCGGTTTCTGAGAAACTGTGTTTATCGACAAAAGTTTAAAAGACTATTCACCCCCCCCTCTAGTCTTTTACTTTGCCGTTATCTGGACCAACAAGTGGTATCAGAGCAGGAGGTTCCCAAGCCTTCTGCACTGAACCTAGATCCCCAGATAGGTGAAGAAACTTTGTCCCTTTCCGAGGACTATATAATTTGTGTGTTAAGTGCGCAGGAATGTCTCTGAGTGATGCACCCGTTCTGAAGCCAGAAAACTACGAGAAATGGAAGAACAACATGATGCTCCATCTGGAGGCCATTAGTGATGAGATGATCTATGTCATCAATGAAGGGCCTATTAAAATCGCATAACAAACAAGTTCTCGAGGTGTCGGATGGAAGAAAAGCCTCAGACAAGGAAGATGAAAGCGAGGATGCGACTGCTAGTGATAGTGGTCGTGTTGCTCGTGGAAGCATTATGTATGAAGACAAGCCAAGAGAGCTCTGCACATCTGAAGATGCCAGGAGACACAGATTGGATGGTCAAGCTCGTAATATAATCATCAGATCGACACCTGAGCACATACAATTAAAGCGTGGGTGCTAAACGCGAAAGTTGCACAGCAATTGATTGAAGAAATCATGCGAACCGAGAAAACCAAAGAAAACAAGTTCAAGTTCTTAAATTGAAGTTCCAAAACTTCAAGCAAGGTCCCACTGAAACTCTGGAAGAACTTGATTTCAGGTTTACTACTCTTATGAGTGATATGGCTGCACTTGGTGAAAGCAACAGATACTCCCAGCCAGAAAAGATTAAGACTATTGTCAGAAGTCTCAATCACAACTGGGAACACACTAAATTCTTTTATTTCAACCAAGGAATGCCAAATATTACTCCAAGAGAGCTCTTCTCTCATCTTGCTATCAGAGATTATGAGACAACTCAGAGAGAACAAACAGCTGAGAAGTTTCAAAGTGTTGCTCTAGTCTCTCAAGGTACTTCTGAAAAGAAAGATACCAAAGACGCATCTGAAGAAAATGCTCTTGCAGTAAGACACATGAATAAATTTTTGAGTCAAGAGATTGAGAGAAGAAAAGCTAAAGAAAAGTCGAAAAGCATCTTAGCCCAAACTATCATCAAGATAAGAACATTCAACTAAACAACTCTCTGAAGACCCCCATTCAAAAAGGTGTTAGTACTGAATCAGCAGAGATAGGAAATGATATCTGCTTCTATTGTCAAAAGCCTGGTCACTTTAAGAGAGATTGCCCTGCTTTAAACAAGCTCAAGACATGTGACCGTAGGATGAAGAAATTACAAAAGAAATCAAAGGGCCTTCTTGATGAAGAAAGGAAGAAGATTCAATCCAACTTGATGCTCTAGATATTGAGAGATTCAAGATGGAGATTCGGATAACTCAAACCTACCATCACCGTAATTGTGTGGAATCACCCACGACGTAATCGACTTCGGCCTTAAGAAGAATGAAATGTGTGGAGTTGATGAGATTGCTGGTCCAGACATCTCCAACATTGAAATGTGTCTTATGGCTGATGAGGTAACAAACATTTCACAATTTCTGTACTATGAGAGTGATGATGGAATTGAGGATCTGGAGTTAATCAGGAGTGAATTGGATCGTTATGAGAAAGAATTTCTGGAAGCACAATCCAAAACCAGAATTCTAGAGGAAAGCAAAGAAACTCTTGAAAAAGAGGTTTCTGAGCTAACCAGGGTATCTGAGAACAAGAGCTGAAATAGCCCTTCCGAAAATCGATATCGAAATGAAAATTTTCACAAACTAGCCTTGGATGAACTTAATAAGAAAATGATAAAGCTGCTTTCTGAGAATGAGGAACTTCGAAAGAAAGAGTTATCCTTCCAATCTTATGCAAAGGCTAGTGACACTCTCACTGAGGTTCAATCATATCTGAGAGATCCCTCTGAGAAAGGTGGACTTGGACTTGATGAACAATCGAGTAATTCATCTCCTCTGAAGAAGAGTGATGAAAGGTTGACCTTTGTAAAAGGTCAACAGAATGGTTCTTCAACCACCTATAGCATTGGTCAGAAAGCTAAGGTAGTTGACAAAGGAAAAGGAGTAGCAACCCAACCTTTGAAAGAACAACAAGTTCACAAGAAACTTGTGGTTAAAACTTCTGCGAAGAAATACAACCCTCAGACATGTAGCCATCCACATTGCCATATTACTAGGAAAGGAAGAATTGCTGGAATAGGCAAATTCTCTACTGTACCATTTTATGAAAATAAAGACGGTACAGAAACTAGTAAGGCTTCTGAAGACCGCATTCAGAAAGCCAAAGGTGTTCGAAATGGCATTGGCTATCGTGCTATTGGAAAAGTCCTTTTACAACAATATAAGGAAGGACAAGAACAATGGCGCAAGGCTGATATTGCACGAGTAACAAAATGTAAGTGGAAGAAATCTCAAACCAGAAAATGAATGCCAAAGCTAGAAGGAACTCGCCGAAAAGGCTAAGTTTTTGAAAAGCAATCCCGAAACCTGTGGTCCGAAGCACCAAAAGGAACACCTAGAAACACCTCAAGAAGGAAGATTGAGATCAAAATTACTGATTCTATCGTTTCTCCTTCTGATAAAGTTAGACAAAAACAAACTCCCAAGAAATTCACTAAAATGTGGATTCCTACTGGAAGAATGTTTAGTCTAAGTGGTTCTATCTCTGAGGCAAGAACCTAACTCTGCTTTCTGTTGCGTAACGCCTCTTGGACTAAGGCTCAATGGCTATTTGATAGTGGATGCGAAAAGCACATGACAGAGACAAAGCAAATCTGTCAACTACAAAGCTTGCAACAATGGACCGGACATCGATTTCTGGAGGAGAATTAAATCCTCTCCGGATTTGGCAACGTCAAATTGGGATCCTTAACAATTACTGACGTATTACATGTTAAGGGTTTGAAATACGATCTATTTAGCATGAGCCAGTTTGCAGACAAGGGATTTACTGTGAAATTTAAAGCGAAATATTGCAAACTTATTGACAATGAGTCAAAGCAGACAGTCTTGGTTGCTAGGCGGAAAGGCAGTCTTTATGTTGCCGATTGGGCATCTGCCACAACTGAAGAATGTCTCATGGTGAGTCAATCAGGTCACACAGAAGAGCACTGGTTATGGCACAAAAGAATGAGTCACTTGAATTTCAAAACTCTGAACAAACTTGCCAAGAAAGAGTTAGTAGTTGGCCTTCCCAAAATATCTTTCAGAAAGGATGGTATCTGTTCTGCCTGTCAGATGGGGAAACAATCTAAGATCTCTTTCAAGTCCAAAATCAGACACTCTAGTGTTAGACCACTGCAACTATTACACATTGATCTTTTTGAATCATCTGTAACTAGTTATGCAGGAAAGAAGTATGGTCTTGTTGTTGTAGATGACTTCTCAAGATTCACTTGGGTTGTCTTTCTGAAGCATAAATCTGATGCTAGGGTGGAGATACCAAACTTGCTAAATAAGCTTGAAGTCATGAAAAATGACAAGGTATCTGCAATCGTAATGCACCATGGTATCAATTTGTCAACCAGTACATAAAGGAGTTTTGTACCAGCAAAGGTATACAACATCAACTTTCCTAGGTAAGAACACCACACCAAAATGGTGTTGCAGAAAGGAAAAATAGAATCCTTAAAGAAGCAACAAGGACAATGCTGGCTGACACTGAAATAAGTGAAGTTTATTGGGTTGAAGTCAAACACAAAGATGCTACACTCGTAATGTATGTTTGATAAACAAACACCATGACAAGACCCCTTATGAGCTCTTGGTTGGTAGACCCCCTAATATTAAACATCTGAAAGTGTTTGGTTGTAGATGTTTTGTTCTTAACAATGGAAATGAGTATCTAAGAACATTTCAACCAAAGGCAGATGAAGGAGTGTTTCTTGGTTATTCTATGAATAGCAACGCTTACAGAGTTTACAACAAAAGAACAAAGAAGATTGAAGAATCAGTTCATGTTGTATTCTATGAAGAAAGCAAGAAATCACCCCTTGATGATGAACTCTCAGAAAGGTTCAAGGAACTAATGTTAAAGGATTCTGAAGAAGAACCCTCAGAAAGGAAAAACATCATTATGGAAAGAGAGGATGACTCTGACGAAGAAAAGCATGAAATGCCTAGTAACAACCAGATGATTCTCAGACATGATGAAGAATTTCCTATGAAAATTCCAGAAATGGAAACTGAAGATGTTCATCAAAGAGCTAATTCTGGAAATGACCTCTTTGACAGGCATGTCCCAGAAAGCCCTCACACTAAGCAAGTGTCAGACATCCAACGCCCTCCTGTGGTACAAAATGTCATAGATACTGAAGAAGTATCAAGTCATAATCATAGTGATTCAAATTCAGATCACATAGATGTTGACCCTACTAGCCCCAAACCCATGATGAGATGGATCAAGGATCATCCTGCAAGGGATGTGATTGGACCAATCAATCAAGGTGTTAGGACTAGGAGAGAAATAGCCGAAAATGCTAATTCTCTCTTTGGATGTTTCATCTCAAACATTGAACCTAAAACTATTGAAGAAGCATTAAGAGACCAAGACTGGATCTCTGCAATGCAAGAAGAGTTGGATCAGTTTGAAAGAAACAAAGTCTGGAAACTAGTTCCATTTGTAGAAGGAATATCTGTGATTGGAACCAAGTGGGTTTTCAGAAACAAGATGAATGAATCTGGTGAAATAACCAGAAACAAAGCTAGGTTGGTTGGCAAGGGATTCACCCAGATTGAAGGTTTAGATTTTGATGAGTCATATGCACCAGTTGCCAGATTGGATGCAATAAGACTCTTTCTGGCCTTTGCAGCTCATAAAGACTTTAAAGTTTATCAGATGGATGTCAAAAGTGCATTCTTGAATGGTGAACTTGCTGAGGAAGTCTATGTTGAACAACCACCTGGTTTTGAAGTTTCCTCAGAAAGTAGAATGGTCTATAAACTACAGAAAGCTCTATATGTACTGAAATAGGCTCCAAGAGCATGGTATGATACTTTGGCCAAAAACCTTCTGGAAAGTGGTTTCAAGAAAGATGAAGTTGATAAAACTTTATTTACCTTAAATCATGATGGGAAACTGCTATTAGTTCAAGTATATGTTGATGACATTATATTTGGATCTAAGGACAAGAAACTTTGTGATGACTTTGCAAATCTCATGAAAAATAAGTTTGAGATGAGCATGATGGGAGAATTGAACTATTTCCTAGGATTGCAAGTCAAGCAACTCAATGATGGAATATTCATTAGTCAGACAAAGTATGCAAAAGACTTGCTCACAAAGTTCAATCTTAAGCCCTCTGAAAAGAATGCTAAGATACCTATGAGCATAGGAACCAAAATGACCTATACTGAATCAGATAAGAGTGTTGAAGAACACAAGTATAGGAAATTAATAGGTTCACTACTTTACCTTCGCAAGGCGGATCAGATATTCAATATGCAAATGAGTGCTAGATTTCAAACAAATCCAATGCAATCACATTACAACATTGCTATGAAAGTATTAAGGTATGTGAAAGGTACAAGAAATGTAGGTTTGTGGTATCCTAAAGAAGGTGGATTGAGTTTGGTGGTTACTCGGATCTTGACTATCTTTGGATCAATGCTTGATAGGAAAAGTACCTCGTGAACTTGTCGGTTTAGAACAAGACTTATCTCATGGTTTAGCAAGAAGCAAAACTCAATTGCAACTTCTACCACAGAGGTGAATATATTGTCACGGGTTGTGCAACACAAATTCTGTGGATTCAACAACAACTCAGAGACTATGGACTCAATGAAGAGAAAACTCCTATTTTCTGTGACAACACAAGTGCTATTGCAATCACACAGAATCCCAAGTTCCATGCCAGAACAAAGCACATTGATGTTAGACACCACTTCATCAGATAGCATGTTGAAAAAGGCAATATAAAGATACTCAAGATTGGCACAGAAGACCAACTTGCAGATATCTTCACCAAGCCCCTACAAGAAAGCTGGTTCTTGACCTTAAGACATAATCTTGGATTGATGGAGTTGCCTAAGGACTGAAAAATGTCCTGAATCTCTAAAGTTTGAGTAAGCAAGGTAGAAAAGAAGCAGGCCTCTGAGAACATGCTCTCAGAAAGCCAAGTTGTTAAGAAGTGTTGCAAAGGTTTCTGAGTAGCAACACTCAGAAAGGCAAAACATTTCTGGAACGGGTATCCAGAAAGGCAAAGGTTGGTACACACTCAATGAGTAAATAAGACTAGAACTTACTTACTAAGAGTGGGTCAAATACATTCAAACAACCAAGTTTCGATTCTTGAATTCAGAAACTATTTAGTCATAAAGAGAAAAGACACACAAAGCCCAAAAAGGTATAAGTTCTGAAAGTCAAACATGTCCAATGTCTTGTATTTTTACCATTTTCATGATAAACAATATATAGATAAGGACTTGACATTCAGAATGATAAGCTCAAACGATCAAAGTGTTCTCACTCTTTACTTAGTGACACAATGAATGTAGCATATTAAAAATCCATCAAGTCGGCACATTACCATTTGTTGATTGATATCATTACAAAATATTCAATATAAGCCCTTGATGTATAAACGTTTGATCTCAACGGCTGAGATTAAAACAAAGCAAGTAATGTCTGTTTAGAAATTCAGACGTGGCCCACTAAGCATTTAATGAAGTACAAAGGACGTACCACGCCTATGCAGATGCAAAGACACGCATTCATATTCAGCTATATGTATGTTGTATCTATGTATGTTTTATCTGTATATATATAGGAATTGGGCAAAAGACAAACACTTTTACCAAATCCGAAATTTCAAACTTGCATCAAAATAGCAAAATATCTCAAGATTTCTGCAAACCTCCTTCTGCAAACTCAACTTTTTGTGCTTAGTCTTCTGAAAAGATAAACTAATCTCAATTACTTGTGCAAAATCCTTCTGCAAAACCACTTATTCAAAACTTTATATAAAGAGATGGTACCTAAGAAGATGACCACCAAGAACCCTAAGCCGGATCATCTACTCCTGCTGAAAAGCAAGGAGGAAAAGAACTTAAGGTGTTGAATAAACGCCTTCTGGGAGAATTCACCCCTTCGGACTGGAACCCTAGTCATAAAATGAATTGGGGAGCATTCTTAGTGAAGAAATATGTACCAGCAGTTATACCTTCAAAACCAGAAAGGAAACTGATATTGGGGATGTTGAAGAATTCCCATATCTACAGGTTTTTATCTGCTGCACCCAGTGGCCTATCCACACTGGATGTACTGGAGTTCTACAACAACTCCAAAATCTTCACAAAGGTTGTGAATGATAAAGAAGAAAAGTACATGCAGACTGAAGTCCAAGGACAAGAAATTGTTCTTGACTGCAAGGCTTTCTGCAAATTGTTCCGATTGAAAAATCGAGGAACTATTGAAGATATCAACATCAAGGACGCCTCAATGATTCAAGGCGTCAAAGAACTTTTTGAGGCAATCCAGTTGGAAAATGCAAAAGGTTGCCCAGGAGACTTTATTCTGAAAGCTATCAGAACAAGTCATCTTCAGAAACACTGGAGTACTTTGGCTCTCATCCTGGTCCGTTGCTTTGATGGCAACAAAGGTGGAGTAGACCAGATAAGTATGGAGAGATGGATGATGATGCATCTTCTGAACCAGAAGAATGAAGGGCAGGAAACCCACTTCAATTGGGGGAAGTACGCCTTCAACAAATTCCTTGGACATATTGAGGAATTTGAGCCCAAAATCATCAATGGCCTTGCTGAGCCAAAAGCCAATATGCACTTTGGTCTCAGGATATGTTACATTCTGGAAACCATGGGGATTACTCTTAGAGAGAAACAAGAAATCCTCCACCAACTCCTTTTCGACACGCCTTTGAAGAAAAGGAGAGAATTGTCACGAGCAAGTACTCGAAAGGTCAAGAAACTACACAAGAAGGTGAGGAGGTTTCGAGCAAGCTCAACTAAACCTCCACCGCCAAAAGAAAAAGGGCTCAAGGCAAAAGGACCTCCAAGTCCATAAACATTCAAGAGGCACAACCTTCCGAGACAAGATCTCGAAGATGTTGTTCGTAAAGGCGATTCCAAAGCCCCAAGAATCCTCAACAGATCGCCTGTAACTCTCCGAGATGATAGAAATATCATAGATGGGTTCCTGCCAACACGTAATGTGATTCGAGGACGATGAAGTAATCGCAAGGCTCAAAAGATATAAGCTTGAGACCCAAGGAGGAGCATCGACTTAGCTCTCAAAAGATAAGAGCCCTCTTGCCAGGAAGAAGAAGGCCAGGTGAGGAAGATAGAATGATGGAAGATACCGACATTGCTTCCACATTCACCAAAGACTCAATATTGTCAAGAAAACCTGTTTGAGCAGTTCCTCAACCTTCCGAGAGAGCTCAACTCTCGTAAAGGGATCAAACCGAGATGGAGACTCGTAATGATACTACAGAGGAGAACAACAATGAGCACAGAGAGACGTGGATTCACCACAAGTCCAAAAGATCAATGATCACTTGACTCTTTTCAGCCATATGGAGACAAACTTTCGGGGAAGTTAATCATCCACCCTTCGAATGAAGAAGAGGTTTCCAACCTCGAACAACAAGAAGAGCACATTCTCTGGTAGCTAAGTTATCTCTGAATAAGAAATAGCTTGCTTGAAAAATTAATATCTTGTGTTCTAAATTTCTTTTGTCTTACTTTAGGCTCTAATCGACGAAGTAGTGGTGGAGGACCAACACTCCAAAACCAAGAAAATCCAGAGTGAAAAGCTTTCAAGAAGCATTCTTGAGCCTTCGATGAGAAGGTAAGCACTCGAATAATCTTCTTCAAGAATGATCCGAAATCCCACTACTAAATCTTTTATGTTTGTTCTTACGTGCTCGGTCGGAAGAACAATTGGAAGGAGAAAATTCTTGAAAACTCCTCCAATAGAAACCAAATCCGAACAAGCAAGATCTCGAAGAAAGGTTCGAAACCCCCAAGGTTTCTGAGAAAGATGCCACTGAGCTTCCTCACTTGGAAGTTCAATCAGAAAGAAAGGATGCTGAGGATCAGACTTCTCCTCACAACAAGGTATCTGAGGCCTCTGTGCCCAAACAAGCTAAAGTCCAAGCAAATGAGCCTAGTGTTTCTACACAGGTATGCTCAGAAAGCTTACTTTTGCACACAGATACCAACTCAAGTGGTTTGAACAAAACTAACTTGATCCCTTTCTTTCAGGCTCAAAGTTTTGTGCCAGTTGATTTACTCAAGGCTTTCCAGAAGCACACTCTCAAGAAACATCTAAAGTTCTTTAGACAATGGCAGAAACTCAGAAAGGCTGACCTTTCCGAAATAGCACGATTAATCGACGTCCCAGAAAAGAGAGCAATAGCCCTAAATCTGGAAGACTACATCCATGCATTGTTCCCAACAGAGTCTTATTCTTTTGCCAATCTGATGCATGAAGACTTCACTCATGAAGTAGCACAAAAACTTCTAGCAGATTTCAAAACTGCGGATGCTCAAACCCAAGAGCAGATGGTAACCCATCCTGCATTGCCTAGTAAGCTCACTACTTACCCAGCTGAGCAAGAAGAAGTGAATGGGAGAATGATTACATTCCCAAATGTGATCAACTTGATTTCAGAAGATGAAGAAGAAATGGACGAGAATGATTATCAAGTACCCCCTTCTGAGCATCCAAGTCAAGAAAACAAGAAGGATGATGATGATGATGATCAGAATGATGATCCCCAACCTGGAAACGGCGGGATTCAGAAAGTTAGCAAAGGAAGTGTAGAAAAGGCCACTCCTTCCAATGCTCAGAAAGCCCCATCATCATCACCTTCAAAGTCTCATCAGAAAACTCAACAGGCAGAACAGAACGATATACTTGAAGAGATATCTGCCACCGAAGTTCGTGGATTGAACAACTCGTAAAGGTGTTGGAAGAAGAAAGAGAATCAACTTAGAGTGTCAAGCTCTTGTTGATGAAAAGGAAGCCAAAATTCAAAAGCTCAAAGAAGCTAACACCTGTGAATCAAGCGCTCCTAGATGAGCAAAGAAATCTAAAAGATGCCATTGTTGTCACAGCTGCTGAAATAGATGCCATGGATGACAATGATGATGAAGAAGATGATGCTGAGACTGCATCAGAAAGACCTTCTACATCTTCTCAGAAGGCCAGCACACTTGATGGAAAGCAGAAAAAGGTTGTCAATCTGCAAACTATTCAAGAAAAAGATAATAAGAGTGATGCTGAAAACAACCAAAACTTGATTACTGACGCAGAAGATGAGAGACTTCTCACTCAACACAAGAGAGCTCTACTTGCTCCTCATATATTCTCTGCACCAAGTAGTTCAAGAAGTGAAGAGCACCGTGCCAGAAATAGTATCTTTTTGGAACTCAGAAAGACACTAATTGCTCAAGACACAGAAGTGCTAAAATCCGTCCCAGAAGAGATGAAGTCATTGGCTGTTGCGTTGCTCAACAGAGCAACCAGCATAGCTCTCTCGTAAAGACCTAGGGTTGGTCAGGGATGAGGATTGTAACAATGCTAATGCAGCACTCAATGAAACCAGCCATGCTGTTCTGCAAGCCAACGCCATTCTTAGGCCACTTGAAGAGCTCAACAGAAAGGAGCAGGAACTGGTTAAGGAGAACCACGAGCTGAAGAAAGAAATCCAAGAATTGGTCAGGGTGCACAATAATCTCGTAAAAACTTTGACTCACTCTCTGAAGCTTATGCCATTATGAGTCAGTCATTCATGACTAAGGGGGAAGAAGAAGAGATGCCTCAGAAAGGCAGAGGAAGAAAGAGAAAACAATCTATGCCTCCATCCTCAAGTCAACTAGTCATCAAGAACACCGGAGATGCCCCTGTTAAAGAAGTTGTTCCAGATCAACCAGCCAGAAGGCTGAGAAGTATGGTCACTAGGGGAACCAAGTCCCTTAGAATCTCAGAAGGGAACAACCAGAATAATCCTGAAAAAGGAGAAGACCAAGAAGAAGGAGAAGTGAGAGACCAAGAAAGTCAAGCCTCCATTGTTGAACTTCAATGATGATGATGAAGATGAATCGTCATGATGAACATCCACTTCACAAGAGAAGAAGGCAAGCAAGCACCTCACAACCTCCTCGGCAAGAATGCCTTTGGCGGCGTAACTCCTTCGAAATACCAAGTCAATACAAGGAACTTCCACCAAAGACATCAAGGTGAAGAAAGGGTTAGAGGATCTTCCTGAGAAGGCCACCTAATGTAAAAGCAAGAAGGATTCGGTTTGCCGGAACAAACAGAGAAATTGTTCAAGAAAAGCCAACTGATGTCCACATTGAATATGTGAAGACGAGTAATGAAGAGTCTTCATATAGGTGCATTCTGAACAAGAGAGGGTATTGGATTCTAGAACTACAACATTTACTTGTCAATGATAAGTTTCCAACTCCCATCCTCAACCAGATACTGAAATGGAGAGAACGCAAGCCAGAATTGCTAAAATCTGAGCACCTTCATGCCTGGCTAAGCTTTGAAGTAGAGAAGAGAAACGATGCCAGAAAGATGGACCTCTCCTTTGCCTGTCCTTACCCAAAGCCCGATGATGTACACAAAGTACGAAAAATGGATGGTAGCTACAGCAAGAAGAACAAACTAGGAGTTTCAACCTATGAGTCATTCTATATGACATTGGATGAATACCTAGATGATATACACTATCTGGAAGAAATATACAAATATTTCAACCTATCTCACCGCAAGTACCATGCACAGGTCAGGGAAAATACTTCTGGGTCAAACATTTTCTGAGGAAAAATCATAAACTTGGCAAGAGTTACCAAGAAATATGTGATTTGTCCAGAAAGACAGAATCTCTGTCAGAAGGACTCTTTATGACTATGTCCAAGAATGCAGAAAAGTGGATGATTA
Source organism: Plantago major (assembly GCA_026545765.1). Classification (NCBI taxonomy): domain Eukaryota; kingdom Viridiplantae; phylum Streptophyta; class Magnoliopsida; order Lamiales; family Plantaginaceae; genus Plantago; species Plantago major. The sequence goes on along the minus strand of CM048842.1, from coordinate 47,981,918 downwards.
TGTCAACTGATCCAGAAAGGGTGCTGAAGAACTTGAGGTTTCTGAACCTAAGTTATTTTTGAAGACTTGAAGACTAGTATCTTAGAATGTTTACTTGGATCTTGGACTCTCCTGTTTTTCTAATTTACTTAGTATGTTTTGTTACTTTTTGTAATCTTGCTGATTGTTTCTGAATTTCTCTATCTGTAAAAGTTGCATCTCACTCAGAACTGTACCTTCAAGATCATACTCTCAGAAACATTATAATAGATGACAACTTATCAGCAAAGATCACTTCTTGTGATTTGGTTGATGCTTACTTTCTGCACTTAATTCAACTAAAATTGAATATCATTTGAAATGATTAAGTGGCGGATTGTTTTCACTTCCAGGATTACAAATTTGTAATAGGACTTCAAAAGATAGTCATGGATGACTGATCAAAAAGGGGGAAATTTGTTAGGAATATCTGTTAGTATTTTGATCATTCATCACATGTTCTTATCTTTGCCAGAAAGGTGATTAAGTACTCTTACTTCACTTGAACATTGTAAAAGAGGAAATCACTGAGTATGATTAGTCTAGTAAATCTTGTATTAGGATTATAGGTCTCTGAATGTAATTTTTATTTCAAAGAAGACCATGAAGATTAATCCTAGCAATGGAGCTTTTCTGAAGATTACAAGACCGGAGATTGCACAAGATTTATGAAGACACCAAGGTTTAGTCTCACTTGGAAAGACTATGTCCTTAATCCTTTCTTAAGTGCATTTAGTTACTTTTGAAACATGATTCTGGAACATATGACATCATGAGTATGGAGCATGCAAGCCATCAGAAAGGCTAATGTATCCGTTGAAGACTACATGACAAGATAGTACATGTGCATTAATTGCATCGGCAGAAAAGCCGCTAAAGCACAGTCCTCTCTGAGATATGAGACAAGGACTTGTGAGTACTCATTTCAAGATAAGTATAGGCTGAATTTGAATTATGTCTAACGGATAACATCCCAACGACTCTCTAATTCATCTATAAATATCACACACTTAGATGCTGAGAAATACAACGACCAAAGAACGATCTAACTTGCAAACTTACAATCTAGCAAAGTATTCTCTCAAGCACTCTACTACCCTTTCTGAAAGCTTTCTGTTGCTTGAAGAATCACTAGTAGTTCTAAGTTGTCCTGAACCTTAACAAGAGATTGTTATTCGTGAAAGAGTTGAACTATCAGATAACCTTTCTGAAGCTCATTCTCCAGAACGGACATCAATTACTTGGGTCAGTAAAGAGCAGATTGCCATACACTGAACAAGTGTATTAAGTAGTCTTGTTCTATTAGGCTCTCTAGAAACATAACTGAAAAGTTATACAAGAAGCCTCTCTGACAAACCTTATAACCAACACCATCAAGGCGTGGAGTAGAGGAAGTACTTGATTTGGAAAATCAGGGAATAACTCCAAGGTTATCTGAGTAGAGGAAGTACTTAGCTCTAGGAGCTGGGGAATAACTCAGGGGGAACATTTGGTTGGGAACCATTTGTTTAGGAATCTTAGAATAGGATTATTGTAAGGTGAACTCAATTATCTGTTCTAGTGAATTCTAGGTCTCAGAAAGACCGAAGTGGATTAGTTGGAGGATTACGCCACCTCTAGATACCACTATACTTGTTGTGTTATTTACCTTTCTGTATTTATCTTTCAGCAAAGCACACACACTTACTTATTGTTTCTGCACTTACCTATCTTAAAGTCTTCCGCGCTCTGAATTTAAGCATCTTTTCATCGTCAGACTCATCCCCTAAGTGAATGATAGATTTGTTTCCTTTTGAGGATTCTTCTTCAGAATCTTCAATCATCAGTTCTTTGAACCTTTCTGAGAGATCATCATCAAGGGTATTTTCTTGTTTCCTTCGTAGAAAACTACATGAACAGATTCTTCAATCTTTTGCATTCTTTTGTTGTAGATTCTATAGGCTTTGCTATTCGAGAATAACCAAGAAATACTCCTTCATCTGCTTTTGGTTGAAATGTTCTCAAGTATTCTTTTCCATTGTTAAGAACAAAACATCTGCAACCAAACACCCTTAGATGTTTGATACTAGGGGGTCTACCAATCAAAAGCTCATAAGGAGTCTTGTCATGGTGCTTGTTAATCAAACATCTATTTTGAGTATAGCAGGCTGTGTTAACAGCTTCAACCCAATAGATTTCACTTATTTCAGTGTCAGCAAGCATTGTTCTTGCCGCTTCTTTTAGGGTCCTATTCTTCCTTTCAACAACACCATTTTGTTGTGGTGTTCTTACGGAAGATAGTTCATGTTGTACACCTTTGCAGGTACAAAACTCTTTTATGTATTGGTTCACAAACTCAGTACCATGGTCTGTTCTGATTACAGATACCTTGTCATTTTTCATGATTTCGAGCTTATTAAGCAAGTTGGGTATCTCAACCCTTGCATCATGTTGAGGGTATAGTTCCCCAAACACTTAGTAATATTTCAATTGCCCAGGTTATGCTCCAGGCGATATCTTCCTCCTTACGTAAGAACCAACGGGTAAGGATCTTCCACTGTGCACTTGGTGAGAACCTGCGCAAGAGGCTTGGAGGGGGGGTTAGGACCCAGTTTGCCAAGTGTCAAACCGGTATAAGATTTCACTCGAGAGAGACTGGAGATCTACTCTGTATACTGTTCGAGATTGAGTTCGTAATATCACTTACATTTGCATGGGGATATGTGCCCCTATATATAGGGTTTCCTCAATAGTGGAAGGCTTCTCCAAGATCGCGCCAAGTGTAGGGATCTGGTTGAGCCACCAAGGCATATCTAGGCCCATGGCCCAACAATGATACCTAGCCCATGCCCTTTTTGGGATTTAGGGGTAGTTTAGCATTATTAGGAGAGTTTTGGAGGGTGTGACATAGTCTGCCGAGGTCCGAGGTCCAAAGAGGTTGGTCCGGACGCCTGGTCCGGACCGTATTGGGTTGTCAGATGAGGAAGTCCTCTAAGCCTGCCCAACTCTTCCGATTCGGACCTTATGGTTCGGACCCCCTACTCTCTGGTGCCTGTCTACTTGGTTGCCTGTGAGATTGTCATGTTGGATCCGAGTGATCGTCCGTATCCGAGGCCCTGGGTCGGACCCAGTACTGTTCAAGTACTATGCCTCCTTTCCTAGAGAGGCTCGGACCCAGGTGGGTCGGACCTGAGATCCCTAGGTCGGACCTAGTAAGCTTTAGATCCTTTGTTCTTCTCTTCTAGGGTGGGTTGGACCATGGTGGGTCTGCCCGGATCGGACCGTTGGCTCGGACCAATGTGTCTCGGATCCATTAGATGACTTAGGACGCCTTAGGATTTGTTCTAAGGTCTCTCATGACGGATTGGACATATTTTCGTATCAACATATGTCCCCCTAGTTTCCAAGTATCTTAGTAGAAGATATTTGTGGAACTATTGGTTGAGACTGTTGAGGATGGATCGTTTTTTGGTCCAATCCGCCTCTCGTAAGCAGAAAAAAGGTGTAATCCGTGCTTCGTGTGGTCCTTAACTTAGTCTCTCTCCCCCCCCCCCCCCCCCTTTCTTTCATACTTTTGTTGTTGTCCGAAGGGAAGGGCCCGGAGTGCAACAAAATTGAGAAAGAAAAGGGTATTTGTAAGCGAGACCAAGCATAGACTCCGAACGTCGGTATTGTACCTTTGTTGATGTACGGGTCGATCCGTAGGTGAATGTTCTATCCGTACCAAGCTCTTGTGCAAAGAGAAGGTCCGAATGAAAACGTCCAAGCAAACGAAGGTTCGTGGGAAAACACCCGAGCGGACGAAGGTTCGTAAAATAACATCCAAGCTGACCAAGGTCTGTAGGAGAACATCCGAGCGGACGAAGGTCCGTCAGATAACGTCCAAGCTGACCAAGGTCCGTGGGAAAACATTCGAGCGGACGAAGGTCCGAGTGTTGGCGAGTGATCTTGGCCCGGAAAGTGCTGGAGCGTCCGATGGGTGGTCGTCTGAATTCCAAGTGTTGTGTCTTGCCCGAAAGTGGGGAAGTTTGTTGTATTCACTTGTATTATCCCATGGTAAGTTTTTTGTACCGATATGTCATTTCACTTGGTATTATTGTACTACACCGTTGGATGATTTTTGATCTACGATTGAGATTTAATCCCGAAAAATCGCGACGGTTGGAGTTCCAAGTATGACCCTCTATAAATAGGGGCCTGAGTCGCTTTCATTCTTCACTCTTAGAGAGAAGATTTTTGTTCCTGAGCATATCCGAAGTATTTACACCCGATCCGGAGCGAGTCAAGAAAGGTCCGTAGTGCGTGTTTTTGTGCGAAGTCAGCTACCTTCCATCCAATCATCCGAATACAAGTAAGTTTGCTTCTTTTGTTGCATGATTCCATTTCCTTTGTTAGTCATTTTTTCTATTAAGCTACTCGGATGTACGCCCATGATGTGTAGGTTAGTAATAACCAATGTTTTGGCTGTGTTGACTAACATAAAGTAACCATCTTACTGACTCGGAACTAACTTCGTCCAGCCGATTCGCTTCCTTGTCCCCGATTATTTTTTTTTTATATATACATAAACGGCCTCTCGGACTGCCATCTTAAGGCTTACGAAATTGCTTTCTCCTTTCCCTAGGATGTCCGAGAGTGATAGTCAGAACCGATCCGAGGCTAAGGGATATGTCTCCGACGCGTCATCTTTATCCGACAGCTCCTAGGAGATTGACATTGTTGGTGACGACGAGTCAACAGAGCTGGAGCAATCTCCTCGGCCGAGCCGGGAAGAGCCCGAGGTAAGCTCTTTGCTTCGGTTAGTTGTTCCGAGTTCAGGGTCTCCGAAGCATCGGGATTACCTACGAGTCTCTAATGTGCAGGGTGTTGGCGCGGCTCAAGAGACAAGCTCGCGAATTATAGGAGCTCGCCGTCCGGGTCGTGCCGGGAGAGAGCTCGAACTTCCGGTAGAGATTCGATCCCTCATTCGCAACCTAGGTTATAATTTTAGGAGTAACCCTAACCGAATTCCGTTCGTTCCGGATCCACAGGAGCCTAACATTGAGGAGGTGCATGATACCTCCGAGGCGCCTCCCGAGTTGGGTATGTTCGAAGAAGGTGTCGAGGATCGGGTCCAAGTAGTTGTTCCCCTTCGGACGGTAGTAGAGTTGGTTTCGTCGTCCGAGGAGGAAGGAGCGGAGGAAGAGGCTAGGGCCGAAGAAGTTGGTGCCGAAGAAGAGGAAGAAGAAGAGATGATGTCCGCTCATGTTTTTCGGAGGGCATCTGCTGGTCAAGCGGGCCCGAGCCACCAGATGACCGAAGAGGAATTGCCCGAGGGGCTTAAGAGGGGTGAGGACATGTTTCGAGTGAAGTTTCCTCGGTCAAGGGGCGAAGTTACTCACCCCGATTCGGAGGGTGAATTGAATGAGGATGGTACTTTTCCCACCTGTCCTTCGATTATACTGGCTGAGGAGGTGGAGGAACTTCGGAGGAGGTACGAGATTCCAGAGTGCGTGGAAATTCTCGTTCCGGACGAGTCACATGCTTTCTACAATCCGCCTCCGGGATACATGTGCGTCCATGAAATAAGTCTGCATTGCGGGTGGCGGCTGCCCGTGTCGTCCGAGTTCCTGGAGATTTTGAACAACATGGGTTTGAGTCCGCATCAAATAATTCCCAACTCGCTCGGAAACCTGATGTGCTTCGGGGTAATGTGTAAATACAAGGGCATCCCGGTCACATTTGATAATTTCCGAAAGTTGTTCAATATTAGTGTAAGTAATAGGAACACTTGCTTCTATTCGTTTGTATGTCGTCAAGCATACACATTTTTTGTCGATCCCCTCTCTTCGTTGGGGATCCACTGGTGGAAGAGATACTTCTTCGTCCGACCGGCCCTGAAGGAAGGCCAATCCGAGGCGGAGAGGCCAAAGTGGCAATTTGAGAGAAAATTCTTCCGAGGCAGGCTGCCTGATTGGAAACCTCCGGCTCGGAACATCCCCTTATGGATGCAAGCTCTTCATCGGAACCAGGATCCGGAGAAGTACTTCTTCCGAGGGTTAATATGCCAACCTCTTCCGTACCTGGCCGGCTTTTCGGAGCCAAGTTTTTGCGATAACAGGGAGGATTTAGGTAAGAGTTCTTACTTTTGGCACGGGGTTGGTCATCCGAGTCGGTTGCTTTTCTTGCTTTGTTTTTAAGTGAGAATTTGTAAATTTCGACTAACTCATCTTGTTGCCACTCGGATTGTGCAGATTTTTTGTTTGACTACACCATGTCAACCCTGCGTGAGTTGAAACGGAAGCAGAACGCAGCTCAGAGGAAGGAAATGGAAGAGGGTACCCAGACCCAGATAATCAAGACTTCCACGGTGCTTCCAATGAGTGAGCCTCGGAATGCTGCTTCCTTTCGGGCGGAGGAGACGCGGAGGGCTGCTGCGGGCGAGGAAGCCCAGACAATACCTACCCCGGACAAGGGTAAGGTAGTCTCTTCGAAGGGGTCGAAGAAGCCTCCGAGATCTGCCTCCCGTGAACCTCCTGTCAGTGGTTCGAGCACTGGAGTCGGGCAAAAACGTTCGTCCGAAGGTCCGATCCCTCCGGCCAAGAAGGGCAAGGGGAAAATGAGCGATGCTCCGGAGCTGGACTTGGATGCTGAGGTTGCCCGATTGCCGCGCTGAGCTGGAGCGGATTGCAGAGTTAACCGCTGCTCAGCGTAAGGTTAGCTCATTAAAAAAAATTGACCTTGTTGTTTCAACTTTGTATGGCTCGGAACTAAGTCTAATCTTCTTAACATCCGTTTCGTTCTTATCTTGCTGCCGCCGTTGAGGCGTGTTCCTTGGTGGCGGGTCGGAGGGCCACCCTCGAGGCGGATCTGGTCAAGGCGAAATTTGCCGGCGAGGCATCTAAGTTGCAGAGCGTGTCCGAACGGTTGAAAAAGGCCTTAGCATCCAAGAAGGAGGCCGAATCCGAGATGGCTAAAATGAAGAGTGCCATCCTAGCGCTGGAGAAGGACTTGAAAGCCCATCAGGACGGCGTGAATGAGTTTGTTGGCGTCTCCCGAAGTTTCAAGGACATGATGCTGAGGGAGCTAAAAAAGGTCCGGGTCCAGTCCGTCCAAGACTTCTTGGACTCGGACTCTTACAAATTCTTGCTCGAGTCCAAGTATGATGAAGCTCGGCAAGATGGGTTCGATGCTGCTGTGGGCCAGTTCCGGAAAAAGGGTTGGCTTCCGAGTGACTGTGACTTGGAAGCTGAGGGTGTTTCAACCTTTAAAGAGGCAGATGGCTCGGATTTCGCTCCAGAGGGTGTCTTGGACGACGACTTGCTTCAATGCGAGTTTTTGGAGCTCGTCACTAAAGAAACGGAGGACAAAAGGTTTAAACACGGTGGTCCGTATCTTCCATCGTTCGTGCCTCGGTTGCTAATGTCCAGTGTGTTCGTTCCTCTGGAGAACCATCCAGAGCATAATGAAGACTGGCTGACGTTGCCCGGGCCCGTCCAAGGTTTCAGTCGGGACTTGAACTTGATGGAGAGATCTCCGGGCTACCTGAAGGAGATGCAGGCTCGGAGGGAAAGGAGGTTGGCTAGGCGGGAGCGAGCACCCCGGAGGGTGATCGAGGCCCTCCGGAACAGTGAAGTGATTCGAGCGGTGGGAAGAAGACGGGGTATGCCTCGGTCGTTTTGTAATTGTGGCCTTTCGGTCCTTGGAACAATGTACTTCTTTTGTTGATTGTTGCTGTTTGTATTGATTTCCTTGAATTTCAACTTGATTGGTTGTTTATGCTCCTTGTCCGAATGCATATCTTTTTGGCCTGTGTTATTGCTCTTCCGAATGCATGTCTTCCCTTTGTGCGTTGACTTCGTAAAATAGATCGATAACAAGTTCCATTGACTCGGTTTGGTTCGGTCTGTTCGGATAGTGTGTTCGAGTCCATGAGGCCAAACTCGTTCCAAAATGAACTCTTTTTAAGCAAAGTTCCTTGATGGATAATCTTTGGGTCAGTCGGAGGCAGTGCCCGTCCGAGTCGTAGTTCCTATTGTATAGATAGGATTGGTTTATCCAGATTCTAATAAGTAGGACTAGGTAGTTTCCCATATATCCGATCCGTAGAGACTTGGTGTACTGTTCCGAACCGTGTTGACTTGTGAGAAGTTGATAAAAGAGTAAACCCAATATAAAAGTTGAGTAACTCGCTACAAATCAAAGTTGGCTCGGGCTATCACATCCGAACGGGTGTCTGGGTTGGCCCAATAGCAGCCCAATTGTCAGGCCCACGTGCTAGGCCCAATCCTAGGCCCAAGCCCATGTCCGGCATTTACGGGACACGTAGCAACTGTCGATTGGTTCCTTGCTTCTATGTATAACCCTGGATTGTACGGCTTTTCGCTAGATCATTCCATCCCTTTTATAGTAATAAGTGGTCCAGATCCTAGATCCGGACGTCTGACGAGTGGGTTTACGCCACCGTCCATATGCGTGATCTTGCCTCTAGAGGTTTCCCAGTTTTTCGGAAATCTCTCCGGGTCAGACCATGCTGGAGACGATGAAGTCAAGTCGTTCGGATGCAAGCTCCTTCGGATCCTCGTACTAATCTGCTTTCTCCGGGGCTGTGGTTGGTAGCAACAGCTTGAGCCCCGGAGGGGGTAGACTAGTTCGATGGCACGGGGGATTGCCCAATCATTAATTTATGAGTTTCTAGCATATCCGAGTCATTTCACGTTGAGTCTACATCCGGGGGACGACAAGTCGACGGGATTGATTTGGTAGAAACCCTTCCAGTATTCCGAAGTTCGGTGTATGATCCGTCCGGGATGTTGGAAGGCCTTCTAGCAAAGTTGTCCCATAGAGTTATTCGTCTTCCGGATAGACGTAGGGTCGGGGTGACCTCAAGTTGGTTTGTGGTTCCATGACCGAGCAGTTCGGTTTCATTGGTAACTTCATTCCAGAATTGAAGGCCCGGGGGGCTACTTGCAATTCTGGAATGGAGTTCCTGATAATGCCGATCTTGTTGGGGATCGGAGCTACAAGCCATCGTGAGCTAGCCATATGAATAATGTCCGTTGGTCCGTGTCCTAGCAGCTTTATTGTATCGGAAACTTTGTTCCAGAATTGAAGGCCCGGGGGGTAACTTACAATTCTGAAACAGAGTTCCTGACATTACCGATCTTGTTGAGAGTCGGCTCGGCGGATGCTTCCGGAGTGACTTGGATCGTTCTGATTATCCGGGTCGTTCCCTTCCAAATACTTGAGTAATTCGAGAAGGATTCACTGTAGTATCTAGTAGGAGACGATCCGGATTGTCGTGGTGATACTTGCTTGCTTGCTTCGAAACCGTTTCTCCCGTTCGGAGGTCGTGAAGCATTCTATCGGGGTGTCTCAAATGGCCCCGATTATCTTGGTCGTTCGCTCCCAGATGCTAGATTGTCCGAAGGGAACTCCATGATATCTGGGAGTTGAACTTATTTTGTGGAAAGTTGAACTTTATCTGGAATGTGCGAAGGTGTAGAATCGATTAAGACCGAATCGGGCTCGTTCCTATAAGCGCTCGGAGGTACAAGACCGTTCTTCCAAAGATGCTGCTTTTGGAAAAGTAGGAGAGTTAACTAGAATAGGTGCTTGTTGTCTTTGTAAGCTCGGTCAGGGCTCTTCGGGCTCTTCTCTTTGTAACTCGGTCCTTTCTTTAAATAAAATGTGCTTGTTTTTGTTATCGTTGTCTTCCTGTTTCATTGTGTTAAGCCTGCTCGGATCGGTGTGCAAGTTAGACCCGAAACGAACAGCTAGGTGACTTTGCTTGTGATTCGGTCGGTCATGGGAGTCCGAAGGACTTGACTCGAGCGGAATGAAGATGTTTTATTAAAGCAAAGTTGTATTGACTTGACAGAAATCAAATTACAACTTGGGGGCTTCGAGGCCTGTTTAAGGATTCTGACAAAAAACTTTGATAACTGTCGTAGTCTAATCTCAAAGTGTTATCCTAAGCATAGAACTTCTGCAAATTCTTAGCATTCCATGTTCTCTTCAGGGCTCGGCCTTGGTCGTCTTCTAGCTCAAAGCTTCCATTGATTCTGGCTCCAGTAACTTTGTACAGTCCTCCCCATTTGGGCTTAAGTTTCCCAATGTTGCTTAAAATATCAGCTCTCCTGAGGACCAAATCTCCGACTTGTATATCCTTTGGGAAGACCCGCTTGTTGTAGGCTCGAGCGGTTATAGCTTGGTATCGGAGGATGTTAGCCAGTGCTTTGCTTCGTTTGTCTTCGAGGAGCTCAAGTTCATAGATCCTTGCGACTTTATTGTCAACTGGGTTGTATTGCGGGATCCTTTGGGTTTCCACTGCTACTTCCGAAGGAATGACTGCTTCGGATCCATAGACAAGGGAAAAAGGCATCTCTTGTGTGGAAGTCCGAGTCATCGTCCTATGTGCCCAAAGGACCACGTCGAGATCATCTGCCCAACTATCTTGAGAGGTCCTCAACCTTTTCTCCAGGATCTTGACGATGGTCTTGTTGGTGGCTTCTACTTGACCATTAGCACAGGGTGGCAAAGTGAAGCTGTTCTATCTTGAAAGATTGAAGCCACTCCTTCAGTTTTGCCCCAGAGAATTGAGCTCCATTATCTGACACTAGAACTCTTGGAAGTCCAAAACGGCAGATGATGTTCTTCCAGATGAATGTTCGTATCCTGCTTTCAGTGATGGTCGAAACTGTCTCTGCCTCAACCCACTTAGTGAAGTATTCCACTGCCACGATCAAGAACTTCTTCTGATGGGTTCCGCGTGGGAATGGACCAACTATGTCTATGCCCCATTGATCAAATGGACATGCTATGATTGACGGAATCATAGGGTTGGTTGGACTGTGTGGTATGTTGGCGTAGTATTGGCAGTCTTCACAGGCGCGGGCAAAATTGGCAGCGTCGGCGTCAATGGTGAGCCAATAGTATCCTTGTCTTATGATCTTCTGTGCCAAGGTTCTTCCTCCTGAATGACTTCCACAACTCCCAGCGTGGATCTCTTCCATTACTGTTTTCTCTTCCTGGGGATCCAAACATCTCAAGTGGGTGCCGGTGAAGGATTTTTTGTAGAGATCCTCTCCCAAGATGAAGTATCTATTGGCACGACATAGGATCCTTCTTGCTTCTCTAGGATCTGAAGGTAGAGAACCATCTTTGAGGTAGTGGAATATATCAGTCATCCAGCTCTTTTCTGTGTTTAGGAGGAAGACTAGCCCGTTGGAGCTAGTCAAGGAGGAGTCCGTGCGGGTCATCAGGATGACGCTTCTTGTGTCCAAAGTTCCTAGGGCTGAGGCGTACTTGGAGAGGGCGTCGGCCTTCTCGTTCCATTCTCTGTGGAACTGGTCAAGAGTGAATCCGTCAAAGTGCTAAGTCTCTTTCTTGAGGGGCTCCAGGTACTTGATCATATTAGGTCCTTTGGCGGTAAAGGATCCGGAGAACTGAGATTGCACAAGCTGTGAATCTGTGTAAGCCTTGATCCTCTTCACCTGAAGTGCTCTTGCCATCCTTAGGCCAGTGAGGAGTGCCCCGTACTCAGCCTCATTGTTTGTCACTTTAAAGTTGAGAGTGATGGCATATTCTAGTTTGGCTCCTTCAGGACTTTCAAGAAAGATTCCTATTCCTCCTAAACGTCCAGTAGACGATCCATCCACTTGTAATGTCCAACAGTCTTTGTTTCTCGATTCGCTTTCCTCAGCAACAGGGGGCATATTTCTATCCTCTTGCTTCTTGTCGGAAGATGCAAGTGTTGAAGTATCGGGCACTTCATCTAGGAGGAACATGTGCCTCACCCTGAGTGAATCATCCATGGGTTGCTGATACTCAGTAAAAAGCTGGAAATCATTCTTCTGTGTCTCTTTAGGCCTTCCTTCCTTTGCTTTCTCATCCTCTTTTACTTGTGTGATCATGACATGGCTCACACTTTCCTGTGGTCTTTGGGTTCCTTCTTCTGTTTCTTCTGGGTAATCAACCAGGAAATCGGCAAGAACTTGTGCCTTCTTGGCCGATGGAGCCTGATACCCGATATCATATTCACTTAATTCAATTGCCCACTTGGACAAGCGCCCTGACTGGTCTGGCTTCCCTAGGACATGTTTGAGTGGTTCATTGGTGAGGACCACGATCCGGTGAGATTTGAAGTAAGGCTTTAGTCGTCGTGCAGTGTAAACCAGTGCGAAGGCGAGCTTCTCGATCTTGACATATATGGCCTCAGAGCCCACAAGGGCCTTGCTCAAGTAGTAGATTGGTAAATGGTCGTTGCATTGTATTCGCACCAGTACAGAACTCATTGCTTCATCAGTAGTAGCTAGATAGAGGTAAAGAGGTTCACCTTCTATTGGTTTAGACAGGAGAGGTGGTGAGAGGAGGTACTTTTTCAAGTTATCCAGGGCCTCTTCACACTCCTTTGACCACTTAAACTTGTCTCCTTTCCTTAGAATTCTAAAGAATGGAAGGTTTTTCTCGGCGGACTTGGAGATAAAACGGCTTAGTGCCATCACCCTTCCCAAGAGCTTCTGAACCTCATTGATGGTCTTTGGTTCTGGTAAGTCCAAGATTGCCTTTATTTTCTCTGGGTTTGCACTAATGCCTCTTTCCGTGACCATGTAGCCAAGAAACTTTCCTCCCTTTACTCTAAACGTACACTTCTCAGGGTTCAACTTCATTCCATATTTCCGAAGAATGGAAAAGCAATTGTTGAGATGCTCAATATGCTCCTCTTCAGTCTTACTTTTCACAAGCATGTCGTCCACATAAACTTCCATAGTTTTACCCAACTCTTCCTTTAACATTTTGTTTACCAGTCGTTGGTATGTAGCGCCTGCATTCTTGAGACCAAATGGCATGACCTTGAAGCAATAAACCCCTCATGCTGCGAAGAAGGCCGTCTTCTTGGGCCATCCTGATTTGATAGAAGCCCTGATATGCGTCCATGAAGCTCAGGAGCGCACATCCTGCAGTAGAATCTACCAGTTGGTCTATGCAAGGTAGTGGATAAGGATCCTTTGGGCAAAACTTGTTGAGTCTAGTGAAGTCATTACACATTCTCCACTTTCCTGGGGCCTTCTCGACGAGGACCACATTACAAACCAGTCGGTATCTGACTTCTTCAATGTGTCCTGCTTTCATTAACTTGTCCACCTCTTCTGCTATAATAGCATCTTCAACGGGTCCAAAGTCTTTCCTCTTCTGCCGGATGTGTTTTACCGTTGGATCCACGTTCAGACGGTGAACTGCGATCCTTGGGTCTATCCCCTTAAGATCATCGGTGCTCCAGGCAAAGATATCGTGATTGTCTCGAAGGCATGTGATGAGCTTCATCTCTAGTTCCGTGCTCATCTCCGTTCCAATCCGAGTTGTCTTTTCCAAGTTCCCCTCGATCAACTGAACCTCTTTCAGGGCTTCATGAGGTTCTATCCTGGCAATCTTGGGGAACTTTTCCCTGAGCAACCCAACACCAATTTCTTCCTTTAGTGGGGTAAGAGCCACAGGAGGAGGACTCCTGGGTCTCTTAGTGACCGAAAGAACGGGTATTGTGGCTCCTCTGGTCGACATGATGTAGCATTCCCAGGCTTCTCTGACATTGCCCACTTCTTCTCCCACGCCGTTTGGGGTTGGGAACTTTACCCTGTTGTGCAGGGGAGAGGCGATTGCCCTGAATTGGTTAAGTCCTGGGCGGCCCAGGATCACATTATAGTCGAAGGTGCTATCGACCACCACAATGAGGATTGTCTCGATCCTCTTGTCGGAAAAGGTGCCCATAGAGACTTGTGGTATACTCCCGATGGGACGTACTCAGATCCTCAAAACCCCAAAGAAGTATACACCGCCCATATTGAATCATCCCAAGTGCATTTGCTCCACAGTCCTTTTGGAGATGACATTGGAAGAACTTCACAATCGACAAGTACCTTGTTGACCTTGTAAGTGGCGATGACCAGAGAAACAACCAAAGGAACGTCGGGGTCCTTGAGATCTCCTCCACCAGACGTTAGTGGGGGAATTTCGCTATCGTCAAAGGTGATGGCGTTTGTGCCCTTCAGGGCTGAAGGAGCATATGCTCTATCATTGTTCCTCAAGTGTTGCGCGGTCCTTTCCCTTGCATTTCGACTGTCTCCACCAGTCGGTCCCCCCGCAATGGCGTTGATAACTCCGCTGTAGGGGAGGTTTCCCATCTCCATATTATCGTGGTACCCTCGGTATCTTTGGGCATGCTGAGGTGGGATCTCTGCTGGAGGAGGCGGTAAGGAGCCTGCCGGAGGTTCCGAACCACGCTCTTCCCTTCTTTATTCATTCTTCTGGTGTCTGGAAGGTTCTTCTTCATACATTGGTTCCTTCAGTTTTCCGCTTCTTATCATCCCTTCTATTTACGTTTTCAACTAGACGCAGTCCTCCGTTGAATGACCTTTTTGTTTCTGGAACCTACAGTAGTCGCTTGAAGCTTTGTTCTTTTTGTTACTCCTTGTAGGTTTTGGCCATTGTATGTCCAAGTTTTTCTCAACGATTGAAGCCAAGATGTCGGATCTCGGTCTGTTGAGGCGAATATACTCGGGGTATCTCCTTGGTGGAGTTCTTTCTCTACGGAACTCTCTCTTATCTCTAAGTTCCCTTTTTTGTTCAAACTTTCCCTGACGAGGAGGAGGCTCCTGTCGTACTTGCTCTTTCCCTTTTCTAGCTCCTGCTCTTATTGGAACATTTCTTCGATACTCTTCTCCATACAAGATTACTTCACAAATATCTTCCAAGTACTTTTCAGTCGTGATTTCTTCATTGGAAAGTTTTTTCCTGAGGTCCTCATTGTAAGTGTTAGCATATAGGTGTCGGACCCGCTCCTTGATGCTATGAGGCTCTACTTGGCGTACTTCAGTATTGAAGCGGTCAAGAAAGGTTCTAAGATCCTCATGCTCCTTCTGGATTACTCCCGCCAGATGCTCGACTGACCTCTTCCTCTTCTTTGCTTTCTCAAATCTTTTCAAGAAGAGGGAAGCAATGTCAGATTAGGACTTGATGGAGCCGTTGGGCAGTGAGGTCCACCAATCCATTGCTTCCCCGAAGAGAGTAGTGGAAAAGTTGAGAGCCTTCATGTTGTCATTCAAGCCATTAGTCTCCATCTTACTCTCGTATCTAGTAAGGTGACCGACGGGACAAGTATCTCCATAATAGTGTTCAAGGTTTGGAATGGTGGAATCGGGGCATTTCCTTTCCTTTCTGATCTCATCACATAGCGGATTGGGAGCTCTAAGGGTCACCTTCTCATGTGCCTTCACCATCTTGCTTAGAGTTGCAATTTGTGTTTCTAAAGCCTTTTGCTGGAGGTAAATCTTTCGTGATCGACTTTTCACCAGTTCTAGGGTTGATAGCCACATCTGGAGGAAGGTCATTGAGAGGTACTATTGAGATACTTTCCGCCACATGATCTCTTGGTGCGTGTTGCTGTGCTCCACGTCGACTAGTCCCAACATCATCCGCCCGAAGTCTTATGGGACTTCTCTCTCGATGTTCGTTAGAAGCAGCGGCTCTCCTATTGAGAAGGTTCCTTAGATCTTCTTGTTGAACTTGTTCCCCTAACCATTGTTGAATAGGACGATGCTCATTCCTCGATTGTGCGGGTTCAGCTTATCTTAGATTTGCCAGAGGAGGAGTGGGCTGAGGAGGTTAGAGGTTGTTTGATCCAAAGCATCCTTGTATAGTGGTGAGTAAGAGACCAAACTGATTATCATTCATCCCGAACTCACTGGGACAAATGATCTGCCCATTTGGAAGAGTAAAGTTTCTTCCTGGGGGAGGACCGTGTGTTCCTGGCGGAGGAACTTGTCCTTCGATCCCGAGCTCATGGGTTCTTATTGGTGGATCAGCGGCTCTTTCCTCATCTGAGGAGAGACTAGCAGTACGGCCGCCGCTTAGATAGTCCCTTGCATCTCTTGGTGGAGTTTCTGCCACCCTTCCCCTCCTAGGAGGTCTACCTCTTTGCCTTGGAGCAGGTGTTCCAATTGCAGTGGCGTTGGTTCTTGCTGACTTTCTTGTCCTAGCCATTATCGAAGAGAACGGAACTTTTTGTATCGAATTCCCACAGACGGTTCCAAAATGTTGAGGGTATAGTTCCCCAAACACTTAGTAATATTTCAATTGCCCAGGTTATGCTCCAGGCGATATCTTCCTCCTTACGTAAGAACCAACGGGTAAGAATCTTCCACTGTGCACTTGGTGAGAACCTGCGCAAGAGGCTTGGAGGGGCGGGTTAGGACCCGGTTTGCCAAGTGTCAAACCGGTATAAGACTTCACTCGAGAGAGACTGGAGATCTACTCTATATACTGTTCGAGATTAAGTTCGTAATATCGCTTACCTTTGCATGGGGATATGTGCCCCTATATATAGGGTTTCCTCAATAGTGGAAGGCTTCTCCAAGATTGCGCCAAGTGTAGGGCTCTGGTTGAGCCACCAAGGCATATCTAGGCCCATGGCCCAACAATGATACCTAGCCCATGCCCTTTTTGGGCTTTAGGGGTAGTTTAGTCATTATTAGGAGAGTTTTGGAGGGTGTGACATAGTCTGCCGAGGTCCGAGGTCCAGAGAGGTTGGTCCGGACGCCTGGTCCGGACCGTATTGGGTTGTCAGATGAGGAAGTCCTCTAAGCCTGCCCAACTCTTCCGATTCGAACCTTATGGTTCGGACCCCCTACTCTCTGGTGCCTGTCTACTTGGTTGCCTGCGAGATTGTCATGTTGGATCCGAGTGATCGTCCGTATCCGAGGCCCTGGGTCGGACCCAGTACTGTTCAAGTACTATGCCTCCTTTCCTAGAGAGGCTCGGACCCAGGTGGGTCGGACCTGAGATCCCTGGGTCGGACCTAGTAAGCTTTAGATTCCTTGTTCTTCTCTTCTAGGGTGGGTCGGACCATGGTGGGTCTGCCCGGATCGGACCGTTGGCTCGGACCAATGTGTCTCAGATCCATTAGATGACTTAGGACGCCTTAGGATTTGTTCTAAGAGCTCTCATGACGGATTGGACATATTTTCATATCAACAAATCAGATTTGTGTTTGAGAAAAACAACACAAGTGAATCTTGAGTAATCATCAACAACAACCAGACCATACTTCTTTCCTGCATAACTAGTTACAGAGGATTCAAAAAGATCCATATGTAACATTTGCAGTGGCCTTTCACTGGAATGTCTAGTTTTAGACTTGAAAGATGTTTTGGATTCTTTTCCCATTTGGCAAGCTGAGCATATACCATCTTTTCTATATGCCATTTTGGGTAAACCAACCACCAATTCTTTCTTGGCTAGCTTGTTCAGAGTTTTGAAATTCAAGTGACTCATTCTTTTATGCCATAGCCAATTTTCTTCAGTGTGGCCAGATTGACTCACCATGAGACATTCTTCAGTTGTGGCGGATGCCCAATCAGCAACATAAAGATTTCCTTTTCGCCTAGCAACCAAGACTGTCTTCTTTGACTCATTGTCAATCACTTTGCATAGTTTTGACTTGATCTTGACAGTGTACCCTTTGTCTACTAGTTGACTCATGCTTAGGAGATTATATTTCAATCCCTTTACATGTAGTACTTCAGAGATTGTAAGGGCTCCAAACTTCAGATTGCCAAATCCTATGGTTGAATTTTCATCTCCTCCAGCAAATCTGATAATTGGTCCATCATTGCATTTTCTGTAGTTAATCAGATTTGCTTTGTCTCCTGTCATGTGCTTCCCACATCCACTATCAAAATGCCACTTTGGATTAGTCTTTAGAGTGTTCTGCAAAAAAACAGAAAACAGGAGATTAGGTTCTCATACCAACAATGGAACCATCTGGACTAAAGAATCTTCCTGTAGGAATCCATTTCTGAATTAATTTCTTAGGGACATTCTTTTGTCTAACAGGAACATAAGGAGGAATTCTAGGTAAATGATTATTATCATTGTTATTAATAATTATTTTCTTCCTTAGTGTGTTCCTTGGTGCTCCTTGTGGTGCTTTCAGATACCTGTCAGGTTGCTGAGTCTGCTTGTCAGCAAACTTAGCTTTCCTTGCCAGATTTCTTCTAGCCCTGGCATTCAGAGTTTCAGTGGCTTGACTTTTCTTCCACTTCTGAAAATTGTTGTGAGCAATCCTAGCCTTTAACCATCGTTCTTGCTCTTGTTTATACTCATGAGCAAGTTCTTTCCCAATGGCTTTATAGCCAATGCCATTTCGAGCACCTGGTGCTATCTGAGTTCTCATCTCAGCAGCTTTGCTAGTCTCTGGGTAGTCTATTTTCTTTTCAGAAAACGTGACATAGGAGAATTTGCCAGCTCCTGCAATTCTTCCTTTCTGAGAGACATATCACTGTGGGTGTACAGTGTTATGTTTCTTTTCAGAAACATTCCCAACGGTTTTCCTTTGGACTTGTTTTTCCCGCAAAGGTTTGGTCGCAACTGCCTTTCCTTTGTCAACAACCTTAGCTTTCTGACCAATGCTATAGGTTGTTTGGGAACCACCTTGCTGAGTACTGACAAATGTTCTTCTTTCATCACTCTTATTCAAATTGGTAGAACTATCTGTTTGTGTGGGCATCCCAAGTACTCTCTTTTCTGAAGGATCTCTTAAATAAAATTGTACTTCAGTAAGAGTGTCACTAGCTTTGGCATAAGACTGGAAAGATACTTCCTTCTTTTTGAGTTCCTCATTTTCAGAAAGAAGACCTTCACATTTCTTTTGAAGTTTGGCCAAAGCTTCTTTATGTGACTTTTCTGTCTCAGATATCTAAGCTTTGAGAAATGCAATTTCAGCATCCTTTTTCTTAGATATCTTGAGTAATTTTGAATTTTCCTTTACATGTGAATTCTTTTCTTCTTCAAGGGTTTCGGCTCTAGTTCGGACCATTAGAAATTCTCTTTCGTAGAGATTAAGTTCTCTTCTGAGATGTTCCAGATCTTTGATTCCTTCCTCATCACTTTCATAAGTATAACAAGAAGTATGTGTTACCTCATCAGCCAATAGACAAGGTTCAATGTTGGAGATATCTGGAAAGATTTCTTCAGCCACTCCACACACTTCTTTCTTCTTTTGACCAAAGTCAATCACTTCATGAGAAACACCGCACATTTCTGGAGAAGGCAGTGTGGAATCATCTGAGTCTTCATCCTCAGAATCAGACTCAATGTCTAGAGCATCCAGTTGGATTTGTATCTTCTTTCTTTCCTCAGTGAGCAGAGCTCTCTGACTTCTCTTGAAGTTTCTTCTATCTTTCTTGTCGCCTGTCTTTAGCTTGTTGAGGGTAGGGCAATCCTTTTTTAAATGACCAGGTTTCTGACAATAGAAACAGATATCGTTTCCGATTTCTGCTTCCTCAATACTAGATGCTTTCTGAGCCGGCTTGTTCAGCGAGCTAGACAGTTACATATTTTTGTACTGATGATAATTTGAGCCTAGATGCTTTTTCAGCTTCTCTTTGTCTTTTCTTCTCTCAATCTCCTGACTGACATATTTTCTCATTTGCTTTATAGCAAGAGCATTCTCCTCAGTCATTTCCTTGCCTTCCTTCTTTTCAGAAGTTCCTTGGGCAACTAGAGCAACATTCTGCAACTTTTCAGTTGTTTGTTCTCTTTGAGTTGTCTCATAGTCAACAGTGGCAAGGTGAGAAAAGTTCCACTGGAGTGATATCTGGCATTCCTTGGTTAAAGTAGAAAAACTTTATATGCTCCCAGTTATGATTTAGACTTCTCACAATAGTCTTAATCTTTTCTGGTTGGGTATATCTATTACTTTCACCAAGTGCAGCCATGTCACTCATGAGTGTTGTAAACCGGAAATCTAGTTCTTCAAGGGTCTCTGTGGGACCTTGTTTAAAGTTTTGGAATTTGAGCTTCAAAACTTCGAACTTATTTTCCTTTGTTTTCTCAGTGCCGGCACAGATTTCTTCAATCAGTTGCCAGGCCACTTTCGCCGTTTTTGCACCCCACAGTTTACACTGTATGTGTTCTGGAGTAGAACTTTTTCTATGATGATATTGCGAGCCTGACCATCCAGTCGATTTCTCTTGGCATCTTCCGATGTCCAGAGCTCTCTGGGCTTTGGCTCGTAAATAACTTGACTGGTAGGTCTCCTTTGGTTGATGCATCATGCATGAAGACCCATCACTTTGTTCTCTGTCTCTACCATTAAAAACCTCCATGACTTGCTTGAGTTGTTGAACGACTATGGGGCCATTCTTTATCACGTCGATCATTTCGTCACTGATGGACTCTAGGTGGAGCATCATGTTGTTCTTCCATTTCTCATGATTCTCTGGCTTGAGAATTGGGGCGTCACTTAAAGACATCCTGCAGCAAACACACTAAACAAACAAATCAAGTGTAGGTGAAAAGCAGTTAGTGGGCACTTATCTGGGATCTAGGTTCAGTGCAGAAGGTTTGGGAACCTCCTGCTCTGATACCACTTGTTGGTCCAGATAACGGCAAAGTAAAAGACTGGGGGGGGCGGTGAATATTCTTTTTCAAACTTTTATCGATAAACACAATTTCTCAGATATCTGTGAGGATATCTGATACTTATTTTCAGAGAGCGGAAGACTTTTTGTGATAAGTGCACGTGCTCAGCAAGATATGTGTAAATACTTAGCAAAGTAAATAAAGCAAGTAATAAATTGCAGAAAGTAAATAACACAAGTCTTTATAGTGGTATCTGAAGGTGGCGTAATCCTTCAACTAATCCACTTCGGCCTTTCTCAGACCTAGAATCCACTAAGACAGATAATTAAGTTAACCTTACAGATATCTTCTCTTGATTCCTAAATACACTAGGTTCCCAACCAAGTGTTCCCCCTGAGTTATTCCCCGGCTTTCTCAGCCAAGTACTTCCTGTACTCAGAAACCTTTTGAGCTATTCCTCAGTTTCCCAAACTAAGTATTTCCTATGCTCAGTAACCTTGGAGTTGTTCCTTAGTTTCCCAAACTAAGTACTTCCCGCTACTCACCGATTAAGGTGTTGGTTAAGGTAGTTTGTCAGGTGAGCTTCTTTAATAACTTGTTCAGTTATGCAGATAGCTCTATGAATCAAGTATACTTGATACACTTTTCAATGCATGGTATCTTGTTCTTTACTGACCCAAGTCTGATAAGTGTTCAAGAGAATGAATCTCAGATATGAAATCTTAATTCAACTCCTTCACAGATAACAATGCTTGTTAAGGATCAGGACACTTAGAACTTTTGTGCTACTTAGAATCAAGAGCTTTGGTCGCAACAGAAAGCTTGAAGGTAAGTAGTATGCTTTAGAGAGCTTGTGTGAGTATTCAGTGTTCTTGGTGTAAGTTCTGTGTGTGTTCTCAAGCATTCTAAGTGTTGATATTTATAGATGAATTTGAGTGCCGTTTGAATAGTATCCGTTAGGCTTAATCAAATTCAAACTATTGATATCTGAGTATAGTACTGTTGCACGTTTGTCTTCTTCTTCAGAGACTACCGTTTTTGTTCAAACATTTCTGTCCGCGCATTTAATGCACTGTACTATACTTTGTCCTGTAGTGCCAACGGAACTATGTATACTTTCTGAAGCTTTGCACGTCCTTTTCCAGAGACTATCACAACTCCAGATACCACTTGTTAAGAATATATTGTTTCCCGGAAACATAATCTTTATCCAAGGTATCTGAGTGTAGATATCTGTGGGCACTTTTCCTCGTTCAGAAACCTTGTATTCTCAGATATCTTTTGCAACACTTGTTTATTGAAACACTTGTTTCTTCAAGATATCTGGACATAGGTATCTGATAACCTTTGTCTTCAGCAATCTTGTGCAGTCTTCAAAATTTCATTTTAAAGTTGAGCTTCTCCTGTTGGATGCCTTCTTCTTGGTCTTCTTCAAGAAAATAAAAATTACATTCGGAGACCTAACATCCTATACAAGATTTACTAGACTATCATACTTAGTGAATTTCCTCTTTTACAGTGTTCAAGTGAACCAAGAGTACTAACCACCTTCCTGAGTTGAGATAAGTCATTAGGTTGCTGATCAAAATTTAAACAGATATTCCTAACAATTTTCATTTTTACCCATTTTCTCTTGTACTTTACTTTCTTAGATTTAGTGCAATTTATTAAAACGTTTTTTGTAGTTTATTTTATCATTCCAAGAATGAATATTTAATATATCTTTTTTTTTGTCCGGGCTAAAGCAAAAAGAGGTGAGAATAATGCTCTCCGCATTGAGAATGCACGTGTTCTGCTTGAGAATCATCTCATGGCAAAACAATTATGGAGCAAGACATCTTGTTCGGTTAGTGAGGCAAATCCGAGCCTAGATGAATTATATTGAGAAAATGCAGAACTGATAGAAGAAGTAATTAAAAAAACTCTACGAACTCCTTTATAAGGTTTTGTAACGGATCTTGAACTAATTTTTGTATGTTTTCATAACCGTGGAATGAGAAACTTCCTGGCATGTTTTGTAGAAGAGAACAATCATGAATTTTTTGTGGATGAAATGCCATCCACTTCAACCGAGGAGTCCACATCAGAGGATGAAAACAGTAATGCGTGCTAACATGTATCTATAATCTTATATTTGTGCCAATGAATTGTGTAAATCATTATTTCATTCTTGTATTGCAAGTAAAATGTTTTACAGATGAATATATTATATATTGAATCTTATATATGAAAATTTCTTGCGCTTCAAAGTACTTATATTTCGCAACCATTGTGCAACTAAGTCGTAAGACTGTCACGCCCCAAAACCAAAATACTTTGACGCGACCAGCCGTCTATCGTGAGATGGGCTCACGCCAAGACAAAGCCTCAATTTTAATTACAAAACATTTTGAAAGGTAATTCCGAGCGTCTAAAACACAAATACAATTTTCGAAACATCAAACTAGTTACAAAACTTAGAGATTACAACATAAGCGACCGGCCGTCTATCGTGAGATGAAAAAAGTGAGGTGAAGATGATATCTTTATAAAACAACTTTTTGCATGTATCCATGCTAAACTCACGTAAATGGGTGATGCAGGGATCTATTAAATTGATAATGACTCAAAGAATTTTACTTGGAGCAATTGAGCTGCGGCAGAAGAGAAAAGAAGACGGCTAAAGAAGAACAGAATTTTGGAATCAGAATTTAGGGCAAGGAAACCTCATAATATTATATATGAGCTCGGTCTAAGTAACTAGAAAATTGATTTAAAAACGTATTATCAAGCCCAGCTCACTATAAAATATGAAATTAAATTAATTATATTAAAATAAAAAGTACGAGTTCTTACAAAGACAACATATATATGTATCTTAATCAATAAATACACCCATACAGTTACTGTCACGCCCCAAAACCAAAATATTTTGGCGCGACCGGCCGTCTATCGTGAGATGGGCTCACACCAAGACGAAACCTCAATTTATTTACAAAAACAGTTTGAAAGGTAATTCAGAGCGTCTAAAATTGAAATACAGCAAATTACAGCCTAAAACCTCAACAACTACTAATTCTCTATACAAAAAACACACAACTCTCAGAACGCCACTTGTCTACCCGCCTCGACTCCAGGATACGTCCATCCACAGACACTTCACTAAACATCTGAAAAGGGGTGTAAGGGTGAGCTCCTAGCACTTTTACCCGGGTCAAGTACATATAAAAAGTTTACATATATATACACTCGTTTTATATCAAACATAGTCGAAAATCATTTACATGGAACACATGTCACAACAATAGTGCATACGCCATGAAGCACCTGCTCCATGGCTCAACAAGACTCATGCACCCTTCCTACCAGACCATCTCTTATCTGTCAGAAGTTGCAGGAAGGGACTAAAACCCAAGAAATCAAAAGCCATGTACTATACCTGATATTTTCAATATTCTTTACACCTCAATGTGGGTCCATCTTGTCAACTTACATCACTAAAAATCTCCATCAAGTCAGGTGCCCAAGTATTATCTTAGCTTCTCCAATAATCAACAAACTCCCCTAGTGTGGTGTACCTGAGGAAATATGGGCAGAACAAGAATGAAAGGAGTAAGTCTTTGATGACTTAGTAAGGTTTAAAGGTAACACGGTATCAAAGAAATAACAAGAGTTTAATGGCAATAGAATGACAGGCAAGAAACAGAGATTTCAATGTGTAACCAGATGATGATACGAGTGCGAATCAGATACCAACCATAAAACTCCCAAACATATAGACTACCTTATTACTCCATCGAGGCGCGACCTCGCAAACATACAAGATCAAGTATGCCGAGTTTCATGCTATACCAGATCACGGAACACACCAACCATTAGTAGTATTCCGAGTCTGGGGATTGGGGATCTGCATGAGATGACCTTAACCATCGGTTCGTCCCGCCCGGTAGCTACTCACTTACAGTCCTGGCCCGAATCGAATTCAAATTAAGATCTGTAACTCATAATCACGTATGCTCGTTATCATCTCTGAAAGAACAATATCAAGTAAACAGAACCTGAACTCGAATCAGGTATATCAACACGATGTCATGTACACAACACTAGACCGATTTGTCAACAATGTCAAGAGGAGGAAAATATGAATCATGACTTCATCATGAGTGGTCCGAATAGAAGATTACAATTGTATGAATAGGTACAAGGATACATCTGTCATTTCAACATGATCAGAGTAAAAAGGAAAACAATGTGTGGGGAAAATATATATGACAAAGGAGTAAGGGTACAATTGGTCAATGAAAGATGCAAGGAATCCAAAGAAAGAGGACAATCAGATGAATAAGACATGAAACATGACTGCTTAAAATGAAAGTCATCACGGGAACAACTGGACAGGGATATCATGGACATCGAAATATCCAGGGAAGCAATAGAAGTGATGATAGAATTAATCCAGACGAAAAGAAGGAAAGGATGAAAAGGACAAGACATGAATATGAGTGAGAATACCCGAAACAGAGATAAATTAGGTTCAGGAGTTGATTGTCAAAAACCAACAAGGAAATGATAGGAGATACAAAATAAGAGGTCTCAAAGACAAAGATGATCATGAGTTAACCAACTTATACAAGGTTTATAAGAATCAATAACAAAGGTCATGAACAAATGAATGAGGAGGTTAAACAAGTACCAGAACAAGCGAATGGATGTTTAATTAGTACGAATATATAAAGAAAGGCTGGTCTAATATTGAAACTATGAACAAGATTTATGGCTAGCTTGATAAATGATAATGGTACAAAGATATCGGATCAATACCAGGTGATACAAGATATCAAGGTTAATTGGATAAGCATAACCGAAAGGGTTTATTTATGATGAAGTACGATATCAAGAGTATTGCCACACATTATCAGTCAATAATACTTGCAAGAACAAGACAGAATATATATGCATATTCCCCAGGGGCCTGATATCCGAACGGTGTAAAGGAGAATGCTAGAATCCTTACCTTGACCATCCAACATTTCCAATAAATTGCTTAAGATTGATCGATGAAGCTAGCATCAACACCTAATTAGCACGAGATACCGCAAAGATAAATACTCATTTGTAATCTAATTGTTTTGTTATAAACTAACACAAGTAAATATACCACCCTATATAAGTACTACATGGATATTAAGATGATCTAGAATCTATGAATCATGTTAGTGGCAGGCATGCGCATTATAGTTAAACTATAACTCTTTTATGTATTGTTAATTAATTAATTAGTTGCAGGAGAATTTCAATGACAAATTATATAAGATCACTTTAACCAAGTCACCACTAGCACGTATCCATTTCTTAGAGTAAATAAAATATCTGTTAGCATATATAATTATCTTATTCTCTTATTCAATTACTTTGTCCATTAAAGATAATTTTTAGTGAACCCTATGTAAAAGTATTTAATACGTTAAAAGATTATGTACAAGATTGTTTTGTTTGGTGAATCTTGAGTTTCTGCTTTCCTCTTCGAAACCTGAATAACTGCATAAGTACCATATCCTCGTGCACATCCCAATCTGTTGAGAATAACACTGAAGATTCAATCAAATCTTCTTAATTAGCAATTTATAATTAGCTGTAATGTTGTAATTGATTTTTTGTAAATCTCTTCCATGTATATTTGCATTCTCCTCAAGTATAAATATATACACTGACCCACCAAACCATTGTGGTGGTATTTCATTTCTTATATGGTATCAATTGGTACTTAGGGTTTACACCTCTCGATCCTTCCCAAAATGGCCCAATCTTCCAACAGCGCCTCTGCCACCAGCGCTCCTCCCTCTTCCGCTGCAACTCCACCCTCCCAGCCCACCGATCAATTTCTGTCTCTCTCTACCATGGTTCATCTCATGAGCAGCCACAAACTTGATTCCTCCAATTATCTTGTTTGGCTCTCCCAAATTGAACCATTGCTTCTCTGTTCTGATCTTCATGGATTTGTTGATGGGTCTCGCTCGCCGCCGCCGCTCACGGTTGCCACCGCCCCCTCTGGCGGATCTGTGGCCAACTCGGCATACCGGGATTGGCATCTTGAGGACCAGCGTGTCCGTACCTTGCTGCAATCTTCTCTAACACCGGAGGCCATGGCGGTTGTGGTTGGTCACACCACCTCTCGCCAAATCTGGTTAGCTCTTGATGCTGCCTTTAGTCATTCTTCTAAGCAACGAGAGATTCGTCTCAAAGAGGAATTGCAATCACTACGCAAGGGCACTCGTTCTGTCACCGAATTTACTGCTAAATTCAAGAATTTGTGTGATAAATTGGCTGCAATGGGTCGAGCCATTGATGATACGGACAAGATTCACTGGTATGTCCGTGGTTTAGGTGCTACATTTAGCACATTTTCTGTCACACAGCTGGCTATGTCTCCATTGCCGACATTCTCTGATATCACATCTCGTGCTGAGAGTTTTGAGATTTTTCAAAATTCGTTGGATTCTGGTCCCTCTTCGCAGGTTGCCTTCTATGCTCATTCAGGTTCTTCAAATGTCTCTGCTAGGCGAAATAACTCTCAGAATTCTCGTGGTGGCTCGAATGGCCAAAACTCCACCGGTGGTTCTGGTTTTCGAAGTCAAAACTCAAATGGCTATCGTGGCAACAAGAATGGTCGTTACGATAAGAAACGGCCCCTCGTTGTCAAATCTGCAAGATTGAAGGCCATCCCGCAGTTAACTGCCCTGAGCGCTACTCCCCTCAAACTCAGGAGGCTAATATAGCCGATGCCTTTGCAGGGTCTTGTTCCCTTGCTCCTAATGATGTTGCTGATTGGTATGTGGACACGGGCGCGTCTGCTCACATGACACCTTCGTCCTCTAATTTGGACTCCGTCTCGCCCTATGGAGGTAATTCTCGCGTCATTGTTGGAAATGGCGCATCTTTGCCTGTTTCTCTTACTGGTTCTTGTAATATACATCCAGATTTGAAACTTATTAATGTTATGGTGGTGCCGCATCTTACTCGTAATTTGCTTTCAATCAGTCGCCTTACACGGGACTATAATGTTAATGTTGTTTTTTCTGACAACTTCTTTGTTATTCAGAATCGAAAAACAGGAACTCCTCTGGCCCAAGGGCAGCGTGAAGGCGGCCTTTACATCTTACAGAGAGCTGACTCAACTTTTTTGGCTGCTCTCACTCAGAAGCGTCTCCATGGCTCGTTTGCTTTGTGGCATGCCCGTTTAGGACATCTCAATCACTCTATAATTTCATTGTTGAATAAAAAGGGCAATTTGTCGCTCTCTTCAGTTTTACCAGATCCTTCCATCTGTGCACCTTGTCAGTTAGGAAAGAGTCACAGACTCCCATTTCGTATTAATGAAAAACGTTCTTCTTTCGTTTTAGACTTGGTTCACTGTGATCTTTGGGGTTCATCCCCTGTTGCTTCTATTGGCGGTTTTCGCTATTATGCTATTTTCATTGATGATTATTCTCGATTTGCTTGGTTGTTTCCTATGCGTCAAAAGTCTGACTTCTATGATGTTTTTCAACAATTTCGAGCACTTGTTGAAAATCAATTCTCCACCATGCTTAAAATTTTTCGTAGTGACGGTGGTGGTGAATTTGTTAATAATCTGTTACAAGATTTCTTTCGCACACATGGTATTTTTCACCAAATTTCCTGCCCTCACACACCGGCACAAAATGGTAGAGCTGAGCAAAAACACCGTCACATCACCGAAACCGGGCTGACTATGTTGTTTCAAGCTCACTTACCAACTAAATACTGGGTTGAAGCCTTTTCTTCTGCAGTTTATATAATCAACAGACTTCCCAGCTTGGTTTTGGATGGAAAATCCCCATTTGAAATTTTGTATGGCTCCACACCTGACTATGGCATTTTTCACCCTTTTGGTTGTCGTGTGTTTCCATATCTTAGGGATTATGCAGCTCACAAACTTTCTCCTCGAAGTCGTCCTTGTATCTTTCTTGGTTATTGCTCGAATCATAAAGGTTTTCGCTGTTTGGATGTTGCAAGTGGACGGATTTTCATTACTCGTCATGCTCAGTTTGACGAGCTCTATTTTCCTCTAGCTCCTGACTCGACAACTCAATCTACTTCAGGTTTGGACATTTCAAGCTTTCCTGATAATAATGTGACTGATATGCACCATGTTTCAGGCGCCTGTCCATTTTGTGTCGATGGATCCTCTACTGATCCAACACATCACAGTAATCAGCCGGTTTTGTCTTCACCATCAACTGAATCGCATTCTAACAGTGCTGCACCTTCTAATTCAGATTCTCAGTCACATGATAGCCCACATGACATAGAGACTCTTGCGTCTAATGCCTCTTCACCTGCTGCTCAGCCCCGTCGTCGTCAACGCCATCCAGTTTCCCATGTTCCCACTCATACGATGACTACTCGAGGTCAAAAAGGTATCTTCCGACTCAAGGAACCTGGTCTCATACACGATGTTTCCAGCTCTGGGCTTATCTCTGCCCTTCTTACCTCTGTTGAACCTCGTGGTTTCAAATCTGCATCGAAATATCCAGAATGGGTATCAGCAATGGATGACGAAATGAGAGCACTGCTTGCAAATGAAACGTGGGAACTTGTTCCTCGACCGACTAATGCTAATGTTGTTGGTTCCAAATGGGTGTATCGGACCAAATATCATTCTGATGGATCTATCGAGCGTCTCAAAGCTCGCCTTGTGGCACAGGGCTTCACTCAGGTACTTGGCTTTGACTATAATTCTACATTTAGTCCTGTTATTAAAGCCTCCACTGTTCGAGTTGTTTTGTCCTTGGCTGTTATGCGTGGCTGGAAACTTCATCAGCTTGATGTAAAAAATGCCTTCCTCAATGGCTATTTGTCTGAGATGGTCTTTATGGAACAACCTCCTGGCTACATTGATACTCAATTTCCAGATCATGTTTGTCGCCTTAAACGAGCCTTATATGGTCTGAAGCAGGCCCCTCGCGCTTGGTTCAAGCGCTTTAGTGATTTTCTGATCCAATTTGGTTTTCACAGCAGTAGTTCAGATACTTCACTGTTTGTTTATCATCAAGGTCCCACCTTAATATATCTTCTTGTCTACGTGGATGATATCATTCTTACTGGTTCTAATGAGTCCTTTATTACTCGTCTTATTTCTCGAATCCATTCCACATTTGCAATTAAGGACTTGGGTGACTTGAATTATTTTTTGGTGTGGAGGTCACGCATACGTCTGATGGTATTTTTCTGAGTCAAGCTAAATATGCATCTGATATATTAGCTCGTGCTCAAATGCATGAATGTAAGTCTCTTGCTACACCTATGGTTGCTGGACAACATTTGAGCCGTGATGGTCCTTCCTTCTCTGACCCCACTCTATATCGGTCACTAGTTGGAGCTTTGCAATACTTAACCATTACTCGGCCGGATCTTTCTTATGCAGTTAACACCGTTAGTCAATTCATGCAAGTTCCTACAGTGGAGCACTTTCAGGCTGTCAAACGGATCCTCCGTTATGTTAAAGGTACTGCAGATTTTGGCTTATCCTTTACTCGTTCTCGACCTCATCTTCTTGCTTCCTCAGATGCTGATTGGGCTGCCTGTCCCGATACGCGGCGATCTACATCCGGTTACTCCATCTTTCTTGGCTCCAATTTGGTGCTCTGGAGTTCCAAGAAACAACCCACGGTATCCCGCTCTAGTTGTGAGTCTGAGTATCGCTCATTGGCAAATACTGCTGCTGATATTATATGGCTAACACACCTTCTTCGTGATTTGCATGTTCCTTTGATTTCTTGTCCAGTGCTTATTTGTGACAACAAAGGTGCTGTCTTCATTAGCAGTAATCCCGTCTCCCATAAACGCGCCAAGCACATTGAGTTAGATTATCACTTCACGCGAGAACTTGTGCTCGCAAATCGTCTTCACACTCAGTTTGTCCCATCACATTTGAATGTTGCCGACATCTTCACCAAGAGTCTTGCACGACCATTGTTTCAAATGTTTCGTTCCAAGCTTTGCGTTGGACCCACGCTTCGCTTGAGGGGGGTGTTGAGAATAACACTGAAGATTCAATCAAATCTTCTTAATTAGCAATTTATAATTAGCTGTAATGTTGTAATTGATTTTTTTGTAAATCTCTTCCATGTATATTTGCATTCTCCTCAAGTATAAATATATACACTGACCCACCAAACCATTGTGCTGGTATTTCATTTCTTATACAATCGACATATGGCACCTTAATGAACAACCTTCTTGCCTGAGATGGAGCTAGGTTTCGATCATGACGCGGCGGAGTTTTCTTTCATGTACGGCCCGACCGGGGTTGATGGAATCTCTATTTCTACGTACGTTCACTCCTTGTCTGTCCGATTGTGCTCTTATAATGACACAAGGCTGCTTCTCCATATTAATGACTTCTCAAGCCCCGCAAGGTGATAAAAGAAGAAAATATCCTTAGCGCCAAAAATCAAATACTCAGATCGGTTAATTAATATCGAACTTAGCCTTCTTTTATCTTTCCTTTTGTAGATGTGTGTGAAGTGTGAAAATGGTGTTGTGTGTGATAGATGGTGTCTCGTGTGTGTGTAATTGTGATTTGAGAAGTGACAGGAACAAGTGATGAAGAAAATGAAACTTATGTGATGAAATATGAAGGCCACGATAATGACTCAGCTTCCTGCATGATACGTGTAAGTTGTGAAAAGGCAAGGAGATAAACAAGTACATTAATTATTAATTTAACTATTAAATTATTTACACCAACTTGCTTATTTCGATTTTCACAAATACGTAATATACATCAAAGTGGTCCAATAAACAAGTACTATAAATTCGTGCGGTACATATTACGGGATCCGTTCTTTCATAGGCCTTCGTTTAAATATAAAACGGTTCAAATTAAAACTATTAACAAGTCGTACCTAAAACTATATGAAACAACGATAACAATTAAGTTAAAAAAAACTAAGTACGTCGAATAATAATATTAATAAGGGAAAATTACAAAAACCACCCCTTAAATATGCCCCATTTTCACATTCACCCCTAGATTGGCATCTATATATTACAGATTCGTCCAAAATTAACAAAGGCCTAATTTGAAAATTACATCCAAAACCAACAGTCAACTTTTTCACCTATTTTATCTTTTCTTTATAATTCAATAATTACATTAATTTTATTTATTCCAAAATACCCCCAACACTTTCAATTTCTTATTAAAAAGACCCCAAAAAATTTACTTATTAAAATTTATACCCTTCTTCTTCCCCACCACTCCACCACCTCATTCTTCCCTACCACTTCCAATCACCATCTTCCCCAACCACCACCAACCATCTTCTTCCCCACCGCCACAACTCACAACACCATCTTCTTCCCTACCGGATCTGGAGAAGGAAGCTCCAGATCGAAGCTTCCGTGGCGGAAGCACTGTGCTTCCGACATGGAAGCTCTGTCACGGAAGCATGCCGGAGCTCCGGCTGGCGAGGTGATCGGGATGAGGGTGTATTCGGAAAAAAAAATTATTTTGTGGACTATTATGTTAGTTATGAAATTATTGGGGCTATTTAAAAATTTTTGGACTATTTTTGTAAGTTATAAAATTATTTGGGTATAATGTGTAGTAAAATGAAACTTGTAAATTGCAATTGAGTCCAATTCATTTTCTTTTCCATTTAAATTTTAGTTGGTCAACTCAAAATATAGATTTTGGACTTAGATGTAATTGTTTGAGATCGGGGGTTGAATCTGTAATTGGCTCGAATTTAAGGGGTACCTTATGTAATTCGCCCAATAATTAATAATAATAGAAAAGGACGATTATTATAATAATAATCTTTATAATTTATTCATTTAATTATCTAAAGTGGTTTCAACAAGTGGGGTGTTACAATAACAATTTACACTTTTAGCTTGATCAAATATACACTATGGCCACACAAACCGTAGTGGCACACATGTCGGCTTTCACATAACATATCCCCTACCATAGGGGTAGGGCTGAGCACCGGGTCAGACCCGACCCGATTTGACCCGACCCGAAAATGGACCGGTAGATAAAGGGTCACAGTTTATCGACCCGAGACCCGGACCGTATTGGAACGGGTCCAGCCCGGACCGACCCGGTAAAATTCGGGCCGGTCCGGGCTGGACCCATTTTGACCCTGTTGAGTGTTGATAAAAAAAAAAAAAAAAAAGGACTAATTTAATAATTAGTTATTGCACATTACACAACAAAACTCAGAAACAAATAATTAATCTGCATGAAGTTAAACAAAACCATTAAATTGATTCCACCCAAGCAACACTACCTAGTACCTAGTCACTAGCACATGCACATCATTTTTCATTTTAAATTTCAGGAACTACTACACTAGCAGTCTAGCACACTCACTTGGGTAAATTGGAATTTAAAAATATTATATTCATTTCACTTTGTCTAAGTTTAAGTTAGTAAATAGTAATAACACATGCAAATAGACTTAGTTTCGGTGTGGGAAAGATTAGATGTACCAAGCCTTGTCCAGGCCGTTCCGGGTTGGACCGAGTTTCGATCCGACCCGACCCGAAACCAAAATTTTGGTAAAACATAGACCCGAGACCCGGACCGGTCCGGGTCCGGTCCACTGATGCTCAGCCCTACATAGGGGTCACACACATAACACTGGGAGTACTCCAAAGCACGACAATCCCCGAAAGGGTCACACACTTTATAGGCATATCGATGAGCTTAAATGCACACATAATCCATGTTTTATCAAATCACTTTCACAAATCGCATACACAGATAAAATATTTTGGGATACACATTTGATCCTTTTTCGAATAGACTATTATATCAAGTCCCATTACTTGATATAATAAAGAGAAAATTACATATGGTACCCCTTAAATTGACCCCCTAAACAGATTAGTCCCTTCTATTCGAACAATAACAGATAGCCCCCTACAGTTGACCAAAACCTTCATTCCTTTTCTCTCTCCTGCCATGTTGGATATTATTTGATGATATGTAAAAGAAAAGCAAAAAGAAAATTTAATTAACTTATCAATTAAAGAAAAGACAAAATAAAAACAAACACAAACCCATCTTCTTCCTATTCTCTTCCCTTTCCTTCCTCCTCTTTTCTTCCCTTCTTCCCTTTGAAAGCTCCAAATCGGAGTTTTGAAACTCCATTTGAGTGTAAATAGCTCTGAAATGGAGCTCTAACAACTCCATTTCGAGCTATTCACGACTCGGTGTTGGGCGAGCAATCCGAGTGGGTATTGCAATCCATTCGGGCCTGCAACTCAACTGCGAGTCGTGAATAGCTCGAAATGGAGCTTTAGAGCTCCATTTCGAGCTATTTACAGCTCCATTTGAGTTCACGCTCCATTCGGTGTTGTGAACGACTCAAATGGAGCTCTAAACAGCTCTGATTTGGAGCTTTCAAAGCTCCAAATCGGAGCTACACCGGTGGATATGAAATTCGAAGATGTTGATTGTCATTTGGATCGTTTCATGGTTTCAGGGACTCAATTTGAAGTTTTGAAAACTCGTAACCCTTGCAATTGAGAATTTTAAAAACCTAATTGCAAAATTGAAAAAGTTATAGGGACTGAATTGAACTTGTTATTTTTTTTGGATAATAACTAGTTTGGTTCAAATAGTTTGTGTTCATTCAATTTGACCCCAAATACATCAACTCAATTGATTCGAATTCACCAATTACATCAATGTCCCTTTATTTGTGTCTCTTAATTACAGACACGTCCAATGTCAGTTGGGGCAAAATAAAAGTGAAAAAAAAAGAAAAGCAAAATGAAAATAAAATAGAGAATTAAAATAAAGAAACTCAAAAATCAAATAAATCAATGGCATTTTCGTTATTATCATGAATTTCAGCCGACACATCAGCAAAAAGTAGATCCATGTCATCATCAAGTTTGACTTTTGGACCTATTTGTAATATCAAAATTTGCTCAGTTCAATTTTTTGGATGTAAGTGTTATTGTTTGAATAGAAGGGTGAATCTGTTATTGACACCAATTTAAGGGGTACCGGACGAAATTTTTCCTATAATAAACATAAGTTGTTTGTCAATCATAAAACTATACATATATATAACAATACGGAAAATAGAAGTAAAAGTGTCAAGAGTTCCCCTTACCTCGAAGACTACTCGAATCAATCGTAACCTAGCTAAAACATTGAACCACAGCCAACCGTCTCGAAATCTCCAAAACTATCCACTACGATGAAATAACCCAAAATTAATTATCAAAATTACAAATAAATCAAACACAAGGTGACAAGAATTGGTGGAAGATGATGTCACGGTTAATGATAATGTCTCAAAACAAATTGGAAAGAGTAAACAGAGTTCAGATTAGTAACATGTATAAGAAACTTACTTTCCATGTTTCCATGCACTAAAGGACGAAATTATTTCATCAATGCTAAACAATTTTCGTTAAACGCAACACAAAATATTTGTAAATTTATCAAAATGCCTCTAACTAAAAAAAATCTTATAAACTTAACGAAAAACCGAAAATGCACATTTACGTAAACACAAAAACATTAACATGCACGATCGAACACAAAATAATCCTCGCAAGAAGTGGCAGAACACAAGACGAAAGAGAAGAGTATCTAGTGTGGCAGAGCAAGAGAGAGCGGAAGAAATCAATTTGCTTTTAGGTCAGTGATTTTGAGTAAAAAGGAAGGGTTTTGCAAAATATATATTGGAAAATATTACTAGACCCAGTCCATTATAAAAATCGAATTAAAAAAAAAAGTACAAGTTCTTACAGTTACTCAAAGTAAAAAACTAACAACAATTATCAAGAAATGATATTTTTGTGACTTGTCACAATATTTCAAATAATTACTTTAAACAACTACCCATACTAGAAATTTATCAGATCTAGCATCTGAACAAAATATAAATTAAACTAAACATGTGAAAAACATCCAATGATAATTTCTCAATTGAAATTTATGGAGAACAAACCATTTACGAGAAAGACAAGTGAGAACTTTACAAATACAAATATATATAATACATTAAGCAAGAAAGGTTTTGAGCAATTTTAAGCTATCCACATCATTTAATTATTTGGCAATTTCTCATTCTCTGATTGGTCCATATTTGATCCTGCATGTCCAATGCCTTGATTGTGATTGGTGGATTTCAAAACTAATATTGATGTGTTAAATTCGTGGCAGTAAAAACATTTTCATTCTTATGATATTGCCATTATTGTCACTTAATTAGTAATTAGATATTAGTAACCTAATTTGAAATATTTTGGATTGCAAAAGATACCACGAAATTTGATCAATTCTTTTGAATTTGCACAATGTCAAATGTGACTCTTATCATTTTCCAAACAATGAAATTGAATAGAGCAAAATAAAATAAATTAACAAGACTCTATATATTTCCATACAATGAAATTGGATAGAACAAAATAAACTAAATTAACAAGGGTCTATTACATATCACAAATTCTCATGAGAGGCGGTGTTTAGATAATTTATTTAGAGACAGCCTATGTTTTTAGAAAAATCATCCATGTTATTAATTAAAATGTTTATGTTGGTAAGGAAATCATTTCTTTTGGAATATGAAAAAACATCAATGCTGATAACATAGACATTTTGATTAATAACATACATTAAATGATTTTATTGACAACATAGGTTCGTCTCTAGATAAATTATCAAGACCGTCTCTCATGAGACTTGCTCATTACATATACCCCATGTTAGGCTCTGTTCTCTTTATCTAAAAGTCATTAATTTTAGTTCAGATTCATTCAGTTCTGTTCAGTTCTGTTTAGTTGTTTTTTATACTACAAATAAATTCAGTTCAGTTTAGTTATGTTCAGTTCAGATGAAGAGAATAGAGCTTAGTTAGTATCATCTCATCCAAGCCATAATTAGATAGTAAATAATTACATTCAAGTCTAAAAACTTGAATTTTTGTTGACCAACTTATAAGCTTAATCAATTTATGCGCAAAACAAACATGTCATTAGTTCATTTTTTATATTTTATGATTTTAATAAACCATTTGTCCAAAAAATAAATAAATAAAAAATTACTGATTTAAAAAAATAACATTATGAAAAATAAATAAGAACAAAAAAGGAATTGATGGTCGATTGAGACAAAATTGATGAAGAAACCTACGAAAAAGAAACCAACAAAAAAAGAATGTGACGCGTGTGAGTGGATTGAAGTCCACTCAAATATTTAAAACGACCAATTTTTCATGTATATATTTTGGTGTCTAATATTCACATGCGCGCTGTTGATACGGACATGTGTCCAATCCGTTGAGGGCGCCACAGAGCGTGTCCTATAGCGCATCAAGGTTGATATAGCCAATTCAATGCTAGTCCGATCTTCACATGGTCCGACATAAAGGAAACCATCTCAGGTCAACTAGTATTTACAAGTCAGCATACCTTCCAAGCTGGGCCCGACCAAGCTAGCTAGGTGAATGACTTCTGAACCTGACAAAAGGTCACATGGTCCTTCCAAGTACCACAAACTGTCAGTCCTAGGATGCTAAACGGACCGGACGAGAGAATCTCAGACGCCACCATCGTTGTAAGACCATACGTATATAACAGAACCACTGAGATACTTCCGTGGAACTCTAGGTTCGGACACTTTGAGTTACCCAAGGCCAGATCAACCAAGCAGACATATCTGTCTGAGGGACTTACACGGACCCAACGTGCGGAACAGTGCTCTCAGAGGGAAAGTTCCAAACTACCCTCCCAGGCCCAGTAATTAAGTATTGGATTACTGTTCACTATTGGGCCATGGGCCAAAGGTAGCATTGGTGTCCAAATCTGAGGCATACACTTGGCATCATCTTGTGAGTCACCTCATAAGCATATGATAACTATAAATATAGCGCAAGGTCCAAGACCTTAAGGGAAGCAACAATCCCTAAGTCTGATTGACATCATAACCTTCCTCATAACTATTACATTGAGAGCTACCAACTCTCTCTTGAGTAAAGTCTCTTACCGGATTGACATACGCAATCCGGGTAACCCTTTCTAACCCCCCCCCCCCCAGTCCTTTCAGGTACTCCAGCTCGGACACGTACCGCTTCGGAGTCCAAGTGGGAGGCAGGTCCTAGACTAGGTTACTTATAATAGTTTAGTTAGTTAGTGTTCGAGGTTTCACCCCTCAACATTTTTGGCGCCGTCTGTGGGAATCTTTACAAAAAGGTTTCGCGTTTGAGTTAGGTTGATGGCAAGAACAAGACGGACAGCACGGACTAGTGTTATAGGCGTGGGGACTCCACCACCACGTCCACGCGGACGTCCGCCCACCCGGGGACGAAGGGCCACTGTGGTCGAAAGGAACGCTGGAAGGAGATATCCGGCGGCAGCGCCTGACAGCCCATCCTCAGATGAGGGAAGAGACGCTCCGCACAGGGGAGTCCAAAGTGTTCCTGATAATGTTGTGCCTGCGGACCATGGAGAGGGGGCCGTACGAGTTTCTCTGGCAGAAGCTCAAGGCCCCGCTACAGGTCAATAGTTTACTATGCCCGATGGTCGCATTGTCCGCACTAGCGACCTCGGACTAACCGAAACTCAGTTTGATAGATTGCTCACGATAATCCAAGGATGTCTATGGTCTAACAATGTCCATCCTCAGCAAGCCACTCCGCCAGTGGCTACTCCGGCTCAAGCAGAACCAGCCCTATCAAGAAACAAGCAACGTCTGATCCAGCAGAGGTGGGGGAATCAGCTACCCCAAGAGGATCTGCGAAACCTTCTAGATCGGAGAGCATCCGCTTCCCAAATTCAGGGTGAAGGAAGTCTGAATGGAAGGAGAGACCATCAGGAGGATGATAACAGGCAGCCTAGAGCTCCGCAACAAGCACCTCCGAGAGCCAGGGATCACGTAGCGGAAACCATTCCAGTGGTCCGCCTAGATGAACTCCCCGCGGATGTAGCAGTTCATCAAAGGACGGGGGAGATAATGACTGTGGAAGAAATCTATGCTCAGCAAAAAGCTTTGGAGGCCCAAATTCTAAATCTCAGACGCCTGGTAAAGGATCATGAGCAGATAGCTACTAGTGCACCAAACCCTTTGTGCGATGAAATCATGAGAGAAAAGGAAAGGAACAGGAACTCGGATCAAGTGATTCCAAACCTGGAATACTATTACGGGGATACCTGTCCCGTTGGCCACCTGACAAGGTACAACAGTAAGATGGATTCCAAAGGGATGAGTGACAATACGAAAGCTCTCACGTTCTCATCTACTCTCTTTCGAATGGCCATGGATTGGTACACTGCTTTACCAAACAAGTCGATAAGGTCATATGCGGACCTTTCCTCCAAATTTCTGGGATGATTTGGAAAGTCAAAAAGAAGAAAACGTACCGTCGAGCATCTGGCAGAAGTTATACAGAGGTAGCAAGAGGATCTAAGGACCTTCCTAGATCGCTTTCACGCGGAAGTTCTTCGAGTTGAGCCACACAGTATTAAGGAACGGGTCCGTCACCTGTATGCTAATACTTTCAACTCAGAGCTCCATAGAAAACTTTCTAGTCAGGAGGTCAGAAGTGAAAAGCATTTGGATGACATCTGTGAAGGAGTAATGTATGGAGAGGAATATCGAAGGAATGTTCCGGTGAGAACAGGATCCAAGAAGGGAAAGGAGCCAGTAAAACAAGAGCACCGCCCTAATAAGTTTGACCCAAGGAAGGATCACAGAGATAAGGGCTTCCACAGAGAAAGGAGTCTGCCAAGGAGATACGCGGATTATACCCGTCTCAATAGACCAAGATACGACATCTTGGCGACTATCATTGAGAAGAAGCTGGATGTTCAATGGCCAAAGCCCTCTCACAACAACCGGAAGAATAAAAATGCAAAGGGGTACTGCAAGTTCCACAAGTGCCGAGGTCACGAGACCGATGACTGTATTCAATTGAAAACAGAGGTTGAACATCTGGTAAGAGAGGACAAGCTGAAGGAGCACATCTATACGGATGAGCCCTCCAGACATGATAGAACGGAGCGAAGGAGGGAGGATAATGCTACAGAACCACCACCCCATCCGCTATCCTTGCCACCTCACCACTAACTATCTCTCGCGAGGAGACACCCATCTGAATCTGACGATGACATTGAAATGGAGAACCCTCCGTACAGTGGAGTGATCAACGCCATCGCAGGCGGACCATCTGGAGGCGATAGTAGGAACGCGAGAGAGCAGACTGCTCAAAATCTTCGGAACAATGATAGATCGTATGCTGCTTAAGCGATTCGAGGGATAAATGCTGTATCCTTTGATGATAGCGAGATTCCTCCTCCTACGGCAGGAGGTGAGGACATTGACGAACCGGATGTTCCGTTAGTGGTTTCGTTAACCATTGCGACTTATCGAGTGAGCAAAATCTTGGTGGATACGGGGAGTTCCACGAATATCATCTCCAAAAGAACACTAGACCAGATGGATCTGGGGAGAATCCGATATGAGAGAGTCCACACCTCCATATTAGGGTTTGGAGGAGGAACTGTCCGACCCCTAGGAAGTGTCATGCTACACGTTTCACTCGGGACTCACCCGGCAAGAGTGACACAGCAAGTCCGATTTGTAGTGGTGGATCGGACTTTCGACTACAATGCCATCTTTGGACGACCGGGACTCAATCAATTCTGAGCTATTTCCT
Organism: Plantago major; assembly: GCA_026545765.1. Taxonomy (NCBI): domain Eukaryota; kingdom Viridiplantae; phylum Streptophyta; class Magnoliopsida; order Lamiales; family Plantaginaceae; genus Plantago; species Plantago major. The sequence goes on along the minus strand of CM048842.1, from coordinate 47,941,836 downwards.
CCACTCTCCATAACAGAATGAAGTTTCCGACTCCATGCGGAGTTGGAGAAGAGGTGGGAAACATCCGTGAGGCTTGGGAATGTTACATTATGTCCACGAGGAGAGCGTATGCCCCCGTGTTGACAGTCACGGTGACCTCTGACCCGCCAGTTGTTCTTCCGGCTAAAAAGGAGAATCCGCATATTGGAGTAGGGAGCCAGAAGGAGAAGTTTCCTAAAACTGTACGAATCGAGCCTCATGAAACTCTCAAGGAAGTTGAGCTTGTTGTTGGAAGCCCGGATAAGAAGACTAGAATCGGAACAGAGATGAATGCGGAGGTGGAAATGAAGCTTATTGCTTGTCTTCGAGATAACAGTGATGTGTTTTCTTGGAGTACTGATGACCTAAAGGGGATAGATCCGAGGATTACTGTTCACCGTCTGAACATGGATCCCTCGATTAAATACATCCGTCAAAAGTGGAAGGATTTCGGCCCGATCAAGGATGCCATCATATCCGCCGAAGTTGATCGACTCCTGAAAGCAGGGCATATCGAAGAGGTCCGTTATTCTGATTGGGTTTGCAACGTGGTTCTGGTAGAGAAATCACCAGGCAAATGGCGGATGTGCAATGATTTCACCAGGCTAAACAAGTTCTGCCCAAAAGACCTGTACCCGTTGCCACGAATAGATCAATTTGTTGACTCCACGTCCGGATGTGCGTTATTGAGTTTCATGGACGCATACCAAGGTTTTTACCATATTCGGATGGCCAAGGACGACATCAAGAAAACAGCTTTCTTCGCTGCAGGGGGAGTATACTGCTTCAAGGTAATGCCCTTTGGATTGAAAAATGCGGGGGCCACTTACCAACGACTGGTGAATCAGATGTTCAAGGAAGAAATTGGAAAAACCATGGAAGTGTATGTGGACGACATGCTCGTTAAGAGCAAAATTGAAGAGCAACATGTGGATCATTTGAACAAGTGCTTTGCTATTCTTAGTAAGTACGGTATGAAACTGAATCCGGAAAAGTGCACCTTCGGAGTGAAAGGAGGAAAGTTCCTCGGATACATGGTCACATAGAGAGGGATTAGCGCGAATCCCGAAAAGATCAAGGCAATCCTAGATCTACCGCATCCGAAGAACCTCAATGAGGTACAGCAGCTTATCGGACGTCTCATGTCCTTAAGTCATTTTATTTCATGATCTGCGGAGAAGAACCTTCCGTTCTTCAAAATCCTCCGGAAAAGAGAGAGCTTTGAGTGGACCGCGGAATGTTCTGAGGCTTTTGAAAATTTGAAAAAGTACCTCCATTCCCCTCCACTGCTTTCCAAACCCGTCGAAGGAGAACCACTCTACCTCTACCTAGCAATTACGGAAGAGGCAATGAGTTCCGTATTAGTACGGATTCAAGCTAATGATCACTTGCCAATCTACTATCTTAGTAAAGCCCTTGCTGGGGCGGAGACAAGATACGTGAAGATTGAGAAATTTGCATATGCTTTGGTTTACACCGCAAGACGGCTAAAGCCATACTTCAAGTCTCATAAAATAGTAGTACTAACTACGGAACCTTTGAAACAGGTCCTGGGAAAGCCCGACCAATCCGGACGACTCTCTAAGTGGGCGATTGAGCTGAGCGAATACGACATTTGCTATCAGGCTCCGTCAGCCAAGAAGGCTCAAATCGTCGCCGACTTCTTAGCGAAGTACCGTGAAGTGGATTCAGAGAAAGTCCCGATCAAACAGGCATTTGAATGCCTAATCACCAAGCAGATTGTGTGAAAGCTAGTTCCGCCAACGATCAACCCAGAAAACCTCGAAGACGCTCAGTTCATAAATCAGTCCCTGTCTGCATCGTATGAGGAAACTCGGGTCAACCAAATGTTCCTTCTTGACGATATCACAAGGAGATCCGGTACTAACAACTCTAGTCCGGATATTAAAGAGAAGGAGGAACAAAAGTTGGAATCTCGGGAGCTTACAGAAGATCTCCAAAACAAAAAACATCCTTCTGATGTTTGGACATTGGAAGTGGATGGTTCCTCCACTGGAAGAGGGAGGGATTGGAATCTATCTTAAAAGCCCTGATGGCGCGGAACTCGCCCACGCGATAACGTTGGAATTCAAAGTCACCAATAATGAGGCTGAGTATGAAGCACTGTTAGTCGGGCTACGTCTAGCCAAATCCCTGCAGGTCCGGAAGATCAAAGCTTACACGGACTCACAGCTAGTTGAAGCCCAAATTTCAGAAACTTTTGCCACAAAAGGTCCTTCGATGATCAAGTATCTTGAACTACTCAAGCAAGAAATCAGCCTCTTTGAGGAGTTTTCCCTGGAGAAGTTTGACAGGGCCTGGAACGAAAGAGCGGACGCTCTGGCAAAATACGCATCCGCAACAGCTGCTCTAGACACGAGGAGAGTAATCCTACTCACTATTACTGACTCATCCGTCATGATTCCCAATTCAACTATCATGATAACTGACACGGGAAGAAACTGGATGATTGACATCTTTAGTTATCTCAAAGACGGATCACTACCAGCTGATCCGAAGGAGTCGAGGAGTGTGCAATGCAGAGCAAACTGATACTTTCTACTGGAAGAAGATCTGTACAAGAGATCTTTCGCTGGGACTCATTTGAGGTGTTTGGGCCCGCACGAAGCAAAGACTGTGCTGGAAGAAATTCACAGCGGAAGCTGCGGAAGTCATTCCGGGGGAAGAACTCTTGCTCAGAAAATCATTCGACAAGGCTACTACTGGCCTACCATTGACAAGGATTCCGCCAGCTACGCCCGAAGATGCCCTGATTGCCAATATTATGCGAACATTCCCCATCGTCTGACACATCCTATGATTCCGTCAATCATAGCATGTCCGTTTGATCAATGGGGCATCGATATTGTCGGACCATTCCCAAGGGGCACTCAACAGAAGAAATTCCTAATTGTGGCCGTGGAATATTTCACCAAGTGGGTAGAAGCTGAAGCTGTGGCAACCATTATGGAAAGTCGAGTGCGGACCTTCATTTGGAAAAACATCATTTGTCGCTTTGGCCTACCCAGAGTTCTTGTCTCGGACAATGGTGCTCAATTTTCAGGCAACAGGCTCAAGGAATGGTTGGCGTCCTTCAAGATTGAACAACGTTTCACATCTGTTGGATATTCACAAGCTAATGGGCAAGCTGAGTCCACAAACAAGACAATTGTTAAGATCCTGAAAAAACGGCTGCGAACTTCTCAAGAAAGTTGGGCGGATGATCTAGATGGCGTACTGTGGGCTCATCGCACCACTGCGCGGACCGCGACTAGAGAAACTCCATTTGCCCTGGTTTATGGCTCGGAGGCAGTCATACCGTGAAATTCTTTGTCGAGACTATGAGGGTCCAAGAGTTCTATGATTCCGTCAATCATGAAGCTCGGATATTCGATCTGGACATGTTGGAACAGAAAAGAACTGAAGCCTTGGCTAATATCCACAGGTACCAAGCAACTGCGGCCCGGGCCTACAACAGGCATGTTCAAGCGAAGGACTTACAGGTCGGAGACCTAGTGCTCTGCCGAGCTGATATCTTGAGCAATATTGGGAAGCTTAAGACTAAATGGGAAGGACCTTACAAGATTGTCGGTGCAAGAGTGAACGGAAGCTACGAATTAGAGGACGAGTACAGACACCCACTCAAGCGTACTTGGAATGCCAGGAACTTTCAAAAGTTTTACGCATAGGGGTGGTTACGCGGACCCCTGTCGACCATTTGGATATTTTGGGATTAAACTGTCTATTACGCGGAACTCCGTCAGTTCTGTTTTTGCTAACTCTTTTGTCATTGGCCGTACAGCCCACAAGTTGTAATTGAATTTCCGTCAAATCAATACAACTTCTATCTTTCAATTCATAAATATGAAATTTAGTGTTCAGGTGACAAAAAAGCAAGTAATGAATTTTATTCATATACGAAACAGAGTGTACATAGCACTATCTTTGCAGTTTACAACCTCGGATCTTTATCCGGATCTACAGCCCCAATACATAAACTGTAGAGAAAGTCTATGGAGAAACGTCATCTTCCGTCGAGATTATTCCTCCGACAGGAAAGCACTCTACTCAGTCGCCACTTTCGGGGACACCAAGAATCGGATGTGCCTACACAATACAGAATGATTCAGTAAGTTGGAAGTCTACGATATCATCATACCTTAGATTCCCTCTACGGATCCCGTGCATATGGTGTACGGACACATTAAAATAGTGAATGTTGGCCCAGTCCGAGCCACCATGGGCCAATAATTTATCATACTCATAAGCATATTAGAACCAAGCGGAGTTACCTCGGATCTTTACAGAATCAAACCTCTTGTCTCCGGACAAGGGGATTCTTCAAAGGTACATGTTTGATCGAATCCGAGCACGAATCCGGCGCATTGATTGTATGGCGACCCACCCGTCAACAGATCCTCAGAAAGGAATATCTCCTAAAGGGTGGATCGCACATACGACCGATAAGATCATCCGTTAGTCTACCCCCCGGATCTGAACATTTCCTGAGATCTGTGTTTTCTAACAACTGATCTTGAGCAATCATCCCCTCCAGACCCACGCCACTCTCAAAGTCAAGACAAACGTTGATTTGAGAGTGGACGGGAGTCTCGAGGGGGAGACTAGTCAAGAAATCATCTTCTTATGGCCACTACCAGGCTCAATCTATGGAGACCTATCCTAGTTTGAGAAGAAAGTGGAAATTTTAAGTGAGGATGAAATTGGAGTCGGATTTAGACAATCAGTGCCAAGGAGAGCTCGGGTATTTATAGACGTGACGAACCAATAAGCGTCCGACACGTAAGAACCTTGACGTCGACAACGGGCTTGGGCCATCCATAGGGTCGAACAGTGTTGGGTCGACTGAGCTTACCCTTTCTGATCTAGACAAGCCCATTAACCATGTCTGCATTTGTATTTGCTAGTCATCTTACAGGGACATTTGCATGAATATGATCCGACAAAGTAAGGATATGAACAAGGTGATGATTTCATCTAATAAGGACAGTCTGACTTTCATTGAAAAACCATCCGAGCATACAGAAAACGGAGAGTACAATTTTTCCAAGGTCCGAAGACCATACGTAGGTCAACGGGGAATACCCCGGCTTGTTCCTTCAGTGGATTCCCGAGGTTGAGCCTTGAGATTTTGGGCCCCACCTTGAACCCGACGAGCTTGCTAATTGGTTCAGATCCTCCTACGGATCATCTTTAGAATCCACTCTCTCTCTTCTTCGACTCGCTTCCTGGCGACCACCGGACACAGAGGGGGGTCGCCTTCTGGATCGAGAACAATTGGGTCATCCGCCACGCCTTCACCAGAGTAATTCGGAGGGTGCATGATCCCGCAAGGACAGTTTACCCAGTGCTGACAGCAATCGTACCTGGGATCGTCTGGTTCTCCAAAGTCGAAGTTCTCCAAGTCGGGTAGCACCGCGCTTGCATTAAGGTGAAGTTGTCTAGCTCGGACTGATTTTTCTCGCGCAGATTCTGACATCCTGAAGAAATCTGACTTCTTCGAAGAATTAAATTTCTAAAAAAGGAGAGATTGAAGAAGGGTAAAGCAGTGAGAAGGGAAGAATTACCATGTCCTTATTTATAGTAGCGACGAATCTTTACGATCGCACCACATGTCCATCATCCGATGGCTCGGAAGATGAAGGGACGCAGTAATAATGACAATTCCACTGCTTCAACTTACTCCTTCTAGAAGATTACGCATCCCCACAAAGTAATCTGGTATAATAAAGACGAACGGTCCGAGGATCAGAGAGACAATTGTTTGATTATCTTGCAATCAGCGTCATTCGGCGCGATCCGTGTTTGTAAGAGACGTATTTATGATAACTTAGCATATGCACAACGGAACGCAGGAAATAAAGAAGAAAGCAAGTAATGATTCAAAGCACGAAAAGCATGGTTCCGAAGATAGTTACTACTAATACAGGAGAGTAAAAATTGTACATGGCAACAATCCGTGCCATCAAAAGATCACAATTCTAAATGTTACAAGCTTCTCACGGGGCATACCCCGGACTTCTCACTGGGGGGCAGGTTGGCTCGGACCAACTTCTTCGGTTGGTGGCGGATTGGTGGAGAACGGGTTGGCAGTGGCACGTGCTGTGAGAGATTCAGCAATTCCGAACAGGTTGAAATCTGCATCATGGCCAACGACCCGAGCAGGCATAAAGTACCAGTCCTTTAGGAAAGCCCTGTAGTTATCAAAAGGTACGAAACATACCTTTCGGAGGGCATCCGGGACACACTTCGGGAGAAAAAGGTCTGCCGTTATTGACGTCAATCTCACCCTCCTCGGTGACCAGCTCCGCAAATTCACACGCGGCCAACCGTTCATCCGGCACATTGTCCACAGGGATCTCCACTCCATTAGCATCCGCGGAAGGAATCAATCCTTCCGCCTTCCAGTCAAAGTTCTGCGGAAGTAATCCCTTGGACTGCAACTGACCAATAGCGGATGAAAACTCATCCAAGCGAGAAGCGTCGGACCTGTCCGCCATGAAAAACTTGAAGGAGTCCGACTTCATAAAGTCTCGGGCAGCCTCAAGGCGGGCAAATTGGAGGTCCTCGAGGAGGATATCCTTTGAGTCCAGGAAGGCCTTCATCGACTTACTGATAAAATTCTCCTGCCAATCCAAGTCCGACTTTACCTCCTGCCAGCTAGTCTTCAACTTATTGATAAGTACAGCCTTTTCTTTTAGCTGGGCTTCCACCCGCTTCAACTTCTCCGCCTCATCCGCGGAAGTGGCCATGGCCTTGTGCAGATCCTCTTCAATTGTGGCCCGATCACTAGCCTTCCACTGTATGGCCCTGACGAAACATTCGAGCTGCAAGAAGTCCGCATAAGGACAAGTTATATTTCTATCATACTAAGAATACGGTAAGGAAAAAGGAACAAGTTACTTACCCGCTGGTATAGCTCATGGAGCTCTCCAACCCGCTCGACCTCAGGGAGTCCGCGAGCCCGCTCATATTCCTTTTTGAGACCAGCTTGGTCGGAGGGCAAGATGGCGGACAGTTGCAGCCTCTTGGCTGCTAGAGAAGCATCTGAGGTTGCTCCCCTCTTCCTCTCCGAGGTTATGGCGTCTCGCATCAACACCTCCCGCTGAGGTGCGGATGCAGCGGAAGCTGGTGGCTTGGAGGCAGTGGCGCTACGAGTCGCAGGGCCTTTACCCTTGTCGGGCACCACCAAGACTTGCGGATCCTCACCCGCCTTCTCCCGCCTCTCTTCCTCCGCCGCATTTTTTGGGTCCGCCATAGGAAGACCCGCGGACGTATTGATGATCTTGGCCCTTTGGCCAGTAGCAAGCTCAAGGGCTTGTTACTCCCTCTGCAGTCTCTTCTTCTCATGGAGTGTCGACATGATATAATCGAACCAGTGAGCTACATAACAAAATAAACGTATCAGCCACGGATACATAAAGGGGAGAATAAACAGGAATCTCGGAAATGCAAATCAATGGCAAGGCATTCAAGAGAAAGGAAATTATAAATCTTAAGTTAAGGATCCTTACTGAAGTCGGTCTTTCCCCCAACTTCCACGACATCGTCAGTCCGCACAAGTAGGGCAGCGGCTGACAAATCAATCCGTGGAACGGATACGTAGGTGGATTGTTTTTCTTATGAATCTCCGCCACCCATGGAGCCACATTCTTCGGAAGGGGGTGCCAATCCGGGATACTCTCTCTTAAGAACTTTTTTGGCAGCCCCCACTGCTCTCGCCTCCTTGCGGACAACCCGGGCTTCAAAGCCATCCGCACAAAAATGTATTTATCCCACCACTTCGACCCCAGAGAAGAAATGGAGTCGGAAATGAAGTTGTAGGGTTTCCTATTTACAAAGGTATAAAATAGGGGATTCCCCGGACTAAAAGCAACGTGGAAGAGCTTCCTAAAGTTCTCAAAATTCACAGGCTGCCCCTTCTTTTTACAAAAAACAGCAAAACAAATAAGGTTACCCAAAGACTTTGGGATAACCTGGCTCGGACCGATCCCAATATGGTTTAGGATATGCTTCAGCTCGGGCGCGATTGGAATCTTCCACCCACAAGCGAAGGCCACTTCGTGCACACACATGTATCCGTCGGGCGGATTGTAAAAGGCATGCCCGGGCTCTAGAACCATGATTTCAACGGACTCCGGGATCTCCCACTTCCGCCTCCACTCAGGAATGTCCTCAGGTTTTACTTTGGACGGACAAGTGGGGAGTAGGCCGTCCGCATTTAACTCTCCGGACTCATCCGCTATCACCACGGCGGACGCAGGACGAGGGAATTTGATTCGCGCCGCCTTCGCACCACGACCCTCTATCAATGGAAGATGGGATTGAGCGGACACCGCAGGATGTAACACAATCCGACGACCAGTACATCTCCACGGGCGAGCGACTGGAGAGGCTTCCTCCCCTTCTTCCTCATCATCATCCTCTTCTTCTTCACCAGCTTCCTCCTCCTCCTCGCTACCTTCGGGTCTCCCAGATGTGCTCGGGTTGGACGAACCTATTTCCGCCACAACACGGTCCTCTTCCCCAGCCTCGAACATTTTCACATCGTCAGCCTCCCGACCACTGTCGCCTTCCCGCTCAATTTGAGGTTCATTCGGATCCACGGGTGCCTCAACACCACCTATGGTCCGAGACTGGACTAGCGACCTCGTCCTAGCAAGATCTCCCTGGCCCACTGCTACGTCCGGCTGAGGTTCTGCTGCACCATGGAATTTCTGTCCAGCGTCAGAGTCCCTGGAAGACACAAGGTCCACGACCAGATAGTCTCCTACGAATGTGGTTAAGTCCGCAGACTCAGTCTCCAAATTTACTCCATCGTTGTAACCTTGAGCCTCGTGAATGTTCTGACTATCGCTCCCGGACATCCTAGGGCAGAAGGAAACGGATCAGAAACGACGATCGTGATTGTCCGAGAGTTCATTTATATATCTTATTATGTCAAGAGGTCCGAGGAAATCCTACCCTATCAGATTTTCTACATGAATTAGTCTCATAATGCTATGGGCACTTAACTTGGCACACAAAGACGTGCCAATGGCACTATCATCTGTCCTACGCAGCATGGTAACAGGGATAACTTACAAGAGACTGTGCCAATCGACATCAACACATCACCAAATAAGCATGCATTATCAAGTTTGGTTACATTGGACATGATATACGAGACGAATCAACAAGTTACCGATGAAGGAGATTAGTACGCTATAGCACAATGGAGGAGTGTTCTAACTAAGTATACTGCTGAAACGTACCTCTAGCAGCATTTGCAATCACGGAATAAAAAATTGGATACTCAAGCAAGGCAAAAACATACAAGCATGCAGCAAGCATATCGCGAAAACAAAGAAACTTCAGGAAGAATTGAGGTGTACTTACTTGACAAAGTTGACTGGATAAGCTTGAACGGACGACGAAGCCTTGCTAGCTCTCCGAGAGTACAAATCTGAGGTGGAAAGTGCAAGATTTTGCGAGTTTTAGTTGCTCGGATTGCTTGAAAATCGCTCTGAGTATTCGAGGTGGCTAAAGTGTGAAAGCGACAGATTAGGTAACTATTTATAAGGGACAATTGGGGAAGTCGAAACGTCGCATCACCTGGATTCTAATCCCAACCGTCGATCTTTTAATCCAACGGCTGCGCCCGTTCGCAAAAGGCGCAATGACAGTACTCCCCAATTAATTCTCCTCAGAAACGTCACATCACTTGAGTTTATATCCCCACCATTGATCTCCTCAAATCCAACGGTTGCATCGGGTCCTTCGGGATCCTTTCCAGTGGGCCGGATAGATGACATATTGGGCCTTTTAAACCACTGTTTATCAGTCCAGATGGACCATTTCACATATTTGGCCCAACGGATGACTTCCTATACACTCTTCCACAGAAGGCTTCTTCGGATCCTAACCGTACTCAGATCTATATATCTCGGATACAAATACCTTTTCCATCTACAGTCCGAGCTATTACATAACTCGGACTGTAGAAGGAAAGGGGGGGGGCGAGATATATTGAATTCCTAAGAACACGGACGACGGATCCCAACAAAAAGGATTTTTTCCTTTTTTCAGTTAACGATTCGGACACGCTCCACAACACATTTGTTCTTTTCATAGTTACCAACTATCTTCTACTAAGATACTTGGAAACTAGGGGGGACATATGTTGATACGGACATGTGTCCAATCCGTTGAGGGCGCCATAGAGCATGTCCTAGAGCGCATCAAGGCTGAGATAGCCAATTCAATGCTAGTCCGATCTTCACATGGTCCGACATAAAGGAAACCATCTCAGGTCAACTAGTATTTACAAGTCAGCATACCTTCTTAGCTGGGCCCGACCAAGCTAGGTGAATGACTTCCGAACCTGACAAAAGGTCACATGGTCCTTCCAAGTACCATAAACTGTCAGTCCTGGGAGGCTAAACGGACCAGACGAGAGAATCTCGGACGCCACCATCGTAGTAAGACCAAACGTATATAACAGAACCACTGAGATACTTCCGTGGAACTCTAGGTTCGGACACCTTGAGTTACCCAATGCCAGATCAACCAAGCAGACAAATCTGTCCGAGGGACTTACACGGACCCAACGTGCGGAACAGTACTCTCAGAGGGAAAGGTCCAAACTACCCTCCCAAGCACAGTACTTAAGTATTGGATTACTGTTCACTATTGGGCCATGGGCCAAAGGTAGCATTGGTGTCCAAATCTGAGGCATACACTTGGCATCATCTTGTGAGTCACCTCATAAGCATATGATAGCTATAAATATAGCGCAAGGTCCAAGACTTTAAGGGAGGCAACAATCCCTAAGTCTGATTGATATCATAACCTTCCTCATAACTATTACATTGAGAGCTACCAACTCTCTCTTGAGTAAAGTCTCTTACCAGATTGACATACGCATCCGGGTAACCCTTTCTAACCCCCCCCCCCCCCCCTAGTCCTTTCAGGTACTCCAGCTCGGGCACGTACCGCTTCGGAGTCCAAGTGGGAGGCAAGTCCTAGACTAGGTTACTTGTAATAGTTTAGTTAGTTAGTGTTAGAGGTTTCACCCCTCAACATGCGCGAATGGCGCGGCCCAACTCCTAAATGAGTTAGTACCTTAATTGTAAATAGTTATCGATAATTAGTACCTTAATTGGACGCCACCACTTTGAAGATCAAAACTGGAGATGTCTCACACCAAAAATGAATTTTCCCCTTTTCTTCATTAATTGTTATGTGTGGGGTTGTTTCTATAAATTCAAATTGAAATTCCTCCAAATTGTAATTAAGAAATTCATGTTGGAAAGAGTGCAAACTAAGTAGTATACTCCTACTTATTTTTTGAAAATGGATACCATCCATAACATTTAATCATTTATCATATACAAGTATTTGTAGTATGATCTTCTATTACTATATTAAATCGAAATCAACCAAAGGTAGTTGTTAATTGAATTTTGACCAATAAAATTGATTTTGATTCATTACGAATAAGAAATAAATAAAAGACATTAATTCAACTATTCCACTTAATAAAAAGATATTATAGATTTGAACTTTCACTTCGAGTACATTTATTTTTAAAAATATAATTATTAATTGTTCAAAAAAATCTTTCATATATTTATTTTGTTTTTGCACGTAAAGCGTAAATAAAATGGATTATCCGAGCTAAATAACATGTTCCAATTAAAATTCTGAAAACACTTATAACTCCTACTCGGACTATTTAGTTAATGAAATTAAATCATATTGAGTAACATATAACTACTTTATAATTAAACTTATCTTCAAAACCTTTTTTTTTTAATATGGAGCAATATTTAGTTCGGTAAAATTGACCCATCATGAAATCTGATTTTGACGCAAAAATACGATGGTCAACCATCTAAACATTTTTTATATTTTATAATTTTAATAAACCATTTGTCCAAAAAATAAATAAATAACAAATTACTGATTTTAAAAAATAACATTATGAAAAATAAATAAGAAAAAAATAAGGAATTGATGGTCGATTGAGACAAAATTGATGAAGAAACCTACGAAAAAGAAACCAACAAAACAACAATGTGACGCATGTGAGTGGATTGAAGTCCACGGTATCTTTAAAATGACCAATTTTTCATGTATGTTTTGGTGTCTAATATTCACATGCGCGCGAATGGCGCAGCCCAACTCCTAAATGAAGTTAGTACCTTAATTGTAAATAGTTATCGATAATTAGTACCTTAATTGGACACCACCACTCTGAAGATCAAACCTGGAGATGTCTCACACCAGAGTACCAAAAATGAATTTTTCCCTTTTTCTTCATTAATTGTTATGTGTGGGATTGTTTCTATAAATTCAAATTGAAATTCCTCCAAATTGTAATTAAGAAATTCATGTTGGCAAGAGTGCAGACTATGTAGTATACTCCTACTTATTTTTTGAAAATGGATACCATCCAGAACATTTAATCATTTATCATATACAAGTATTTGTAGTATGATCTTCTATTACTATCTTAAATCGAAACCAACCAAAGGTAGTTGTTAATTGAATTTTGACCAATAAAATTAATCTTGATTCATTACGAATAAGAAATAAATAAAAGACATTAATTCAACTATTCCACTTAATAAAAAGATATTATAGATTTGAATAATTATTAATTGTTCTGAAAAATCTTTCATATATTTATTTTGTTTTTGCACGTAAAGCGTAAACAAAATGGATCATCCTAGCTAAATAGCATTTTCCAATTAAAATTCTGAAAACACTTATAACTCCAACTCGGACTATTTAGTTAATGCACTTAAATCATATTGAGTAACATATAACTACTTTATAATTAAACTTATCTTCAAAACCTTTTTTTTTAATATGGAGCAATATTTAGTTCGGTAAATTGACCCATCCTGAAATCCGATTTTGACGCGAAAATACGGTGGTCAACCATCTAATTATTGACCGGAGATCCGATAAATCATTCAAATTCGAGGTCACCCGAATCATCCGATCCAAAATTATCCGAATTAAATTCGTACAAGTGCGAATATAATTCTTATAAGGCTAACACGATTTTAAGGAGTATTAGAAGATTGAGAGTCAATCTAAACTATGTACTTAAAAACGTTAGTAACGTGATGTAAATTTCAATATTGGTGTATTTCAAGATTCAAATTCGGATAACAGTTAATGAAACCAAATCGACCCAAAATATCATGAATTTTCATAATCCTAAAATGACCTTAATCTGGACAAGATCAAACCTAAACTCGATTTTTCTGACTTAGAGCTCTAATAGCTCCCAATCGGAGCTACGCATTTTCATGTCGACGTTGTTATTAATGTTCCAAATCAGAGTTGCTTGATTTGAAGCTACTTGGAGTTGTTGACAACTCTGAATTGGAGCTGGACAGCTTCATGCCATAGTTGCTGACAGCTTCAACTTGGAGCTCTAATAGCTCCTTGCCTGAGCTGTTAACGCTCCAAATTCTATTTTCTTGGAGATCTATAACATTAAATTGAATACTTTAGTCTTGGTGGAGTTTGATTGATGTTAGAGTTCGAAATAAAAGTTTAGGGACTTATTTGAGCCTTTTCAGGAAAGTCGTGGGTGAGTCTTGAGAATCAGATTAAGACTAGGGACTTGGGTTGCAATAAATGAATAAAGGAGGAAGAAAGAAAAGCGAAAAAGAAAAGAAACAATTAATCAAAGTAAAAATAATAATAATATGGATGGCATTTTCTCGGATACTTCAAATTCTCTCCCCCACATCAGTAAAAATGGTAGGCCATGTCATCAAACTCCATTTACTTTGGAGACTATTTGTAATTACAAAAAATTTAATGTATAAAATTTGGATGTATATGTAGTACTTTGAATATAGTAGCGGGGCAAGGGATAAGTGGGCCAATTGCAGGGAGATATCTGTAATTTTCCCTTATTCTATGATAGATTAGAATAATGACCGCATTTAACCAAGTTATTTGTGATAAATGAGACTGAGTATGGATGGAATTATTTACAGAAATTTATATAAATTCAAAAGAATTGAAACAAAACTTCAATTTCATATCAAATTGAAAATTAAAATTTTGAGATAAGATGGTGTTGTTATTCTACTATAATTTGAAAAGGATTGTGACTGAGATATTATTCCACATTTATTTACAACAATATTGTTTTCGTCACAATGATTTCACACAATTGTGCGTGAGCGATGTCGGCTCATGTTGCCATTTTAGAAGTCTAAATAGTCTAGACCCATACTCTACTTTCTCGGACCATACTCAACCATAAATTTTACTAAACGAGTTCAAGCTAGGGAGGTTACAAAAACAGTTACGGGCCAACATTGTTCCACTCAAGGTTCTAAACGGGTACGAGTATGATCTGCTTCCCGATCAATTTATTTATTTTATGTCAGGTCTCTTGCAAGAATGGGACATAAAGATTTAGCGCAAATTTTGGTTGTGTGTAAGACCTAGCTACCCATATAATTAACATGTTCAACGGGATTAATGGACATGTTATGTCGAAAATGTTTGGTGAATATAACAAGTGCTTAAGTGCGGAAAGAATGAGCAAAGACTATTACGTTGTGAATGAATTGGAAGTGTTGATACGGACATGTGTCCAATCCGTTAAGGGCGCCATAGAGCGTGTCCTAGAGCGCATCACGGCTTAAATAGCCAATTCAGTATTGGTCCGACCTCACATGGTCCGTCTTAAGTGAATCAACCAGTACGCTAAAGTCACTACACCCTCACAGCTAGTTCGAGCTAGCTGGGAAAAGGACTTCTAAACCTGGCTACGTTAGTACAGAAATGCCAAATGGACCGGACGAGAGAATCTCAGACGCCACCATCACATCAAGACCAAACGCATAATGAACCATTGAGATACTTGGTGAGACTCTTGGCTCGGACATCCAGAGTTACCAGGCGGATCAACCAAGGCATGATCTCCGAGGGACTAACACGGACCAACAGGCGGAACAGTACTCAAGTAGGGAAAAGGTCCAAACTACCCTCCCAGGCCCATTGATTAGTATTAGATTACTGTTCACGAATGGGCTATGGGCCAAAGGTAGCATTGGTGTCCAAATCTGAAGCGTACACTTGGCATCATCTTGTGAGCCACCTCATAAGCATATGATAACTATAAATATAGCACAAGGTCCAAGACCTTAAGGTAAGCAATATCAATGTGGGAATCCCTAAGTCAATTCCCAAGTGTTATCATAATCCCTCATAACTATTACATTGAGAGCTTCCAACTCTCTCTTGAGTAAAGTCTCTTACCGGATTGACATATGCAATCCGGGTAACCTATTCTAACCCCCCCCCCCCTACTTAGTCCTTTCAGGTACGCAAGCTCGGACCAATACTACGTCGGACCTCAAGTCAGAGGCGAGCCTTAGATTAGGTTGCTTGTAATAGTTTGGTTAGTTAGTGTTCGAGGTTTTACTCCTCAACATTTTGGCGCCGTCTGTGGGAACCTTACAAAAAGTTTTCGTGTTTGAGTTGGGCTGATGGCAAGAACAAGACGAACAGCGCGGGCAGGTGCTACAGGAGTGGGGACTCCACCACCACGCCCACAAGGACGTCCGCCCACCCGGGGACGAAGAGCCGCTGCGAATGGAAGGAGATATCCGAGTGAGGGGCGCACAGCCAACCCGTCCTCGGATGAATGGGTCGTACGAGCTTCTCCGGCAGAAGCTCAAGGCCCTGCAGCAGGCCAACAGTTCACTATGCCCGATGGTCGCACTGTCTGCACTAGTGATCTCGGACTAAGCGAGACGCAGTTTGATAGGTTGCCCACAATCATTCAAGGGTGCCTGGGGTCCAACAATGCTCCTCCTCAACAAGCCACTCCGCCAGTGGTTACTCCTCCTCGGCGAGCACGCATTATCAAGAAAGCAGTGTCGATCCAAGAGAGGTTGGGAATCAGCCACCTCAAGAGGATTTCTGAAATCTTACGGGCCGTGAGCGCCTCTCAAGCTCGAGGTGAAGGAAGCCCAGCGGAAGGAGAAAGTATCAAGAAGGGATAATAGGCACCCGAGGGCTCCGACAAGCACCTCAGAGAGAGAGATCAAGTATAAGCTGTTCCGGTCCGGATCTGAGAACTCCCTGCGGATGTAGGCTGCATCCGAGGACAGAGAGATCATGATTGCCGCGAAATCTATGCTCAACAGAAGGCATTGGAGGCCGAGATTCTGAATCTCGGACGCCTGGTAAAGGACCATGAGCAGATAACCACTAGTGCACCAAATCCCTTGTGTGATGAAATCATGAGAGAAAAGGAAAGGAACCGAAACTCGGATCAAGAAATCCCGAGCTTGGAGTACTACTACGGGGATGCTTGTCCTGTTGGACACCTGACAAGGTACAACAGTAAGATGGATTCCAAGGGAATGAGTGACAATACAAAAGCTCTCACGTTCTCATCTACTCTCTTCGGAACGTCTATGGATTGGTACACTGCTTTGCCGAACAAGTCGATAAAGTCATATGCAGACCTTTCTTCAAAGTTCTTGGCACGATTTGGAAAGGCAAAGAGGAGAAAGCGTACCGTAGAGCACCTGGCAGAAGTTATACAGCGGGAGCAAGAGGATCTAAGGACCTTTTTAGATCGCTTTCACGCGGAAGTTCTTCGAGTTGAGCCGCATGATTAAAGGCAGTCCGTCACATGCGCTAATACTTTCAACTCGAGCTCCAGAAAACTATCTAGTCGAGGTGAGGAATGTGAAGCATTTAGATGACATCTGTGAAGAAGCGATGTCTGGAGAGAATGGGAGGAATGTTCGATGAGCCGGTTCCAAAAAAGGAAAGGATCCGGTGAAGCAAGAGCAACGCCCGGGGAAGTTTGACTCGAAGAAAGATCACATAGATAAAGGCTTCCACAGGGAGAGAAGTCCGCTGAGGAGATATGCGGATTATACCCATCTCAATAGACCAAGATCCGACATCTTGGCGACTATCATCGAGAAAAAGCTGGATGTTCAATGGCCCAAGCCCTCTCACAACAACAGGAAGAATAGGAATGCAAAGTGCGCAAGTTCCACAAGTGTCGTAGTCACGAGGCGATGGTATATCAAACTAAAAGCAGGTTGAACACACAGTGCGAGAAGGCAAGCTCAAGGAGCACATCTATACGGATGAACCCTCTGAGCGCGATAGAGCGGGCGAAGAAGGGAGGATAATGCTACAGAACCACCACCCGGTCCGCTATCTTTGCCACCTCCGTCGGCTCACTATCCACCTCGCACGGATGGACATCCGTATAGATACTGCGATGGCATGGATATGGAGAATCCTTCGTACAGCGGAGTGATCAACACCATTGCAGGCGGACCATCCGGAGGTGACGGAGGAGCAAGAGCGGATTGCTCAAAATCTTGAACAATGATAGAGTGTCTGTTGCTCCAAGAATTGGGGTACAAGCGCTATATCTTTTGATGATAGTGAGATTCCTCTTCCTGGCGGAGGAGAGGACATCGATGATCCGATGTTCGCTAGTGGTTTCCTTGACCATCGCAACTTATCGAGTGAACAAGATTTTGGTAGACAAGGAGTTCCTCGAATATCATTTCCAAAAGGACCTTTGGACGGATGGCCAGGGAGAATCGATATGAGAGGTCCACACCTCTATACTAGGATTTGGAGGGCTGTTAGACCCACAGGAAGTGTTATGTTGCGTTTCACTTGGTACTTTTCCGGAAAGAGTTACTCGGTTGGTCCGATTTGTAGTGGCGGACCGTACTTTCGACTAGCGCCATCTTTGGGCGTCCGGGGCTTAATCAATTCCGAGCTATCCCCTCCACTCTCCATAATAGAATGAAGTTTCCAACTCCCTTTGGAGTCGGAGAAGAGGTGGAAAACGTCCGTGAAGCCTGGGAATGTTACATAATGTCCTGAAGGCGTCGCCCGTCTTGGCGACCACCTTGACCTCTGGTCCGCCATTGTTCTTAGGCCAAAAGGAGAACCAGATCGGATGGGGAGCCAAAGGAGAAGTTTCCTAGAACATTGCGAATCGAGCCTCACGAGACTCTCAAGGAAATTGAGATTGTTGTTGAAACCCGAAGATAAGAAAACAAGAATTGGGAATGAGATGACCGCGAGAGGTAGAAATGAAGCTCGCTTGCCTCGTGAAAAGCGATGTGTTTGCACGAGTACCGATGACTTGAAGGGAATTGATCCGAGGATCACTGTTCACCGTCTGAACATGGATCCCTCGATCAAGTATATCCGACAAAAAAGGAAAGATTTCGGTCCGGTCAAGGATGCCATCATATCCGCTGAAGTGGAACGACTCCTAAATGCAGGGCACATTGAAGAAGTCCGTTACTCTGACTGGGTGTGCAACGTGGTCCTGGTAGAGAAATCACCAGGCAAGTGGCGGATGTGCAATGACTTCACTAGATTGAACAAATTCTGCCTAAAGGATCCGTACCCTTTGCCGAGAATAGATCAGTTGGTTGACTCCACGCCCGGATGTGCATTGTTGAGTTTCATGGACGCATACCAAGGTTTTTACCAAATTCGGATGGCCGAAGAAGACATCAAGAAAACAGCTTTCTTTGCAGCCGGGGGGGTATACTGCTTCAAGGTAATGCCCTTCGGATTGAAAAACGCGGGAGCCACCTACCAGCGTCTTGTGAATCAAATGTTCAAGGAAGAGATTGGAAAAACCATGGAAGTGTACGTGGACGACATGCTCGTCAAGAGCAAAACTGAAGAGCAACATGTGCAACATTTGAACAAGTGCTTCGCTATCCTTAGGATGTACGGAATGAAATTGAATCCGGAAAAATGCACATTGAATAAGCGGGAAGTTCCTCGGATACATAGTTCTTGAGAGGATAAGCGCGAACCACAGAAGATCAAGGCAATCCTAGATTTGCATGCAAAAAACCCTCAATGAGGTATAGCAACTCATAGGACGTCTGATGTCCTTAAGTCGTTTCATTTCACGATCTGTGGAGAAAAACCTCCCGTTCTTCAGAATCCTCCGGGAAATGAGAGAGCTTCGAGTGGACCACGGAATGTTCTGAGGCTTTCAAGAAATTGAAAAAGTAACTCTATTCCCCTCCACTGCTCTCCAAACCCGTCGAGGGAGAACCACTCTACCTCTACCTAGCTATCACGGAAGAGGCAATGAGTTCCGTGTTAGTACGGATTCAGGCTAACGATCACCTTCTAATCTACTATCTTAGCAAAGCTCTTGCTGGGGCGGAAACAAGATACGTGAAGATTGAGAAACTTGCATATGCTTTGGTTTACACCGCAAGGCGGTTAAAACCATACTTTAAGGTCCTGGGGAAGCCCGATCAGTCTGGACGACTCTCTAAGTGGGCGATCGAGCTGAGCGAATACGACATTTTCTACCAGGCTCCGTCAGCTAAGAAAGCTCAAGTCATTGCCGATTTCTTAGCGGAATATCTGGCGATTCGAGAAAGTCACGACAAGCGAGCATTCGAATGCTTGATCACCAAGCAGGTTGTCCGGAAGCCAGTTCCGCCGAAGTTCAACCCAGCAAACCTCGAAGATGCTCAATTCATCAATCAGTCTCTACTTGCATCTTATGAGGAAACTCGGGTCAACCAAATGTTCCTTCTTGACGAAATGGCAATCAGATCCGGTACTAACAACTCCGGACCAGAAAGCGAAGCGAGAGGAACAAAAGTTGGAACCTCGGGAGCTTACAGGAGATCTCCAAGCCGAAAAACGTCCTTCTGATGTCTGGACATTGGAAGTGGATGGTTCCTCCACTGGAAGAGTCGGAGGGATTGGAATCTTCTTTAAGAGCCCCAATGGCGCGGAACTTGACTACGCGATATCCCTGGAGTTCAAAGTTACCAACAACGAGGCTGAGTATGAAGCATTGATAGTCGGACTGCGACTGGCGAAATCCCTGCAAGTTCGGAAGCTCAAAGCTTTCACGGACTCCCAGCTCGTGGAAGCTCAATTTTCGAACTTTGCCACAAAAGGTCCTTGATGATCAAGTATCTCCGACTACTCAGCGAGCCGGTCATTTTGAGGAGTTTACTCTAGAAAAGTTTGTGAGCACGGAATGAAAGAGCGGATGCCACAGCAAAATCGCATCCGCAATAGCTGACCTTGGACACAAGGAGAGTGATTTTGCTCAACATTCTTGACTCATCCGTCATGAGTCTCAATTCAAATCATGATAAGCGGCCTTGAAGTGGATGATTGACATCTGGAACTATCTCAAGGACGGATCTCTGCCAGCTGATCTGAAGGAATCGAGGAGCGTGCAATGTAGGGCAAACAGGTACTTTATACTAGGGGAAGATTTGTACAAGAGATCATTTGCCGGGACCCACTTGCATCAAAGACAGTGCTGGAGGAGATACACGGCGGAAGCTGCGGAAGTAATTCCGGGGGAAGGACTCTCGCCCAGAAAATCATACGACAAGGCTATTACTGGCCTAGTATCAATAAAGATTCTGCCGATTACGCTCGGAAGTGCCCTGATTGCCAATACTATGCGAACATTCCACATCGTCCGACGCATCCTATGATTCCGTCAATCATAGCGTGTCCATTCGACCAATGGGGCATTGATATAGTCGGACCGTTCCCGAGAGGCACCCAACAGAGGAAGTTCCTGATTGTGGCTGTGGAATATTTTAGCAAATGGGTGGAAGTAGAAGTATCATAACCATTCTGAGAAAGTCGAGTCGGACTTTTACGGAAGAATATCATTTGCCGCTTTGCCTTGAGATTCTCGTTTAGGACAATGGTGCCCGGTTCTCGGTGATAGGCTCAAGGAATGGTGGTGTCCTTCAAAATCGAGCAACGTTTACATCTGTTGGACACCCAAGCCGATGGACGGTGAGTCTCTGAACAAAGCGGTAGTCAAGATCCTCGAAGCGTTTGAGAACTTCACAAGAAAGTTGGCGGACGACACGGAAGGCGTGCTATGGGCTCATCGCACCTTTGCGGACCGCGACCAACGAAACTCCATTCGCTTTGGTATATGGCTCAGAAGCAGTCATACCGGCCGAGATTGCCGTTGAGACTATGAGGGTCCGAGAGTTTGAAGACACTGCCAATCGCAAAGCTCGGATATTCGACCTAGACATGCTCGAACAGAAAAGATCTGAGGCACTGGCGAATATCCATAGGTATCGAACGCTATTGCGAGCTTCTGTGAGAGCGTTCGGCGAATAACTTGCAAATCGGAGACCTAGTGCTTACGGGTGACATTTTGAACAATATTGAAACTCGAGCCAGTGGGAAGGACCTACAAGATTGTCGAACAGAATGAATGGGAGTTATGAATTAGAAGATGAGCACGGACACCCACTCAAACGTACGTGGAATGCCAGAAACCTTCAGAAGTTCTACGCATAGAGATGACTATGCGAATCTCCGTCAAGTCGATTGGTCATCTCAGATTCCAACTATCTATTACACGGAACTCCGTCAGTTCTATTTTTTTATCCTTTTGTCATTGGCCATAGAGCCCGCAAGTTGTAATTAAATTTCCGGCAAATCAATACAACTTCTATCTTTCAATTCATGATCTTTCAATTCATGCATCTGAGATTTAACGTTCAACTGACAAGAAAAGGCAAGCAATGAATTTTATTCATACAAAGACGAATTATACATAATGTTATCTGTACAATTTACTATCTCGGATATTTATCCGGATATACGGATAAAGATACATAAGCCCGAGAAAGTCTCGGAATCGTCATCTCCCATCAAGACTATTCTCCCGTCCTTGTCCAGAGATACGTCATCTCCCATCGAAACTCATTCACCCGTCAGAAAAAGCTTCTTCCATATCAAGCGAAACGTACAGATCCCGCGGAAGCAAGGAACTCGATCTACCTGCACAAAGGAAAATGGTTAAACATGACGGAATCCCTCATGATACCACCAAAACATGGTGACGTAGATCCAGTGTCCGGGGAGAGCAAAGTGCAGACAGACAAAGATTTTTGCCTAACCGGCTTTAGAGACTCAAACTCTCTTGAAATTAGGAAACTGG
The DNA here is from genome assembly GCA_026545765.1 of Plantago major. Lineage (NCBI taxonomy): Eukaryota > Viridiplantae > Streptophyta > Magnoliopsida > Lamiales > Plantaginaceae > Plantago > Plantago major. The sequence goes on along the minus strand of CM048842.1, from coordinate 47,919,794 downwards.
AGCCAATTCAAGAGAGATTTGAGGCACTAAAGTAGGATGGGAAGAAAAGAGAAGAGATCCGGCTTCGATGATTTACAAGTAGCCGAAGATAGAAAAGAAGAGTTTAGGATCGGTTTACATGGTTTTTGGCCTTTGGTCGTGTCTTTTATAGAACACTCCAACCAATCGACATCCATACGCCAACAGATTGACGTCAGCAATGGGCTTGAGCCACCCGTTCGGGTTGAACAGTGTTGGGTCAGTTGAGTTATCCAACCAAACCCAAACAAGCCCATTAATCACGTCCGAAGTTTGAGTTTGATAATCGCCTTACGAAAATAAGTGCAAAAACATAATCCGACGAAACATGAACGAGAAAAAGGTGGCGATCTCATCCGATGAAAAGTAGTTCGAATTTTATTGACAAAATTATCCGAACATTTACATACATAAGGTACAATTTGGAAAGGTCCGAGGATAAATATACACTTCTACGGGGCATACCCCGCCTTGTTCCTTCACCAGATTCCGGAAGTCGAGCCTTGGGACTCCGAGCCACCACCTCGGTCTGGCAGCTTGTTTGCATTTGGATCCTCCTACGGATCAACTTCAGCGTCCGCTCCCTCTCTTCCTCGGCTAACCTCCTAGCTATTCCCGGACATCGAGGAGGATCGCCTTCAAAATCAAGAATGATTGGGTCAACAGCGGTCCCTCTACCCGGATAAATCGGCGGATGCATGTGCCCACAAGCACAGTTTACCTAATGCTGATATTCCTCGTCATCGATTTGACATCACGGAACGCATGGCTTTTTGGAAGGCTGAAGGTGCTAAACAGGGAAAGATTGGTGAAAAGTAAAATAGTAAGAAAGGAGGAGTTACCATAGTCTTATTTATAGTAGCGATGGATCTTTGCGATCACGCCATGTGTCACAAATCCGGCTGGGAAGATGAAAAGATGCAATAAAAAGGCTTCATTGTTTCACCTTCCTCCTTCTAGAAGAATTATGCATCCCAAAAAACGAACGGTCCGAGGATCGGAAAGATGATGGTTTGATTTCTACATTGGACGCCATCTACAGCGATCCGTGCTCTTAAGAGATGTGTAATTTATGATAACTTGACCGGATATGAGCAGCGAGATAAAAGGAAGCAGAGAAGAGAGCAAGTAATAATTCGGAAGCATAGGAGGTTTAGCTCCTCGGTTAAATACGAATCAAAACAATAGTATAGGGTGACATTCCACGCCATCAAAAGATACAAATCCAACAGAAAAATTCAGCAAGTACAGAATTTCAACGGGGCATACCCCGGACTTCTCACTGCAGTCCAGCTTGGCTCGGACCAGCTTCACCAGCTTGGGGCGGATCGACAGAGGGCGTGTTCGAGACGACTTGCGCAGCGATGGATTCAGCAAGATCGAACAAGTTGAAATCCGCGAGAAGGCCAACAACCCGGGCAGGCAGGAAGAACCACTTCTTTAGGAAAGCCCGGTAATTATCGAAAGGTACAAAGCATACCTTTCGGAGGGCGTCCGGGACCCACCTCGGGAGGAAGGGCCCGCCATTTTGAATCTCGATCTCACCCTCCTCAGTGACTAGTTCCGCAAACTCACACGCGGCTAACTATTCGTCCGAGACACTGTCGACGGGAACCTCCACACCATTAGCGTCCGCAGAAGGGATCAACCCTTCCGCCTTCCAGTCGAAGTCCGGTGGAAGTAGTCCCTTGGACTGCAGCTGCCCGATAGCGGACGCGAACCCATCCAGGCGGGAGGCATCGGATTTGTCCGCCATGAAGAACTTAAAGGAGTCAGACTCCATGAAGTCACGACCAGCCTGAAGACGGGCATATTGGAGGCCTCAAGCAGCATATCCTTGGAATCCAGGAAAGCCTGCATCGACTTGCTGACAAAGTTCTCACCGGTCGAGCTCCTTGATTTCTTCGGTGGTCCTCGACATGGAACTTCACGTGCTCTTTCATTGCATCTCCATTGCTTCACCTTCTCCGCCTCATCGCGGATGTGGCCTGACAGTCTGAGTCCTCCTCAATAGTAAGCGCGTTATGGCCTTCCATTGCATGGCCTGACGAAACATCCGAGCTGCAAGAGGTCCATGAGGATATAAGTTACATTTTATACTAAGAACAAGCGAGAAACCATGGAGGATACTTACCCTGGTATAGCTCATCCGACCCTCGACCCGCTCAACCTCGAAGTCCATGAGCCGCTCATACTCCTTATCAAGAGCGGCTTGGTCAGGCAAGGCAGACGATTCTTGTCTCTTTGCGAGGAGGAGACTCGAGTTGCTCCCCTCTTACGTCGAGCAAGCGAGAAACCATGGAAAGGATACTTACCCATTGGTATAGCTCATCGACCCTCAACCCGCTCAACCTCGAAGTCCATGAGCAGCTCATACTCCTTATCAAGAGCGGCTTGGTCAGGCAAGGCGGCAGACGATTCTTTGTCTCTTTCTTTGAGGAGGAGACTCAGGGTTGCTCCCTCTTCGTCCCGAGGTATGGCGTCCCGCCAACACCTCCATTGTGGCCGGGCTGCCAGGCGATGGTGCTCCGAGTGGCAGGGGCTTTGCCCTTGTCGGGCACCGCCAAGGCCTGTGAATCCTCTCCGGCCTTGTTCCGCCTTTCCTCCTCTGCGGCAATCACTGTGGCATTCTTCGGATCCTCCATAGGAAGACCCGCGGAAGTGTTGATGATTTTGGTCCTCTGGCCAGCGGCGACCTCCAAAACTTGTTGCTCCCTCTGCAACCTTTTCTTTTCACGGAGCGTAGACATTATGTACTCGAACCAGTGAGCTGCGCAATAGAATAAAGGCGTCAGATACAGATAAACTAAGGAAGGATTACCAGAAATTGCAGAAATACGAGATCAAAACAAAGCACTCCGAAGAAGAAAGAGCATAAATTCTCAAGTAAAAAATCCTTACTAAAGTCCGTCTTCCTTCCAACTTCCACTGCATCTGTCAGTCCGCACAAGTAGGGAAGTGGCTGACAGATCAATCCGTGGAACGGATAAGTAGGCGGGTTATTCTTTTTGTGGATCGCTGCCACCCGACAGCGTTCTTGAGAGGCGCCGATCGAGATGTTCTCCCTTAGGAACTTTATCGGCAGCCCCCATTGTTCTCGCTGCCTCTCGGACGTCCCAGGTTACAGGGCCATCCGCACGAAAATGTACTTGTCCCACCATTTCGATCCCAAAGATGAAATGGAGTCCGAGATGAAGTTGTAAGGTTTTCTATTTACAAAAGTATAGAAAAGGGGATTCCCCGGACTGAAGGAAACATGAAAGAGCTGCCTAAAGTTTTCAAAATTCACTGGCTACCCTTTCTTCTTACAAAAAATCACGAAGCAAATGAGGTTACCCAAGGACTTTGGGATAACCTGACTCGGACCAATCGATGTGGTTGAGAATGTGCTTGACTCGGTGCAATGGGGATCTTCCGTCCGTATTGACTCTCCAAATTCATCCGCTATCCTGGCAATGACGGACACGGGGGAAATTTGATTCTTGCGGCAGCGCCGTCCCTCAACTAATGGAAGGTTGGATGGAGCAGATCGGCAGGATGTAATGCGATCCGGCGACCGGTCGTCTAGGGGACGGCGGCAGGAGAACCTTCTTCTCCTTCCTCCTCCTCGTCTACTTCTTCTTCACCATCTTCCTCCTCCTCTTCGACACCTTCGGGTCTCCTGGACGTACTCGGGTTGGACGGACCTGTTTCCGCCACAACACGGTCCTCCACACCAACCTCGAACATCTCGACCTCGTCGGCCTCCCGACCGCTGTCGCCTTCCCGCTCTACATGTTCATCATTCGCATCCCCGGACGTTCCAACACCACCTATAGTCCGAGATTGGACTAGTGACCTAGTCCTAGCAAGATCACCCGACCAGCGTCGGCGATTAGCTTCGTCGTATCACGGACTCCTTGTCGACATCGAGTCCTGGGCGACCTGAGGTCCTGACCGGAAATCTCCCAGACGAGATCAAATCCACGGACCCGATCCTAAGTCTCTGCATCATTGTAGCCTTGTGCCTCGTCTTTGGTTTGACTATCGCTCCGGACATCCTAGAGGCGAAGAAGCGAGTCGAAGCGATAGTAGTGATTGTCAGAGAGTTCATTTAGATGTCTTATTAAGTCAAGCGATCCGAAGTTCTACTCTACCGAGATTTTCTACATGAAGTATAGTCTCAACACTAGTGGGACTAACCATGGCACCTGAGGCGTGCCATCGGCACTATCATCTACCTACCGGCATGCTAACGGGGACAATTTACGGAGAAGGCGTGTGCTGATTGGCACCACACATTACCAAATAAGCGTGCATAATCAAATTTTGGTTCTGATGGGCATGACATGCGAGACAAATCAATAGGATCTTGATAAGAAAAGCGGCGCATGACTGAAAGGAGAAGTGTTTCAACTAAATGCTTTGCTAAAACTATCACTGCAACATCGGCAAACCTGGACTCGACAATTTCATATTGACGATCTGCAAAAACATCTGGGTAGTAAGCATATCGAAAAGGAGAGAACTTAGGAGGAGTGAAGGCGTACTTACTTGACAAAGTTGATTGGAAAAATTTGAGCAGACGGTGAGCCACTACCTCTCAGAAGTGCAGTTCGAAGAAGAAATTTCAAAATTCGCAAGTTTTACTTGCTGGATGATCTTGATTGCTCGGATTGCTTTGTGATTGCTCACGAGTTTGATGTTGCTAAAAGTGTGAAAGGTGATGGTGACTATTTATAAGGGCAATTTAGGGAAAGCGAGAGTCACATCACTTGGATTGGAATCGACCGTTAATCCTCTCAATCAAAGGCTGTGCGGTTACAAGTGGATGGTACATCGGTATGTCGCATTTAATGCTTAACAGCGTCCGCGTCAATTGGGCTTAGAACCCGACCGATATCGTCCGATCCAGCGGTCCGTCACTTTGCGGGATCTTTCCCGTGGACGGATAGACAACTTATTGGGCCTCTTTGCTTCGGATCGGCCGGAGGACCGATTCACATAATCGGTCCGGATAGCTTCCATACACTCTTCCACGAGGGCTACGTCGAGATCTAACTACTCGGATCTATATATCTCGGATCAAATACCTTTTCCATCTATCCGAGCTATTCGTAACTTCGGTGTAGAAGGAAAGAGGGAGAGATATATCAATTCCTAAGAACACGGATGGCGGATCTCAACAAAAGGATTTTTTCCTTTTTTTAACGATTGGATCGCTCCATAACACACTTGTTCTTTTCATAGTTACCAACTATCTTCTACTAAGATACTTGAAAACTAGGGGACATATGTTGATACGGACATGTGTCCAATCATTAAGCGCCGTAGAGCATGTCTAGGCGCATCACGGCTTAAATAGCCGATTCGGTATTGGTCCGACCTCATGGTCCGTCCTAAGTGAATCGACAAATGCGCTAAAGTCACTACACCCTCACGGCTAGTCCGAGCTAATTTGGGAAAAGGACTTCTAAACACAGCTCGTCGATGCTGAAATGCCAAGCGGACGGATGAGAGAATCTCGGACGCCACCATCACATCAAGACCAAGCGCATAAGAACCATTGAGATACTTGGTGAGACTCTTGGCTCGGACATCCAGAGTTACCCAAGGCGGATCAACCAGCAGATCTGTCAGGGGACTAACAGACCCAACGGTGAGCAAACTCAAGTAGGAAAAGGTCAAACTACCCTCGAGGCCCATTGATTAGTATTGGATTCTTGTTCACTAATGGGCCGTGGGCCAATAACATTGGTGTCCAAATCAAGCGTACACTTGGCATCATCTTGTGAGCCACCTCATAAGCATATGATAACTATAAATATAGCACAAGGTCCAAGACCTTAAGGTAAGCAATATCAATGTAGGAATCCTAAGTCGATTCCAGTGTTATCATAATCCCTCATAACTATTACATTGAGAGCTTCCAACTCTCTCTTGAGTAAAGTCTCTTACCGGATTGACATATGCAATCCAAGTAACCTATTCTAACCCCCTACTTAGTCCTTTCAGTGCATAGCTCGGACCGATACTAAATGGGACCTCAAGTCAGAGGCGGGCCTTAGATTAGGTTGCTTGTAATAGTTTGGTTAGTTAGTGTTCGAGGTTTTACTCCTCAACAGGAAGTTCCCCCCAAAAGTTACTCAATACAATTAACTGCTCATTAATGAATAATCATAGGATCGTAATGAAGGTTCCATATGTTATCATGCTTTTAATTAAGGAATGATGATTAGACTTTTCGAGTAATGCGATCGCATAGGACTTTTAATTCATAACTAAGATGGTCTTGCACCGATCAAATACATAGTCGAAGAGATCAATAAATATGATATGTCATTAATACTCTGGTGATATTGTTGAGTGCTTAAATATGGACATTATAAACAATTATAAACAAGATGGGTGATGTTTCTAATAAATTGAATTTACTTTAAATAAAAAATCATTCCATCTGACCCAAACCAGTTTAAACCGACGGGTTGGAACTCGATAAATATCAAAATGAGTTTCCGACCCATACCCGTTAAATGTTAACGGGTATGGGTGGACTCCGAGTTTAGAAAAATGAAAAAATCAAAATTAAATACAAAAGTGCATTACATAACTAATCATGTCGGGCAGCCAACAACCCCGTCCCAGGGGTAGGACCCACGCCATTACCCAGAAAAATAAATTTATTATTCACTGAAAAGAGAATTATTATTATTTCACTAACATAACTTTTCACATGTTTCTGTAGACTTTATTTTTTTGTGCGGGTGCAGGACCCCCACACCCCTATAAAAGTTTATTATTTCACTAACATAATTGGGGTCTTGTTTTGCAGGTGTGATATACCCAACCTTAACCTGGACACAATGATTTTTTATGGGTACTGTGCGCGTTCGCATCGGGTTGGATAGAACCTGACCTATTTAAAATTGTATATTTGAAGAGGTCTTCGGAGTCTAATTACTTAATACGACCAATTGCCGATGTGGCTTTATCATTTTAGATGTTTGCAGACTGAAGAGGACACAATGACTTTAGATGTTTGCAGACTGAAATTTTATTCTAATAATTATGGAGTCGTATATAATTAATTATCTCATCATGCCCATCAAGTATCACGGGTCATAAAGTAATCAAAGAAATAAAACAAAATTACTCTAGGGATGGCATAACCTGTTACGGAAACAAGTAAGAAGTTTCCACTTAAGAGTCCTAGGGAATTATGAGTCCTAGTAAATCAATACTTCTTACTACTAGTGTCAATCAAATTGCTTATTTCTTACATTTATATAAGTTGGTTCATGTAGCTTGCTAGGAATAGAGCCAAACATTATAATCAAGTTATTCTGGTTGATAGACTATTTCTATCCATTCCCTCCCTTTCACATCTTCTCTCTTGTTTTCAGAATAAGCACTATCTCCCTTATTATATTTCTGGATCTCTCTGGACTTATAGGGTAAAAAATGATGATATTGATCTGATTTTACCCGATATTATCAATCTTTCCGGTAGTATATTGTTATGGCAGTTTAACTTTTACATGCTCTCACAACTTCTGGTTTCCAAGGGCATTTGGAGAATGGCTAAGTGGAAAGAAAAGAAGAGAACCAAAGCAAGAGGAAGAAGATTTCTAGGTGGTCTGAATAACTTCAGTTTTTATAAAATTCCATATATAACCTTTATTTATAATAAACAAAATGATAATTAATTACAAATCCTTCAAATCAAAATTACTGACAGAGCACCTCTTAATTCATCGTGAACAACAGAACAGGTGCAGACATGAGTGATGAGTCAATTAAGTATATGAACACTTTCCCGTGACAGAGCATAACTTCATAGAATGAACTTATTATCAATAATCTCCATCTTGTCGTTATGTTTGTATGAGGAGAATAGAACCAAATGAATATGAGAGGGAAAAGAAATGTATGGCAGAAGAAAAAATTTACTCCATTGAGCAACGTCAACCAAGGGCGGATCCAGTAATTTTTTTTTTTTTGAGTGGGTTGGAATGTTACCTCTTTTTCCTTAGGAACATTCTGCTCAAATATTCATAGTTTTTACCCTACTTTTTATTAATTCAAAGTATAGTATAATAATTCACAAACTTTCACTAAGTTTGTAATTCAATTTAAATCTTATCCGTTGATCATGCTAATTCAATTTGAATCTGGTACGTACATGTGTCATTGTTTAAGTAGAAGGTGCAGGGTTCGAATCCCATTGGCATAAATTTCTCTTTTTTATTTATTATTTTTTAATTTTTTCTCTTTTTTCAATCACATATTCATTGGTTTATATATATAAAAAAAAAACCCCTTTAACACACGTAGTGTGTTAAATAAATGCTAGTATTATAGATTTCACCGTTCAAATGTAAATACTATACATTTCTAAAAACCATGTAGAATATAAAAATAGAAAAATTGATGGAACCAAGTGACTAACTAATTAATTTTTTTTAAGAAAATAATATCATATTAGTGAAGAACATGCAAAGAAATTAAATACATTAAAAAAGATAACATAAACTATAGTAAGAGTCGAACGGCACTCAAATTATCATTTTGGTATAAGCTTAGGACAATTTCATTGACCAAAATAAATGGATCATAAACAAACATTTATCATTATGTTTACTAACAACAAGCCCTATTAATTAATCAGATAGATAAATATGTAAAACCTAAATTCAACCAATATTATAAGCATTAAACACCATAAAGTTAAAGAATGATACCTCAAATTTATCAAAAAGAAAGATAACAAAATGGAATTAGATGTTTTTATGCTTTAATGTGTGTGATTTGGACAATATAATTCCAGATTTTGTAAACTATTATTACTTTTATAATTGGTTAAGTTTATTGTACTGGCTGAGCGGATAGAATCAGTTTTTTTTACATACAAGATTAGGGGATCCACCTCCAAGTGATATTTAACCAAAAAAAAAAAAAAATGGTGGGCCGAGCCCACCCAAGCCCAGGGCCCGTCCGCCCTTGCTGTCAACAGAAGCAACTATCAGATTCAGATATTTAACTTGGGAAACATCTTTTTTTTTAATGGTGAAATTCGAGAAAGGATGTTTGGTTGACTAGAGATGCGACTGGAGAGGTAGTGCGGTACTCCGGATAGGATAGTCATGTGATGATGAAACATCCAGGGTTCTTGGATGGTGAAATTGGGAAACTGGATGTTCATTTGGAGAGGCGGTGTGGTGCTCAGCGGCGCATATGTAATTGATAGATGATAGTTGCGGGATGAAGAGCACAAAAAATGATGAACATAATACGATGTGTAGAATTTGAAGAAAACGAACTTCTACATTTTTAGTTTATTTTAATTTACCATCTTTAATAACATCGGAGTTGGATTGGTAGGGTTTATATAATAAAATTCTATTTGTTAAATTTGATTAAATTTAAATAGGTGCATACATTCATATATTTCTATTAAAATATAATTAATACTATAACATAATTGATCGAACTTGGTGATCATTTAACGGAAATCTTTAGATCGGTACGAAGCCGACCTGAAAAATAAAAAAACTTTCTTTTTTTTAATAGTCGCGATTTATTTTTCTTCCAACACCTTTGGTTAAGCATCTCGATGACTGGATCTGGTTGGATTCGAGTTACCCGGCCCAATTCCCACCCCCAAAGAAGCCCAGTTGTTAAAATCAAACCGGATTTTCCAGTGGCCAGAATAAACTAAAACCCTTAAACCTCGTTTTGAGTTTTAGAAGGAGATTGAGTGCAGAGAGGTTACAGGAGGAGATGAAGAAGGCTCAAGGACCCTTGCAGTTCACTAAGCAACCATATGTAGAAGATATTGGCCCTCGAAGAATGTATGTGCATTTTCTTCTGAATTTCCTCTTGTTATCAACCCAATTTGTGACATACCTTTTCGATCGAGAATTCATCTTCTTCTTCTTCTTGTTTATTAGCAAATTGAGGTATTTACATGCATATATGTACTTGCTAATCATGTTCATGGAAAATTGGAAACAAATACTCAGCTAATCTTGATAACATAGTCACTAACCAATGCGATTGATACTGATAATCAAGGGCACTGATCTTATAAGGCAAAATAAATATGCTCTTGCATTGTGATTTCTTATGCTCACCTGGTTATAGAAGAGAGACCGAACGGGGCCAGTACATGAGTACAAAGACATTAAATTGCCTAGTGTTTGCGAATTGCCCACATACAGCTGATGTATAATCCTACACAAGCAAGATAAGTGAAAATAAGAGTGAATTCGCTGCCTAAAATGAATTGGGTACTCCTTTACATGATGAAAATCATATTCTTGACTATGGATTCATTGCTCGTGAAACTGTATTTATTTGTCGTTATGTTTTCATGCAAGGATCAAGAGGTTTTCATGTTTCATTATGTTATTTCTGAGTACTTACAAAACTACATTTACTGTTTATTTCCAGAGAAAGCATCCAGTTTTCAACCTTCTCTGCAGCAGAAATTTTAAAAGTTGCTGAAGTTGAAGTCTATAGGGGTGTATATTATGATGGAACTAAAAAGCCTCACGATAATGGCTTGTTAGACTCTCATATGGTAAAGTATCATCAGTCTTTCTTTGCTGTTCTCATCTTCATTAACTAAAGGGATTTGGATGTCAATAATACTTCTTTAGCTGCATAAATAAAGTGAAGAAATGAATTGTGGAAACGGCAACATTCGCCTAGGCTCTTAAGAGATAATGCAGGCCCATAGAATATCAAGAACTATACTTATGTGTATATTGTTCTGATATTCACATGCTGAATCTATTTTCAGTTATGCTGCTTTTGGATTTAGAGTCTTGATTAGAGTATTTCTTGTTCATCACTTGAGAATATACTATCTTGGGTATTTGTGTGGGTTGTGATATACCATAATCTTATATATCACACTTGGTATTCAGAGCCCTGCAAACAAGAATGGATCTTGTAAAACGTGCCAGGGGAATTTTCGGGAGTGCCCAGGACATTGCGGATATTTGGCTCTCGCGCTTCCTGTCTACAACATTGGCTACTTAAGTACAATAGTCGACATCTTGAAATGCATATGCAAGGTATCAAAATTACCCCCTAGAGCTGTATCAGTTACAGAAATTTATTTTATCCATTTCTGTATGTTCAGTGCTAAAGTTTCTCCTTTATGAGCTATTCACCTTCATATGTCCTGATTGATAAATATACCGGGTGTCAGATTTGTTTTTTTTTTGGTCTTTACATGCATTTTCTATAGTGATGTATATGTTGTTAGACAGGTTCCTTGTGTTATTAAATGTGCAATGTGCCTTTTGTTTTCTTGTTACATTCTTTCATTTGTATTTTTTTTTTCCTCTTGTTTATCTAGTAATGATAATCATTACGTCCAGTGTCATATGTGCCTGCATTTCTGTTTCTTCTCTTCTTCCTTTTCTTTTCCTACTTCGTTGTTCTCAATTTCATAGCTAAATGAAGATACAAGGGTTCTGTTTGTCCTTGTTACTTTTTTATTGCTGAAGGGTTAGAATCTCATTTCATTTTTGCATTGACAGAATTGCTCCAGAGTACTTCTCGAGGAGAAAGACCGTCAAGAATTTCTAAAGAAGATGAGAAATCCAAAACTTGAGCCTTTGAGGAAAACTGATCTACTGAAAAAAATTGTAAAGAAATGTAATGCTATGGCCGGCACTAAGAGAGCTAAGTGCTCGAGATGTAAATACGTAAATGGTTAGGCACACTTTTCTCTTTGTTTCGCTCGTGTTTTGTTATTCATAATTTTTATTGATGACGGTTAATTCTTAATTTTGTGAGAATAATATTGCAGCTATGGTGAAGAAGGTGTCTTTGAATATTCAGTATGATCGTGCGAAACTCACCAACGCTACTTTGGAGGATGACTTCAAATCGGCCCTTTCACACACTAAGGACTTTAAAGGACATACCTATTCTACTACGCTTGACCAGAAATTAGTCCATGATCTATTGAGAAAGATGCTGGACGAGGTACTTCCATTTTTCTCTTTCAAGATAGTTTTACCAATGATTTTAACGATCTCTCAAGGATATACACCTTCAGCATTACAACCTACCTTTTTAGCTGATTAGGATTTCTCTAGTTCAATTAAAAAAATTAATGTTTTGTCACCTTCAGCATTACGAACCTGCCTTCTTAGCGGATTATGATTTCTCTAGTTCAATTAAGACATTTATGTTTTGTATTATCTTCATTTCATTTCATTTTGTACAGGATTGCGAGTTACTTTATCTGAAGGACAGACCTGAGAATCTTATGATTACGAAAATTCTTGTGCCACCAATCGCCATTCGGCCTTCTGTCATGGTGGATGGTGGATCTCAAAGGTACTACATTCTGTTTTGGATATTAATCATTGTCTGTGAGTGAAAAGTATATAATAAGTCCAAGTTTGTTAAAAAGATGATCATTTTTTTTCCAGTTACTGTTTTTCTTGCATAAATTTACACGTCTTGGGTATCTATCTTTAGAATCTGGATTGGTGGAACAAAATAAGGCCAGAATTGTCAAACTTGCGATAACATGTATAACGTGCCAAACATTACAAACTTGCGATAACTACTCTGACATAATATCAGAATGCTTTGTAACTATGTAAAAATCACTTCAGATGGAATAGTTGCGGTGGAATGGTATGTTAGAATTCTTCATATTGATTTATATTACTTGGAAACTTTTCTGTGCTTTTGTGGGAAACATGTGGAAACTCTAATTCCAGAAACCTATGGAACATTACAAACCCTGGTTTTCTGCGTACTGCACCCTATTTCTGAAAATGTGAAGTGTACTTCCCAGATTATAATCCTCTCCTAATCTTCTAACTGATTAGTGCAGCAATGAGAATGACAGTAGTGAGAGGCTAAAAAGAATCATCAAAGCAAATGCTACTCTGTGCCAAGAGATGACGGAACCAAACTTTCGTAATAATAACAAGATTCTGGTAATGTCCTGTGTCTAGTTGATTATTGTCCTGGTATTGTCTTATTTGTAATATCCTTAAATGGTGTGTTTGTTTCCCTATGGTGTGCCGTTTTTGGATATCCTTGGTAGAAAGAAATATGACCTTTTCTTACAAACTGTTATTACTTGAATGTCTTGCACTAGCTTAGCTGGGAAGTGCTGCAGATGGAGGTTGCACAGTACATTAATAGTGATATCCGGCTGCCATTTTTCATGTCAAACGCCAGGCCACTGAGTGGTTTTGTTCAGCGTCTCAAAGGAAAACAGGGAATGTTTCGTGGGAATCTGTCAGGAAAGCGTGTAGAGTATACTGGCAGGACCGTGATATCTCCTGACCCAAACCTGAAAATTACTGAGGTCTGTCATTCGGTTGATCCTTGAATGGCTCAATCTGCTTCTTTTTTTTTTGACATTTGTTTTTTGACAGGTTGCTATTCCTATTCTAATGGCTCGAATTTTGACCTTCCCCGAGTGTGTTTCACATCATAATATAGAGAAATTAAGGCAATGTGTACGCAATGGACCAAACAAATATCCTGGTGCAAAGTTCATAAGGCATCCTGATGGTACAGAGATGTAAGTGTGTGTTTTCATTGTAGAAATTGGGAATTTCTTATTGCATGGAGTGGACTCATCATATCTGTTCTCATGATAACTGCAGATCGTTAATGTTTTCCTCTAGAAAGCATCATGCCGATGAGTTAAAATACGGATACATTGTTGATCGCCATCTTGAAGATGGAGATTGTGTCCTATTTAACAGACAGACAAGTCTGCATCAAATGTCAATCATGTGTCATCGGGTTTGTGCTGTACATATAACACAAATGGTATAATAGTTATCAGATCTCTTCATCTTGTCATTTTTCTTCTGCAGGCAAGGATAATGCCTTGGCGTACCCTGAGATTTAACGAGTCAGTTTGTAATCCATACAATGCTGATTTTGATGGCGATGAAATGAATATGCATGTGCCACAAACACAAGAAGCACGTACTGAAGCGCTTATGTTGATGGGGGTATGTCAATACTCGATATTTCTTTCATTGATTTTGCTTTTTGATGTCGCTGCTGAAATTCTTCATATAAAGGTTATCTTTTTACAATTTTTTTAACATAGTATGAGGGCCAGGCCCCAAAAACAATCATTATAGTGGGTTGCGCCTTTTTACAAGTCCACTCGTGAGGTGCTATGGCACTTCCTACATGCTTCAGGCAATAACACCCAACTGGTAGATTTGTTAATCCCCTCTCTTGAGAAGGTCTTCTAATGTGATGCTGGCCCAAATCTTAACTATGTTTGATTTTGATATCATTGTTCCTTGTACTTTTGCTCCGGCCACATAATATTCCACTTCATTTTCACAGGAAAAGAACATAGAAAGCTCAAACACCTACCTCTCTTAAGAATAGAGTTTACAAAGTTTGGATTTCGTGCAACAAAAAATGTAACTAATGTTCGTATTTAATTAATAAGCATGGCTTGATTGGGGTTTCTGGTGACTAATCTGATATGGGAGAATTTCCTTAGTTTGTGTTGGGGCTATTTCGTTTAGGTGATGTTGGTCCTTGGGACTAGTTTGGCCTGTATCTCCATCTAACTAATGTGGAACCCATAAATGTGAAACACAATTTATCTCAAAAATCTCTTGCCTGACTGAAAATTAGTTTGTACTACTTGAATTCTTGTCAATGTGATCACTTATGACGCGATCAGCCGTTTCATCTAAAAGGTGGTCTTATTTCAACCCAGGGAATCTTATGCGTAATCCCTTGATTCTGGATGTGTTTGTTGAAAATATAAAACTCTTTTCAACATGATATTCAATCAGATTTACATTTCTAATCATCACATTTTTTAGTGGTTTAAATGTGCAATAGTGATGTGGATGAAGGCTTGACATGTAGACTTCCATTTGACATTGATTATAACTGAAACATGCTTCTACTTATATATATTTATTTTAGCTTTCTCATTTATTTTGCTGTTTCTGGATCTGAGTTTCGATCATAATGCTGCAGGTTCAGA
This sequence comes from Plantago major, assembly GCA_026545765.1. NCBI lineage: Eukaryota > Viridiplantae > Streptophyta > Magnoliopsida > Lamiales > Plantaginaceae > Plantago > Plantago major. The sequence goes on along the minus strand of CM048842.1, from coordinate 47,904,775 downwards.
ACAATTTATGCACTCCAAAGAATGGTGAGATTTTGGTTGCTTCAACACAAGATTTTCTTACGTCATCCTATCTTATAACAAGGAAAGACACCTTCTATGACCGTTCTTCTTTTTCCCTAATGTGTTCATATATGGGTGATGCAAAGGACCCAATTGATTTGCCAACTCCTGCCATTATCAAGGTTGGTTCAAATTTATGTTGATGTATTATGAAAATTGAGAACTATCTTTACGATGATTTGGTTATGAGGATAAGTGGCTACAAGTCTTTAAAAGTTGCACAGCACGTGTCGTTATTTTCTATAGATACACACAAGTCTTGCATTATCCATATATTCTTTTCATGTGTGTATATATTTAATTATTTTCCGTATACAGTAGGTTGAATGAATTAGTTGGCGTGATAATGTGCTTTTATTTAGTTGAATTTGAGATTTACTATTACTATTTTTATTTATCATGTTCTGAACTTGATGCTGATGAGCTGCTTTCTTTTGCATGTTTAAATTTTCAATGTTATCATAAATGCTGTTGCTTGATTTTTTTTGAATCTTTATGTGTTCATTGTAAACTAATTAATATGTTCTTCTTATGGCAGCCAATGGAACTTTGGACCGGCAAACAATTGTTCAGTGTACTGTTACGTCCACATGCAAAAATGAGAGTGTATGTAAATCTTACTACATCAGAAAAGAGTTATGTGAAGCCCTTAGAGACAATGTGTCCCAGGGATGGTTTTGTCTATATTCGTAATAGTGAGCTCATTAGCGGTCAACTTGGGAAGGCTACATTAGGTCAGTCTCTTTTTATGTGTTTAAAACGTGTGTGAATGTTATGCTATCAAACTACTGCAAGAGGCTACCAGCAAAAAGGCTCTCTTGAGTAATATGGTTTTTTCTATAGTGAAATTGTGCTGAAATTATTGTCTTACCCCTGTTTGATTTATATGAGATGGAAGATAACAATGCTGTGTCAGCTTCCAAAATCCCTAGTATGGTGGGCCTTATGGGGGACCTTTACTAGTTCAATCAGCTTGTGTTATTTATGACTTTTTAAAACAGAGTAGCGTGTTTATTATCGTAGACATCCTAAAACATTTTTTTTAAAGATGAAACATAAGGGAATTTTTTGTTGCAGTTACCGTAAGGCAGTCTAATTTATTTTTAGTTGTACAAATGATCATTAGCGAGCGATCCAAGATTATGTTTTTGGACTCGTGGGTAGTTTGTTTTTAATATTTTAACGTAAAATAATTAACTAGGGGAATTGTGTAGATTCATAAGAATATGTATATGACTCATTAATTTCAGTTTGTATGGAAGGGCCCACCAGTTCGAATGATAGGTGTTCTCATTTTTTATTTATTGGTTTGAAGGTACTATAAGTGCTCATGTGTCTTCAATACGTGATGGCTTTTTAATTATATTTGTAGTTATTTTTGTTTTATTAGTTATATTTTTTGTTCTATTCATTGTTATTTTTGTTTTATTGGTTTGAGCGTATTATAAGTTTATATGTATCTTGAATGGATGTCGTATTTTTATGGAATTGGTTGTTATTTTTATTTTATTTTATTGGATGTTATTTTGAATTTATTGATTTGAAACTAGTGTAAAATCTTTATTTAAAAACCATTGTACATGTGTTTTCAATTGGTGCTACCATTATTTGCTGCATTAGTTGTTATTTTTAATTTGTCGGTTGTGTTTGTTATTTTATTGGTTTTTAATTTTATCATATTGATTTCGGCATACTGTACCATTGTGTACAATATAAGTGTTTCAACTTTCGAATTGAAGTTGTCATTTTTTATTTTATTTCTTGTTATTATATATTATCAGTTTTTTATTTTTATTTTATTGATTAGTTTGATTTTATTGATTTGTGCTGATGACATCATGTGAATGTTCTGAAAAAAGTCACTTAAAAATATATTCATGATGGTTGTCTAATTATTGATATGAATTAATAGATTAATTTGGTGGAAATGGTTTGGGTATTTGTGTAGTGAATGTGCTTTGAGAAATCAAATTTTGAAACTGGGAAGTAACTTATTGTTCATTGAATCATTAGTATAATTTGGAAGGGGGTATGATTGTAACTAATGAGTACTGATTTGATATGCACCTCCATCATCACTTAGGCTAAGCTATAGGCTGATAACCCTGCCCAAAAGGTGCAATTGGTCTGGGTAGATTGCCCAACCATTAAAATTATGCTGAAAACCGATCTGGTGGGTAGGGTAAAGCCCGTTTGGTTCCCCATGGGCTGAGCTCTATTAAATTCTTCTTATATTTACAATTCAAACAAGACAACATTCTCACAGAACACGCCTCTGACTCATCGCCTCTTCTTGAAATTAATTATTCTTTGGATGCTTTGTAGTATATAGCTAAAAAATGGTTTTGATGGAGATTTAAAAAAAAAAAAAAACTTAACGGATATTCTTTTTAGAAAAACATGCTTCAAAGCCAAAGACAATTTTTTAAAACACAAAACCTGGCCTAACCAGGCCCATGATGATTGGTTCGGGTCAGTCCTGGTTTTACTGTTCCGGGCTCAGCCCAGATCTGGGCTCTGTACACAGTCCAAACCCAACAGCTCTTCCATGAATGGGTATTCAGTGGTCAGGGCATTACCCATTGCCATTGCCAGGCCTGCTTGTGACTAATTTGATATAGATATATTGTGATTTGATTAAAATGAAATTTCCCATTACTATTATTCACCTTCTGTGACCAAGCCATGTCCCCCCCCCCCCCCAAAATATATATATATACAGCTTAGTAGAAGTTTTAGCTAATCTGATGATGATAGAGAATCGATTGATATGGGTACAAGATAACATCATGAATACTTAGATGGTCAGTTATTAAAACCACCACAAAAAGCTTTTTCACTATAATAAAGATTAATAATTCATAAACAAGAGGAAATGTGCTCTGTATATGCGTATGTCAAACTTACCAAGTCCTGGTGATTGCTTCATCACCATCAGTTTTTTTTTGTGTATTCATCCCAACCTTTTAATGTGGGAACAGGAAATGGGAATAAGGATGGTCTTTACTCCGTTCTTCTTAGAGATTACAAAGCACATGCTGCTGCTGCTTGCATGAACCGCTTGGCAAAATTAAGGTGAGATCATAGCAATATTCTTTTCTATATTGATGCCTTCATTTTACAAGGTTTGCAATAATGATCTTCATTGTCCCTCCCCCTTTTAATGTGATAACACTTTTGTTGAGTAGGTAGAATTCATGAAGTTACTATCGATGAGCTTCTAATTTTCTAATTGATGAGAAGTTTGGGTTTAGGTTCCAGTGCTATTCATTGTCCCTTCTCCTCTTAATGTCTTGCATTGGAATATTAGTACAAGAATTCAAGTATCAATTTAAGATAGGGTCAGAGATATGGAAGTTGATGGTCAAAGAAACCTATTCACGATCTATTTTCAGTCCTCCTTGTAAATTAAAATGTTTAATTTCAGTTATATTGCTTTTTTTCAGATATGTTTTTCTTATCGGATGGATTTTAGATTCTCAATTTTAAAACTTTTCTTTTTGGTTGATGCCACAGTGCTAGATGGATAGGAGATCATGGATTCTCAATTGGAATTAATGATGTTCAACCAGGAAATGTATTGAACAAGGAGAAAGAAATCATAATTAATAAGAAATATGGTGAGTGCACAAACTTTATAGAGAGTTATAAATCTGGAAATCTGGAGTTGCTACCTGGCTGTGATGATGCTCAGACTCTTGAAGCCAAGATCATAGGAGTCCTAAATGATATCCGAGATAAAGCTGCAAATGTAAGAAAATCTCTTTCATTAGTTGTTGGCTATCTATAATCTTGAGTAATATAATTGTACTCTTGCAGCCTTGCTTGCATTTTGTTTTTATGTTCTACACTAGCGTCTCACAATTCTAGCGTAATATTAGGACGCCTGATCCAAACATTCTCCCCGGCTCCTTACCTTCTTTAGTTCTTTGGTAATATAATTGTACCCTTGCTTGCATTTTGTTTTTATGTTCTACACTAGCGTCTCGCAATTCTAGTGTAATAGTAGGACCTTTACCTGATCCAAACATTCTCCCCGGCTGTTTACCTTCTTTAGTTCTTTGGTAATATAATGGTACCCTTGCTTGCATTTTGTTTTTATGTTCTACACTAGCATCTCACAATTCTAGTGTAATATTAGGACTTTGCCTGATCCAAACTCTCTCCCCGGCTCTTTACCTTCTCTAGTTCTTTGGTAGTTGATGCCCTTTTGGATGTGTGCTTTAATGTGCAAAAAAGTTCTCCAGCTTTACTGCAAGACATAACATATTCAATATAGCTTCAATAAATGAACCCATGTTTCCAAGCAGCGGAGCAGGGAGGCTGTACAGAAGCTGCATTTTTGTAAAGCTATACGCTATTGTTTTGAGTATTTTAACAATTATATCCTATTTCGTCCCAGGTTTTATTACTTGATTGACATACTTCACTTTTGCTGCTAAATTTGTTCTGATAGGTTTGTATGGATAATCAACATTGGCGGAACAGCCCCTTGATCATGTCGCAGTGTGGTTCGAAAGGATCTCTAATTAATATATGCCAGATGGTTGCATGTGTTGGTCAGCAGATTGTTGGGGGTAAAAGAGCTCCAAATGGATTCATTGGTCGATCTCTTCCTCATTTTCAACGAGAAGCAAAGGACCCAGATGTAAGTTATCCTTGTATCATATCTAATTTCTGAACTGAAAATTTAGTAAGAGGTTTGCTTGTTGCACATGCTTTTAATTTAATGAAAGAATACACCGAGTGAGAGTGTGAAGTGCGAAAAATAAAACTGACTAGATGATTTTGGATATGAAACCAACTGGGAAGCCAGACCACATGATATGAAATCAACAGGGATGCTCATTAGGCAAATTACATACAGTTTATGAATTTGATTGAAAAGTACTATATGCTGAAGCAAACATAATAGAGTTCAGGCACGTGATAAAGAAATTTCTGCTGACATTGATACTATATGATTGTATCCAACTCAAACCCTATAATAAATGTAAATTCATTACAGAGAACAGGAAGCTGATCCTTGGAAAGATATTACGTTTTAGGAATGTGCACTAATTACTTCTCTTGTTATACCAGTATTTCGGAACTCTGGATTGTGGACGAATGATCCTATTTATAACTTTGCTTCCATATCATCATTTGGTTCAGGCTAAAGGATTCGTTCAAAATTCATTTTATACTGGTTTATCGGCTACTGAAATTTTCTTCCACACGATGAGTGGAAGAGAAGGGCTTGTTGATACGGCGGTATGGTCACTTTTCTTGCTTACCTTTACATGTGCTTGAATTAAAGTATGTCTTTTCCTTTTTGTTCATTTGGCTAGATTTGGGGCATCGAACTGTGTACAATTCATGCTATTTTCGTGTTGACTCCTTGGGGAAAAACGTTCACATCCTAATGTTCCGTGATAACAGTGGAAAAAGAGTTTTCTGGGTTGTTGTAACTTATGGCCTGCATGCATGTCTAGTTTATTTTCGTATTTGCATTGGTGATCTCAAAATTCTTTTTTCTTATTTGTATATACTGAGTTTTTATGATCCTGATTACAGTCCCGTTTTTTTCTCTCTTTTTTTGGGGGAATCAGCAAATTTTATCATTCCCTCTATTTCACTAATATAGCTTTACAATTTGCCATTTTGGGTGTTACTTTAAAAAGCCTCACATTTCCTTAAATAGAAATTCACTACTCCCACTTATTAATTTTTTAATCACTAATATAGCAAATTTTTTCTCTCTTGTTACCATCTACTTCTACTTTATGTTAAACCATATTTTTACTCATTTTCCTCAAAAATTGTGCAAAATCAATTGTCAAACTTCTACAGAAATGGAGAGAGAAGTAGTCTTCAGGAAATTACACAGAGCATGAGAAATGCTCCCAAACATATGGCAATCATCAGTCCTACTTAACCAAAGCTGCCTAAACAAAAGATTGTTCATATTTCAATAATCAGTGATGTTCCCATGGGGTTTCCATTCCACGGGCAGAATAACGAACAACTTAAGAATTACCTCAAAAGATAGTTCATTGATTTCCATGGAGGTTTACATACAATTTTTTTAACTCGAGGGGTTTTTGATCTTGGTTATAAATCCACTACCACATCCAATGATTGTTTACATCCCAAGGCTATTCAAATGTCCCAACTATTACATCAACAAGTCTTCAATGCAATTCAATCTTCCCCCAAGAACTTTAAAACTAGATCACCCCGCTCTAGTTTCTTGGGTTGCTACTTGGCAAGAAATTTAAGGTACGACACTGGCCCCCCTCTACACCAAGTCTAAGCCTCAAGATACTTAAAACTAGATCACACCGGTTTAGTTCCTTGAGTTTTTACTTGGCAAGAAATTTAAGAACCGGCCATAACCAATTCCACGCTTCCAAACAAATGTTGTCGCCATATTTTGCTCATCAAGAAACAGAACCTGTACAGTTGTTAAACCTAGCTCCAAAAACAACAGTAAACCACATTAGTACTTTTCACTATCCAAAATCATCAAAACCGATTTTCATTAATCTAAACTCACTTGCACTACTATTCACAATGCTGCAAACTACTAAAATCTTACCTTCCTTCCAAGTGTGCTTATGATTCCATAATTTCACATTTATACGAATCCGTCCGCTCTATCCATTCCTCGTGTTGTGTACCTCAATGCATCCAGACTTGTTTCTTTTGTATACCTTGTGTGATCTTCCCGTATTCACCTTGTGTTGCTCACAAGGCTGCCTCTTCCACGTCCAGCTCACCTTTGCCACCTACATTAAACAAAACTAAAAACGCAATGGCCCCGCACCACTGAGCAGCCAATTGGTGCCTAGGCAGATTGTTCCAGTTAACCAAAAACATCACCACTCACGGCATCCCAATGGATAGATTTCCCAATCCGCAAATCTAAAGCAAGTACTAATACCCCACACTTTCTCAACTAAGTCACCTTATCCACAATTATATTAGAATTGAAACCATCATTTTCGAACACACATTTATTCCGGCTTTTCCAAATTTACCAAATGGAGCAACACCAAATTGCATACCAACAAAACTTCACCTTATTACCCACAATATTATGATTCTCCTGCAACACTTCTACCATGCTATTTCCAGCAGCCCCATCTGAATGGTCAATGTCCCCTTTATCACCTCACACCGTACCAACAAATGGTCAGTGTCCCCGTGTTCTTTTCCACACAATTTACACAAACATTCATGATCTAGAGTGAACACTGTTCTTCTTTTTAAGTTCGAAAGGCTTGGTAGCCCGATTACAGCTCTGTTGTTACTTGGTAGGAACCAGATCATATATTCAATTGTTTTGCCAATGTTTAGAATCTGGATATCGAATGGAGTTGTTTTCGACTCCGTTTTGTGCTCAATATATAAAAAGAACCTCATATCTACTCTGGTCTTTCTTAGTTCAGCCAAAGCGTTATATCGTCTTTCTTTATACAGGTTAAAACTGCGGACACTGGTTATATGTCTCGTAGACTTATGAAAGCTCTGGAAGATCTATCTGTCCACTATGACAATACTGTGAGAAATGCCAGTGCTTGTATTGTCCAATTTATGTATGGGGGTGATGGTATGGATCCTGCTCAGATGGAAGAGAAAAGTGGGCTTCCATTAAATTTTGAAAGATTGTTTATGAAAGTCAAGGTATTAACCACCCTTTCTCTCTTTCCTTGAGATTACTTTCTGCATTATGTTATTAGTTACAGTTTATGGATTATCTTGTCGTTTGTGATTCTTTTGGCAGGCCAGCTGCCCTGCAATGGAGCAAAAGTGTTTGAATGCTGAAGAAATAGAAGAAATTATCAAGGAAACAACTAAGAGGATGCTTTTGAAATCTAGTACGATTGCGAAAGGAGCAGATGGGCAATCCTTTGAGGGGTGTTTGGAAAGCTTTGCCAAGTCACTAGAAGAATTTATAAAAAAGAAATCCCAACCGACAAGTCTAACCCTGAAGCTAGATGATATGGAATACTCTGAGGAAAATCAAGTTTATCTAGAAACAGTTGCTTCAAATATAAGTGGGATTACTCGAAAACAACTTCAGGTTCTTATCTCGTTATACCTTTCTCTTCCAAATGTTTGACTCCTTACTGTGAAAAGACATCATAAACATACTTATACTAACCCACACGTATATATTAGTCCAGTTTCAAAGAAATGTCCTGATTATTTGTATTATTATTGTGGCAATAATTTGGTTACTTACACTGTAAGCAAGTGAATTAAATATAATAGATTGATACTTTTGTTTTCAGCATAAGGTCGTTTATAAGAGTTCATGTTGCAAATGTATCAGTAGAAGATAACCTCTCACTGAAGTTTCTTGGCATAGTGGCTTTGTAGAGCTGTTGTGAGAGATCAAAGAATCTGATTGCCACTGGTGTCAATCTTCTCTTTGAAGATCTTCCTGAAATAAAACTATTTACATCCCAGTTTAATTCTTCCCAGGTTTGTTGAATGGAGGAGAAATGACTTAGGCAATAGGATTTATATTGAGGACAGTTGAAGCATTAAATGTATTCTATTGGAACTGTTAAACGGAGAATGATAAGTGCTTTGTCATGGATGTACCTTCATGCAGATAGAAATGTGGTAGTCGTTGTGACAAGAATAATTCATTCTGGATTTGAAAATTGGGTGACTTATGTGAGTGATTGTGAATGCTGTGTAGATCACCCATGGCTAATCTGGTTGGTGTGGCTGCCTCTTGCTTACTACCTGAAAACTAAGTGCTGATTTTTCTTGTACAAACTCGACTTCTACAATGGTTATGTATATTGATATTTTAAAAATAAAAATGCATCTGAATTGATCCAGTGTTTTGTAGCATCGTTTGACAATAATATTACTATATTCACTCATACACTACATTGCAATAGTGCAATTTGGAGGGTTTAGATATTTTATTTGTTCTTTAGCTTCATACCCTAGATGTAGTCGCTGTTTGAATAAGTGGACCTATAAATTAATTATCTTTCCTGTTTGCGCACAATGAACACTGTGCAATTTTCTTCAGGATGTTTGACCAAATATTATTTTTGTAGGTTTTCTTGGATACATGCATCTCTAGATATAATTCGAAAAAAATCGAATCCGGGACTGCTATAGGTGCAATTGGAGCTCAGAGTATTGGAGAACCAGGAACACAAATGACATTGAAGACTTTCCACTTTGCTGGAGTTGCAAGCATGAGTATCCTTTTGTATTCAGATACTGAACTGATGTTATCTGGTTTATCTTGCCTTTTCCACTTTAATCTGCCCTTTTGACTGTTGAGTCTGTTGTACTTAACTTTGTAATAGATGTTACGCTTGGAGTTCCTAGGATAAAAGAAATAATCAATGCTGCCAAGAAGATCAGCACACCAATTATTACTGCAAAACTTGATATTGATGCCAATGATATATATGCAAGGATTGTAAAGGGACGCATTGAGAAGACACTTCTAGAACAGGTAAACCTCGTGTTTCTCACTTGATATGTATGGGAATGTTCTGATATATTTTCTTTCTGTCTTTCAATACAAATATTATGTTTCGGATTTTTATACAGATACATGATTGGAGAAGATATATTCAGTATAAAAGAAATGTTTTTTTTTTTTTTTTTTTTTTTTTTGTTCCCATTGCGTGTGTAATACCATCTCCAATCACATAACGTTCTTCGAGGAAATGTGCTTTCCTTAAGCTAACATTCATCATCTTGGTGCTCGTGATTGGTAAGGGTTATGTTGTTTTTCTGATGTTATTTGCACTGATCTGAAGCTCAGAGCAGTTTCCTTTCAGACTTTTACTGTGTTGATTCGTGTCGTAGCTAGAAATTCTTCCAATCACTACCTTATTATCTAATATCTACCACTTGTGTATTCGCCACATGTTTAATAAAATTTCTTGTTTATCTAATTAAGGGAAAAACGAATTGAACAGAATGCTTGTTAGTTCTACACTTGCATTAAATTTATCGTATTTCTCAGCCACCATTTTCGCTGCAGGTCGCTAAGAGTATAAAGGCTTCACAGGCGTCAAGATTGGCATCAATAGTAATTACACTTGACATGAAAAGAATACAAGAGGCAGAACTGTCTATTGATGCTACTACTGTACAGAAGTCAATTCTTAAAACTCCAAAACTCAAACTTAAAGAGCCGGTACGTTGTGCCCAATCATCTTGTGTGCTTGTGTCTGCTGGGATGAGCACAATTGTAAATGCTGTCTGTCAGTCTTAGTTATTCTTATGATTCCCACCATATGTTTTCTGCAGCAAGTTAAGGTTTTGAACCCCAGAAAGTTGGAAGTTGTTCTGCAGACTGATAGAAGCAAGCTTCAGTTTGAACTCCATGAGCTAAGGAAAAAGCTCTCCAAAGTTGTTGTGAAGGTGAAACCAATTGCGAAATCAAAATTCTGTAAAATGCTTCTTCAGTTCGAACCATTGTTGTACTTTCTTCAATTCTCAAGTCTTGCTATCGTCACTTTTGTTTTCATTCTTGATGCCTCTTTTGAATTGCAGGGAATCAATACAGCTGAGCGAGCTATAATAAAGGAAGAAAAGGAGAAAAGTGGGAGGAAATCATTCAAGATGCTTGTGGAGGGGTAACATTCTTTATATCATTTATATAGGATTTTGAATTATATTTTTCTTGTAATGCTTATAATTCTTTCTTTCCACCTAGTTGATGAGACCAGCTTCCTTTTGGCGTTCATCAAGCATTGATATACTGTTTTGTCTATATCCTAAGCCCATTTCTATCAAAACGTATACCATGTCTAAGCCATGATCATACGACCTGTCAATTCTTTAGGATTTTTACTGCAACTAGGTCATGCTTTACACAATCTTTAATAATCATAATGAAAAGAATGCTAGAAATTAAATAACTCTGATGTAGTGATGTATCTGATGTGAATATAAACTTATTTAATCAAGGCACTGTTGCAAATATACTTGTTAGATTCTCAACGAGTAAGATACATTTTTATACATATCATTATAACAAACACATTGTGGCTTTATCTAATATGGTACACGTCTGATCTCCTAGTAGGACATGCTTAGACGTGTTGGGCATGTTTGAAGCATAGTTACCTCGAGGGTATTACTTTTAGTGAACATGTTTGAGTCTTTAGACATGATAAATAATCTAGTTAATGCTATCTCCATTAGTTTGATTTTGGGTATTTTGTCACTCTGTTGCATTGGAAATACCAGTACAAGAATAAAAGTTGAAAAGGTATATCACTGTCTTCAGTTGTTTTCACTTGAGCTAGATAATTGGGGAAAGCATAAGGTGTGATTTGCTTCTTGAAAAAGTATATCACTGTCTTCAGTTGTTTCCACTTGAAAATTTCATGCTCACATCTAAATGTTTATTATCCAAAAAGAGATATTTGCTTTGACCTTCCTCCCTGAGAAGCAGAACACGCCAGATAAAATGGCACTATTCTTCTTTATATCTAGAGAATTCTGGTTCTGTTGTTACGTTAAAGTTAGAAAACCCAGTTGGCAGGGGTACGTGGGTGTATTAAAGAAGAGTTGGGCAGGGGTGAAAGGCATTGCAGTCTGTTCTGTTTGATAGTTCCCTCGTGTGTTAGTCTATTAGCTTGATCTGCAGCTTTGTGGCGTTCGTACTGTTGCACTTAGGATTAATATTTTGATTTTTGGCTAATTAGTCTAGAATGTTCTGTCAAAGACTGGTGCAAAGTATAAATGCACTTTCAAACAAGCAAGTAGATAGATTCTTTCCTCCAATTCGATCTTGATACAACTTCCCTGTAATGATATAGTCAATCTTCAATACTGATCAATACATGGGCATGTTCGAAGCATAGTTACCTCGAGGGTATTACTTGTGTTTAATATATTTATGGCTGAACTGATTGCACCTAGTTAATGCATATTCCTTTACATATAGGACTGATCTCCGTGCAGTGATGGGCATTGACGGAATTTATGGGTGCGAGACGACAAGTAATCACGTTATAGAAGTACAGCAGACGCTTGGAATCGAAGCTGCACGGAAATCCATCATTAATGAGATAAAATACACAATGTCAAGTCATGGAATGACGATTGACATACGACACATGATGCTTCTGGCAGATCTAATGACATTCAAGGTACCGTACCGTATTATATTTAGTTTTTAGCTGATGAATTAGTTGCAAATTTGGTTAGTAGAACATGGTGAATTAGGTATTGATGTTCGGTTGCCGTTTCAGGGTGAAGTATTGGGAATAACTAGATTTGGTGTACAGAAAATTAGAGACAGTGCATCATTTGAGAAGACAGCAGATCACCTTTTCAATGCATCGGTAAATGGGAGGGTGGATAAGATTGAAGGAGTGAGTGAGCCCATTATTATGGGCATACCAATGCCAATTGGCACGGGGATGCTTAAAGTCCGGCAACGTGAGCAGCCCGTCGAGCTTAATTATGCTCCAGATCCAATCATATGCTGATATTGTAAGCTGTTGATTGTGTACATACAGTATATACATACCTAGGCTAAAAAGAGGTTCTGATAGAGCATGTCAGTCACAAATGTGGGGAATTATGTTATTGATCAGGCACATGCATTGTTGACAAATGACAAATGAAAAACGATAGATAGCTTCAGATTAGGAAAAGATAGTGGTTTGTTTGCTTTGCTTTTGGTTACCAAAAGATTAACTAGGAGAAGTCTTTTGGAGGGTTATTTCTGTGTGCTTCCTTTTGGTTACATATTTGCATAATTTTGTACAACGTGAGGTGACGATTTTTCAACTTGTCATCTGCATTTTTCAGAATTTTGAGCAGAAAATGTATAGAAACAAAGTTATAAATGGACAAGCAACAAGCAGGCGTTGGTTGGTGTAATGTTTTTTTCTTTTTAAATATACTTCCAACCATCTTAACTGGATATTAAAAGTTAAATCAAACCAAATGAAGCCTAATATTAAAAGTTAAATCAAAACAAGAAAAAGGAAAATCACAAAATATTCGAAAGTGATAAAGTAGGAATTGAAGGACCGACCATAAGCAATGTTTTAAATAATTTTTAATAAAGTTTTTATAAGTTACTAGTAACATTTATGTTATTCTTTTATGTAATGTTCTCACTAAAAAATTTTATATATTTTTTTTTTTTTTGAGTAAAAAACTTCTATATGTTTGTGATTATAATTTTAATGTTTTGTAGCTTGTTTGGATAACAAAACCGGGTTTAAAACGTTTACTAACTTTTTACTTAATTTGAGATTTTCACTCTATACGGAACACTCATTTAATGTTTATCGGTACATGTTTTATCCTTTACAACGGTCTTTCAGGATACTTAATAAGTAAAAGTATCCATTATTTAGAAAGATTACGTAAATTTAAAGATACTTGAGTTATGTTCCAAGGTGAAAATCATTGTCCATGTGCTCCTTCACGTCATCGATTGTTTCCCGTTTGAATATATTTCGAGGAGCCTCATTGCGCGTGGTTACATTTTCCCTTTTCCATATTGACTTGAACGTAGATAATTTTAAAATATTTTTGTCACATAAAAAGCACAAATCTTTATTTATTAAGGAAAAATTATCCATAATTCATATATTTATTACTAACATTTTCTAGAAACGAAGGTTACATTTTCTTCTTGAAAATCATTAATTTGAATCGATTCAAATTCTTAATTTTTTATCTACAAATAATTTGAGTTTACATCAAGTCAACTCAATTCAGATGGGGATAACATGATGTAAGGATATTGATTCGATATTTTGGAGATGCAGTACCAGCAAAAAGGTGCTCATTTCGTTTTTATAGTCAACTTGGATTATGATATTAAGCCTGGTCCCCATTTTTCCTCAAATGGTGAATATCTTGCACGGTCACAGAGCCGACAATGGCACTATCTATATATCGGTGTCATTAGCAATCCGCAATCCACGATATTTAAAAAGACAAGAGGAAAAAAATGGACGTGGTTGTGTGTTAATAAAGGTACCTGGTAATGATTGATAGTATGATATCTTATGATGGAAATAAATTATGTACACGCACAGCCAAAAAACTAGCTCATTTCTAATAAGCATAAACAAAACAGACTGCTGTCAATTATATACAGATCGATAATATGAGTGAGAAGCATCAATACATTTCTCTTTCAGCATTTGTATTAACTTCCCGACTGCCAGCTACATTGCGTGTTACGTCCTTTTTACCCATGTAGCTGTAAGAAATAACCCGAATAGTCAGAACCATTGGAATCGTGTTCTCCATATATATAAGTTAGGACTTCAGCGCGCCATTGAAGCAACTGAACTAAATGATCACTGCAATAATAGCTCTTCTTCCAACTGCAGTTGATTGAGTCTCCTTTTTGCATATAACGTCACAATCACAGTTGTCGTCAAACTAATGCAAAAGCCAACTACATTGAAGATAATCTGAGGAGCTGACAGGGTGTGCTGGTCATTTGAAGCATCAGCTAGAGTTTTTATCAAGATTCCCCTACGGTTAGGTTGAACAAGAAACCCAATAAGATTGCAAGCGAATAGAGGCACGGTTTTTACTGTCTTTGTAAACAATTATCACATGGACAAGCTGAAGCTGTATGCTTAGCAGTCAGAGCATATAATTGGGTATTGAACAAATCAACAAAAGAAAGAAAAGCACTCATATAATTTGTGTTTAGCTAACTCCTAAAATAAGAAAATTATTTTTTAAGTCCATGAGTCAATTATCTGTAAAGACACGAATTACAAACAAGATGATTAGAAAATAGAGTAAAGCACAATAAATGTGTAATACACATGGATCACTAACAAGTATAGAACATTTGCAGAAATTACCAATCCCTTGAATATCACAGATGAAAATCTTGCATACATGTGTGTGAGGGCTGTGACGAATTCGATGTCTCTTCATGTAAAGGATATCACCTAAACATTTTGTTTATTCACAGGCTTCACAAGCATGTGTTGCACACACAAATGGAAGTGTGTGGGTTTGGGGGGTGGGTTGGAGAAGAGAGAGAGCAGGGGAGATCTTACGTGTAAAGTGCGACAAAAATTTCTGGCACCATCCCAACTAGTGTCCCAAGCAAGTAAGGACCATACTTCACATCCGTAGCCGCCGCAAAGTAGTTATATACAATATAGGGAAAAGGAGATATGCGAATCAAAGTCACAGCCCGGAACTGATTGAACCAGTTCCCCTCACCTGCGAGTTTTATGATAGATGCTTTCTTTGGATATCTTTCTAGCCACAACTGCACAAGGAACATACATAAAGTCCATTAATATTACAAAAGATCCAAAAGAAATATATAGTGAAAATAGTTAAGTTTGTATATATTCATACATGGATCTTATGGTAAAAAATAGAACCAGTGAAGAAAGGAATAGAGACACCAATGGCCACTGCTCCAATGGTCATCAGAAATCCAAAACCATATCCGAATGTCATCCCAGCAACCCACATGGATGGAGTAGAAGGTAAAAGTATAGATGGAAATATCGCTAAGGAACCAACTATTATAAGTGCTAGCATCATCGTGCTGAATGTTTTCCTCTCCCAAATTAGTACAGGGATGATTTCCTGAAAAAAGGGGCATAGGAAGATAATTAGATATACAAAATTCCCACCCAACATGATAGAAAAGATGGGTAAAGGTAATAATAAACACATCTCAAGAAAGCCAGTCAGGCATCAAAGATGCCTGTTATTTATTTTTGTCGACAAATGGTAGAACATCGCATCTCAACAAGGTACACCCACATTTGTAGGTGATCCTACATAGCCAGTGCAGGCTCTTATTCCTGTAACTTCAAATTTGAATCCGTACATGATATAATACACTGATCCGAAAATGGCGATATTTTAGGATTGTTAGAGAAGCAGTCACTGATACATCTACAAGTCCAGATTGAAGGAGCAGACTTCAGAAGGATGTCAAGTGCATGGACTGCAGAATATATATATTTCAACCCCATAATTTTCAAAATATAGGATTTCCAAGATTATTAGGTCCTTTCTTCAGGATTGCACCCATTTACAGTAGAACCACAATCACAAGTCAAAGTCCATGACTAACATATACCAGTAATATACAGATACACTTAGACAAAAATACATGTGCTCTGGAGACTCTGACCAAACTTCGCCAAAACAACATACTCCTCTGGACTCTAACTAACCTTCAAAAGGTGCTAAAAAAATGTGCACATGGAGCAGCAAACATTCTTAGGAAAAGAACAATCTTATGAAATGTGAAACTGAAAACAAACTTATCATCAATCATCACCTCAATATCCAAAATATATGATAGCAACCAAAGTATTAAGATATCAAACCAATATCCATATCTCATAGAATCTCAGCTCCTCCCTCATTAACGCCTCCTAACCACAGACGGTGGTGAGAACTAATCAGACAAAGTAGATAGTATAATTCATCCCAAGCAAAAATATATATTCAACACCACCATGTATAACAAAACACCAAAAAGACCACATTTTTTGGTCTGTACCCACTGAGTTCAACAATCGTATCATTTCACCAATAGAGGATGTAGTGATATATTATAACAAAACAACAGCAGCATCAAGAAAAACAGCTCAAAATCGATTCTTTAATAGTTATATAGATGGGGAAAAACCTTATCCATGAGAAAAGGTCCGACCCACTTGAAGAAAACCGCACCGACCGCAGCAAGAAACAGCACAACCACCACCAACTTGGCCCACCACCACCAAGACCATGCCCAGCCCGAAAACCATCTAGAAGTTTGGGCCTCCTGACAAGGCAATATAGCATCATCCCGGGCATCTTCCAATTTCACATAATCTCGACATAAATTGATATCCTCATCACCAGCAACAGCATTGTAGGTCATCGCAATCCACCTGTTTCTGTTCCTCAATCAAAATTGGCACCTCAAATCGGTAGAAATTTCAATAATCAAGAGGTAAATGGCTACAAGAAATGAAATTGAGGGCTATTCCTCGAAAAACAACAGAAACCCATTGATCGGTGAAAGGGGGTTTATTCAATTTCGGGTTTTAAAGGCAACCGTCAAATGTTGCCGTTCACGATTGGGGAAAAAGATGAAACGTAAGGGGCAACAGAACAAGGATTGAGGTGAAGATAACTTGAATTGAAAGAGAAGGAAGAATTAATTTATTGATTATATAGAAAATGGGAATAATTTGTAACGGGAAGAAGAAGAAAAAGGAGGATCCTTGTTGTCTGTATTTGTGTTGTGTGTATTTATTATTGTATAGTAATGTATTAATTTGATCGATGAATGCAACAAATGTATAATGAAACTTGTTGAGTTGTAAATGTCATGATGATTTAATAGCAGAAGAGAAACCTGAAAAGAATCGAGAGAAAGAAAGAAGAAGAAGGGGAATAAATAAATATCATAATTAGAAAAGGGACCGACTAAAAAGAAATTAAAAGGAAAGGGACCCACTTGTCAATTTACATTTAATTTTTCTAATTATAAAGTCATATAATGGGCAGGTATATATGTTGGAGCTCTCTTATTGGACCGCTTTGTATTTTTCCTCCTCTTTTTTCTTTAAAAAAGGAAATTTCACTAAGGATGAGCTAATACTTCTCTTCAGCTATTACAACAAGGGACACAAATCTCAAACAAAATGTAAACAAGT
Source organism: Plantago major (assembly GCA_026545765.1). Classification (NCBI taxonomy): domain Eukaryota; kingdom Viridiplantae; phylum Streptophyta; class Magnoliopsida; order Lamiales; family Plantaginaceae; genus Plantago; species Plantago major. Next base: position 47,887,049 of record CM048842.1, on the reverse strand, counting down.
ACTCCATCAATTCCCTATAAAACTTTATATTTTACTACTATGCGGTCAACAGTTGATATCACATCGTTGGCATTACCAATGCCCAACATCAGATCAAAGTTGGTCGCATTACTTAGACTCTTTTTTGCTTTTAAGGACCACTGGTGACTCATCATCCGTATCTTCGTCTATTGGACTTGCACCCGCCTTCTCTTCTAGAGTCACAAGAGTAGGTTATATCACAACATTTACTAGTTCCACAGCACCACCATCTGCTTCTTCAGTTACTAGAACTGGATCTAATTTAACAACTGCTAGGGCTTCCACTTCACAATTTTCGGAACTTCTACACTGGGATATGTCTTATCAAAGTTAAAGATAGCCACAGCCGATTTAATCTTCTCAGCTTCATCAAAAGTTATATTCAAAGCAAATGATTTCTTTGTTGTACTCTGGAGTTTCTCATTCTCCCTATCATTTTCTGATATTACTCAATGTTGTCAAACCTCTGATCATTTCCACTACAAGAATAACCGGATTTAGGGACGGATCGGTGGTGTTAGAGACAGACTAGGGACGGATAGGCCTATCCGTCCCTAGTCCGTCTCTAGTCCGTCCCTAAATAGGGACGGATTACTAATCCGTCCCTATTTAGGGACGGATAGAATTATCCGTCTCTAAATTTAGAGACGGATAATTCTATCCGTCTCTAATTCGTTGACCAAAAAAAATGAAAAAAAAAAAAGAAAATTTAGGGACGGATAGATTTATCCGTCCGTAAACTATCAGAAACCCTAATTTATAAATCACTCTCTTCCTCCCACACTCACTAACCACTCATCTCCCACTCCACCACCACTGCCTCTCCGTCCACCACCGTTCGACCACCACCACGGGATCTCCGTCCTCCACCAATCCACCACCTCCACCACCACTGCCTCTCTGTCCACCACCGCTCGAATACCACTCCACCACCACGGGCTCTCCGTCCTCCACCACTCCACCACCTCCACCACCACTCCACCACCTCACCACCACTACCTCTCCGTCCACCACCACCTCGACCACCACTCCACCACCACTGCCTCTTCGTCCACCACCACGGCCTCTACGTCCACCACCACTCCACCACTGCTTGTCCGTCCACCACCACGACCTCTCCGTCCACCACCACGACAACGCTCCCAGATCCACCACCACGACATCTCCACTGCCACCCCACCACGAGATCCGTCCACCACTATCTCCGGCCAGTTCTTCCTCCGATCCACGAGATCTTCCTCTGATCTCACTCTCTCCCACCACCACGAGATATCTCCGTCCACCACCATCTCCGACCAGATCTGACGTCATCCAAGATCCAACAAGACCCAGATCCAGATCTAGATTTTGTATATTGTATTATTGTAATTTCTTATTAATTTTGTAATTTCTTAAATAGTATTTTTTTATTTTTTTATTTTTATTTTTAATAAGAATATTTCGATAATTTTATACGAATATTCAATACGGATAAATCGATAATTTTATTCAATTCGGATAAACCAACAATTATATACGAATATTCAATACGGATAAACCGGAAATTGTATACGATTATTCAATACGCATAAACTAAATATCCGTCCCTAAAGGTCTTTGACCATTAGGGACGGATATTATAGGGACGGATATTTTATCCGTCCCTATTTGGTTAGAGACGCCCGTTTTAAGGACGGGCGTCTCTATCCGTCCCTAACGATTTAGGGACGAATCGGCAGGGGTTTAGGGACGGATAAATTCATCCCTAAACCCAATTTTTTTTTGTAGTGTTCTTTGCTGGTGTCTTTGTGAATCGATCCAGAAACTCTCAAATGTAAGCCATGTATTTCCTAATCTGTTGGTCAAGACCTTCTGGTTCCCGTGGTAGACCCATGCGGTTAATTCCTCCACTACCTTAGCTTCTCCTCTCTGGCCTCTAAAATTTCCTCGCACCCATATATGCTGAGAAGCAATGACCGCTTATCAAAAGTTCCAGTGACCTGCTCAGTTGTGCATGCCGAGATTGAACCTCCCAGATTCATGTCATGGTCTGATCATCTCTCGAAAGCCCCTCGTAGAAAATGTGGCAAAATGTCATATCGTCGAACCTATGATGCGGACATTGGGAAAGCTAGCGGTAAAAGCATTCGCGAGCCTCATACATGGTCTCATCATACTTCTGCTTGAATGCTTGGATTTGGTCGATGAGAGAAACAGCCTTAGTTATGGGATAATATTGTGCCATATAGGTTCTGTAGATTGCCTCCTCTTCGCATTGCTCGACTCTCCAAGTTCCATGTTTCTCATCCTTGCCAAGCTTTTGCCTTTTGCAAGTCCAACTTGATCAATCTTCTTTGTCATGTTCCTAAAAATAGTGATAATCAAAAGTTTTAACTTGGTCCACATCTCCCCCAAACCTAATCGAGGCAATATAACTAAGATAAGTATTTTTAAAATCAAATTTTCATCATATAAACGCAGAGAATTGAATCATGCAAAACGGTTGGCAAGAATACTAGTAATATAAATCTTAAGAGTTTAGAAAAGAGTTTTTCGAATATCATGCATAAACATAGATTAAATCTAATTTTCAACGTACCGATGCTTAATGCGACAATACTCTATCATACACATCGTAATCATAATCATATAGCATGCATATAATAAGAACTATTGAGAAAGAGTTGAAGGAAGCGCCTCGAATCGTCAAAGAACTTGAATTCTTGAGAGAGAAAATATGATTATGCTTTTACTGAAGTGTAGTGATTTTGTGAGTTAGTGAAAGTAGTGATGTCTTTATATAGGTTCCGAGTGCTGAAAATCGCCCATATGCATTCCATAAACAAGAATCAAGAGAAAGGAAATTTCCAAATGCGAAATAAGGTAAAAAGATTGGCAGGAATCGGCCCACTGCGGTCACCTAGTGACCGCAATGGGTCGACTGCCCAGCCCCTAAATTTTTTATTTTATTTTATTTTATTTTCAATTTTTTGCTTTAAAAATCATAACTAAATGAAATGCTTTCTAAAATGGTAAAATGATTATGGAAGAGATTTTTAGTGCGAAATGTTTTGAAAACGTGAAGTGTATGCATCCTATGTTATATGTAAAAACTTACAAAACGTTGGGTTGCCTCCCAACAAGCGCTTGTTTATAATTGTTAGCCCGACTATGCTATTGTTCTTGGTCGTTCCAACCTGTATGTCTCTCCTTGGTTGGTAAGTCTCTGTTCTCCAGTAGCATACGGTTTTACCCTGTGCCCATTTCCTTTGAAGATTTGCTTCGTTTTGTAGTCTAGAAGATGAACCGTTCCGTATGGATATGTTCTTTTATATGGTCCTTTCCACTTACTTCTCAGTTTCTCGGGAAACCACTTCATACAAGAATCCTACAGTAAAACCATGGATTAAAATTTCGATTTCGGAGTACATCTCGGATTTTTTATTTAGTGAGACGTCTCGAGACGTTTCAGAAAAGTTTCGTTGCGATTCGAAAATGCTTACAACTATTGAAAAAAGAAAAAAATCATGCTCTAAAAAATATCATATCCAAAGCTAAAATGTAACACAAAATAACAAATTTCATTCATGCTCAAATATAAGAACCCAACAAGCCAAAGTCGCAATGAGCTAGTAAGCCTAGTACAATATTAAAAGGTAAAAAATAAATTTGTATTAAATATGTTATTCCATTTGCCCATCCATCGTGATATCTCCTGCTTCTTTCCCACATGTTTATTCCCCAAATTCTCTGTGCTAGAGACTTACAAAATCGCTTAATTGAATTAGCATAATCTGGAAAAATTCCAACATGGTGGAGCACTGGATTATACCAGTAATCGAATCAACAACAACAATGACAATTTAGTTCTTGAGGACAAAGAAGCTGAATCTCAAGTAGCAGTAAAGTAAAATTCTCCCAGTGTTCTTCTTTCTTGTAGCAGAGTATGCCTCAATTTAACTTAAAGATCTTTATTTTTGAAGTTGATAATTGCTATGATCTTCAAGAGGCATCAAAGAATTGGATAGTGTACAGAGCCATCGAATTCCTTATTTCAATTTTTTTCCCCATATTTTTACTTTTTTATGTGACAATGAAATATGCGATATTACATGCTCTTAGGCCCGCGTTTTTTTGCCCTAAATGCAATATTTGTATCATATTATGGTCAATTACCAACTTCTTGTGTATTTTGTAGGTCATGATCACGTTTTTAGGAATTGCACGATTTCAGGTACCAAAACGACATATTTGTACGAAATCGAGAAAGTTAAGCAAATACGCTGAATTGGTCGTGGCATGGAGTTCGAGGAGTCAAAACATGTCATGCGACCAACCAATGCGAAGATAATTGAATATGCAATAATATTGTAGAATATCACTTTTCGAGGAAACGAAGTTACGAAGCCCGAAATCGAAGAACAAAGAAAAACAGACATAAGTTGCAGGAATCGCACTTGGCGGTCGACTGTCGATTGCAGTGAGGAGATTTTTCTAGATTCCGGGCCTTTTCTTGGCCTGTCAGGCTAGAGCTCGCCTTTCTAACCTTCCTTATTGAAGAATGGCGGCCATAGCACGAAATTTCAAGTATAAATAAGACCTCTGGGGTCTCATAATTCTACACCGCTCACAAAGCAACTCTCCTAAGAGAGAACCAGTCCTCGGGAAAGTGAAACCCCAAAACTGCTGGACGTCAAGCACCTAGAAGGAGGAAACCCTAGAAGCAGCACGAAGACATCAGAGACTAAGCTTCTTCTACTTCTTTCTTTATTGTTCTTTTCGATTTTTGTAAAGTAGATTACTATGAGTACCTAACTTTCTCTTGTAAAGGCGAACAGCCGTAACTCTGCTTTTGCTACTTCTTTATATATCGTGATATATTAACGGGATAGTTATTAGACGTAAATCATGGTTATACAACTCTATACATCCTTCGTGGTGTGATGTTCTGCTGAGTGACACAGTAGTTTCATTGAACTGAGTAGGGGTACTCATGCCGACTGCGCCTCCTGCACCATGGTATTATGCCCTGCTGTCGTTAGAGGTAATCGCGTTGGATTTTAACTAAAAAGTTGGGAGTAACATAGCAGAGGGAGGTCGGTGATCCTTTACACCTTCACACCATCGATTTCATCACAATCAATTAGGGTTTAGTGCGATCTAATCAATCTGTCTGCAATCATTCTGTTTACTTTATGCATGCAATTTATATACGATATTTGCTTGTTCCTATGCTAAGTGCCCGTTTGGTTTGAAAAAGGGTATTTCATTTTGCAAAACTGGATTATTCGGCCCATTTAAGTAATTGGATTATGTTTAGGGGTTTTCGTCCAAAAATCTTGTTTGGTTGGACTCTATGAATTGGATTATTTTCAATAAAATCCAGTTTGGTTCTGAATTAATTTTGGATTATTTAGTAGGATAAAGCAAAGTGTAATTACTGATACACCTCTATATTTTTCCACTTATTGTATAAAATCGAGTTTGATTTCCATTTTGATTTAGTGAAAATTACATGTGAGCATAAATTTGGGGGAGCAAATTTTTACCACCTTCATGTGTTTAATCGGGAAATTCTGGAATTTTGATCTTATGAATTTCGTATACAATATTATCCGAAAATCTTTGAAATTATTGCATCATTAGTTACGTTGCCATTGTTGATAACTTTGACATCGATTTTTAGTTTATGTGACATGACCATTAAAATTTAGTTTAGAGATATTGTTTCTAATCTGTGTAATAATTATCTTAACGAAATACATATTTCCTTATAAGATCAGATCGATATTTCATATGAGTGAAATTTATAATCCCATATTTTTCATCTCATGCGTAGAATAATTGTTTTTGTCGATTGAAATCGACATCGCATATGTTTATAATCCCACCTAAACATAAATTTTCCTACATTTTAAACATAAAAGTTTAAAGCATGTAAAACGCCAAAGTTAGTGACAGAGGCAGGATTTTAGGTCAGGTAGGGCACAAATAAAAACTCAAACTTTTAACTATATAAATGTTGTTTTTATAATATATAAAGTAAAAAAAATCCACATATATCTAATTAATGATGCATATTTTGTATTCAAAACAAATATATACTTCGCCTATATTATGTCAAAATTTGCACATATTTAATATGCTAGAATATTTTTGAACCGACAACTCTAAATTATCATCGTTATTCTCGTAAGCAACGCTAATTAATTTTTTTAATTATTAGTATTGTTTTATTTAATTATTCTTTTAAAAAAGTTGGTTATACTATTAAACAAACGAAATTAATTTTGATGTAAATACATAAACCACGCAAAAAAAACAAAAGTATAAAAGGAAAATATTGACTAATAAGTAAATGAGTAGAAAAGAGAAATAAAGATTACAGGGGTCCAAAATGAAAAGAAATGGTGCAAAACTAGGAAACCATTAGGAAAAAAAAAAAAGGCGGAAACTAGGAAACGGAAAAAATAAAAAAAGAAAGAGTGCAAAACTAGGAAAATATAAAAGAAGAAATGGAATGTGGAAATTAGGAAGAAAAAAAAGTGTATTGATGTGAAACGATTGGTGTTCTTGGATTGGGATGGCATATTTAGTAATTAATGGGAAGTTTGTATAAAATTAGACATTTCACGAGGAAGAAGATAATCCAAAAGTAAATACCTCCTCATAGAAGGTATTTGAAATTGGATTATTCATATACAAAATTGAGGGCTTGAGGCGGGCTGGAGAAATTGGATTATTTCAAATAATCCATTTTTTCGGGCCGACAAAAAGGTTACCAAACTGGATTATTGAGGGTATTTGGACAAAACCCCCCAAAAATCCCCTCAAACCAAACGGATACTAAGTGTCCGTGGAGAACGACATCCCGAGTCAGCTTTCCACTATAAACTGTGAATTTAAAGACTTCCGCATAAATAAATTTAATCTTTGATTGTATTTAGGGATCACAGGTTCTGCAACGAAATCACAATCTCTTAGTGCACATCACTTTTCTACTCAAGGAATTCACTCACGAAACTAAAATCCGAAAATATCAATGTTACGTTGATTTCGACCAAAAAGATGCGAGATATTCGAGAAATTATCGAAACTCAGAAATGTCGAGATTCCTATCCATCTCTGTGTCAGTGGAATCAAATATCAAGAAATTTCGGTTGTTTCGGTCGAAACGGAACGAAATTTTGTTCCATGAGTAAAACGTCTTGCCCTGCTTCAATCTTCTTCGGTCTGATATTCTTGTCATGGTATGCCTTCGTCTTCTCCATATAAATCCTTGAATTTGTGTATGCTTCGTTTCTAATCTCCGTCAATTCGTTGAGATCCAGTAACCTGTTTTCTACGCTTTCCTTTATGATGAGGTTCAAAATTCTGATAGCCCAGCATGCCATGTGTTCTATTTCAAAAGGCAGGTGACACATACGATCCTGTAAGGGTTTGTTCCCAATACTGTCTTGTACGCAGTGTGATATGCCCACAAGGCATTTAGCAATGCATGCGACCAATCCTTCCTTCTTGGCGGGTGATAAGGTGTTGCTACCAATGTATTAAAAACCGAACCGGCCCGGTCGGTCAGAACGGTTCAACCGGAATTTTGAAGAAAAACGTGTCAGTTGACTGATAGGAACCGCCAGCATATAAAACCGACAAGAACCGAAAAACCCGAACGGTTTTTTACGAGCCATTGACTCGAACGATAAACTTCGAGGGTTTATGACATAACACAAATATATTGGAAAATAAACAGTATGACAATACAAACGGAAGGAGCTTTCCAGTTGCATCAATTATCTTTCAAAATTCAAATTAAGCAAGCAAGCTTGGATTCAAGACACCTGGCAAAAGAATCACTATAACGAGATCGAAGTCTGGGATTCTTCGAGATGATCGTTGTGGATGCCTAATTCTGAACCGACGTCGGAACTTGACCGCTCCCCATGTTGGACGTTCAAAAAATATAGCCGTTGGGGTATTTTTTTATTTAATATTACTTTATAAATTAATTTTAAAAAATAAAAAAATAAAAAAAGGGGTGGGGCCCACCCGATCGTCCGGTCCGTTGGGCTGGGGCCCAGCCCAACGATCGGGACGACCAACCCCAAAATTCGGCCTTGTTAAGGCCGAATTTTGGGGTGGCCGTGCACCACGGCCGGTCTCACGAATGGAAGTGGTCTTAGGTATTTACGGAATATATCGCAACACTGGTTCAACGGGAGGTCCAACCGATCAAACCAGTATTTAATTACATGACTGGTTCGAATCCCAGATCGGTTTTTAATACACAGGTTGCTACCCTGTATCTAATATGAAACTTCTTCATGCATTCTGCGAATAGTTCGTTGTAAAAGTGCATACCTCCATCACTGATGATTGCTTCGGTGTTCCATACCTTGCAAATATATTCTCCTTCAAAAATCTCAGTCTCACTAATGCAACACCTGTAATATTCCGAAACATTTTTTGGACCATCTATTTGATTTAATTCGGAGACAAGAAATTATTTGGACTTGAGTTGCTATACGGGATTTTATAAGTCATTATAAGTTATTATTTTTGTGGATCGATAATTTAAGAGGGCTTGGATAGTGTATTATATTGTACCTCGAATTGTTGGAAATCACTTCCGGTTTAATCAGTGTTGGACGGTAATTGGTATTCCTAATCACCCTAAGTTTTTGAGGTCCCGTACACTATAATTTATATTTGTCATGGTGATTGGAACAAGCATAACCTACTATTCTCCGCAAAGGAAGAGCCGTCAATGTGAGCTATATAGGCAGAGGACGTGTCATGGTGAGTGAAATTAATCCCTTAATTAATTACTTTGGTTTGCTGCTATTGGAGTTAATTAGTAGCAGATGATAACTTTATAGACTAATGGATTTGAGGGAATTCATTGGTGCGGTTGACCCGGCCATGAAGTTCATTATATGTTCTTGGGTTTAGGTTTTTCGCCGACTTATCTGTGGATCAAGATGATTGAGATTTTGGTACGGGTTGAATGATAAGCCATCTGTAGGCACCGATATGGTCTAGAATTATGATGACTAGCATGGATTTTTGGAGATTGATGTAAGGGGTTTCTTTGATAATTTTACTTATATTTTCCGTATTATCGTATATGTATAGTTTTAATGGTTAACAAAGAACTTATGATTATTATATCATGTTATTGGACTTGATATAATATTCTATTCGAAAGGATCAAGTATGTGAATTCCCAAAAGTATATTTTATGATGCATGTGATGTGTGAAAATTATGTTTCTGTACATGGAGATAAAATATATTTTGGTTTCTCGATTTCTATCTTGACCTCTCCCGAGGGTTTATTGGCGTAGAAGTATACTTCCTCTTTTCGTTCCTTTCCATGGGAACCTACTGTTATTGTTACCTGTTTAGGAAACCTACTGTTTATGTTTCCTTTCGGGAAACCTACTGTTATTGTTATGTATGTCATCTTCCCTGCCACGTGATCTAATAGTGGCTTAGTGTAAAATCTGATTGACCTAAACTACTGTCTTACTCTTTGTAAAATCCCGAAAAAAAAAATTTGGACCGTCCATTTGAAATTAATTTGGAAACGATAATTTTTTTGGACTTTAAGTTGATTTTCGTGATTCTATGGATCTTATTTGAAGTGGATCAGCTTCGTAACCCCAAGTTTACGAAAGCTCGACTATTGCTTAATCCCTAAACCTAGTCATCTTCATTCTTCTTCTTAAAACGACCTTCTCCTTGTATTTTTCATCAGAGCCGCCACAATCTTCAACCTCCATTGCCTCCCATAGCTCCCCATCTCGATGAAGCCCCAAACGTCTGCTTTTCTTTCTTCTTCTATCGCTAGTGCCAGATTCGCCCCTCTCGCCTTCGACAACCACCCATCGCCTCTCAGTCTCTCTCCCAGTCGAACAGAAACTAGAAATCAGAGGGTTTCTACTTCAACCGCCCCAGCTCCGCCTCTCACCAGCCGACCACCATACCCGCCTGCCCTTCTTTCTTCTTTCCGTTTGGACCGAAATCAAGTGGTGTTATGATGATCGAACCGGATTGGGGAAATTGTGAAACGTGAAGGATTGGATACGAATATGAATCTAATCGGACCGTTCGAACATTTTTGGGACAATTAATGGATCGATTTGAATGGAGGGATTCGATTCGTGATGCCATGGCCTGTATTTGGACTAGTTAAAATCGAGTTTGTGGAGTTTTGTAAGTTGCAGGGACTTAATTGAGGTTTTTGAAAAGTTTAAACCCTTCCTTTTGAGAATTAGATGGTACCAAGGACCTCCTGTGCAATTTAACCAACTTCCGGATATTTTAGTTTTGGCCCAGACCCGTAACATACCTATTTTGCCCCTGACTCGCACCTAATCTACAGAAATTACCATCACCAAGTTATAGATCAACTTCTGCCAATGAAATAACAAGTTGGTCGCTAGACTGTATGGTTTGGCGTTGTGCTGTGAACTTGGAGGTCACAAGCTTATTTAGTTTTAAGCCCCTTTTGTGCCCAGAAAATTACCGTTGTACCCCAAGACATTGCAGAATTACAATTGCACCATTTATTCTTATTTTGCCTAACTTCAGAAAATTTCCGTTTTACCCTTGTGACCTACTTTTCCCGTTTCGACCTATTAAACCGCAGTAGAGACTAGCGAAGTGTACTAGTGGTGTCTTGGAGGTGATTTTTGGAGATTCAATGTGCAAGCTATCGGTGGATTACTTGCAGTTACTTAAGTTTGACTTGGAATTGTATCGATTTTTAGGTAAGGGGAACTCTTGACACTTTTGCTTTTATTTTTCGATATAAAATGTATATATATATATATATATATATATATATATATATATATATATATATATATATATATATATATATATATATATATACCAAGTGGTATCGAGCGATTCTGATGAGGCATGATTTAAGATTGAGTCTTAACACGAACTGTTTTATGATCATGATAAACATGATAAGAAGGAAAGATACTGTTAAAAACAATAGAAGTGAGGAATTTGATATTCCGCAGAATTTAGATTTATTAAATAAATGGGCGATTCAAGAATCGAACTGAGTTATTTACCAGTTAGGTACTTTTGAAAAATTGGGTTTAAAACAGGTAGTTAAAACTACTGAAGAATCTATCTCACTTGATAATGATGAGTTAGTAATAAAACTACTCAGTGAGAAAGATATTGCTGTTTATAAAAACCTTTACAAATTTTTACATATTGGTTTAGTGCAAATTGCTTTTAAACCTTTAACCTTAGAAGGACTACCTGAGAGCTTTATAGCTGCTCTTAGAGATGGTAGAAACTTAGACTGGAAAAAATCCTTAATCGGAATATACAGTCTAGTTTAGCCCATGGTCCAGTTTATTTTGATGTTTATCCGAATTTACAATTGTCTTTATCGGATATTAATATTTTAGATTCTTTAACATTAAATGTTAAAACTAATGGTTATAATTATATTTACGATGTAAACAATCATATCATTATAGGATTTATTATAAACCTTTGTTTACTCTAAATCCTCATTCTTAGAAGGTTGATAAACCTTTAAATGAAACTATTTTAATTGAGACTAATTTTAGCAAATCTAAAATTACTACTCGTAGATCTATTAAATGGGAAGAAATAGATTTTCCTGAAAATTGGACAATTAAACAGGCTGTACCCTCACAACTTTGTTATTCAAAATAATTTAATAGATGTTATCCAAACTCCTGAAGGTTTGGTAAAAATGCAGTTTGAAAATAACAATGATTTTATAGGATCTTCTTCAAGACTTACTAAGTCTTCTTCTTTAAGATCTTTTATATCACCTATTGATTATGTAGTTGATACTCCATCAAGGATGTCAACCTCTGCTAAAAGCGAATACAAAATCTTTTGAAACAATTCGGAAGATCATATTGATGAACTTGAATAAATAAAGATTTTGATAATATTGTCAAAGGAGTTACACATACTCCAACTGAAGCAGATATAACTGCATCAGAAATGGAATTTCGTTATTAATGAATTCAAGTCAAATTGATTTTAGCCCTGGCTATCCGGCTAGGCAAAAGATTAAAACTGAATTCAATTTACCCAGATGGGAACCTTTTAAAAATTGGTTTTTACAAACTTCTCTTCAACGAGAAAACTTCTATTCAAAATGAATTTTATAAAGATTGTGAAAAACACAATACTCCAATTCCTTTTGTTCCATGGTTTGTTTCTAAATATGTGGAACAATATATTTCAGTATTAGAAAGGAATTATAAACTTTCGACAGGGAGGAATTTACAACAAGTCTATCCTCCACAACAGTCTTTTCAAATTGAAAAAGGAAATCATAGTTTCCTAGCTTTTGCAAAATTACTGGAAGATGAAACTCTACCAGTAACCTGTAAACAAATTAACAAGATGATTGAACAAATGTAATTATACTAATCATTTATTAATGTTCTCGAGAACATTTAACTTCTCCGAGTGAAAGGGTGGATTTAGTTTTAAAAACTATTAACCCTAATCTTTCTTTAAATTCAAATGCTTCTTTAAAGAAAAGGAGAAGGAGCAGGATTACTTTCTAATATTCAACCACCTCCGAAATTTGATTTTAAATTAAAGTCTATGAAAGAACTTGAAAAGTTCTTAACTGAAAAATTTAAAGATATGAAACTTACAACTCTTCATGATGTTGTAAAAGAAAATCCTGATTACAAAGAAGTGATCAGTGATGAAATTAACAAGTTGGGAAAATGGGCTGATAGACCAACCCAACGTATGTATTATTATAGGAGACCTTCTCCTATAGATACCTTGCATGAAGAGCAAGAGTACATACTGAATAACAGTTATAATGGTAAAAACATTTATGAATGGAACCTAGATGCTTATGCTGATAGGCAGATTTATAATATGATTCATAGAATGCTTATGTATTCCACTATTTGTAAAACAAATGGCAACACTGATAAAAATGTTGCAAAAATGATTGTTGCTGGTTTTACAGGACAATTAAAAGGTTGGTGGGATAATTATCTTTCACCAGAAGGGAAAAATCATATTTTTGATACTGTAAAACAAGAGGATGGTATACTATAGAAAATGCAGTATATACTCTTGTTGTTACTATTATTGAACATTTCACCGGAAGATATTCCGATAACAGCGAAAATATTCGAACTGTTTTACAAAACTTAAGATGTAAAACTTTAACTGATTTTCGTCGGTATAAAGATACCTTTTTAAATAGGGTAATGGAATTACCTGAGTGTAATAGCTCTCATTGGAAATCAAAGTTCATTGATGGACTTCCTGTATTATTTGCAGAAAGGGTTAGGAAAAATCTTAGAAAAGATAAAGTTTCTATCCCTTATGAAAATTATACTTATGGCAAGTTAATTGGAACTTGTATTCAAGAAGGTTTAGCCTTATGTAATGAGATTAAATTAAATCAACAAATTAAAAAACAGAACTTGAAAGAAAAGGCCCAGTTGGGACAGTTCTGTGATCAATTTGGGATGGATGTTCCATCCACTTCTAAACCTCATAAGTCGGAAAAGAAGTCGGCTTATAAACCAAAAAAGAAGAGACATTACTCTCCTAGAAAATTAGAAATCCGTAAAAGAAGAGAAGATAGAGAAGAAAGAAAAGCGGATTGAAAGAAACTAATAGTTTGCGAGCTTGTGGAAAACTTGGTCATTTTGCAACACAATGTTGGACGAGAAAATTAAGCAGTTAAAAGTCACGATAATGATTTGAAAGAAACTCTTTCAAAGATTCTTTTAAATTCGATGAAGAAAAGAGTAATAACTCTTACGATGATTGAGATGCTTCTAATAGTACTAATAATCTTGAAGAAGAGAACTTAAAGTTCTTGATCAAGAATCGGTAATATCGATTGAGTCGAGTGTGAACCTTGTATTCTTGGACAACCTTGTATCAAGAAACAAGAAAACACGGATGACGAAATTCTTTAATAAAGAATTTTACAATATTCTCTCACGTTCAAGGCTGATTTAAATGTTTGACGGTAATAATATTATCGAGTTTACGAAACATATCAAAGATCATGAGTTACGATCTAAATTAATAGATCGGATGGATAATATTCCAAGTACTTCTACTTACGTACTGAACGATGGTTCTTCGGAAGATTTTAAAATGATGAGCCTTACTCGATGTCGAAGTTTATAAACTTCTAAAAGCAGAAGGACGTTGAATCTCCAACTTCTACTCATGATTTAGAGATGGAAGTTGAAAATCTCAAAAAGAGATTCGGTTTTGAAAAAGAAAATAAGTTAATAGACTATCGAGTTTTTAAACTTGAAAATTATAAAAAGAGACTAATCGGTCTACCCTCTACTACTAGTGAATCGAGTCAAAGTAAAAAGACTCGATGTTTTGATTCACAAGTAGATGATAATTTTATCAACTTTAGAGATGGTTATATCTCAAAATGGTATGTTAAAATTACCTTATTAATTGATAATTACTTTTCAAAAGATTAGCGCTCTTATTGATTGGAGATCTAAATGTTATACAGAAGGATTAATTCCTACAAAGTATTTTCATAAAACTACATACTCTTTCTCATCTTTGGAGGAGAAAAATTAAATATAAAGTATAAGCTTCCTAAAGCTTATACGTATTGATAAAAGCGTATTCAAACCAGGTTTTTACTAACAAAGTATATTTCAACAAGTAATACTTGGTACTCCTTTTATCTCAAAGATTTATCCTTTTACCCATGTGGATAATTCTGGTATTACTGGAACTTTTCAAGGTAGGAAAATTCATTTAAATTTTATTACAAAACCATTTCATAGAATGTTACATGAAATGTATGATCATCTGACTTTAAAGAAAAACCAGATGAATTTCTTAAAACAAGAAATAAACTCTTTGACTATTGAAGAAAAACATCAAAATCCCAAATTACAAGGGAAGATTAGATTGATTGAAAATCAACTTTCTCTAGAAATCTGTAATGACCATCCTAATGCTTTCTGGAATAGAAAGAAGCATGTGGTCAGTCTTCCTTATGAAGAAGATTTTGATGAAAAAAGAATTCCACAAAGGCAAGACCTTGTCAAATGAATTGAGTATTTAGAACTCGTAAAAGGAAATTGATTCTTTATTGCAAAAGGGTCCGATAAGCCCTTCTCAATCTCCTTGGTCTTGACCTTTTATGTTAATAAACATAGTGAGCAGGAAAGAGGAGTTCCTAGATTAGTTATAAATTATAAACCCTTAATAAGGTTTTAAAATGGATTAGGCATCCTATTAGAATAAAAAGATCTTTTAGAAAGACTTTATGATTCAATATTATTTTCAAAATTTGATTTAAAATCAGGTTATTGGCAAGTTCAAATTGAACAAAAGGATAGATATAAGACAGCCTTTAATGTTCCAATAGGACATTACGAATGGAATGTAATGCCATTTGGTTTGAAAAATGTTCATACTTGAATTTGAGAAAATTATGAATGATATCTTCACTCCTTATAGTGATTTTATATTAGTCTATATTGATGATATCCTAGTTTTCTCAAAGGATATTGAATCCCATTTTAAACATTTGGATATATTAAAGAAAATAGTCATACAGAGTGGTTTAGTTATATCAAAACCAAAGATGTCTTTGTTTCAGACAAAAATTAGATTTTTGGGTCATTATATTGAAAAAGGTAATATTATCCCAATAAATAGAAACATTGATTTTGCTGACAAATTTCCTGATGAAATAACTAATAAAACCCGATTCTGAGGTTTTAGGAAGTTTGAATTATATCTCTTCCTATTATCAAGACATAGCTCAAGATACTGCTATCTTATATGATAGACTTAAAAAAGATCCAAAGCCTTGTTCTGATTATCATACTCAGGCTGTTAGGAAATTAAAAGAAAAGGTGAAAACCTTGCCTTGTCTCATGTTGAGTAATCCCTCATGGGATAAATCATTGAACAGATGCTTGATATAGGTTATGGAGGAATTCTTAAGCAGTTGATCCTCATAATAAACAAGAATATCTTGTTACGTTTCTATTACGGCAAATGGAATATGATCGGAAAAATTATGCTACAATTGCTAAAGAGATACTTTCAATTGTCAAATGTGTCTTAAAATTTCAAGATGATTTATATAATCAAAATTTATTATAAAAGGCAGTTGTAATTACGCAAAGTTCATGTTTAACAAGATTTTAAACATGATGTTTCTAAACAAATGTTTGCAAGATGGCAAGCTCATTTAGCTCCTTTTGATTTTGAAATTGTCTATAAAAAGGAGAAGACAATAGTCTTCAGTTTTACGATCTGAGAATATATTTCATGATTGTTGCGGGAATGTACTTGCAAGGAAGAGGCTCTTCCTCTTATAGAGGAGGTCGAGGAAGGGATGCGAAAGAATCCTCTCTCAATGGCGGAGGAAAGCTTATAGCTATGAATTTGCCATCACAAAACATGAAAGCTCGAAAGAGTACCAAGAATTTCTTGAGTACAAAAAGAATAAGGGAAAAATTCCCTCTCTTGCTAAAATAATAGCAGAACAAGAGTCTGAAGATAATAAATCAGATTATCTGGAAAACAGAAATCAAGAAGTTATACTTCTGATTGAAACAAGAGATATGAAATGGGAAAATAACCCATGGACTTTGATGTCCAGATATCTTGACAAAGCATCATATGCTTTGGGGACTTATAAAACAAGATACTTTTATGAAAGTATTCTTTTGGATACAGAGTCATGTGAAATATCACATTTCTCGAATTCAAAGAAGTTTATAACTTGTAAAATTTATATTAAGAAGATTATATCTTCGAGGAATGAGAATTGCTCCATTACGAGAAAGGGAATTTTATTACCCTAATAACAGAAATCCCATAAAATTTAATTATTGGGATTATGTTGAAGCATTTAATAAAGTTCTTTTATATGAAAATGATAAAAAGAAGCACTCCTGGTTCATAAAAATCAGTAGCGAAGCTTATGAGCAAGAGATACCAAATTGGTTTCTTAAATGGTGGAAATATTTTGAAACCACCGGAGTAATACTCCCTCAAAATTTCTGAAATTATATTACCTTGGATAAATGTTAATCAAGAAGGATATTCCTTGAGATCGATATGATTTATATTTCTTTATGGAATTTTCCATACCATGTATTTGGAAATGGGTACTGTTATCGGTTATACGAACATGAAATACCATGTATCAAAAGATCTTCTTATCTGAAGTTACGGGATAAAATGAATAAAGTAGCCCGAAACCAAGCAATTATATTGCGGTGATACTCTAAATCTTATAGATAAAAGAATAAGATTATATCGAAAATAAAGATTATCGACACCAAAGGAGAATGACCTTAGATCAAATCGGAAAAAGCTGGAATGGGTCGAAAGCGACAATAGAGAGATGCTAATAGAAGCATATATAGAAGAAATGAAGAAGGATCTTCTGAGGTTTGATGGAGAAACTCAATACGAAATCGGATACATCAATGGTATCGGCCCGAGAGTATCAAGATGCTCGAGATCCGAATCGGAAGAAGTCTCGATAGAAGGCGTTTTGAAATATTTAAAGGAACTCTTAAGCGGAAGAGTAAAGATAAGGAAGAATCTTCTCTGACAATAGTGGTAGCGGAAAAATCTACCCAATAATGACAAAGATGATGAGTCGGGCACTAATGTGTGGATCTGAGATAATGGAGACAACGATAAGTGGGGTGGAAATTATTCCACAACAAACAAAAGAAAGCAACATCCACAAAAGCAATGACGAAATTTAAAGAGACGAGATAGCGACAAAGGAATCAAATTCAAGATGGTGAGAGAAATCAGCTCCTAGGGAATCAAATTCCCTCTATAAATAAGAAGAAGGAAGAAGCGAACACGGATACCCATCCATTGTATACACCTAGCTAAACACTCTCCCTTCCAGTTTTTAAATTTTTAGTATTTGTAATTAAGTTTGAAGTTTGTGCTTGGAGTACAACCTGTAAGTACTCTCTCTTTTTATTTTTGTAATATATTTATATTAATGAAAATTAGCCTCATGATAGGCTAAACGTTTGGTTTGTGTTAAAGGCAGTCTAAATTATGTATTTACTTTAACTTTGGCAAAAATGTTTCTTTGTTCCTCGGTCACTATTCATGGTTACTATTCACGGTGAATTATGAATTAATCTACTATTCATGGTTACTATTCACGGCGAATTATGAATTAATCTAAGATTTTTATTACTTACTAAGAATGAGACGAGAGAAGGTTTATATTAATCGGGCATGTTGATATATTAGATAGACATATGAAGGCCTTGTTGCCCTCTAAAGCGAAAGAAATGGCGTCTACATTTTGTTTTGTGCTACTTTTATGTCTTGAGAAATATCTTAATATTGGATTTTATCTGATAATGTCGATCTGATGTCGTCTCTATCTTAGTCGGTGATGCGAGTGCGGATTAATGAAGTGATTCTAAAGTTTGAATATTGTAATCGAGTTTGGATTAATGAAATGATTCTAAAGTTTGAATATTATGTGATATGAATAACTCGAAGAAGCTTTGTGACCCGACCAGACCCGACAGTGGTATCGAGCCGGTTCTGATGAGGCATGATTTAAGATTGAGTCTTAACACGCTGTTTATGATCATGATAAACATGATAAGAAGGAAAGATCTTTGTTAAAAAGCGGTAGAAGTGAGAATTTGATATTCCCGAATTTAGATTTATTAAATAAATGGGCGATTCCAAATCAAACTGAGTTATTTACCAGTTAGGTACTTTTGAAAAATTGGGTTTAAAACAGGTAGTTAAAACTACTGAAGAATCTATCTCACTTGATAATGATGAGTTAGTAATAAAACTACTCAGTGAGAAAGATATTGCTGTTTATAAAAACCTTTACAAATTTTTACATATTGGTTTAGTGCAAATTGCTTTTAAACCTTTAACCTTAGAAGGACTACCTGAGAGCTTTATAGCTGCTCTTAGAGATGGTAGAAACTTAGACTGGAAAAAATCCTTAATCGAATTATCTGATCTAGTTTAGCCCATGGTCCAGTTTATTTTGATGTTTATCCGAATTTACAATTGTCTTTATCGGATATTAATATTTTAGATTCTTTAACATTAAATGTTAAAACTAATGGTTATAATTATATTTCTGGTACAGAAACAATCTGTATCTGGTATAGGATTTATTATAAACCTTTGTTTACTCTAAATCCTCATTGTCGAAGGGTTGATAAACCTTTAAATGAAACTATTTTAATTGAGACTAATTTTAGCAAATCTAAAATTACTATTCGTAGATCTATTAAATGGGAAGAAATAGATTTTCCTGAAAATTGGACAATTAAACAGGCTGTACCCTCACAACCTGTTATTCAAAATAATTTAATAGATGTTATCCAAACTCCTGAAGGTTTGGTAAAAATGCAGTTTGAAAATAACAATGATTTTATAGGATCTTCTTCAAGACTCACTAAGTCTTCTTCTTTAAGATCTTTTATATCACCTATTGATTATGTAGTTGATACTCCATCAAGGATGTCAACCTCTGCTAAAAGCAGAATACAAAAATCTTTTGAAACAATTCCGGAAGATCATATTGATGAACTTCGAATAAATAAAGATTTTGATAGTATTATCAAAATCTTTGTTATTGAGTTCATCAAATGATAAATTGAATCAAAATAAAGAAAATTGATAATGAAAAGATTAAAAGTTTTTTAAATTCAAAAAGAGAAAACTGCTATTAAATTTAAATAATTTGAAATTTTTTCAGGCTGTTTAATTAAATTTAACAAATGATTTTGGATAAGAATCTGGTTCATTGAAGGATAAAATTGGTTTGAAGGAAAGTTCAAAATGAGGAAATTTGTTCAAGAATTAAAATTGAAATTTATTCTTTTTTCATTCAAGATTTCAAAATAAAAGGATTGAAAGTTCAAATTGAAATTTTGATTTTAAATTAAAAGTCAGATGAAATTTTTAAGTTAAAATCATTTGAAAGAAATCGATTTGAAAAGTGAAACATTGAAAAGTTTAAGTCAAATGAAAGCAAAGAAAAACAAACTTTGAAATTTACATTTATAAATTTAATTTTAAAGAATCTAAATATTAATATTTAAAAGGTTGATATCAAATAAAATGATAAAAGTTTAAAAATTTTATAAATTCAGTCACAAAGCTTCTTTGAGTTATTCATATTGGCTCTGATATTCAAACTTTAGAATCACTTCATTAATCCGGACTCGGACTAGCTAAGATAGAGGCGACATCGGAATTTGATTACTTGTATAAAATCTATCAATATTAAGATATTTCTCAAGACATAAAAGTAGCACAAAAGCATTTCGAGGCGCCATTTCTTTCGGCTTTAGAGGGCAAATGACGTGCCTTCATATGTCTATCGGAATATATCAACATGCCTGATTAATACAAAACCTTCTCTGGTCTCATTCTTAGTAAGTAATAAAAATCTTAGATTAATTCATAATTCTGCCGTGAATAGTAACCATGAATAGTAGATTAATTCATAATTCCGCCGTGAATAGTAACCATGAATAGTGACCGGAGGAACAACAAAACATTTTTGCCAGAGTTAAAGTAAATACATAATTTAGACCTGTCTTAACACAAACCAAACGTTTAGCCTATCATGAGGCTAATTTTCATTAATATAAATATATTACAAAAATAAAAAGAGAGAGTACTTACAGGTTGTACTCCAAGCACAAACTTCAAACTTAATTACAAATACTAAAAATTTAAAAACTGGAAGGGAGAGTGTTTAGGCTTAGGTGTGTATACAATGGATGGGTATCCAGGTTCTGCCCCCTTCCTTCTTCCTTCTTCTTATTGATAGAGGGAATTTGATTCCCAGGAGCTGAAATCTGTCAATGTAATTGGAATTTGATTCCAATTATGTCACTATCTGCTTTTCTCTTTAAACCTGCTCCGTTCTTTTCTTTCTCTTTCTGACTTTAGTCACTTTGTCTTCTTGTAGAATGGAAGAAGCTACGTTATGATTTAGTGGGATGTCTTTCATCATCAACATCATTTGTTTTGTCATCATTATTATTCTATAATGGAAATATTCCATCTACTCATCATCAGTAGTTGTAGAGCAATTTCTTTTCTTCTTCTACAAATATTCCTCATAGAAATTTCTTCTAAAATCAGAATCTGAATCATTCTGGCAATCTTCAGACTGCATATTGGACTTTTATTTTTCTGTCCTCCTGATATAATTGAATTCTTTGTCCTATAAGATCTATAGTATCGATGTAATATAATTGCTTAGTTTTTGGGTTTTCTTCATTCATTTTTTCCCAAAACTTCGTATAAGAAGATCTTTTGATACATGGTATCTCATTGTCGGTATAACCGATAATAGGTATCCATTCCCAAATCCAGGGTATGGAAAATTCCATAAAGAAATATAAAGAGTAATACTCTTGAGGAATATCCTTTTTAGGAGTAACCTTCTTCCAACTCAAAAATAAAGTTGAAAAGTTTTTAGGAAGTATAACTTCCGTTGTTCCAAAATTCATCCACCAGGTTATAAACCAGTTGGGTATTCTTTGCCAGTTTCGTATATAAACTGTACTGTCAATGGTTATAAACCATGAGTATTTCTTTCTATGTTGATCATTATCACATAGTAGCACTTTATTAAATGCTTCAACATAGTCCCAATAATTATATTTTATAGGATTTTTGTTGTTGGGATAGTAAAATTCCCTTTTACTGGATGGTTCAAATCCCCAATCCTCAAAAGATATAATCTTCTTAATATAAATTTTTCTGAAGTTATAAACTTCCTTCTGTGTCTTGGAGAAATAATTTATTTCACAAGACTACATTTAAAATAATACTTTCATAAAAAGATCTTGTTTTATAAGATCCTGAAGCATATAATGCTTTATCCTTGTCTAAATATTTAGACCATGATGTCCAAAGTTCCCTTGCCCATTGTACATCTCTTATTTCAAGTATTACTTCGATTTTTGTTTTCAACATAATCGTTTTTCTTCTTTCTTGAATTAGTAAAGATGGAATCTTCCTTTTTCTTTTGTACTCAAGAAATTCTTGGTACTCTTAGCTATAAGTCTCAGATTACGGTGATAGTAAAGCTATAAGCTTTCCTTTATCTTGTGATGGTAAAGCTATAAGCTTTCCTTTATCTAATCCACTTTCGACTTCCTTTTCCTCTATCGGAGGAGGAATTTCTTCTTCTTGAGTACATTCTGCAATAATATCTTCAAATATTAAAGAATCAGGAGGCGATATCATCTTTCCATTTTATAAACATATGTCTAAAATATCATATTTAAAGCATTTAATAGACATAATTTTGCGAATCATAATCATTTTTGGTTATATAAACCATCTTGAAATTTTAAAACATATTTTATGGTTGAAAATATTTCTTTAGCAACGATGGCGTAGTTTTTACGATTATTTTCCACTTTCGAATAAAGCTAACAAGATTTTCTTGTTTATTATGAGATTAATCATTTAAGAATTCCCTCATAACTTATATTAAAACATCTGTTCAGGTTTTATCCCATGAGGATTACCGGCATAAGATAAGGCAAGGTTTTCACATTTTCTTTTAATTTCCTAACAACCTGAGTATGATGATCAAACCAAGGTTTTGGATTCTTTTTAAGTCTATCGTATAAGATAGCAGTATCTTGAGCTATGTCTTTATAATAGGAAGAGATATCATTCAAACTTCCTAAAAACCTCTGTAACTGGGTTTTATTAGTTATTTCATCAGGAAATTTGTTAGCAAAATCAATGCTTCTATTTATTGGGATAATATTACCTTTTTCAATATAATGACCCAAAAATCTAATTTTTGTTTGAAACAAAAACATCTTTGGTTTTGATATAACTAAACCACTCTGTACGTATGACTATTTTCTTTAAGATTTCCAAATGTTTAGAATGGGTTTCAATATCCTTTGAGAAAACTAGGACATCATCAATATAGACTAATATAAAATCACTATAAGGAGTAAAAATATCATTCATAATTTTCTGAAATTCAGAAGGAGCATTTTTCAAACCAAATGGCATTACATTCCATTCGTAATGTGCTATTGGAACATTAAAGGCTGTCTTATATCTATCCTTTTGTTCAATTTGAACTTGCCAATAACCTGATTTTAAATCAAATTTTGAAAATAATATTGAATCATAAAGTCTTTCTAAAAGATCTTTTTTATTCGGAATAGGATGCCTAATCCATTTTAAAACCATATTAAGGGGTTTATAATTTATAACTAATCTAGGAACTCCTCTTTCCTGTTCACTATGTTTATTAACATAAAAGGCTGTACAAGACCAAGGAGATTGAGAAGGGCTTATCAGACCCTTTTGCAATAAGAATCAATTTCCTTTTTACAGAGTTCTAAATACTCTGAATTCATTTGACAAGGTCTTGCCTTTGTCGGAATTCTTTTTTCATCAAAATCTTCTTCATAAGGAAGACTGACCACATGCTTCTTTCTATTCCAGAAAGCATTAGGATGGTCATTCTGATTTCTAGAAAGTTGATTTTCAATCAATCTAATCTTCCTTGTAATTTGGGATTTTGAAGTTTTATTCAATAGTCAAAGAGTTTATTTCTTGTTTTAAGAAATTCATCCGGTTTTCTTTAAAGTCGGATGATCATACATTTCATGTAACATTCTATGAAATGGTTTTGTAATAAAATTTAAATGAATTTTCCCACCTTGAAAAGTTCGATAATGCAATTATCCACATGGGTAAAAGGACAAATCTTTGAGATAAAAGGAGTACCAAGTATTACTTGGTTGGAAATATCCTTTGTTAGTAAAAAACTGGTTTGAATACAGTTTTTATCAATACAGATATAAGCTTTAGGAAGCTTATACTTTATATTTAATTTTTCTCCTCCAGCATGAGAAAGAGTATGTGTAGTTTTATGAAAATACTTTGTAGGAATTAATCCTTCCTGTATAACATTTAAATACGCTCACTTGTCGATAAAAGTCAAATCTTTTGAAAAGTAATTATCAATTAATAAGGTAATTTTAACATACCATTTTTGAGATATAACCATCTCTAAAGTTGATAAAAAATTATCATCTACTTGTGAATCAAAACATTGAGTCCTTTTACTTTGACTCGATTCACTTGTAGTAGTGGGTAGGCCATTAGTCTCTTTTTTATAATTTTCAAGTTTAAAAACTCGATAGTCTATTAACTTATTTTCTTTTTTCAAAAACCGAATCTCTTTTTTGAGATTTTCAACTTCCATCTCTAAATCATGAGTAGAAGTTGGAGATTCAACTGTCCTTCTCTGTTTTAGAAGTTTATAAACTTGACATTGATAAGGCTCATCATTTTAAAATCTTACGGAAGAACCATTGGTTCGAACGCAGTAGAAGTACTTGGAATATTATCCATCGATCTATTAATTTAGATCGTAACTCATGATCTTTGATATGTTTGAAACTTCGATAATATTATTACCGTCGAAACATTTAAATCAGTTCCTTGGGCGTGAGAGAATATTGTAAAATTCTTTATTAAAGAATTTCTTTGTCATCTGTTTTCTTGTTTCTTGATACAAGGTTGTCCAAGAATACAAGGTTCACACTCTGACTCTGAATCAGATATTACCGATTCTTGATCAAGAACTTTTAAGTTCTCTTCTTCAGTACTATTAGTACTATTAGAAGCATCTGAATCATCAGAAGAGTTATTACTCTTTTCTTCATCAGAATTTAAAAGAATCTTTGAAAGAGTTTCTTTCAAATCATTATCGTGACATTTAATCTGTTTAATTTTCTCTTGGTCCAACATTGTGTTGCAAAATGACCAAGTTTTCCACAAGCTCGGCAAACTATTAGTTTCTTTCGAATCCGTTTTCTTTCTTCTCTATCTTCTCTTCTTTGTTTACGGATTTCTAATTTTCTAGGAGAGTAATGTCTCTTCTTTTTTGGTTTATAAGCCGACTTCTTTTCCGACTTATGAGGTTTAGAAGTGGATGGAACATCCATCCCAAATTGATCACAGAACTGTCCCAACTGGGCCTTTTCTTTCAAGTTCTGTTTTTTAATTTGTTGATTTAATTTAATCTCATTACATAAGGCTAAACCTTCTTGAATACAAGTTCCAATTAACTTGCCATAAGTATAATTTTCATAAGGGATAGAAACTTTATCTTTTCTAAGATTTTTCCTAACCCTTTCTGCAAATAATGCAGGAAGTCCATCAATGAACTTTGATTTCCAATGAGATATTACACTCAGGTAATTCCATTACCCTATTTAAAAAGGTATCTTTATACCAACGAAAATCAGTTAAAGTTTTACATCTTAAGTTTTGTAAAAGCAGTTGAATATTTTATTTATCGGAATATCTTCAGGTGAAATGTTCAATAATAGTAACAAGAGTATATCTTGCATTTTCTATAGTATACCATCCTCTTGTTTTACGAGATCAAAATATGATTTTTCCTTACGGTGAAAGATAATTATCCCACCAACCTTTTAATAGTCCTGTAAAACCAGCAACAATCATTTTTGCAACATTTTTATCAGTGTTGCCATTTGTTTTACATATAGTGGAATACATAAGCATTCTATGAATCATATTATAAATCTGCCTATCAGCATAAGCATCTAGGTTCCATTCATAAATGTTTTTACCATTATAAGCATTATTCAAGATGTACTCTTGCTCTTCATGCAAGGTATCTATAGGAGAAGGTCTCCTATAATAATACATACGTTAGGTTGGTCTATCACCCATTTTCCCAACTTGTTAATTTCATCATGATCACTTCTTTGTAATCGAGTTTTCTTTTACAACATCATGAAGAGTTGTAAGTTTCATATCTTTAAATTTTTCATTAAAACTTTTCAAGTTCTTTCATAGACTTTAATTTAAAATCAAATTTCGGAGGTGGTTGAATTAGAGGCGGTAATCCTGTTCCTTCTCCTTTTCTTTTAAAGAAGCATTTGAATTTAAAGAAAGATTAGGGTTAATAGTTTTAAAACTAAATCCACCCTTTCACTCGGAGAAGTTAAATGTTCTCCGAGAACATTAATAAGTATTAGTATAATTACATTGTTCAATCATCTTGTTAATTTGTTTTGAGTTCTTGGTAGAGTTTCATCTTCCGTAATTTTGCAAAAGCTAGGAAACTATGATTTCCTTTTCAATTTGAAAAGATTTGTGGAGGATAGACTTGTTGTAAATTCCTCCCTGTCGAAAGTTTATAATTACTTTCTAATACTGAAATATATTGTTCCACATATTTAGAAACAAACCATGGAACAAAAGGAATTGGAGTATTGTGTTTTTCACAATCTTTATAAACTTCATTTTGAATAGAAGTTTTCTCTGAAGAAGTTTGTAAAAACCAATTTTAAAAGGTTCCCATCTGGGTAAATTGAATTCAGTTTTAATCTTTTGCCTAGCCGGAGAGCCAGGGCTAAAATCAATTTGACTTGAATTCATTAATAACGAAATTCCATTTCTGATGCAGTTATATCTGCTTCAGTTGGAGTATGTGTAACTCCTTTGACAATATTATCAAAATCTTTATTTATTCGAAGTTCATCAATATGATCTTCTGGAATTGTTTCAAAAGATTTTGTATTACGCTTTTAGCAGGTTGACATCCTTGATGGAGTATCAACTACATAATCAATAGGTGATATAAAAGATCTTAAAGAAGAAGACTTAGTAAGTCTTGAAGAAGATCCTATAAAATCATTGTTATTTTCAAACTGCATTTTTACCAAACCTTCAGGAGTTTGGATAACATCTATTAAATTATTTTGAATAACAGGTTGTGAGGGTACAGCCTGTTTAATTGTCCAATTTTCAGGAAAATCTATTTCTTCCCATTTAATAGATCTACGAGTAGTAATTTTAGATTTGCTAAAATTAGTCTCAATTAAAATAGTTTCATTTAAAGGTTTATCAACCCTTGAATGAGGATTTAGAGTAAACAAAGGTTTATAATAAATCCTATAACAGATACAGATTGTTTCTGTACCAGAAATATAATTATAACCATTAGTTTTAACATTTAATGTTAAAGAATCTAAAATATTAATATCCGATAAAGACAATTGTAAATTCGGATAAACATCAAAATAAACTGGACCATGAGCTAAACTAGACTGTATAATTCCGATTAAGGATTTTTTCCAGTCTAAGTTTCTACCATCTCTAAGAGCAGCTATAAAGCTCTCAGGTAGTCCTTCTAAGGTTAAAGGTTTAAAAGCAATTTGCACTAAACCAATATGTAAAAATTTGTAAAGGTTTTTATAAACAACAATATCTTTCTCACTGAGTAGTTTTATTACTAACTCATCATTATCAAGTGAGATAGATTCTTCAGTAGTTTTAACTACCTGTTTTAAACCCAATTTTTCAAAAGTACCTAACTGGTAAATAACCTTAGGCTCGATTCTTGGAATCATCCATTTA
This sequence comes from Plantago major, assembly GCA_026545765.1. Taxonomy (NCBI): domain Eukaryota; kingdom Viridiplantae; phylum Streptophyta; class Magnoliopsida; order Lamiales; family Plantaginaceae; genus Plantago; species Plantago major. The sequence continues at coordinate 47,859,558 of CM048842.1, read as the reverse complement.
TTTAATAAATCTAAATTCTAGGGAATATCAAATTCCTCACTTCTACTGTTTTTAACAGTATCTTTTCTTCTTATCATGTTTATCATGATCATAAAACAGTTCGTGTTAAGACTCAATCTTAAATCATGCCCTTACTGTAAACTGGCTCTGATACCACTTGGCTGGTCTGGTCGGGTCACAAATATATATATATATATATATATATATATATATATATATATATGTATAGTTTTCGATTGAAAAATAACTTATGGTTATTATATTATATTATGGGACTTGATATAATAGTCTATTCGAAAAAGGATCAAGTATGTGTATCCCATAAAATGTTTTCCTTGTGTATGCGATTTGTGAAAGTGTTTTGATAAAGCATGGATTATGTGTACGTTTATGCTCATCGATATGCCTATGAAGTGTGTGACCCTTTCGGGGGGAATGTCGTGCTTTGGAGTACTTCCAGTGTTATGTGTGTGACCCTATTGTGTTAGGGGATATGTTATGTGAAAGCCGACCTGTGTGCCACCACGGTTTGTGTGGCCGTAGTGTATATTTGATTCGAGCTAAATGTGAATAATGTATTGTGACATGTGTTCCATGCAAATGATTTTTCGACTATGTTTGATATAAAAATGGAGTGTATATGTATGTAAACTTTTCATATGTACTTGATCCGGGTAAAAGTGCCAGGAGCTCACCCTTACACCTTTTTTTTAGATATTTAGTAAGTGATTGGACGAAGATACTTTGGAGTTGAGACGGTAGTCAGATGATGGATATGTGAAGGCTGTTTAGTAGTTGCTGCGACTCTGAGTTTTCTATTGTATAGGATGACTTGTAATATTGAGATTGTTATCTTTTGAGGATTTGTAATTGCTGTAATTATTATGTAATGGATTTTAGATGCTCTGTTTGTGATGTATTTGAGGATTAAAGGAAGGCTTCGTCTTGGCGTGAGCCCATCTCACGATAGACGGCCGGTCGCGCCAAAGTGATTTGGTTTTGGGGCGTGACACTCTTTTGTGAAAGTACTCCATGTTCTGATTTTGGATATGTGAATTGTTATCGTGTGTATATAAATATGTATGTTTTACTACGCTGCTTGATCCGGTAGAAGTGTGAATGAGGCTCACCCTTACCCACCTCTTTCAGATGTTTAGAGAAGTGATATTGGTTGATGGTACCTTGGAGTCGACCAGGGTGGACATGTGATGGAGTTTATGAAGGTTGTTTAGTAGCTGTAAACTTGAGCTTAGTATTTTATAGGATGACAAGTGTATTGGGAGCATCGTTGTATTTTGGGGATTTGTTATTGTTGTAATTACCTTGTACGGGTTTTAGACGCTCTGTTGTACCACTCTGAGATATTGATGTACTTTGAGGGTTTAAAGTAGGCTTCGTCTTGGCGTGAGCCCATCTCACGATAGATGGCCGGTCGCGCCAAAGTGATTTGGTTTTGGGGCATGATAACACCGGTTCAACAGGAGGTCTAACCGATCAAACCAGTATTTAATTACATGACTGGTTCGAATCCCGGTTCGGTTTTTAATACACAGGTTGCTACCCTGTGTCTAATATGAAACTTCTTCATGCATTCTGCGAATAGTTCGTTGCAAAAGTGCGTACTTCCACACTAATGATTTTCTTCGGTGTTCCATACCTTGCAAATATATTCTCCTTCAAAAATCTCAGTAATGCATCGTTCGTTTTTGTTGCTATTGCTTCGACCCATGTTGAGACGTTGTCGACCGCTACAGTATATACTCGTTTTCGTCCGACTTCAGAACAGGCCCCATAAAGTCTATTCCCCAGACGTCGAAATTTTTTGCTACTAAGTTGGTGGTCATCGGTATATCATCTCTCTTAGTAATGTTTCATATCCTCTAACATCTGTCGCAATTCTTGCAGAAATTGATCTTGTCCCTGTAGATCGTCTCCCAGTAGAATCCTGATTGTAGAATCATATGAGCGGTTTTTTTTGCTCCATAGTGTCCTCCACACTCGAATTCACGACAGTGTCTCAATATGCTGTCTTGCTCATGCTCAGGTACGCATCTCATATAGATCATATATGCTCCTTCTTTGAATAGGTAAGGCACCATATAAATCCCCTGCTCTTTTGGCAGGCTAAAACCCTTGAAGCAAATCGCCTGAGGCCCCAAAATCGGGGAGGGGCTCAATTTTACGTTACGTATAATGTATATGTTAATTGTGTATGTAATAGATGGGGTTAAATGCAAAATACCCCCTTAAGTTATTGTAAATGTGCGCAAAACCCCTTTGAGTTAACAAATTAGTACCAAACCCCCTGAGTTATTCAAAAATGTGCGCGAAACTCCCCCGAGTTAATAAATTAGTCCCTGAGTTATGAAAAATGTGCGCGAAACCCCCTTGAGTTATTAAAACATGTGCGTGGAACCCCTTCAGCCTTTTTTTTTTTTATTTCGGCGTGCTCGTGTTAGGTGCGACAATGGATGTTCTTTTAGGTTTTCTTACTCCAAATTAACTGAACTGGACATTCATAGTTTCAGTTTATTATCTTTTGCATTCACTTTTTTCCGTTTACATGACTAATAATGAATTTGTATATGTTGTTGATATGTAGTGATAATTTTAATTAGTGTTATCTATGGTTGTTATTTATATATTTCAGTGCTATATAACCAGTAGTGTGTGATCGATTTTTGTTGTTCATTAACCAGGAAAAAAAAAGTAGAGTTTTACTATTTTTAATAGCTCAAATTTAAGTAATTTTAATATTTTCGAAAATATTGACTAATGAGTCAAACTGCACACAATACGAATTCATCATGCATATTTAGTATTCATGTAAAAGGGTATTACAATGACTTTATAAGAATTCAATGGGATTTTGCGCATATTTTTAATAACTATGGTTTTTTTTTTGTTTTTGCATTGATTTGGTGTAAGATAACATAAACAAACATCCATAGTCGTTCCTAATGAGAGTGTACCTCACACACTTTAAAAATAAAAGGTGGGGGGTTTTGTGCCCATTTTTAATAACTCAAGGGGGTTTGGTACTAATTCATTAACTCAGAGGGGTTTCGTGCACATTATTAATAACTCAGGGGGTGTTATGCATTTAACTCGTAATAGATGTTAACAATTTGTGACATGGCCTATTGGTAAAAGTAGCTAACATGAAAGTGCAAATTCCTTGATGTCTCAAAGTTCTTGACTTCGCTTCCCCCTCTTTTCACTTTTTATTTCTTTTGAAAATGAAACAACATGATTTTGACCTTTTTTTCCAGTGAGTATGTCGATCCTTTCTATATTGTTTTATTTATTTCAGATTATATTAAATAAGTATATTTTGTTTTCGTTTTATTAGCACTCCATATAACCTCTACAAATATATTTTATTTCGTTATATTATTATGTATTCCGTTAATAATTTACTAACTCAACATTTTTAGTTTATAACTTTTAATTTCCATTTAGAAAAATATAATGCGATTTTTATTACACTATTATTTGGGGCCATGTATTAAAAGGTCGCACAAGGCCCCTGAAATCAGGGAGACGCCCCTGCTCTTTGATATAAGAGCGTTTCTCTGTGCTATGGTCCAATCTTTCTTCAGTACTCCACTGGTAAGAAAGTTTACTATGTCAACGTACCACGGTTCCTTTTCAACGCTGAAAACTTGCTCTCCAGGAAAATCATCGTCAATTTCCTCTTCCTCCTTATGAACGGTGATCCTTGAAAGATGATCAACTATGCTATTCTCCTCACCGGGCCTGTCTACTATCTTGTAATCAAACTGTTGTAACAGCAGTACCCATCTTATCAGTCTCGATTTCGCGTCCGTCTTCGCTATCAAATACCTTAATGTTGCGTGGTCACTATGGATGATAACTTGATATCCCACAATATAACTTGGAAGCTTTTCCAGAGCAAAGACAACAACTAGAAATTCCTTGCCCGTTGTGTAATAATTCTTCTGTGCATCGCTCATAGACTTGCTGGCATAGTATTTTGCTCTGAATTGTTTGTCTCTCTTCTGCCCCAAAACTGCTCCAACAACAAAATCTGATGCGTCGCACATTATCTTGAATGGTATTTCCCAATTTGGTGTGGTCATTATTGGAGATGTTACCAACTTTTCCTTCATGCCTGCATACAATCCTCATCGACCTGCGAAAATTAATATGTCCCCTAAAAGATTGTAGCTCCTTAACACTCGTCGGTGGTGGCAATTTTGATATAGTCTCCACCTTTGCTTCATCCACCCTTATTCCTTCCTTCGAGATGATATGTCCGAGAACTATTCCTTCTCGGGCAAATTTCTTATGGTACCCCTTAAATTGGTGGCAATAACATATTCACCCATTCTATTCGAACAATAACAGTTGCATCCAAACTTTTGAACTGAGGGAATATCGATATTACAGATAGGTCCAATAGTCAAACCTTGTGATGACATGGCTCTGGCGTTTGCTGATGTGTCATATGAAGTTGGAAATAATAACGAAATTGCCATTGAATTAATTGATTTTAGACTTTCTTTATTTCTTTTTCTCTATTTTCTTTTGTTTTTGATTTTCTTTTTTCCTCATTTATTTAGTCACTAAAGGTTACTGGACTTGGATGTAATTAATGTAAACAAATTTGGGGAAGTTGATGTAATTGGGGGTCAAATGAATATCCAAAATTTATTTGGGCCCAACTAGTTATTATTCATTTTTTTAAAAGTTCAATTTAGTCCCAATAAATTTTTAATTTTGCAATTAAGTTTGTTAAATTTTCAATTGTAAGGATTTTGAGCTTCCAAAAGTTCAAATTTAGTCCCTGAAACTATGAACCGAATCCAAATAACAATCAAATCATCACAGATTCAACGAAGAAGATGATCGGCCAATGGAAAATGTGTATTACATTCGAAGAACTCCACCGAGTCAGAGATGATCCGATTGGAGCTGCAATGCTCCAATCGGAGTTGTGTAATTCGGCTCGATCGGGCTGAAGTATTCTGACTCGGTGGAGTCAAATTCAGCCCACCGAGTTTAAAGCTCCGATTGGGGCTCTCGGTAGCCCCAATCGGAGCATCCCAATCGAATTAACCGGTGCCGAAATTTATAAAGAATAGAGGAAAAAGAAGAACATGATTATTGGTGGTGTTTGTAGACGAATGAAATTCGTCTACTATAAAACGACATTTAAAATATATATATTAGAAAAACAAAAATACAATTTTCTAGCATTTTTAGAATTTTACTAAATTAAATTCTAAAATAAAATTGCTAGATTATTTTCTAATATATATATAAATTTAAATCAAATTATGTCACATGGGCCAACGTGAAAGTAAATCATGTAAATTGGGCTACGCGTGGATAAATTGGACTACGTGTGGATAAATTGGGCCATAGGTGATGGACTAGGGCTCCATGTAGTGAAAATGGGCTAGAGTTGAAGAGTTGGGCCATGGGCTCCTATATTCTAGGGGAATATTCTCTTTTTATGCCCTTTCAAAGTGTTATAAATAGATGACCCCCTTCATTTATTTCTAGACACCAAGCAACACATCAAGAGGAGCATAAGAAGAAGAGAAGCAAGAGAAGAGGAGCAAAACGAAGAGCAAGCAAGAGCAAGCAACAAGCAAAGCCAAGCAACACATCAAGAGGAGCATAAGAAGAAGAGGAGCAAAAAGAAGAGCAACAAGCAAGATCAAGGGCAAGAATCACAAGTCTTCTCAAGATCCGCCTTGAAGTTCAAGCAAGTACTCAAGAAGTTCATACGGAAATCCAGGAGTAGTCGCCGTTTGATCCAAGAAGAAGCCTCAACGCACTTCGAGAAACGTTATTGGAAGATCAACTACGCCAAAAGGAAGATCAAATCCGAGAATCCTGACGAAACTTGAGCAAACGTTCCTGAAGTTCATCACCAAATCTAAGCCAAGACCATCGTTAGATCCAAGATCAAGCTCAAAAGCCCTTGGAGAAACGTTTCCTGCCGGCCAAACTTCCTCTAAAGAAGATCAAAGGCCAAATCCTGCGACGATCTAGAAGCGTTCTTCGTGGAGTTCATCAAATCCCCAAGAAGTTCGTCATCGCTCGCATCAAGCACTCCCAAGTTCATAATTCGATCCGAGATCAAGCTGAGAAGCCCTTGCATCGACGTTTGCCCGACTTTGAAGTCGTAAATCCTAAAACGAAGAATTTGAAGATCCAAGTTCGCCGCTTTAGAAGACTAGAATCAGAGGATTAGAATAGGGATTGTACCTGCTTTTATCAAGATCAATAAAATTATCATTTGAGCAACTTTACTTTTCTGATTTTTGCGCGCCTGGGACATCTCTACCTCTCATCTCTAGTGAAGCACTATGCCTCCTAGGAAGACGATTAACTCTTCTCAAGCCTCAGATGAAGCGCAATCCAGGGGTGCTGAAGACCCGCAAACCTTGGCTAACAAAGCCTTTGAAGCTCTAGGTGCAACTGCCACCAAAAGAGATGGAGAAGAAACATCCGATGATGACGACGGGTCTTTACCATCATCTCCTAAGACAAGAGAAGTCCCTCCTCAGCTCCCAACAATGAGTAATTCTTCACTCGACCAAATGGTGTTAGCTTTGACAAAATCTATGGAGTTCCTCATGAAGCATACTCAGGAACAAGACCTCAAGATTGCAAAGCTTATGGAACGAGAATTCACACCCGAGAAGATTTTAAGCAAGGAAACAGCTGAAACTAGCAAGGCGGGAGGAAAGCACCATGTGGTGTATGAGGAACCATCATACGCTAAGCCGATATCAAAACAAGGAGATATGTCAATCAACTCCAGTGGAATGATCCCAGCCGATCAATTGAAGGAATTCATCAGGGGAGCTCTGAAAGAAAGTCTTGATGAAGGTTCGAAATCATCCTTCACATACAGTAAGCCATACACCCGGAGGATTGACAATCTGAGAATGCCAGCTGGATATCAACCCCCTAACTTTCAACAGTTCGATGGTAAGGGAAGTCCAAAGCAACATATTGCCCATTTTGTCAAGACATGCAACAATGCCGGGACTTATGGCGATCATCTGGTGAAGCAATTTGTCCGCTCGCTGAAAAACAATGCGTTTGACTGGTACACCGACTTGGAGGCTGGATCCATAGATAGTTGGGGGCAACTTGAACAAGAATTCCTTAACCGCTTTTATAGCACAAGAAGGACAGTTAGCATGGTGGAGCTTACTAACGCACGCCAGTGGAAAGAAGAGCATGTCATAGACTTCATCAATCGGTGGAGAAATTTGAGCCTCAACTGCAAAGACAAATTGTCTGAATCCTCGGCAATTGAGATGTGTATCCAAGGGATGCATTGGGGACTTCGATACATTCTCCAAGCTATCTAGCCGCGGTCATTTGAGGAACTGGCAACTCGGGCTCATGACATGGAATTAAGTATGTCTTCAAGCGGAGCTGATGGCCCTCCTAGATATGATGCATCCAAGGTGAATAGTTTGAAAGGGGGCAAGCCTCAATTCAATGTTAGAGAAGCCATGAGTACAAATGTTGCAAAGGTCAAAGTACCAAGAGCTCTCAAGGATAAAGCTAAGGGAAAGGTGGTCCATGTAAGTCATGCCCCAGAAAAAGAACAAAGAAAGTTAACATTGGAAGAGATGTTGGCAAAACAATACCCATTCCTTGACTCTGATGTCCCTGGAATATTTGACGACTTACTGAAGAATAACTTGATCGAGTTACCAGAAATGAAAAGGCCAGATGAAGAAGGACGGACAGATGATCCCATCGCAAATATCATCGCCTCGTAAGTCATCCAATACAAGACTGCTTTGTTTTCAAGGAAAAGATTATGAAGCTGGCCCGAGAAGGAAAAATTTCACTAGAAGAGGAAAATGCAAGTGCTAATACTACCTCATCTCTTGAAATTATTGATGACAAGAAAGAGACAACCAATACAGGTTCCCTTGACCATTCCCAAAGCAAAGCAAGTCTTCCCACAAAAGAAGTGAAGATTGATCAATGCATGTCGACTATCTCCTTCACTGACGAAGACCTGTTACTTGGCTCTAAACCTCACAACCGACCGTTGTTTGTAACTGGCTACACTCGTGAGCAAAAGATAAAGAGGATCCTGATTGATGGAGGTTTTGCAGTCAACATTTTGTCAATGCAAACTGCGAAAGAAATTGGAATACCAATGGAAGAACTTTCCAGCAGCCGCTTGATGATCCAAGGTTTTGATCGAGGGGGGCAAAGAGCACTTGGAATTGTACGATTGGAGCTGTCAATTGGTGACATGTATTCGGCCGCGTTATTCCATGTTATAGATGCCAAAACATCTTACAAGATGTTGTTAGGAAGGCCATGGATACATGGATATGGTGTGGTCCCCTCAACTATACACCAATGTTTCAAGTATTGCCATAATGGAGTGGTGAAAAAGGTGCTGGCAGATGACAAGCCATTCATTGAAGTGGAGTCCTTCTTTGCTGATGCTAAGTATTACATCGAGCGAGCGAAGAATGGAAATGAAGAACAAAATTCTTCCGAAAATAAGTTGAAAGATCAAACAAGCAAGAGCAAGCAAAACCAAGCAACACATCAAGAGGAGCAAAAGAAGAAGAGGAGCAAGAGAAGAGGAGAAAAAAGAAGAGCAAGCAAGAGCAAGCAAAGCCAAGCAACACATCAAGAGGAGCATAAGAAGAAGAGGAGCAAAAATAAGAGCAACAAGCAAGATCAAGGGCAAGAATCACAAGTCTTCTCAAGATCTGCCTTGAAGTTCAAGCAAGCACTCAAGAAGTTCATACGGAAATCCAGGAGTAGTCGCCGTTTGATCCAAGAAGAAGCCTCAACGCACTTGGAGAAACGTTATTGGAAGATCAACTACGCCAAAAGGAAGATCAAATCCGAGAATCCTGACGAAACTTGAGCAAACGTTCTTGAAGTTCATCACCAAATCTAAGCCAAGACCATCGTTAGATCCAAGATCAAGCTCAAAAGCCCTTGGAGAAACGTTTCCTGCCGGCCAAACTTCCTCTAAAGAAGATCAAAGGCCAAATCCTGCGACGATCTAGAAGCGTTCTTCGTGGAGTTCATCAAATCCCCAAAAAGTTCGTCATCGCTCGCATCAAGCGCTCCCAAGTTCATAATTCGATCCGAGATCAAGCTGAGAAGCCCTCGCATCGACGTTTGCCCGACTTTGAAGTCGTAAATCCTAAAACGAAGAATTTGAAGATCCAAGTTCGCCGCTTTAGAAGACTAGAATCAGAGGACTAGACTAGAGAATTGTACCCGCTTTTATCAAGATCAATAAAATTATCATTTGAGCAACTTTACTTGCTACAGATTTTTGAGACGAATGAAATTCGTCTACTATAAAACGACATTTAAAATATATATATTAGAAAAACAAAAATACAATTTTCTAGCATTTTTAGAATTTTACTAAATTAAATTCTAAAATAAAATTGCTAGATTATTTTCTAATATATATATAAATTTAAATCAAATTATGTCACATGGGCCAACGTGAAAGTAAATCATGTAAATTGGGCTACGCGTGGATAAATTGGACTACGTGTGGATAAATTGGGCCATAGGTGATGGACTAGGGCTCCATGTAGTGAAAATGGGCTAGAGTTGAAGAGTTGGGCCATGGGCTCCTATATTCTAGGGGAATATTCTCTTTTTATGCCCTTTCAAAGTGTTATAAATAGATGACCCCCTTCATTTATTTCTAGACACCAAGCAACACATCAAGAGGAGCATAAGAAGAAGAGAAGCAAGAGAAGAGGAGCAAAACGAAGAGCAAGCAAGAGCAAGCAAAGCCAAGCAACACATCAAGAGGAGCATAAGAAGAGGAGGAGCAAAAAGAAGAGCAACAAGCAAGATCAAGGGCAAGAATCACAAGTCTTCTCAAGATCCGCCTTGAAGTTCTAGCAAGCACTCAAGAAGTTCATACGGAAATCCAGGAGTAGTCGCCGTTTGATCCAAGAAGAAGCCTCAACGCACTTGGAGAAACGTTATTGGAAGATCAACTACGCCAAAAGGAAGATCAAATCCGAGAATCCTGACGAAACTTGAGCAAACGTTCTTGAAGTTCATCACCAAATCTAAGCCAAGACCATCGTTAGATCCAAGATCAAGCTCAAAAGCCCTTGGAGAAACGTTTCCTGCCGGCCAAACTTCCTCTAAAGAAGATCAAAGGCCAAATCCTGCGACGATCTAGAAGCGTTCTTCGTGGAGTTCATCAAATCCCCAAGAAGTTCGTCATCGCTCGCATCAAGCACTCCCAAGTTCATAATTCGATCCGAGATCAAGCTGAGAAGCCCTTGCATCGACGTTTGCCCGACTTTGAAGTCGTAAATCCTAAAACGAAGAATTTGAAGATCCAAGTTCGCCGCTTTAGAAGACTAGAATCAGAGGATTAGAATAGGGATTGTACCCGCTTTTATCAAGATCAATAAAATTATCATTTGAGCAACTTTACTTTTCTGTTGTTCTTGCAAGAAATGGAAGGGAAGAAGAAGAACGGAAGTGAAGAAGAAGAGTAAGAAGATGGGTTTTTTTTTTCCTTTTACCTTTTATTTAATCAACAAAACTATTTAATTTATTTTTTGCTTTTCTTTAATAGTTGAGAGTAAATAATTCCAACATGTCAAGAGAGAGAAGGAAATTGTCTGGAGAGAGAAACCGATTTTGGTTTTGGTCAACTCCAGGGGTATTTGTTATTGTTTGAATAGAAGGGGCCAATCTGTTTAGGGGGGGGGGGGCAATTTAAGGGGTACCATTTGTAATTTTCTCATCCTTCTCTTACCATAAACGTGTTGTGGGATATCTTCCCTTTTAGTAATGTATGAAGTTTTGTGGGGCTGCTAAAAATGGTTAATGTATGAAGTTATGCAGGGCGGAGGGAGCACAATTTTATTGTAAAATTAATTTGTTACTTACTATTTGTTATGCATGCGTCGTTTCCATTTTGTTAATTTATGAAGTTACATTTAAAATGAAAAATGTATGAATTTTTTTAGGGGGCGGGGATAGTATCAATTTCTTGAGTCGAGGGGGTTTTATTTACTCCCTATGTCCTGCTATTCTAGTCCTACTTCTTTTCGACACAATTTTTTTAAGATAACTAATACTCTTACCATCCCAAAACAAATGACACATATTCCATTTATATACATCCCACTACAAATTTAACATTTCCATTTTTAGTAAATTGTACATCACTTATTTTAATCAACATGCTCTTAATCTACTTTATTTACACTAGTGTATTTACTTCTTTTTTTTTGGAACCGAAAAATACTTTTATTCCATTCCAACAGTTAAGTACAAAACCGATCCGTAGATCCAGGTGATCAAACTAAGCAAAATAACCATTAAAATCTAGTTCAGCATCAGTATAGCACATTGCTCACGTAGCTTCCTATCATGCAAACATCTATTAATAACTTTATTAACTATCATCTCATCAAGTCTCGTGTTTATAGGTTTCTGCCGAAATACCACTTGATTTCTCTCCATCCAGATAGCATAAACCGATTATGTAAATGCACACCGGAGTAGCTTCTTGCGCCATCCATTGCTCCTTAATTGTAAACATAACCAATCTATTTCCTCTTCCCACTCACGTGGCATACGCTGAATACCCAGCCAGGCCATCACCTGCCTCCATATCTGGCGTGAGTACGGCCACTGAAAGGAAAAATGCTGATGTGATTCATCCGCAGGGCAGAAGACACAACTCGGTGAGATGGTTGTATTCCACTTTCGTACCCTATTTTTTGTAGCAAGTCTTTTATTGAGTCCCATCCATATACAGAAAATCGACCGGGGTTGAGCTCGGTTATTAGACCACCATTTCTTCCATTGTACATCGACTTTTACACCACGTAGCTCATCATATAGCTCCCGCATGTTGAACTTTCCTGCGCACCACATCCTGGTCCAAGCTGCCGAATTCCGTACCATATGTCGACTCTTCATAATAGCCTTGAGGATCCAAGAGGCATCACTAGGGAGTTACACATCCATCACCTCCCTATCTTTAATATAGTAGTTGTGGACCCATTTTACCCACAATTTATCCGCTTTGCGACAGATATTCCATAATAGTTTGGTAACGGTGCATGCATTCCATTCAATCAGGGAGGTGAGGTTAAGACCTCCAACATTCTTGGCGTCACAAACTTTATCCCATGCAATGGGTGATCGATGAGCAATCTATGCGGTTCCACTCCATAAGAAAGAACGACACAAAGATTCAATGTGTCGAATTACGAGTTTCGGCATAGGGAACACTTGCATCCAATAGTTAGACATCGCCTGCAAGACACTACGAATGAGTTGCATCTTTCCGGCATAGCTCAAAAGTTTCGAACTCCAGTGCCTTATTCGAGCAGTGATACGATCAATGAGTGGTTGGCATAATCTAACGGTGAGCTTACGTGTGGTGAGCGGCACTCCAAGATATTTAACCGGCAGCTTACCTTCCACGAATCCAGTGACATCAAGAATCTGCCGAAGAGTGGTGCGGCTAACCCCACCGCAAAATATGCGGCACTTGCTCTGATTAACATTCAGACCCGTGGCTTTTGAGAAATTATTAAGTTGATGCATAAGGATCGAAACCGACTGAAGATCACCTCTAACAAAGAGGAGAAGGTCATCGGCAAAGCAAAGATTCACAATATCCAATCGTTTGCACTTCGGGTGAAAGTTGAAATCCGGGTCAAGCTTTACTTGTAAAAGAACTCTATGTAAATAATCCATCATGAGCACAAAGAGTAGAGGGGAAATAGGATCGCCTTGGCGCAATCCCCTTTCCGCCTTGAGAAGCCGTGAAGGTACTCCATTAATGGGAGTAACGATACGACACCGATCTGACACATCTCATAACCCAATCCGTAAACATTATCGAGAATCCAAGCTCCTCCATGATCACTTCCAGTGCACTCCATTCCACAGTATCATATGCTTTCTGTAAGTCCATTTGAATCATACATCGTGGGGAGATGTTCTTTCTGTCATAACCGCGCACCAACTCACTAGTAAGGAGAATATTATCATGAATGACCTTACTAGGAAGGAATGTAGATTGGCTCTCGTCTACTACAGAATTAATAACTGTGTTTAGCCTATTCGTGAGGATCTTGGAGATGATGTTATATAGGGTACAAAGACGAAATAGGTCTCATATCCTTCATAGTGCAAGCTCCAAAGATTTCGGTATAAGGGTGACCAAGGTACAATCGCCTCAGAAGTCTCCCAAAGATCAAAGAAATCAAAGATAGCAGCAAGAACCTCTGTTTTTATCTCCGGCCATGCAGCTTTAAAGGAACGAGCATTAAAACCATCAATGCCAGGGGCTTTCGTGTCACCTATTCCCTGGAGGGCTTTCCACACTTCCTTCTCAGTCATCGGCCGAATAAGGCCAATCCGTTCCTGTCGATTGAGCTGTCGTCCACTCCTTAGCGCCTCAATATCTATTCCCTCCAACCAAGTTGATTTTGTAAACAGAAGAGCAGTGTAGAAGTTTAGAACCTCCTACTCAATCGCCCATGCTCGCCATTACCACCCTCCGTCAGAACCAATCTCTAATTTATCCTGATTTTTATCCTTGACAGTAGCATGGAAGAAGGCGTTGTTCCCATCCCCCACACATAGCCAGTGAATCTTGGCTTTTTGAACCATGAGTGACTCATCAATATCATTCCACTTTACCACCTCGGCCATAGCAAGCTTGACACGATCAATTCGGCTAGTATCAAACCGATCCTGTAGAAGCGATCCTTGCGCTGCCAAGAGCTCACTCTGTGCTTTATCCAGATTTACACGTGCACCCATATGATGCTTACCCAAAGCCTTCAAGTGCGGTTGGAGTGCAATAAGTCTCTTCCAGACCGTGTACATCGTCGTCTCACCAAACCGCCATTGCATACGAACTCTCTCAAGGAACCGATCATGACTAGCCAGGCTATTAATAAATCGAAATTGACGGTGCCTTGGTCTATTCACTACCTCCATATGTAAATATAACGGGGTATGGTCAGACACCCCAGGTTCCAGCACCCTAAGGACCATAGAATCAAAGATTTGGAACCACTCCGGATTGCATATGGCACGATCAATGCGGGAATATATATGTCTATTCAACCATGTAAAATGGTCCCCAACCGTGTCCACTTCAGTTAGGCATGCCACATCCATCATAGCTGCAAGATCCCGGAACTCTGCCTCCACTACACTTTGACCACCGATACGGTCGTCAAAATGTAGGACATTGTTGAAATCTCCAATAACCATCCATGGTTCCCCAATCTGTGTCGTTTTCTGCTCCAAGTCATGCCAGAGAGAACGACGTTGCTCCAGCATATTATGCACATAGATAAAGGTGATCCAGTGTGATAATCTGCCCTCCAGATTATAGATACCACAATGTATAAATTGATCTGACGAATCCATCAATCTCACATCAACCTTATGATCATCCCACAAAATCCATATCCTACTATTATCATGATCGTCATAGTTATCCAGATAACACCATTTACGTCCCAAGCGTCTACGAACCCTATCCATCCTATCTTTCTTTACCCTTGTTTCCAGTAAAGCAACAATCGATACATTAAGATCAGAGAGACGGGAGCCAATCTCACGAAACTTAGCTGCTTTGTTGAGCCTCCTAATATTCCAGACAATTATGATGGTTGGTTTTGCTCAACTTCAGAGCCAATCAAAGGGTCCAAAGCCGCAAAACCATTATGCAAGACTATATCTCGATCACTCACCTGCCGAGTCCCTGGAGGAGATCGACTCTGTCTAACTGACTCAGGTCGATTCTGACTCGTGCAATCTATCCCACTACCATCACCAACCCCATCTCTCTCATCTCCCTGCCACACAATCTGGCCTTTCATTCCCCGCCTTTGTAATCTCCAGATTTCTCAAGAGTCTTTTCCGCTCACAAAACGGTCACGATTATTCTGCAACCATTTTCGTCATCGACCATCACGCCGAGCCACCCATCACGAACTCGATCCGACTCACGCCTGGTTCTAGGTGGTGTAGGTCGCCGCCCCGCCTCATTAGCACATTGATGTCCAACCTGTTGGCACTTAGCGCAAAACTGTAACGCCCCGAAAAATTACACAGATTTTTAAAAGAACAAGGGCGTTAAAACAATAACGAAGAGACAATCTAAAAACTTTGAGAAGCTAAAATCTAACAATTGACTTGCGAAAGACACTATTTTTGAAAGTAGCGGTAAATAGACAAGTTTTTACAAGCTAACAATTTACAAAATCCCAGTTTAAATCCCAACTCTCACTCTAGTTGCTGAAAGTCTACCCGACTCGGTCCTCCACTAAACTCCGGAATCTATAAGGAAGGAAAACAAAAGAGTGTGAGACAAAAATCTCAGTGGTGTTCGTGTGTGACAGTGACAATTAAAATATCAATAGAAAAATTCATAACAACATCCAAAAATAATAAACATATCATATAACTAATAATAATGCAATCAATCGCTCACAGTGCCGCCCTTATAACCCCAATCCGAGCCCTTATCTCTCCACTCAATCAATCAATACCCGCCATGGTACGAGGTGGTACACTACTACCTCTAAGACCTCAAATCCTCGCCATACTAAAGATAAGTAAGCCGTAGCAACCCACACACATATCGACAAATACCACCGCCTAAAATGCAATGAGTATACCCTAACCGAAAACTTGGCCAAAACAATCAATCAATCGAAGCAATATCATATACAATATATACATATTTTTATTTGAGCGGAAGTGATGCCAAATCAATTTTGATGCAATGTTTGAAAAGAATGAGTCGGAACTTTGATGCAATACATATATATATACAAGCAAGTACTTCCTTGGTTTTCGCAAGCGTTTTAAGAACACTCACCTTGTAAAGTTTCTCGTAAAATCTCAGAGTACGGAGTTCCTGAACAAAAGGTACCGACTAGTAAGAAATCAATCTAAGACTACAAGAGCTACCCCTTAACCCACGACTCCCACAAGAATAAAAATCACTTAACATATAAGGGCAAAACGAGTCATAAAACACCAGAAGCAATTAAGCATATAAATACATAGCTAAAACATATGTATCACGAATCTACTTTAGCAAATTTATTGGTAAAAGGCAAAAGAGAACCGAAAAAAAAAAATAGAATTGCCTACTAGGAATTGAACCTGAGACCTACTTACAACATAAAGATCTTAAGCCTAACACCAGGTCACTCGGCTACAGAAAGTTATGTTAGCCAACATTACCTGTTTTCATTTACATTCAAGATGCACAACAGTAAGAAGAAGAGACAGGAAGCAGAGTGCCCAAAACGAGAGAACAAAACATGTATAGGCCTTGTTCGAACCCATGACCTGTACAAGGCAGGGATTTAAACTTGGCCTTAATACCACTCAGCTACAGCAAGTTGGTCAACATAAATCACTCAACACATCTATACATCCGAGATTACAGCAGTTTCATATTTAAAACAAAACAGAGCATACAAAATTAATGGGTGAACTTCACTTTCAAGAATTACAGAGCATGCTCAAATTAACAGAAAATAACACGATCACCACTCAAATAAACACATGAATCAACCATTTAAACTCGTAAACTGCCCCCGCAAAACTCCAAACGTAAACGTGAAAGTAGAACGAAGGGTTAAACTTACTTAAGACGGACTGGAAGCTTTATAAAACGCGATCAAAACAAAGTAAAAGTTTCAGGCCTTTACAACAGACTCGGATGAAACTGAGGCGAAAGGGGGTTCGATCCATGAAAAGGTTAAGATTTCGGTGAAGAGGTTGATCGGAAAAAAAAAGCTGGGTGTTAGGTTCGTGAAGATGGCGTTCGGAAAAGGATACTGGAGATTTGATCAAATAGAAGTAATATGGCAGCAGATTGTTGGAAGAAGCATTCTGATAGGTATAATTAACGATGGTAGGTTCAGATTTGCTGGAAAAGAAAGCGTGAGGCGTAAGAGTCCAAGAACAATTAAAAGTCTAACTGCACCTGGCTAAAGAAACCCACAAAGAATTAAACTCTTCCTAAAAAAAAAAAGAACTCTTTTGTAAAACTCCTTAATATTTAACGTGAAAATACTAAGCATAAAGTTTAATAACAATTTTAAAAAAATAATAATAAATAAACAAACGAAAATACGGGTTTTACAAAAACGGTGTTTGCCACTCATACTCCACCATCTGCTCGATACGCTTATCTTTATTATCTTTGATAATGACCGTCTTCCTTAATTCCTTTGTTACATCAACCTCAATCATCACCCTAGCATACGTAACCCTGAGCTTCTTTGCAGTGCATTCATCCGTGACCATCGACTTACCAACCGTATTTCAATCTTCGCAATACCTTTCACCCGTAGATGCAATGGTAGATTAGGGAACTTTACCCATACCGGTATGGTACGAGTAAAATCCTCGAGTGAGAAATTTTGCACCCAACGCAATAATATGATTGTCTTTCCAAAGATCGAGTATGGCCCGCTCTTCATAACAACCTTCCATTCTTCTTCGCTCTAAAACGAATTATGAAATAACCTCCTCGTTGTAGAAAAGTTCCGTAGTCGCACAAAATTCCAGATTTTATCATAAATTGTTTCACCGCATTCATAGTTAGGTCCGCTCCCATGACGAAAAAATCAAGGAATTCTCCTGCATTTGAGCCCGATGCCACATCCTCTTCATCAATCGTCACCATCAACAACAGTGGTGCAATAAATCAATTTTTGTCTCATGATCCCAAATGGCTTTCTCTAATAATATCTACCCACAATGGTTTGTCTCGTTGTCCTTAGGCGCAGAATCAATATTCAGATATTCTCCATATTACGCCATGATTCAAATTTCACCACCAATTCTCGTGCTCATCGCAGCTCGCTAATCGCTGGAGGATTTCAATTCTCACCATCGCAATTTCAATCGCTGTCTGCTTATCCTGGTTCAGATCGACCAAACTCGACCCGCCTCCCTTCTCCATAGTCGATTCCTCCGCTTGCCCTAAATCGATTAGACGCTTTGCTCGATGTCGCCTAATCACCAATCGGTTCCATGCCGTCACGGAGTCCCTCGTTTTTCAAGCGCCACGTCATGGAGAGGTTCAGATGGGTTTTTCGGGAGCCATCGGTATGTTACCCGAATGAACGATTGCAGAGCAAAGTTGCCGTGAGAGCTCACCGATTTTAAGTGGAGAGATAAGAAGAGACGACGGCCGTAGAAACTCTACCGACGGCTTGTAGATCTTTTCGCTCGATTCTCCGCCTCATAGTGTGGTTGAATCACGCGATATCGGAGATGTCATGTGAGGCCGAGATCGACAGCAAAGGATCGATCGGCAAGGTCAAGGGGGAGGCGAGGCGGAGGCACTATTGTATTTACTTTAAACTTTAAACTCGTGTTCCAAAACTAAATGTATCATTTGTCAGGAACGGATGAAGTAGTTTATTGTTTGTCGTATAATATTAAAGAATGAAAAAATATGTGAGAAAGGGTAGAGAGATACTAACTCCACCCCATTAAAAAATGTACATATTTCTTTATGAGACGTACCACTAATTTAGGTCATTTTCTAAAATATTAAAAAAGTAAATCCCACTAACCCCACTTTCACACCGCCTTTATACTTTTTCTTCATTCTTTATCATTTTTTTCTCTTATCTTTCATACTTTCTTTATTTTTTATCATTCATTCTCCACTAACAAATAATAAACTATTGACCGTCTTAAAATCAACGTTGAAAATGCAAGTTGCACTTGATTAGTTAATCTTATCTTTCATGATTCAGTTCAATGTTTGTGTTTGTTGTTGTTGTTTGTGAACTGCAGGATTTCAATGTTGTGCAACATTGCGAAATAGTGCCGATACAATGTTGGAACAACATTACGGACAACAGCAGACAACATAGAAACAAGAAGGCCAATTGGATTGATGAGTTGGACTGGAAGCAATCAATTCAATTTCGCAGAATAAGGAAAGAGTTTGAGCTTTGGACATAAGGAATGCAATCTAAAGAGAGAATCTTTCAAGAATATTGTTGAAGAAAGCAAGAAGGAAATATATTGTTGAAGACACTAATATGGGAATTTCCTTCTAGTCGATTATTCAAGAAAACAAGAACATGGAAAATTGCCTTTCGATATCCTATCGCTTCGACTTGGATGGGAGCCGATATCTCAAGTATATATACAAGGATTCAAACCGCAATCATCGAGCCTTTCTTGATGATCAATCGAGATTTTATTAAAAGAGTTTAGGCTTCTTGTTTTCGCTAGCTTTAGAGTTTGTCTAAGAGTATTCATTGTTGAATAACTCTTTCAAACATCGACCTAGAATAGCTTTTACCGCTGGTTCTTCTAGGTTAGTTTTGGTTGTTTAATCAATCGCTTGTGATTGTATTAAACCTAGTTGATTAGATCTACTTTTCCCGCCAAGAGATATTATGTTTATAGGCGCCGCCAATATATTTTTCTATATATCGCTTGGTAATAGAAGTTTCATTATTATTCATCCGCTATTCGTTAATCAGAGATGTTGTTGAACAACATTGTTGGCAACATTGTCTGTTGGTCTAATTCCAAGTACCAATCCGGGATCCTAAGTTCTAACAAGTGGCATCAGAGCCAGCCACCTAACTACTGGTGTCTGGATTTGGTACTACAACAATGGATGTTGCAAACTCAAGTGTCTACAGGCCACCTATGCTTGATGGATCGAACTACCACTACTGGAAAATAAGGATGAGGACATACATTAAGTCCATTGAAGGTCGAGCTTGGAGATCTGTTCTTGAAGGATTTGTCCGCCCATCAAGGACCCGATGTCGATGGAGATATTGTTCCCATACCTGAAGAACGCTTCACTGCAGGTGACTTTCTTTTAAGCTCTTACAATGAAAAAGCTTTAAATGCCATTTTTGGACATGTTGATGCTCATATGTTTAAAATCATTCAAAATTGCACTACAGCTAAACAAGCTTGGGACTTACTTCAGAATCATTGTGAAGTGATAATAGTGTCAAACAAACTAAACTTCGAATGCTTTGGTCAAAATTTGAAAATCTAAAAATGGAAGAAGCTGAAACCATTGATTCTTATTTTGAAAAGCTTTTGACTTTGTCTAATGATGTTCAACTTCTTGGTGATGCTATTTCCAACAAGCAACTGATTTCTAAAGCCATACGTTCTCTCGCTTCAAATTTGACACTAAAGTTACTATTTTGGAAGACACTCACAATCTGGCTACTATGGATTTTCATACCTTGATGAACAATTTGAAATTTTTTGAGATAATTGATAACGAAAGAAAAGGTACGAAAATCCTTAGTATGTCCCTTCACTCTAAATCTAATGCTAAAGTTACTGAGCTTGAAAGCAGTAGTGATGATTCTGAAGACATGAATGAAGAAGCCTACAATGACTTGGTTAGGAAAATTGAGAAACTTAGATTCAGGAAGAATTCTAATAGAGGCTCTTCGAGCAACTCAAAAGGAACTAGAAATTTCAAAAAGAAAACTGGTGTGTCTAACTCTAGCCCTAGTCTGAGTAAACTTAGTAAAGTTAGATGTTTTGAATGTCAAGGATGGGGGCATTATCAGAATGAATGTGCTAACACTCTTCGAAAGGAGAAAAAGACTATGCTTGTCTCAAAGGATGTTTCGTATGACGAACAGAAGACGATGATCCGTAAGTTCATGCCAAAGCCCTATCCGATGTTCGAATAATGTTGAGAAACAATGTCGTCCAACATGGATGGTCCAACATTGACAAAAGAAGTCTTTTCGACTATGATGATTCTCAAACTGAAGCACTTTTCCGACTAACCTCGAGGAATCAGCTTACTAATGTTTTCAGGTCTGCATGGTTCAGTTGATCTATCTGCAGATTATCACCGAAGAGTCAAATCGATGAATGAAAACAATGTCGAGTCAATATTGACATCAACAGGTTCTGCTAAACCGCTTTTTCGATGTCTCCGCCCGTAAAGGCACTGCACTCCAAGAATAAACAGTCACAGTGTAATCAAAAGTTACGTAAACTACTCTTGAGAAACCGACATCGAACTCGAAAAGGTGTCAAACCAAGAACTCCACCGGTGTACATGGAGAAATTGTCAATGCCGACAAGAATGATGACACAACATCGAGCTCAACATTACAGTGAAATTCCATTCGACGGTACCCATGAGATGAGCATGATAGGCGAACCCAAAGACTCCTATGGCTAATGGTCTTATGCTCACAGAATCGATGTCGAGATGATGTCGACCCAACATTGTATGTAATAATGACTCACAACCTTCTATATCTATCAACCAAAGATACCGACATCATGTTTTATGTGTGTTTGTGCTGTATCGCCTAACCCTAAAATCCCACACGATTGTTCTTAAAAGATTTTTCATATATATATCGAGAACCGTTAATCTTATATTATGGTATGTATGTGATACAAACACTAATCTAGTGGGATTTAGTGTTTCGATCAATGTGATCTAGATGATAGAAAATACACTAGTGGAGGTTGCTTTTATCTTGATTCTAATTTAATGTCATGGTATTACAAGAAATGCAATGTGTCACTCTCATATGTCAATCAACATGTAACATCCGGGAGTTGTGTTACTCAATTGAAATGGGTGAAAAATATCGCATGACTTTGGTCGACAATGTGATACCTTGTTGATGTTCGTGATGACCTTAGTGCCATAAATAATTTTAAGAAGCTGCTTTGCACTCACGCATAAAACACATAGACATTAGGCATAATTTTCTTAAGGATATGGTCAATCTGCAAGTAATAGTCATACAACACTTAGATACAACCAATCAACTTGCGATATTTTTACCAAACCTTTACATTGTGAGAGATTCTTCACTTAGGAGATCTCGATTTGTGCTCTTCGTGATCTTCGATGTTGAAACCAAGGTTGACTCAACATCACAACCAACACCGCCGCGTAAAAGTGATGTGTTTTTGTTGCCTTCGATTTTTTTTTTTTTTTGTGTGTGTCTATGTGCTTTCGTGCTTCAGATCGGTCTATGGTTGTTCCTACTTTGTAGCTTACAAGGTGATGCTTAGGGTTGAAAGGCTATTTGAAATCAAGTTTGAAAGGGATCGAGTCTCTTGTGTGTTTGCTTTATGTAAAATCCACTTTGCCTTTTTTCGCTATTTTACTGCACTCGACTCACACTCGATGTTGCCTCCGTCCTTTATGCTTAATAACTGATGAATTATGATAAAAGGGCTCAAGTGTTTCCGCCGAGGATCGTGTTGGATGTGTTTCAAATACTATCCAGACATCGACGTACAATGTGTCATATGTCGTGAGGGTTGATGACCAGACAGAAACCGACACGCATAAAAGTGCCGATTCTCGTAATGTCAGCCGGTTCACTTTCCGAGTACCAAATTACCAAATGTGGTCAAATTGAGTGATTTTATGCCATGAGACGTGTTTGCTTAACTCCGCATAAAGCTTCGACTTTGGAGCGGATTCATACGTGTTCCAATTATTCGACACGGTTCACGGTCTCATGGTCACCCCCACTCAAACTTATGCTAATTGTTCAATTTACTTTTCGAGGCAATGTTGAGTGTGTTTCTTTGGTATTCCTTTCTCTCTCTTTCGCAAAGATCAAAGGTGTTAATCGAATCGCATATCTTGAGACTTGGTTTCGGCCGACTTACATTAAGAGTGGTCTGATTTCCGATGTTGTCATCGATGTCGAGTCAACATTCAGTCAACATTGACCGTGCTTGAAGTACTATTTGCTCTTTTATATGTGCGCCTCTTCTCGACCTTCTGTGTGTTTTGGGTTTGAGGGGAGTAGTCGAGGTGTTTCAGTCTAAGGTGTTTCTTTGGGGTTTGGGGTTTTGCTTTCCTTCTTGCATTTCAATTCATTATTTAAGATCAAGATTTTCGTCAACCTCCTAGGGTTTATCTGCTTATCGATTACTATGACTTGACGGATAACCTGCTTTTACTTGTAACTTTAATCTTTTATTAACCGTTATGCACGCTTCAGAGTATTGATATATATTTGCAGGATCGCTTAAGGCAAACCCAACAACACCCATCATGACCATCCATTCTTATCCTAACACCGCCTCCGCCTAATCCAACCTCTATTCTCGACATCGCCTCCACCGATCCAAACTTTCTTCCCGCTTTTGCTATCACCTTCGCCAGTTGTTGAACTCATTGTTTTCAACATCATTCTCCAACATTGCATGCCTCTTATTGCAGTCCTATAGTCCACAACTCAAGATTGCACTCATTGCATGTCTTCTTTCTCTTCTCGAACTTGGTTGAATAATCTGAGAAATATCTTTCTTCTCAAAAGCGGAGAAGAGAAGAGATTGAACAAAAAGCAAACATACTTTATTTTGTTATATTGCTCGCCTAATGTCGAGGGGAGTTCGTAGTTTCATGCCCGTTATATTTGTTTGTTTCTAACAAGTTTGTTCAGTGTGTTTTGTGAAGAAAGACAAAGGGGAGATTGAATAGTGAAGGTTGATCGCAATGTTGTGTCAACATTGCATTTACTTTGTTTATCGCACTTATCGCGATTCTACGCAAGTTTGTCTTTATTCACTAACCACCGAAAAGTGTGAATTGTCAAAAGAAGTATGATATGATGCCCATGATGAGTTCAAAGGAGATGAGTAGACAAAGACATAAGAGGGAATTTGAAAGTGATATTTACAAGAATGTTGAGTTCTGGTCGACTCAACATTGTCCATTAGCATTGATCGATTGCACTTTATCTTTCAGTTCCCAACAAAGGATTCCTCTTGACTTGTTTAAATCCTACTTGTTCGATTTGACTAACTAACTGGTTTTAGGTTGTGTGAAGAAAGATCAGAATTAAGGGGGAGATTGAAAGTGCGATTTAGTGCACTTTGTTTAGTAATTCAATCTTTCTTCGTAACATAACCGGTTAAATGTTTGTAGTTGTTTTTCTATGAATATTTTGTAGGATATATCAAGTTTGGCTCAAACATGCTTATTGGATCAAAAGGAATCAATGAGCCCAAAGGAATGCTATTGCTTGATGAAAGACTAAGATTAAGGGGGAGATTGAAAATGCAAGTTGCACTTGATTAGTTAATCTTATCTTTCATGATTCAGTTCAATGTTTGTGTTTGTTGTTGTTGTTTGTGAACTGCAGGATTTCAATGTTGTGCAACATTGCGAAATAGTGCCGATACAATGTTGGAACAACATTACGGACAACAGCAGACAACATAGAAACAAGCAGGCCAATTGGATTGATGACTTGGACTGGAAGCAATCAATTCGAATTTCTGCAGGAATAAGGAAAGAGTTTGAGTTGCTTTGGACATAAGGAATGCAATCTAAAGAGAGAATATTTCAAGAATATTGTTGAAGAAAGCAAGAAGGAAATATATTGTTGAAGACACTAATATGGGAATTTCCTTCTAGCTGATTATTGAAGAAAACAAGAACATGGAAAATTGCCTTTGCTGATATCCTATTGCCTTTCGACTTGGATGGGAGCTGTCGATATCTCAAGTATATATACAAGGATTCAGCCGAGCAATCATTGAGCCTTTCTTGATGATCAATCGAGATTTTATTAAAAGAGTTTAGTTCTTGTTTTCTAGCTTTTTAGAGTTTGTCTAAGAGTATTCATTGTTGAATAACTCTTTCAAACATCGACCTAGAATAGATTTTACCGCTGGTTCTTCTAGGTTAGTTTTGGTTGTTTAATCAATCGTTTGTGATTGTATTAAACCTAGTTGAATAGATCTACTTTTCCTGTCAGTAGATATTATGCCTAAGGCGCTGCCAATATATTTTTCTATATATTGGATTGGTAATAGAAGTTTCATTATTATTCATCCGCTGCTATCTGTTAACTGTAGACAGTGTTGAACAACATTGTTGGCAACATTGTCTGTTGGTCTAATTCCAAGTACCAATCCGGGATCCTAAGTTCTAACAAACGTCCAAAAGATTGTGGACTATTTTAGCGGGACGAAATGAGTAATAAAGTAAGGAGAATATGTGTTATCGAGGTTTACTTTTTCTAGTTTTGTATGAGACCATCTCCATTAGTTGCAACTATCTCCAACCCACTTTTTCTGCCACATCAGCATTCACTCACTGCAACTCTCTCCAGCTCTCTACTCCAATAGTTGAGGCCCAAATGTGCGATTTTGCATGCTTTTAGACTCTCGTTTTTTGCCAAAAATTCAATATTCGTATCTTGGCCAATTACCAACTTCTTGTGTATTTTGTAGGTCATGATCGTGTTTTGAGGAATTGCACGATTTCGGGTACCAAAACGTCATATTTGGGCGAAATCGAGGAAGTAAATCAAATATGCAGAAATGGCCATTGCACGGAGTCCGAGGCATCAAAACATGTCATGTGACCAACCAGTGCGAAGATATTTGAAGATGCTACAACATTGTAGAAGACCACTTTTTGAGGAAACGGGTTACGGGTTCAAATCAAGAACGAAGAAAATGCATAAAACTCAAGATATCGGTTGGCGGTTGACAATGACCGCAGAAAGCCTCAGTCCATCGTCAATCGCAATACACCGTAATCTTCCGTAAAAAGCTTTTCGCCTGCCGTGTTAGAGCCTTTCTAACCTTCCTTAATGATGGATTTACAGTATAAATAAGACCCTTGGGGTCTCATAATTCTATATTGCTCACAAAGTAGCTCTCCTGAGAGAGAACCAGTCCTCGAGGAAGTGAAACCCTAAAATCGCTGGCCGTCAGGTACCTAGAAGGAGGAAACACTAGAAGCAGGACGAAGACATCAGAGATTAAGCTGCTTCTTCTTCTTTTTCTTTCATTGTTCTTTTCGATTTCTTTCTTTAGTAGAATACTATGAGTAGCTAACTTTCTCTTGTAAAGGCGAACCGCCGAAACTCTGCTGTTGCTACTTCTTTATATGCCATGTTATATTAAAAGAAAAAAAAATTACACTAAAACCTTTTGGGCTAATTTGAGTTTACACTATAACTTCTTTTTTTTTCATTTTACACCAAAAAGTTTATAAAAAATTTAACTTTACACAAAGGTTGGATGGCAGTTAAGTTACCGTTAACTTATTTTTACATTACACCAAAACCTTTGAAAAAACTTGTACTCGCCACCAGAACCTTTCTATATAATAATAAATTTTATTTTACACTAGAACTTTTTTGGCCACTTTGAAGTTACACCACAACCTTTTCTTTTCTCACTCGACACTAAAACGTTAGTCAACACTTTGAGGTTGAGTTTTTTTTCCAATCAACACCAAAACCTTGATGATAAATTACACCTACTACCAAAACCTTTTCAGCTCACCAGAAATAAATTATATACAACCTTGATGATAAAAAAACAAAAGAAAATTTATGAATAGATTGCTGTATAAGAAGAAACATGTAATTACATTATTTTGATGAGAGCAAGTATAATCAGAAGAATTAATCGTATATAATATTGAAAGATGTATATAATTATACGTGGCCATAGTTGCAAATTCTACGTAAGGTGATGTGGTTCTTGATTGTTAAATATTTAATAGCCATCCTGATGTAAATATGCCGACTTTGCATAATTGTTATAAGAATAATAATAGGGAATCATAAAAATAGTTGTGGTTCCTTGAATTCTTGCAATATAGATGAGATGAGGGCATTAAATGAAAATA
Organism: Plantago major; assembly: GCA_026545765.1. Taxonomy (NCBI): domain Eukaryota; kingdom Viridiplantae; phylum Streptophyta; class Magnoliopsida; order Lamiales; family Plantaginaceae; genus Plantago; species Plantago major. Next base: position 47,832,851 of record CM048842.1, on the reverse strand, counting down.
TTTGCCACCTCATTGATCTCATTGCAATATACATGATTTAAAAATGAAATTTACATCTAATGTATGGCAAACAAAATACATATATGATATCTTCCTTCTCTTTCTCTCTCACTCAGTTATGTCTCTCTTTCAACATTATGTACGATTAATTCTTCTGATTATACTTGTTCTCATAAAAAATAATGTAATTACATGTTTCTTCTTATACAAGCAATCTATTTTATAAATTTTCTTTTATTTTTTTTATCATCAATGTTGTATATAATTTATTTCTGGTGAGCTGAAAAGGTCTTAGTAGTAGGTGTAATTTATCATCAAGGTTTTGGTGTTGTTTGGAAAAAAAACTCAACCTTTGTGTAGACTCAAAGTGTTGACTAACGTTTTAGTGTCGAGTGAGAAAAAAAAAAGGTTGTGGTGTAACTTCAAAGTGGCCACAAAGGTTCTAGTGTAAAATAAAATTTATTCTAATTTTTTTTTTGAAAAATTTAAAATTTTATTCCAATAAAAAAATACTAGAAGTATTCTGGAAAACAAGGATTACAATGCAAGTCACAAACCAACAACTGAACTTTACTTTACAACCACAAATGCTCAACAACAAACCTCATATCCCATATAATTATTGTTAATGTTGTCGTCGTCGTTATTGTTATTATTATTATGCTTTGAACTTAATATAAACATGATACACTATAGTGTATTTTGTCTACCAATATAAACAATATTAACGAGCATCCATTAAACTTAAAATATAATGATCAACTCTTATCACTCACTCCATAAACATGATACACTAGTGTATTTTGTCTACCAAACACACTTTCTTACTTTGTTTGCTAAATATAACAATAATTTTCTTTTATGATAAATATAACAATAAGATACTGCATAATTATATGGTGAATGTCAAATTCCAGAGTACACGGATAATAAATGACAAAATTTATTAGTATATTAATTGGCATTCATATGTTTTCTTCTATCTATAAAACTAAGTGTTCGAACTCTCTTAACATTCCATCCCTCCTAGTTGGTTCAATAAAATTACAAAAAAGAAGGCACCAAAAATATATGCTCGTTCCACATATACGAGTAGTTTTGTGTCATTTTTTAGATCCAAACGCAGGAAGATACACAAATGACATAGGCACATATGCAGTGCCGTAAATCTCTACACTGAACCAACAAATTCTACGATGAATTTGATTGCAAAAAGCAAAAGTCACGCCGAACACGATGCATAATCCAACCACCACTAGACCAGCAACCCCAAAGAATTTATGCGAACATATATTTTGATAACTCAAACCAGTCAAGAAAGGTTCTGGTGTGATTTAAAAAACTGGAAAAAAGTTTTGGTAGCAGGTGCAAATTGTTTAAAAGGTTTTAGTGTGATTTAAAATACAAACTTAACGGCCGTCAATTTTTAGTGTAACGTCAAAATTTTGCTAAACGTTTTACTGTGAAATGAAGAAAAAAAAGGTTGTGGCGTAAGTTCAAAAAGGGCAAAAGTTATTAGTGTAAAAAAAAATTTCGAAATAGTTATTAGACGTAATTCGTGGTTATACAACTCTATACATCCTTCGTGGTGTGATGTTCTGCTTTGTGACACAGTAGTTTCATTGAACTAGGTAGGGGTACTCGTGCCGACTGCACCTTGTGCACCATAGTATTATGCCCTACTGTCTTTAGAGGTAATTGCGTAGGATTTTAACTAGGAAGTTGGGAGTAGCATAGCTAGAGGGAGGTCGGAGGTCCTTTACACCTTCTCACCATCGAATACAACAAAGTCAATTAGGTTTACTGCGAATTAATCATCTGTTTACTTTTAATCTGTTTGTTATCTACAAGAGAAATCGATTCGATACTTGTTTGTTCCTATGCTAAGTGTCTGTGGTGAACGACATCCGGAGTTAATTTACTACTATTATTGTAGTTTGTGAGCTTCCGGCTAATATAAATTTAATCTTTGATTGTGATTGTAATTAAGGATTACAGGTACTACAACGATTTCGAATCCTTAAGTGCACATCATTATTAAACTTAATTTATTTTAAATGTCGTTTATTAATTATAATAAAATCACATTAATTTTTTTAAATACATTACTTGAAAATAAACTTAAAAAATTATTATTATATACATATATATATATATATGTATGTATATCTATATAGATATAGATATATATATATATATATATCTATATATATATGTATGTATATATATATGTATCTATATATATATGTATGTATATATATATGTATCTATATATATATGTATATCTATATATATATCTATATATATATATATCTATATATATATGTATGTATATATATATGTATGCATACATATCTATATATCTATATACATATATATATGTATATATATATGTATGCATATATATATGTATGCATACATATCTATATATCTATATACATATATATATGTATATATATATGTATGCATACATATCTATATATCTATATATATGTATATATGTATACATATATATCTATATATATGTATATATGTATACATACATATCTATATATATATACATATATATATATATATATATATATATATATATATATACATACATACATACATACATACATACATACATACATACATGCGCTATTAAAGCGAAAGAAAGATTTCAACTTATTTTGGATGATCGAAACTTGCTTGATGATGGTGGAGAAGAAGAAGAAAGAGGAACAGATCTGAGATGATGAATGAAGGAAAGAGATGAAGAGGAAAACAGAGCACCTTATTTTATTCAATTGAATTTCCTTCACTCACGTGCGCTCCATTCTCCAAACAGATTTTATATATATATATATATATACATACATATACTATAGGACACACACGAACACATACTTCACAAGCAATGCATTTATCAAATTCAAAGTGTATTCGGCCCCGGAAATGCTCCGATGCAATGAATTTTTCGTAGGGTATCAATAGTTATGTAAACGATTTGCATGGGACAAGGTAATCATGAAACCTTGACCAATGTACCGGCAAACTGTATTGTTTGTTGACCGTAATTCAAGAGCTCGGTTAGCATAGGGAACATATCGGAATATCTATAAATAATTTCATACTTGTTTCTTTCTCTTGTTTGAGACAGGTTTTGAAGATAGAAAATATATATATATATATATATATACATATATATATATATATATGTATATATATATATGTATATGTACATGTATATGTACATGTCTATGTACATGTACATGTATATCTATGTACATGTACATAGATATACATGTACATGTACATGTACATGTACATGTACATGTATATATATATTGAAATCGATTTTCAAAGGAAAAAATTCAAAAATATTTTCTTTTCCGTATTAGTTTGTTTTCTTATCAAAAAATCCAAAAACACATAACTTTAGATTTATGTTTATTATCTTTCTAGTATTTTCTATCCGTATCTGCAAAGGTTTTTCTGTTAGTCTTTATGCAAGACAAGAGAAGCGCAGGAACACCATTAGTACCGTTTAAAGACGACATAGATAAGCTCGAAAGGCAAAAGCTGACTACTACCATCATGGAGTCATCTAGCAACATGAGTGGGGAAGAAAACAACAACGACAATCCATCTGGGAATGTCAAAACTTCAGAACTTGAGCAGTTGCTTAAGATTCGACTTAAGATTCAAGCTGAGAGAGAAGAGCTGGAACAGGAAAGGCTAAGGATAGCCGAGGAAAGGCTGAGGTTAGATGGGAATAGAAGAAGGGGTAACGACGCAAGGGTGGAATTACAAGACGAAGAAGACAGACCCATGCGCGATTATGTTATGCCCAGGCTTACACCGCACGCCTCGAGCATCTACCTGGAAAGGATTGCAAGAGAATATGCCCTGAAGGGCACCCATCTAAACCAACTACCACACTTCTATGGGAACTCAACTGAAGACCCGATGCACTTTATGAGGGAGTTCTATGCAATAGTTGGAGGTATACCATTGAACGGGCTCACGGAATGTCAGCTTAGAAGAAGGGTTTTCCCTAGCTGCCTTAAAGACAAGGCGAAAAACTGGCTTATCTCACTACCGCCAAGCAGCTTGACTACATGGGAAGAGGTGTTCAATAAGTTCATGCACATATATTTCCCATTGAAGAAGACATCCGACCTGAAAAGACAGATCCAAAACATCAACCAATTTGACGGAGAAACTTTTCATGAAGCATGGAAGAGATATAAGGATCTAATTGATAGATGTCCAATGCACTCTTACGCGCTGTTTGACAAAGTCAATAACTTTTACAAGGAAATTGACTCTATCAGCCAAGCACTCATCGATGGAGCTTGTCAAGGAAACCTGCTAGACGCACCCCCAAGAAGGATTTGGGAGGTTGATATGCACTTAGAGATTTCATTTTCTGTTGTAGCACATGTAATCCCTAAACACAATCAAGATTAAATTTATAAGTCGGAAGTCCTCAAATCCACAGTTTATAGCGAAAAGTTGACTCGGGATATCGTTCTCCACGGACACTTAGCATAGGAACAAGCAAATAACGTTTGAATTTGAATGTAGAAAAGTAAACAGATTAATCTCAGATAGAATAATTAAATTACAGTAAACCCTAAATTGCTTTGTTGTAAATCAATAATGGACAGGCGTAAAGGTTCCCTAACCTCCCTCTGCTATGCTACTCCCAACTTCCTAGTTAAATTCCCACGTGATTATCTCTAACGACAGCAGGGCATAATACTATGGTGCTCAAGGCGCAGTCGGCACGAGGACCCTTACTCAGTTCAATGAAACTACTGTGTCACTCAGCAGAACATCACACCACAAAGGATGTATAGAGTTGTATAACCACGATTTACGTCAAATAACTATTCCATTAAAAAATGACGGTATGTAAAGAAGTAGCAAAAGCAGAGGTACGGCGAACTTACAAAAGAAAGTTAGCTACTCATAGTAATCTAGAACAGAAATCGAAAACTAATGAAGAAAGGAAGAAGAAGCTTAGTATCTGATGTCTTCGTGCTGCTGCTTCTAGGGTTTCCTCCTTCTGGGTGCCTGACGGCCAGCGGTTTTGGGGTTTCACTTCCCCGAGGACTGGTTCTCTCTCAGGAGAGTTGCTTTGTGAGCGGTGTAGAATCATGAGACCCCTGAGGTCTTATTTATAGGTGAAATCTTGAGCTCAAACCGCCATTCTTCAATAAGGAAGGTTTAGGAAGGCGGGCTCTAGCCTGACATGCCAGGAGAAATAGCCCAGCAAAATTAGAACCTCCACTGCGGTCGCCTATGGACCGCAGTGGGCCCTTCTACGGTCCCCTGTGAACCGCAGTCTTCAATTGATGTAGTCAACTGCTTTTCTTTTCTTCAATTTCGGCCAGAATTTCGCTTCTGAAAGTGGTTTTCTGCAGAGTTGTTGCATCTTCAATTATCTTCAGACGGCTCGCATGACATGTTTTGACTCTCAAACTCCGTAATCATTAACTGCATATTCTCTTCCTTGTCCCGATTTGGCACAATTATGCCGTTTTTGTGCCTGAAATCGTGCAAATCCTCAAAAACGCGATCATGACCTACAGAAAATACGCAAAGTTGGTAATTGACCATAAAACAATACAAATATTACATCTAAGGCAAAAAACGAGGGTCTGAAAGTATGTTATATCGCACATTTCATTGTCACATCAGAGGTGTGCGAGAACCTTAGTGAAAACTCCATGCAAAAGGGACGAGGAAGAAGAATGGCTACTAAAGAAGTCAGAGCCATCGAATAAGCTCCTTAGAAACAGAGTAACAGGAGGATTGAGGCCATAGAGATTAGGATGGGAAGAAAGAAAGCTATGATTGAGGAGCCAGAAGAACCAACACATTGAAGAGGCACACTACGTGCAAGAGTCAAGGAAATGGAGACCCAGGAACCAACCAGTAAACATCTATATTCCCCAACACCCTGTCCTATCATATCGTACTGGACCTAGCTTGAATCCACCTGAAATACCACCTAGGCCACCCACTATGGAACCTATACCTACACCACCACCAAAGCCGTCACAAAACCTACTCAAACCACCCTCCATGGAAGAAAAGATAGATACTATAATGAAGGAGATGGGAGATATCGGGAAATTTGTGAAGTAGCAAGGTGAGTTCACCGTGAGGACCAATTCATTCATCTCAGAGCCGAGGATAATTTTAGGAGAACTGACAACACCTTAAGAGGAATGGAACTGAAGATTGGTCAAATCGCCAAGGAGGTAGGGGAACTGCAGCAAAACAAGGACAAGCTGCCGGGTCACACAGAGAAAGCCATGATGATTATCGAAGCTGATGAGGAAACATGAAATGGAGGAGAGAGCTGTACTGCATCTGAACGATAAAACCCCGAAGGGACGCAAGGTAAAAACTTCAAACCTTCTCCTACAACATTCGGGTATAACATAAACTCTCCCGCCGATGAAGAAAGGGTCAAGCCAATCTTACCAAGGAAACCCGACCCCAGAGCTTTCAACATAAACATGGTCATCAAAGGGAAAAAAGTCACGGGAACCCTGGATCTAGGAGCCAGCATTAATATGATGCCACTCGCCGTCTACAAGAAACTCAACTTAGCAGGAATGGTGGAAACAAGAACCGGCATACTGGTCGTTGATGGCTCCACTACAACCGCATGTGGCAGGATTTGCAATATGATCACGGAACTGGAAGGGCTCGATATTCTTGTGGATTATCTCATCGTAGACTCTGATCCGGATAATGATACCATGCTTCTGGGAAGACCATTTATGGCCACCACCAATATCATCATCAACGTGGCAAGAAGAGAGATTTCGATGAACATATCGAATCACCGGATAGTAATGGGGATTCCGAGCGAGACTTTGGAAGAAGCGAAGGTAGCAAGGATCAATTACACCACAGGAGAATGGTGGATGGACACTGAAGACGAATTAGTGGACCCTCAGGATGGTTTGCTAACACCAAAGGATCTATTCAAGACATACAGGGAAACAAAAGAAGAATCGCATGAAAATACTCTTCCATCGATCCCCGACGAGTACTTTGGGTCGGAGGACGACAATTGGAAATGCGAATCTGCCGAAGGAGACGGTGAATGGAATAGTCTAAGGGAAACCAACGACTATTTAGAGTTCACTTTTCATATCGACATGGATCCGGAGGTAGATGAGATCGAGGAAGAAGAAATGAAACGTTGGATGGAAGATGCGAGCTACACAACGAGGGAATGGATGGATGAGTGCTTCAACGGGTTCGAGGGTCTAGACCTCGACAAATAAGCCTTCATAACAGGGGTCGAGCTATAAGACCTAAAACAAGCGATTCTTGGGAGGAAACCCAAGGTGACGTTTAATTTACGCACTTGCATTCGCATTTTTTCTCGTTTTCCACCCAAAAACCTTTTTGAAAAACTTTTCAAAAGCTTTTTCATTTTTCTTATTTATTAGTTTAGAGGTAATGCTTGCATTTTGAAAAAACCAAAAAAAATCAAAAAACCGAAAAACGCAAAACTTTGCAAGAAAAGAGAGGCCAGTTGACCGCAGTAGGCTGCTTCCAGCCTACTCTTTCCCCTTTTTAAACCCCCAACTCGTTTTTTCTTCCCCCCACTTCATTCTTCTCCCAAAACTCTTCACAAACTTCACATTTTGAACTTGCACATTGCATTCTTAGCTTACACATCCATCAACAACATCAAGTAAGTGAAACTCTTTGCTACCACTTTCTTCTTGCTTCTTTGGTGCTTTGCAATTATATGCTTCATTTGATTGATATGGGTATTGATTGTTGATGAGAATACATGCTTACTAGTAGTACTTAACTTGTTATCACTTGACTTGGTGGAGATATGGCAATTTGATAGAGAAATTGAGAGTTTTTGTTCATGCTCACCAAGTGTTTGATGAAATGTCTCAAGGAAACAAATTCTCTTAATGACTTCTTTCTCTTTCAATCACATGCTCGTATGGTTATAACTTGATGATTTATGATTAGGAAACATAGCTTGCTAAGCCATATGCTCATAGGGATGAACTTTCGCTTGCAATATGCTCTCTATTTTGTACTTGACACCTTGAGAAAATAAAGCTATGACTAGTTCTTGTATCAACTTAGAGAAGTTATTGATCTTGTTATAAGCTAAGACTTTATATGCATGATGTGCCAAACACTAGGTTCAGGGGAGAAGAAACCCCATGGGATTTGCATGCTAGCGTTAGAATTGATTTAGCTCCAAACATGCTATCTCACACACTTCTTGAACCTAGGTACCATGAAAAGAAAGTGGGAGGGAGAATCAGCAGAGAAGAGAAGAAAGGAAGAAAGAGCCTTCTCACTCTCGAAGGAAGCCCAAGCGTGGTTGGAAGTAAACAAGAACCAAGGGGCAGTTCCCGAAAGGAACATTCAAATCAACTTTGGCGGAGTAAGATTCTTCAGTTGGTTGTTCAAACCGCTAGACGTCCAAGGTTGGGGCCCTTTTACCACCACACTTGAAGGATTCAATCTTGACATTGTGAGAGACTTCTATGCGGAGTTCTTCCAACTAGAAATAAATGACCCGGAGGAGCTAAGTGAGATGCATCCCATCACCATACAAGGAGTGGAGTTTATGTCTGGGCCTCAGAGAATCAATAACTTCTACGAGATACCCGAGAGAGAGGAGAACATAAAACTCGTCGAGCCACCACAATCCGAGCTTTTCTACGAAGAGACGAAGAATGAGATGCACCACTTACTTCTAAGGGATGACTATGAGGAACATGAAGTACAGAGGGAGATACCGAAGACCGCTCTCACCGATCATGCCAGGTTTTGGATTCAATCTTGACATTGTGAGAGACTTCTATGCGGAGTTCTTCCAACTAGAAATAAATGACCTGGAGGAGCTAAGTGAGACACATCCCATCACCATACAAGGAGTGGAGTTTATGTTCGGGCCTCAGAGAATCAATAACTTCTACGAGATACCCGAGAGAGAGGAGAACATAAAACTCGTCGAGCCACCACACTCCGAGCTTTTCTACGGAGAGACGAAGAATGAGATGCACCACTTACTTCTGAGGGATGACTATGAGGAACATGAAGTACAGAGGGAGATATCGAAGACAGCTCTCACCGATCATGCCAGGTTTTGGGTGCAATTTGTACGTACAAACTTCATGCCCAGAAATTGCGTAAGTGGAGTTGATGAAGAGGAGGCAGTATTGGTCTACTCGATTATGACTGGACATTACGTCGATGTCGGGCGGATCATTATGGAAGAAATGCACTCACTGAAAGGAGATCATAGGAGGAATCTACCGTTCCCCGGATTAATAACAGGAATATGCAAGGAAGAGGGAGTGGGGATAAAGGAAGCGGGGAACATGGCTTTGACCGAACTATTCACTATAAAGAGAGTCGAGCAGATGTTTATTAAACACCATGAAACGGTTCAGGAAGTGAGGAATATGAGGAACGAGCAGCAAGGAGCCTTTGATCTGAGCCAGATGCAAGCTTTCTTAGACCAATGCCAAGCAAATCAGCAAGAAGAGATAAAACAACAAGAGATGATGTACGCTAGCTACCAAAGGAGAGAATGGAATTCATACCTGAATTGCCTTCAAGCGCAACAAAGAACTTCCTTTATGGAAGCGAGCTATGCGAACTACCCTCGACATGATTACCCACCTTGATACCCTGAGCCACCGTTTCACCCGCCACCTGGCACAGAATCGAGCCAATACTATGGAAGCCATAATGATTTCTTTATTCCACCAGCGGATGATCCTTCATCCTAGATGCATTTCTCCATGGAAGCACAACACTGAGAGGGAAGTAGCTTTTCTTTTTCTCTTTAATTTCCTAGTTTTTCTATCTGCTCTCAGCTAGGTTTGGGGGAGGAATTTGACTGCTACTTGCTAAATTACTCGGTCTGTAATAACTTTTAAATATCCGCACTTAGTAATATTTAGTTTAATTTATGTCTAAGTACTAGTTCTATTTTTATCTGTTACGTCTAAGGTTATTTGCTTTCTGAAAAGAAGGTTGATCTGTGGGAAGAGTACTCAGTATAAAGTATGACTAGATAAGGGGCTGTAGATTTGCTTTCTTGCTTCGCTGCTTATGGAATATATGCTCTGGGCTAAACTGAACCATGCTACTTTGATGAGTGAGTTTACTTGCTGCTCCAATTAAGTCTTGTGTGCGACTGTGTGAACACTGCTATCCTTGAGTCCTTATACGTCAACAGCATGAACGTGATTTGTAGTACTCACCTTTCTAAACCATTTTTCTATACCTTGCCCTAACCCCCCTGAAAGCTTTTTGAGCCTATATGAAACTCCACCATATATATCCTATACATGCTTTACTTAAGTGACCATCCGCCACCGTGCTTGAACGAAGAAATGAAGCTACGAGTTCCAAAAGAATGGGGGAGAATCATGTTTTGACCATGATTGAGAATTGGTTTGGGGGAAAGGAGAGAGGAAAACCCTAATCCTAGCTCGAGAAATTGGTTTGGGGGGAGGGGGGGGGGGGAAGTGGAAGATGAACATCATCGAAAGGTAACCTTGTTGGCCCTACTTTTGTATTACCGGTGCTAAAAATCACTAGCTTTTGCTCCAGAAAAAATAGAAAAGAAAAGTACCCAAAAAAAGCAAAGGTACAAAAGTCTCAGAGTGGATTTGTGGTCCTCGTGATCACCGTTTTCGTGTTGGGCATGTTACAGATACTACACACATACCAGCATGGCCCTAAAAGCTACATGTCCGTGAGGGTTGATGGCATGTATACCAAACCAGCACGCACAAAAGTGTGGAATTCGGTAAAACAGACACTACCAAAAAATGTAGAGACTAAAGAGCCTAATTATGGCCAACCAAAAGCATATGAGTCGGTAAAATGACTGCAAAAAATAGTATCTCAAAAGAAAAATAAAAAGAAAAAAGAAAAATAAAGGAGCAAGTAGTTTATGTATGAAGCAACCGATGAAGTAGTTATGATGATGAAGGAGAAGTTGAAGATTTATTGTTGAGAGAAGACGAAGTTGAATGAAGGAACTTGGTATCCGGAAGGATAAGTCCCCCTGAAGTACCCTTTGCTTTACCTTGCTCATCTTTTAATGATGCTTAGCCAAACAGTCCTCTATATTATCCTACATATTTTACTTACCAAGCCAACCTGGGTACTACTTTGATTTGTTCCTTGACTTTTGGGAGCAGGATGCATAACATTACCGCGACGTAATGATCTTGAAGTACACCTTGAAGGAAAATGGGTTACAATTATAACCGCTGGTTGTAGTGAGTGATGCTTACTTGTTATATGCATGCTGTGGAGTCGTAAAGGTCGGAGTTGAAACTAAGTGAGTCAGTGGAGTATGAAACCCTAGAAACTTTCTGTTTATCCATGTTGTAATTTATGCTCTTTACTCATTTCATGTTCACTTCTTAATTATCATTATTGCCTTGCTCATTGATGAGCAAGAAACTGGTTTGGGGGTGTGATGTGACCATGAAATGTGCGATTTTGCATCCTTTTAAACCCTCATTTTTTTGCCAAAGATTCAATATTTATATCATTTTATGGTCAATTACCAACTTCGCGTGTTTTCTGTAGGTCATGATCGCGTTATTGAGGAATTGCACGATTTCAGGTGCCAAAACGACATAATTGTGCCAAATCGAGAAAGTTAAGCAAATACGCAGAATTGGCCGATGCATGGAGTTCGAGGTGTCAAAACATGTCATGTGACCAGTCAGTGCGAAGATAATTGAAGATGGTACAACTTTTCGAGAAAATGAAGTTACGAAGCCCGAAATTGAAGAACAAAGGAAACAAATTGAGTTGAGGAATCGATCATGTCCCCTGGACCTGAGAGGCCCGCGGTCCCTGTGGACCGCAGAGCATCCGCTTGGTGTTCACTGTTTCGGCTGTGCTAAGGCCCGCCTTCCTAAACTTTCCTTAATGATCAATGGCGGCCAGAGCACGAAAATTCAAGTATAAATAAGACCTCATGGGTCTCATAATTCTACACCGCTCGCACAGCAAGCTCTCGAAAGAGAGGACCAGTCCTCGGGGAAGTGAAACCCCAAAACTGCTGGCCGTCAGGCACCCATAAGGAGGAAACTCTAAAAGCAGCACGAAGACATCAAATACTAAGCTTCTTGTTTTCCTTTTCTTCTTGTTTTCGATTTCTGCTAGTAGTATTACTATGAATAGCTAATTTTCTCTTGTAAAAGCGAACCACCGTAACTCTACTTTTGCTACTTCTTTATATACCGTGTGATATATTAATGAATTAGTTTTATAATGCAATTTCGTACTTGTTCTTTATTCGTCCGACTCTTTACGTGGGAAATCCTTACTAACTGCGACTTGGTAACGGACTTTATATTATCCTGTGTGATTTGTCTGAAAACGTGACGAGATGGTGTGTTGAGTGACAGAACACATTGTTGGTATAAGTGAAGGTGTCTGGATTAACTACGACTTAATCCTTTTGGCATGTTTCTTTGCTGCTTGTAGACTGCTAGTACGTTGTTTGATTCTAAGTAGTTGGGAGTAGCATAGTAGAGGGAGGTCGGGGATCCTTTACGCTTTCCCACCATCGATTTTATTACATTCAATTACAGTTTATTGTTATTCAATCAATCTGTCTCTGCAATCATTCTGTTTACTTTCTGCATACAATTTACAAACGTTATTTGCTTGTTCCTATGCTAAGTGTCCGTGAAGAACGACATCCCGTGCCAGCTTTTCGCTATAAACTATGGATTTGAGGACTTCCGACTTATAAATTTAATCTTTGATTGTATTTAGGGATTACATGTTTTAATTACAACGAAATTCAAAATCTCGAAAGCACATCGTGGAAGTCGGTGGTCCTTTACACCTTCTCACCATCGAATACAACAAAGTCAATTAGATTTATTGCGAATTAATCATCTGTTTACTTTCAATCTGTTTGTTGTCTGCAAGAGAAATCAATTCAATACTTGTTTGTTCCTAGGCTAAGTGTCCGTGGAGAATGACATCTCGAGTTAACGTATTGCTATTACTGTAGTTTGTGAGCTTCCGACTAATATAAATTTAATTTTGATTGTAATTGAGGATTACATGTACTACAACGCTTTCGAATCCTTAAGTGCACATCACTATTAAACTTAATTTATTCTTGAATTTATTTTAAATGTCGTTTATTAATTATAATAAAATCACATTAATTTTTTTAAATACATTACTTGAAAATAAACTTATAAAATTATAATACTTGAATTAAAAATTACAATAATTTAAATTAAAAATTACAACAAGTATGGTACTACATGCAAATCCTAACTATCATATCCGAGAAAACTTACATGCTTCCTTATATATAAGTATGTTTGCATTGTTACACGTATAATTATCATATGAAAATA